>CM062807.1:1297934833-1299206380 GCA_031772625.1 Pinus tabuliformis
GGGAACATTACAAACTCAACAAAAAGTTGGATAAATTGGTGGATGAATGAAACAAATACTACATTTTCAAACCAGATAACCACTCCCACTATGCTTAACCCCAGACATGGGTGAACGCCCCCAGACTACAAGGCTTTTAATCACCAAGTACTCACAGCTTGAGGATAAAGTGATAATGTAGAAGATTGACCACACCAGCAGATGCACAGGACCCTATGATGGCTGGCTGCAACCAGTTAAAAGGTCTGTAAATCTGTCTTCTAATGCACAGACAGGATGACAGCTCTCTGGCATTAAAAAAACATAAACCTGCAAACAAATTCAATGATGCATGCTAAAACCTAACACAGAGGTGGGATGACAACCCCTCTAATGCTAAACATTAACAACACATGAACAACTACAAAATAGGCATAGCTTGGAACAAGAAGAAGAAGTGGAAAGTGAGCAATCAACAGCAAAAGAAGCTTATATTAGCTGGAAATGAAGACCAGAAGCTACAGGTCTCATAATAGTTATAGTCTCCAGAAGTTGAAGCTTACAACAGAATTACATTCATCCAACACTCATCAACTAATTACATCTTGTTTCTTGGTATATATAGATGTTGGTTACAAAATATCTCTGCTACTAAGCGTGGAGGTGTTTTAATGAACCACCAACCACATTTACATTTAGATATGGGTCTCTGCTATAGTCTTACTGCTTTAATGGATGAATTTAATCTTTCTGGTGCTCTGCAATCCTTCTCTGATCAGGTGGAGTAAAATATGAATGAAACCCATAACCTTTGACTGCTTTTAACTACTCGAGGCCGTCCTATTTGTCTTCGGCCACTCTGTTGATTAATTACAGTTGTTGAGGCTTTAACTGTGCAGGTACAGGAAGCATATCGTTGCTTTCTCCTTCCTCGGGTAGCAGAGATTAGTTGGGAGCTCGAGACAGTCGAATAAGTCAAAAATCATGGAGGAGGCATGAGTAGAAGGTGAAGGTAAATAATGGTCATCATATCATAAAAATCCACGGTGGAGATGACTTGATGAGGGGTATTGGAAATGGCACAGACGGGCGAATGAACATGGGCCGTCAGATGAATAAAATCAACGGCAGGGATCGATTTACGCAAGTTAACAGAGGGCAATGGGATCGGGACAATGAGGGCCGTCGGATCTGGATGCGCCAGATCTGACGGTGATCTCTATCGAAAGGCGCGCACACGTTAACGGGTGGGAGAATCGTACAGGACAACGGTTTTGGGGGCGGGCGGTATTCCCCACACCGCTTTTGGTGCGACAACGGTTTCCGTATCACGAGGCACGCTACAATCATATTAAGACATGTGGCTACCCAAAACCACTTCCCCGCTGGCTATCGCGTGCGCAGGTTGCGTGATCAAGGGAAGCGACTGCCATCGATCTGGCGGCAGACGATCAGATGAAAGGGAATAAGTGCGAGGTTTAACGCGCAGGTGGAGAACGACGACCGTTAGATTGGTTTGATCAACGGCTGCGATTGCACAATAGACAGAGGGTTGATTTAGTGCGGGTTATGAACGATTAAAAACTTAATGCAAGGGTATTAGACGAAGAATGATAATATTTGGGTAAAAACGCAGGGGAAAGGTTAGGAAATATGAGCGGGTTGAAGGGAAATGCGAATAATGGTGTGAGTACAGAGTATCAGGGTTATAAATAAAAATGACAGGGATTATGAGAGTGGCAAGGAATGACAAAGTTAATAGAAGCAAAACAGAGATCGAGCGGTTAAGGAGGTATAAGGAAACTTGAAGGAGCAAACGGGGAACGACAGCTACGAGGCCCTTTTTAGCACAAACACACCATCAAATCTGAATTTTCCCTTTGACCACTGAAACTTTGTAGTAGAGCTAACAAGAACATATATGCATGATGTAAAGAAGAGGGAACATGACAAGAATCAACAACATAAAACACAAGACGTTGATAACAGAGTTCATCCAGTGTGGACTACGTCTCCGGGCCCAGTGTCAAGATGGTGTTAGAAGCTTCATTCAGTACTGGAAATGGTGAAGATGTACATGGACTATGTTTTCTATCATATAAGGATATGTTCCCTCTACATGAGTGGCAAAGTCTCTCCACGAGATGTTCCACTACAGGAACTATCACTCACAATAGACATCCTATCAGCATGACATAAACTGACACAAGGTGACAATAAGTATCCCGACATCATGGCATCAAAGGGGTCTCCACAAAAACACCCATGGTGACAATGATTATCCCACCACCATGGAAGGAAAGGGATCTCAATCAAAACATACATAATACTCCATGACAAATACATCTCACATGAAATAGACATGAAGATTCCACATCATACATCAAGCAGGAATCGAAACAACATAATACATCTCACAGCAAATGATCAAATAAATAGATGACAACAACACTCCATATACCTCAACTCTGATGCTGACTGAAGAATGGAATGCTCAGTTGTTGGATTTGAATGCACCATCGAAATTGTGGTGTCGCATGGCATAAGATCGACTATCCACACTCTGAAATCTGACACTGTTATTCCAATCTGGAAAATGGCTAAAAAATAAAAGGCTCAGCTGCAAAGACTAACTACATCACTGAATTTGTGCCATTGAGAGGTGTAAAATCAACTATCCATTTTTTGAATTCTGACATTGGACAAATCTAGGCCTATAGGAATCTTTTAGATTCCCTCATGATTCTCCAAAGATTCCCTCCTCTGAGTTGACTGGAGATTTGTAACTCAAATCAGAAAATTGATCTCGCCATTTAGATCCTTGCGAAATTTGGAGAAGAATGAGTATAAAGTTGGATGCATTCTAGATCTGGGAAATTTCAGCCTCCAAGGAATCTAGAAGATTCCCTCAAGATTATTGAATATTATCCTCTAATGGGTCTTCAAATCCACTACTAAAAATATGAATCCAACCTCGCCATTGCGTTCCCTACAAAAATCTGGGGAAAATTATTGTAAACTTGATTACATTTTGATAAAAATGAATTTTACCTCCCCATGGAATATGAAAGATTCCTCACAACATCAAAAGATTCCTATCTCGGAATCTGTGCCACATGGTTCCAGCTCCTAGTTCCACCTTGGGCTGTTGTGCGGTGCTCCATGTTCCGTTGATTCTTTGTTCGTTCTCCCTCTTCCTCGTCGAATGACAATGAAGGGTTTATAAAAAAATGTGTGGCAGAGATTTCAAAGCTCAACCACCGGCATATTGGTTGGTCTGCCCGAGATAGGGCATTAGCTTCCGCACAAATCACAGGTTTGAATCCATGAAATAGAAATTTTTGCACCAACTTTTGTTTTGTTTTAACATGGTGCGTTTAAGACTTGGTTGGTAACTGTTATGGTTTTTTTTTGTTGGAGCCGTTTTGGGTTGCATTTGTTGTGTCACATGGGGTTGCCCCGTGGGGGCTAGCCCACGTGGGCTAGGTAGGTTCAATCCCCACCGGCTCCACCATTAATGTGATACGTTGTATGTTATAACAACATTGCTATTAACATATGATTTTGTATTTTTAATATGGTTATAACCCCACTTTAAATAACCATACAATTTCGTATTTTTACATTGTTTAATATTGTTATAACCACACTTTAAATAACCATATTAATGTATGCCTTGGTTTTTTTTAGGATATGTTTTGTTTCTTTTCTTTTTTTAACCATATATTAATATGATTTGGTATTAAAGTTATGTTTTGTCTTTTATAATTTTTGTTTTTATATGGAATTTTTTAATATTATTTTCTTGTCTTTTTGCAAGGATAAGGAGCCAATGACTACAGACCAAGTGTTAATGGCCGATGGGCTACCATGCGAGTCCCACTCGCTGATTGGGATGCCATGTCGCGCACTGCAGGCCCCACTTTTTCCCTTGTCATGTCAAACTTTGAATAGCTCTATCTCCCTCATACGAGATCGGATTTGAGTGTCGTTCACACCATTGGAATCAGGGTGACGAGCACTTTGATCTGGTGTTGGTTTGGGAACAATCTAGCAACTTTTATTTTTAACCCTTTCTAAGTCCTCTGGGACTTTTGCATGTGTCTAGAGCCACCTGGATCAATCCTCCCCACTGAAGAGCTTTTGGTCCTCCAAAAGCATGAAAAATAATCTACAGCTTCCTTGTACCTGATCTGCACTTACAAATATCTGATAAGTCACCCTTCCTTCTCCTTCACCTTTATCCTACGGAGTCATTAGCGATGAGTCGACACCTACAACCTCTGTAACCCTGTAGTACATTGTTTTTCAAATTACATGCTTGATTTATAAGACCAAATAATGACCCTGTTAGGTTGTGACTTGACCCATTTTTGGCCATGTTTTTGAATCACATTCCCTCCACTTTTGAATCTATTTTCTATCCTACCTATCTATTTTCCACTCATTTTCCTATGTTTTGCCTAAATTTTTCCATTAGATTAAAGGTATGTGGATTTATTATTAAAAACATCATTTTGTCTTTAATATTCAGTTATTCTCTAGCTAAACTATTCGTTCTCTTAATTACTCTCTAACTAGCTCCAAGCCCACGCGCAAGATCATTCCACTCGACAATAGGATCAGTTTTGCACCAAAAAGCCAAGTTCAGGATTTCCTGCAGTGGCCCGGATTTCCCGCAAAGCGCTACAAATTTCCTACAGAAACTACGACTACTCGTAACCACCCATAATTCCTATAGCAAAATCTGATATTCGGCATAATGCACACACGTTCCAGCTAAAACAAGACATGAGTCGAAAAGGGATTTCAATCCACATGGTTTCTATCGTATCAACATTTTTTATTTTCCCTTTTGACCATGTCTAAAGCTCTGATCCACTTGGTTGCAACTGCTCTACACAGACACGCCCCTGAAATGTTATGTTGTCCAATCTATGCTTCTAGTCATAGATTGGACTTGTTCTAGCTTAGATCAGTTGATGTTGTTCTTTCTGTTTGGTTGTGGCCTTATTTAGCATGTTCTTGTTACTACTAGCCACTTTTGGGCTTGGTCCTTTATATAAAAACAGTAAGGATATGGAGGCAGAGCTTAGCGAGGGTTGTGTTTAGATTTATATTGTTGTGTGGCTTCAAGCCTGTGTTGTAACTTAACATTTTCACATATTAATACAAATTGCATGTTCTGCCCATTGTCTTAAGCAGCTTTTCTTGTGTTTAGAGGGGTTGTGAGCAAGGGAAGGGACCCCCTTCACTCACAACACCCATGTATAATTAATTTCTGATTTATTTATGTTTCAGGTTTATTTCATCATGGTTTACTTATGATTACAGTAATAAGATCATTACATAACCAATGTGTCATTTATAAATTAGTAGCACCTAGATGAATGGTTAAATTTATGTTTATGGTGGCCATCTTGGAATGAATTCTGATTGTTTCCATTTCTGAGATTGTTGAAGTGTGGTTTTCCTATATTCTTTCAAAATCACCAATAGCAAGATCATGAGTTGTAGAGGGAGTGAATCCACTCTATAACCTTTGTTGCAAATTGGTCAATCAAGAGAGACTTGCATTGGTTTATGTGATTTAGTAGTTAGAGATTTGACACTTCTAAGTATTTCTCCTACATATACTTTGCTTGCGGCTCATCAGTTTACTTTCCAAATTTGGTAATTTATGTCTGTCAAATTAAGTCTATAGTTTTCCAAACATTTTGGCACCATTACCGAGGAGGTGCTAAAGGGGTAATACATAAGTGTTTTTGTGTTTTATGCATTGTTTGAAATTTTTAGGGCTAGGGGAGTTGAAGTGATAAGACGTAGGGCAAAGCCCACGCACCAGAAAAGGTAAAATTATTTGCCAAAGTCGTACCCTGATTTTCTGTAAGTAGTTCTTTTTGTTGTTCTATGATCAGGAGCTCAGGACCAAGTGTCGTAAAATGGTCAAAAGTGAAAGTGCTCAGAACTGGTTTGAACCTAAATTATCGAAGAGAGCTCGTCTTCCTGACTCCGATGCCGTGAACGGTTCGGAAAACGGTCGCCGTATGAGAAAGTTATGCCAAAAATAAGAATTGCCCAATAACATTGGAATTTTGAATTTTTTTCAAAAAAAAAATTAAAATAGAATATTCTGTAGAATATTCTTGGGAATATTCTTTCTGGGCAGGCCAATCAGAAGCCACCACATGGTAGGCTCGGAGGCCGCCACGTGGCCCAAGGTGACATCAACAACTATGGGCGCATATGGTTAAAAGTTTGGTTGAGTGCGTGGTTTGAACACACGACCTCCTAACTAACACTACAGCGCCTTACCAATGCACCAAGCGGATAGGACTTGTTATGTGGGCAGCATAAACTTATTTTAAAGTTTGATTTTGTGTTGGGTGGGGCTCGAAGGGGGCCAGCCCCTAAGGGCTAGCCCCCATACACGTGACCTCTGCCATTGAACCCGGGGCTCTAAACCCTTAACCGCTAGCATGCTATTCAATGCATAACAACTGACACTCCAACACATTCACATGCACACTAACTGCAACCCGTAGCAAGTGGTCAGACTGGCAGAGGAATTGGCGGGCCCGCCAAATATCTGGCCGTAACTAAAGTTATGTGGAGTTTTTCTAGGGGCAGACTAGAGAAACTTTAATGAGCCATAACTTTGGCTAGGAAAGTCCGTTTTGGACGAATTTATTTATTTATTTTGGGTATCTTCAGCTTTCTAAAGCCATTGGCACAGGTTTCACAGCCATTTGAGGTCATTTGCAGGTGTTTTAGCTTCGTGGAAGTTCCAGGAGCCACTAGGGCCAAATCAGTTTGTGAGCTGCATTGGGAATTTTGTAGCCATTGAATGTGGAACGAAGGTCATTCCTGAAGTTTTTCAGCATTCTAAATCTATTTCTACAACTTGTTTTGCCTGTTGAGGCATTCTTCTCACTGTTTAGCTTCAGGGAAGCTTTCAGGGCCACTAGGGCAATTTCAGTGCTTGAGCTGTTTGGGGGCTATGTTCATCCATTTTTGGTGATTCAAAAGCCTATGTCTGCTATTTTCGACCTTCTGAGTCTAATGGCAGAGGTTTCAAAATCAATTGAGGTCATCTTCACCTCAAAATTCTCCATGCAAGTTTAAAGGGCCACCAAGGCCAATTGGGGAAAGTACTGTATAAGGTACAATTTCACTGTTTAGTGTTTGGGAAAGAGCATGTTTAGCTAATTCCTATCTTCTGATTCTGTATTTACAGTCAAATATGTCTTTCGAGACACTCATATTCTTGTATTATCCTTTGTAGCATTTTTAATACAAGAGGACAAGCCTAGTTTGAGAGGTTTGGTCCAGCAGATGTAGCCCAGAGGGAGTGAACTGCTTTATCATTTTGATGTCTTTATTTGCTGAAGATGATATGCTAAACAAAACTGATATAAAGTGTTAAACAACAAATATACATAACCTGCATACACACATAATCACCTATTCAGCTGCAGAAAGTTATTTGTCTTATTCCGCAAGACATCAAACTTCAAGTATGTGTATGTCAAAGACTTCTAAGTGTTTACTTCGTTATTTCTTTAGGCAGAGCCTGTAGAGGGCCAGGTAGCCTTTGGAACTCATCCTCTATTTAGAGGTGACATGTCCGGTGAATGCCCCTACAGTCTATCTCTGTATAAGAAATAAGAAGTTTTCACATTTTCAGAGGTCACTTGGAGTGTATAACTCACATTTGAAATTATGGGAAATGGATACCTTGCACCCTTAAACAAGTACATTCCATTTTCATATCAGGTGGTATCAGAGCACTAGGTTTGCTTGACTGACATCACTAGCTTGATTGTGTAGCTTGAAAGGTGTCTTAAGCAGTGTTGAAGATTGACTGCTTTATTATTATGCAAACTACTTGTTGTTTGAGTTTGTTGAAGCTCTTTTACTCATTTTTATAATGACAACTTCCATAAGTGAGTTCTCAAAATCATCCTCCTTCACAAGATTTTTTTATGAAGGCTTGAAGCAAGAATTTTTCATCATGATGAATTTGGTGAGAGAAATGTATGAGGATGAAAGAAAGAGCTCTAGACTTCAAGAGCAATTGAATTCCATGAGGGAAGAGAAGCAGTTGCTTTCTGACCAATTGCAGGAAATGGAAGGCCAACTTCATATTGCAAACATGAATCTGGAAAGGATGCATGAGTTGGAGACACAACTCTTTGTTGCCAAAGAAGCCTTAGCCAAGTATCAACTTGAAGAAGAGGTAAACAATTCTAGTTTGTCCTCAAATTCTTATAAGAATGTTTATGTCGGTTCTTTTGAGAAACATACCAGAGGCATAGGGTCCAAGTTGATGTCCAAAATGGGATATGAAGGAAAAGGAGTGGGAAAACATGCACAGGGTATAGTTGAGCCAATAATGGTTGAGGTAAGGCCTAAGAATTTGGGTCTCGGCTATGGACAATCTTATGAAGAAAGTTCCAAAGCAACCATGAAGTAAGAAGGTGTGCATCAACATGCACTTGAACAAGGGAGTGGTGAAAGCTCTAAAACCATTGAAGGGATTGACAGTGTTCCAAAAGGAGCTTCTTCTTCTTTCAATTCACCACCTTATGAAGGTAATGAAGGTGAAAGAGTAAGGTATAAATCTGATTTCCACCACCCTTCCTTTGATCATGTAAAGCATGGAAAATTTCCACACAAGCATTGGAAAAGAATTGCATGTTCTTTTTGTGGTTTGGTTAACCATAGTGTTTCTAGATGTTGGAAAAGAATGGCAACATACAGGAAACTTTTGAAGGAAAGGAGGCAAGAAGCCAAAGTTCCATTGAACAATGCAAATCATGCTGTCAAGAAGATGAACATGTGTTGCACGTATTGCCATGAGTATGGACATACTGCTGAAAGGTGTTGGACTCTGAATCCAACAATGCGTCCACGAAAGTTGAAGAAATTGGAGAAAGAGTATGGCAAGAATGGGAAGGAATTTTCCATCATTGATATGTGTCAGGATGATACACATGTTGATATCAATGTGTAGTTAAAGGAAGCGCCTTTGAAATGCATTAGTAAGAAATGGTTAGAATTCTTATCCAATTAAAGTTGCATGTCTTTTGATTGAATGCTTTGTTAAGGGAATGCAAGTTGCAGGATGGAAAAGCTGAGTATGAGACTCACTCTATCGCCGCGAAAGTTGTATTCATTTCAGCTTTGAAATTACATGTACATGTGATCGAGGATCTTGTACTTATGATTGTACTTAAGAGAAATTTGAAGGATAAACTGCATGCATGAGAATGATATGCATGAGAACAGGGATCATGATGATTTCCTTGTATTTTAAACATGTATGTGTGATTAACTTGAAGGGTTGATTACTTTGTTTTTAACCATGCATGTAATGTAATATTGAATTGGAAAAAGTTAATTTGATCTCCAAGATTGTAAAGAGGAGAAATGATGAAGTGTTTCATCTTTGTAAAATCCTTCTCATTTGGGAGGCAGCTCTTCTTTTGGAGCGAAGGTGCCATGGATGGGCATCGTGACAGTTGTCAAGCCCACATGTTCAGAGGAATATTTCAGCTCATATATCAGCAAGTTTCATTGTTGGTTTCTGCAAATTTTCAGTTTGTCTGGCGAAAGAATTTGGTCGGGATTCGACGAGTACTTGGCTTATGCAGCAAAAAGTCGCCATGACGACAGTTGGCAAGGCAGGACATTTTGGGCATCAGTATGCTCTTTTGGCAGAATGGAAGAGGATATTTTTGTTCCTCAAGTGTTGTACAGTTCAGTTCAGAGATTCAATAAGCTTTTGGAGACCAAAAGCCTTATCATTTGGGAGGTGTGATTAGGAGCTCAAGACCAAGTGTCGTAAAATGGTCAAAAATGAAGGTGCTCAGAACTAGTTTGAACCTAAATGACTGGATAGAGCTCCTCTTCCTGATTCCGGCACCATGAACGGTTCGGAAAACGGTCGCCGTATGAGAAAGTTATGCCAAAAATAAGAATTGCCCAATAACATTGGAATTTTGAATTTTTTTCAAAAAAAGTTTAAAATAGAATATTCCATAGAATATTCTTGGGAATATTAATTTTGGGCAGGCCAATCAGAAGCCACCACGTGGTAGGCTCGGAGGCCGCCACGTGGCCCAATGTGACATCAGCAACTATGGGCGCATATGGTTAAAAGTTTGGTTGAGCACGTGGTTTGAACACACGACCTCCTAACTAACACTACAGCGCCTTACCAATGCACCAAGCAGATAGGACTTGTTATGTGGGTGGCATAAACTTATTTTAAAGTTTGATTTTGTGTTGGGCGGGGCCCGAAGGGGGCCAGCCCCCATACACGTGACCTCCGCCATTGAACCCGGGGCTCTAAACCCTTAACCGCTGGCACGCTATTCAATGCATAACAGCCGACACTCCAACACGTTCACATGCACACTAACTGCAACCCGTAACAGGTGGTCAGACTGGCGGAGGAATTGGCGGAGCGCCAAAATTGGCGGGCCCGCCATATTTGGCGGGCCTATCTGGCCGTAACTAAAGTTATGTGGAGTTTTTCTAGGGGCAGACTGGAGAAACTTTAATGAGCCATAACTTTGGCTAGGAAAGTTCATTTTGGACGAATTTTTTATTTATTTATTTTGGGTATCTTCGACCTTCTGAAGCCATTGGCACATGTTTCACAGCCATCTGAGGTCATTTGCAGGTGTTTTAGCTTCATGGAAGTTCCAGGAGCCACCAGGGCCAAATCAGTTTGTGAGCTGCATTGGGAAGTGTGTAGCCATTGAATGTGGAACAAAGGTCATTCCTGAAGGTTTTCAGCATTCTGAATCTATTTCTACAGCTTTTTTTGCCTGGTGAGATATTCTTCTCACTATTTAGCTTCAGGGAAGCTTTCAGGGCCACGAGGGCCATTTCAGTGCTTGAGCTGTTTGGGGGCTATGTTCATCCATTTTTGGTGATTCAAAAGCCTATGTCTACTATTTTCGACCTTCTGAGTCTAATGGAAGAGGTTTCAGAATCAATTGAGATCATCTTCACCTCGAAATTCTCCATGCAAGTTTAAAGGGCCACCAGGGCCAATTGGGGAAAGTACTGTATAAGGTACAATTTCATTGTTTAGTGTTTGGGAAAGAGCATGTTTAGCTAATTCCTATCTTCTGATTCTATATTTACAGTCAGATCTATCTTTCAAGACACTCATATTCTTGTATTAGCCTTTGTAGCATTTTTAATACAAGAGGACAAGCCTAGTTTGAGAGGTTTGGTCCAGCAGATGTAGCCCAGAGGGGGTGAACTGCTTTATCATTTTGATGTCTTTATTTGTTGAAGATGATATGCTAAAAAAAATTGATATAAAGTGTTAAACAACAAATATACATTAACCTACATACACACATAATCACCTATTCAGCTGCAGAAAGTTATTTGTCTTATTCCGCAAGACATCAAACTTCAAGTATGTGTATGTCAAAGACTTCTAAGTGTTTACTTCATTATTTCTTTAGGCAGAGCCTGTAGAGGGCCAGGTAGCCTCTGGAACTCATCCTCTCTTTAGAGGTGACATGTCCGGTGAATGCCCCTATAGTCTATCTCTGTATAAGAAATAAGAAGTTTTCACATTTTCATAGGTCACTTGGAGTGTATAACTCACATTTGAAATGATGGGAAATGGATACCTTGCACCCTTAAACAAGTACATTCCATTTTCAGATCATTCTATGAATTTATTTAAGTAGATGCTTGGGTCCAACATCTACCAATGTCTTTTGTGGTGGTGTGAGCACCACTTCATTTACTAATACACTGTCTAGGAAAACAAAGTCTGCAAAATCAAAGGTAGTAAAAGAAGACGAGCCTGGTCCGGAGGTCTGTGGTCCTGAAAAGAACCTAGAACCTACTCCTGGATGGAAGCCTTCTAATATTGTCCATTTTGGGTCTCCTGGTTCAGTAAGATCTGCAAACCATCTAGCCCATAATCCCTTTCAGACTAGAATGGCTCATGAATAGGGGACTGATCACACAGAGGGATATGATGAGAAGGAAGATGAATTGGTTACATTTGAATTTCGTATCATGTAGGCTGGCGGAGCCACTCAAATGAAGAACATTCCTCCTTTATCCTTGCCTAATTTCAGAGGGGTTCCTAGTGAAGATCCTGATGCCTTTTTATTTGATTTCAATGTGTTGTGCAGGATCTATGACTATTCTTCCACTGCTCAGAAGTTGAAGTTGTTTCCTGCAACACTGAAGGATGCAGCTCTCAGGTGGTTTATTGGGTTGGCTTCAAACTCCATTACAACTTGAGATGAAATGAAGAGGGTCTTCTTGAAGAAATATCAATATTATTGTAAGACTAGGGATCTCAAGGAAGAAATATTTGGCATGACTCAGAAGGAGGGGGAGAGTCTCGAGGACTTGGTGGAAAGATTTCAATACAATTTGCAGAGATCTAAAATGAATCAGTTGAGTAAGGACACCAAAAGAACAATTTTTTTGAGAGTCATCAATCCAGAATATCTTGAGATCTTGAATCTGATGGGGGGAGGTGATATTTATAAGTTGGGATATGATGATGTATGTGAACTTTGTCGACGATATTCAAGAGGAAATTCTAAAGTTGGAGGTGGAACTAGAAGTACTACTTCTAGAATTGTCAAGCCAGTTGCTGGAGCTGGAGTAACGAGGGCAGAAATGGGTAACTTATTTGAAAATTTTAAAACTGGTATTCTTAGCACATTATCTTCTCAATTGGATATTTTGCAGGTTAAGAAGAAATATGAGAAAGAGGAGATGGAAAAATCCTTGGCCGTTTTCTATCTAAAATGCCAGAAGAAACATGCTTCAAGGGAGTGTCTGGAGGAACTATGCTTAATCTGTGAAGCAGAACATTCCACTGAGAAATGTCCTTCACTTCCTGAAATTAAAGCATCATATATGGCAGATCAAGGGGTTATCAATGCACTTTATGCTATGGCACCTCAAATACAATGGAAACCACGTGCTATAGGTCTGAATCAGTCACATTTTCAAGTTCCTTTTAATCAAAGTTAGTCATGTTTTCAAAATTATTATAACCCAAAACAAATGTGGAATGTTCCAATGCCTTGGAAAACCTGGCCTCCACAACAGCCTTGGTAGGGAAACTTTTTTCACCCTTCCAATTAGAATTTTCCTCCCCAAAATTTCTATCCTCCACAACCCACTCAACAACCATTAGTCCAACCTCAACAACAACAACTTCAATTGCCTTCCCACCAAATCAACCTCGTCCCACGTAGCTTCCTGCCCAGCCAATGTCTAACCCCAATAATAAAACCATCCAATCCACTCACAACATTGGATTGGTCCCTTATCCCACTTTTCCTACCTACTATATTTCACCAAAGTCACTGTAGGAAATTTATGTTCCTGTTCTGTAGGAATTTCCTGTGTCGCTGCAGGAAATCCAGTTAAGGTCGGGAAAAGTGGTAAATCAGCCCAGAATAATTGAAGAGATTGTAGAGGAAGATCCTCCAGAGATGCCTGAAGTTGAAACCACACCTGAACCAGTAGTACAACCCACTTCAAGGCCACAAGAACCTTCCTCATCCAAAGATATCCAACCTCCTTTTCTGGAGAGATTGGAAATAAGACCAAAACAACCTGAATGTGAGTTTGATCTTGTGTATGAATTGAGAAATGTGTGCATCATGATCCCATTGCTACAAGTAATTAAATACATCCCAATTTATGCCAAAATAGTAAGGGAACTATGTACTAACAGATCCGGAAGACAAAAGAGAGAACTCTCCACAATCTAAGTAGGTGGAATGCTAGCAAGCTTGATGTCTACTAGATGTGTTGCCAAAAAATATGCAAACCCTGGAATTCCTGTGGTTACCACCTTTATCAATGGACAACCTATAAGAAACACTTTAATTGATTTAGGTGCTACCATAAATGTGATGACCATGGAAACCTTATCCAAAATAGGAACCTTTGATTTTTTACCCACCCCTACCATGCTTGAATTGGCTGATAGGTCTAAGGTAAAACCAGAGGGAATTTTAGAGGACATTGTCATCTCATTAGATTCTTGGGCATACCCTGCAGATTTCTATGTTCTTCAACCCAAAACCAACTTAGGAGGTCATCCGTTGATCTTGGGGAGACCATGGTTAGCCACGGAAGATGCTTACAAAGGGTGTAGGTCTGGGAATATGACCATCACCCATGGGACTGAAAACAAGCATATCAATTTGTATCTCCCTACTCAGTCTCTCCTTAGATCAGAAAACACACATTGGGTTGAAGAGGAAGAAGAAGAACATGATTCCAAATGTGCCCGACCAGTTTTGACCATTGCCCAAGCCATGAGCCTTAAAGAAAATTCAGAAGAGAATATGATAAATTGTTGTATTTCTAATCTTGATTTTTTGCAACAAGAAGATGGGCAACCTAATCATAATTTAGATTTCATTACTAATCTGCAGGATTTTCATGAAAATAGTACAACAACCGAGTTACATTCAACCTTATTATCTGCATTTCTTGCATATTCTATGTCTAAATGGGGGAGTAAGGTGGTTGAAATGTTTCTTGAAAAACCTTTGAATATCAATTCTTCCTTAACCCCTGAACAAGAGAGACAGTTAATCCAATCTTTGAAAAACATTTCAGATACATTTGCATGGGAATATATAGATATGAGAGGCATTCACCCAGACACATGCATTCATCATATTTACATAGAAGAAAAAGCAAGGCCTGTGAGACAACCGCAAAGGAGGATGCACTGTGCTTTAGGAGAAATTGTGAAAGATGAATTGCAAAAATTAGTGAATGTTGGGTTCATCTATCCTATCTTGGATAGCTAGTGGATATCTCCATTAGTTATTGTGCCTAAGAAGAATGCTAAGTGGTGAGTGTGTGTTGATTATAGGGAGTTAAATAAGGCTACTTTAAAAGATCATTTTCCTTTGCCCTTCATAGACCAAGTGTTGGACACCTTGGCTGGAAAAAAGTATTTTTCCTTCCTAGATGGGTTTAGCGGGTACAATCAGATTAGGATAGCCCCTGAAGACCAGAAGAAGACCACTTTCACATGTCCTTGGGGCACCTACGCATACATGGTACTACCATTTGTTTTATGCAACGCACCAGCCACGTTCCAGCGAGCGGTCCTTGGTATTTTTTCTGATCTTTTGCATGAATGTGTAGAGGTTTATATGGATGATTTTACAATTATGGGTGATACTTTGAGGAAGCTTTACATCATATTGAAAAAAAATTGCAGATATGTAGGGACACTAACCTTTCATTGAATAATGAAAAATGTTTTATGATTATAAGCGAAGGTATTTTTTTGGAACATCATGTTTCTGCTACAGGAATTAAAGTTGATCCAAAAAAGATTGAAGTCATAACGAAGCTACCTCCACCAACCAATCAGAAAGGAGTTAAAAGCTTCCTTGGACATGCAGGTTACTATAGAAGGTTTGTTGAAAATTTTACAAAAGTAGCCTCTCCATTATTTAAATCATTGACTAAAGAAGTTGAATTTCATTGGAATGATGAGTGTCAAGATGCATTTGATACACTCAAGGAAAAATTTTCTTCGGCACCAGTTTTGAGAGGCCCAGATTGGAAATTGAATTTCCACATTTCCACGGATGCCTTTGATACAGCCATAGGAGCAGTATTGGGATAGAAAGAAGATCTTGTAACCCATGCCATTTATTATGTTAGTAAAAAATTAACTCTTGCAGAGCTGAATTATATGGTAACTGAGAAATAATTCCTTCTTGTGATTTATGTTATTAATAAGTTTAGACATTACATCATGGGTTATGAAGTTTTTGTACATACAGATCACTCTGCCATTCGATATCTCATGAATAAACCAGTCACTAATGGCAGGGTTACTAGGTGGCTTTTGTTGCTGCAGGAATTCGACATCACAGTGTTGGACTGACCTGGAAAGGAAAATCAGGTAGTTGATTTCTTATCTAGAATCAACCATGCAGGTGAGGATGTTCCTGTTAATGATAGCTTTCCTGATGAAAATTTGTTTTCCATTTCTCTTAAATCACCTTGGTTTGTAGACATGGCCAACTACCTTGCTACAGGAAAGTTACCTCCTTATTTTTCATCTAATCAGAAAAAGAGAATTGTTAGAAAGAGTGCTGATTATTCTTGGATTAGGGGAGATCTGTTTTTCACTGGACCTAATTTGATTATTCACAGGTGTGTCTGGGAGGATGAGATCTATGATATTCTAAGAGCCTATCATGATGAACCATGCAGAGGGCACTTTGTAGATAAGCAGATAACTTACAAGATCCTTCGCTCAGGTTACTATTGGTTGAGTCTTTTCAAAGATGCAAGGGAATATGTTCGGAAGTGTGACAGCTACCAGAGAATGGGATGACCTATACAATCATATGAGATGCCTTTGTAGCCACAGGTTCTTATAAAACCTTTTGAGAGGTGGGCTCTTGATTTTCTAGGTCCCATCAACCCCATGTCCAAAGGTAAGAAGTACATTTTAGTTTTCACTGATTATGTTACGAAATGGGTGGAGGCAAAAGCACTACCTAGAGAAATGGAGAAAACAGTGGTAGACTTTATTTTTTCTGATATTTTTGTAATATTTGGGGTACCTCATGAGATAGTTACTGATCAAGGTACTTAGTTTGTGTCAAATCTTATGCAGGGAATTGTGCAGAAATATCAAATTACCCACCGAAAGTCTAGTCCTTATCATCCACAGGACAATGGGCAGGTGGAATCAATAAACAAAGTGTTGGAAATAATCCTTACAAAGATAGTGCAGTTACGTAAGAAGGATTGGACCGACCGACTTCTTGAAGAATTGTGGGCCTACCGTATTACTTGGAGAAACACCACTGGTTTCTCTCCTTATGAACTAGTGTATGGAAAAAAAGTTTTATTGCCCATTGAATTTCAAATTAGAACTTTTAAAATGGAAGTAGATTTGTGCATGAATCTTGACGAAGCTCAGCAGGAAAGAACCCTGCAATTCAATGAGTTGGATGAGATCATGCAAGACGCTTGTCAGCATATTGACTTGATTTAGCAACAAATGGCTAAATGGCATGGCAGATACATTAAGAAGAAGCAGTTTAAATAGGGAGACTGGGCATTGTTGTATGATTCGAAATTCAAGAACTTTAAAGGGAAATTTAATACACATTGGTTGGGTCCCTATGAGATTGATAAAGTCTTATATAATGTGTTAGGCACCTATACTACTAGTGTAACCCCTTATTGTTATTAGTACAACCCACTTATTATATTTATGTACCCATGTAGTGCCCATATTGTTACTATTGTGCCCCATAGAAGCCCACTATTGTTATTATTGTGCCCTTACATTATTATTGTTACGTCGGCTCTAATTATGTTATGACCCCTTAGACTCGTATATATAGAAAGGAGGTCTTTTCATTTGTATCATCCAAGAATTGTTCATTTGTATAATGTAAAGGAGGTTTCCCCCTTGAAGAGGCTGAATTCTAAGGCATTGATCTCTCTTTTCTATCTTTTTGTGAGCTGGTTTCATAACATTTGGTATCAGAGCTTTGGATTCTAGGGTTTCGCTGCTCCAAACAGGTCATCATGGCATTTTCGCTATAACTATTTTTCTGCGACATTTTAGAAGCTAAAAAAACCCATTTGAGAAGAAATCATGTTGAATCTCAGGTCCAAATTTCAGAGCTTTTCGCACTATATTTGCGGAGATATGATTTGAGGAAGTTGGTCTTTTTGTAGACTCCTGAATTACATTCCAAACAGGTGACTTAGGGAAAATCGTCATAACTTTCTCTCTGAGCATTGGATTGAAATTTCGTAAGAAGGAACAGAAAGAGGACGGACTGTAGTTTCTTGTAGATATTTTTTAGAGCCAAAGTTCGAAACAGTGACACGTGGCACTTCATACAAGTTCTCTCTTCTGGAAAGGTCTATAATCAGGTCATCTTGGGAGATTGTGCATAACTCTTTCTTGGAGAATCCAATTTGGATCAAACTGGTGACATTGGAAAGAGGACACAGAGGGCTACTACAAGTCGTAATTTCAAAACTTAAAGATCTGAAAGTATATAGTTATAGTTGTTTCAAGATAGAGCTCCTAAAATCAAGAAAAATCAAGATGAGGAAGTTTGATGGCAAGGATCCGATAAATGGATACTTCAAATGGAGCAATATTTTGATCTACATGGTGTACCACTGTTACAAAAGGTATGTATTGCATCTTCATATTTAGAACTGGATCAATTTTTATGGTATGAAGGGCTTTGTTCTCGTAAACAACTTGTTACATGGTCAATTTTCACGGAGGAAATGATAGCACATTATGAGGATACACAGAGCAACAACTTCTTTAGAGCAACACCACAACAATTGGAAAGAGTAAAAGGGCTTTGTGACATAGTGGAAAGCAAAATTATGGGAACCAGGAAGCATACCCCTTACAACTATAAAGATGGAAGTGTTGTTTCTCCTAGCCTTCCACAACCTACAAGGGTTACACCACAACAATTGGAAGAAAAAAGAGAAAAAGGGCTTTGTTACAATTGTGATAGAAAATGCACTAAAGGTCATAAGTGTGCTGAGAAGAAATTATTTTACATAGAATATGAAGAGGAGGAAGAAAAGGATCAAGAAACATCAAAAGAAGAAGATATACGCTAGGAAACCACCCCAGAGAAAGAAGAAATGAATCAGACCATATCTTGTGAAGCATTGGCAAGAATTACCACTCCTCAAACTCTCAAGATAGAAGGACATATCAAGAAGAAAAAGGTGCAAGAAGTGAAAGATCACATCGATAAAGAAGAAATGAATCCAACCATATCTTGTAATTCATTGGTCGAAATTACCACTCGTCAAACTATCAAGATAGAAGGACATATCAAGAGAAAAATGTTGAAGAGTGAAAGATCACATCGAGCATCAAGAAATGAATCCAACCATATCTTGTAAAGGATTGGAAGAAATTACTACTCCTCAAACTCTAGAGATAGAAGGACATATCAAGAAGAAAAAGGTTCAAGCAGTGAAAGATCACATCAAGCATCAACAACAAGTTCTCCAAATTTTAAAGGATAATGCCACTTCGGTGCAAAATCAAACGAAACAACAGGTAGATCAACATCGTAGTGAAAAATGTTTTGATGTAGGTGATTGGGTATTTTTACTGCTACATCTCAAGCAAGCTATTTATGAGAAGGAAATGTTGGCAATACTACATGCACTTAAAAAATGGCGACCTTATCGAATGGGAATACTCTTCAAGGATGAGGATGTGGAAGCATTGTTTTGTGCTATTTCTATTATCCAACCAGATTGGATAAACGAAGCAAGGGATTAATGGAAGGACGAAGAAGTATGGCCACTTATTCAAAAGTTGCAAAAGATCCCAATTCAAACAATATTGCCAAAAATTGAAGAGGAAGGAAAAATCATATTGGAACCTGGAGCAGTCACAGAAACAAGAACCCGATAGCTATGAAATCGATCAATTTCAAAGTATCTCATCAAGTGGAAGAACTTACCCACTGAAGGTTCCACATCGGAGGACAAGAAATTTATACAAAAGCATCAAGAACTACTCAATTGTTGAGGAAAACGCTTTTTGAAGGAGAGGGGCATGTTAGGCCCCTATACTACTAGTGTAACCCCTTATTGTTATTAGTACAACCCACTTATTATATTGATGTACTCATGTAGTGCCCATAATGTTACTATTGTGCCCCTTAGAAGCCAACTATTGTTATTATTGTGCCCTTACATTATTATTTTTATGTCGGCTCTGATTATGTTATGACCCCTTAGACTCGTATATATAGAAAGGAGGTCTTTTCATTTGTATCATCCAAGAATTGTTCATTTATGTAATGTAAAGGAGGTTGCCCCCTCGAAGAAGATGAATTCTAAGGCATTGATCTCTCTTTTCTATCTTTTTGTGAGTTGGTTTCATAACATAATGGATATGTTAGAGTTATAACCATTGATGACGGGAGTGTTACCTTCTTGGTGAATAGGCACAAACTCAAGTTATATCAGAAGCCCCAGTCTAAGGAGGAATTTGTGAAAGAAATTGTGAAGAAAAGAGAGCTGGATATGGCGAAGGATGGGGCAATTCCTTCCATTATATCTTCTTGATTCCTGCTAACACAATGATCTTACTCTGTTACTCCTCATGCTCGGTAAAATATGAGAGGAATTCCTATTGGGAATAGGTTTATTCCTTTTTTCCGGACCGAATAGACTAATTACGGAAAAGGAGCCCCCTGGAGTCTTCTTTTCCAAGTATTTTAGACTCTCTAAAAATGAAATCTGGCAAACATGAACTACCCTGGGCTCATTAAAATTACAAGTCAATATGTTCCTTTAAATATATATATATTTTTTTTCTTCAGATTAAATCTGGTTTGCTTGTGTTGGATTGATGTGGGATTTCTTAAGACCCTCCTTCCAGTAATCTTGGCCCATCGACATCAGCAAATTATCTGGGTCCAAGATCAAAGCTTTATGATGCCTTGAGGTCTATATGCATTAATGATAGATTATCTCGCTAGCAGCAATGGATAATCACCATGGCTTCTTAACTACTAGATCCTGTAGGGGGGTTTGACATCAGCACATTTTCACACGCGATAGGACGCATCATGGTACCTTGGCCCTCATTTTCATCAATGGTGATGGGCCTTACATTGGTTAACAACTAACCTTAAGGGCTTGTAATCCAACGAGTTCGCTACACATTCAACATCAACACCTATATTCATGTACACTGAACTATACACAGATGGAGGAGAACGCGCAGATGGTTTGAAGAATTGTCAGCCTGATTTCTTGCAGAAAGCCTGGCATTTCAATTTCCTGCAGAAGAGCAGCATCCAAATTTCCTGCATAAACAAAAAGAATGTGATAATATCTAAGAGTGTGAATGAAACACAAGTGATGTATTCATGGAATCTAACGTCGGAAGATAATGGATCATCATTGCAAATCAAGTGCATTACTGTCGAGGTACAAACCCATTAGAGGTAAAAAGGCAACATACAGAATGGCAATGAGATGATGAAGGTGATAAGGTAAATGATGTTTCATTTTTTTAATTTGCATGTCTTTTACTAATGGCTTACCTTGCGGCCACCACCGCCATATCCCAATGGATGATCATTCAGCCTTCCCTTACCATCCTCCATCCCTATACCATCATGTCACGATTATGTTGTACTTTTCAATGGTCAGATCATGACGGAGTCATGATCATGACTGTTTTTTTTATATATCTTGTGTCTTGATATTTCTTATATCATTTCCTCACTCACTCCCTATATCCATACCTTATTATTGTGTAAGTTTGTCACCAGACTGTGTGATATTTCCAAAGACTGTGTAACTCTCATCTCCTTCTTCTTAACTTCTAGTTATGGTGAAATTGAGAGCCCCTGTGTATTTTAAGCTATAAGGGCCAGAGCTACTTGAGGCTTACCCACGCACTAAACATTGATTGGAAAAGGCAGGGTGGCTCCTGTTTTTCATGAAATTTAGTGGCCATAACCCTGAAGTGACCAAGTCATTCGCTCTAAACTTGAATGGGGATCGCGTTCAAGTGGGGGATGTGGAGTTCAGATTGACTGAAGAATTGGTGGCGCGGGCTTGTGTAATTCTGTAGACGGGAGAACACTGGCTCAAGAACTAATGTTTTAATAAGAATTTATGTGCATCATTCCTTCTCCTAGAGCACACAAATCTGGATTGGAGTAAAGGCATCTCGCAAACGTTCCTGCGGGGCAAGTATCGGGATCTCCTCTATTTCCTGTAGAAGTACATCACATGCGAAGGTCGTTTCGACCTTACCTTCTTATTTCATGTCCACCTTTTGGCCCATTTCTATGACAAACCCTTGAATTTGCCCTACTATCTATGAATGTCTTTGATTAAGATGCCTACAACTGCAAAAGATAGGGTAGCTACTCTGGAGGAAAATCTTTACCACCATGGGTTGGTAAAGATTATAATGATAGAGGTTCTGAAGGGGAAAGGAAGGACAGGGACTGAGTTCTTGATAGAGAACTATTTTGTAGATAGTGAGGAAGACTCAGACTCCTCTGATTCTAGGAGGAAAATACCTACGACCAAGCCTGAAATAGTGTGTATAAGCATCAACAGACACTGAAGGAAAAGATCAAGAAGAAGTGTGTGGGCTCTGCTATAGCCGCACAAATAGAGGAACCTAGGACGTAACTGCCACAGGGACTAGAAATATTAGAGAGAAAAACAGGAGGGCACCCCGAGTGCTGTGAAACCCATCAGACCAAATGTTGGGGGAAAACCTCCACAGAAGTCGACTGGGATAAAAATTACGGAAATAGAAGATGACCAGGACATCACGGTGACAGAAGCGATAGAGGGAAAGAATACCGAACTGAAATACGTTGCTCTTGTTCCTACCAGACGGTTCATGAGAAGCCAAATTAAGCAGTCATTAGCGCAAGCAGTGAGAGGAATCTTAGAAGCAGAAATCTTGCATGACACACCCAAGAAATGGAAGGAGAAATGTCATGTTTCTCCTAAGGATGAGGTTTGAATAGAGTCTGTTGCATTCATTGAGGAGGAGGAGCTACAATATGAAGGGGTGATGATGAAGAGGTAGAGCTTTTGAAAGGAGAAGACCTAGAGTCTCCCCATGCCGATGAAGAACCACAGAAAAAGGATGAAAGAAAAAGGTGGTCACTCTAGTCGATGGAAGAGATAATCACTGAGTTCACCATTTCCGAAAGAGCCCTATGGAAAGAAAATGAAGCATTGAAGGAAAACAACCTAAGGATGTAAAGGGAGCATTAAGACTGGATTCATACAATGAACCGGATGCTAAAGAAGAAACAGAGCAGGAGTGATCATCTGAAATAGAAGAACAGGGCATATAAAAATCAATTTCCTGCAGAGCCCAACATGCATCAGTTAGACCAGTTAGCTGAAGTGGCAGATCAGTTAGCTGTAGCTTCTGTAGCTAAAGGCAAGAACTGAAACTTTTTGAAAGAAATGAAAATTTTGTTGCATAGGGGGCATACAAAATCTTAGGTGTGGGGGAGATGTTGGGTTGTGTCTTAACCCATTTTGGCCATATTTTTTAATCACATTCCCTCCACTTTTGAGCCTATTTTCTATCCTACCTATCTATTTTCTACTCATTTTCCTATGTTTTGCCTAAAGTTTGCCATTAGATTAAAGGTATGTGGATTTATTATTAAAAACATCATTTTGTCTTTAATATTTAATTATTCTCTAGCTAAACTATTCGTTCACTTAATTACTCTCTAACTAGCTCCAAGCCCATGTGCAGGATCATTCCACTCGGCAATAGGATCAGTGTTGCGCCAAACTGCCAAGTTCCTAATTTCTAGCAGCGACCAGGATTTCCGCAGAGCGCTCCAGATTTCCTGCAGAAACTACGATTGTACGTAACCGTCCAGAATTCCTGCAGCAAAATCTGAGATTCGGCATGATGCATGCACGTTCTGGCTAAAACAAGACATGGGTTGAGGAGGGATTTCAATCCACATGGTTTCTATCCTATCAGCGTTTTTGATTTTGATTTTCCCTTTTGACCATGTCTAAAGCTCCGATCCACTTGGTTGCAACTGCTCTACATGGACGCACTCTTGAAATGTTATTTTGTCTAATCTATGCTTCCAGTCATAGATTGGACCTGTTCCAGCTTAGATCAGTTGATGTTGTTCTTTCTGTTTGGCTGCGGCCATATTTAGCATGTTCTTTTTACTACCAGCCACTTTTGGACTTGGCCCTTTGTATAAAAATAATAAGGATATGGAGGAAGAGCTTAGCGAGGGTTGTGTTTAGATTTATATTGTTGTGTGGCATCAAGCTTGTGATGTAACTTAACATTTTCACATATTAATACAAATTGCATGTTCTGCGCATTGTCCTGAGCAACTTTTCTTGTGTTTAGAGGGGTTGTGAGCAAGGGAAGGGCCCCCCTTCGCTCACAACACCCATGTATAATTATTTTTTGATTTATTTATGTTTCAGGTTTATTTTATCATGCTTTACTTCTAATTACAGTAATAAGATCATTACATAACCAATGTGTCATTTATAAATTAGTAGCACCTAGATGAATGGTTAAATTTCTGTTTATGGTGGCCATGTTAGAATGAATTCTAATTGTTTCCATTTCTGAGATTGCTGACGCGTGGTTTGCCTATATTCTTTCAAAATCAACAACAAGATCATGAGTTGTAGAGGGAGTGAATCCACTCTATAACATTTGCTACAAATTGGTCAATCAAAAGAGACTTGCATTATTTTATGTGATTTAGTAGTTAGAGATTTGACACTTCTAAGTATTTCACCTGCATATACTTTACTTGTATGTCATTAGTTTATCCTCCCAATTTGATAATTTATGTCTGTCAAATTAAGTTTATAATTTTCCCAACAGACACAAGCATCCCATACTTCCCACGAGTTTAAAACACATACTCGGTGGTCAAGTTTACATCAAAATGGAAACAATACCCCAACTATGAAAACAAGGCCAAAATATCATTGTTGCTTCAACAAATGATAGAAAACACATCATCGCAGCAATACATCATTTACAAAAATAAGGCCAAGCAATATTGTTGCTTTGACAAGTGATGGAAACACAACATCACTTTCAGAGTTTAAAATGCAACACAAAATAAGACCAGACATCATTGTTGCTTAACAAGTGATGGAAAACACGTCATCACTTTTACAATTTAAATGCAACAAATGATTTACAAAATCATGACCATGACAAGCTAACATATGTAGAAACCATTTTTCACTTATTGATGTGAATGGGTCATCCCCCTGTGGTGGTTTTGCTTGTCAAACAACCTTTTCAACTGGTTCATGTATCGATGCTTTTTCTTTAAGGCATTGCTTTGGATGGAGCTTCCAACACATGGCTCTTTGATGGCCACCTTTGTCACAATCAATGAAATAAATCTTCTTCCTCCAGATCTGCTTTACCTTATTCTTTGCTTACTATTGAGAGGGTCTTTCACGCCTCATCCTTTTGTGTGCTGCTATTCTTTTCCAGCACTCAACAGATGTATGGTTATGTAATCCACAAAAAGTACATGTTTTTTGATGCCATGCTTTATGTTCATCATTAACAACATGATTGTAATCGAAATGAACATTCAAATATTAAGACTGGTTATACCTTTCCTTCTTGTATCTGGTGTAAGTATTGCGATGAGAGTTTGCCTCAACTCTTTTCTTGCAATGGACACTACCATGGGCTGATGGTGATGTGTTCCCATCATTCTCTTTCCTTGACGATTTCAACAATGTCTCGGAAGCATCTGACACCCTTGAGAATTCTCCTTTAGTGTATCCCAAGCCTGCAAATCGAGGTTTTTGCTCAACATCCAATGGATGAGTTATGCCTTGGCTATTAACATAAAGTCCTTCTTCCTCCTTGTACCTCATCCTCGTAAGGAGCCTCATGTTGGTCCTTGTAATTGGTATCTCCACATTGCCA
Organism: Pinus tabuliformis; assembly: GCA_031772625.1. NCBI lineage: Eukaryota > Viridiplantae > Streptophyta > Pinopsida > Pinales > Pinaceae > Pinus > Pinus tabuliformis. The sequence continues at coordinate 1,297,960,356 of CM062807.1, forward strand.
ACAAAAATCATACTATGTGAAGATGATATTGACGGGAAATCAACATCCTTTACCTCCACTGTCGATTTGGAAAGAATTGATGAGGGCTTCTCATCATCTGTTATTGGTGGTTCGCTGGCTGTCATGGTGCATTCCCCAACTTCCTTCTCGACATACCCAAGTCTTGCTTGACAGGGTAATTCCTCTTCTTTGATGCCAAACTTGATCCAAGTTGACTCAACTCCCGGATTTAAGCAAGATCTTTTACTTAAGTGATGTTGTTAGAATTGCATTTAAAAGAGCATAAAGGAACATATATGAATGATGTAAAGAAGAGGGAACTTGACAAGAATCAGCAACATAAAACACAAGACGTTGATAACAGAGTTTGTCCAGTGTGGACTACAACTCTGGGCCCGGTGTTAAGATGGTGTTGGCCTCTTCATTTAGTACTAGAAAGGGTGAATATGTCCATGGAATATGTTTTTTTCATACAAGGATATGTGCCCTCTACATGAATGGAAAAGTCTCTCCATGAGACGTTTTGCTACAGGAACTATCACTCACAATAGATCTCCTATCAGCATGACATAAACTAACACATGGTGACGATGAGTATCACGGCATCATGGCATCAAAGGGATCTCCACCAAAGCACCCATGGTGACAGTGAATATCCTACCATCATGGCATCAAAGGGATGTCAATCAAAACATACATAATAATCCATGACAAATACATCTCACATGAAATACAAAGATTTTGCATCATACATCAAGCAGGAATCGAAACAACATAATACATCTCAGAGAAAATGATCAAAGAAGTACATGACAACAACACTCCATATACCTAAACTCTGATGTTGACTGAAGAATGGAATGCTCAACAGCTGGATTTGAATGCAGCATCGAAATCATGGCGTCGCATGCCATAAGATCGACTGTCCACACTCTGAAATCTGACACCGTCATTCCAATCTGGAAAATGGCTAAAAATAAAAGGATTAGCTACAAAAACTAACTGCATCACAGAATTTGTGTCGTCGAGAGGTGTCAAATCGACTATCCATTTTCCGAATTCTAACATTGAAAAAATTTGGGCCTATAGGAATCATTTAAATTCCCTCACAATTCTCCAAAGATTCCCTCATCCAGATTGATTGGAAATCTGTAACTCAAATTAGAAAACTGATCTCACCATTGAGATCCTTGCGAAATTCTAAGAAGAATGAATATAAAGTTGGCTGCATTCTAGATTTGGGAAATTTTAGCCTCCAAGAACTCTGGAAGATTCCCTCAAAATTCTTGAAGATTCTCCTCTGCTGGGAATCTGCAAATCTGCTGCAAAAAAGACGAATCCAACCTCGCCAACCTCGCCATTGCGTTTCCTATAAAAATATGAAATTAATGACTGTAAACTTGATTACATTATAAGAAAATGAATTTTACCTCCCCATGGAATCTCAAAAATTCCTCACAGCATCAAAAGATTCTTGTCTCAGAATCCGTGCCACATGGCACTGGGTCTTAGTTCCGCCTTGGGCTAGTGTGCGGTGCTCCACATTCCATCAGTTCTTCGTTCGTTCTCCCTCTTCCCCGTCAAATGACAATGAAGGGTTTATAAAAAAAATGTGTGCCGGAGATTTCAAAACTCAACCACCTAGCGTATTGGTTGGTCCGTCAGAGATATGGCGTTAGCTTCTGCACAAATCACGGGTTTGAATTCCCGAAACATCAATTTTGGCACCAAATTTTGTTTCATTTTAGCAAGGCGCGTTTAAGATTTCGTTGGTAACCGTTATGGTTTTTGTTTTGCTGGCCATTTTGGGTTGCGGTTTGTTGTGTCACATGGGGCCGCTTGGTGGGGGTCGGCCCACGTGGGCCGGGCGGGTTCAATCCCCGCCGGCTCCACCATTAATGCGATACGTTGTGTGTTACAACAACATTTCTATTAACATATGATTTTGTATTTTTAATATGGTTATAACCCCACTTTAAATAGCCATACGATTTTGTATTTTTACATTGTTTAATATGGTTATAAACATATTTTAAATGACCATATTAATGTATGCCTTGGGGTTTTTTTTAAGGATATGGTTTCTCTTTTTTCTTTTTTTTTAACCATATATTAATATGGTTTGTATTTTTACATTGTTTAATATGGTTATAAACATATTTTAAATGACCATATTAATGTATGCCTTGGTTTTGTTTTAGGATATGGTTTCTCTTTTTTAACCATATATTAATATGGTTTGGTATTAAAGTTATGTTTTGTATTTTATAATTTTTGTTTTTATATGGAATTTTTTAATATTATTTTCTTGTCTTTTTGTAGGGATAAGGAGCCAATGATTAGGGGACAAGTGTTATGGTCGATAGGCTACCATGCCGGTCCCACTTGCTGACTAGGATGCCATGTCGTGCACTGTGGGCCCCACTTTTTCCCTTGTCATGTCAAACTTTGAAGAGATCTATCTCCCTCATACGAGCTACGATTTGAGTGTCATTCACACCGTTGGAATCAGGGCGACAAGCACTTCGATCTGGTGCTGGTTTGGGAACAATCTGGCCACTTTGATTTTTGACCCTTTCTGAGTCCTTTGGGACTTCTGCATGTGTCTAGAGCCACTTTGATCACTGGTGGCGTGCATGTCGAACTGCAGTGTTGCTAAGTGATGGATGTCCTCTCAGTGTATCATAGCTTCACCTTTGCATGGTAAGGTGTGGGGAGTCTTCAATGGTCTTGGTGTTTGCTTGATGTTGCATGTGCACGTCACTCCTTCACTTGTACTTTGGCATACTTCATGTGTTTGTCCATTCGCGAACAAATTTCCTCGCATGCATTCCTCATTTGTTCATTCACGAACAAATCTCCTTGCATTCATTCCTCGTTCGTCCGTTCATGAAATAATATCCTTGCTTGCATTCCTCGTTTGTCTGTTCGCGAATGAATCTCCTCGCATGCTCTCCTTGTTCATCCCATTCATTGTCGCGTCATGTCTCATCCATGTATTTATATCTGAAATCACTCATAACAAGACGACATCAAATCCAAAAATTTGCTAGTCTACCATGATGCATTTTCATTTGCTTTCATATGCATGTGATCGAGAGAGAGCACAAGCCTCTGAAACTGCACAAGGCAAGTTTCAAACCGGGATGTGGGCTCTGGGCACTGCTGGTGAAAATTGCACAGTGGTCACTTTGAGACTGAGATGGACAATCAGGATCAGCAGTGACCGTCCACAGGATTTGGCTTGGATGGAGAGCAGATCTGCGCAATTTTCTCAGGGAGGCAGTGCAGGCAGTAGAGGGAGAGTGGTAACAAAAACTGTGCAATTTCTTTAGGGAGCTAGTAGCAGGCTGCAAGAGTGTTGCTGACAAAAACTACACAACTTTTATGGGGAGTTGGCAATGGGCTACACAAGTTCTGCTGGAAAAAACTGTGCAATGCTGGGAGGCTAGCCTGCTAAACATCCTTGTGCAGTCTCTGAGCTAAGCGGGATACTGGGCAATTGGGGAACTGCTCATGAAAACTGCGTAGTTTTTTGGGTGAGCAGTAGGTCGGCTGACTAGATGACTGGCTGGAAAAACTACACAATTTTTTGAGGGAGACAGTGATGGACACAGGGTCTCTATCGAGCATGTCTGTACAGTTTCTTCAGTCAGTGGAGAGGGCATGCTTTGCATCTTTTGTGCAATTTTTAGGGGAGTGAGTCCCAAGATCATTGCCCGGTAAAACTCTCTGGTTGACCAACTAGAGGCCCAGTTGTTGTGCTTGCGGCATCGCATATTGAAATGGCTTACCGGGAAACTTTTGCATTGTTTTAGGTGATAGTCAGTCGATTCGATTCCAGGGTTGTGCAATACTAACTTCCTAGGAGACATCCTTAAGGTCTATGTAATTCTGGGCAGCAGTACATAATCACTGAGAGTTGAAACTGCAAAATGAAGCTTAGTGGGTGTTCGACTATTGGAGGATGGTATGGTCGACAAAGCTTCAACCAAATGACCAAGTGTATGAATGAGGGACTTAGTACATGCATGAACTTGTGAACACACACTCAACATGACTTAACAACAAGATACCTCATACCAACAAGAGAACATACACTCAGTGTGACTGATCGATGATGTGAGCGATAAGCGCGACACTTGTGATAGATCATTGAACGACTGTGACGATGCTTGCACGATAGTGCATACAACTTCATATGTGAGTGCGATGGATGTTTACATAGCAGACACAACTTGTACACACGAAGGTGAACCTTGTGCATGGCTAGAACGTGACTGCAAGCATGACATTGTGACCAACATGAAAAAAGATGTTCATTGAACGGTCAAGCGAGGAGGGTTAAAAGACTGAGGAAGAGCTCACAAGATGAGACCGAGTGGTTGCAAACATCGAGGAAAAACCCAAGGAAGGCTCCGAAATTGGATGCAGGCCAAAATTTTGGAGGGTGTTGCAGCTGCTACAACACATGAAAATATGTGTCTCTTCACCTTCCTTTTCTCCTACTTTCCTTTATTTCTCATACATAAATGCCAATTAATGCCTATTTTCCTTTGCCAATGGATTTGCCAATTTCCATAGCCATTAATAAACCGAAATTGATGCCCAATATAATGCTTTGCCCAATATTTATCTTGGAATATATGTCCCATGACCTTGGTATTATTTTTCCTTTATTAACTTATTACATGAATTTTTAACCCGGTGTTGTTAGAAACCCCTCCCCCTTATGGTAACACTGTCCTCAGTGTTTTATGACACCTATGACTAGAAAACTATTGAAAAGGAAAACATATTACGTATGGAGCTTTATAACATAGCTCGATACAATATTTACAATGAAATTCACTGCAAACCATGACCAACATGAAAAATATGACAATCATACCGCTTATTGGAGATTTATAACACAACTCATCATGATATCTACAACCATACACATATATACATATACCAAAACTCATTTTCTTGACCCAAAAAATAATGAAGGAAACAAATCCTGCATCTAATCAACCATCTCCCATGTAGCATCATCAAGCCAAAAGTGTTTCCTCTGCACCTTAACTTTCTCTATTATTCGATTCTAGAGCATGAATTTTTTCCACTACAATATGCATATGGTTCTAGATGGATTTTTCCCTCTTGTTCCACTTATAGTATAAACCAGTCAATAACATGATCAACATCTTGGACATATCTCTTAAGAAATGAAACATGGAAAACATCATGGACTTTCACTATCAGAGAAAATGCAAGTCGGTAGGCCATTGGTCCAATCCTCTCAAGGATCTCAAAAGGTCCACACTAGCAAGGTACCAACTTGGCACATGACCCAATCCTCAAGGAGATCCTCTTGGGCTTGATGTGCAAGTACACATGCTCCCCAACCTGAAACCTGTTAAATACCATGTGCTAATATGCATAAATCTTCTATCTGTCTTGTTCTTCCTTCAAATTCCTCTTAATGATCTACATTTCTTATTCCATCTCTGCCAACATATCCAGTCCAATCAATACCTTATTCACTAGATCACTCTAGTTGATAGGAGTATTACAACTCTACCCGTAAAGAGCCTCAAATGGACTCATCCCCAAGGGCTCCTGATACCCATTATTATATCCAAACCGTACTAGTGGAAGATGTTGCAACACTTTTTGATTTTGGTAAGTTAGCAAAAATTGAAAATATATTTTAAGAAAATGTTAAGTTAGGATATGGATAAAAAGAATAAAGAAACAAAATGTTAGGAATATTTTGATGAATAAGTCCATATCAAATAAAATGTTAGAATAGATGCCCTAAAAAAGGAAGGCAAAAAATAAAATGTTAGGTTAGAAATAAAAGAAAAAATAATAAATCCTGGAAGTGTTGCACATACAAATGCCACTACTTTTAGTCAATTTTATTTTTGCAAATAAAGTTGTGTGAAGATTGTTTAAATGGCACACTAGTTCATACAATCCAATCGTAAAGTTTAATCATGATTGGATTGTATTTAAATTGTTTCTTAATAGGTAGCAAATAAAATTGGCTCAACAGTTTAATCTAAGCCAATGGAAGTAATAAGGGATAGAAGTAGATTAATCATTAAAAGGAAAATGTTGAATTGCTAGTCTAAATGCACTCAGGTGACAAAGATTGCAAAAAATGTTAGGAGAGTTAAGGGTAGGTAGAGAAATGAAATAAAATTGGAGCATGATAGGATTTTTATCCTAAGTCAAATCATTAGATATATGTGCATATAAAAAATGGTTTTAATTAACCATTATTTGTTAAACCTCAACGTTATTCATCTTTATCCATTGATTCCCTTCGGACTCCACACCTGTCACATCCATCATATCTTTTCAACCCCACCATCACCTTCTACCTCACTTAATTAAAATCCCCCCATTTTCCTTTCATCCTTTGCATCTCCCTCCGATCTGACAGCCTAAATTGTTCCTCGGCCCACCCTTGCCATCCAAACGTTATCGGCGGGGGCAGGGGTTCAAAGTTGGCATTTTTAGAAACCATCCCCCGAAACAGCCAACCTCTGCTCCTAGTTATTCGGGACTTAAAATCCCAAACCACTTACTGCTCGAACTCACTCTCGAACGCGGTTTTCAACCTCCTCCATCCCCGCCGCTCCCACGTCATCGTCTACAACAACACCCCGTCACTTCCTCTATCCCATCATCCTACATGGACCAATCTTCCACCTATCTGCCCGTTATCCATTTAATTCGCCACACATGCAAATGAATATTCCATTGATTGGTTTCTCAGTCCCGTTGGAGAATTAATAGGAATTTAGTCGTTGATTAACAAAACCACTCCATTTTATGCCTTATAAACCCTGTTCTTTCATAAAAACCGTTACAAAGTGCATTCCCGTAAGTCAATTGATCACTGGATACTTGCAACTTACAACCAAAACCACAAGTTCACCATTCAAGCCATTTTTCTGTCCTGTTCCAAGTAAGCCAGCATCCAAGTTCACTCAATCTTTTTCAATTACACTTTTTTTCTATTATCACAGTGTTTTAGCCAAATCCTTCCCATTTATGTCACTTTTAGTTAGTAATCTAATCAACAAAATTCCTCCTAAGGGAAAGGAAGTTGTAGAAACCCAAAATCCTCTCATTCCTCCTCAAGTTGATTTCCATCATCTTGCCTTGGTCGATAGAGACTGTAAAATCCTTGAGTCCTTGTCTGAATTTGACTTGGTTGAGATCTATTGCTAGATGAAGGACCAATTCATCAATCAAACTGATGAAATTGGACTTCGAGATTCCCATATTACTCATTACATCTTCCCTCAGATCCACAGAGCACCTGAATTTGTCAGAAAATGCCATTTAGCTTATGATCCCAGTCAAAGAGCTATTATCTCACCTATAGGAGAAATCTTGTGCTCCATCAATGCTTAATCCATTTACCAGATGTTGCAGGCCCCAACTATTGTGCCAACTACTCCTTTTTCTAATGAAAGCCTAAAAGAATCCTATCAGAAGATGGATTTCACTAAAAGAGCTCAAACCCTGGAAATTTTCCTAGCTATAGATAGCCATCTGTGTAAAAGAAACCCTCCCTATGATTCATCTATATTCCAGACAAAACAAAGACAATTACCACCATGCTCTCTTATCTCCTTTGTTACTATTCTGATAAATATGTAGATGAAGCCATCATTGGTTTCTTGTCTATCTTCTCTGCTAGTTCCAAACCCAATGTTCTTTTTAACTTTAGTCAATTTCTAGTTGAGACCATTCATGAACAATTTGTCCAGTTCAATACTGAAGAAGTATTCAAGCATGCTTCAGTACTTATATACCTTTTTATCTATTTTCAGGGAGACAAGTTTCCATTCACTTTGTAGAAGTTATATGAAGAAGGGAACCAACAAAAGGTTATCTTTTGGACTTCTACGGGAATGAAGGAGAAAGAAGAATTTTCATATAAACAGTTCATAGAATTGTTTGTTCATCCAGCCATTAATCTTATTAGCAATACTCCAGGACCAAGGATTAGTGATGAAATTGTAAAAGTCTTGCAACTAGTTGATCAAGCCACAATAGGAGATTGGTATCTTACCAAAATTATACAGAGATTAGAATCTTTGGCTATGAGCTTCCACCTTTCAAGCTGCCTAAGTACCTCCCTATAGAATATATTAGGCAAAGGCTCAATGTAGATGGACTGCATTTTGTGGCTGCAAAGAAGAAATCACAGTTTAAGCTAATAGCTCAAGTTGGTCCATTCATCTGTAACACTAGATCAGCAGGAGAAGAAGCAGACAAGTTATTGAAAGAGATGAAGTTTGGCCTCAGCTTTACTTGGTCTTATGACCCAATGGGAGTGATTTCAGAACTAAGAGTAGAAAATAAATTTACTCCATATCATCACATAACCAGGCCTAAGATTGAACAAAACAAAAATTTGTTAGAATGGAAGGAAAACACCCTTCAAGAAGCTGAAGAATAGGAAGTCTCTAATTCAGATATACAAACTCCACTTTCACAAGAAAAGACAGCCAAACGAGAAAGGTAAGAACAGTCATTCCCTACAGAAGAAGCATCAAGTAAAGGCTTTAGAATTGTACATAGAAAGAAGAGGCCTAAGATCTCTTTGAAAGTCAGTGCAACTAATGAGTCATGGAAAACAACATTTGATGGACTTGGAGAGACATCTCTTTTCACATAGTCTGGTGGACAGTCTACTCAGTATCCTACTCATTCCACCACATCTCATGAAGAGAGGTGATTCATATCAGTGAAGGTGGGAAGAAGGATAAAGAAGATGATATTTTTCATGTTTTCAGTGAAATTAAGAAGAAGAATGAGGAATTAAGGTTAAACACTTATACTCAATTCTAGAAATGTTCTTCTAGTTCTCAAGCCAGACTTCTTCCAGTCTTTGACTCTGAAAAGGGTAAGATACAGATGGCTTTCTTACAAGCTCAGATTCCACAACCCAGAATTGCTACACATTACCAGAAGCAAGCTTCCTTTAAATTAAATGTTAAATATGTACATCCAATTAACCAAATTGAGATGCAAAAACAGATTGACTAAATGATTTCTTCCACTTTAACTAACACTGCCATGAGTTTGTCTAAGATGCAAGTTACCTTGGCTAATATACAGTCATAGCTCAAGCTTGAGAAAGTTTCCTCATTGGCAAAAGACACCAAGATCAAAGCTTTGGAAGATCTGGTTCTGAAGATGGGATATGATCCCTCTAATATAAAGGCTGCAGAATAAATTGTCAAGAAGAAAAATGTTGAGATTTCAGCATTAAGGAAGCAACTCAAATTTCCAGCTTCAGAGGACCCAATGATTAAAGAAATTTAAGAAACCGAGACTTAGAAATTAGGGATGATGAAACTCATTATGGACCAAAATCTACAAATAAAACAGATGAAGGAACAAACTAAAAAGCTTGTCAAAGAGAAAGAGGAAGCTGTGAAAAAGGCCAATGTTCCAATGGATGTAGTTCCTCTTACAACAATCTCTATAACTACAATTTCTGCCTAAAGAACAACAACAACCACAAGTATAACAGAAGGAGCTGAACATCTTGCTAAAGTCGTTCAGAACCTATCTATTCAGACAGAGGAAATCAAGAAATTGCAGGATCAGCTGAAGACACTACAACACATGAAAGCAGTTGTAGACAGCTCACATGTAGCTGAGTTGCAGAGGGCAAGAGGTCAAATTGAGGTATTGCAGAAAGAAGTCAAAGACTCTTACCTCAGAAATATGCTGGGTTTAATAAAGGAGATTATATGGGAAGAGATCATTGAATCAATCAAAGATATCTAGCCTTATATCAGAGTAATTGTTTATCAAAAAGACTTGTTGGAAAAATCTCAAGAAGTTATTGAAACAATCTCAAATCAACTTGAGGAAAAGCCAAAAATAACCACTGATATAATCAAGTTTCTGAATTCTAAAGACAATTTATGAGCTTCAAGAGTTGGGTATTGATGATAGGACAATAGCCATACTGGAAATGAAGAAATTTATTACAAAGAAAAATCTCATTCTTCAGTTGGAGGAAAAGTGCAGAAGCATTAATGTCATAGTCCAACGTTTTTTCAGTAGGCTGGAACCCTTGACCAGCAAGGGTTTTCTCTCCATATTTGTGATACATGATAAGTTAATGCCTATTAAAGACTATGTTCGCTAGCTTACAGAGGTCAAGACCAGTGCAACTACAGTTTCAAATATAAAGGGTACAATAACACCAAGGCTTGTGGTGAAGTCCCTTTGATATACCTTTTTCATCCTTAATGAAATTAAACACATATTTTTAGTAAAACCTACTTTTACTAAATATACATAAATGGATGAGGTTTATCGAAGGGTAACTAAGTTATCTATCCCAGATAATAAATGCTGGGACAGTTAACTGATTTACTTGACTGAAAGAAAGATCAACAAAATTAAGCATTTTGGGGAACAATCATCAAAAGGTCAACAACATTCAGAATTTTGAGGAATAGTCATCAATAGTTCAACAACAAAATATTGACAGATCGACTATCAGTTCATTTTCCTGATTTTATGTTAAGCTATTTTTGTAAAAGATTTTAATATATTTTCTTAACACTCAACTTGTATAAATGACTCTCTTCTATGAGTTATCAAAGGTGGTACCTTTCATAAGAAATTTTGTAAAAGCATTGATGTACAAGTTGTTTCTAAATCACTGATAATAAAGAAAAGGATTCTGAATTTGGTCTCAGACAGTTTCATTTTCTTCTATAAGTTTTTCATGTGTTTCATTCATTTTGTTTATTCTTCATGTGTTTAAATTTTACAGAGATATCAGGTGAGAATAAATGTGTTACAGTTATTCTTAAAATTCATTTCTGAAGTTATTATCATAAAGAGACTGAGACATTGGACTGTATGTCTGAAAGGCTACCTCTAAATCATAAAATTGTTAACATCTTATGTAATCTTAAGCATAGTTTGTTTAACTTTTGAACATTGGACAAAGGTTTTCCACTTATGATAATTTATCTTTTTGTCTGAAATCTAAATTAATCATATCTCCTTACAATTCTTTCTACACACTTCATAAATTCAAATCACTGTGTGAAGTTAAAAAGTAGCCCTTTTATTATCTATTAGTACTATCTAAAAGAGTTAATACATCATTCTTACATTTTGTCTATGTATTGTTCCTCCATAGAAAACCAAAACCAAAACCCCCAAAAGAAATATCTTAGATGCTTTGGCATGATTAATTGACTGTTATCATCTCAGAGGAACAACAAAAGATAATCCTCCCACATCTGCTTTTGATCCATGACATATAGTCTCAACATGCCCTCAAGAATCATGTTGACCCTCTTTGTCTGTACATCTTTCTGTGGATGATAAGTTGTACTAAAAGCAAACTTTGTCCCTAAACTTGCAAAAATCTATTTCTTAAACTTCGAATTAAACTTGGCATCTCTATGAGATATGATATTCTTAAGAACATAATGAAACCTCAATATCTCCTTGATGAAAATCAGAGCTGTTGTGACTGGTTGAATTATTATACTTAACTACAATGAACTGAGCTACCTTAGTTAACTTTTCAACCAAAACCATGATTGAATCATGTTGCTTCGATGTCCTTGGAAAACCTATAATGAAGTCCATGGAAATGATCTCCCATTTCCACTCTGGAATCATAATTGATTATAATAAACCACCTGGATGCTTACACTCTGCTTTTACCTGCTGAAAATCCAAACATCTAGAAACAAACTTAGCCACCCCTTTCTTCAAGTTATACCAATGGTATAACTTATTAATAACTGTCAATGTCTTCGATATCCTTAGTGACCTAACTACGGCTTGACATGAAAATCCCTCAATATAAGCTTCTTGAGCTCACTTTCATATAGGTACATAAATCTTGTTCTTGAATCTGACCAATCCGTCTACTGAGAGATGATATTCCTCATGCATATTACCTTCACCTTGTTGCTATAACTTTTGCCTCAACTACTGATAATTGTCATCATGTTGTTCTGCCCGCAAGACCCACTCCTCCAAATTTCTCCCATATAAACTCACTTCTACAATATGATTCATCTAAAATCTCCTACTGAGAGCATCTACAACCTTGTTCTCCTTTCCCTTGATATACTTGATCTCGAAATCAAACTCACTGAGAGTAGACAACCATCTAGATTTCTTGGAATTTAGATTAGGTTGGTCAAACCAGTACCTCGGTCCACTATGATCATTCATCATAATAAACCTCCTGCTAAGAAGATGATGTCTCCACATCTTCAAGTCATGAATGATAGCTTCCAACTGAATATCATGCGTCACATAGTTCTTCTTGTGCTCATTCAACTTACCTTACTCATAGCATACCACTTATCCATCTTGCATCAAGACTCCACCAAGTCCTCTCTTGCAAGCATCTGGACAAACCACAAACTCTTTATGAGGCTCTGTGATCTTCAAGACTACAACATTTGTAAGCAAATGCTTCAGCTACTGAAAGTTAGTTATATACTCTTCAGTCCATTCAAACTTGTTTCCTTTTCGCTACAATGATGTAATAGGATAGAAAATCTGAGAGAAGTTGTGGATGAACCGCTTGTAATAGCCTAGTAGTACCATGAATGATATAACCTTATCCACATTCCTAGGAGTTGCCCACTCTAGGAAAGCTTTGATCTTTTCTGGGTCCACTGCTATAACTTCCTTGGAAATAACATGCCCCTAGTAATGATAGTATTTTTGAAATAAACTACACTTTCTAAGCTTGGCATACAATTGATGCTCTCTCAACAATATTAACACTACTTCCTGGTGTTATGCATGTTGTTCCTCTTTCTTAGAATATATCAATATATCATCAATGAACATTATTAGAAATACGTCCATATAAAGACGAAACACATTTTTAATCAAACACATGAATGTAGTTGGAGCATTAGTAAGACCAAATGGAACCACTATAAACTCATAATTCCCATAACTAGTATGGAATGCAACTTTGTAGATGTCCTCTTCTTTGATGCATACCTAATGATATCCTGATCGCACGTCAATATTTGAGAACATTATTTCTCCCTTCAACTGATCAAAAAAGTCATCAATCTACGACAAAGGATACATGTCCTTGATCATCGCCTTATTGAACTTCCTGTAGTCAATACACAACCTCTTATTCAAAAAAAACATTGGTGCACCCCAAGGCGACACACTTGGCCTTGTCACCCCAAGGCGACACACTTGGCCTTGTGTATCCTTTATCAAGCCTTTCCTTAAGCTACAACTTCAATTCCACAAACTTTGGAGTGTTGATCTTGTGAGGTGTCTTTGTTGATGGTGCTACTCCTGGTACTAACTCAATAGAAAAGTCCACTTCCTTGTGAGATGGTAACCCTGAAATATCCACTAGAAACACATCATGAAATTGTAACTTGCTAAAATGGATAATTCATCAATACTTTAGCATCCTCAACCTCCTTCCCCTTATCACTAGAAACATGAATTGCAAACAATACACACCCTTTTTTGCAATTGTTCTTTTCCTACATAGTTGTACCATCCTCATTGATGTAGGATTCTTCTTACCCTACATGACTCTCTTCTCGCCATCATCATCCAAGCACTCAATATCCTTCTCGTAACAATCTACCTTAGTAATGTGAAGATACAACCAATCCATGCCCAAAATCATGTTGTATGAACCCACTAGAAGCACATTTAAATGTGTTTATGTAGACATATTATTCAACTTAAATGCACAAGCTCTCACCTAATGATGAAGTCTATTTTTGGTCCCTGTAGCCAACTTCACCAACCAAGACTCTGCATGCACTTCTTTACTCAAGCCAAACTTATCCACTAGGTTAGGATTAACATAAATATAATTATATCCAGGATCAATCAAAATGGAAACAACTCAATCACAAATCTTACCTTCCATCTCAATAATGGATGCCTAGTGATCTTCCTTCTTGTTATCAAATTCTACATAAATTTGTGGAATGATATGTCTAACATCCCCAACTATTTTCACCTCTTGAACACTGTATATCTGATGCCTTCCACCCTGGTAGAATAGATAATTCTTCTTGTGATGATCCTTGCCACATATCCAACACTACAACAGTTCTCTACCACTACCCTTATTCTGCTACTCTCCAGGATGAGGTCCATGTCCCTTGTCAACTCTGTTAAACTTCTTGTAAGGAGCCACATTTTCTTGCTCACCTACATCCTGAGGTCTTTCCCACTTCATAGGCCATTTTCCATTTCTCTTGTCATTTCCTTTCCAGTCATGCTTATGATAAACTTGCACTTTGACTACTCATAATAGTTCTTAAACTCGCCAATGACTTCCTCCAATGACCGAGACTCATCATACTCAATATGATCCTTGAATGATAATGGAAGTCCACTAATGAATATTTGAACCTTTGTCTTCTCATCCTTAAGATATGGCACATACCTCAACAAATCTAAAAACTTAATCATGTACTCTTCATATATCAGAGTCCCTATCTTCAAATTGTAGAACTCCTTAGCATTTCCATCATAATATTTCTCTGACAAGTACTTCTTCCTGAAGAGTCTTTTGAACTCATGCCAACTCAACTCCTTTGTCCCAATGCCTCTAACACACTTCACATCTTTCCACGAAATATTTTCCTTTCCCTTGAGACTGAAAATAACTATCGTGGCCTTCATGATCTCTGTGAAATCATACAACCTGAAGAACTTCTTGTTAACGGGAAAAGTGTCTATTCAGAATGACCCTATCCCACTGAGGTGTGACAGTGACCTCAGAAGCAAACAGGGAAACTACTTTCGTATTCTCCTTTATGAACTATAAACGAAGAGGAATAGGATGAACCAACCTGTGTCTTGCGCTAGTCCTTTGATCCAATCTCTCTCCTCTTTGACAGCTTCCAGCTACCTACTCCCTTACTTGCCCAGCTTCACCAAGTTCCTGTAAGATCACAGAAGAAGGAAACTACACAAAGACATGGATTTATATTCATAAATAGCTTAGGATCAGATTTAAGCTAAACATACAAATGTAAACAACATCAATGATATACAAGCATGTAGGAGAAACTCAAATAGTTTTATTGATAAAACAAGAAGATCCAGGAGGAGTTACAACCGATGATTCCTAATCCAGCATCAACCTCCTAGCATAGAATCCCCTCTTCACCTCCAACAAAGCATAAATCACCCAATACTCTGATATCTATCTCAAAACCAACAACAATTCTCTGCAATGTACAAAATTCCAGCCTCTGGATCTCTTGGTGAGGGATCCATATATAGATGTATGCAAAGAGGATGAGTCAGCTCATGAATTGATTAGTGGCTTCTCTCTGTCAGTTCTTGCTTCCACTTGGAGACTGAGAGCCTCTTACTCATCACTGGTCGAATTCAGTGAGGCAAGTGTCATTGGGGAAGATTCTGGAAGCTTCCATTGTCTCTCCACCTCGTGGAATGACTCTGCCACTTGTCATTTCCCACTCAACGCACCCTGGTAGTGCATTTAGGTGCGTTGCAACGCACCTAGCTAGTGTATTTGGGTGCTTTGCAACGCAACTAGCTAGTGGAGCAGCTGAAATGATCCTGATTTGACTAGTTCTGAGCAGTTTCTGGTGGAGAACTTCTGGGAGAAGCTGTAATTTGTTGACCTTGTTTCTTTAGGAGCTGGAAAAACACTTTTAGGGACTTAGGATCCCTTGGTTTATGGACATTTCATGCTTAGAGCTGTAAGGCACAAAAATGTCTATAACAGTTGCCCCCTAAAGTATGAGGCCGTTTATTGGGTGAAATGCTTTATTAGGAGGATCCGAAGTTCTTCCAATGCTGGGAGGAGACCTGTAATAAGATACAATACAATACATTATCTTCATACTGTTTTCATGATCTAGCTGAGGCGGGCATTCCCATGCTCAGTCTTTATAAATTCATTTTCATGTACATAGGATAGACAATCGTCTGATGGTATACTGATGATTCTGATGGAGTCATCATCCTTTTGGTAGGATGATTATCTGTGCTGCAATGTTGTACATTTCAATGTCTTTATTTTCCTGAATATATATCGCAGCCCGGATGGATGAAACTATATCCGGCGTCTTCAATCTCGTCCAATCTTCACTTGAAGTACAAGTCGATTCATGTGAGAAATGTTTTGAAGTCGAACATGGAAAGACATCGCTTGATTACCAGTCAATGATGTAAACTGTTAACAAGCGAGAGAGGAATCACTGATAATGATAATGACCCTCAAGGTATTGCAGTACAATTCACGTGGTGTGAATAAAGGACTTGGCGTCGAACACCACGCAAAATCTTTCGGTCGAAGGTCATTGATGTATACCTGTCGCCGGAAGTGAGAAACTTGCCATTGAGGCATGCAAGCTTCAAAGTACCGAAGGGGTTGTTCCTAGATCAACTTCTTGGATAATGAGCTGATGTCGACAAGAAGCGATCCGTCAAAGGAGGGCCTTAATGAATCCCACATCAATGACACGGAACGGAGCAAATGATTTTGATGGAGGTGAAAACGATTTGATGATATATGGTTCAGGGTGGCGGTCATGAAGGAATGAAGTATAATGTATGGTAGTGGATGGGACACCGGTGACTTCTCTGGATGACTTCTCTTGAACATGTCAGCGACACTTATGTGATGGATTGGTAGCATTTACCCCAAATGTGGATGGTACGGCGTGACCATGGTGATGTGACCGGTGGATGAAACAACCCAACCCGACTCAGGCATGGAGTGGAAGTGTCATGTTCAAGAGCGACTTGCTACCAATAAAGTTTCTTTGAGTTTTCTTCCCAATTTTTCCCCAGTCATTGCTGACCAGTACCTCTTTATTTTTGTCAAGCTTGAGGAGGATAACATATGCTTGTTCTATAATTTTCCCTTCGGGCAAACCCATCGCTATGTTTTAACGAGCCTAGCGATAGTGAAATTCGTTCTCGCCTAAAGACAAGTTTGTCGCTATTAATCTTTTTAACGAGTCTAACGACAAAGATAACTCGGTCCTTTTCATTTTTAGAGAGTCTGAAAAGGTACGTAAAGGTAACTCCAAAATTCCTTTTTCGTCATCTAATCCCTTAAGTCCGAAAAAGTATAAAACAATACAGAAGGGATGAATTTTCGATTAGCTTTAACGAGCCAAACAAAACAAGCGCTCGATCTTTTTGTGCAATAATCCCTCAGGTCCAAAAACATTAAAATTTAGAGGAGGGATAGCACTTCCTGTCGCTTTAACGAGCTGGAAGGCCAAAACTCGACAATCTTTTCATATTTTACGAGTCATTTGAAAAGAGCTTAAAGAAGACTCGTCTTTTGAGGAACGAGTGATAAAATGGGTAGCAGCTGATTCCAGATAAGGTTTGGAATTTTCCAATCATGGTAGTGTCACAAGAATGGCTAGTGAAATCACTCTTCGCAGCTGTTCCTCAAAATGGGTAAACAATCAAATGGAGGTGAATGATCAGCCAATGGAAAAGTGGAGGTGACAGTGCAAACACGACCAAGGCTTTAATGGCTGAAAATGCTTCATTCACGGTGGTTATTTACCGGGGGATAGTTCATTTTTTAACGAGCTTAAACGTGGGTGGAAACATTTGCTCAGTCTTATGTTTATTTTTTAACGAGCTTGAACTATGCGCTAAAACTGCTCGATTAATCCAGTCATATGATAAGAATGTCTCATATAAAAGTGGCAATCTTTCGAGTGTTTCCCCACATCCTTTCTTTATGCAAGTTAGGAAACGACCAATCCTACGAGTTTAAAGGGTTAGAGGTCCTATAAATTTAAAAAATAAATAGTCACTCTTCGTTTGCATTCCAAAAGGTTTGCATGCCCCCAGGTATAAAACAGAGTTTCAAGGTTACCCCTCAATTTGCAGACAAAACATTTGTTCTATCAGGAGAGGCCTACCTCTTATAGGTTACCCAAAGATTGTTCTATTTACGGTGTAAACAAAACACTTCTTCGACGATGTTGCTCGAAATAAACAAAGGTGAGCGATGATGCCCGCCAACTCACATAACTTTGACAAGAGAATCTTATTCTAGAATAACCCCTCTTCCAATCACGGACGGGGCACAGACTAGTCATATTCTCTCGCGGAAACCTACTCTATACCCGAAGTTTTCCTGCCGAAGCAGACCAGGATGCATGCCCCCTGGGTTTCAGTCATATCCCTCCGAATTACTCGCGCTCATCGGGAGGACGGACTGGGGATTGAGACATTTCTTGTGTGAAAAGACCATTTAGGGATGGTATATGACTATTTGCTATGCGTGATCCGGGAAATGAAAGCTGGTCCACGAGCTTGACCACTCTTCCTTCGTGCGGAAAACACATTACTCTAAAGAGTGAGGAGACAATCGCTCCCATGCAATAAATATAGTCCCGTCCAAGGAGTAGGTTATAATCCAAGGGTCCTTGAACGACCATGACGTTCATGTGAACTGTCTTCCCTCTCAATGTTATGGGCACATTGGGAAGGATCCCTAAAGGTCGACTGGTTCCTTTATCAAAGCCTGTTAGATTTCTCATCTCAGGCAACAGCGATGGCGAACCAAGCGCTTTCCAAGCAATAGAGGAAAGGATACTCACAAAAGCCCCCTCATCTATGATGGTACCAGCCATGACCATTCTATATATTTGAACGATAATTCGGAATGGTATGCTTGCTGGCAAACGGGGTCTGCCTAGTTGATTCCAATCAAAGGAGACAACTAGGTTGCTTGGAGGTGGGACCGAGTAGACGGCCGGGTATGGCTCTAACGAACTTCCTTCCTGTGGTAAAGGAATGGGTGGATTGCCCCCATGTTCGTCAGAGTCTGTGTTGATGAAGAGAATTTGGACGGTGTCATCCTTGTTCTCTTCAGTCACTGTATCATCCGAAGATAAAACCTCTCAAGGCAAGACCGGGTCAACTGTCGCCTCGACCTTTTGACTTTCGTCTGGTATGGATTCAGTTGGTTTATCTTCAATGACAAGTGCTTCAGCCGACCACCTGAGCAGGCCAGCTGGGTTCTCAACTAGTGACAGACTCGGCAAGAGTTTTTTATATCCAGGAGGAAGTCGTAACGGTGAAACCGGACGATCATCCAAAACTCTTTTAGCCTCGTCTAAGAAGGGACAACGGTGGAGGGCATGGTCGCCTTCGCACAGTTTACAAGGAAATCTAACTTTCCCTTTTCGTCTCGGGGCTTCACTTTCACTAGTTGACGGTGTGCTTTCAACATGATCTCCAGAGGTTGATGACACCGGATTGTGAAAACGAGGAGACCAGTCCCTTAGTATCCGGGGGATGCAAGGATAATCTCTGTGAAAGTGGTCTCCTCTGCAAATGACACATGGCAATTTAGGCCTGGTCGGTGCTGTGTGTGGATTTTCGTTAGACGACACTTGTTTTCCCCCATTCGCCTTTGGCTCTTTCTTCTTCTTTTCCTTCTTCTCCTTAGGAACTTGGCTTTTAGCTTTACCAGTCCCGTCAAGCGAAGAGGAAGGAGGAGAGGAAGAATTAGAGGAAGTAGAAGGCTGGTGGGTAACTCTGGACTCGTCTAATTGCTGATTCGATTGTTCAGGAATAGTGGTGTTCTGAATGACATTGGTTGAGAAGAGCCATACTGGCAAGCCAATTGTCAGTCCTGGAAGCGACAATGTGGCCATATGGGGCGCACCAACATCTCCCCAAGAGGAGAAGGGACTAGGATTTCCACCAAGGGGAATTCCTTGGTTGGTAGGCTCCATTTTCTCAACCCAAAGATCAACGTAGGAAAAGGGGATGAATATTCTGTTTAAAATAAATTTTAACACGCTTTGACACAACTTGTTTTTTCAGTTTTAAAGAGTCGAGAAAAAACAAAAGATGACTCTAGTCTCCTTCGATTTTTAATGAGCCTGAAGTGACAAGTGCTCAGATGGACCTTTTCCGTTAAGGAGTCTGAAAATGAATGAAAGGGACTGCTCTGGAGGTCTAGGTAGAGGTAGTACCAAACCAATCACAAAACTGCAGAATACTTTTTACGGTACGGCAGTCAATCTTCCCGAAGCTGTGTTCGGTGCATTGCGATCAGTAGGGCGGCCGACACGGCTTCCTATGGATAAAGGTTTTATGCCTATAGGGGTCTCCCAATATATACTCGACGGTACGTGGGAGCACAAGTCCATACTGGCACTTATCGTCTCAAAGTGGAGGAATCACCCAACCATCAGTGAGGACAACAGTTACCAGGCTTTACGACGCCGGAATACGTCTCTAGCCTAGACCTCTAAATGTTGTGCGTTAAGTTACAAAGCGTTGTTAAGTTCATTGAATTTATTTTAAGTTGATCTTTCTTACGAAGTTTGCCTTTTGGGTTCACCACGAGATGTAGATGTAATTCCTAAAATGCAATCTAAAGATGATAAGCAAGCTTTTATCTCTTTTCAACAATGAAAATCCTAGCTACAAGGGGAAAAGAAAGACACAATCTTTTCTCAAAGAGCAAAGAGCACACTGTAAATGCACTTTTCCTAAATCAAGCCAAACAGACTGTCAATATGCAAATGCACATGTGCATGTATTTGTTTTTCACTTTCTTAATATTGATGCCTAAAAAGAAAGTTGTTGTACAAATTTGAATTCGTTTTCAAGTGAAAAACACAAACAAGCTTTTTTTCGAAATCAAAAGGTAGAGACGATTACGACACTTTATGATTTTGAAATAAACACTTGTTTCGACACTAGAAATTCACAAATTCAAGCCAAAGGAAAAAGTAAAAGCATAATCAACTGTCAACAGCAAATAAACTTTCTCCTATGATTAAAATCGACACTTACGACAGATCTAAATCAAAGGACGACAATATGACTATTCTACTTTTGCAATGGGAAACTGTAAATGACGCAACAAACACACAAAAACACATACAACTTCTTTTATACAACTGAGGCGGAATTAATGCAAAGAAAAGGGGCTTTTAAACAGATACACACACTGATCACAGGCTGCAAAAATCAGAGACAAAACTGAAAAAATTGAGCAAAGAACCTCAGCTGCACAAGGCTAGGCTGATCAACGCACCTGCTACACAGAGAAACTGGATTGCAACGCATTTTGCCCTCTTGGGAACTGCGCTGAAATGCAGGAACTCTTCATAGCACTTGCGCTAGGGTAGAAACGAGAATTCTATCCGGGTTCTGGGTCACGGTTTGTAGTTTAATCTATGGTTTTTGGCCGAGTAAAAGCAATCAGTAATGCACAATCAGAGGGTAGATTTAAAAGAGGTTTAAGAGCTATCACAAAGGGTAATCAGATCATTTGTGAATCAGCTGTTCAAATCATAAACAGATCCAGTGAACGGATTGAAGTAGCAAATGTCTACTTTGCATTTGTTAATGGCAAATGCAGTTCGATTCGCTACTTCTAAGTTTATGAAACAAACAACAAGAGAAACACAAACAAACTAACTAGACACATTCCCCAGTGGAGTCGCCATTTTGTTAACGGGAAAAGTGTCTATTCAGAATGACCCTATCCCACTGAGGTGTGACAGTGACCTCAGAAACAAACAGGGAAACTACTTTCGTATTCTCCTTTATGAATTATAAACGAAGAGGAATAGGATGAACCAACCTGTGTCTTGTGCTAGTCCTTTGATCCAATCTCTCTCCTCTTTGATATCTTCCAGCTACCTGCTCCCTTACTTGCCCAGCTTCACCAAGTTCCTGTAAGATCACAGAAGAAGGAAACTACACAAAGACATGGATTTATATTCATAAATAGCTTAGGATCAGATTTAAGCTAAACATACAAATGTAAACAACATCAATGATATACAAGCATGTAGGAGAAACTCAAATAGTTTTATTGATAAAACAAGAAGATCCAGGAGGAGTTAAAACCGATGATTCCTGATCTAGCATCAACCTCCTAGCATAGAATCCCCTCTTCACCTCCAACAAAGCATAAATCACCCAATACTCTGATATCTATCTCAAAACCAATAGCAATTCTCTGCAATGTACAAAATTCCAGCCTCTAGATCTCTTGGTGAGGGATCCATATATAGATGTATGCAAAGAGGATGAGTCAGCTCATGAATTTATTAGTGGCTTCTCTCTGTCAGTTCTTGCTTCCACTTGGAGACTGAGAGCCTCTTACTCATCACTGGTCGAATTCAGTGAGGCAAGTGTCATTGGGGAAGATTCTGGAAGCTTCCATTGTCTCTCCACCTCGTGCAATGACTCTGCCACTTGTCATTTCCCGCTCAACGCACCCTGGTAGTGCATTTAGGTGCGTTGCAACGCACCTAGCTAGTGTATTTGGGTGCTTTGCAACGCAGCTAGCTAGTGGAGCAGCTGAAATGATCCTGATTTGACTAGTTCTGAGCAGTTTCTGGTGGAGAACTTCTGGGAGAAGTTGTAATTTGTTGACCTTGTTTCTTTAGGAGCTGGAACAACACTTTTAGGGACTTAGGATCCCTTGGTTTATGGACATTTAATGCTTAGAGCTGTAAGGCACAAAAATATCTATAACACTTCTTCATCCTAGGTAACCATGCTTCTACGTCCTATAGTTTCTTCAAATCTCCATCAAATCTAGGAGGCTTGGATTTCTTGAAGCCATCTAGAAAGTAGCCCCCCTCACTCCTCTTGTAAGGATTATAACAATGATGACCATGGTGTCTATGAGAACTAGAATAAAAACCATAACCACTGCCTCTTTTGTCATGTATCCATCCATTTTCCACCTTTGACTATGTCATCCCTATCCAATTTATGCCCTAATAGAGACCTACTACCATATGCCCCTTTAGTCCTTTCCTCCTACCCATAATCTATCCTTGGTTGTCCCTATCTCTACAAATATGATGAGTTCTGACGGATCAATACATTGAGCTCAGATTTATTTTCCTCGGCCCTGGAAACCTTTCATAAGACTAAATTATCCTATCATTATCTTCCTTGGAACTCTTGATTTCTGCCTTCAGACGTCTCAAGGTATTTTCTATGGCAGGAGAATACTCTTCCCCATGCTACTCAATTGATCTATAAGGAGAGTCGCGTGAACTGTAATCCACCATTCTTCTTGTTATCTCTGATCTTCTTCTTCCTTCAAACATACCATGTCAGATAAACTAGATATAAGTATAATCAAACATACCTTAGTGAAGTTCATGGGAGGCTATCTTGTTAGCACAAATCGGTCAAGATTAGCATGATATACTTGTATACACACATAATGACACCAACATATCAACATCATACATGATAACATAAACTATAACAACGATTATATACATGAAAACCATAGCCACTACCATGCATGCACGCGACTGATATGCATGCAAAAAATCACATCCTTCCCATCGAGTCCAAGTGTTGAACTTGGAAGCTCTGATACCAATCTATGGTATCAGATGATGAGCCTCATTATTGCAAAAAGAATGTTGCATTTCACAAGGCTACCAACTTTAATTATGAACTCGGGGTTTGTACAAATGTAAGAGGTATCGACACTATATGTGCAACATACAATGTGTCCTTCCTTCATTGTCATGATGTAATGGAGTGAATGTAATGAAATCAAATCCTATACTAATTTTAGAAATGGAAATGCTCGAAATGGAAATGCTCGAAATGGAAACCTTAATCTATTGTAGGAAAGAAAATACAAGGAAAGCAAACATATTCTAATTATGTAAATAAACTTCATGAACTAAATATCAATCATTACATTTCAAAGATTTTAGATCCATTGATAGATTTCATTGGATGTGGCAATCAAGAAAATTATCATTGTATTATCCATTTCATAAATCTGTCCATTAACCCAATTTGTTGAGATGTTTTGCAGGGCTAAAAAGGTAAGTCCTAAGTGGTGTCTATTCCTCCTAAGCCATTTATTTAGAGCCTAATGGTTATGATTCAACCCTAAGGGAAAAAAACCAAGATTTTTGAGCAAATCTGGGCAAGTATATACATGTTGGAAGAGTGCTACAGGAAGTTGCTACATGAAGTTACAGATTCCTACAAGAAGTTACAAATTTGCTATAGGAATATATGATTCAACGAATGACCAAGTAAATCAAATCCAAATTGGATGGGAATTTTTTTTATATTTAATATAATGTCTTAGATCTCCATTACAAGTGGAATCACTCAAAAATACCCTTGTTAACACATCTTAAAAAATAACAGCAAATTACTAGCTTAAAATATGGAAATTCTAGAACTAGTGAGCTAGTTAATCTATCAAATTACTAATCCAATAAAGAGAAAATGCAATGGGGTAATTTTTTTATTAATTGGAATGTTTTGGTGATACAATTCAAGTGGAATCAACTCAATTTAATATTTTTAGCATGTTCTAAAAAATATCAGAAATTTACTACTATTTGCCACAAGGGACTTCCAGAAATTTTGATTTGGGAATAATCAAACTAATCCAGGTAGATCAATGATTACTATGACCTTGAAAATATGTTCCAAGGATGAAATCATGCTTTTGATCCTACAAAAATAACTTAATTCAACGATTAAACCCTATCCTACAACAAGAAATCATCAATAATAAATGCAGAAATAGAAAAAAACAAGAACAAGAGATGCATGTGAATAAGAAGTGAAAGGAAGAAAAATATATGATACAAAAGGGCTTTGAGGCTCCTAGGATGGCCAAGCCCAACTAAAATCAGAGTCCTATGAAGGAGACCAAGATTTAGAACCTTAACATGGCAACAATCTTCATTATTTCCATCAATACAATTACATCCTTGCAAGGAATGCAAGTGGAGCTGCAAAAATATGAGTTCTCTCCACAAGAAGACTAAGAAAAATCCACCCGTAGAGGAGAATTCAAATCGTTACATATACAAAATTATTAGGAAGCATTTTCCATGAAATGAGGAATCTTTCACCTCCAAAATCCCTTAATTAGTGGAGCTAGTTCCCAACACTGGGAATATGCATTAAATGACAGAGAACACATTCCTAGATTTTCTCAATCATTGGAGCTCCAAAATTTGTGCAATAATTTTAGAATATCTTATTGATTTATTATCCAATATTGATCCTCCTGTAGTAGGGAGCAAGTCCCTAAATTATCTCCTCCTCCAAATTTCCATAATCTACCCAATATTATCACAATATTCCACAAAAATAAATAATATTAAGCAAAAGTATGCAATTATCCATAAACCTTCCTAATAAACATATTAAAGTTAAAAGTATGTTATCTAATACAAAAAGAGAGGTTTAATGTGCTGAAGGATAGTTATATGGGCCTTAATTTATGTCTAATTTAGAGGCCCATCATCAGCTATCACCCAAAGAGAATATAACCCACTCTAATACCAATCTATAACATGCCACCCCACATTTTCCCTCTTTTACTAGCCCTCCCAGGTAAATATGAACTTACTTGCCACTATGACATGACCCAACCTCCTAATTTTAGTTAAGGAAGTGGGGCCTACCACTAATACTTATTGAACTTCCTCGAGAACTACACGTCACTCAGACGTTGAAGAAACACCCTAGGTGACCAATCCCTAAGCTAGAACCCTTTTTTTATAACCTAGACCTATAACCACACCCTTGACACTACTTGCATGTGGTTGTGAGCCTCCAACTACACTCACAAGCCTTGATCCATGTGGTTATGACCTCAGATCCTAAGTTTTGTGCCTACGGTCTTGAGATCTAAGCCACTATTCTAGAATAGTCTCTAGACCTCTGTCGATAACTTCCTATAACTTTCCATAATCATATTTCTCATAATGACAATGCTAATCATTCAAAATTGAAGTCACAGCTAGATTGACTAGAACCCAATACACATTTCATCAATCATATGCTAAACATGTGCGTTATGGGTCATGAATGCATATCTCAGTGGATATCTTTGTACTTTAGTTGAAAATTACCAAGGAGATCTAATGCCCTCTCAAGTAGTCGTAACAACACTTGATATCCCATGCATTCATCTATCATTCATTAACTTAACAAAGCATAATAAAAGTCGTAGCTAGAGAACATCTTAAATCAAGCTTATAAACAACATATAACTAGAATATTAACCATGAAAAAACAACCATAAAAGAAACATAATAACAGGTACAATGCTAATAGACTACAATAGAAAAATAGCTCTTATTAACATATGCAAAATCCAACCAAGTCAGGGACTTCCAAATACCACCCAACCATAGATTGAGCTGAACCAAATATTTATTTCATCCAATAACCCTTGTGCCATATTCCAAGTGTGAATATGGGATCTCATGGGATAAACCAAGACATAAACAATCAAGGGATTCGAGAGGTTAAATCACCTCCACCCTCAAACTACCATGATCTTACCTAAATAGGTCCCAAGGTCACAAAACCAAACCAAGATTGGATACCTCAGATTTCTTCACCATACCTTGAGGAATTTTCTTGTCTCCACTCACCTTTCCAAGGCTTCCCAAAGAAAACTATATCCACCCCAAACCATTGGGAATTTTGTTGAGACCACTGCTAGATTTTGTAGCATTGGATGTGTTCTAGTCACAAAACTTGGTGGAGGGGCTAGAATACCTGAGAACTCCATAAATTATAAATCATTTATGGAAATTCCACCTAGAGATGGCTGAATTGGATTATTAGCCTATTTTTTAATGTATCCAAAGTCTAAACTTATTGGTTAATTAATCAAAATTAAGTAATCCATGGTGAGAATTTTCTAGAAACTTGTTGGGTGTGGAGCCTGATTATCTTCATGATTCATAGGTATTTGTTTCAGCTAGACGTATACCCCATGAATACTGTACACCCCTCCATGTTGGGGGGACTTGTCCCCCCAGCGGGGGTCTGGGGGCTAGCAAGCCCCCGGAAAGGGTTCGGGGGTAGCGCCCCTGAAGCTAAAAATAGATGAAAAAATTCCTTGTAAAATAATATTATTTTATATTCAATATGGCTTGTTCATTTGGCAGATGATCTATTGGTAGAAGTTACGTTAATTTAGGGTTTGTTTTCCAAGAAGTCAACCCTCATTTTATATGAGGGAATTGTATTGTGGTTGTGGATTATTTTTCTTAGAGAGAGAGAGAGAGAGAGAGAAGGTTATGTGAGAGTGAAGAGGAAATTATAGCAGATCTGTTGTAGGTTTTATATATTTATTTTGCTAGATAATATCAAAGGAAGGACTAGTTGTTTCCCCTAGATGTAGCCCAAATTGGGTGAACCACGTATATTTTTGTCTCTCTTGTTCTATGCATTTATGTATTTTTGTTTTCACAATATTTTGTGTACTTCATTTCTCCATTAATTAATTTCGAACAACTGGCATCATAGTTGAAGCTCTAGTTGGCTGATAAACTAACAAGAAAGAAGGGTTCCTAGTTTCGAGTGGGAGCAATGGAAGAGGATGGTAAGTTTAGGATTGAGAAATTTAATGGCCAAAACTACCATCTATGCAAGATTTAGATGGAAAATTGTTTGTATCAGAAATATTTGTACTTACTATTAAATGAAAAATCAAAGAAGTCGACGAGTATGAAAAACACAGAATGGGATATTCTGAACAAAAAGGCACTTGGAACAAATGACTGTGTTTGGTAGCGTTAGTGGCATTCAAAATTTCAAAGGAAATGACAACAGAGGGTTTAATGATGACATTGAACAAATTGTATGAAAAACCCTCGGCCTCGAATAAGGTATTTCTTATGAAGCACCTATTTAATATAAAGACGTCATATGGTGGATCTATTGTTGATCATTTAAATGAATTTAATAGATTTATTAGTCAGTCAAGTTCTGTAGGGGTAAATTTTGATGATGAAATTAGGGCTTTGTTATTTTTGTGCTCATTTCTAGAAATTTGGAAAGGCCTAGTTATGGCAAGTAGTAATTTTGTCTCTAGATATAGTAATTTAAAGTTTGATAACGTTGTTGGTGCCATCCTTAGCATGGAAATTCAAAGGAAAAGATCCGGCGAGACATCAGGTAATGCTTTGACTGTAGAGAATAGGGGAAGAAAAATGGAAAGAGTAAGGAGCCCAAGAAATCACTGCAAGTCAAGAAAAGGTAGATCCAAATGCATACCAGGGATTGTGTGCTAGAAATGGGGGAAAAAAGGAACGTGAAGAAATACTATAAGTCACGGAAGGGAAAAGAAAGAAATAGAAAACAAGAGAAAAATCATGAAGTGAATGTGACATTTGATGTGTTGCAAGATGATTTGATTCATTCTTTAGAAAATATTACTGATGCCTAGGTGGTAGATTCAGGAACCTCATTCCATGCCACACCTGATAGGAAACATTTTCATGACTATGTTTAAGGACATTTTGGATAGGTTCATCTAGATGATGATAAACCCTATAAAATCATTGAATTAGGTAAGGTTTTCATAAAGAAAAATAATGGAAATCAATGGCTATTGAAGGAGTAAAGGCATGTTCTAGATCTAAAGAAGAATCTAATTTCAGTAGGGCAGTTGGGAGGTGAAGGCTGTGTAACTACTTTTACAGACAAAACCTCAAAGTTCACTAAAGGAGCCTTGATAACAGAAAAAGGAGAAACCTTGGGTACATTGTATTTATGAAATAGTATTTATCCTTTTGTTAATGATTTAACCTCCATGGGAGTAGATACAACACTTTGGCATCATAGGCTTGGACACATGAGTGAGAAAGGGATGCAAATTCTTCACTCAAGAAATTTGTTGCCAAGTTTGAAGCATGTTCATTTGGATTTATATGAAATTTGTGTTTATGGAAAACATAAGAGAGTTAGATTTACCAGAGTTGGGAATGAAAATAAGAGAAAAAAATAGATCTTGTACATACATATGTATGGGTACCTTCTCAGGAATCATCTCTCGGTGATTCTTGCTATTATGTTACTTTTATTGATGATACGACTAGGAAAACCTGGGTTTATTGTATTTGAAATAAATAGATTATGTATTTGATACTTTCAAGAAATGGAAAGACTTGGTTTAGAATAAGACAAGAAAGAAGTCGAAGTGTCTCAGATCAGACAATGGAGGTGAAAAATACAATAAGAAGTTTGATAACTATTGCTCAGAGCATGGAATTCATAGAGAGAATATAGTTTTAAGGACGCGAAAAGAAAATGGTGTGTAGTAAAGGATGAATAGGATAATCATGGAGAATGCAAGGTGCATGAGATTGCATGAGGGATTGCCTTTAAAATTTTGGGCAGATGTTGTAGATATTGCTATTTATCAAATAAATAAAGGGCCTTCAAGTTGCTTGGATGGTGGTATTCGAGAAGAGGCATGGACAGGTAAAAAGTTAAACTACTCATTTTTAAAGACATTCGATTGTGAAGCCTTTGTCCACATTAATAAATAAAATATAATAAAGCTTGAGGCAAAATCAATGAAATGTACCTTTATTGGTTATGGTGTCAATGCTTTTGGTTATCACTTATATGATTATGCAAATCACAAAATCATTAGGAGCAAAGATTTCATATTCAATGAAAAGGTCTTGTATAAGAATTAGAGAAAGAAATAGGAAAACGAAAACAAAGAATACACAGTGCTTGATGATATCATAGGAAAGGTAAAGGTGCTTGAAAATCATAGTGATTAGTAGCCACAACAACAACAACAACCATAATAAAAATAGGAACCTCAAACACCTGAAGGTGTTGTTAGAAGATCTACTAGGATAAGTAGACCCCCTGAATGATACTCTCCTTCATTATATTATATATTATTGAATGGTTATGGTGAACCATAATGTTATGAAGAAGCAATACAAGTAGAAACTAGAAAGAAGTGGGAGCTACTCATGAAATAAGAGAGGACTCCTTGATACATAACCAAACTTGGAACTTAGTCGGTTTTCCTACATGTAAAACAACATTGCAGAATAAATGGGTTTACAGGTTGAAGGAAGAAGATGGAGCTAAATAGAGGTACATGGCTAAACGTTTTGTGAAGGGGTTTGCATAGAAGAAAGTTATATATTTTGATGAAAAAATTTCTCCTTTTTTTAGAATGACTTCAATCATAACTATTTTAAGTATTGTGGCAATAGAAGACTTTCATCTTGAGAAGTTAGATGTAAAGACAACCTTTCTCGATGGGGATTTGGAGGAAGAGATCTATATGAAATAGCCACAAGGGTATGAGGTCAAAGGGAAGGATAAATTAATGTTCAAGTTGATGAAGAACTTGTATGGCCTAAAACAGGCTCCAAGGTAGTGGTACCTAAAATTTGACAGGTTTATGTCTGAAAAGCATTATAGTAGATGTCACTCTAACCATTGTGTTTATATTAAAAATTAAAATGATGGAAATGATATTATATGTTATTGTATGTATATGACACGCTCTTTAAAAGGTCTAACATGCAAGAAATAAATGCGCTCAAAGGAAAAGTGGCAAATTCATTTGCAATGAAGGATTTGGGTGTTGCAAAACAAATCCTTGGTATGAGAATAATTAGAGACTTGAAAAATTGAAAATTAATGTTGTCTCTAAGTGAGTATATATAAAAGTTGTTGGAAATATTTAATATGTAGAATGCAAAACCAGTTAGTAAACCTTTGGCTAGACATTTCAAACTAAGTAAGGAGATGTGTCCCAAGACCTAGGAAGATATGGATTATATGTCTAAAGTTACATATGCATCAGCGGTTGGAAGCTTAATGTATGCAATGGTTTGCACAGGACCTGATATTTCACATAGAGTGGGAGATGTAAGCAGGTACATGAACAATCCAGGAAAATAACATTGGATGATAGTGAAATGGATTCTTAGGTATTTGATAAGTACCAAAAATCCATCATTATGCTTTGGTGCTTCAAACAATTCTCTACAAGGATATGTTGATGCAGATATGGTAGGTGATAGAGATAATAGGAGGAGCACCATAGGGTAATGTTTACTGTAAGTGAAACAACTCGCGGTTAGGTTTCAAAAAATGAAAAGTATTGTTGCACTTTCAACAACAGAAGCAGAGTATGTTACTGATACAAAGGTCAATAAAGAAATGATTTGGGTACAAAGGTTTATGGATGAATTAGGCAAGAAGCAAGATATGGGAAGGTTATACAATGCCATCTAGAGTGCCATTCATCTTGTAAACAACTGATCATTTCATTCCCATAATAAACATATATATCTCAAGTACCATTTCATATGACCAGTGTTGGAAGATGGATAGTTGAAGCTGGAAAAGATACGCACTAGCCAAAATCTTGTAGATATGTTAACACAAGTTGTAACCAGGGAGAAATTGAGATTCTGCTTAGTTTCAATTGGTCTTCAAGTATGATGATGAAGATGAGAAAACACCATATCTAAAGTGGAATCATTGTCCAAAAAGTGAAGCAACAATGGAGTTTCTATAATGAGTCTCCAACTCGGAGATTATTGGTTGTGGATCCTGATTATCTTCCTGATTTAGAGGTCTTTGTTTCAACCAGATGTATACCCTATGAATATTGTACACCCCTCCATGTGGGGGAGTATAGGGGGAATGATCCAAAATTCAACAAGAATGCAACAAATTACAGATATAACCATAAATACAAATATGCAGCGAAAATAATACTTCATTTCATTAATATCAAATACTGAAATATGCTTACAAATAGAATGGAAATAAGACTAGGTCGGGCTATGGTAGATTATCTCTGAGAAGATATGTGGTAGCTACATGCCTCTGAACTATGTTACAATGAGGCTCAAGGACCTATTTATTTTTGAAAAACATGAGAAAACCATAAAACACAAAAACCCTACCCCAGGAGATGTAATGCCAAGAGTTTGTGGGCCCCATTGGGGTTAGTTGGGAAGCCAACTTCCTGGGGTCTTGACTTGGTCATATTATCTCTGTTTCATGCGTAATACACATTGTTGGGAAGGTCTCTCCAAGTACTATAGGATTTTCTACAAGCCGTTGCCAATGGCAAGGGGCCTCCAGCAGACCTCAAAAAAACATCATTTAGGGGGTCAAAACTGATCCAGAATTTCAGGACCCAAAAAAATGCTGAAAATAGTAAATGCTGAAATAAACAAGGAAACAAATGAAACCGACTAGAGGTCTAAGTGGAATAGGTGGGTGGCTACCAATATCCACCTAGATCATTCCTCCCCCCTTAGGAAGCAATGGCCTCCATTGCATGCACAACCTCCATGAGGTGAGGAAATTTCTATTGAACCTGGTCCCTAGTGAGCCACTTGCCTTGGTTCAGGAGTTGGCCAATTTTGACAACCCAATATAGTTGGATATTCTGCTGGCAAGTTTTCTTGACCTATATGTCCATAATATGATCAATTGTGTCCTATTCCATGCAGTCTGAGTTTAACTCTATTGGTGTGAATTTTTCTGCAATGTCTGATGTGTCCAGTAATGGTGGGAAGTATGGCTGAAGGTGGTCCACATTGAACACTGGGTGCAGGCCAAGGAATGGAGGAATGCTGAGCTCAAAATAATTGTCTCCCATAGCCTTGGTAATGGTGTAAGGACCATATCAGAGTGGTCTAAGCTTTCGATGGGCTCTGGTAAGGTGTTCCTTTTACAAATGCTACCAAACTTTGTCGCCCATTTGAAACTTGTGTGGCACCTGATGATGATCATGTCACTACTTGTACTTGGCATTTGACTTCTCCAAGATGTTGTGAACCTTCTAGTGGATGTGTTGGATGTGTTCAATAAATATGGTTGCTTTATCAACCTTAGAGAATGCATGTGTGGATTTTTTCTATGTAGTTGCATGAGGCATGGCAACGTCAATCAAACACAATGGTTGAAATCCTAGACCCACTTGAAAGGGACTACGACCAGTCGAGCTATGGAGATCTCTATTATAACTGTGTTGCACATATGGAAGACTCTCATCCCAGGTTCGAGGATGCTTGGAGTTGTGCATGCAGAGTATGTGCACTATCATCCTATTGGTGATCTTTGTCTAGCCATCACTCTGGGGATGGAAGGCAGTTGACTTGGTGAGCTTGGTGTCCAGTAGTGTACAAAGGCTTGAGAAGAATGTACTCATGATCCAGGTGGATGTTGGTGGCCACCCACCTATCCCATTTGGACCCCCACCACTGTCTCTTTCAGCTTTTTCAGTTTCCTAAATTGTTGCACAGTTTACTATTTTTAGCAGTTTTTCGGGTCCTGAACTTTCGGAGCCGTTTTGAGGCCCTAAACGATGTTTTTTTGGGAATTTGAGGCCCAAAGTGGTAGTACTCGGATAGGTCTTTCTAACGAGTTATCGTACGCGTCAAACGGAGATCGTATGCCAAAGTTACGACCCCGGGAAATTGATGTACTAATTTACCCAAACGGGGCCCACAATTTGGCGTTTCATCTTCTAGGGTTAGGTTTTGGAATGTGAAGGGTTTTCCATTGTTTCTCAACAATAAATAGGCCTTCGAGCCTCATTGTAACACAGTTCAGAATAGTTCAGAGGCATGTAGCCACCACATCTCTTCTTAGAGATAAGCTACCATCGCCCTAGCTGGTTTATTTCCATTTCTGGTTGTAAGCATATTTCAGTATTTTCCATTAAATGAAATGAAGTATTATTTCCGCTACATCTTTGTGTCTATGGTTATCTCTATAATTTGTTGCGTTCCTGTTTAAATCCGGATCAGTGGTATCAGAGCGGTCTGCTTTTTCTCTGTTTTTCTTTGCATGTCCCCAACGAGGTCAGGATATAAGGAGTTAGGGCTTGAACTGGTCGAACCTTTGCAAGACTAGCCTCGCAAATCCCGACGGCCTCCCATGGCGGATGAGAAGAAAGACGAGGGGGCAGGAGATCCTATCAAAATCTTGCTCGAAGAAGGGCTCGAGCGGCAAAGGAACGCGATGATGGACAACTTTGCGCAGATCCTTCAGCGGCTACCCAGAGGCGACGCATCGGCTTCCAACAGTGACTCTGGAAACGCCACACCGTTTAAGGTACAAGTGAATTTTGAAATCCCCATATTCGAGGGTCAAATAGACGCAGATGCTGTAGATAAATGGTTAAATCTGCTAGATGGGTATTTTTCTGTTCACGAATTTTCAAGTCGGGAAAAGATTGTTTTTGCTCTTCTCAAAGCAGCCCCCCCACGTCAAGGACTGGTGGGAAACCTACTGCGAGCAGAAGGATGAAAGTACAAGCTCACTATTTTCAGCCGCACCCACTTGGAATGACTTCCGGGATGCCATCAAGGAGCAGTACTACCCTGTTGGAAGCTATGAGGACAAATACATCAAATGGACCACACTGCGACAGGGACGAGACCAAGATGTGACAGAGTTCACAAACATTTTTCATACCCTTCGCACACAGTTGGGTATCAAAGATTCTGAGCTACATCTGGTACTCAAAACCGCGGCTACCTACACAGATACATCCATGAAGGGATGGTGTTCTTGAACATTTCCTCACTCGGCACAACATACCGATACGCTGTCAAAATCGAGAAAAAGTTCAAACAAAAGAAGCGAGACTTTGGATCTACAAATCCGAAGCCCAAAGGACAAAGCCAAGGCGGGGTGACCCAAGACAACCCGTCGAACTGCAATAAAAGAACAACACCACGAAGCTGAAGAAGGACACAGGAAAGTGGTGTGAGTTTCACAGGAGTCCCACTCATAACACCAGTGAGTGTCGAACCAAGCAGTCGTTGGTGGCCGAGTTGAAGGCTTCCGAATCAGATGCATGTTCCGACCCTGAGCCAAAACCCGACAAGGGGAATGGAAAAGGGAAGCAGATCATTGATGCGGATCCCAGTGCCACTGTTGCCACCACCAAGATCCAGAAAGATGAGCCCGAAAATCCAGAGGAAGGGGAGCGTCTTTTCCACTCACAGATGTGGGTGAAGGGTTCGCCGCTACAATTTATTGTCGACAGTGGCAGCCAAAAGAACCTCGTTTCAGCAGAGGTCGTGAAGCGGTTGGGCCTACCAACTACATCGCACCCATAGCCGTACAGTATCGGGTGGCTTCACGAAGGACGAGATCTGAAAGTTTGCCAGCAGTGCCACCTTCCCTACAGCATCAAACCCTTCACAGACAAGGTATTGTGTGATGTTACACCTCTGGATGTTTGCGATGTATTATTAGGCCAGCCATACTTGTGGAGGCGACATGCTGTGTATGAGTCTAGGCCTTGTGCTGTCATTATTTCTTTGAATAATTCATTATACAGGATACCGGAGGTAGCCCCACCTACCACCACATCTTTGATCACTACCAAGAAAGGCAGCAAGCTCATATCACAGACCAGGAAATTCATCTGTCTGGTTCACTCCCAAAGTAAGGGGAAGATAGTTGCTACATCCATGACCCCTGCAAAGGGTTCCTCCACGCAGCAGCAGCAGCAAAGGGATACGGTCATGACATAACACAGGAACAACTTCTCCTCACCCACAGGGGTACCACATAAGTTTCAGGTGGGCAACAAAGTTTGGTTACATCTGCAGAAAGAATGCCTTACAAGAGCCCATCAGAAGCTCCGACCACTCCGACATGGTCCTTACAGCGGTACCAAGGCTATGGGGAACAATGCTTTGGAGCACAACATTCCTCCATTCCTTCGCCTGCACCAAATGTTCAATGTGGACCATCGTTGACCATGCTTCCCACCATCACTGGACACATCAGAGATTGCAGGACAAGTTCAGCAGATGGAGGAACTCAATGCAATGGGGACCATTGCTTCCAAAGGGGGGAGGAATGATCCAGGTGGATGTTGGTGGCCACCCACCTATCCCATTTGGACCCCCACAACTGTCTCTTTCAGCTTTTTCAGTTTCCTAAATTGTTGCACAGTTTACTATTTTTAGCAGTTTTTCGGGTCCTGAACTTCCGGAGCCATTTTGAGGCCCTAAACGACGTTTTTTTGGGAATTTGGGGCAACATGGGTCCATGGACCGATGTTGCCTCCCAAAGTGGTAGTACTCGGATAGGTCTTTCTAACGAGCTATCGTACGCATCAAACGGAGATCGTATGCCAAAGTTATGACCCCGGGAAATTGATGTACCAATTTACCCAAACGGGGCCCACAATTTGGCGTTTCATCTTCTAGGGTTAGGTTTTGGAATGTGAAGGGTTTTCCATTGTTTCTCAACAATAAATAGGCCTTCGAGCCTCATTGTAACATAGTTCAGAATAGTTCAGAGGCATGTAGCCACCACATCTCTTCTCAGAGATAAGCTACCATCGCCCTAGTTGGTTTATTTCCATTTCTAGTTGTAAGCATATTTCAGTATTTTCCATTAAATGAAACGAAGTATTATTTCCGCTGCATCTTTGTGTGTATGGTTATCTCTGTAATTTGTTGCGTTCCTGTTTAAATCCGGATCAACTCAGGAACCTTTTATCCCAATCTAATATAATGGTCTACAAGATCCCAAAATGTACACACACTCATTCAAAGAAGAGTTTGATAATGTCCTCTGTGGTGATACTCTTCTTGCAGGCCACCAATATCGCCATCTTAGAAAATTTGTCCATGACCACAAATACACAATCATTACCATGCTCGGTAGAAGGGAGGCCTAACATATAGTCCATGGAGATGGATTCCCATGACTAGATGGGAGTAGGTAGAGGAGTGTATATGCCTTGCTTCTTGACGGTTGGCTTGGCGATGGCATAGGCAGTGGAGGACCTGATATATTTCCCAACATCTAGTCAGATTTTGGGCCAATAAAAGTAATTTTTTAGTACAATCACAATTTTCTCCACACCAAAGTGTCCTGCGACCTAATTATAGTGCACCTCCCAAATCAGCTTGGCACAATTTCTTGAAGGGACACAAAGATGGCCCAAGTAGCATAATAATGCATCATGGAGGTGGAAACCAGGAACTTTCTTTCCATATACTAGCATCTGGTATGTGGACACAAACTCTGGATCATTTTTGTATAGTTGCATCCATCTAGAGGTCTCATGACCACAGAAGTTGAGAACAGTGATCAGTGCTGCAACTGGGGGTCAATTGAGGTAGTCTACAACATAATTTGTGCTGCCCTTTTTGTATTTAATGTTCAAGTGGAAGTTTTGTAGATATGTAGGCCACTTCTGATGGTTATTGTTCTGCAACTTCCCCTGTGTTTGTATAAACTGAAGAGGTTGGTGATTGGTGTGGATGACCATCTCCTTCCCCACAATGTAGTGCTTCCATTGTTGGAAAGCCTACATGATGGAATACATCTTTTTATCATAGGTGGGGTACTTCTAAATTGTATCAGAAAGTGTCTCACTATGATAAGCCATTGGATGCCCATGCTAGGTGAGGACTGCATTAATAACATAGTTTGAGGTATCTATCTTGATTTCAAATGGTTGTTGTAGGTCTGATAGTGTGAGTACTAGTGTGGAGCATAGGTGGTGCTTCAACTGAATGAATGCCTTCTATTGGGACTCAGAGAAAGAAAATTTTGCTTTCGCCTCACCCTTAGTAATCTGACTCAAAGACCAAGTAATGTGGATAAATGCAACATGAGCCTATGATAAAAATTTACAAGGCCCAAAAAGTTGCGAAGCTCGTTAGAGTGGTCGGGGTTGGCCAATCTCGAATGAATTGGATCTTAGTTGGGTCCACGTGCATGCCACACCCATCTATGATGTAACCCAAGTATTGGACCTAGCCCATTCCAAAGGTGCATTTCTCCAAGTTGGTAGACAGTTTGTGCTGCCAAAGGTGTTGCAAGTGTTCTTCCAAACTCTTGTTGAAGATAAGTGTGATCCAGGAAAATGTTCCCTCTACGGATAGAGGCAACCCCTCTAGCACAAAGTGGGTCTAGTCACAAACAAGGACAGATCAACAATAGCTTTCCTTAAACAGTCATAGTTGGAGGCCTACCTCAACTGGTGGTCGATGGAGTTCCATTGCACTGCTCCAGCTTCCGCTTCCTTCTCCTTAACGAGTGATCAACCTGGAACAATGCAAAGGAAATACAACAAAGCAAGTAACTAGAAACAACAATGATATATTTACTCACAAAGTCAAGAAGTCATGAGCTATCAAGTAAATTACATACAAGACATAGGAAAATATCATTGATTGTATTAATAATGAATAAGAGTAAACTTACAACCAAAGTGTTGATGTGACAAGCCTTCTCAGAGGGATCTAGCTACCATGTTATTCAAGCATTCACTCTTTGAAGATGGATCTCCAAACATACAAGTCTCTCTCACTCATAAGTTTTACACAAGATTAAGGGAACTTCACAACCTTCCACAAGCTATCAACAATCCCACACTTGTCACACTCACACCAGCTATCTAGCAAACTCACAAACACTAACAACATTGCTCAACTAGCCCACTATTAGAAACTAGCAATGCATAGCAATGGTGAGAGTTTAAATAGGAGAAGGAGTCTTCATGAAATGTGGAAGAGTGAGCTTATCTTCAAGGAAGGTAGCACAAATGATAGAAAAAACACGCCAAAGAAAGGAGGGCGATACAAACTATGCCAACAACCAGGTCTGGAGTCATCTGGAAGGCTGACTGTTGGAACAAATTCGCCCAATCTGGATCATCACGGGTGCATAACTGATCTATAGCGCTGACATCACTATTGAATAATGTAGCTAGTCAGATCATCGCCAAAGATTATAAACAACCTCGCACTGGGACATGAAATCGGACCATCGCGGGAATCAAGTGTACTTCCGCACTGGCAGCGCATCTAGACTGTTTAGGAGTGCCCTTCAGCGCATATATTTAGTCCACAGATGCGATGAGGCAGATAACTTAGGAAAAGTGGGTCATTTGGCAACATCAGAGAGCATTTGTATAATATGAGCATGTTTGACTTGGACACATGACATAGTAGAAGGACTGGAGTGAAGACAATGATAAATTACTATATAATAGATGCCCCCTAAAGCATGAAGCCCGAGAGAGTGGGAGGGGTGAAATGCTTTATGAAACTGACTGAGCTAGAACACCATCTGGAACAACCTGCACGCAAGTACAACTAATATCTCTGATAATGAAGTACATGTAGTCTAGGCATGCTCACAACCATCTGAAAGACATACGAAATAGGTCTGTGGTATGGACGCAGCCATCCAACTCATGAGACCATGATAATGATAAAGGTATGGTCACAACCATCTGTGAAGACTCAGGTATGGTCGCAGCCATCCATCAATGAGTCATGTAATAATAAACCAATCCACGCAACTCAAACATTGGTAATCTGAGTTTGGGGTCTTGAACCCATCTGATCAGAGTACAAATTCTAGCATGCGAATAGATGTGCTGAGGTCGAGCATGATAGAAAGTCGCTTGATTACCAGTCATGATGAAAACCGTTAACAAGTGTGAGAGAAACCACCAATAATGCCAATGGTTCTCAAGGTACTGCCTAGCACAATCCACGAAGTGTGAAAAAAGGAGTTGAAGTCGAACACTCGTGGAATCACCCAATCGACGACCAATGATGAAAGTCGACCGTCAGGTGCGAAGAACTTGCCATTGAGGCATGCAAGCTCTAAGGTACCAAAGGGGATCTCTAGATCAATCTCCTAGATAATGAGCTGATGTCGACAGGAGACAACACACCACAGGAAGGTCATAATGTTCCCCCCATCAATGACAAGAGATAAGGAACAAGCGGTAGATGGTGAAACAGAGTATCAGAGGAGAAGGAGAGGGTGTTAACTACAGAAGGATTATACTCTTCAACATGTCGGTGACATGACTCCGGAGGGTGGCAGTATTCAGGTACCAAGGGATCAGAGGCACGACGGAGATGGCGTGAACCGGATGGAATGATGTTGAATGATAACCCAAAACCTGCGGAAGGCCAAATGGAAATGTATGGATGTCCCAGCATGACAAGAAGAAAAAGTGTCGATGTTCAAGAGTGATTAGCTACCATAGACAATCAATGATAAACCTGCTGATGAATCCAACCTAGTAATAATTTAACGAGCCCTAGGAAGGAGAAGCTTGAGTCTCGTCATGGTGATGAGCCCAATGTTGTCAGGGTTTAACGAGTCCGACATAGGTAAAACTCGGAGTCTTTTTCATGTTTAGAGAGTTTGAAAAACACACAGAAAAGAAAACTCCAGGGGGGTCCTTTTTCATATATTTGTGTCTCTCGAGCCCGAAAAAGTATAAAATAATACTCGAAAGAACCGCTCGACCATTACGATCGAGGAGTACTTTTCGTAACTAGTGACTTCGACCCGAAAAAGTAGAAAAGCGGCCAGAATCACGTCGTTTCGTAACCAGTAACGAGCTTGAAATGACAAATGCCCGACAATCATTTCATGTTTACACGATCGGAAAAAAGCTTAAAGGCGACTGCCTCTTATTTCTTTTAACGAGTCAAGAGGAACAACTCAGCTATCTTTTCATTTTTCAAGCCAGAAAAGAGCATTAAAGACGACTTTGCGGATCAAGTGTACACGAAGCTAACATAATTCCACTACTTATAGCTCTGCACAAAGCACGTCAAACGTAAACCCATTCGATATAAAATGAACAATATACGTAGAAACATAGTTAAAAAGCCAAATTTTGACTAACCATGTCCACATTTATAAAATAT
Organism: Pinus tabuliformis; assembly: GCA_031772625.1. Lineage (NCBI taxonomy): Eukaryota > Viridiplantae > Streptophyta > Pinopsida > Pinales > Pinaceae > Pinus > Pinus tabuliformis. Next base: position 1,298,000,912 of record CM062807.1, read on the forward strand.
AATTTTTTAATTTCCAAAAATTACTATAAAAAGGGGTTAATTCATTCATTTTTACCATTGTTACTATTCATTCCACTGTGGAGCAACTTGGAGCACCAAAGTTGGCAAGCTGATTTCAGCCCCGTTTGTCCACCGTTCATCCCAAAACTTCATCCATGTAGATAGACTTCATCCTGCATTTGAATTCAATGTCTTTTTTATGCATTTTGACGTTAGATGTGTCAATTTAGGTGGATTTTTTGAGTCGGGCTCCGCCACTCGATCATCACAGGTATACTGCTTGGGTCCACGATGACCAAAAATATTTACACATAACGTGCTCCGATCATTGCGGGAAAGTGATGTACTTACACGATGACCGCGAAAAAATAGAACTAGAAACCTTGCGTCATCGCGTCTGTTTTAAAAATAGATGCGATGGTGAAACAGAAATATTTTTTTGTGCAAATTATGCGTTGAATTTTGAAAACAAAGTGCTAATTCGATTTTTCTCATTATGCAGGCCATAATGGCATTTGTCTGGCAAGAACGAATGCATGATGATAATGATGTGGAAGCTTTTGCCGATGTTGGGTGCTGAAATGCATTACAGGCATGCGGATTGCTCAAATTCTTCCTTACTCTGCACCTTCAGTCTCAACCCGATTTACTGGAGCTACTGATCCGAGCCTGGAATCCCACAGATGGGAAATTCATCATCCAAGGCCGATTGATGCTACAGACATATATTTTTTGACCGGGCTATCCCGTCATGGTGAGAGGCCCATCCTAGAGGGGCAACGGCCCGCAGGTGATTCCCTAGAGATGATGATGGCTCAAGTCTGCCCACGGGCACGTAAAACAAGGAGCGGGAGGGTGGCAATCCTGATAGTGGAGGACGTAGTTCTTTGCGCTATGCTATTCATGGTGACATGGGCAGTGGACTCCCAAGCCCAACACGAGGCATCAAAGACCCATCTTCGGTTGGCTCTCGAATGTCTCAATCCAACCATGTTTAATTGGACAGAAACAGTGACGACAAACACGAAGAGGCAACTTACCAACTGTCGTCGAGGAGAGACGAAGCAGTTTGGCTAGGGGTTAATCTTAGTCCCACTCATGCTAGAGCGGGTGCCGACATTGCAGTTACGGGACATGGATTTGGATTTTCCCAGACCACATGAGCCTAGGGCCACATGATGGGCACACGTCATGCCACGAGGAGGTGGCGGACAAACAATGTCGTGGGGGACACCGTTTTGAGAGTGGCTGGTGTAGAGCTGTAACAAGGGTCTCTTTCACCTCTAGTTATGCCACATTAATAAGTTAATCCGGGAACGCTTTGTTATTGCAAAGAGTATCTCAATCCGAGGCTATTCGTCAGAGTAATGCTTAGTAGTACAGTGTTTGGAAAATACAAGAGTAAACGGATGCTAAACTATGACTAAATTGCTCTAAAAGAATAAAATCACACAAAGCAGCTTATCAGTCGAGGGTACGGAAGCAATAACCCATCCCTCTAGAAACTGATGGAAAGGAAATTAGAGCATGGACCATAGGTCTGGGAGATAGGCAGCGACTGCTGAGGCTCACTATAGCCTTAGACCCTCTCTCACACCAAGACAGCAAATGCAAGTAAATGGAACGGCAGAAAGTAAAATGGAACAGCAAACAGGAAATGGAACAGCAAATCTGAAATGGAACAACAATAAATGGAACTAAGCCTCGCGAGTCCGAACTAAACTTGTTCTATTGAACCAAACTCACACTCTGTAATAAAATAACAGTCTCCTCTCTTAAAGCAACTTCGATGGAATGTACTTAATGGAACAACATTCACAAATGAATTATGGAACAGCAATCATCAACCATATATACACAACACGCTTAATATAGCAATCTGATGATTAAAGAGAATATGACTATGTTTCCAAATAGAATAACATTACTTCCGGATTCCAATAATTGAGATTTCAAATGAATCCAATACAGCAATATTTAATATAAAAGCTCTGTAACAGAAACAGTTGGCTTAGATTGATAACATGCGATCAACTCTGAAAAGATTCACTCATACAATACAGAGTCACTACATAAATCTCTTGAAGAAACTATTAATGAATTAACCGTAACAGAGCATGGAATAACATATGAAAAACATGTCAGATTACCAAACTATAAAGATAAACAAACCACGCAGAAACCAAATTATAATGATACAAAAGCAAGCGTCCTTCGGAGCCGGGCCCTTAGCTTCCAACGGTACACCGCCTTAGATTACTCCAGACACAGAGATGAAATAAACACCAAGTCTGTTATATTAATGCATCAACAAATGTACAGCAAACCAAGTCTTAGCGAGAGTCGATGATCAAAGTTGAGTCTGAAATTCACAGTTACATATATGAAAAAAAGGTCCCTTTGCTTAACGATGCTGTTCCTTTTTATAAAAGTAACAGCGGAGGTATCTAGGTAGCAAAAATAAGCAAAACAGCGATCCCTCAGGATCAAAGATCCTGAGGTATTCGCCAAGCCGTTAATCCTTTACTTTTCTTTCCCTGTTCCGCCGAATTGATAACCCTTCTTTCTTTCCTGGGTCATTCTGCTTCGATCTGTGCGATCTCGTTCGCATCTGGTTCCCTTCTAAAGGGACAGCAGTTATTCCTCCTTTTTCTTTTCCTTTCGAACGACAGCCCTTCGTTTCCACCCTTTCCTACATGGAAAAATAACAATTATCAGCGATTAAGCTTTCCATACTAATTCTCACACATTCTATTAAAATTCTTTATTTCTTTAATTTCATTATGCAGAAAGGGTTACAATTGTTACTGAAAAGTCACTAAATTGTTCGTCAAAAACATACCTTTCTAGTGCTCCACACACCCCCCTGCTTACCCTGTTTCATGCCCTCATGAAAACATTATAGTTGACATGCAAGGTGGTAAGAGAATAGGCTGGAGAGAGAACCTCATGTGGAGGCCTACAACCGTGATGAGCAATTAGATCATCAAAGAACTGATTTGTTTGACCTTCAGGCATTTCATACAAGGCCTGATATCCGGGTGCAGGGTGCCAAATGATTGGACTACGAAATCGATACCCTAACCAGGATGGCCCTGCTTGCAAAATACGCTCGCCATAAAGGTTCAATCGACTGGCAGCTAGCTCAAAATTTTCATACTTGAACGGTTCCCTGAGCTGGATGTTTGGGTTAGAAGTCTGGTATCGCAATTTTGCAGCATCGATGGTGAGGTCTTTAATAGTCAGAAAATATTCCAGATTTTGTCGGATTAGGTCCTCATGCATGGGTCCTAATGTCTCCATAACACTCGGGGTTCTCATAAGGTTCCTATGTGCTCTCCATAACAGTACTGGGTCTCTAGGCTCGGCTCTTACCCACAAGTCTAGGCTATTTTCCTGTCTCTGAAAAGTGTTATAAGCCCTGAGCCATTTTAGCTGATTAACCCCGAATGAAACGAAGGCTTGCAATTGTATGTCCCCAAAAAAAGGGCCAGGATTTAAATCAGTTTCCTGGTCTGGCACGAGGTTATGCAAGTAAAATTCACATAATAAACTTTGAACCTTAATTCCATAATCCTTGAAACAATCTATGAAATCATTAACAGTATTGATTTTTATAGGGGCACCTGCCCTGACAACTTTTATCTTTAATCGTAAATATCGTTCAAGCAAAAATAAAGCATAGTTTTTAGTAGGGGCCCTACAGGCCAGAACGTCATTATACAAAGAACACACAGTGTCCATCTGCCTAACAACAATATCTAATCGACGAGTTACCTTTGCAACCTTTTCTTGCTCCTTTTGCCAGCCTTCGAAGGCCTGGCTCTCGGACTGACTAATATCCCGAAGTTGCTGTTGCAACTCTTCATATTTCTCCCGGGGGACTGTTTGTTCCTTCAACTGCTTAGCTTCTTGCTGAGCTTGCTTCATCATCTTGTGCAAGGTTCTTGTTTTTGGATCCTTTTTCCATAGGGCCGTAGAGGCTGGGAGTTTTACCTGAACCTTTTTGTTATACTGTTTGGAGTTCAGAACCCGGATCACCCCTGAGGGCGGTGCCTCTGTTTGGATCTCCTTATTCTCCTTTTCTTTCTTAACACGAATGAAAGGTTGCTGTGGTTCCTCTGTTAATGGAACATCATCCTGTCCCTCTGCCCCAATTGGAACGACAGTCTGTTCTTCATTATCAATTGGAACAACAGTCTGTTCCTCACCGTTATTTGGAACATCAGTCTGTTCTTCAGTGTCAATTGGAATAGCAGTCTGTTCCTCAACGTCATTTGGAATAGCAGTCTGTTCTTCAGTGACAATTGGAACAATAGTTTGTTCCTCAGCATCATTTGGAACAACAGTCTGTTCTTCAGTGACAATTGGAACAGCAGCAGGTCTTCCAGTCGGGTTTCGACCAACAGGGCGACTATAAGTCCTTCGTCTTCTTGTTCTACGGGGTTTTGCTGCAGTGGTCCTCTTTCTTTTCCTTGTGGTCCTTCGTATCCTCAGACTGGCTTTCAGAATCCGAATTTGCTGTCGGAGCCAGGCTATAGTGTTCAACAGCCTCTGCTGTTTAGTCCTTAATTTCTTGATTTCCCTTGCCTCAGCAGAGGGTTTACGACTGGCCCTTAAATCTGCTCCTACTATGTCTAGAATTTCTTCTAGTGCCTTGGGAACAGATTGTTCCCGGTTGGTGTCCCTTATTTCTTCCTCATGAACGGGCGGGTTTTCTCCTCCTTCCTTTTCTGCATGTGAATTCTCAGGTATGTCTTCCTCTGGAGGTCCATCGAGAGGACCTGCTGGGCTGGAGGGTTGGCCATATTCCCCCATACTGGCCAGGATTGCGGCCAATTCTTCTTCGCCCACAGGTTCTCGCAGCGGGCTGCTTTCTGGCTGTACTACTTCCTCCTCCCGATTGTCCTACTCAGTGACTGCCTTGGAGTGTTCAGCTTCTGTTTCTGTTTCGGAGTGCACTTCTTCCTCCTCACCTCCTTCTCTGGCTTGCTCAGCCTCGCCTCCAGATTGTCCAGCATTTTCTTCGGAAGGTCCTTCTTCTGGTTCTGGAGGTTCGTCTATAATCTCAATTGGTTGGCTAGTGCTTTCCCGAATCTTTTCCAGCCTCCCTCGTATTCGAGCTAGCCGGACTAATTTTCTTGGTTTCTCAGGTTGTTCAGGTGTACAAGCAACAGGTTTGTCTGCTATCACTTCTCTGCGTTTTTCTGGTCGCTCCGGTGTACTTGAAGAATGCTTACGTTTTGGAGCAACACGTTTTCCTGCTGCCACTTCTCTGCGTTTCTCTGATCGTTCCGGTGTGCTAGAGGAATGTTTAAGTTTTGGGGATGGTGCAGCCAATCCCCCCTCAATCAATGCAATGAGCTCCCCCTAGCTGCTCTGCTATTGAGTGAGGCTATGGCTCACTATCAATTGAATCAATCCATGGTGGCTAATTATTGCTTCTACGTGCTGTGCCGTTTTCAGGCTTCGGGCCGCATCATGCAATAGTGAATTTAAAAGTGCAGGCAGATTTACAAAACATTTTTCTTTCAAAACAGCTAAGAGTTTAAGATGACGTGGTCTTACCACGTCTTTACTTCCTTCGCAAGTAATGTAGCTCTGTACTATCTTTGCTAGTTCGGTCCAGGGTTCTCCTAACGTTGCTGGCAGAACTCCTTTCCCCTTCACTGTCAAGCTTTGGCCTTCATCCTGAAAAATCTCCATAATCTTTTGTAGTCTCTCTTTCCACAGCGTCCATACAGGTCCGGTGGCTAGTAGTCCTGAGACTTCTGCAATTACGTCGTCAATGACTGCTATCCGCCTTTCTCTTACTAGGGAGTATTCCTCCTGCAAGTTTTGCAGAAATTCCAACACCACTGTCTCGTTTGATTCTTATAGGCGACTGAAATAATTCAGCCATCCAGCCTTTTCCAGGATCTCCCGGGCAACAGCAGAGACTGTCAATTCCTGAGGTTCGCTTCGGACTGCCTTTCCTCCCATGGTTCCACTAAGGATTTCCAATGGAACAGCAACTGCCTGTGCTGTTTTGAGATGCAGAGAAGGTGGTCGTCGCGAAAAAAAAAACTGAGTATGCAACAAAAATGGATTGTGGATGGCAACTTTGCGTAAAATAGAATTATCATACCCTTAAACCATGCCATACCTTCGTACACTATCTACCTCGAATGGTGTGCTGACACGTAACTCGTGGAGTAATGAGATTACCTTCCCCCCCGTGATGTGATAGGCTGCCCCAGTCGTCAAATAGAGGAGCAGCAACCATCGTGTAACCAGTCATAAAAGAACAGCATATAAAATTACGCCATGTTTTAGATAGACAACAAAATACCGAAATCGAGGCAAAAAGGTGGATCGCGTTTTATATAAGAGCCTGCGTAATATGATGCGAGGCCGGGGGATGGGACGTCTGTCAATCGCACGAAATCCCCTGAGGTCATTGTCAGTTCCTTTGCCATGATTGGTGGTAATGAGTGTTCGTGCGATATGTTCATCAGGAAATAAAATATGAATTATTCATAGGATAGAAGAGACAAAGAGGTATTACTATCATCCCTGTTGGTGTAACCATTATGACTTCGATACCATTAAAAGAACTCAGCTGCCGACAGGTGTTCATAACCTTGGCAGAGTTGTTTATTTCACCCCCAGAACCATGATCCTTTGTGTGTATAAAAGTATTTTGTCAAAATGCAGGCCATTATGCTAGCTTGGTAACCAGGTAGTCATAATGCCATTCACAAGGAAGGTGCAAAACGTGGACAGGCCGGCTCGTGATGAGACCCCCTGTTCCAAGGTCTGTTTATTTAGTGTACCTTTTGGACCATATCCCTGGTGTGGTGGCCATACTGGGAATGCCACTTCGCTTCCAACCTGATGATCATGGTAGGCTGGCTCTTGATGAGACCCCCTATCCTGCATTTGACAATTAATAATCCATATTCATCATCATCATTTCTCTTTTCTCTTTGCAAAGAACTTTTTCTTATATATTTACACATAAGGGTGGTTCAGCACTCCTTAAGAGTGGGAATGGTGGAAGAAGTCTTATCATCCCAACAGGAAGATATAAATCCTCTGTTCTTATTCCTGAGTAATAATTAGAGAAAATTTTTAGGGAAATCGCCATGATAAAGATAACCAACCAAAACAATGGGAATAAGTCAATGACAACGGAGATGAGAAGTAAGCATGTCCCTCCTCTTGTCCTCTTATCAATACTAGGCTCTATAAAGATAGCGATCTTATGATCTGCTGACTTTGGTATGTCGTAATTTATGTTCATTGCATAAGTGCATAGCTGTGTCTTAAAGACTGGAGAGGACATGGGCGAAAAGCATCCTCAATATGAATCATCACAGAGAGCAAAGACATGGCTATGGTGTTCCTTTTGAAAAAAGGGACAACAGAGAAGAATCCATGCAAACAAATAGTTGAGATGCCGTTCTTTGAGACGGAACAGCCGAAGATCATGAGTGCTGTCTCCTTTGAAAAAAGGAACAACAAAAACTCACAAATGCTGTTCCTTTTGAAAAGGAACAACAAAAACTCACAAATGTTGTTGCTTTTGAAAAGGAACAGCAAAAACTCACAAATGCTGTTCCTTTTGAAAAGGAATAGCAAAAACTAACAAATGTCGTTCCTTTTGAAAAGGAACAACAAAGACTCACAAATGCTGTTCCTTTTGAAAAGGAACAACAAAAACCCAAAAATGCTGTTCCTTTTGAAAATGAACAACAAAAACTCACAAATGCTGTTCCTTTTGGAAAGGAACAACAAAAACTCACAAATGCTGTTCCTTTTGAAAAGGAACAGCAAAAACTCACAAATGTTGTTCCTTTTAAAAAGGAACAACAAAAACTCACAAATGTTGTTCCTTTTGAAAAGGAACAACAAAAACTCAGAAATGCTGTTCCTTTTGAAAAGGAATAGCGAAGACTCACAAATGTTGTTCCTTTTGAAAAGGAACAACAAAAACTCAGAAATGTTGTTCCTTTTGAAAAGGAATAGCAAAAACTCAGAAATGCTGTTCCTTTTGAAAAAGGAACAGCAAAAACACGAAAACAAGCAACTGCTGTTCCTTTTGGAAAAGGAACAGCAAAGACACGCTGGTTGTAAAAAGCAAACTTAAAAAAAGAAAGATCAAAGAAATGTTAAGAAAACGTATATACAAGAACTTATGTACAAGTCAAAAAAATGCGTTCCTTACTAAATTATAGGTGAGGAAGATTTTACTTCCTCTCCTAAAATTTCCATGTCAGTGTCTTGACGTAGCTGCTGACAGAAGGATTCCTGAGTGAGTGGCCTGCGATAGAGACGAACTCGGTGGCCATTTACCTTGAATGCATATCCAGAACCATCGATTGTGATGAGAGTAAGGGTCCCATTATCATGTACTTTCTGGATTTCGTATGGCCCCAACCAACGAGTCTGCAGTTTCCCAGGGAAATCCTGAAACCAAGAGTCATATAACAGAGCCCAGTCTCCTTCATGAAAGACTTTGTTCTTGATAAGTGCATCATTCCATTTAGCTCGCTGCTGTTGAATAAGTGCTGTATTCTGTAATGCAGAGAGCCTTATTTCGTCCAATTCGTTAATCTGTTGTAGTCGATTGATTTGTGCCTCACTTAAATCTAGGCCAACTTCCTGTGCAGTTCGTAGTGTTTGGATTTCGAATTCTATGGGGAAAATAGGTTGTTTCCCAAACACTAATTGATAGGGTGAATAACCAGTGGTACTTCTCCAGGTGGTTCTATAAGCCCAGAGTGCTTCAGGTAGTCGGGCGGCCCAATCACGTCTATGTGAAGCAATGGTTTTTGTTAAAATTGATTCTATTACCTTATTGCTACTTTCTACCTGCCCATTCGCCTGCGGGTGATATGGGGTAGTAATTTTATGCTGGACGTGATAATTGTTAAGTGTTGCAGCTAATTTATTTCTGGAAAATTGTGGTCCTCCATCTGTGATTATTTCTCTCGGAAGGCCATATCGTACAAACAAATGGAACAGGAACTGTATTATCGAATCTTCTGTAGCTCTAGGCAACGCTTCGGCCTCAACCCATTTGGTAACATATTCTGTGGCTACCAAGATATATGTTCTCTGATTTGATGATGGGTTGATGGGTCCAACGAAATCAATAGCCCATCATTCAAATGGTTCAATGACTAATTGTGGCCTGAGAGGCATTTCGTCGGCTTGACCAGGTCGTCCTGCTTGCTGGCAGCTGTCACAGGCTTGGACAAATTTCTTCGAATCCTTAAAAATTGTAGGCCAGTAGTATCCCGTCTGCAATACCTTATGTGCTGTTCTTTTTTCGGCAAAGTGTCCCCCACATGGTCTGTTATGACAAGCTTTTAAGATGTCAAAAATTTCATCTTCTCGAATACACTTCCTAATTTGCATGTCTGCCCCTGTGTGGAACAAATAACCCCCGATCCACGCAAACCGAGTACTCTTCTGAACAACCTGTTTACGTTCATTAGGGGTTAGGTGTTTTGGTAGCTTACCTACTGCAAGGTAATTGGCAACATCAGCATACCAGGGTGTTTGAACAGCAACAGCAAACAGGTGCTCATCGGGAAATTGATCTTCCACTGCTGCTGCCTCAATTGATTTTTGTATTCGTGAGAGAAAATCAGCTACAGGGTTTTCCTTGCCGGGTCTATCCTTGATTGTGATATCGAACTCCTGCAATAAGATCAACCATCTCGTTATTCTAGCATTTGTAACAGGCTTATTCGCTAAATATTTGATAGCAGAATGATCTGTATATAAAACAACGAGATAGCCTATAATATAATGTCTAAACTTATTGACAGCATGTATTACAACGAGGAATTCTTTTTCGGTGACAGTGTAATTTAATTCAGCAGGGGATAAATTTTTGCTGATATAATAGATAGCATATGGTTTTTTATCCTCCTCCTGCCCAAGGACTGCACCGATTGCTGTGTCTGAGGCATCAGATGAGATTTGGAATGGTAAATTCCAGTTTGGTCCTCGAAGGACTGGAGCTGTTGATACAAGCTTCTTTAATTCCTGGAAAGCGCGGTCGCATTTCTCTGTCCACATAAAATCAACATTACCAGTTAGTGCATATAGAGGTGCAGCAATGTGTGAATAATGTTTTATAAATCATCTATAATATCCAGAAAATCCAAGAAAGTTGCGTACCTCTGTCTGAGTAGTGGGGGTGGGGATAAGCAAAAGTATTTGAATTTTGGCCAGATCTACCTGAATGCCAGCTGCTGAGACAAAATGTCCTAGAATAAGTCCTTCAGTCATCATCATATAACATTTTTCGTGGCTTAAACAAAGCCTGGTAGCAATGCAACGCTGTAGGAATTTTTCTAGAGTGTCCAAAGCTGGATCAAAATCATCTCCATATGGTGTAAAGTCATCCATGTATACTTCAAGTCCATCATTTATTAGATCTGCAAAGATGCTAAGAATAGCCCTTTGGAATGTGGCAGGAACATTACATAGGCCAAAGGGTAGAACTCTATAGGCGAACGTTCCCCAAGGACAAGTAAAGTTAGTTTTATCCTGGTCTTCAGGGGCAATCTGAATCTGATTGTATCCACTGAAGCCATCCAGGAAAGAAAAGAATTTCTTTCCTGCTAAAGTGTCCAATACTTGGTCTATGAATGGGAGGGGAAAATGGTCTTTTTGTGTGGCTTTGTTTAACTCTCTATAATCCACACAAATCCTCCATTTCCCATTCTTCTTGGGTACAACCACAAGTGGAGAGACCCACTTGCTATAAAAAATAGGATAGATAAAATTAACATCTAAAAGCTTCTGAAGTTCAGCTTTTACAACATCTTTTAGATGAGGGTTGAGTCTTCTTTGCGGTTGACGGACAGGTCTTGCATCTTTTTCTATATAAATATGGTGAGTGCACAATTGGGGGTCAATCCCTTTCATATCAGGGTAATCCCACGCAAATGCTTCTTGATGCTTCCGTAACAGATGGATGAGTTTTATTTCTTGGTCCGGTGTAAGGTTGGCATTGATGTTTAGAATGTTTCCCGGTTCAATTTCCACTACCTTACTATTGGCAACAGAAGTCACAGGTATCGTTTGGTCATGTGTATCTTTCAAGGGATCTTCCTCTACTTCGCTATCGAATGTAGCTTCTATCATGAAACACTGTGTATGAGGTCTAGATTCAATTTGACTAATGAAGTTATTGATAGCATCGTCTTCAGTTTGGTCTTTAAAGTCTAGGGCCTTCTGTATAGTCAATGGTGATCTGATATTGTCAGTAAGGTATGATACAGGGTGCTGGTTAGTTTTTATCATTGTTAGACTTGGCTGTGCTGGAGGGTATAGAACTAGATTTTTAATATCTGTTCCTCTAGTTATGGTCATATTCCCCTGCCGGCAACCAATGTAAGCATCGGCGGTAGCAAGCCAAGGTCTACCTAAAATTAGCGGGTGTCCATCCAGTCGGGTTTTTGGATTAATTACCAGGAAATCAGTTGGGTATTCCCAAGAATCTATAGAGACCATGACATCGTGTAGAGTTCCTTCTGGTCGAACTACAAATCGGTCAGCGAATTCTAACAAAGTAGAAGTGGGTTCTACCGATGTAATACCGAGCTTTTGGCAAGTAGAAGTTGTCAAAATATTAATTGCAGCTCCTAAATCAACTAAAGCATTAGTCAGAGTCTGACCATAGATTTGAACAGTTACGATTGGATTTCCTGGATCTTCATATTTAATGGGTGTTCCTGATAACAGGTCAGATAAAGTACCGACTACTTGGACTCTTGGGTTAGTGGTTACATTCCTCCTTGGTTTTTTTATGCACAATTCTTTTATAGTTTTTGCATATATAGGGATGTCTTGAATGGCTTGGAGGAAAGGAATTCGTATGTACAGGTTTTGTAGCTCTCCCAGAATGTCAAATTCTGGATATTGTACAGGTCGTGGTATGACTAATTGTTCTGGGAAGGGAGGAGAGGGTGTATTCGCTTGATGATGAGTTTGCTCCTTATTTGCACCCTCTTGTTGTAACGGCTGTTATATTGGTAACTGATCTTCAATGTGAACTGTTTTGTCTCCCTCTGTTTCTATTATACGTCCAGATCTTAACTGAAGATCATTGCACTCCCTCAGTTCAGGGCTGATTTCTGATGATTCTATGATTTGGAGGGATTGGACCGGCCTATTATTAGGATTAGGATTGGGTTGGGCTGGGAGTTTCGGTCTCAGATTAGACTGGGGATTTTGTTGCAAAGCTGGCAGAGTCGGTTGAGGGAGCGGAATAGTTCTTGTTGGCTGATATGTCGATCTTGGCCAATTTGTCTGCCAGGGTGAAACTTGTGAAGTAGAGGGGGTCCATTGTGGAGGATATGAGCTATTCTGCCAATATGGTGGGGCGCAAGGAAAATTTGGCCAACCAAATTGGCTTGGCTGATTCATCCATGGATTTGGAGAAGGAAACAGTTGTGATGACCAGTTCGGAAATGGCGGTTGAGATTGGTTTTGGCACATACTATATTGCTGAGCGTTATACTGTGGACGCTGAAAAGAAGAAGTTGGGTCTGTAAACATACCCGATTGCCTTGGTTGCCATTGGCGACGCTGGTTAACGAAGTATGCTGATTCTGGCTCTTCTTCTGCTTCCTTATATACTGCCTTCAATCCAGGAAGTGAGGGGCAACTCTCAGTAAGGTGATCTTTTGTACAGATAGCACATGTTTGAACTGCATCCAGTGGACATTCCTTGTGGCTATGTTTTCTTCTACATCGGGGGTAGAAGATCGCCAAATTCTGTTCTGCCTCTATCTGCTTCTGTTTAGCCTGCACAATATCAAGTTGTGTAGTCAATGTCCCCAGGATATTAGTTTTAAAATTTTCTATTAAATTTCCAAGTTCTACACGTGTTACTCCTTCTGTTGATATTTTGTTATCTCTGACAAACCGATCATATTCTGCTGGTTTTATCCTTGTGCTACCTCTCGAGCTCCTGATACATAAATCGATGATGTCAGCAAAATTCTCTTGATAAATATCCCCTTTTCCCATGATATTTAGTGTTTCACTCCATTGTTCCTTCATGCCTCTAATCAATTTTGTTTTTAACACATTATCAGGCAGAGGTAGTGATGCATATGGAGATCTTTGTAAATTATACTGAAAACGTTCTACATATTCTTCTAGTGTTTCATTTGGTCTAGCTGTCATCTGAAATATTTCATCTTTCAGTTCTCTAGACCTACAGTAATCTTGATATTTCTTTAGGAAAGATTCTTTCATTTGCTCCCAGTTATTTATAACTCCACCTCCTAAACCCATAAACCATCTTAAAGCTGCCCCTTTCAAAGTGGAGGGGAACAACTTTAATTTCTGGGGGTTAGTGGTGTAATCATATCCCCTGCATAATACATCAAATTCAAATAAGAATGCATCGGGGTCCTCTGATGTAAGTCTGTGAAATGTAGGAATGTGTTGAAGGGGAATTGATTTCATAGGAGCATTTGCTGCGGAATCCACTATAGGATATTGTAATGTAGAAGTTTGAGTGTTTGGCTGATTCTGTGCCATGGGATCGAATATGTGCCAGTAACCTTCCGAGATTTCTAAGAGGGTATTCTTAGGCGGAGAAGGAACGGCCTTAATAGGGATTGCTTTAATAACACTTCCTTCGTCTGGAATAACGAGAGTCCCTGTTGCTTGAGGGGATTGAATCCCTTCAACAATGATTTTTGCAGCGCTTCCTTTATCTGGGCTTTTTAATGGCTGAATTATCCTAGGAGGAGGTCTTGGCTCCTCAACTTCTCCTGTTTCCCCTTCTCCTTCACAAAGATTGCTTAGATTCCCTTCCTGCAGTTGTTCTGGAATAGAATTTTCAATTTCTTGAAAGTCCTGTTCATCAGTCTGACTATGCACCTCAGCGAAGGCTACAGATGGTGATCCTGTGGCCTGAAGGGAGCTAGTAGGTTGTTTAGAATTGGTTTTCCTGAACCCTACTGATGGCTGAGATTCAATTCTCTTATAGATTTCGTCTATGAAGGTTGTTCGGCCAAGGGTCACCGGCCCTTTGGCTTTTTCGGGTTTGAACGGAGGTTTGATAATTTTTTCTGACTTTTTCTACTTAGTCATGCACTCTATAAACTACTAGATTCTATTCAACCCACAATTCTGCCAGGAGAGCGGACGGTGGAGTAGGGCTTTTACATGCTCCGTACGCAGGTTCTTACCTTCCGTTTTTAAAATCCAACTCTCCCCTAGCAGACTCGTACACTACTCTGTAAAAGACAAATGGCTATACTCTTTCCCCGGCAATGACGCCAAAATGTAGAGCTGTAACAAGGGTCTCTTTCACCTCTAGTTATGCCACATTAATAAGTCAATCCGGGAACGCTTTGTTATTGCAAAGAGTATCTCAATCCGAGGCTATTCGTCAGAGTAATGCTTAGTAGTACAGTGTTTGGAAAATACAAGAGTAAACGGACGCTAAACTATGACTAAATTGCTCTAAAAGAATAAAATCACACAAAGCAGCTTATCAGTCGAGGGTACGGAAGCAATAACCCATCCCTCTAGAAACTGATGGAAAGGAAATTAGAGCATGGACCATAGGTCTGGGAGCTAGGCAGCGACTACTGAGGCTCACTACAGCCTTAGACCTTCTCTCACACCAAGACAGCAAATGCAAGTAAATGGAACAGCAAAAAATAAAATGGAACAGCAAACAGGAAATGGAACAACAAATCTGAAATGGAACAACAATAAATGGAACGAAGCCTCGCGAGTCTGAACTAAACTTGTTCTATTGAACCAAACTCACACTCTGTAATAAAGTAACAGTCTCCTCTCTTAAAGCAACTTCGATGGAATGTACTTAATGGAACAACATTCACAATTGAATTATGGAATAGCAATCATCAACCATATATACACAACACGCTTAATATAGCAATCTGATGATTAAAGAGAATATGACTATGTTTCCAAATAGAATAACATTACTTCCGGATTCCAATAATTGAGATTTCAAATGAATCCAATACAGCAATATTCAATATAAAAGCTCTATAACAAAAACAGTTGGCTTAGATTGATAACATGCGATCAACTCTGAAAAGATTCACTCATACAATACAGAGTCACTACATAAATCTGTTGAAGAAACTATTAATGAATTAACCGTAACAGAGCATGGAATAACATATGAAAAACATGTCAGATTACCAAACTATAAAGATAAACAAACCACGCAGAAACCAAATTATAATGATACAAAAGCAAGTGTCCTTCGGAGCCGGGCCCTTAGCTTCCAACAGTACACCGCCTTAGATTACTCCAGACGCAGAGATGAAATAAACACCAAGTCTCTTATATTAATGCATCAACAAATGTACAACAAACCAAGTCTTAGCGAGAGTCGATGATCAAAGTTGAGTCTGAAATTCACAGTTACATATATGAAAAAAAGGTCCCTTTGCTTAACGATGATGTTCCCTTTTATAAAAGTAACGGCGGAGGTATCTAGGTAGCAAAAATAAGCAAAACAACGATCCCTCAGGATCAAAGATCCTGAGGGATTCGCCAAGCCGTTAATCCTTTATTTTTCTTTCCCTGTTCCGCCGAATTGATAACCCTTCTTTCTTTCCTGGGTCGTTCTGCTTCAATCTGTGCAATCTCGTTCGCATCCGGTTCCCTTCTAAAGGGACAGCAATTATTCCTCCTTTGTCTTTTCATTTCGAACGACAGCCCTTCGTTTCCACCCTTTCCTACATGGAAAAATAGCAATTATCAGCGATTAAGCTTTCCATACTAATTCTCACACATTCTATTAACATTCTTTATTTCTTTAAGTTCATTATGCAGAAAGGGTTACAATTGTTACTGAAAAGTCACTAAATTGTTCGTCAAAAACATACCTTTCCAGTGCTCCACACACCCCCCTGCTTACCCTGTTTCATGCCCTCATGAAAACATTATAGTTGACATGCAAGGAGGTAAGAGAATAGGCTGGAGAGGGAACCTCATGTGGAGGCCTACAACTGTGATGAGCAATTAGATCATCAAAGAACTAATTTGTTTGACCTTCAGGCATTTCATACAAGGCCTGATATCAGGTGCAGGGTGCCAAATAATTGGACTGCGAAATCAATACCCTAACCAGGATGGCCCTGCTTGCAAAATACGCTCGCCATAAAGGTTCAATCGACTGGCAGCTAGCTCAAAATTTTCATACTTGAACGGTTCCCTGAGCTGGATGTTTGGGTTAGAAGTCTGGTATCGCAATTTTGCAGCATCGATGGTGAGGTCTTTAATAGTCAGAAAATATTCCCGATTTTGTCGGATTAGGTCCTCGTGCATGGGTCCTAATGTCTCCATAACACCTGGGGTTTTCATAAGGTTCCTATGTGCTCTCCATAATAGTACTGGGTCTCTAGGCTCGGCTCTTACCCACAAGTCTAGGCTATTTTCCTGTCTCTGAAAAGTGTTATAAGCCCTGAGCCATTTTAGCTGATTAACCCCGAATGAAACGAAGGCTTGCAATTGTATGTCCCCAACAAAAGGGCCAGGATTTAAATCAGTTTCCTGGTCTAGCACGAGGTTATGCAAGTAAAATTCACATAATAATCTTTGAACCTTAATTCCATAATGCTTGCAACAATCTATGAAATCATTAACAGTATTGATTTGTATAGGGGCACCTGCCCTGACAGCTTTTATCTTTAATCGTAAATATCGTTCAAGCAAAAATAAAGCATAGTTTTTAGTAGGGGCCCTACAGGCCAGAATGTCATTATACAAAGAACACACAGTGTCCATCTGCCTAACAACAATATCTAATCGACGAGTTACCTTTGCAACCTTTTCTTGCTCCTTTTGCTAGCGTTCGAAGGCCTGGCTCTCGGACTGACTAATATCCCGAAGTTGCTGTTGCAACTCTTCATATTTCTCCCGGTGGACTGTTTGTTCCTTCAACTGCTCATCCTTTTGCTGAGCTTGCTTCATCATCTTGTGCAAGGTTCTTGTTTTTGGATCCTTTTTCCATAGGGCCATAGAGGTTGGGAGTTTTACCTGAACCTTTTTGTTATACTGTTTGGAGTTCAGAACCCGGATCACCCCTGGGGGCGGTGCCTCTGTTTGGATCTCCTTATTCTCCTTTTCTTTCTTAACACGAATGAAAGGTTGCTGTGTTTCCTCTGTTAATGGAACATCATCCTGTCCCTCTGCCCCAATTGGAACGACAGTCTGTTCTTCATTATCAATTGGAACAGCAGTCTGTTCCTCACCATTATTTGGAACATCAGTCTGTTCTTCAGTGTCAATTGGAACAGCAGTCTGTTCCTCAACGTCATTTGGAACAACAGTCTGTTCTTCAGTGACAATTGGAACAACAGTTTGTTCCTCAGCATCATTTGGAACAACAGTCTTTTCTTCAGTGACAATTGGAACAGCAGCAGGTCTTCCAGCCGGGTTTCGACCAACAGGGCGAATATAAGTCCTTTGTCTTCTTGTTCTATGGGGTTTTGCTGCAGTGGTCCTCTTTCTTTTCCTTGTGGTCCTTCGTATCCTCAGACTGGCTTTTAGAATCCGAATTTGCTGTCGGAGCCGGGCTATAGTGTTCAGCAGCCTCTGCTGTTTAGTCCTTCATTTCTTGATTTCCCTTGCCTCAGCAGAGGGTTTATGACTGGCCCTTAAATCTACTCCTACTATGTCTATAATTTCTTCTGGTGCCTTGGGAACAGATTGTTCCCGGTTGGTGTCCCTTATTTCTTCCTCATGAATGGGTGGGTTTTCTCCTCCTTCCTTTTCTGCATGTGAATTCTCAGGTATGTCTTCCTCTGGAGGTCCATTGGGAGGACCTGCTGGGTTGGAGGGTTGGCCATATTCCCCCATACTAGTCAGGATTGCGGCCAATTCTTCTTTGCCCACAGGTTCTCGCAGCGGGCTGCTTTCTGGCTATATTACTTCCTCCTCCCGATTGTCCTGCTCAGTGACTACCTTGGAGTGTTCAGCTTCTGTTTCTGTTTCGGAGTGCACTTCTCCCTCCTCGCCTCCTTCTCCAGCTTGCTCAGCCTCGCCTCCAGATTGTCCAGCATTTTCTTCAGAAGGTCCTCCTTCTGGTTCTGGAGGTTCGTCTATAATCTCAATTGGTTGGCTGGTGCTTTCCCGAATCTTTTCCAGCCTCCCTCGTATTCGAGCTAGCCGGACTGATTTTCTTGGTTTCTCAGGTTGTTCAGGTGTACAAGCAACAGGTTTTTCTGCTATCACTTCTCTGCGTTTTTCTGGTTGCTCCGGTGTACTTGAAGAATGCTTACGTTTTGGAGCAACACATTTTCCTGCTAACACTTCTCTGCATTTCTCTGATCGTTCCGATGTGCTAGAGGAATGTTTAGGTTTTGGGGATGGTGCAGCCAATCCCCCCTCAATCAATGCAATGAGCTCCCCCCAGCTGCTCTGTTGTTGAGTGAGGCTATGGCTCACTATCAATCAAATCAATCCACGGTGGCTAACTACTGCTTCTACGTGCTGTGCCGTTTTCAGGCTTCGGGCCGCATCATGCAATAGTGAATTTAAAAGTGCAGGCAGATTTACAGAACATTTTTCTTTCAAAACAGCTAAGAGTTTAAGATGATATGGTCTTACCACATCTTTCCTTCCTTCGCAAGTAATGTAGCTCTGTACTATCTTTGCTAGTTCGGTCCAGGGTTCTCCTAACTTTGCTGGCAGAACTCCTTTCCCCTTCACTGTCAAGATTTGGCCTTCATCCTGAAAAATCTCCATAATCTTTTGTAGTCTCTCTTTCCTCAGCGTCCATACAGGTCCAGTGGCTGGTAGTCCTGAGACTTCTGCAATTACATCGTCAGTGACCGCTATCCGCCTTTCTCTTACTATGGAGTAGTCCTCCTGCAAGTTTTGCAGAAATTCCAACGCCACTGTCTCGTTTGATTCTTGTAGGCGACTGAAATAATTCAGCCATCCAGCCTTTTCCAGGATCTCCCGGGCAGCAGCAGAGACTGTCAATTCCTGAGGTTCGCTTCGGACTGCCTTTCCTCCCATGGTTCCACTAAGGATTTCCAATGGAACAGCAACTGCCTGTGCTGTTTTGAGACGCAGAGAAGGTGATCGTCGCGAAAAAAAAAACAGAGTATGCAACAAAAATGGATTGTGGATGGAAACTTTGCGTAAAATAGAATTATCATACCGTTAAACCATGCCATACCTTCGTACACTATCTACCCCGAATGGTGTGCTGACACGTAACTCGTGGAGTAATGAGATTACCTTCCCCCCCGCGATGTGATAGGCTGCCCCAGCCGTCAAATAGAGGAGCAGCAGCCATCGTGTAACCAGTCATAAAAGAACAGCATATAAAATTATGCCATGTTTTAGATGGACAACGAAATACCGAAATCGAGGCAAAAAGGTGGATCGCGTTTTATATAAGAGCTTGCGTAATATGATGCGAGGCCGGGGGATGGGACGTCTGTCAATCGCACGAAATCCCCAGAGGTCATTGTCAGTTCCTTTGCCATGATTGGTGGTAATGAGTGTTCATGCGATATGTTCATCGGGAAATAAAATATGAATTATTCATAGGATAGAAGAGACAAAGAGGTATTACTATCATCCCTGTTGGTGTAACCATTATGACTTCGATACCATTAACAGAGCTCTGCTGCCGACAGGTGTTCATAACCTTGGCAGAGTTGTTTATTTCACCCCCGGAACCATGATCCTTTGTGTGTATAAAAGTATTTTGTCAAAATGCAGTCCATTATGCTGGCTTGGTAACCAAGTAGTCATAATGCCATTCACAAGGAAGGTGCGAAACGTGGACAGGCCGGCTCGTGATGAGACCCCCTGTTCCAAGGTCTGTTTATTTAGTGTACCTTTTGGACCATATCCCTGGTGTGGTGGCCATACTGGGAATGCCACTTCGCTTCCAACCTGATGATCATGGTAGGCTGGCTCTTGATGAGACCCCCTATCCTGCATTTGACAATTAATAATCCATATTCATCATCATCATTTTTTTTTCTCTTTGCAAAGCACTTTTTCTTATATATTTACACATAAGGGTGGTTCAGCACTCCTTAAGAGTGGGAATGGTGGAAGAAGTCTTATCATCCCAACAGGAAGATATAAATCCTCTGTTCTTATTCCTGAGTAATAATCAGAGAAATTTTTTAGGGAAATCGCCATGATAAAGATAACCAACCAAAACAATGGGAATAAGTCAATGACAATGGAGATGAGAAGTAAGTATGTCCCTCCTCTTGTCCTCTTATCAATACTAGGCTCTATAAAGATAGCGATCTTATGATCTGCTGACTTTGGTATGTCGTAATTTATGTTCATTGCATAAGTGCATAGTTGTGTCTTAAAGACTGGAGAGGACATGGGCGAAAAGCATCCTCAATATGAATCATCACAGAGAGCAAAGACATGGCTATGGTGTTCCTTTTGAAAAAAGGGACAACAGAGAAGAATCCATGCAAACAAATAGTTGAGATGCCGTTCTTTGAGACGGAACAGCCGAAGATCATGAGTGTTGTCTCCTTTGAAAAAAGGAACAACAAAAACTCACAAATGCTGTTCCTTTTGAAAAGGAACAACAAAAACTCACAAATACTATTCCTTTTGAAAAGGAACAGCAAAAACTCACAAATGCTATTCCTTTTGAAAAGGAACAGCAAAAACTCACAAATGTCGTTCCTTTTGAAAAGGAACAACAAAGACTCACAAACGCTGTTCCTTTTGAAAAGGAACAGCAAAAACCCAAAAATGCTGTTCCTTTTGAAAAGGAACAACAAAAACTCACAAATGCTGTTTCTTTTGGAAAGGAACAAAAAAAACTCACAAATGTTGTTCCTTTTGAAAAGGAACAGCAAAAACTCACAAATGCTGTTCCTTTTGAAAAGGAACAGCAAAAACTCACAAATGTTGTTCCTTTTGAAAAGGAACAACAAAAACTCAGAAATGCTGTTCCTTTTGAAAAGGAACAGCGAAGACTCACAAATGCCGTTCCTTTTGAAAAGGAACAGCAAAAACTCAGAAATGTTGTTCCTTTTGAAAAGGAACAGCAAAAACTCAGAAATGTTGTTCCTTTTGAAAAAGGAACAGCAAAAACACGAAAACAAGCAACTGCTGTTCCTTTTGGAAAAGGAACAGCAAAGACACGCTGACTGTAAAAAGCAAACTTAAAAAAAGAAAGATCAAAGAAATGTTAAGAAAATGTATATACAAGAACTTATGTACAAGTCAAAAAAATGCGTTCCTTATTGAATTATAGGTGAGGAAGATTTTACTTCCTCTCCTAAAATTTCCATGTCAGTGTCTTGACGTAGCTGCTGACAGAAGGATTCCCAAGTGAGTGGCCTGCGATAGAGACGAACTCGGTGGCCATTTACCTTGAATGCATATCCAGAACCATCAATTGTGATGAGAGTAAGGGTCCCATTATCATGTACTTTCTGGATTTCGTATGGCCCCAACCAACGAGTCTGCAATTTCCCAGGGAAATCCTGAAACCAAGAGTCATATAACAGAGCCCAGTCTCCTTCATGAAAGACTTTGTTCTTGATAAGTGCATCATGCTATTTAGCTCGCTGCTGTTGAATAAGTGCTGTATTCTGTAATGTAGAGAGCCTTATTTCGTCCAATTCGTTAATCTGTTGTAGTCGATTGATTTGTGCCTCACTTAAATCTAGGCCAACTTCCTGTGCAGTTCGTAGTGTTTGGATTTCGAATTCTATGGGGAAAATAGGTTGTTTCCCAAACACTATGTAAAAATTTCTGTTTTCCCACCCCGGTTTTCAGTTTCACCTTATTTCTCCCATGTAGTTAAATGCCCATTCCCATAACCATACATTTAACAGACTGAAAAAATAAATATTGCTGAAAACACAAATTCTGGAAATTTTTCAGAATGCTGGAAATTGCA
The DNA here is from genome assembly GCA_031772625.1 of Pinus tabuliformis. Taxonomy (NCBI): domain Eukaryota; kingdom Viridiplantae; phylum Streptophyta; class Pinopsida; order Pinales; family Pinaceae; genus Pinus; species Pinus tabuliformis. Next base: position 1,298,022,837 of record CM062807.1, read on the forward strand.
GAAATAAAAATCAGCAATTAAAAACAGCCATTAAAACACATTAAAACACTGATATTTTTGGTCAACTTGACCCTGGAAAAACCCCCTACAACTCTTGGGGAAAACCAGTTTGAGAGCTCTTCTTTATTTCTGAAAATTGTCTTTTTACAGTGAGAATTATTCAGCAAAAAATCAGCAAGCAAATTTACAACTTATCTCCTTTCCCATGCCTCACAGCAATCTGGAAATTACAGCAAACAGGACAGCAATAAATGCTGTACGACCTCCGTTTTGTGTGCAGAAAAATCAGCAAACTGCTCCTCGATTTTTGTGCAAAAATCTGCCTTTCACTATGTGCTGAATCAGCTGTACAAATCTGCTCAACTGCTGCCTTGGAATGTGTGCCAAGCTGCTGTCTCCTTCTCCTTCCTGCTCAGAAATCTCTCTTGCTCTCTTGCTCTCCTTCTCCCAATCTGCTCATGAAAGAATGAATGACCTTTTCCTCCTTTTCCTCCTTTAATATAACTCCAAGTGACTTTTGGGTGATCCAAGTGACTTTTGGGTGATCTCTAAATCCAATGGCTGAAATAGATTTAGATCAATGGTTGAGATTAAATGCTCATTTAAATCTCACTTTCTATTTTTTAATTCACCCCACTTTAATAAAGACCCACTTAGTCATTTATTTCCAAAGTCACTTTTCTTTTCTAATTTTTCATTGACTTTATAAAAGTCACTTTAAAATTAGACTTAATAACTTTATCACTTAAAGTCACTTTTAAATTAGATTTAACTTTATACAATTATAAAGTCACTTTAGGAGAAAAATTAAATTCTTTTGGACACTTTTCCCTAGGCCAAATATCAAAGCCTAAGGGAACCACCTGTCCTCCGGTACCAAATTTCAACACACTAATTGATAGGGTGAATAACCAGTGGTACTTCTCCAGGTGGTTCTATAAGCCCAGAGTGCTTCAGGTAGTCGGGCGGCCCAATCACGTCTATGTGAAGCAATGGTTTTTGTTAAAATTGATTCTATTACCTTATTGCTACTTTCTACTTGCCCATTCGCCTACGGGTGATATGGGGTAGTAATTTTATGCTGGACGTGATAATTGTTAAGTGTTGCAGCTAATTTATTTCCGGCAAATTGTGGTCCTCCATCTGTGATTATTTCTCTCGGAAGGCCATATCGTACAAACAAATGGAACAGGAACTGTATTACCGAATCTTTTGTAGCTCTAGGCAACGCTTCGGCCTCAACCCATTTGGTAACATATTCTGTGGCTACAAAGATATATGTTCTCTGATTTGATGATGGGTTGATGGGTCCAACGAAATCAAGAGCCCATCATTTAAATGGTTCAATGACTAATTGTAGCCTGAGAGGCATTTCGTCGGCTTGACCAGGTCGTCCTGCTCGCTGGCAGCTGTCACAAGCTTGGAAAAGTTTCTTCGAATCCTTAAAAATTGTAGGCCAGTAGTATCCCATCTGCAATACTTTATGTGTTGTTCTTTTTTCGGCAAAGTGTCCCCCACATGGTCCGTTATGACAAGCTTTTAAGATGTCGAAAATTTCATCTTCTCAAATACACCTCCTAATTTGCATGTCTGCCTCTGTGTGGAACAAATAACCCCCGATCCACGAAAACCGAGTACTCTTCTGAACAACCTATTTACGTTCATTAGGGGTTAATTGTTTTGGTAGCTTACCTACTGCAAGGTAATTGGCAACATCAGCATACCAGGGTGTTTGAACAGCAACAACAAACAGGTGCTCATCGGGAAATTGATCTTCCACTGCTGCTGCCTCAATTGATTTTGGTATTCGTGAGAGAAAATCAACTACAGGGTTTTCCTTGCTGGGTCTATCCTTGATTGTGATATCGAACTCCTGCAATAAGATCAACCATCTCGTTATTCTAGCATTTGTAACAGGCTTATTCGCTAAATATTTGATAGCAGAATGATCTGTATATAAAACAATGGGATAGCCTGTAATATAATGTCTAAACTTATTGACAGCATGTATTATAGCGAGGAATTCTTTTTCGGTGACAGTGTAATTTAATTCAGCAGGGGATAAATGTTTGCTGATATAATAGATAGCATATGGTTTTTTATCCTCCTCCTGCCCAAGGACTGCACCGATTGCTGTGTCTGAGGCATCAGATGAGATTTGGAATGGTAAATTCCAGTTTGGTCCTCGAAGGACTGGAGCTGTTGATACAAGCTTCTTTAATTCCTAGAAAGCGCGGTCGCATTTCTCTATCCACATAAAATCAACATTACCAGTTAGTGCATATAGAGGTGCAGCAATGTGTGAATAATGTTCTATAAATCGTCTATAATATCCAGAAAATCCAAGAAAGCTGCGTACCTTTGTCTGAGTAGTGGGGGTGGGGATAAGAAAAAGTATTTGAATTTTGGCCGGATCTACCTGAATTCCAGCTGCTGAGACAAAATGTCCTAGAATAAGTCCTTCAGTCATCATCATATAACATTTTTCGTGGCTTAAACAAAGCCTGGTAGCAATGCAACGATGTAGGACTTTTTCTAGAGTGTCCAAAGCTGGATCAAAATCATCTCCATATGGTGTAAAGTCATCCATGTATACTTCAAGTCCATCATTTATTAGATCTGCAAAGATGCTAAGAATAGCCCTTTGGAATGTGGCAGGAACATTACATAGGCCAAAGGGTAGAACTCTATAGGCGAACGTTCCCCAAGGACAAGTAAAGGTAGTTTTATCCTGGTCTTCAGGGGCAATCTGAATCTAATTGTATCCACTGAAGCCATTCAGGAAAGAAAAGAATTTCTTTCCTGCTAAAGTGTCCAATACTTGGTCTCTGAATGGGAGGGGAAAATGGTCTTTTTGTGTGGTTTTGTTTAACTCTCTATAATCCACGCAAATCCTCCATTTCCCATTCTTCTTGGGTACAACCACAAGTGGAGAGACCCACTTGCTATCAAAAATAGGATAGATAAAATTAACATCTAAAAGCTTCTGAAGTTTAGCTTTTACAACATCTTTTAGATGAGGGTTGAGTCTTCTTTGCGGTTGATGGACAGGTCTTGCATCTTTTTCTATATAAATATGGTGAGTGCACAATTGGGGGTCAATCCCTTTCATATCAGGGTAATCCCACGCAAATGCTTCTTGATGCTTCCATAATAGATGGATGAGTTTTATTTCTTGGTCTGGTGTAAGGTTGGAATTGATGTTTAGAGTTTTTCCCGGTTCAATTTCCACTACCTTACTATTGGCAACAGAAGTCACAGGTATCGTTTGGTCATGTGTATCTTTCAAGGGATCTTCCTCTAGTTCGCTATCGAATGCAGCTTCTATCATGAAACACTGTGTATGAGGTCTAGATTCAGTTTGACTAATGAAGTTATTGATAGCATCGTCTTCAGTTTAGTCTTTAAAGTCTAGGGCCTTCTGTATAGTCAATGGTGATCTGATATTGTCAGTAAGGTATGATACAGGGTGCTGGTTAGTTTTTATCATTGTTAGACTTGGCTGTGCTGGAGGGTATAGAACTAGATTTTTAATATCTGTTCCTCTAGTTATGGTCATATTCCCCTGCCGGCAACCAATGTAAGCATCGGCGGTAGCAAGCCAAGGTCTACTTAAAATTAGCGGTTGTCCATCCAGTCGGGTTTTTGGATTAATTACCAGGAAATCAGTTGGGTATTCCCAAGAATCTATAGAGACCATGACATCGTGTAGAGTTCCTTCTGGTCGAACTACAAATCGGTCAGCGAATTCTAACAAAGTAGAAGTGGGTTCTACCAATGTAATACCGAGCTTTTGGCAAGTAGAAGTTGTCAAAATATTAATTGCAGCTCCTAAATCAACTAAAGCATTAGTCAGAGTCTGACCATAGATTTGAACAGTTACGATTGGATTTCCTGGATCTTCATATTTAATGGGTGTTCCTAATAACAGGTCAGATAAAGTACCGACTACTTGGACTCTTGGGTTAGTGGTTACATTCCTCCTTGGTTTTTTTATGCACAATTCTTTTATAGTTTTTGCATATATAGGGATGTCTTGAATGGCTTGGAGGAAAGGAATTTGTATGTACAGGTTTTGTAGCTCTCCCAAAATGTCAAAGTCTGGATATTGTATAGGTCGTGGTATGACTAATCGTTCTGGGAAGGGAGGAGAGGGTGTATTCACTTGATGATGAGTCTGCTCCTTATTTGCACCCTCTTGTTGTAACGGCTGTTCTATTGGTAACTGATCTTCAATGTGAACTATTTTGTCTCCCTCTGTTTCTATGATACGTCCAGATCTTAACTGAAGATCATTGCACTCCCTCAGTTTAGGTCCGATTTCTGATGATTCTATGATTTGGAGGGATTGGACCGGCCTATTATTAGGATTAGGATTGGGTTGGGCTGGGAGTTGCGGTCTCAGATTAGACTGGGGATTTTGTTGCAAAGCTGGCAGAGTCGGTTGAGGGAGCAGAATAGTTCCTGTTGGCTGATATGTCGATCTTGGCCAATTTGTCTGCCAGGGTGAACCTTGTGAAGTAGGGGGGGTCCATTGTGGAGGATATGAGCTATTCTGCCAATATGGTGGGGCGCAAGGAAAATTCGGCCAACCAAATTAGCTTGGCTGATTCATCCATGGATTTGGAGAAGGAAACAGTTGTGATGACCAGTTCAGAAATGGGGGTTGAGATTGGTTTTGCCACATACTATATTGCTGAGTGTTATACTGTGGACGCTGAAAAGAAGAAGTTGGGTCTGAAAACATACCCGATTGCCTTGGTTGCCATTGGCGACGCTGGTTAACGAAGTATGCTGATTCTAGCTCTTCTTCTGCTTCCTTATATACTGCCTTCAATCCAGGAAGTGAGGGGCAACTCTCAGTAAGGTGATCTTTTGTACAGATAGCACATGTTTGAACTGCATCCAGTGGACATTCCTTGTGGCTATGTTTTCTTCTACATCGGGGGTAGAAGATCGCCAAATTCTGTTCTGCCTCTATCTGCTTCTGTTTAGCCTGCACAATATCAAGTTGTGTAGTCAATGTCCCTAAGATATCAGTTTTAAAATTTTCTAATAAATTTCCAAGTTCTACACGTGTTACTCCTTCTGTTGATATTTTGTTTTCTCTGACAAACCGATCATATTCTGCTGGTTTTATCCTTGTGCTACCTCTCGAGCTCCTGATACATAAATCGATGATGTTAGCAAAATTCTCTTGATAAATATCCCCTTTTCCCATGATATTTAGTGTTTCAATCCATTGTTCCTTCATGCCTCTAATCAATGTTGTTTTTAACACATTATCAGGCAGAGGTAGTGATGCATATGGAGATCTTTGTAAATTATACTGAAAACGTTCTACATATTCTTCTAGTGTTTCATTTGGTCTAGCTGTCATCTGAAATATTTCATCTTTCAGTTCTCTAGACCTACAGTAATCTTGATATTTCTTTAGGAAAGATTCTTTCATTTGCTCCCAGTTATTTATAACTCCACCACCTAAACCCATAAACCATCTTAAAGCTGCCCCTTTCAAAGTGGAGGGGAACAACTTTAATTTCTGGGGGTCAGTGGTGTAATCATATCCCCTGCATAATACATCAAATTCAAATAAGAATGCATCGGGGTCCTCTGATGTAAGTCCGTGAAATGTAGGAATGTGTTGAAGGGGAATTGCTTTCATAGGAGCATTTGCTGCGGAATCCACTATAGGATATTGTAATGTAGAAGTTTGAGTGTTTGGCTGATTCTGTGCCATGGGATCGAATATGTGCCAGTAACCTTCCAGGATTTCTAAGAGGGTATTCTTAGGCGGAGAAGGAACGGTCTTAATAGGGATTGTTTTAATAGAACTTCCTTCGTCTGGAATAACGAGAGTCCCTGTTGCTTGAGGAGATTGAATCCCTTCAACAATGATTTTTGCAACGCTTCCTTTATCTGGGCTTTTTAATGGCTGAATTATCCTAGGAGGAGGTCTTGGCTCGTCAACTTCTCCTGTTTCCCCTTCTCCTTCACAAAGATTGCTTAGATTCCCTTCCTGCAGTCGTTCTGGAATAGAATTTTCAATTTCTTCAAAGTCCTGTTCATCAGTCTGACTATGCACCTCAGCGAAGGCTACAGATGGTGATCCTGCGGCCTGAAGGGAGCTAGTAGGTTGTTTAGAATTGGTTTTCCTGAACCCTACTGATGGCTGAGATTCAGTTTTCTTATAGATTTCATCTATGAAGGTTGTTCGGCCAAGGGTCACCAGCCCTTTGGCTTTTTCGGGTTTGAACGGAGGTTTGATAATTTTTTCTGACTTTTTCTGCTTAGTCATGCACTCTATAAACTACCGAATTCTATTCAACCCACAATTCTGCCAGGAGAGCGGATGGTGGAGCAGGGCTTTTACATGCTCCGTACGCAGGTTCTTACCTTCCGTTTTTAAAATCCAACTCTCCCCTAGCAGACTCGTACACTACTCTGTAAAAGACAAATGGCTATACTCTTTCCCCGGCAACGACGCCAGAATGTAGAGCTGTAACAAGGGTCTCTTTCACCTCTAGTTATGCCACATTAATATGTCAATCCAGGAACGCTTTGTTATTGCAAAGAGTATCTCAATCCGAGGCTATTCGTCAGAGTAATGCTTAGTAGTACAGTGTTTGGAAAATACAAGAGTAAACAGATGCTAAACTATGACTAAATTTCTCTAAAAGAATAAAATCACACAAAGCAGCTTATCAGTCGAGGGTACGGAAGCAATAACCCATCCCTCTAGAAACTGATGGAAAGGAAATTAGAGCATGGACCATAGGTCTGGGAGCTAGGCAGTGACTGCTGAGGCTCACTACAGCCTTAGACCTTCTCTCACACCAAGACAGCAAATGCAAGTAAATGGAATGGCAGAAAGTAAAATGGAACAACAAACAGGAAATGGAACAGCAAATCTGAAATGGAACAGCAATAAATGGAACGAAGCCTCGCGAGTCCGAACTAAACTTGTTCTATTGAACCAAACTCGCACTCTGTAATAAAATAACAGTCTCCTCTCTTAAAGCAATTTCGATGGAATGTAATTAATGGAACATCATTCACAAATGAATTATGGAACAGCAATCATCAACCATATATACACAACACGCTTAATATAGCAATCTGATGATTAAAGAGAATATGACTATGTTTCCAAATAGAATAACATTACTTCCGGATTCCAATAATTGAGATTTCAAATGAATCCAATACAGCAATATTCAATATAAAAGCTCTGTAACAGAAACAGTTGGCTTAGATTGATAACACGCGATCAACTCTGAAAAGATTCACTCATACAATACAGAGTCACTACATAAATCTGTTGAAGAAACTATTAATGAATTAACCGTAACAGAGCATGGAATAACATATGAAAAACATGTCAGATTACCAAACTATAAAGATAAACAAACCACGCAGAAACCAAATTATAATGATACAAAAGCAAGTGTCCTTCGGAGCCGGGCCCTTAGCTTCCAACGGTACACCGCCTTAGATTACTCCAGACGCAGAGATGAAATAAACACCAAGTCTCTTATATTAATGCATCAACAAATGTACAGCAAACCAAGTCTTAGCGAGAGTCGATGATCAAAGTTGAGTCTGAAATTCACAGTTACATATATGAAAAAAAGGTCCCTTTGCTTAACGATGCTGTTCCTTTTTATAAAAGTAATGGCGGAGGTATCTAGGTAGCAAAAATAAGCAAAACAACGATCCCTCAGGATCAAAGATCCTGAGGGATTCGCCAAGCCGTTAATCCTTTACTTTTCTTTCCCTGTTCCGCCGAATTGATAACCCTTCTTTCTTTCCTGGGTCATTCTGCTTCGATCTGTGCGATCTCGTTCGCATCCGGTTCCCTTCTAAAGGGACAACAGTTATTCCTCCTTTGTATTTTCCTTTCGAACGACAACCCTTCATTTCCACCCTTTCCTGCATGGAAAAATAACAATTATCAGCGATTAAGCTTTCCATACTAATTCTCACACATTCTATTAAAATTCTTTATTTCTTTAAGTTCATTATGCAGAAAGGGTTACAATTGTTACTGAAAAGTCACTAAATTGTTCGTCAAAAACATACCTTTCCAGTGCTCCACAGCTGGAGTGCTAGACGATCTTCGTTGAGGATTGGCCATATGCTGGCATGGACTTCCGCAGAGATCCTCACATGCAGCTACCCGCCGGAGAGTAGTGGGATGATGGTGGTAAGACACTTGATCACATTATTTTCCATTTTATTTTTTATGATTTTTATTTTTTTATTTTTCATGTATATGTCCTAATGACGAACGTTATGGTATGCAGATGTAAGACCAGTGAGACTCGTCAGGCTGGCTCCAGAGGCAAGGAGGGATGCGCAAGGCATTGCAGCACTAGCCTTGGCTCCCCCAGCTGAAGATACAGTGGAGACAGTGGCTCGAAACCTTGAGGGCCTAACAGCAGGGATCCCAGATTACATGGGGATTGAGGAGGTCCCCATAGCGTTCCAGATCCACACAATGGGAGTGGAACCTAGGGTGCATCGCCTGTTGAGGCAGGTAGCACGAGTGGTGGTGTGTTATAGGGAGCATAACCCACTGCAGTAGACACCTAGGTTTTATTTCTTGCTGATGATTTTTTGAGAGACATGTGTCTTGGATGTACGGAGAACACAGACTCTATTTGTACATGTACACTTATTTTTTGAGCGCCTCAGTTCATCATACGATATATATATATATATATATATATATATATATATATATATATATATATATATTCCTATGGTTTATTATTGTGTTTTACATGCTTCTTATATGCTGTTTTGATTACATGTTATGCAAATGTCTGTCTAATACATGGTTTGCCAATGCATCAGTTAACGTGTTTAATCTTCGTGGAATATGCTGATATGTGATGAAATAAAAATTCCTTTCTAATTATTTTACACGTAAATATAACCTTAAAATCTGATGGTCTTTGATGGAATATCGCCCATTGAGTTGGTGGACGACAAGCTGAGAATCCAAGTTCACAACCAATGTACGAATACCGAGATTGATCGCCTCGGCCAGTAACTCAATAACAACACTATATTCAGCGACATTGTTCATGGTACAACCTAGACAAACACCTTGAAGGTCTATCAACTCACCATGAGGATCATAGATCACCCGTGCCGTAGAAGACAGGTTGTAGGTACTACGGCAAGCACCATCAGCGAAACCAACATAAGGTGCACCAAACATATACACAAGAAGCAAAAGACACAATAAGCGGCAATCATGCCTACACACCAAGCCAAAACAAGAAAACACACACACAACACACTTGCTAAAAACACACGTATGTACAAATCAAAGTGCATGAAATTCACGCATAATACTTTTTCAAGTAAAGGCCATTTCGGGGCTTATCCAGAGGATTCCCTTCATAATCAATCAGCTCGTAGGCCCCTTTTTGCAAAGCTTGCTTTACAATATAAGGCCCGTGCCACATGGGCTTGAATTTGCCTGCCCCCAGCTTATCAAATTCTTTATCGTAGAGTAGGACTAAATCTCCTTCAAAAAAAGAACGAGGATAGACAGTATGATAGAAGTGAGTTTTCACTCTCTTCCTCTGTGCTTCAATAGCTAGAGAGGCTAGTCGACGAGTCTCATCCAATCATTCTAGGTAAAGAAGGCGTTCTTCTACCGAAGTAGTGTTGGGGAGTAATTCGATAGCTAATTTCAAAGAAGGGATCTCGCACTTGATGGGAAGGGTAGCCTCTAGTCTGTAAACCAATTGGAACGGAGTGAAACCGGTGGTATCCTTCGCAGAAGTTCGGTAGGCCCATAAGGTAGAGAACAACATGAAGTTCCAGTTAGACTTGTGCATGCTAATGGTGCATTGAAGCATCGTAACTAGAACCTTGTTGATGGCTTCTACTTAGCCATTGGCCTGAGGATAGTATGGAGTTGAGCTATCATGCTGCAAGCCTAGCTGGGTTGTTAGCTCAGTCATCATATGATTACATAAATGCTTACCGTGATCAGTGACGATACCCTAGGGGACTCTGAACTGTGAGATAACATGATTAAACAAAAATTTCACCACTGTGTGGCCGTCTTCAGATAGTGTGGGAATCGCCTCGGCCCATTTTGTGAAGTAATCGACGACAACGATGATATACCCATGCCCCCTAGTTGAGTGAGGGTTATAGGTCATATAATCAATGCCCCATTTGGCGAAAGGGATGAGAGTAACAACAGGGTGAAATGGAGCAGGGGGTGCACACATCTTCCGTTGGTAGATTTGGCACTTGTGATAGGAGCGGACGGCAAGAATGAAATCCTTGAAGATAGAGGGCCAAAAGTACCATACACGGAGGATCTTTTGAGTGATAGCATATCCGGACATGTGACCACCACAGGCACCAGAATGGCAGTCATTTAAAACTCGTTCAACTTCCTCGAATGTTAAGCATCGGTGGTGAACAGAGTCGGCGCTGAGACGGTACAGGGTGTCCCCAATAATACGATAGGGCTGAGATTGATGGCGAATCTGTCACTGAGCATCTTTAGACACATCGGGACAAAAAGAGGACGTCTGCAGATAGACAATGATATCCCCATACCAGGGATCGAGGGTGCTAATTAAGAATAGAGTTTTTTCTGGAATATGGTCCTCTAACCACGAGGGCGCAGTAAGAGATGGCAGAGAGCAAAGCAACTTAGCAAAGACAAGGGATTTCTTAGACTTGGTAGTGGTGAATTTCAAGTTAAACTGTTGGAGGATAACAATCCACTTCGAGTACTTTCCCCCTAGCAACTCATGTGATAGGATGTACGTCATCGGGTTGCAATCAGAAACCACTATTGTGGTGCGTAACAAGATATAGTGGCGGAAACATTGGACAACACAGACGGTGGCCAATGCCAACTTCTCGACGTAAGCATATTGAGTTTCCGTATCTAGTAGATTGCGACTGAGATAATAAATGACATGCTTAGTGTTATCGTCATCATCTTGAACGAGAACCATGCCAATAGTGGTGTCAGTAGCGGCCAAATACAACATGTAGTCACAATGATAATTAGGAGGATGCAACAATGGAGCAGAAACAAGGAGAACCTTGAGACGCTTGAAGGACTCTTGAGCAGCGACATCCCAAAGAAAAGGGGTATCCCGCTTCAATAATCACGTAAAACCTTTGGCCACTTCAGCATAGTTTGGAATGAATCATCGTAAAAAATTCACTTTTCCCTGCAAACTCTGCAATTGTTGCAAAGAAGCAGGGGGAGGGAGATTCAGAATGGCCTCGACTTTAAGGGGATCCAAACGGATGCCCTCTCAGGAGACGATGAACTCAAGGAGTCTGCCTGACTCAACGTAGAAGACACACTTATGTGGATTAAGCCGGATGCGGTATTGTCGACAACAAAGAAATATTTCGTGAAGGTGAGTAGGGTGGTCCTGGAATTTAGCTGAATGAGCTGGTAGATCATCCAGGTAAGGTTGCACAATGTGTCGAATATCATGGAATGCATAAGAAATTGCACGTTGGAAGGTAGCACTGGCATTTTTCAAACCGAAAGGGAGCTTTTTGTAGGCGAAAGTGCCCCATGGACAGATAAAGGCTGTCTTGTGCTGATCGGCAAGTGCATTATTAATCTGGTTATAACCAGAAAAACTGTCCATGAATGAATACATTTCACTTCCCGCACACCCATCAATGAGCTGGTCAATGAAGGGTGTGGGGTAGTTATCTTTGGGACAAGCCCGATTTATATCACGATAATCAACACAGACCCTGATAGTGCCCTATTTTTTAGTCACAGGGACGATATTGGAGACCCAATGTGTGAGTGGGATGCAGTAAATAAAACCAGCCTTAAGAAGCTTTTCAACTTCCGCTTTAATAGCCGCAGCCGTTCAGGGGTGCATAGGGCGTAGATGCTGTCGAACAGGCTTAGCACTCGGATACGTAGGTATCTCATGCACCACGATGCTAGGACCGATGCTGGGCATTTCTTCATAAGACCAAGCAAAGACATCATGGAATTTGTGAAAAAGATCAGTATAGAGTTGAATCGCCTCCAGAGTACAAGTTACTCCAACATGGATATGCTCGACAACCCCTGGTTTAACAGAGATGTTGATTCGCTGGGTTTGCGTGATACTTCCCAGGTTCCCTTTAGAGGACACTTGATAAAATTGAATGGGTGTCTGAAGGGGTTGGGATGGGAGACAAGAAGCAAACCGCTTGAGACAAGTAAGCATTTCCTGGTGGGCAGGGAGAAACGGGGAACGATGGTGATGATCAGACCAAGGGGGTTCCACGAGAGACATGGTCTCGATAATGGCTTTGTCAGAAGGAAATATTTACTTTAGAGGGTCTGAGGAAGCATTGTCTCCAAGCCAAGGGGGATGAGCATACGAGTCAAGAGCTCTGCTCAAAGGAGCAGATTCAAAGGATGGAGCCGATGCAGTAACAATTTCGACATAGTTGAGCTCAGCAGGACTCAACGACATCTCATCACCCCATGACTCTATCTGATCGGTGGGGGGAAGAACCCAAGGATCAGAGTGAACAGAAATCATATTGATAGGAGTGACATTGGGAGGTGGGAGTGAAAAAACACCCATAAGGGTAGGATCTTTAAAGAGTCCAGCTCCCACACTTTCACATGGGATGGAGGTATGCTCCACAAAGGGCACGTTGCCTTTAGAAGAGGAGGCAAAGAAAGACAGCTGGTCTACTATGACGATCTTCCCCTGATGAGGGAAACAAATGACACGAAATAGAGATGAAGCCACGGCTCGTATGGCATATGTCCAGCTTCGTCCCAGAAGGAGGTTGTAAGTAAGATTGGCATCAACAACTTCAACTTCCTCTTTGACCGTCTTACCTTCCAAAGTAATAGGCAAGTGTTGGAGTATACCATAAGGGCGAGATTCTCTCCCATCAAAGGCTTCCAAGGTCATAGGAGACTGGCTCAGAGTCAGAGAACCGATAGCCTTCCAACAAGCAACAAACATTATGCAAGTTGAAGCGCCTTCATCAATGACGGTACGATGAATCATTTTAGAATTGATGATGACTTGGATAAGGAAGGCAATTTGGTGAGGCAGTCTCGGTATATGGCTCTCTAGGTCAAAAGTGATCAGATCTGAGTTGGCCGGGTCAATGCCACCGATAGCCGATAGCAAGGACTTCCTTTGAGAGGGGCAGCTCTGGAGAACTTCTAGAGTGGACATAGCTGACGGAGCCTAGGCTAAGTCCTCAATGATGCTATAGTGCTGAGCAGCACGAGCATTAGGGTTGTAAGAAGATTTCCGGAGTACACCTTTAGGAGGGGGTCAGATGGGCGTCTCAGTGCTTGGTCTCTCAATATGGAGCGGACTAGAACTGGACGGAGGAGCGCTAGAGGGGACCTCAGGCTCTTTCTCGGCAGGCGATGGATATTCTTTTGCCCGAGTACTAATGTGGACGGGAATCGTCCCAGCCATAAACACTTGAGAACCAAAGGGAGAAGAGGATTGAGATGGATCAGCCACCATTTGCGTTTGCTGCGAGGGAAAAGGCTCTTTGAGCATGACAGGAGTCTTGGGAGCACCTTTCAACAAACGACTAACTTTAGACCACCTTAGGCAGTCTTTGGTATAGTGATCCTTGTCACAGATAAGGCAAGGATACTTAGGCTTGTGTTTGGTACCTTCCTCGCGTGGAAGTTTAGGGGAATCCTGCTTGGGTTGATCAACTTTATTCTTTCCTTTTCCATTCTTTCTTCCTTTCGAGGCTTTATTCACCATGGTGGACTGGATGACGTTAACCTCGGAAGTATTACCAGAATTAGATATAGCCTGAGAAGTATTTTCATTCGGAGCATTCGACTTTTTCTTCCCAGGGTTCATGGAAGATTTCTTAGAGGGTGGATTAATAGAACCAATGACGCCGTCAATAGATGGTGTTGGCGGGGCTTTGGAAGTCCCAGGCCTCGGGGCATCAGGAAAATAATCATATAGCGTACCAGACTGGGAGTAAAATAAGTCAAGGTACTGAGCATGGGCAGTAGCCTGCTCCTCAGTTACACATGCCCCCATAGCAATGTCCCGCGCTATCGGATTGATAAATGAGGTCATGAACCAGTCGGTCAGAAGCTAATCGGGAATCCAAAACTTAATCAAACAGTGACGCCATCTCCATTCATGGATATGATCGGAGATATGTGTAGCTATTGTTTATTTCAAGGATGTCAGGAGGTGTGTGCCCATTTCATGTCGAATCGGCAAATGAAAATGAGTTAAAAATTCCATAGCCAACGAGTTAAAATCTTGAAGAGGTCCGCAAGCTAACTCAATATACCATTTAGCAACAGAGCCAGTGAGGGTCCTTTGAAAAAGGCAGAGCTGGATTGAATCATCAAGCCACGAATTTGACGAACACCATAGATTATAAGTCATAACATGGGCTTGGGGATCTTCTCCAACTTTACCATCAAATTTGGGACAATCACCGAGAATCTTAGTTGGAACCGGTGACCAATAGAGATTATAAATGATAGGATCATTTTTCAGTTTGGACACATTTGGTAACTCCAACGTTGCTAAGAAGGGTAATTGAGGGTTAAAAGACATCTGATGTCGTGGGTAGGAGGTAGCACCAGAGTTCCAACTAGCTGCTTGTTGCCCCCATTGATTCTGTCCGGACGGATTCAGCCCAGGAGGGTTCTGTTCGTAGAGATTTTGTCCATAGGGGTTATAGCTATAACTAGATGGCTGACCCTAGATTTCCCCCCTAGCATTCCATTGATTACCAACTTGGCTTGTAGGAGCAACATACGGTTGTTGGTAATTTTGATAAGGACTCACCTGTAGTTGTTGATAATTTTGGTATGGGGAAAATTGGGTTTGCCCTTGGGATTGCTGGAAACCATAAGGCGGCTGGACTCCAAACTAAGCCTGGAAGCCAGGCTGCATTTGATAAGCAGGTTGAAATTGAAATCCAACCTGTGCTTGAAGACCGGACTGGGTCTGGAGCCCAGACTGGGGCTGAAAATTGGGTTGAGCTTGAGAAGCAACAATCATTTGAGTGCCCGGTTGAGCAGGCCCAGATGGATGTCCTTGAGAGAATTGCGGCTGAGCCACCTGGTTAGAAGGTTGACCTAGTTGAGATTAAGGTTGAACCAATTGGCCAGAAGGTTGAGCTTGCTAGGTATTGGGTTGTCCTTGCACAACCGAGGGCTGTCCTGATGGACCTGATGGCTAAGCAGACTGGACAGTTGGTTGACCTGATTGGATTTGAGGCTGACCAACTTGTCCATATGGTTGACCAGACTGGACAGTGGGTTGGCCTTGCTGAACGTAAGGCTGACTGACTTGCCTAGAAGGGCAGCCTTGCTGGACACCAGGTTGGCGTTGTTGCATGTAAGGTTGTCCCAGATGACCAGAAGGTTGCCCGAAATAGGTAAAAGATGAACCACCAAAGGCCGAAGGTTGTCCTAGATAAGACTGTCCGTAATACTGCTACCCATAAGAGGGTTGTGTGTAAGACGGTCGGTCTTGATAGGTGGTCCTTGAAAATTCACAGGGGGCACTTGGCCACCATGATAACTGGTGGTACCCCAAGCAACAGATAACAGGACCATAACCTCAACTGCAGGCTGAGAGGGTAAAGGTCTGGGGTAATAGATATGAGCTCCTCAAGAATCGTAATAATGAAATGGATCTCGGGGGTCCAGATTCTAAAGAGCATGCACATATTGATCGTATGCCCCCCTGCTGGAATGGAACCAGAAGAAGGTGGGGCATTTAGTGTAGGATCAACAACTTCGGGTGTAGATGCCAACGAGCCACTATTCGCAGAGTCGGACGAAGGTCCAGCAACAGTGGTCACAACTGAGGATGCAGTGATGGCACCAACACCTGGGGTTGAAGAAGCCACACAAAAAATTGGAATAGTCGGGACGGAGGTGACAGACACATTGTGAATTTGAGGAATAAAAGACTCCTAGGTCGGAGTGACGGCGTGAGACCACATAGAACTCGTAAGGGAGGTCCTAGAACCCATAACATTCTATAAAGCCTTATAGCATAAAGGCAACATGACACCAAGAGGGGTGACACGGAAGGGTGTAGTTTCCATTGAGATAGGAATTTCACCGCTCGTCACAACAGATTCTTCACTCGTAACGGGGGATGTGTCCTCCATGTTGGAAGAAGACATTGGGACCGAAACACTAGGAGGAGTACCGGGAATATCTTCTTCGGAAGGCTCCCAAATGGAGTTCCAATGAATATCATAAGACTCATCTTCTGGAGCACGAGAGTTAATCGGTTGGATACTTGGAATAACAGGGAGAGTATCGCTAACAACCGATATCTCAGGAGCAACAAAAGAGGGAGACCCTTGGTCACTTGGAACAGGAGACGTGATCAGTGATTCCACCAGGATGATGATTCAAAAACCCTAGGAAAACTAACGAGAAAGAACCCTACTCAAGCTAACGCAAACAAGATCTACCAAGGTAAATGTGAACATGGCCGAATAAATTTTAAGACAGAGGAACAAAACTTGACCTTTTCATGTTTAAAGAGTCGAGAAAAGGACAAAAAGATGACTCTAGTCGCCTTCGAATATTTAATGAGCCTGAAGTGACAAGTGCTCAGATGGACCTTTTCTTTTAGGGAGTTCGAAAAGGAATGAAAGTGACTACTCTAGAGAACTAGGCAAAAGGTTTACCAGACAATCCGTAAAATTGCATATACACCTTGCCAGTCATATGAAAACCAAGGACTTTCCATATAGCAGTCAATCTTCCCGAATGTTGTGTTCGGTGCGTTACGGTTTGTAAGGCGGCAGACACAGATTCCTAAGGATAAATGATGATAACCTAGTGGGGTCTCCCAACATATACTCGACGATACATGGGAGCACAATTCTGTACTAGACCACTATTGAGTCACAGAAGGAGGAATCACCCAACCTTGAGTGGAAACAAAAGTGACTAGGTTTAATGACACCGGAGCACGTCTCTAGCCTAGACCTCTAAATAGTGTGCGTTATGTTCCAATGCGTTGTTAGATTTATTTAGTTCATTTTAGAGTTGATCTTGGATTATGTTTCAGTTTTTAGGCCTTACCGTATGTATACAAAAAATCCTAGGATGCGGCTAGAATGAAAGAAAAATCCTTTTCCTTCAATGAACACCTACCTACGGGAGGGTAGAGAGATCATTCCCAAACCAAGGAAACCAAGACAACAAAGGAAGTCACTCAATGCATATAGACATCAATTCCTAAAGTGCACGGATACTACTAATGAGAGATTTAAACATTCACTTTCCAATATGCAAACGTGAAATGCAAATTCACTTTCACTTTCGTATACTAAATGAATGCAACCTTTTTGATTTTGATGTCTTTCTAGAAAAAACAAATAAGCAACAAGCAAGTGTTGAAGAAACTGGTTGATCCAAACAATTGTGATCTATGTCCGGTAGTGAAGAGAAATCGAATCAATGCCAAAGATTGGTTCAATAATAGTCACTAAACAACCAACCAAAAACAAGCACAGGGGAAGGCTCAATCAAACTAACAACAAGTTGTGAACAAACCTTGAGCAAACAAGCAACCAAGCCAACAAATTCAAGGAACTTGAAATAATGAACTAGGTCACATAAGAAAAAAAGCAAGATTCATTCAACAAAGCTCACAAGAGAGTGCCTCAATCATGAACTTTGAAAAACAAGTTACCAAGCAAGTGAGAAAAGCAAGGGACCAGCAGGACCAATGGACTCAGGAGGCAGAATTGAGAAAATAAATTCTACAGCAATCAGTGCGGGTAATACACAAGCAACAAGCACTGATAAAGAACTCGCCGCAGAAACATAGCGATGTCAGTGTGGAAGTACACGACTTTTCTGTGATGGTTGGATTCTCAGAACCGTTGCAACTGTGAGGCATAATTACGCGATGCATAGGATATTACAAAAGTGTGGGCGCGATGACAGTGCGACTGTTAAATTTAAAGTCGCGATGATGTTTCAAAACAATAACAGGCGAACAAAAACTCTCAAATCAAATACAGTCAATCCTTCAATCAAATAGGGGTATTTCCTAGATCAACCCAGGAAACTCAAAAGACTGGTAACTAATCCCCAAAACTTCAAAAGAGACGAAATAAAAAACCAAAAACAAGAGCAAACAAAGAAAGAAAAAAGGCCAAGGCTCCCCAGTGGAGTCACCAATTTGTGATGCAGGAAAGTGTTCTCTCTGCAGACAGAGGCAACCCCTCTAGCCTAGAGTGGGTCTAGTCACAAATAAGGACAGATCGACAATAGCTTTCCTTAAACAGTCATAGTTGGAGGCCTACCTCAACCGGTGGTCGATGGAGTTCTATTGCGCTACTCTAGCTTCTGCTTCCTTCTCCTTAACGAGTGATCAACCTGGAACAATGCAAAGGAAATAAAACAAAGCACGTAACCAGAAAACAACAATGATCTATTTACTCACAAAGTCAAGAAGTCATGAGCTATCAAGTAAATTACATACAAGACATAGGAAAATATCATTGGTTGTATTAATAATGAAATAAGAGTAAGCTTATAACCAAAGTCTTGACATCACAAGCCTTCTCAGAGGGATCCAACCAGCATGTTCTTCAAGCATTCACTCTTTGAAGATGGATCTCCCAACATACAAGTCTCTCTCACTCATAAGTTTTACACAAGATTAAGGGCACTTCACAACCTTCCATAATCTATCAACAATCCCACACTTGTCACACTCATACCAGCTATCTAGCAAACTCACAAACACTAACAACACTGCTCAACCAACCCACTATCAGAAACTAGTAATGCATAGCAATGGTGAGAGTTTAAATAGGAGAAGGAGTCTCCATGAAAGGTGGAAGAGTGAGCTTATCTTCAAGGAAGGTAGCACAAATGACGGAACAGCCACGCGAGAGAAAGGAGGGCGATACAAACTATGCCAACAACGAGGTCTAGAGTCATTTGGAAGGCCGACTGTTGGAACAAATTCACCCAATCTAGATCATCGCGGGGGCATAACTGATCTATAGTGCTAACATCGCTATTGAATAACGAAGCTAGTCAGATCATCGCCAAAGATTATAAAAAACCTCGCATTGGGACATGAAATCGGACCATCGCGGGAATCAGGTGTACTTTCGCGCTGGCAGCGCACTTGGACTATTTAGGAGCACCCTTCAGCGCGTATATTTAGTCCATAGACGTGATGAGGTTGATAACTTAGGAAAAGTGGGTCATTTGGCAACATCAATATGAGCATGTTTGACTTGGACACATGACACAGTAGAAGGACTGGAGTGAAGATAATGATAAATTACTGTGTAACAATAAGGGTGTATTATAGATAAACCACCACAAATGAGTTGGTGAAGGACCACAATATGTCATCCATTAGCCTCATAAAAGTAGCAGGGGAATTCGTCAACCTGAAGGGTGGTGGGCTCCAGTATTGTAGCAATAATGCTACAACTCCTGGGGCTTCCTATCTCTAATTTTATCAACCCGGTAGTTTGTACAAACTTGGAAGCGATGGTGCTGTATGCACAAGTACTAGCTCTTGTTGCAGCTGTCACTTGGTCAGCTGGCACAAGTCCGTTAGGGCTCAAGCCAACTTCTATATGCTCTCAGAAGAAGCTTGCTAAATGATGGACGAAGACTGTCTCAAAGGAAACTAATCTACTTTGCAAAAATGAACTGAAAGCCAACCAAAACATGGAAACCCTAGTAAACCCTAATCTGACTAGCTTAACCTCTAGGATGCAATGGGTGGAGTGCAAGTGTCTGGAA
Organism: Pinus tabuliformis; assembly: GCA_031772625.1. Classification (NCBI taxonomy): domain Eukaryota; kingdom Viridiplantae; phylum Streptophyta; class Pinopsida; order Pinales; family Pinaceae; genus Pinus; species Pinus tabuliformis. Next base: position 1,298,042,641 of record CM062807.1, read on the forward strand.
ATGATGCCATTACTTCTAATGAGGTGAAATGCATGAACTTAAACTACTTTCATTGAAAAGAACATGTTTTTGTATTTTTGCTTAAATGGTTGGTGTGCTTATGATTTTGTCTCTTATTAGGGTTTGGTTGTGCGGAGGTGGTGCAGAGGGAAGGAAAGCTTGGGAAAGGTCAGGGAGGCTAAGGGAGGTTCCAGGGGACCTCTAACATCTTCCCATAGAAGTCTACAACATTTAGATGCTCAGCAACCGAGTTTGCAGGCTTCTACAGGATGTCTGCAGGGGATCCTACAGGAAACTCAGGGATTTCTACAGGAAGGTCTATGGTTGGAGTTTTGGGTGATGGAGGAGTGGAGGAAGTGTATGGGTGAATAGGTAGGATGGAAATGAGGCTTGTGATGGCTTAGGAACAGAGAACTAAAGTGGAGAAAGAGTGCAGGCATGGATCTATAATTAAAATAACTATGTGGCAGCTTGCATGAAAGCATAAAACTGCGTTTTTTGGTGGTTGGTACAGCCCACACCCCCAATCTCTAAACAGAGATGGCAGCGAGTGCACTATCAACCTTTTCTTGACTCTAATGAATTAAAATCCTCCTACTCCAATCTAAACAACTAAAAGCACTTGAACTCGTAAACTAATCCTACTCAATCACACAAAAGAAATCGCATCAGAAGACTGTAAATTCTAAATGCATGTCAAAACAAAGGAAATAAAGTGCTGCAAGGAAACAAGTAACAATACAAGGAAGGGGAGGTCTATTTCTCTCAGGTTGGGCCCTAACCTGAGAGCTATAGCTCCCTTAAAAACTCAGAATTGAATCCAAAGCTGCCTGCCTTTATTGAATAATCATGAGTCTAACATCATGCCAAAACTGGCTTACAAAAAGACTAATTGGCTAACCAAATTGACTAACAAGCTAATCCCAAAAATGACTAACTGAAATGAGGTCTTAAGCCCTCTTATTTATACAATTTTAGGACCCAACAGTCCTCCTAAAATTTAGGGACTTGGCTGCCCAAGACTTGTAGTTAACAGCAGTCCAACTTGACTTGCTTGGCTGCCCTTGAGCTGATTGATTCGGTGGCCCTTGAACTCCGAGCTGATGGTGGAGAATTCGAGGTAAGGGCCCATAAATGAGGGGGACACCTTCCTACAAATCCTCTAGCTTGTTCTCCCACGACTTTGGCTGCCAAGTGCTCATTAAGACCTTCAATTTTGTCTCCAAGTTGACCAAAAAGGCTACACAAAGCATCCATTAGACTTGTTGGCATAATGACTAACCAAATTCACTCTATTAACATAAAAATAATCAAAAACATGCAATAAACAAATGAGAATGGTGGACTAAGCCAAATTAGGAGGTTGAATGAGCCCAAATAATTGTACATTTTTGGGGCTCATCATCACCCCCCTACTGAAAGTGTTGCTCATCCTCTGAGCAACCAATCTCTCTCCTCATCTTTGATGGCCCTGGTGGCCTCCTTGTCATGCCAAGCTTCTGAAGTGATGTCCTCTTTTCTGTCATGAAACCATGCTTCTTTGCTTCTTCCCACTACCTGTTCCTTTTCCTAGTGAATTCTCAGCCTTGGTATGAGTGTGCAAGCATATTCAATCTGATGGCAGCAATGGTGGCGAAAGGAGATGAAACCAGTGGAGGATGGAAGAAAAGAGTGGTTGCATGTCTCCTCAACAGTCTTCAAGCTTCAAATCCCTCTCCATAATGGATTCTAGCCTACCCAAAGGCTTCTACAGGATGTTTCTGGTAAAAATACAGAACTTCCTGTAGAAAGTTGAACCATGACTAAATTGTGTCCGAACCCTGAAAAGAATGAGTGTTCATAGAGGGGATGGATGTGCTTAGGGTGGCCAACACAGGTGCTACCTCCTTAGCTAAAATCTCGGCCGATTTCTCCTTTTGCTGCCCTTTTTTCAAACTTCCTGTAGAAACAGTCCTCTGTCTTCCTGTAGAAACAGTCTGATAACTTTTCTCTGTCTTCCTGTAGAAACAGACAGCACCACTGTATCCTGCTTGGCTGTGGGCGATTCTCCTTTCAGCTTGGCTGTGGCAGCCTTCATCTTCTCCCCCTTTCTGCTCTTCTTCCTCACTGTTAGAAGGACTGATATCTTTGGCCAAAATTCTTCATTTATTTTTGTGGCACATTCACTTAATGACTGTAGAAGAAAATAGGAGATGCTTAACTTCTTTTATGGAGGTGAATCAACTCCATGTCTACGTGCACACAGCAACCTAAAATGATAACCATGGATAATGATGAATTGTGAATTCCCTTGGCATGGTGAGAGTTCTTCCTTTCCTTATGCTTTGGTTAGAAAAGGGAATGTTGTTGATGGTTTCCCCTTGGACTCAAGGAAGAATTCCTGGGCCATGTGATATTAATGGACAACAATTGCTCCAATCTGCCAATCTAGCAGTCCACTAGTCCATCAGTGGACTGCACATTAGGCTCATCCACTTCACCCAACTTCCAACTATCACACTTCCTTCAGGACAACTTGTCAAGGGATACTTTGGCCTGCCAACACACTGCCCTCCACTGGTCCGATGGCACCCAATCCAATCACTGCAAGATCTGCTCCTAGTTGAGGTCTCTAACTGCCCAATTCAACCTCAACACATGGCTCCCACTTGCTGCATCAAAACTTCATCCACTTAGTAAACACTGCCAACAAGAAAGTGACCAAACATACCCTCTCTTGACCACTGGTTCTGTGTATTTTATTTTGAGATGACAATCTAGTACTGTCCCAAACATTGCTGCAAGTCTCCTGTGTATGGCTCCAGATCTGCTCCTACACCTTTGTTGTTTCTCCCTTTGACTGCGACCTAGCCAAATGAGGTCAGCTCTCTCATTACATCTAAAGCTGAAACCAACTCCGGAAGGAGCACTGCCAGACTTGCCCTTAGAATCTCTGATTGATTTTGCACGTGCAGTTGAGGAAAAAGTGGAATGAGCATCTTCCTCTAGCTTCATATTCACTTGCTTGGAAGGATTCACATTCTGGTCATGTAGATGTAGATCTTTAGAGAGCAAAGGATGATAAGCAACTTGTGTATCCAGTTTCACTGGCATCTTGTCCTTTTTAGGAACTGAAGAAGATGGGGTACCTCTTGCACCCATATGCTTGTTCATGTCATTAGCTGCTACCTCAATAGGCTGTACTCCTGTGGAAGCCCTTTTGTCAGTTTCGGGCTTCCTGTAGAAGACCCTTTCTCTGTTTTCGGGCTTCCTGTAGAAGCCTGTTTCTGCTTTCCTGTAGACGACTTCACCCGTTTCCTGTAGAACGTGATTCGGCCTTTGAGTGAGCCCGATGCACTAGAGAAATTCGAAAATAGGTAGGAAACTCAGCGGAGGTCGATAGATTAAGCCGATTGTGGAAGCAGAGGATGTATACTTCAGTTTAACATGATGCAAGTGCAAGTTGACTAACAGTTCATGACTTCCAGCTGAGCGCTCATTAATTCTGCGTGATTTTTGGGTGGAGTGAGGTGGCAAACATGTGCGCTGGCTTTTTAGAACTGCAGTAATGTTATGAACTGCATGTCTTCATCTATCTGTCAATCAGCTGATGTCCTGTGCACTGGAGTTCCACAGATCTACCACTAACTGTTTTTTTTTAATTTTCACGTGAATGACTGATCATGCTGCGTGATTTTTGCCTTGCTGAGTGCAATTGAACGTGGCTCTCTTCTTGGCTGAATCCACTCATCTCATTCATTCATGCATTGCTTTAGATTAGATCTATGCAAACAGATGAACAAGGTTTAGTCACGTACCTGAAATCAAACGGCTGCTTGCGAAGCTTCTTGCTGCTGCATGCTTTGATTCTGCTGCTGCATGCTTGGATCCTTTGATTGCATGAGGCTTGGCTAATGATTTTTGATTGCTTTTCCTTGTGCAGGTGTCCTCTGGCCGGATCTGAGCTGCATGCAATCGTTTCCACGTTCAACTCTGCCCGTTCAAGCTGCTGCTGCTGCATGGTCACAAAACCAGAACTTCTTTTTGCCATTTCTCCCAAACGGTAGATCAGATTGATCTGAAACTCGGTGAGCATGTTCCTACCATCATTATGCATCTCCCATAGCAAAATCGTGATCAATGGATGCACGGATTTCGAGAAAAATGGAAAATGGCTGAAGATTTCAGAGCTCGATTTCTTGGAAACCGTGCATCGGAATCGGCTGAAACTGCTTGGGTAGGCTACTATCACCCATGTGCATCTCCCCATGAAACAGGTTTTAAAACGGATGCACGGATATGGAGAAAATGCAAAAATGGCTGATGGTGATGGAGGCTGATTTCTTGGAAACTGTGCACCGGAATTGCATGAAACTGCTCAGGCATGTTGTCATCAACCTTGTACAATTCCCCATAAAACGATTTGTCAAATGGATGCATGGTTTTCAAGTTATGGCAAAAACAAATTCTGCTCTATGTGTTTTTGCTTCAAGGCACTTTGCATTTTGGTTGCATGGTATGACAAAATGAATTTTGGCTGTGATGCAGGTATGGAGATGATGGAGGAGGAGTTGGAAGATTGCATGAGGGCTTCTGAACCCTTGAGGAAGCTATCATGCTTGCCAAACCAGTTTTTGAAATGCATGCCTAGTTTCCCACAATTTCTACAGGAAGTTCCTATAGAAGCACAATGAGAAGCACAAGGAGGTGGAAAAAATGATGGATGAAGGCAAGGGATGGACACACAAGTGCTTGTAGACCTAATCAACAGATTCCCACCATTAGATTCACTTTTGAAATTCGATTTGGCTTGTCCAAAGGTTCTACAGGATGTTTCCTGTAGAAATACAGAGCTTCCTATAGAAGGCACAAGAAATTCCTTTGACCTTGATTTGAGTGCTCCTCCTGTCATGAAACATCCTTCTTGCAACCTGCAATGTCATTGCTGCAACATGAAATTATTCAATGGAGATTAGCTTTATTTTTCTTTTTCTTTTTTCTCTTTTTTTTTTGAAAAACAACTAGGGCGCCTCATGGAGGTTTTCACCCTAATTGCCTGCCTTGGGCGCCTCCAAGGGAGGTTTTCACCCAAAGATCTTATTCCATTTTTATTTTCTCTTTTTTCCAACCCATTGACCGCCTCATGGAGGTTTTCAACCAATGAGCCAATCTAAGGCGCCTCCAAGGAGGTTTTCACCTTAGATTTTTATTTTTCTTCTTATTTTCATTTTTTCTCTTTTTTTTTTTTTTTCTCTACCCTACCCTACTTGAAAAACAAAATCATTTTCAAGTATAAGAATACTTCCAATGGAGCCATGTGCACATCGAGATTAGGGAAAAAATGATGTGAAGGCTCGAAATGCATGCTTTGACAACGATCCAGATTTCAGAGACAAGATGATCTGACTTTGAACGGATCAAACATAGATGAGGAAGAGAGTACTGCTGCAACTTGGTGACTGTTTCGAACCATGTCTCAATATAGCTTTGATATCCTTGGTCCCTTTGCTGATCTGGATCATTCTTCATGTCACCTTCTATCATGACCTTCTCATCTTCCTCTTTTTGCTGATCTTTCTCTTGAGTACATGGAGGATTCGATGGTAACCATGAAGGAACTCTCTCGATCTCTGATTCTGATCTCTTCTCTTCATCAAGTGCAGCCCATGGTTCTTTGATCTCCTCTTTTGAATCTTCTTTTGCTGGATGCGATCCTTCAATGCTTGCAACATAGTCTCTGCTTTGCAACACTCTTCCTGAGCTTTGGTGAAGATCATTGGGCTCAAGAGGAGTTGTTTGGATATGTTGTGCCTCAGCTTTGCAATTGGGTTGAGCTACTCCAATGTATGGCTTTGGAAATGGTACGGGTAGTTGAGTGGAGGTGTGAAATTGAGATGGAGATGGATGGCATTGTGGTTGGGTAGGAATTTGGGGTTACCTTGGTGGAGGAGGAGGCGATGGTTGTGGATGAGCAGGTGGTGGAGGAAAATGAGCGGGATGAGAGTTGTACTGGGGCCTCCACTCCTGATAAGGTGCATTCCACTGAGGCTGTGGCTGAGCATAAGAGTGAAATGAATGAGCAACTGGTTGGGTATAATATGGATCTGTGAAGGAACAAGGAGGAGGTGTGAACCAGGAAGGATGAGCAGGGGGACCCCAAGAAGGCATGAAGGTGGCTTGGTAGGGGTCATAATAGGTCTCAGGTGTCCCTTGCAGTTCCTGCTGATAAGATCTAGGTTCATGCGGCCAACTTTGGTTCATATAATAGAGTGATTCAGTGGCTCCCTTGGCTCTTTGATATGCAGCTTTGATTCTGGGCAAGGAAGGGCACTGATCTGTAGGATGGTATTCTTCACATACAAAACACACTTCTAGGGAGTGCATTGGACATTCGTTCCTAGGATGCTTTTTAAGGCACCTAGGACAAAAAATGACCAAAGCCCTCTTGGCTTCTTCTTGCTTCTTTTGGATCCGCAAGGTATCCAGTTGCATGGCAAGAAACTGCCTCATATCACTCTTGAAATCTTTGATCTGATTTTCAAATTCATCTTTGGACAAGATGTTGCTCCCAACATCTCTACTTGTAGCCATTTGCTCCAGAGGAATGTTTTCTTCTTCTTCTCCCCTAGAGGTTCTTTAAATATGCCTTGATGTCCACCCAGGGGTTCTTTAATCACAGCCATCGAAGAAGAGATAACGTTGGCTGTGTGAAGCAGTGGGGGGTTGTGCAATCATTTTTCTAACTTATCTCTACTCCTACAAGGCATGAAATGAAATCTTTTTGGTTGATTTTTGCTTTTTCCTACTTCTACTTGCAAAACTGAAATAGATTGAACTGCAACTAACTATCTTGCGAAAATGAAAATGCGGAATTGAAATGAAAGCAGGAAAGGACTAATCTATTTTGCTCAAATGAAATTGTAGGAATGAAATGCTAGGCTACGCTTGCGAAATTGAAATGCTAATCTATGCTTGCAGAAATGAAATTGCGGAATTGAAATGCTAATCTATGAAAGCAAGAAATGCTAATCTACTTTTGCATAAATGAAATTGCATAACGGAAATGAAATAAACTACTTAGAAGAAGATTGTAGTGGAAAATAGAAGAAAAGCGACAATCACCAATACTCTGACGCTTCCCCGGAAACGGCGCCAAAAAGATGGTGGGCTCCAGTATTGTAGCAATAATGCTACAACTCCTGGGGCTTCCTATCTCTAATTTTATCAACCCGGTAGTTCGTACAAACTTGGAAGCGACGGTGCTGTATGCACAAGTACTAGCTCTTGTCACAGCTGTCACTTGGTCAGCTGGTACAAGTCCGCTAGGGCTCAAGCCAACTTCTATATGCTCTCAGAAGAAGCTTGCTAAATGATGGACGAAGACTGTCTCAAAGGAAACTAATCTACTTTGCAAAAATGAACTGAAAGCCAACCAAAACATGGAAACCCTAGTAAACCCTAATCTGACTAGCTTAACCTCTAGGATGCAATGGGTGGAGTGCAAGTGTCTGGAAATGATGCCATTACTTCTAATGAGGTGAAATGCATGAACTTAAACTACTTTCATTGAAAAGAACATGTTTTTGTATTTTTGCTTAAATGGTTGGTGTGCTTATGATTTTGTCTCTTATTAGGGTTTGGTTGTGCGGACGTGGTGCAGAGGGAAGGAAAGCTTGGGAAAGGTCAGGGAGGCTAAGGGAGGTTCCAGGGGACCTCTAACATCTTCCCACAGAAGTCTACAACATTCAGATGCTCAGAAACCGAGTTTGCAGGCTTCTACAGGATGTCTGCAGGGGATCCTACAGGAAACTCAGGGATTTCTACAGGAAGGTCTATGGTTGGAGTTTTGGGTGATGGAGGAGTGGAGGAAGTGTATGGGTGAATAGGTAGGATGGAAATGAGGCTTGTGATGGCTCAGGAACAGAGAACTAAAGTGGAGAAAGAGTGCATGCATGGATCTATAATTAAAATAACTATGTGGCAGCTTGCATGAAAGCATAAGACTGCGTTTTTTGGTGGTTGGTACAGCCCACACCCCCAATCTCTAAACAGAGATGGCAGCGAGTGCACTATCAACCTTTTCTTGACTCTAATGAATTACAATCCTCCTACTCCAATCTAAACAACTAAAAGCACTTGAACTTGTAAACTAATCCTACTCAATCACACAAAAGAAATCGAATCAGCAGACTGTAAATTCTAAATGCATGTCAAAACAAAGGAAATAAAGTGCTGCAAGGAAACAAGTAACAATACAAGGAAGGGGAGGTCTATTGCTCTCAGGTTGGGCCCTAACCTGAGAGCTATAGCTCCCTTAAAAACTCAGAATTGAATCCAAAGCTGCCTGCCTTTATTGAATAATCATGAGTCTAACATCATGCCAAAACTGGCTTACAAAAAGACTAATTGGCTAACCAAATTGACTAACTAGCTAATCCCAAAAATGACTAACTGAAATGAGGTCTTAAGCCCTCTTATTTATACAATTTGAGGACCCAACAGTCCTCCTAAAATTTAGGGACTTGGCTGCCCAAGACTTGTAGTTAACAGCAGTCCAACTTGACTTGCTTGGCTGCCCTTGAGCTGATTGATTCGGTGGCCCTTGAACTCCAAGCTGATGGTGGAGAATTCGAGGTAAGGGCCCATAAATGAGGGGGACACCTTCCTACAAATCCTCTAGCTTGTTCTCCCACGAATTTGGCTGCCAAGTGCTCATTAAGACCTTCAATTTTGTCTCCAAGTTGACCAAAAAGGCTACACAAAGCATCCATTAGACTTGTTGGCATAATGACTAACCAAATTCACTCTATTAACATAAAAATAATCAAAAACATGCAATAAACAAATGAGAATGGTGGACTAAGCCAAATTAGGAGGTTGAATGAGCCCAAATAATTGTACATTTTTGGGGCTCATCAAAGGGCATAACCAACCATTTGAAAAGGCCTTCCTTGTATTTAAAGGTAGTCTTCCATACATATGTGGGCTCTATTGGAACTTCGTGATAACTAGACTTCAGATTGATCTTGGTGAAATACTTGACCCCTTTGATTTGGTCCATCAGGTCATCAATCCATGGGATTGGATACTTGTTCCTAACACTAATTATTTTTAATGACCAATAATCACTACAAGGCCTCCAGGTCCCATCCTTCTTTTGTACAAGTACAATCAGGATCCCACAAGGCGAGGAACTTGGTCAGATGTACCCCTTTTGTATTAACTCCTAGATTTTCCACTTGATCTCTTCATTTTTCATAATGGAGCGATGATATATAGGATCGTTGGGTAGAGATGCTCCAGGAGTCAGATCGATTGTATGCTTGATCTGACAATGCAAGGGTGCCCCTGTGGGTGAGGAGATGTCCCTGTATTCTTCCGCAAATGTATCCACCTACTTCTGCTGCTTGGAGGAACACTTCCTGGGGGCCATGGATGTGGCTACGACCTTCCCCTCACTTTGAGAGTGAATCAGAAAGACAACAAATTTCCCAGTCTGGGAGATGACCTTACTACATTTCTTAGTAGAGATCAAGGAGATGGAAGTAGGTGGGGGTACCTCTAGTATCCTGTATAACTTACTATCCAAAGAGAGAATAACAGAGAAAGGTCTAGACTCATATATAACATGTCACTTCCATATGTACGGTTGTCCTAATAATACATCACAAACTTCAAGAGGAGAAACATCACACAATAACTCATCCATGAAGGGCTTGATGATGTAGGGAAGGCGACACTACTAGCTGACGCGAAGATCTCATCCTTGGTGAAGCGACCCAATGGTGTGCAGATGGAGATGTGTTGTAGTTGGTAGGACCATCTGCTTCATGACCTCTGCTAAAATTAGGTTATTTTGGATCCCGTTGTCAATAATGAACTACAACGCAAAACCCTTCACTCACATTTGTGAGTGGAATAGGCATTCCCCCTCTTCTGGATCTTCAGACTCAATATTTAGATCTTGGTGGTGCCTAAATTGGCACTAGAATCCATGTCGATGACCTACTTCCCTTTGTCATTCCCCTTATCAAGTTCTGACTCAGTTTCGAAACATGTGTCTGGCTCTGAAGCCTTCATCTCGGCCACCTGTGACTGCTTTGCCCAACACTCACTTGTGTTGTGAGTGGAGCTCTTATGGAACTCACACCACTTTCCCATGTCCTTCTTTTGTCTGTGTGGTGTTGTTATTTTCTTGTAGCTTTGATGCATTATCCTGGGTTGTCCCGCCTTGGATTTTCCATTTTTATGAGGTTTGGGGGCACCTTTCCCTTGCTTTGGATTAACTAATCCAAAGTCTCACTTTTTCTTTTTAAACTTTTGCTCAATATTGACAGCATACCAGTACGTCATGCTGAGCAAGGAGATTTCTAGGAACTCCATCTCATCCTAGATGTAATTTTGTAGGCAGCCACGACACTTGAGTACCAAATGTTTCTCAGAATCCTTGATACCCAACTTCGTGCGAAGAGTATGGAAAACATTGGTAAACTTCAACACATCTTGGTCTCTTCCCTACCATAGTGTGGTCCACTTTATGTATTTATCCTCATAGCTTCCCACAGGGTATTAATACTCCTTGATGGCATCTTGAAACAAATTCCAAGTGGGTGCAGCTAAAAACAGTGAGGGTGTAATTTCATATTTCTTCTCATAGTAGGTTTCCCACCAGTCCTTGATGCAGGGGGCAGATTTGAGAAGTGAAAAAGTAATATTTTCCTGGTTAGAAAAATCATGAACATAAAAATATCCTTTTAGTAGATTTAACCATTTATCTACAACGTCCTAATCTATTTTACCTTCAAATATGGGGATGTCAAAGTTAACTTGTACCGTAAGGGGTGTGGCACTTCCATAGTAGCTTTCAAAAGTAGATGCATCACGTTTGGCTAGACGCTAAAGGATTTGGGAAATGTTGTCCATCATCGCATTCCTTTGTCACTCAAGGGATTCTTTCACCAAGATTTTGAAAGGATCTTTTGCCCCCTCTTCTTGAAAGGAGATGTCACAACAAGAGTTTGTGGCCCTTGTTGGGGTTAGTTGGGCAACGAACTTCTTGAGGGCATAACTTGGTCATATTATCTCCATTTGGCATGTACGATACCTTGTTGAAAATTTCTCTCTGAGTACTATAGGATTTTCCATAGAACCTTACCTGCGGTAATGGGCCTACAACACACCTCAAAAAAATGTTGTTTAGGGGGTCAAAACTGCTCTGGAAGTTCAGGACCTGAAAAACAGATAAAACTAGTAAATGTTGAAATAAACAAGGAAAAAAATGAAATTGACTATAGGTCTAAGTGGAATAGGTGGGTGGCCACCAATATCCACATGAATCAAGGGACTTTTCCCTCCCCCTCCCCCCCCAAGGGGGGCATCCCCCCTAGCAGGGGTTAAGGGGCAACGTTCCCGAAGCTAAAAATATATGAAATGTTTCAATGCAAAATATTGTAATTTCATAGTCGATTTGGGCCATTCATTATGCATATGGTCTAATGGTAGAAGTTATGTTAATTTATGATTTTATCCTTAGAAGGAAACCCTCTATTTATATGAGGGAATTGTACTATGGCTGTGGATTATTATTCTAAGGGAGAGAAAGAGAGGAGGCTATGTGAGAGCGAAGAGGAAATTACAGTGGATCTATTGCAGGTTGTATCTCTTCATTTTGTTGGATAATATAAAAGGAAGGATTGGTTGTTTCTCTATGGACGTAGCCCAAATTGGGTGAACCATGTATATATGTCTCTCTTTTTCTATGCATTTATGTATTTGTGTTTCCACAATATTTTGTTTATTTCATTGCTTCGTTAATTAATTTAAAAGAAAACTCACACATGTCAACTTTGATATGATCCTATGATCTAGATCTTGGGGGGAGGCCCCCAAGATAATAAAAAAAATTGAAATGCCAGAAGAAAATAGGAGAACACACATTAAATGAAACATTGCAAGAAACTTTTTATTAAAATAGAGAATAACTGTAAAATCTACATTGTGGTGGACAATATGATCTTTTACAAAATGTGACTTGTTGCTTATAGTATTTTTTTAGTTATAATATCACATGTAAATTCCATGGCTAGGTAGATACCATGGGTGGATCTCACTTACAATACCATGGGTAAATACCATGGGTGGATTCCACTTATAATACCATGGTTAAATTCCATGGGTGGATAAATACCTTGTGTCAGTGAGTACCATGGGTGGATGCCACTTACAATACCATGGGTATATTCCATGAGTTGATAAATACCATGGGTCAATGAATACCATGGGTGGATGCCAATTTCCATTCAGATCATCCTAGTCCTTTATTATGTTTTAATCTTGGCCATTCGATTTCCAACAGAGGATTATAAGAAGAAGTCGATGGGCACTTGGAGAACATACACTCAAAACACTTGTGAGAACCATAGGGAGTTCAATTTCCTTAGAGTATTCAATTTTTGGAGATCCAACAATGATGGAAGAATTTGAGCTTCAATATGGAAGAAAACATAGTGAAGGACAGGGACAATGAGGCTCGAGGAATTTTTCCAGATCCAAGGAGTACATTTGAAAAGTGGTCGAGTTTCCCCAGGAGGCTATGAAGGCATAGCATAAAAGCCTTAGAAGGTAGTTCAAATTTTTGAGAGGGGAAGATGTCTTCATTTCCAAAGGTGTTGGGAAAAAAATTGAGAGGGTGGGGGGGGGGGGTGAATCAACATTTAAATTTTCATAATAATGATTTTCATTTTCAAACTGTATATGCTATTTTACAGAAACCAACCAATCTATGTCCGCCCATTTAAAGAATGAAACTAGTGTATAGATAATAAACTTTAATAAAAAACTAATTCATTGTCGTAAATCAGAGTGAGATGCATTTGCTAAGCAGTAAATAAATGTAGTAAGAACAGAATAAATCAACCCACATAAGCAGCACACATGAACACCAAGATTTTTTAGGTGGAAACCCAATGTGGGAAAAAACCACCATTGTTGTCGTCTCAGTCTTCAATCTTATTATTATAAAAAGTGTTTACAGTTTTTGTGCTGGTACAAAATTTTTCTAATAAGCAAGGGTCTAGTTTCTAAAGGCTACAACCTTCACTCATTTTCCAACTTCTATTGGAAGGGAGTGCCAACCCCCTAGCTTTTGTGCTAGCTGATATGTTTACCAGTACATAGGCACTAACCTAGAGAAGGATACTACCTTCACTCTTCCTCTAGGGACCACGTTTCATAAATTTTTATACTGGATACTCTTGGTACACAACACCACAATATGTAGGCCATGTTTCATCACATTTTTATAATGGACCCTTCAGTAACATTGAAGCTCAAAATCAATCACCACTGCAATACAACCATCAAATACAACTGCATCTATCAACAATCAGTCAATATGAACAGTGAGATCATTGTCAACAAAACATAGAGCTGAAGCTAGAACACTGCATCAATAACTAGAACCGACTGCAACCTCAAAAATCATATGTCAGAATGTATACGCTACTTCAATGAAGCCAACCTACATGTATATGCTATTTTATGTAACCCAACATGCGTATGCCTCTAAATACACTGAATCATAAAACCTCTGAACCAAAAGTTGTACCAACCAATGACATTCTGAAGATCTACCATCATATTAGAGAGTTCTAAATAGATATTAGCAAAGATAACGCTTCTTACTCAATCAATCAATTAACCAGAAACAATTTCCTTATATAATTAGTTTTATTTTCAGATTTAATGAAGACATCATTGACAAACAATAGTAAAAAAACAACACTGATAAGATAGATCAATCATCTCTAAACAACAAGATTTTCTTCTGCATACACTACTTGGAAGTGTCGAACCAGCGTGTATACGTGCCTTCACCAAGGCAAACCAGCGTATAGATCTACAAATAATAACTTATAATATCGCAACTATTCTAGACTTTAGATATACCCAAATCATAGCATATAAAGGATAAAACATGTGTTATCAATCAGATCTAGACTATCCAGTATCAGATCATATAATGATAAGTCATTTCAGGTCTCATGATCCTAATCCAACATTTTAGCGAAGGGTGCACAAGATATTTCAGATCTATTTCATAACCATAGCCCTTAAAACACAAAATATACTTCAAATAGGAGTATTTATGAAAAACCCTTTCACTTGCACACTAAGCCCTTTGATCTTCTCCTCATATACTTATATCCTTTTTTAATACCTCGGACCAAAAAAACACTTGGAACCTATGGTATTCTTAGACGGGATCAAGTAGTCATTGTTCCGCTCAATATTGTGGGCTAATACCATGGTATTGACCCTTGGTATTCTTTAACCTAATTTTCCATCCCATACATGCTTTTCCTTTTGTGCAAGCGCGTGCATATGTATACACTCCTTTTGTTCTGTGAACCCACTTGTATATGCTACTTAGACTAGGTGAAACATTGTATACAGCTTACATCATTCTTTTTCTTCAATTTCTTTATTTTGGTGTGAAATACTTTGTCCCATCATCCTGTTCTTCTATACCATTCCTCTGTTACCTTTACAATGTGAGTTTCCCTTTATCAATTCTGAACTGACCTATGTGTGAGTTGCCATCAAGGACAACACATGTATCATAATGCCAACAAAAGGATGGGAAGGAGTCAAAAAATGTTGGAGAAGAATTTTTCTAGCCATTAGCAAACATAATGACTTGATTAGTAGACGATTTAGGAAGTAGTCGACGCAGGGCCTGCATAGACCTAGCTGGATGACTTGGTTTTTAGAGGAAGTCGAGTGTTGGAATCGCCCGAAGTGAGGGTAGTTTCCCTATAGATATTTTTTCTATTATGTTCTCTGTAGGATAGCCAGATTTCTACATCTAAATTATTGTACTCAAAATTTCTCATTGTTGCATAATATTAAAACCCTCAACTATTGCACTGGTTTTCCCAAGTTGGGTTTTTCAGGGACAACTATCCAAAAATAATCGTCACATTTTTATGTGTGTGTGCTATATTTTCTCGGTTTCCAGTGTTATTTTCTTCCGTTGTTTATTTGTGAAAATCAAAGTGTGAATTATTTGATATTTTTCATAGCAAACAATAGATAAATTGTTAAATAAATTAACAATTAGAAAAATAATTTCTAGTTGTTATGATAGATGAAATTTTCACATGGTATCAGAGTGAGTGATCAATCAGGAATATTAGGAGTAGAGAAGGTAATTTCACTATTCAGAAGGAGCAGTATGCCAAAATTATTAGAGGCTACGTAGTACCAAGACAGGTATATCAAATTTCTGGGTAAGGGTTTGATTTTCATGTTCAAATTTGAAGAAAAATTGATTTTCCCACTACAGTATGCATTATCCTCTCAGGAAGAAGGACAAGCAGGAGAAGTAGGATCAACAGGCAACATCCGTGAAAATAGAAAATATTTCTTCTATGCTAGAGGAAGTGTTTTCTATGTTCACATATATACCATGAGGAGTGTGGTGGGGTGATTTGGTGTTGTAGTCCCAGAGTGCTTGTTGGGCCTTAGTTTTGGTCTTATTTTTGCTCAAAGAAACTTACTTATCCATCTATTTTCCATCCATTTTCCCTTCATTTATCCCATTTTGATGTATATTTGATATCCATTCAGGTATTTAATTTTAATTTTTCAATTTCTAAAATTTTTATGAAAATTTGGTTTTTAGTGCAAAATGGGCAGATTCAGAAATTCCCGTAATAGCTCTATGGTTGATATGGTTGCAGGACACTTGGGCACGAATGGGATGCATGGATGAACAGCTTGGGAACTAGGACTAAGCCAGCAATGCTTAGTTCAAACAGAACAAGCTTTATTAGGCCCATTTGGTGCTAGTCAACCATGACTAGTCATTCAGGAATCCCATAGAAATAGGGCAGTTTTGAGATTTCATAGGAATGATCATATTTCTTGGGATGGGAGTAATGAAGTCGACTTGGATAGGTGGATGAGAGTAGATGGGTTTGTTTAAGTGAATATAGATTAGTTTGTTCATGAGACTTCTTATTTAAAGCCAAAACTTTGATGGCTTATGTATTGATTTTATGATATACTTTTATGCTGTGACATCTTGGGATTGAGGAGTTAATTTGAAGACTTGTGTTATTATTATTTTGCTGTTCAATGCTATGGAGGTGTGACTGAACTTAAGCTTCTGATATCACCTCTCAAAGTGTGCAAGGCAAGGGTGGAGGGCCCCCATTCCAAGCTAAGTACACTTCCTTGTTAACTAGTTTCATTTCCTTGTAATCTGGTTGAATGTAGCACTAGTTTGTCAAAGCTTTATTTCAGTTTGCTTTATGGTTTATGCATAGTGATTGATTTCATTAGTTAATAGCTTATTCATCATTTTATTGAGTTGGAAAAACAGGTGTTCAAGTTGGGCATCCCTTCTGCTAAAATGATGAATCAAAACTAGTTTCTTTTGTTTGCATGCAAGTAGTTTTTCATTGAGATTTTGATATTGAGATGAATGAATTATGATGGAATACCTTATGTGTCTCTTAAGTTAAGATCTTCTTTCATTAATAATTTATCCATATTAAGCTTTTGGTTTCAATCTCTGATTCATTAAGTGATAATTGAGGTGAAGGTGGACTTCTTGAGGTCAAGAACCCTTTCAATGTTTTTCTCTTTTTAAGCTGATTGAATTAGAGTTATAGAATGTATTACTTTTAGCTTTTGAATAATTTATCTTTCAAGGTTTGATTACATCTGATCTTCACATATAGTGAACTTGCCTCAAAGCATAAACAACCCGGATTGATAAGAAATAATTGTGTTAATTTAGATCCACAAATTAGCTCAACAGTGCTACAAGTTTGGGAAGGTTCCATTGAAGAGTTCACGTCATGGATAATCACCTGGCTATAGGGGCCCATATTATTAAGTAGCAGGATGGATCAGTTTCAGAGATGAAGTTAGATTCCAGGATGAAAGTTGCAGACTAGTAGCAGTCTTATGTTGAGGAGTGAAATGCAGTGTTGGAAACAATACATAGTCACACAATGTAGATTCAGTAGTAGCGCAATTATTCAATGACACTACATAGGCTAGTAGCAATTAGGACTCAGGAGATAGATGCATCATATTGAACAAAATTGATTCAGTGTTTAGGATGTTTCTTAGTTGCAGTGGTTTCAGTTGCAGCAAAAAAATATTAGAGGGAGTTGCAGTGTAGATATAGAGTTGGCATCCATATAGCAGTGTCATCAGCAGCATAGATGTAACATCAGACTTGGGCAGTGGTTGATGGATAGTGGCTAAGGGAACAATGTAGTGATTGGGGAAACAATGCAGTGATTAAGGAAGCAGCATTGTGACTAAGGGAGAAACACTATGACCGAGGAAGAATTGCAGTCATTTCCAATAGAGTTTCGTGTCAGATATCAATAGCGTGACAGAGGGTGGTACAAAGACAAGGAGTTGTAGCACTAGAACACAGTCCTCGCTAAGAGGGAGCATTAGTTTTTGTAGAATAAAATGTGTTCTAGTCACAAAACTTTGTGGAGGGGATAGAATACATGAGATCTCCATAACCCAGAAATCATTTCCAAAAATTCAATCTAAAGATGGCATAATTAGATTATTAACCTATTTTTTAATGTTTCCTAAGTCTAAACTTAGGAAAACTAGTTAATCAATCAAAATTAATTAAGTCAAGGTGAGAATTCTATAGAAAATCACACAGATTGACTTTGATATGATCCTAGCCCTTGATAAAGTTTTGATCTTGGTTGTTGGAGCTTCAACAAAGGATTATAAGAAGAAGTCAATGGGAACTTGGAGAACATACACTCAAGACACTTGTGAGAACCACAAAGAGTTTGATTTCCTTAGAGGGTTCGATTTTCAAAGAGTCGATGGTGCTGGAAGAATTCGAGATTCATTCGAGAAGTAGAGACAGTGAGGGGAAGGGATAATTAGGTTAGAGGAAGTTTTCCAAATCAAGTGAGTACATTTTCATAGTGGTTGAGTTTTCTCTAGGAGGTTGCACAGTCCTAACGCAGAAGCCTCAGAAGGTAGTTCAATTTATTGAGAGGGGAATATGTCTTTAGTTTCATAGGCTGGGAAGGCATCCAAGAGTGTTGGAGAATAATTTTCCCAGCTAGTAGCAGGCATGATGAATTGATTAGTGGAAAATTTGGGAAGCAGTTGTAGCACACAGCATTAGGTTGGCACAGGGCCTGAGTACACCCAATTGGATGACTTTCATTTTAGAAGCAATCGAGTGTTGAAATTACCTAGAGTGAGGTTAATTTACCTCTAGATATTTTTGTCATTATATTCTCTACAGGATAGCCAAATTTTAGCATCCATATTATTGTACTAAGAATTTCTCACTGTTGCATAATAATAAAACCTTCATCTGTTGCACCAAGTTTCCCATGTTGGGTTTTTTTGGGGATAATTATTCAGAAAGAACTGTCATATTTTTATTTGTGTGTGCAATATTTTCTCAGTTTCCAACACTATTTTCTTCAGCAGTTTATTTGTGAAAATCATAGTGTGAATTATTTGATATTTGTTGTAGTAGACAACAAATAAATTGTTAAATAAATTAACAATTAGAAAAATAATTCCCAGTTTTTATGATAGATGAAATTTTCACAACCACCTCAAAACCTTCCGGTAATACAAATCTCAACCAAGAAATGAATCCCATCACACGATTACTATTAAGGAAATGACAAGGCAAGGTTGAAACCACTATCAAACAAGGAAAAAAACCATGTCAATGACAACAAATGAACCAAATACACAATGCATGTACCATGCATTGACAACCCAACTAGGAAATCACACATGCAACTTGTTACTTGCGAAATCTTCGTGCTGAAGTTGTTGATCCAACCTTCTCCTTACTTTCCTTGCTTGTCCTTTGCTTTCCTTTTTCCATCCTTTGATTTCTTTCTTGCTTTCTCCTCTTGTTGCTCTCTCTCTCTCTCTAAAAATAATTCCAAAACCAAACTAAAAGAAGCTAAACCAACAAAAACTATGAATTTATTCTCTGATGCCTTTTTATTATTGATCTCTCATTTCATTAATTTTCCTTCTAATTTCCTTAGCATGCAAATATGTGTCCCTTCACCTTCCTTTTCTCTTATTTTCCTTTATTTCTCATAAATAAATTCCAATTAATGCCTCTTTGCATTTGCCAATTCATTTTCCAATTTTCATAGCAAGTGATAAACTGAAAGCGATGCCCACTATAGTGTTTTTCCCAATATTCGACATGGATTACGTTTCATGTGACTTTGGTATTATTTTTCCTCTATTAACCTTTATTACATGAAATTTTAACTCAGGGTTGTTACATTAGGATATGGATGATTTTGTGAAATATACCCTATCACATCATTAGCCACATAGTATGTACTAGACATAGACAAGACACATGAATGTTAGTGAGGGACGTAAGGAAGAAAAATGTACAAATACCTTCACTAGGCATAGATGAGGTCATATTATTGTGCATTTATAATGGATTCCTTTTTCATCTTTGGCATGGTCATGGCCACATCCTTGGAAACAGGTCGAAGTATGTTTTCCAAAGATCATCCATCAAAAACATATCATTAATCTTGGCTTTACATAATCCATGTCATTTACACCATTCATAGATATGATCCATGATATAGATGGTAGTACTTTGATTAAATTTGGAAATAATCTTGATTCTTACATCATGGTGAATTGGAAGTTGAAATATGGTCAAGAAAACCTTGGTTATGGGCTGAAAGGTGGAATGGGAACAAGATATTTTTTCATTGTACCATTTGGTAGCCACCCCTATGAGACTGCATTGAAGTAAATTGAATTGAATTGAGTGCTCCATTATGCTATTTGAAAAACACCAAATGCGGAAAGACATGATGTGATAGGAAGGGTGCTCTTCAACTCAATCCTCAAACTTATATATATCTAAGGGTAGCTTAGTTGGCATAGTTGATAAGGTGGTGTCATGATGGATAGGATAATTAGTGGTTGGATTCAATGCCATGGTTGGCATTGAATCCAACCATGTTGGATATTGGTGTGGTACTTGGGTTGGATGAAGATGAAACAATTGAAGGAGAACTAGTTCTAATATTAACTAAACTAGATGGTCTCAATACGGATGAGGTTTTAGAGTTTTAAGAAGATTAATTTCCCAAATCCAAGGGTGATTAGACCAAAGGTGGACTAGGATGGTTCACCTAAACTCATTAACCAAGATAAAAGAAATGATAGAGAATACTCAAGGTATGGTGGAATCATATTTTATGAGAGAGTCTCCTTGTGGGTGTAATGATTCCTAGGTGTAAGTATCATTCCTAAAAGGAAATTAATTTATTAAGGACTAGAGTCACCAAAGGAAACAATCAAGCAAATAATTCATCAAAACAACTCTACATGCTCAAATGGTGTAACAAGTGATATCAAGTGTGTTTAAATAAAATTAGTCGTGGCCTATTTCAAGCTTTCCTTCCTATTAAATAAAAATTCTCTACCCTAATATATAAACTAATAGTGCTTGAACAAGCCTAAACTATGGATTTGGAATGGGCCTTCCAAACAAATAATAGTAGAAGTGATGAGACTCCATATGTAGATTAATTAAGTTATGAATGAGAGAATTATCACTAGGAGACAATAGGTGATGAATTCCTAAGGGTCCATACAAATTTTTCTTAGGTGTTTCTTTTCTTTCAAGCTAAAATCTATTAGTTGAGACATCTTCAATATTGAAAGAGTTGGGGATATTAATCAAGCCTCTATTCCCAACATTAATAATATTAATTTCAAAGATGAATACATGTTGATAGACCAATCTTTAGCATATCTGATAAAAATGAAATCAAGTTATGTAGAGGTCAACTGCTATGTTTTAGATGTGAAACAATTGTGGCGGATTATATGGGTTCATATCCCCATAGCCTTAAGTTAAATGCTTGAGGGAGGGTTAAGTGTGTGAAGTTGTTAAATTTGATGTTGGGGTTGAGGTCATGAAGCAAGCATATGTTTAAGTTTTGAAGAAGGTGCACAAGTGGTCTGGCCAACTTCAAAATAAAATGCCTATAAAATGATGTAATTGCAATACAAGAGATTTTAAATTAAAATACAAGATACAATCTAAAATAAGTAATAAAGTAAAAGACACTATTTCTTTATCATACTTAACTTTCATGGGAGAAAAAGACATGCAAAAGATTAAATTTGCATATGAAAGCTACTACTTCAACCTAGCTAAGAACTAGGGATAAAATAACATGAAATTTTCAAACTAAAAAGTAGAAAGAAACACATTAAATACTAAGAACAACAAGAGATTTTTTTCTATAGATTGAAAGGCTTCCAAATCTAAAATGAAAGGCCTGACTTAAAAGGTTGGAAGTTGTAAACAATTGAACTAAGGAGCAAAGAGAAAAGCCTCAAAATTCACACGAAAACCAAAACCTTAGGACAAGTACTCATGCCACAAGGGAGGCCTTGCTTCATCCATAGCTCTTGTAAATGAAATGTATCTAAGGGATATTCAAGCAAACTAGGGTTCTTTCATAAGCATCCAAAAATTAAAAATACAATAGAGCCAAAAGAGATGCTTAAAGTGGAAGATACTAAACACCCTATGGGTATTTTATTAATCTCCATTTTCTTCAAAATAATGAATTATAAGAAAAAGAGAAAAACATTAAAAGGATAAATAAGACCTAAAACACTAATTCTCACTCCAAGGAAATACCCAAAATATAAAAGAAAACAATTACCAAAAGTACCAAAAAAGTTCCCTATTATTCATGCTGGTAGTGTGGAAATAACCTTGTTTTCTTACATTGCATGAGTGAATAAAATGATCCAAAACCTATGATAAATGAATCCAAATGTAATGGAAAAGTTCTTTGGTTGAGTCAATGGGACAAAAAGTGCAATGTCTAATAAAGTTTTGGGGAATTTGCAAGTTCATTCTTAAGGTAGAAAGAGAGGTTTCCACTTGTAGATTCCTATAGATATAAATCAAAACAAAAAGTAAATGAAATATGATAAAATCACAAGGGTGAAGGAGGTAGGTTAGATGAGATAGACACCTACAACCAAGAAAGATGAAACGGTTCTTTTCCCTAATGGAGTTGTTAATCTATTAGGTATAATTTATAGTAAAAGGTGTTCCAAAAATTTTAATCTAATGGTTGCTTGTTATATCTAGACAAAATGGTAATTAAAGCATGAACAACAAACTTTAGATATATTATACAAGCTTCAAACCCTAACTTATTCATGTAAGAAATGATACAAGAAATAAAAAACATGAAGAATTAATTTGAATGTAAAGAATTATCCATTACCAATGAAAATAGCAAAGTGTACACTTCGTGGATGAGATGACGAAGTTGATGAACTCCAAAGCCCATCCATGTGATGGGCCATTAGCTTCCTTAGTGTGTGAGTAATCCCCTCCTTGCTTGAGTGATCAAGTAGCATGAAAATCAAAGAACTATCAAGAGGAAGGGTTTCTTAATATTTTTGTAGCATGTACTTACTATGGATGGAATGACATTGATGGAGATATCTAGAGCCTTTATTTATAAGGAAAACAATAGACAAACCCCCACATGGTCTTCAAAATAATATTTAAAGATGATCAAATCAAGGTAAGAGTAGAAATTAGGATAAATAAATGTCTACTTAAACTACTTTCTCTTTTTGCAAATTTAGGTTGGAAATAGTCAAAATGATTAATTTTGTGGATCTATGCAATTTTTAGAGGTACTTTGTGTACTGAAAGTACAAATTTTGAAGGTAATATCTACATTGCTGAGATTTGGTTGAATCTATATTTTTAGGTCTATTTTTAGGTCTAGTGGAGGTGGAATGATGTGAAATAGAGGCTAAACATGCTAAAAATGGTGTGTTATGGCAAGACTTGTGAAAATGTCACAAATAAGCATTTTCCAGTTTGTTATCGGGAAAAGTGTCTATCTAGATCTGCTCTATCCCACTAAGGTGTGACAGCAACCTTAGAAACAAACAGAGGAAACTACTTTTGTATTCTTCTTTATGAACTATAAACGAAGAGGAATAGGATGAACCAACCTGTGTCTTGCGCTATTCCTTTGATCCAATCTCTCTCCTCTTTGACAGCTCCCAGCTACCTGCTCCCTCACTCGCCCAACTTCACCAAGTACCTGTAAGATCACAGAAGAAGGAAACTATACAAAGACATGGGTTTATATTCATAAATAACTTAGGATCAGATTTAAGTTAACCATACAAATGTAACATGCATCAATGAAACACAAGCATGGAGAAGAAACTCAAATAGTTTTATTGATATACAAGACGATCCAGGAGGAGTTACAACCAATGATTCCTGACCCAGCATCAACCTCGCAGCAAAGAAGTCCCTTCTTCAACCACAACAAAGCATAGATCACCCAATTCTCTGATATGTATCTCAAAACCAATAGCAACTCCTTACAATGTGCAAAATTCCAGCCTCTGGATCTCTGGGATGAGGGATCCATATATAGATGTATGCAAGGAGGATGAGTCAGCTCATGAATTGATTAGTGGCTTCTCTCTGTCAGTTCTTGCTTCCACTTGGAGACTGAGAGCCTCTTACTCATCCTTGGTCAAATTCAGTGAGGCAAGTGTCATTGGAGAAGATTCTGGAAGCTTCCATTGTCTCTCCACCTCGTGGAATGACTCTGCCACTTGTCATTTCCCGCTCAATGCACCCTGGTAGTGCATTTAGGTGCGTTGCAATGCACCTAGCTAGTGGAATTAGGTGCTATGCAACACACTTGGCTAGTGGAGCAGCTGAAATGATCCTGATTTGACTTATTCTGAGCAGTTTCTGGTGGAGAACTTCTGGGAGAAGCTGTAATTTGTTGACCTTGTTCCTTTAGGAGTTATAACAACACTTTTAGGGACTTAGGAGCCCTTGGTTTATGGACATTTCATGCTTAGAGCTGTAAGGCACAAAAATGTCTATAATAGTTGCCCCCTAAAGTATGAGGCCATTTATCGGGTGAAATGCTTTATTAGGAGGATCCGAAGTTCTTTCAATGCTGGGAGGAGACCTGTAATAAGATACAATACAATACATTATCTTCATACTATTTTCATGATCTAGCTGAGGCGGGCATTCCCATGCTCAGCTTTATAAATTCATTTTCATGTACATAGGACAGACAACCGTTTGATGGTAGACTGATGATTCTGATAGAGCCATCATCCTTTTGGTAGGATGATTATCTGTGCTACAATGCTGTACATTTCAATGTCTTTATTTTCCTGAATATATATCGCAGCCCGAATGGATGAAACTAGATCCGGGGTCTTCAATCTTGTCTGATCTTCACTCGAAGTACAAGTCGATCCATGTGAGAAATGTTTTGAAGTCGAACATGGAAAGACATCGCTTGATTACCAGTCAATGATGTAAACTGTTAACAAGCGCGAGAGGAATCACCGATAATGATAACGACCCTCAAGGTACTGCAGTACAATTCACGTGGTGTGAATAAAGGACTTGGTGTCCAACACCACGCAAAATCTTTCGGTCGAAGGTCATTGATGTATACCTGTCGTCGGAAGTGAGAAACTTGCCATTGAGGCATGCAAGCTTCAAAGTACTGAATGGGGTGTTCCTAGATCAACTTCTTGGATAATGAGCTGATGTCGACAAGAAGTGATCCGTCATAGGAGGGCCTTAATGAATCCCACATCAATGACACGAAACGGAGCAAATGATTTTGATGGAGGTGAAAACGATCTGGTGATATATGGTTCAGGGTGGCGGTCATGAAAGAATGGAGTATAATGTATGGTAGTGGGTGGGACACAAGTGGCCTTTCTGAATGACTTCTCTTGAACATGTTGGTGACACTTATGTGATGGATTGGTAGCATTAACCCCAAATGTGGATGGTATGGCGAGACCATGGCGATGTAACCGGTGAATGGAACAATCCAACCCGACTCAGGCACGAGTCTAACGACAAAGATAACTCGGTCCTTTTCATTTTTAGAGAGTCTGAAAAGGTACGTAAAGGTAACTCCAAAATTCCTTTTTCGTCATCTAATCCCTTAAGTCCGAAAAAGTATAAAACAATACAGAAGGGATGAATTTTCGATCGTTTTAACGAGCCGAACAAAACAAGCGCTTGATCTTTTTGTGCAATAATCCCTCAGGTCCAAAAAGATTAAAATCTAGAGGAGGGATAGCACTTCCTGTCGCTTTAACGAGCTGGAAGGCCAAAACTCGGCAATCTTTTCATATTTTACGAGTCAGTTGAAAAGAGCTTAAAGAAGACTCGTCTTTTGAGGAACGAGTGATAAAATGGGTAGCAGCTGATTCCAGGTAAGGTTTGGAATTTTCCAATCACGGCAGTGTTACAAGGATGGCTAGTGAAATCACTCTTCGCAGCTATTCCTCAAAATGGGTAAACAATCAAATGGAGGTGAATGATCAGCCAATGGAAAAGTGGAGGTGACGGTGCAAACACGACCAAGGATTTAATGGCTGAAATGCTACATTCACGGTGGTTATTTACCAGGGGGAGAGTTCATTTTTTAACGAGATTAAACGCGGGTGGAAACATTTGCTCATGTCTTATGTTTATTTTTTAACGAGCTTGAACTATGTGCTAAAACTGCTCGATTAGATGGTCTTGTTTTGATTTTTTACCATAAATAGCTTTGTCCTTCCAATGATCGTACTGTATTTTCAACTGCTTCATCAAACTAGTTAGAAATGAACAATATTTGCTTGAAAACGAGATTAAAACACTAATATTTTACTTTGAACTACGTAAAAGTAAATAAAAAGTGTTTTTTACCCCTCATTTTACCATTTCATTTGAACTTGGTTTGTTGGAGCTTTGGAGGTGCTTCCCCACTCAATTTTCATCAGTTGATTTCAGGAGATTCTGTGGACGATTCTCGGTGCCGTCTGGACCAGGTAGGATCTAAACCTGAGCTCTTTCATTTCATGGTTTCCATTTTGCATTTTGTGCCTTATTCCCTGCTTTTCTGAGCCCCTGGGGTTTGAGGGATTCGTTCTGCCATCAACGCACCCCCAGTGCATCGAAACCTGCATTGAACGCTGGCTTGTATGAAGGCAGTTTGACATTCAACGTACCTAGATCACTGCTGCAGGTGCATTGGGCACGGAAAGGGAATTTGTTGCACAATTTTTCATGGAATTTTTGCCTGTTTCTCACCAAAATCAGGACCTAACTCCTCTCTTGTTGGTTTTTTAGAGATCTTGGAGCAAGATGACCCTTACATGGCGAGAACGTGAGCATGAAGAAGAGGACATGATTACCCTACATGATCCAGTTACAGTGAACGAGCTACAGAATTGTGGCTTACTGAAATTCTTCCGCATTTCTAGCATGAGACAGCAGATCAACTTACTGCAGTATTTGCTCGATGCTTGGGATCCTATCAACCAGGTTTTCCAGATTAGGGGAAAATCTATCCCCTTGACTATAGTAGACATCTATTTCTTGACTGGCTTGTCGAGGCGGGGTGCCCCCATCTCTTTGTCAGGTTCTGCCCGAGGAGGCGATTCTATGAGAGATTATGTCCGCCGGTATTACAGAGAAGGATCTGAGCCGAGTAAAGACGGCAAGATCATCATCCGTGATGTCACTGGCAGGTCCCTTAGGACTATCCTGTTTACTTTTGGTAGGATGGCCGGTAGTGCATCTCTTCATGTAGCCAACAGATCCTATATGCAGCATGCCTTGGAATGCCTCCAACCGAAGGTGTTCAACTGGTGCGACGCAGTACTTCTTGTGATGAAGGAACAGTTGACCAAGATAAAGAATGGGAGGTTGAAGAACTTTGGGTACGGTTCTATTCTGAACGCCTTTGCCTTGGAGAAGATACCACTGATGCAGCCGTAGTACATTGCACTCGATTTACCTTCTCCCACTGAACCACGTATGCAGAGATGGGTTGATCATATGTCTAGGCATGCTGGCCAATCTCAGATTTCATTTTCTGATACCTTCTTCAGGTGTTTTGATCGTCAGGAGATGGTTTATGCCGAGTATCCATATGCTGGCATGGACTTCCGGGGTGATCCAGATTTAGTACTGCCGGATGGCGAGCAGTGGGGTGCTACTGGTAAAATCTCTGACCATATTGCTATTTACTGTTTTTGTTTATAATGTCCTTGTGCTTTGTTCTATCAAGACTCTAATCAAACTCATGTGTACATGCAGATGTTGGTTCTGTTCTTCCAGTAGTTCGCCTGAGAGTACCAGCTGTTGCCCCAGCAGGAGAGACTGCCGGAAGGGCTATTCTTCGCGACCTCGATGTGGCCGAGACTCTCACAGTTTTGCAGGAGTAGGTTGAGGGCCTCACCCTTGGTATACCAGATGTGAGGACTGACGAGCTACCTTTGCGGTTACAGCGGCATACTATTGGTGTGCCCAGACGATGGACTCGTCTCCTACGCATGATCGCACAGGCTGTGACTTGCTATCACGAGCATCATTAGACTAGGGTGCCCCCTAGAATTTTGAGTTTTTGGGTCGCGTGACCGATTTTGTCTTGGTTACAAAACATTATATGTAAACCATAAACAACTATATATATATTTTTGATTTTCGGAGTTTTATTCTGGTTGAGTTATATGATCCACATGTAAAACATTGATGATGTGTTTCCTTTTATAAATGTTGCAAATGTCTATCTAACACATAGTTTGCTAATGAGTCAGTTAATGTGTTTAAGTTTCTGGAAATATGTTGGTATTGAATAAGATCAAATTGTCTTTCCAAAATCTTAACCCTTAGGAACATGCGATAAATAGCTGGGTTTCAGACAGAATATATACCATTGAGTTGTAGTATTACGAGCTGTGAGTCTAGCCTGACAATTAGTCGGCGTATACCATGAGTGATGGCATTAGAGAGAAGTTCTATCAACGCGCTATACTCAGCGATATTGTTCATTGATCGACCAATACATACACCTCTGAAACTTACTAACTCGCCGCTTGGATCAAAAATGGCCCAGGCTATAGAGGACAGGTTCCACGAACTACGACTCGCTCTGTCGGCATATCCAACACATGGCTCCAATGGGTTTGACATCTGCAATAAATGTAAAAAGGTGGATTACTCGACCAAAACAAACACTTTAGCGAAAACAAAAATATAACAAAAGCATACTGGTTACTACTACGCATAGTAACGCTTGAGGTACAACCCATTACGAGGTTGCGCCAGTGGAATTCCATCGTAATCCATTAACTTGTAGGCTCCCTTTGCTAACACCCACTTAACAATATAGGGGCCCATCCATAAAGACTTAAATTTACCTGCTCCCAATTTGTTGGATTCTTGGTCGTAAAGCAAGACCAAGTCACCTTCTGAGAAGACACGGGGTTTGACATTTTTGTCGAACTGCGCCTTGACTCGTTTCTTATGGGCTTCGTTAGCCAAAGCGGCGTCATGACAGGTTTCATCCAATTGGATTAATTCTAA
Source organism: Pinus tabuliformis (assembly GCA_031772625.1). NCBI lineage: Eukaryota > Viridiplantae > Streptophyta > Pinopsida > Pinales > Pinaceae > Pinus > Pinus tabuliformis. The sequence goes on from CM062807.1 coordinate 1,298,071,124, forward strand.
GAAACGAGCTTCTTCTTCTGAAGTTCCGGGGAGGAGATCAATTGCGAGTTTGAGAGATGAGATTTCACACTGGACTGGTAAGACTACTTCCAGGCCATATACCAGTAGGAAGGGCGTGAACCCGGTTGCATTCCTTACCGATGTTCGGTACGCCCACAAAGCTGAGTACAGGATTAGATGCCATCTTCTTTTGTGAACTCCGATCATCCTTTGCAACATGCGTTTCAGGACCTTGTTGATTGCTTCAACTTGTCCGTTGGCCTGCGGATAATATGGAGTAGAGCTGTCGTGAGACAACCCTAGTTTGGCAGCTAATTCAACCATCATGTGATTGCGAAAATGTGATCCATGATCTGTGACTATAGCCTGTGGTACGTCGAATCTGGCGACTACATGATTGAAAAAGAAAAGGGCAACTATTTCACTAGTATTATCTAATGTAGGCATCGCCTCGGCCCATTTGGTAAAATAGTCAACTGCGACTATGATATACCCATGCCCCCCGGTCGAGGTGGGGTTACATGTCATGAAATCGATGCCCCATTTGGCGAATGGCCCAACAACAACTATTGGCTGTAGAGGTGCGGGTGGTCTTCTGGTTTTGCTATCAAAAATTTGACAAGCATGGCAACTTCTGACTGCGGTTATGCAGTCTTTCAACATTGTTGGCCAGAAGTATCCTGCTCGTAAGATTTTTTTGTTGTAGCATATCCAGATTGATGCCCCCCACACACGCCTAAATGACACTCATTCGGGACTTTTTCGGCCTCCTCATGGGTGAGGCACCTTCTCAGAACTGTATCAATACCACGACGGTAAAGTACATCACTGACGATCATGTAGTCTTTTGGTTGGTATCGTATACATTTTTGTTGAGAGTGGGAGGTGTTTGGCCTGAATTTTTGGGTTTGGAGATAAATGATTATATCCCCATACCACTCATTGCTTGTAGATATCAGAAACAAGCTTTCATCCATGATTGATTCTTCGGATGTTTCATCGTTGGACGATGATAGGAGGTCGCATAATAATTCTGCGAAAACTAGAGCTTTCTTTGACTTGGATTTTACAAATTCCAGATCAAACTCTTGAAGGATTGCTATCCATTTTGAATATTTTCCCCCCAGCAACTGTCGCGACAATATATAAGTCATGGGGTTGCAATCTGAGAGAATGGTAGTCTTGCGAAAGAGGATATAGTGTCGAAATCTTTGTATCGCTTGAATAGCTACAAGCGCTAGTTTTTCAACATAAGAATATTTGATTTCTGTATCATTTAAGTTCTTGCTTAAATAGTATATAGGATGTTCAATTCCATCGACTTCTTGGACTAAAACCATTGCGATGGTCGTATCTGCTGCAGCCAGATACAGGTTAAAATCTCTTTGATAATCAGGGGCGTACATTAATGATGCTTTCATTAGGGAATCTTTTAAAGCATCAAAGGAAGCTTGCGCGACCTGATCCCAGACAAAGGGTACCTCATTTTTCAAGAGACGAGTATAACCTTTAGCAAGTTCAGCGTAATTTGGAATGAACCTCCTCAGAAAGTTTGCTTTCCCTTGGAGTTTCTGAATCTGAAGCAAATTTGAAGGTGGAGGAAAATTTATGATTGCCTGGACCTTACACGGGTCGAGACGAATCCCATCTTTGGAGACTACAAAGCCAAGTAAACGACTAGAACTGACACAAAATACACATTTTTGCGGATTGAGTCGTATCTTGTAGTGTCGGCAACATAGAAATATCGCTCTTAAATGCTGCGGATGATCAGTCCGCTTTTGAGAATGAGCCGGAAGGTCGTCGAGGTATGGTTGAACGATGTTTTTGATGTCATGGAAGGCATAATTCATTGCCCTTTGAATTTTCGCCCCTGCGTTCTTTAAACCAAAGGGTAATTTTCGATATGCAAATGTGCCCCACGGACAAATGAATGCAGTCTTTGACTGGTCCTGTGGGCGGATATTTATTTGATTATACTCGGAGAATCCATCCATGAATGAAAAGATTTCGCATCTGACGCATTCATCAATTATCTGGTCAATGAAGGGTGTAGGGTAACGCACACTCTAATTGTCCCTTGTTTTTTCATAACAGGGACAATATTCGATACCCAATCGATTAGCGGAACCGGGTAGATGAAACCAGCATGGAGAAATTTTTCAACTTCTGCCTTAATGGCAGCGGCTTTCTTGGGGTGCACCTGCCTTAGCCGTTGTCGTACTGGTTTGACATTCGGATACATCTTCATTTCGTGTTCAACGATACTCGAGTCGATGCCTGGCATTTCACTGTATGACCAAGCAAAGACATCTCTGAAATCGCGAAAAAGAGCGTTATATATTTCCAGTTCTGAAGGAGAACAACATTTGCCGACATAAATATTCTCTACAACATCTGTTTTTGTTGAGATATTTATGGCTATAGTCTCTTCAATGTTGGACAAGTTTCGCTCGGAATCCACCGTATTTACAATATTTGATAGAAAATCAACTACTGAAGGATGGTAAAGGTCATTTTGAGTATCTTCTTCATAATCCAGAAGAAGAGAACGATGGTGGGAATCATTCCATGGTGCTCCTTCAATTACCATAGCTTGGAGAATTCCTTCGTCGGTGCCATGCACTTGCGACCAAGGATCTGAAGGAGTACCATATTCTCTAGACCTATCTATCCAAACGCTTGATGAGCGTTGATTTGGGTTTGCCTTCCATGCCAGAAACATTGATTGCTATAATATTTCCATTGGGCTCAGGGGCAAAACCATTGCATGATCCATGTTGATATCATTTTCTGAGATCTTTGTGGAAGATATCATGTTGCAGGTTCCTATTGATGCTACTTCCGCCAGATTGATTGGAGGTGGAAGAGCGAAAGTTCCCATTAGTATAGGATCTTTTAGTAGGCCTACTCTGATATTCTGAAGCGAATGGGGGCTTCCATGGATCATGGGAATGCTTCCTGTAACTTGAGAACCATTGGGGAGGAAGTTTTGCTGATCGACGATTGTGATCCCTCCTTGAAATGGAAAAGAAATATTTCGAAAATAGGTCGACACAACAGCTGCCATGGCATATATCCATGGTCGTCCTAGTAGGATGTTGTAATCAAGATTCCCATCGATGACTTCAACATCTATTTCTATTGTTTTCCCTCCTAGTTCAACTTTCAAGTTATTTAGGATACCGTATGGGGTATATGTCCTTCCGTCGAATGCTTTTAATGTCGTCGCAGACCGTGACAAGGTTGGAGATCCCAAAGTTTTCGAGCAACTCATCGACATAATACATGTAGATGCCCCCTCATCAATAATTGTTCGATGAACAGTTTTGTTGAGGGCTTTCACTTGTACAAGGAAAGCTAGTTGAGCCGGGAACTGAGGATCGTATCCTTTGTGGTCGAAGGATACAAGATTGGAATCCTTTGGATCAATCCCACCAATGGCCGATAATAAAGCCTGCCTTTGGGATGGGCAATTTTGTAGTACTTCAAGAGACGACATAGCGGATGGCGATTGGGCCAAATCTTCCACTATAGTTGACTCATCCTGTTTCTTCTTCTTCCCTTTGCCTTTCTTCTTGCTTCCTGGTTGTTTGGTTTCTTTGCCCTTATCTGTCGACACGACATTTACTCCTGAAGCAAGAAGTTCGTCTTTTGCATTTTGACCTGAAATATTACGGGCCTTCTTGGATGTAGCCTTTGTCGATTTCGTGTCTGTCATTCCAATCACGCCATCGCTGGCATGAGAGTCATTGTTCGATTTAGGAGGAGGAGGAATTGAGAATTCCGGTCTAGGGGCGTCAGGTATTTTGTCGTAGAGCGTGCCAGACTGAGTGTAAATCAAGTCCAGATATTGTGCACGAGCGATCACTTGCTCTTCCGTTACGACTCCTCCCTTTGCCACATCTTCCGTGATGGAAGGCAGTAATGACTTGATAAACCATTCAGCTAATAGCTGATCGGGAACGTATGTTTTTACCATCCTACGACGATGTCGCCATTCATGTATATGATCAGATATGTGAGTGGTCGTTGTCTGTTTGAAGTTGGTAAGCAGTTCTGTTCCCATTTCATACCTTATTGGTAATTGAAAATGGGTTAAAAAGGTTGTGGCTAAGGCACTGAAGTTGTCGAACGAAGCTCTAGGCAATTCGATGTACCATTTTGCCGCTGGACCCATTAATGTCCTCTGAAAGAGGCGAAGTCTTATCGAATCATCGTTTAGGGTGTTTGATGAACACCATAGATGAAAGGTCATCACGTGATTCGATGGATCTTCCCCCAGATTTCCATTAAATTTAGGAATATCTGATGGAAGTTTATGCGGAATCGCTGTCCACCAAGGGGCGTAAGCAATTGGATTGTTTGTTAACTAGTTTAAATCAGGTAACTCTAAAGTTGCTGCGAATGGTAACTGTTGATTCAGGTTAGGTGAAGCATACCCAGGATATGATGGAATCGCCTGAGCAGTTGGTCTTTGCATACCGACATAATGCATTTGATGCTGGTATGTTTGGTAAGGTTGGTGGACTTGACCATTATAGAATGGTTTATTTTGACCGTTTTGAATGTACGGCTGTCCACTGTTTGCAAAGATCTGCTGCTCAGCACCTTGGTATACTTGTTGGAATTGTGGTTGTTGGTATTGCACCAGCCACGGTTGTGAAGCCATGTGCTGTTGCCCGATACTAACCATTTGACCAAGGTGAGGGGTAATTGTACCCGTCTGGACCTGTGTCGCCCCACTAGTCGGCGATTGTGGTTGATTCGCAGGGTCAAGGGGCTGTTGCATTACAACCTGAGGAACCTGAGGTTGGCACACAACAGGCAGCGCTTGAACTTGCGACACCATCACAATAGCTGGCGTAGTCGGTATGTCCGACATAGGGACGCATTGTTGCATCGAATACACAATTCTTGGTTGTTGAGGTAGTATAGGTACCCAACCACTTGAGGTAATTCCAGTATAACCTGAATGCTGTTGTGAACTCCTGTATGGATATCCTCCCAGAGGGGATAATGAAAGGGCATACTGCCCCCCATACGGCGGTAATCCAGAACTCAAGGGAATTGTTTGCCCTTGGGGATCGGACTGCCCAAATTGACCTCCAAATGGATCAATTTGTTGAGACTCAACATAAGAGTTTCCAGATATTATTCCTGATGAACAAATAGGAACGGACCAGACTTTTGAAATATCCCATGGGTGGGCTCCTTCTAGCGGTTGTGAGCTAGTCGGGACAGATGGTATGCCGGCAAACATTGTCGGAGTGACAGCAGGGAGTTCTGTCGTCGCTGTGTCAGAAGACACAGTCCTAGATGTTGATGGTTGTTCAGACATTTGTAGTCTATCCAAAAGATTACCTAGCGTCGAAGGATATAGAGTGATCCCGACTCCAAAGTGCATTGGAGTACTTGTTTGAGGATCTTCTACAATTTCCTCTATCACAATCAGACCAGGTGGAAGGGGAAGACCGTCAGGTCCGTAAAAAAGTTCTGGTGCCGAAGAAGCAGCGACAGATGTTTGAAGAGTAAGACTCTCTGAACCGGTTATAGATGGAACTGGTTTAGTAACACAAGTGTTTATTCTCAAACTAGGATCAGTACCACTGTCCTTCTGTGGTTGTTGAACTTCTTCTGTTGAGGCAGGGATTCTAGAAATGTTTGGAGTAACCGGAGTCTCTGATGTCGTTGGAACACTTGTTCTAACTTTGATAGGAGACTTGGAACCGGTTAAACGAGTTCGCTTTGTCCGTACTGGTTTCGCTTCCGGAGACAAAGACGGTTGACTCGTAAGCCTCCGCGAACAACGGGGTTTCAATTGACTTTCTTCCATGACTGCGGATTACTCGATCAACTAAAATAAAGGGAAGGTATGTTTCTGAATTAAATTAATTTTAGACGCTTTTGACACAACTTGTTTTTTCAGTTTTTAAGAGTCGAGAAAAAACAAAAGATGACTCTAGTCTCCTTCGATTTTTAATGAGCCTGAAGTGAGAAGTGCTCAGATGGACCTTTTCCATTAAGGAGTCTGAAAAGGAACGAAAGGGACTGCTCTGGAGGTCTAGGTAGAGGGAGTACCAAACCAATCGCAAAACTGCAGAATACTTTTTATGGTACGGCAGTCAATCTTCCCGAATGCTGTGTTCGGTGCATTGCGATCAGTAGGGCGGCCGACACGGCTTCCTATGGATAAAGGTTTTAAGCCTATAGGGGTCTCCCAATATATACTCGACGGTACGTGGGAGCACAAGTCCGTACTGGCACTTATCGTCTCAAAGTGGAGGAATCACCCAACCATCAGTGAGGACAACAGTTACCAGGCTTTACAACGCCGGAATACGTCTCTAGCCTATACCTCTAAATGTTGTGCGTTAAGTTCCAAAGCATTGTTAAGCTCATTGAGTTTATTTTAAGTTGATCTTTCTTATGAAGTTTGCCTTTTGGGATCACCATGAGATGTAGATGTAATTCCTAAAATGCAATCTAAAGATGATAAACAAACTTTTATCTCTTTTCAGCAATGAAAATCCTAGCTACTAAGGGAAAAGAAAGACACAATCTTTTCGCAAAGAGCAAAGAGCACACTGTAAATGCACTTTTCCTAAATCAAGCCAAACAGACTGCCAATATGCAAATGCACATGCATGTGTTTTGTTTTTCACTTTCTTAATATTGATGCCTAAAAAGAAAGTTGTTGTACAAATCTGAATTTCCTTTCAAGTGACAAACACAAACAAGCTTCTTTTTGAAATCAAAAGGTAGAGATGATTACGACACTTTATGATTTTGAAATAAATACTCGTTTCGACACTAGAAAGTCACAAATTCAAGCCAAAGGCAAAAGTAAAAGCATAATCGACTATCAACAGCAAATAAACTTTCTCCTATGATCAAAATCGACACTTGCGACAGATCTAAATCAAAGGACGACAGTACGACTATTATACTTTTGCAAATGAAAATTGTAAATGACGTAACAAACACACAAAAAACATCTACAGTTTCTTTTGTACAACTGAGGCGGAATATCAGTAAGGAAAAGGGGCTTGAAACAATGAAATACTGATCACAGGCTGCAAAAATCAGAGACAAAATTGGAAAAAATGAAGCAAAGAACCTCAGCTGCACAAGGCTAGGCTGATCAGCGCACCTGTTACACAGAGAAACTGCATTGCAGTGCAGGTAGCCCTCTCGGGAAGCAAGGATAATTTTAGGGGCGAATGTTCGCTCTTTGGCGAAATTAAGGGGTTTTAAATTTTTAGTGGGCGAATATTTTGTATCATAGTACATTTTTACAAATCACCTCAAATAGCCCACCTTATTTTAAGGGAGAGGGTAAAAAAGGTAAATTTAGCCCTTGAAATTAGGACTTACAACCTTCCATTCGCCCATTTTCAAGAATAGGTTTTATTTAAGTGAATCCATTCGCCCATTTTCAAGAATAGGTTTTATTTAAGTGAATCCTATGAGCCAAATACCATATTTATAAAAGAGGTATGGTAAATTAATATAAATATAAATAAATGAGAGGTATGGTAAATAAATAAAACATTTTTTATATTTACTCCATAAGTCACCTTATATACATGTAAGGGTGTAAACAAATAAAAATATAAGTAAAGTGGAGGTATGGTAAATAAATAAAACGTCTTTTTATACTTACTTAAAAGGTATGGTAAATAAATAAAAATATAAATAAACTAGACGTATCGTAAATAAATAAAACCTCTTTTTATATTTAGTCCATAACCCTAGTTATATTTATGAAGGCTCAAGAAAGAGGTTTTATTTAAGTGAATCCTATGGGCCAAATACCATATTTGTAAAAGAGGTATGGTAAATTAATAAAAATATAAATAAACGAGAGGTATGGTAAACAAATAAAACATTTTTTTATATTTACTCCATAAGTCACCTTATATTTACGAACACTCAAAAAATGGGTTATATTTAGGTGAAACCTATGGCCAAAATACTATGGGACAAATATCATGGACTAGATTGTTATTAATACCATGCAAAAATCCATTATTAACCCTAATATTAGAATTAATAAAAATAAAAATGGCACATGGTATTGACCCATGGTATTCACCAAAATGGCACATGGTATTGACCCATGGTATTCACCTGGAATGTAGCCTATTTAAATGGGGGAATTAAACCAGCATGTAGCCTATGCTAAGATTCACTAGGACTTTACAAAGTTTTATTATTTAGTGAAAGACTCGCCAAGATCTTACAAGATTTTATAATTGAGTAAAATATTCGCCATGCCTCGTGAGAGATTCGCCAAAAAATTATATATACATATTATATTATTGATAAAATCGCCTTCCATTTTTCCTATATACCATGGAGATTCGCCCATTTATTATATTTATAAATTTAGGGGGGGTTCTTAAAATTTTCCCTGTCGGGAAGTGCATTGAAATGCAGAACCTCTTCATAGAGCCTGCGCTGGGGCAGAAACGAGAGTTCTATCCGGGTTCTGGGTCACGGTTTGCAGTTTAATCTTTGGTTTTTGGCTGAGTAAAAGCAATCAATAATACACAATGAGAGATAGATCTAAGGGGGGTTCTAAGAGCTATCACAAGGGCAATCAGTTGGTCTATGAATCAGCTGTTCAAGTCATAAACAGATCCAATGAATGGATTGAAGCAGCAGATGTCTACTTTGCATTTGTTAATGGCAAATGCAGTTCGATTGCTGCTTCTAAGTTTATGAAATAAACAACAAGAGAAACACAACCAAACTAACTAGACACGATCCCCAGCGGAGTCGCCATTTTGTTATCGAGAAAAGTGTCTATCTAGATCTGCTCTATCCCACTAAGGTGTGACAGCAACCTTAGAAACAAACAGAGGAAACTACTTTTGTATTCTTCCTTATGAACTATAAACGAAGAGGAATAGGATGAACCAACCTGTGTCTTGCGCTATTCCTTTGATCCAATCTCTCTCCTCTTTGACAGCTCCCAGCTACCTGCTCCCTCACTCGCCCAGCTTCACCAAGTACCTCCAAGATCACAGAAGAAGGAAACTATACAAAGACATGGGTTTATATTCATAAATAACTTAGGATCATATTTAAGTTAACCATACAAATGTAACAAGCATCAATGAAACACAAGCATGGAGAAGAAACTCAAATAGTTTTATTGATATACAAGAAGATCCAAGAGGAGTTACAACTGATGATTCCTGACCCAGCATCAACCTCCCAGCAAAGAAGTCCCTTCTTCAACCCCAACAAAGCATAGATCACCCAATTCTCTGATATGTATCTCAAAACCAACAGCAATTCCTTACAATGTGCAAAATTCCAGCCTCTGGATCTCTGGGATGAGGGATCCATATATAGATGTATGCAAGGAGGATGAGTCAGCTCATGAATTGATTAGTGGCTTCTCTCTGTCAGTTCTTGCTTCCACTTGGAGACTGAGAGCCTCTTACTCATCCTTGGTCGAATTCAGTGAGGCAAGTGTCATTGGAGAAGATTCTGGAAGCTTCCATTGTCTCTCCACCTCGTGGAATGACTCTGCCACTTGTCATTTCCCGCTCAACACACCCTGGTAGTGCATTTAGGTGCATTGCAATGCACCTAGCTAGTGGACTTAGGTGCTATGCAACGCACTTGGCTAGTGGAGCAGCTGAAATGATCCTGATTTGACTTATTCTGAGCAGTTTCTGGTGGAGAACTTCTGCCCAAGAAGCTGTAATTTGTTGACCTTGTTCCTTTAGGAGTTATAACAACACTTTTAGGGACTTAGGAGCCCTTGGTTTATGGACATTTCATGCTTAGAGCTGTAAGGCACAAAAATGTCTATAACACAGTTCATAACTAATTAAAGAATCATTAAGCATATATTTTGTTTTTATGTAACAATAACCATTTACATTAACATTAATGATTTACATTAGATCATGTATCACAAGTTGCATTAACCATTTATATGAAGTCATTTATTTCACATGTTACGTCAACCATATTGTAACTCTTCATTAAAATGTTTTAGAATAAAAAGATTATATTTACAAACACAACAATTCATTACCTTCATCACAAATAGAATTCACACATGGCCGATAGATGAAAATTTATCATATGTGAAGAATTACAAAATCCAAAAATACAGTTTAGATCTCAATTAAAATCTTTTCCACCCCATTCTTATTTCATAATTATGCTTTATTTCTTTTTATATATAGATATATATACCAAAAAACAAATATAAACACAAGTTAATCTATAAAAATCATAAAGTTGAATGAAATGATGTCATCATCCAGCTTTTCTAATTTAACAATCATTTTATATAATCATTTTCATTTTATATCTGTGCCTTCTAGAAAACCATTCATGTGATAATTCGCTCCGACACACGAGAAAAGTAGGGCCGAATCAACAGAATTGAATTTTCCGGATAGTGAAATGTGCCAAACCTAAATTTAGCTTTCCAGATAGTAAAATGGGTAAAATTATATTCATTACAGAAGTACAAGCGAGTGACAATCTGTGATGAGTAGAGAGGCAATTAACAATGATCCATAAATTTGCAGTTTATCTTAAAACAAATGTAAACATGCATCTGGAGCTCTCCAATGGACACCAGTGGCATTGAGAGAGTGAAAGGAAGTTCAATCTTGTAGAATTAAGCTCAAATCAGAAACTTTAGCCTTCATGCCTTTACAACAATTGGCATGCATTGTGAACACATCCTCCAGACCTGCTCTCCTGTGACAGAACCCACTGATGTACTTGGTATCCAGAAACATAATATAATCTTCAACCCTATTTCAGACAAGTAACTCCCTGATTTTATGTGGTTGGACACGTGCTGATCGTGCATGTTAGGGTAGGAAATCCTAGAGTCATACCACCATTCATAAAACCTAATGCTTCTCTCATTGGAACAAACAAAGTTAAAACCTCCATTGGCCTCATTCGATAGGTCGTGTGGATTGCCATTGTTATAATCGATGGCAATCTGAAAATCAGCCTTGTCATCAGATAATTGGAATGGATTCCGAAAGCACAGTATATCCGCATCCTGTTCAGTAAATCATACAGTAGAATCGATTAATCATTGTATCATACTACTAAATTTGATTGAAATTTCTGACTGAAATCCCTAAGGGACATTTCAAATCTTGATGGTGCTGAATTTATGTGGATAAGATTTCTTAAATATCTTAGAATATGATCTTCCAGAGAGATATTTGACTGTCTTCTTAACTTTAGATTTTAGAATATTTTCAAAATGGGGATTTAAATACAAATATCCTTATAAGCTAAAATTTCGATCACTGCCTTATATTATCTCAAATAATGAAATAAAACTACACTTACTGACAAAACAAAACTGTAACCCAGAGACAACACATGTTTAAGAAATAGTATACTGGCCCACATCAACTCCAAGTATCCTTGGCTCATGATAACCTCCTCCTCTGAAAAATCAGATCTTTCCGTCAGCGAAATATAGTAGTGTGGATGAATCTATTGGCAACGATAAAATGACCCTTGGTCCACTAAAACGAGGAGAACATGATTCAATAACTGTTGTGTCCCTTCACCGATTCGAGGACTATGGAGGTACAAATCCAGTATACTGTTTTCTTCCGTCCAAGCTGCGTTTATTGTTGTGATTATCACAGTCTTGTTTGGCATAGAAGCTTTTTCTAGAGCACTCCCCAAATCATGGGCACTTACAAACGAATTCAATTATGAACTCTGCAAGAGATTGGCACTTAATTGAACACTAATAGCTGTTGAAATATTAATTTCAACCTGCCGTGCAGCAGCATTAAAACGGCGACCATAAAACCATTCCCGAAAACCACTACCTTATCGGACCGCTTTTGGTTTGCAGGTGGTTTTCGTACAAACTCATCCGATGCAATGAAAACTTGACGCGCGTCCATTGTACCTTCTCCAAAACAGCCTTTCCATCGGGACATAACGTTCAACAAATAAAGGCCTTCCGATATTCACCACAACCGTTCGATTTCTTCAGGGCAGATCAACGGTTGACGGACAACATCAGACCTGCAGCAAATGAATTTTGACGTGCCGTAAAAGTTTTTGGTTGACCGCCGTTCATCTCAGTAAAACAATTAATGCACTTTATTTGGGTTGGTAAAGTTTTTTAATTTTAATGTTTTTAATTCTTACGGAGGTATGGGCATAGTAAATATGTATTTACGTGTTATGTTTTTTTTATGTATTGCATATGCATTGTATATGCTATGTTTTTGTGGTGTTGACCATTCGGAAATGCAAAGGTGAAAACGCACAGCAGTGCAAAGAAAACGAAACTGGAGCAGCTTGCAAATGGAGTATAGGTTTTTCACACAGCAGTGTGAATGGGAATGCACAACACCGTGGTAATTTTTGTGGAGCTCATGCATTGAAATGCATAGCAGTTTTATGTAATGTGAAGAATGGATTTGTAATTTTTTATTTTATAGCAGTAAATGTAAACAAAAATTTACATACAGCTGTGTAATTTTTTTTTAAGGAGACAGAGTAACTTTTGTTGTTGAAATGTATTTTTGGTGAATCCCTCTGAGTGAAAGAGGATGAATCTTGTATCAGGAATTTTATTTTAATGAATACAAAGCTTTTTATGGGTGTGTAATACTCTGTTCTCAGAAATCTATTCTTGCTTCCCTGTGCTAAGATCCTGGAGAGAAACAGAGCGTTGTCTCTGTGTTCAGTTTATTTTGTTTTTGGGATTTTACCAGAAAAATCCCCAACAGTGGTATTAAAGCTGGTTTAGGCTCTTTAAAGGTATTAAAGAAGCTGAAGGGAGGAGTTTTTGTTGCAGTAGTAAATCTTCTCTAGTAGAGTGAAGTCTCAGGCAAAAGAATCCAGGTATTCTTCTTTATGTTACTGCTGAAGAAACAATGTTTTAAATACACTGTCAAGGATTTAGAAGCATAGCTTAGAATGCAAGGAATGGCTAGCACAAGCACTAGTATGGGTATGTTTAATACCTAGATCCCACAGTTTAATGGGAAAAACTATGACTACTGGTTAATAACCATGAGAGCCCTGTTTGCCTCACAAGATTTATGGGAACTTGTTGAAGATGGATTTGAAGAACCAGTAGATGAAAATGAATTTAATAGATTAACTTAGGCAGGGAAAGACCTATTGAAGAGCAATAGGAAGAAGGATTCAAAAGCCCTTGTATTTTTTTATCAAGCAGTGGACCAGAGTGTGTTTCCAAGGATAGCAGTAGCTAAGACATCCAAAGAAGCATGGAAAACCCTCAAGACAGCTTATCAAGGCATGGAGAAAGTGAAGACAACAAAACTACAATTTCTGAGGAAATATTTTGAGAATCTGTGCATGAAGGAGTCAGACAATATTGACTCATTCTTCACACATGTAATTGGTCTGGTCACGTAGATAAGGACTCATGGAGAGACTCTTGAAGAAAGGAGGATTGTGGAGAAAATATTGAGAGTCCTACCCTCAAGGTTCCATGTGATTGTCACCACCATAGAAGAGACAAAGGATCTCTCAAACTTTTCAGTTGATGAACTTCATGCATCACTGATAACACATGAGCAGACGCTGAGTAGAAATGAAAACTCATCTCTAGAGCAAGCCTTTAAGACCCATATGTCCTTTGGAAGAGGAAGAGGTCAAGGTAGAGGAAACAAGAGAGGAAGAGGCAGAAGCCAAAACAAAAGTGGAAGGAACAGTCTAGCAAATGCTCAAGGAAGAGGCAGCAATCCATATCAGAACCAAGGCCAAGGCAGCAGGCAACAAAGTGGACAACATCATGCTCAAGGACAAAGGTATGAAAAATCAAATGTCCAATGTTACTATTGTAAAAAATATGGGCATTATGCCAATGAATGTAGGAAGAAGCAGCATGATATGAATAATAGATCTAGTGCAAATATTACTAGAGAAAATATCAGCCAAGATAATGCGCTGTTAGCTTGTAACATGGTTGAAACAAACAGTGATGATATATGGTTTCTAGATTCCTGTTGTAGTAACCATATGACAGGAAACCTAGCCTTGTTTTCAAATTTAGATCAGAGTGTGAAGTCACAAGTCACACTTGGGACTGATAGCAAAATTTTTGTTATGGGAAAAGGAGAAGTTAAGATATTTACAAAGAAAGGTGAAAAGAAAACCATAGCAGATGTCTACTATGTTCCTGGAATGAGATGTAACCTCTTGAGTATTGGACAGCTTGTTCAAAAGGGTTACAATGTCTTCTTTGTGAATGATGTATGCACCATCATGGATAGAGCACCCAGCAAAAGATGTATTGCTGAATTGAAGATGACGAGGAACAGGATGTTCACTCTCAGAAGGGCAGATTTGAAAAACAAAGAAGTAATTGCAGCAGTTACCCAAGAGGCTTTCCAAAGCGTACCAAAGTATGAAAATTGGTTGTGGCACTTGAGATTTGGACATCTCAACTTTGGAGGTCTTAACTTGTTGAGTAGAAAATGAATGGTAAGAGGATTACCATTGATAGAGAAACCAGACAGCCTTTGTGAAGGTTGTATCTTGGGGAAACAACACAGAGAGAGTTTTCCATCTGAGAAAAGCATAAGGGCAAAAGCACCCTTAGAAATTTTCCACTCAGACTTATGTGGATCAATGCAAACTCCATCTTTAGCAGGCAACCAATATTTTCTAACATTTATTGATGATTTTACAAGAAAGACTTGGGTTTATTTCCTGAAGAAAAAAAGTGAAGTGTTTGAAAAATTTCGAAATTTCAAAGCACTTGTGGAAAATCAAAGTGGTCTGCACATCAAAGTTTTGAGAACTGACAGAGGAGGTGAGTATATCTCCAAGGAATTTCTACTTTTTTGTAGAGAAAATGGAATTCACAAACAATTTACAGCTAGGTACACTCCGCAGCAAAATGGAGTTGCTTAAAGGAAGAATAGGACCATCATGGATATGGCAAGGAGCATGTTGAAGGCAAAGCATTTGCCAAATGATTATTGGGCTGAAGCTGTACACTGTGCAGTATATATTTTGAATAGGTGTCCAAAAAAAGCAGTGATGAACAAAGTGCCGGAAGAAGCATGGAGTGCGAGAAAGCAAGGAGTCACCCACATGAAGGTTTTTGGATGTGTGGCCTATGCACACATTCCAGATTAGCTAAGGAAGAAGTTGGACAACAAAGGGGAGAAATGTATTTTCATTGGATACAGTGAGGAATCCAAGGCTTACAGGTTGTATATCCCATCCACCAAGAAGTTTTTCGTGAGCAGAGATGTTCAGTTCATTGAGGAGGAAGCTTGGGATGGAAGCATAGAGAAAACAGTGAATGTTAAAAACTGTTTGGCTCATGATGATGATGATGAGGAGATGGCTGAAATACATCCCCAAACAGTAGCGCCAACACAAGGAAAGCAAGGGACACCCTTGAGGATAAATGAAAGTGCTTCTCCAAGCACACCACAAGGAGGAAATTTAAGTGCATCTTCAAGCACTTGTACACCGAATGAAAGAGGTAAGAAATTCAGAAATTTAAGTGATATTTATGATGAAGGTATGAATTCTTTGTTTTCCTTATATTGTCATGTTGATGACCCTATTCATTTCGAAGATGCAATTAAAGATAAGAAATGGATAGAAGCTATGGATGAGGAGATGAATGCCATAGAAAGAAACAAGACATGGGATTTGGTTGAGCTACCAAAAGGTAAAGAAGTAATTGGAGTCAAATGGGTCTACAAGACCAAGAGTAATGCTGAAGGCAGGATAGAAAGGCACAAGGCAAGGCTGGTTGTCAAGGGATACAAGCAGCAGTATGGAAGAGACTATGAGGAAACTTTCGCAGCAGTTGCAAGAATGGAAACCGTGAGAGCAGTGATGTCCATAACAGCACAAAACAAGTGGAAAGTTTACTAGATGGACGTGAAATCAACATTCCTAAATGGAGTGTTAATGGAAGAGGTTTATATTGAGCAACATCTAGGCTATGAGAAGAAAGGCCAAGAGCACAAAATGTGCAAATTGAAGAAAGCTCTTTATGGGCTGAAGCAAGCGCCAAGAGCATGGTACAGTAGGATAGATTCCTATCTATTGGAAAAAGAATTTGAAAAGTGTGAGGGAGAACCCACCCTCTACATCAAAGAAAAAGATGGTAAAATTTTAATTGTTTTGTTGTATGTTGATGATATTATTTTCACAGGCAATGATGTTTATCTCATTGAGAATTTCAAATCAGTCATGAAGGAAGAATTTGAAATGACTAACATGGGCTTGCTGAGATACTTCTTAGGAATAGAAGTAGATCAAAATGGAAATGGAATTTTCATCTCACAAGCAAAATATGTAAATGAAGTGTTGGAGAGATTTAACATGCAGGACAGCAAGGCAGCAATCACACCCACAGTGATGGGATTAAAACTCAGCAAAGAGGACAGTAGCAAGGATTTTGATCTTAGCTTGTATAAAAGCATAGTTGGCAGCCTAATGTATTTGACTGCAACTGGGCCATATATAATGTTTGCTGTTAGTTTAATTTCCAGATTCATGGAGAGGCAAAAAGAAGCACATTGGCAAGCAGCAAAAAGAATTCTGAGGTATGTCAAAGGTACTAAAAGGTTTGACATTTTATATACTGTCTCAGAATGTTCAGATTTAGTTGGATACACTGATAGTGATTGGGCTGGAAATGTAGATGATCGGAAAAGCACTTCCGGTTATGTTTTTCACATGGGTTCAGGAGCCATTTCATGGGCTTCTAAGAAACATCCTATTGTAGCATTGTCTACAGCAGAGGCTAAATATGTGGCAGCTACAGTAGCATGTCAAGCAGTCTGGATGAGAAAAATGTTAAGGAACTTAGGCCAAGAGCAGGCAAAAGGAACGGTGATTTTTTGTGACAATAGCTCAGCTATTGCATTATCCAAGAATTCAGTGTTTCATAAGAGAATGAAACACATTGACACAAGATTTCATTACATCAGGGAATTGGTAAGCAATGGAGAAATCACTTTACAACATTGCAGGACTCAGGAACAGGTTGCAGACATTTTGACAAAGCCATTGGACCAGAAAAGCTTTGAATTTTTGAGGAAGTGTTTGGGTATGACTGAATGCCCAGCAGTTGAAATTAAAGGGGAGTGTTGAAATATTAATTTCAACCTGCCGTGCAGCAGCATTAAAACGGCGACCATAAAACCATTCCCGAAAACCACTACCTTATTGGACCGCTTTTGGTTTGTAGGTGGTTTTCGTACAAACTCATCTGATGCAATGAAAACTTGACGTGTGTCCATTGTACCTTCTCCAAAACAGCCTTTCCATCGGGACATAACGTTCAACAAATAAAGGCCTTCCGATATTCACCACAACTGTTTGATTTCTTCAGGGCATATCAACGGTTGACGGACAACATCAAACCTGTAGCAAATGAATTTTGACGTGCCGTAAAAGTTTTTGGTTGACCGCCGTTCATCTCAGTAAAACAATTAATGCACTTTATTTTGGTTGGTAAAGTTTTTTAATTTTAATGTTTTTAATTCTTACGGAGGTATGGGCATAGTAAATATGTATTTACGTGTTATGTTTTTTTTATGTATTGCATATGCATTGTATATGCTATGTTTTTGAGGTGTTGACCATTCAGAAATGAAAAGGTGAAAACGCAGAGCAGTGCAAAGAAAACGAAACTGGAGCAGCTTGCAAATGGAATATAGGTTTCTCACACAGCAGTGTGAATGGGAATGCACAACACCGTGGTAATTTTTGTGGAGCTCATGCATTGAAATGCATAGTAGTTTTATGTAATGTGAAGAATGGATTTGTAAGTTTTATTTTATAGCAGTAAATGTAAACAAAAATTTACACACAGCTGTGTAATTTTTTTTTTAAGGAGACAGAGTAACTTTTGTTGTTGAAATGTATTTTTGGTGAATCCCTCTGAGTGAAAGAGGATGAATCTTGTATCAGGAATTTTATTTTAATGAATACAAAGCTTTTTATGGGTGTTTAATACTCTGTTCTCAGAAATCTATTTTTGCTTCCCTGTGCTAAGATCTTGGAGAGAAACAGAGCATTGTCTCTGTGTTCAGTTTATTTTATTTTTTGGATTTTACCAAAAAAATCCCCAACAATAGCCATGGGAATCTATTGTGTTCAACTACATAATCGATATTTACATAAAGTCAGAAGCAAGAAAACAAGAATTATAATTCACGATATCCATGGTTGGTGGACATGTAGAAACTCCTTCTGCCATCGCTCTGTCTAAGTGGGGAATAATAATATGACAGTGGAATCACTATTGAGAATATGCAGACATAATACTATGGCATGCTTATAGATCGTTCTTGGCTGAATGGCCTGTAATTGGCTTTGAAGCTGCTGGTTCACCATAATTGGATCTACAAAATATTAGTTAGCTTGAAAACAAACAAAGCTAAATAAGTTCCAAATTTTTGAAATTATTAGTTTCTTCCTTCCCACCTTTCCATTATTGTTATTATTATTATGATCAAATAACTCCATGGATGCCCTCAAAAAATTAATATATTTTTTATTAGAACAAATCAAACCACTAATTAAAAAAACCCAAATTTCTAAAATTATTAATTTCCCCTTCCCCGCCTTTCTACTCTTAATACTATGATACTTCCTTTCACGTTCTTTCTCAGATTGTCTGATCAGATGCCTTTTTATTAGAACACATATAAAAGGTCTAAAATTTTGAAATTATTGGTTTTTTCCTTCCCCACCTTTACATCACTGTTATTATTATTATTATACTTGCTTTAGCTGCGAGCAAAAGAATTACATATTCTGAGTTTTTTTAATTCGTCTTGTGCATGTATTTAACATATCTAAATTAACAAACTTCACTTTACATTGTGATTATTATTATTATACTTCCTTTAGCTACCAGCAAAAGCTTATATATTCTGATTGTTATTTATTTGTCTTGTACATGTATTTAATATACCCAAATTAACAAACTTGAGTGAATGCTTTTTCTTTAATATGAGACATGACGTCAAGTTATGACATTTGGATAAATATTGAATCCAGTACCTACTCCCTAGTAAAATAAGTCACACATACTTTCATTAAATAAACATATAATTTGCATTTAATTTATTAATATATAGAGTAGTTAATTAATTATTTGTTATTTATTATTATATATATAATTGGGTGAAGATTTGCATTATAAATAAATATTATTATTTTTATTATTTTTTAATATAAATGTATTTAACAAATTTATTATAAATAAATTAAATTAATATTAATTTTAAAAAAAAATTCATTTATATTTTAAAAGTCATATTTAGAATAATGATGATGAAGAATAACATCTTTGTTGGAAATAATACTGAAAGGGGGTGAATCAGTATTAGCAAGTCAATAATATTTCATTTCGGATTTATATACGCTACTTTAGTTAATCAAAATTGCGTGTATACGCAACTGTATTTAAGGCAACTAGCGTATACCCTTCAAACTTATAACTTAGTTAATTTATCATATGTTGATCTTTAATCTGTGCATCAAAACCATATAAACAGTAACCAGATGCAGTAAAAATAGAATAGATAATCACACACATGAACACAAGATATAAGGTGGAAACTCAATGTGGGTGAAAACCAGCTACTGCGATCGTCTCTATCTTCTTTTAATAAGAAACTTCTTTTTACAATTTTTGTACTAGTGCAGTCTTATACCAGTATGCAGGCTTTTACCTGCAGAAGGCTACAACCTTCTTTTGTTCTCAAGCTTCTCTTTGAAGGGAGTTATAACCCCTTAGCTCTTGTACTAGTTGATGTGTCTACTAGTACGTAGGTGCTGGCTTATAGAAGGCTATAGCTTTATCTTTTCTTCCAGGGACCACTTTTCATAAATTTTCAGATTGGATCCATCAATAACATCAATCAAACATCAAATATATCTGCATCAATCAATCTCCTTTGCACCAATCAAAACTGAATCAATTAATAACTTCTTAGAATGTTGTAACCAGAATACAGTAATAGTAACCAGAACCCAAACTAGAACCCAGAACACTGCAACAGTAAAGAGAAGTGGCTAAAGCATATTTTATTAGGTATACACTACTTCAATGTGTCAAACCTGCGTATATACGTCATTTTCTCAAGGCTAACCTATGTATACGCTGTTTTGATATGCAGAACCAGCATGTATACGCGCCTATGCTAAAGTGAACCTGCGTACAGATTTGTAAATGATGATTTAAACTTTACAACAATTCTAGACATCAATTATACCCAGATCATCATATTTATAGATTACAACATGCGAGTTATTAAGATAAAAGATCAAAACCACACAAAGATACTTCTCTTCAAGCGTTAAGATCTTGACCCATCAACAGAACTTATACTTCGTCAAGCGCTCAGGTTCATCTTTGATTCAGATCCAGCTATGCACCATAACCTGATAAACCATATTCTAGATCTTTCTCTTTATTAGATATTCGATACATGAGTGTCTTTGCCTAATGATCTTCTCCTCCTTTTATAGTCTTAGGCCTTACTCAAAACCATGGTCCAAAACCACTTAGAATCAATACCTTGGACCAAATACATGGGGTCAACACTTGGGACAAGATATCTTGGACCAATACCATGGATCCAAAATACCATGGACCAAATACCACAGACCAAAACTAAGTTTTCCAACATGTATGTGCCTTTCCTTATGTGAAAGTGCGTGTGTATGCTATATGTGCCTTTTGGTCTGTGAACCTGTGTGTACATGCGGCTTGGTCAATGGGGAACCTGCGTATACCTCTCTTTCTTCATTCTGTGAGCCTGAACTGTGATTTGTCATCTGTGTGAGTTGCCATCAAGGACAACACCTGTGTCATAGTGCCAAATCTGTATCATAATTCCAACAATCTTCCCCTTTGGACTTGATGGCAACCCCAAGTCCCTCTCCCCCTTTGTCATCAAGGGCAAAGGGTTATGTTCCCCCTGAGTTCATGCTGAATTCTCTGATATGTTGAAGTGTGTTGTCCATGCTCCCCCTAAATACAAGCAAGGTTTGCAAAAACATGACTCTATACATACATCATAAATGACCTTCCTATCACTAATGACTCATACATACATCCATCTCCCAACCAAGTGGGGATATACAAAGTTTGACTCATCCACCCAACCAAGTGGGTATAAACCAAATGTTTATAAATGTCAGAACAAGAACATTACATCATCTGTCCCATGCATAGCGGGGAAACAAAATAGGTCATTTCATGACCTTGACAAGAAAAAATATACATGACATAGAGACCAAATATCTAAAACAAGACTAAGATAGTTATCAGTGACTATCATCAACAACATCTGTCAATCACCATCCAGACTAGCAACCATGATCTCCCCCTGAACCTGTTCCACCTGAATAAAAAAAAACTATGAATTTGTACCAAGATCTTCTAAGATAATGCCAACAATGCATTACTATAAGTATATGCTCCCCCTGAACCTATGCCAGATGATCACTGTCAAACCCATATCCGACTCCTTTCATCCACTATTTTTCTTCAAACCAACATATACGCGACTGTATCCACAACAACTGGCGTATGTATGGCGTATGTACACGGATATGTTTCATGAAACTCACGTACAACCACTTTCTTCTAAAATAGATAAGTTTTAACAGCAAGATGATGCATCAACTACGCCCAACATCTGTCCAAGATATTCAAATGTCTCTCTAGGTAGTGGTTTTGTGAATATATCAACAACCTATTCTTTGGAGGGAACACACTCCAATTTGAAGTTTTGTTCAAGCACTTGTTCATGTAGAAAATGATATTTGATGGGTATGTGCTTAGTCTTGAAACGCATCACTGGATTCTTTGAAACACTGATTGCACTTGTATTATCACATAGAATGGAGATGGGTGGAGTACATGTGATCTGAATGTTTGCATCATCCAAAGGAGTTGTGTGTAGCAAGATGCAGCAACCACATATTCTGCTTCAATTGTAGATAATGCAATTGAACTTTGTTTCTTGCTGAACTAAGACACTAATTTGGAACCCATATAGAATGCACTACCACTAGTGCTTTTTTTGTCATCCACGCTTCCTGCCCAATCTGCATCTGTATATGCATGAAGTGTAAGATCTGTATCCCTAGGATACCATAAACCAAAATTCTGAGTTCCTTGACGATATTTGAAGATCCTTTTGACTGCCTAAAGGTGTGATTCCTTTGGATTTGCTTGGAATCTTCCAACTATTCCCATTGCATGCATGATGTCTGGTCAGGTACCTGTTAGATAAAGCAAACTGCCAATCATGGATCTGTAGGTTGGTTGATGTACTGTTGCTGATTCATCCTTTGAGATGAGACTGCATCCTGTTACCATGGGGGTACATACTGGTTAAAAATATTCCATGCTGTATTTTTTCAAGATCTGCTTGAGATACTTGGTTTGTGATAGAAAAATACCATCTTTATTTTGTTGAACATGTAGGCCAAGAAAATATGTGAGCTCACCAAGTAGGGAAATTTCAAATTCTTGCTGCATTACCAAAGCAAAGTTTTGACTCATGGCTTCTTCATTGCTACCAAAAATGATATCATCAACATACACTACAAGTATTAGCAATTTATCATTATCAATCTTTATATATAGATTGCTATCAGCAGATCCTTTTCAAAAACCTTGTTGATAGAGGTATTTGTCAAGATGGTAATACCAGGCCCTTGGAGCTTGTTTTAGACCATAGAGAGCCTTTCTGAGTTGGCATACAAGTTTGGATAATTTCCAAGGATGAATCCATCTGGTTGCTCAATATATACTTCTTCTTCTAAGTCTCCATTAAGAAAGGTAGATTTTACATCTATTTGGTATACTTTGAATTTCTAAAAGCTAGAAAGAGCAAGGAACATTCTTATGGATTCAAGTCTAGCAACAGGTGCAAAAGTTTCTTCAAAAACTATACCTTCTTGTTGAGAATATCCTTTACAAACAAGTGTGGCCTTGTTTCTAATAACTTCACCATTTTCATTTAGCTTGTTTTTAAATATCCATTTGGTTGCTATGATATTCTTATCATGAGGTCTAGGAACTAATTCCCAAGTATTATTCTTTTCAATTTGCTCAAGTTCTTCATTCATGGCCTTGACCCAACATTCACCTTCGCATGCTTCATTTACATTTTGAGGTTCGATGGAGGAAAACAATGCTAGATAGCTTGAAGCTTCTATAATAGTTCTTCTTGTCTACACACCTGCCTCTTTCTGTCCCAAAATTTGAGTCTCTGGATGATTTTGATGAACATACCTGGATGGATTCTTTTCTTCTGTCATTATCTGTTGTTCTGGTGCTTCATTGGTTTCTTCTTCTTCATAATTAGTTTCATTTGATGTGGAAGGATAATCCTCATCTTCTTTATACTCTTCAGTTTTTACCTGCTTTGGATTTTTGCCTACTTCATCAACCACAACATCAATACTTTCAATCATTTTCCCGAGTCTTTTATTATAACACTTATATCCTTTACTTCAGGAAGAGTAACCAAGGAGAATGCCTTCATCTGCTCTAGGTTTAAACTTGCCAAGTTTTTCATCAGTCCTTTTGATGTAACATTTTCTTCCAAAAAAATTGAAGTATTTTACAGTAGGAGTCTTACCATACCAAAGTTCATGTGGAGTTTGAGTGTTGTTTATCCAAATGTTTGTTTTGTTGAGGATAGTGATGGCAACAAATGCAGCTTCACCCCAGAAGGTTGGAGGAGTTCCAGACTCATTTAGCATGGCACGAGACATTTGTTGAACAGTTCAGTTCATCCTTTCTACCACTCCATTTTGCTGATGAGTCCTTGCGGTGGAGAATTCTCTTTTTATTCCATATTCTTCACAAAAGTCGAAGAATTCATCCGAGGTAAATTCCCCTCCTTGATAAGATCTGAGGCATTTGATTTTGCAATCTGATTCATTTTCAACCAAAGCTTTAAAGGCTTTGAACTTTTCAAATGCTTCATCTTTATGATTTAGAAGTCCTATCCAACACATTCTAGAAAAATCATCAATGAACAATATAAAGTATTCTTCTCCACGAGGTGACTTTTTCCTTGATGGACCACATAAATCAGTATGAACAAGTTCAAGAGGCTTACTAGCTGATCCTTCCTTCTCAGGGAAATGTGCTATGGTTTGCTTACCAAATTGACATGATTTTCATATTTTATTTTCTGGAATGTTGATATTAGGAAGATCACAAACAACCTGGAATTTGCATGCTTTCCTTATTTGTGGGAAGCTTAGATGCCCCAATCTTCTGTGCCATAGCCAGTGTTCATCATTTTTGCTTAGATAGCATTGTTGTTGTCCTCCCTTGAGTATGTATAAGTTGTTTGGAGTTCTTATGCCTTTGATCACGATTTCTCCTGTATCAAGCTCACGAACAACACATCCATTTGATCGAAATACTACTTCATTTCCTTGATCACACATTTGACTGACACTTAATAGGTTATGATTTAGACCATCAACATACATAACATTCCTAGCTTTAACCTTTTCTTTTAAGAGAACAGAACCTTTACCTTTTATGACAGCAGGAGTGTCATTTCCAAATGAGACATTCTTTTCATTTTCTAAGGCATTGTATGACTAAAGTTTTTGTTTATCACCTGTCATGTGTTTTGAGCATCCACTGTTGATGTACCACTGATTTTCTTGTCCTTCTGCATACAAGGCTATACCACATCTTTCTGTTTGTGGTTCTTTCTTTCTCCATATTTTGGGACTCAATGAAGTTTGCTCCTTCTAAGATGTTTCCCGAAATTTACTCCTGCATTCAGAATCTTCATGACCGAAGTTGTTACAGATAGAGCATTCTATTTCATTTTCAAGAAGCGAAAAGTTATTGTAGGTCCTTTTCATGATCCCTGTCACATTCCTTTGATTTCGTGCTTCTCTAGTCATGATGGTCTTGTAGGCAACACATTGAGCAGCTTTGTGTCCAAAGTTATGACATGAAAAACATTGGCCATTAAAGAAGTTCCTGCAATTATCGAATCTACTGACCTGGTGATTGTAGTTTCCATTGACATTCATTCTTGAAGAAAATTGAGTATGATTTACCTGAGGTTGGTTGTAACTTCTGTTCATCCTTGAAGTAGATTGAACCTGATTTACTTGGTGAACTGCTTTATGCCTTTGCTGACGATTGTCAAATTGTTCACTGCTCTTTGCTGCATCAAGATAGCTTTTAGTGGAGGTTGACGGCTTCTGTGCTTGAGATGCTTCTTCAGTATATCCAAGACCTGTCTTTATCAGAGGAGAACGTTGCACTTTGATAATTTCATCTAAAGTTTCTGATCCTTTAGCAAATCTGAGATTGAGAGCTTTTGTTTTCTCAATATCTTTCCTTAGACCCACAATTTCACATTCTAGTTTTTCATTATGTTTTTCTCTTTCAACAATTTGGAATGTCAGAGTATCTATAATCATATTCTTTTCTTTTAAACAAATTTTTAGTTTATATATTTCTTCATAAAGATTATCTTCATCTAAAGAATCCAAGAAATCATCATCTTCAAAAGCCATCAGAAGTCTATAGTCATTATTATCTTCATCACTATTTGATAAACCATCGCTATCTTCATGCGTATAGTAGCTCTTCTTACTTACACTTTGTTTTCTATTCCATTTTGCTGATTCCTTACCTTTATCAAGCTTATCTTTATGAGTACATTTGGCAGCATAGTGATTGACTCTTCCACAAGAAAAACATTTGAAAGGTAGTTTACCTCTGAATCTTCCAGAACCCCATTAAAGGTTCTTGACAAAGTTTGCTTCTTCCTCTTCTTCTGAAATATGTCCCGATTCATTGAATTATTCTCTTCCTAAAGCTTTGAATGTGGCTTCTCTCATGTCTGATGGACCTCCTTTTCTCATTTCGAAAGTAGTTAAGATTCCGTGCAGCTGTTTCATAGTGATACTCTGAAGATCCTGCTTTTCTTCTATGACAGAAACTTTTGATTCAAACGTAGTAGACAAGGATCTTAAAACCTTTTCAACTAAAGTAACTTCTTTTATCTCTTCACCCAAGTTATTCATGCAATTAACAATCTCATTTATACGTAAGAAGTAATTAGCTATACTTTCATCATTGTGCATTTTGAGAGTTTCATATTGAATTCTGAGATATTGTAGTTTTGCACGTTTTACCTGATTGTCTCCTTCATAGCTTAGAATGATCTTGTCCCATATTTATTTGGTGGTATTGAGCTGAATAAATTTGACAAATTCTGATTGTGATAGACTCCCTAATAATGTATTGACAGCCTTGGCATTGGTTTCATATTGCTTTTTACCTATCGTATCTGTAGGAATTGCTGATGGAAATGTATATCCTCCTTCCACGATTTCCCAGACATCTGTTCCAAGAGATTGAAGATAGGTTGTGGTTCTTACCTTCCAATGAAAG
The DNA here is from genome assembly GCA_031772625.1 of Pinus tabuliformis. NCBI lineage: Eukaryota > Viridiplantae > Streptophyta > Pinopsida > Pinales > Pinaceae > Pinus > Pinus tabuliformis. Next base: position 1,298,097,588 of record CM062807.1, read on the forward strand.
AAGTTGCTCCCATCAAAGATTGGTGGTCTAATGGATCCATCTCTTTCGTAGTTACTCATGATGATAGATCTTCCTTCAAGTGATCAAGCTTCTTCTGAAGGACCTACTCTGATACCAATTGTTGGAAATAATACTGAGATGGGGGGTGAATCAGTATTAGCAAGTCAATAATATTTCATTTCGGATTTATATACGCTACTTCAATTAATCAAACTTGCGTGTATATGCAACTGTATTTAAGGCAACTAGCGTATACCCTTCAAACTTATAACTTAGTTAATTCATCATATGTTGATCTTTAATATGTGCATCAGAACCATATAAACAGTAACCAGGTGCAGTAAAAACAAAACAGATAATCACATACATGAACACAAGATATAAGGTGGAAACCCAATGTGGGTGAAAACCACCTGCTGCGATCGTCTCTATCTTCTTTTAATAAGAAACTTCTTTTTACAATTTTTGTACTGGTGCAGTCTTATTCCAGTATGTAGGTTTCTACTTGTAGAAGGCTACAACCTTCTCTCGTTCTCTAGCTTCTCCTGGAAGGGAGCTACAACCCCCTAGCTCTTGTATTAGCTGATGTGTTTACTAGTACGTAGGTGCTGGCCTACAGAAGGCTACAACTTTCTCTTTTCTTCCAAGGACCACGTTTCATAAATTTTCAGACTGGATCCATCAATAACATCAATCAAACATCAAATATATCTTGTAATGCCTCGAAAAACAATGTAAATATTTGATTTACTGTGGTAGAAACAAACTGAACTGGTTATTTGTATTTGATTAAAAGTTAAATATAATTTTGGTTGATAATTTTGGCTGATTGTGAAATGTGAAAAAAAAAAAAAAATGTTTCCTGAAGGAAGGTAAATCCTCAAGGAGGAAGTTTTCCTCTTGAGGTGGGAAAAACGGTTGCTGAGGAAGCAACCCTAACTACCTTCCCTAACTAGAGGGTTTCCAGAAAAAGGGAAGAGGGAGGAAAAATTCTGTGCTGTAGGGATAGGCAGAAAAAAAGAGAAAAGACTCCAAGGAGAAAAGAGGTGACTAAGTATGGTGATGACCAGATAGCCCTGCTCGCTGTATGAGCAACTTGCAAAGACTGAGGTCTGGCAAGAAGCAAGGGGGAGATTCTGGTCCTGAAGGACGAATCTCGTGGTCGGGCGGTTTGACAGATGACAGACCCAGTTTCATGTGACTGTTAGAAAACTATATTCGATCTAAGGAATTCTAGACACCGTTTCTTCCAGGAGATTGCCAGAAAACGACATTTCAACCGGAAGAACTTCAGGTATGAGGCAATCCCTAGAACTGATATTAATTGGTAATTTTATAAGGTTATTCTTAGTTTCCTCTTTTCTGTCATATTATGAAGGGATGGTGAAAGAATTTTACAAGGAACTAGACGAGAAATTGTGTGAGGGTGTAGCATAGAGGGTAGGATTTTGTATCTGTCTTTTTTTTTTTTTTTTTCCTTTAAAAAAATTATACATACAGTTCAGGGAGTCAAGTGTGAGTAAGGGCTGCTAGGAAACCCCTTTCAAGGAATTACAGAAAATGGAAAACAGTCAATGCAGAGACTCATGTTAATTGTCGGGTTCTTGGAAATAAAATGTCATTGCAATGAAAACAGGTATATATTTCATAAATTAACTGAGAGTTTGATAGTTATCTGTTCTTTGTCCAAATCCTATATAAGTCTCGAAACACAAAAAAGTAAGAAAACTCATTTCTAGAAACTACAACCCGAATAATTTAACAACTGTGGGATTGAATTACTTAAGGAATTACATAGGCAAGCTTGAAGGCCCGTCAATAAACTCAAATAAAAACGAAGTTATCAATTCATAGCCCATATCACGCGAAGGAATCCCAATCCTTGCGTTAGCCGAGCAGATTTGTCAGGCTTAAACTCTGCCAAAACCCCTGTACCATAACCAAGAGGAAAATAACATAAGGGGTCTGGGCCTGAGGGCCAAATCCATCCGTCAATAAACACATGAAAGGTAAACAAAATTGAACCCTACACTCAGTGCAATAAATTCATCATTTCCTATAATAGAATGCCTGTGATAAAGAAATAGCATGTGGAATCATGTTGGGATGAACTCACCTGTTCGCCGCAGCGTGAGGAAGAAAGACCCTAAAGCCAGGGAGCCTCACCCGTGTCTGTGCATATTGTGCTGTGGGGAGAGATCCTCATACTTCACCACAATCATAAAAAAAAAACATGCCGCATGCAAGTTAGGAGCTTCAGATTGTTCATTACATGACTGAACATGGTGCAGAGCATAGGAAAATAACAAAAAACTTATAGACAGCACAATAAACCTTACCGCAAGGTAGCCGCTGTAAAAGACATAGTCCAAATCGCTCCGAACCAGTAGCAGGCATGAGAAACCACGACCATACATCAACCAGAGAAGTCTGGGTATGTGTTCGGTGCCCAAGGGAGGAGGGAACTGCATCAAGGCCGAAGGGAGACATTTCTGGAACCATCGATGAAATGTTTTCATTGAGTAAGGTGAACACCAAAATAGCTCTGCCTCGGATGAGCATTCCCTCTACCCACCGCCAATGCGGGGAAACACCCGAGGGCGTGGAAGTAGAGGGTACCAAAACCTTGCCTCCATCACGTGACAGAGCCATCAGGAGTAATTGCCAGAGCCAGGTGTATGTAACCAGTGCAATCAACAATAAATCTAGCAGTTAATACTCTACCACCTCAGAAATATTCCTTATTTTCTTACATAAGACGAGGTATTTCCCATGATAATCGTGAATGTGAATTTTACTTGTGGGTGTCATGCAATAGTGTACATAGGAGGGGTTAAAGTTAAAAAAAAAAATTACTGTTACATAAATTTACTGTGGCTGTATTACAAGTGGTATCAGAGCCAAGTTCAAAAAAAAACTATGGCCTTTGGGAAATCGGTGTGGTTATACAGATTGAATATAATTTATCTCCATCACTATTGAGAAAATTGTTTTAAAAAAAAAAAATTGCGTAACTTTTCACCTGTTATTTTTTTATGTTAAGTACAGGAGTAAGTTTGATAGTATGAGGAGAGCAGACAGTACATCCTAGGGAATTGTGGGGGGATAAGGACCTGCAGGGAACAATCTCGAATTATGGGTACAGCTGGGAGAGGAGGCTCGCAGTACAAACCTTGCAATTTTGGAGATGGTGCAGGAACTGAAGAATGAAATGGCCCGATTGCGGGAGGATAACGCCAGGTTAACAATGGAGCAGGAGAGAATTATAAAGAGCCTATCTAAAAAACAAAATCAGCAACCACTGAAACCCAGTGCTGAGCAACAGGGGATGTCAGGGGACCAACATAATCAAAATATAGAACCTGAAGAGTCGGAAGGAAGGGAGGAACGACCTGATAATGCCTCCGAACAGTAGACATCAAAAAGGCAACAGATAGAGTTGCAATGGGAATTTTGCAAGATCAAACCGCCACACTTTGACGGGGAGCAAGAGGAGGCATCTGAGGCATGGTTGATCAATATGAAAAAATATTTCCAGTTGTATGAATATGATCACAATCTTAAGGTGAGATTGGCCATTTGTCAATTGCAGGGAAAATCCACCTTGTGGTGGGAGGAAGTTAAGATGGTAAAAGTAGTGAGTGAACAAATTATCGCTTGGGAGAAATTTAAAATTACTTCAAAGAAAGATACTTGACATAACGCTTCTATGACGAAAAGGCAAGAGAATTCCATGACCTGCGACTGGGACAACAGACTATGGACGAGTTCATCACTCATTTTACTTCATTACTCCGTTATGTGCCTTATATTCGGGAAGAAAAAGCTAAAGTACAGAGATTTGTCAGTAGTTTACCCTTGGGTATGAGGGAAAGAATCGAATTTGACAATCCAAAGACGATGGACGAGGCCATACGCAAGGCCCGAATTTGTTACCAGCAAAGCAAGCAGAAGGGAGAAATCCTGGGTAAGAGATGGGTCGATAAAAAAGGCAGCAAACTAGCTGGGAGTACCAAAGGTAACTGTAGTGGTGGTAATAGAGGATTTTCCAAGGGGAAAATCAGCAGAAATTCACAAAAGAATTCGCTGCGACTAAAGCCCCCCAATGAGTCCAGAACCAATGACCAATTTGGAAAAAATGACAATGAAGGGACAACAAGGCCTCCAGTGCAATGTTGGGGCTGTGGTGGCCCCCATTATGTGAAGAACTGTCCCCAACGAAAAGGGACTGAGCAGGTTTCCCAGGTCTACGAAGCTTCTACGGTTGGCGATGTAGGACAGAGTCTACCGAAAATTAATGCTACTCTGGAAGATCGTCAGGCAGAGTACCAGCCGACCATGGTGGAATTCGAAGGTACACTCTTAGACCTTGTTGTCACTATTTTAATTGACCCTGGTGCAACGTTAAGTTATATTAGCCCTAGAATTGTGGAGCATTGTAGGTTGCAACCTGTTAAATTTAAGGACCCTTGGTTAGTCCAGTTGGCAACAGGGGCAAAAAGACGGGTAAATGCCAAGATCAAAAACTGCCCTTTAAAAATAGCAGGACAGCTAGTTACAATAGACTTAAATGTGCTTCCCCTTGGCTCGTACGATATATTAATTGGTATGGACTGGTTGGAGAAACACTGGTCCATAATTAATTGTAAAACCAAGACTATCAGTTATAAGGATGAGCTGGGAATAAAGCAAGAAATGCAGGGAATCAAGCGGCCAGTGCAAATTCGGCCCATAACCGCCTCACAGTTAGCAAAATGTATTAGGAAGGGATGTCGGATTTACGTTGTCCAAGTGGGCTATGCCAACTCGAAAGATAAAACAACCACAATGGAGAATATTCCTGTGGTACAGGAGTTTGCTGACGTATTTCCAGAGGAAATTCCCGGACTACCACCTAAACGGGACATAGATTTTACCATTGAATTAGTGCCAGGAGTAGCCTCGGTATCCCGGGCACCCTACAGAATGAGTATACTGGAATTGACAGAATTAAAAATGAAATTACAGGAGCTGTTGGACAAAAATTATATCCGCCCCAGTGTGTCACCCTGGAGAGCCTTGGTGTTGTTCATTAAGAAGAAAGACGGGACCCTGCGCATGTGTATTGATTATTGTCAACTAAATAAGTTGACAATCAAAAATAAATATCCTCTGCCCCATATTGATGAACTATTTGATCAGGTAAAGGGAGCAACAGTTTTCTCGAAGATTGACTTGTGCTCAGGGTATCACCAAGTCAGGATTAAAGAAGAGGATATAGCTAAGACCGCGTTTAGAACACGATATGGCCATTATGAATTTGTGGTGTTACCTTTGGGTTGACCAACACCCCTGCAAATTTTATGTGTCTAATGAACAACGTATTTCACCAGTACTTGGACAAGTTCATGCTGATCTTCATTGATGATATCTTGATTTATTCTCGAACTATGGAGGAGCACCAAGAACACCTCAGATTGGTATTACAAACCCTCCGAGAACATCAATTATACGCTAAGTTCAGTAAATGTGAATTTTACAAGGAACAAATACAATATTTGGGGCATATAATCACTAAGGAGGGAGTTGCCGTGGATCCTGAAAAGATACAAACAATAATGGAATGGCTGGTGCCTAAAGATGTGGCGGACATCTGCTCCTTTATGGGGTTAGCAGGCTATTATAGACGATTTGTGGAAGGATTCTCAAGGGTAGCATATCCCATTACTTCCCTACAGAAAAAGGGAAGGGCCTTTAGGTGGACCCCGGAATGTCAAAAAAGCTTCGAGCAACTCAAATACCTACTCACCACAGCACCCGTTTTAAGCATAGCTGATCCCAATAAGAACTATGTGGTGTGCACGGATGCAAGCAAAGAAGGGGTAGGGGGTGTGTTGATGCAGGAAGGAAAGGTAATAGCATATGAATCAAGGAAATTGAAAGAACATGAGCAGAAATATTCTGCTTATGATCTAGAATTGGCAGCTGTGATTCACGCCCTGAAAATGTGGCGACATTACCTTATGGGAAGAAAATTTTTGTTATTGACAGATCACCACAGCCTGACCAATTATTTTAGTCAACCCACTCTGAATGCAAGGCAAGCACGGTGGGCAGATTTCCTAAGCGGTTTCGATTTTGAAATCAAGCATTTAAAAGGGAAGGAAAATCGGGTGGCAGACGCTTTAAGCAGAAAATTGCAATGCCTATATGAAATTTCCTACAGTGAAGGGAAAAGCCCCTTCAGGGAAATGATTACAAAAGCAGCTGAACAAGATGTTGTTTACCAGCAAATAAAATAGCAAATACAACAACCAGCCAGCAAGGAAAAACAGCCGGATTATGCCTTGGATGCTGCCGGAATGCTGTACTATAAAGAGAGGTTGTATGTGCCCAATCAGAACAATGTTAAAAATCTGATATTGGACGAGTTTCATAAGAGTCATTATGCTGGGCACCCCGGGTATCAAAAGATGATTACTGCACTTCGAAAAGAATATTTTTGGCCGGGAATGAAGAAAGATGTGGCTGGTTATTTGGCACGATGTTTAGAGTGTCAGCAAATCAAAGTAGAACACCAGCATCCTGCAGGATTATTACAACCCTTACCCATACCGGAATGGAAATGGGAAACCATTTCTATGGACTTTATAACCGGTCTGCCTAAGTCAAAGAAAAATAATGACTCCATCATGGTAGTGGTGGACAAACTGAGCAAGTCAGCGCATTTTATACCGGTGCAATCTACCTATAGAGCTGCGCAGATCGCCCATGTATTCATGCAGAATATATTTAAATTGCATGGGTTACCAAAGACAATAATTTCAGACCGAGATGTAAAATTTACATCGGTTTTTTGGAAGACACTGTTTGAAGAATTGGGAACTCAGCTGAATTTTAGCACAGCTTATCACCCTCAAATGGATGGGCAAACTGAACGGGTGAACCAGGTGGTAGAAGATATGTTAAGAGCATATGTGATGCAGCAACCAACCAAGTGGGAGGATTATTTGCACTTGGTCGAATTTGCATACAATAATGGCTACCACACATCATTGCTGATGAGCCCTTTTGAAGTATTGTATGGGCGGAAGTGCCGCACCCCCTCGAGCTGGAGTGGACCAGAGGACAGATTGATGTTGGGTCCTGAGATGCTTAAGGAAATGGAAGAACTGGTGAAAAAGGTACGATCTAATTTGAAGGCAGCTCAGGATAGGCAAAAGAACTTCGCTGACAGAAAAAGAAGGTTTAAGGAGTATCAGGTCGGTGACCATGTATATGTGAGGATTCAAGCAAGAAAGAGCACATTACAGTGGAGCGGGTGTGCTAAGTTGGCACCTCGATACTGTGGCCCATTTCAGATCTTAGCAAGAATTGGGCCGGTGGCCTACCAGCTCACTCTGCCAAGTCACATACGGGTTCACAATGTCTTTCATGTTTCCGTGCTAAAAAAATATGTTTATGATCCTAAACATGTGATTAATTGGCAGGATGTTCAGGTAGAACTGGAAGGATAAATCCGGGTCGAACTGCTGAGCATCCTTGATCGGAGAGAGGTAACGCTACGGAAGCGGGATATTACCCAAGTTAAAGTGCAATGGCAGCACTTTGGGCCTGAGGAGGCCACTTGGGAAGATGAGGAATTTATGAGAAAGACCTATCTAGGACTGTTCGTGGTTGATAGACATCGGGAAGATGTCCAATCTTAGGGGGGGAAGATGTAATGCCCTGAAAAACAATGTAAATATTTGATTTACTTTGGTAGAAACAAATTGAACTGGTTATTTTTATTTGATTAAAAGTTAAATATAATTTTGGTTGATAATTTTGGCTGATTGTGAAATGTGAAAAAAAAGAAATGTTTCCTAAAGGAAGGTAAATCCTCAAGGAGGAAGTTGTCCTCTTGAGGTGGGAAAAACGATTGCTGAGGAAGAAACCCTAACTACCTTCCCTAACTAGAGGGTTTCCAGAAAAAGGGAAGAGGAAGGAAAAATTTTGTGTTGTAGGGACAGGCAGAAAAAAGAGAAAAGATTCCAAGGAGAAAAGAGGTGGCTAAGTCTGGTGATGACCAGATAGCCCTGCTCACTGTATGAGAAACTTGCAGAGACTGAGGTCTGGCAAGAAGCAAGGGGGGAGATTCTGGTCCTAAAGGACGAATCTCGTGGTCGGGCAGTTTGACAGATGACAGACCTAGTTTCGGGTGACTGTTAGAAAACTATATTCTATCTAAGGAATTCCAGACACCATTTCTTCCAGGAGATTGCTAGAAAATGACATTCCAACAGGAAGAACTTCAGGTATGAGGCAATCCCTAGAACTGATATTAATTGGTAATTTAATAAGGTTATTCTTAGTTTCCTCTTTTCTGTCATATTATGAAGGGAGGGTGAAAGAATTTTTACAAGGAAATGGACGAGGATTTGTGCGAGGGTGTAGCATAGAGGGTAGGATTTTGTATATGTCTTTTCTTTTCTTTTTTTTCCTTTAAAAAAAATATACATACAGTTCAGGGAGTCAAGTGTGAGTAAGGGTTGTTAGGAAACCCCTTTCAAGGAATTACAGAAAATGGAAAATAGTGAATGCAGAGACTCATGTTAATTGCCGGGTTCTCGGAAATAAAGTGTCATTGTAATGAAAACAGGTATATATTTCGTAAATTAACAGAGAGTTCGATAGTTATCTGTTCTCTGCCCAATTCCTATATAAGTCTCGAAACACAGAAAAGCAAGAAAACTCATTTCTGGAAACTACAACCCGAATAATTTAACAACCGTGGGATTGAATTACTTAAGGAATTACATAGGCAAGCTTGAAGGCCTGTCAATAAACTCAAAGAAAAACGAAGTTATCAATTCATATCCCATATCGCGCGAAGGAATCCAAATCCTTGCGTTAGCCGAGCAGATCTGTCAGGCTTAAACTCTGCCAAAACCCCTGTACAGTAACCAAGAGGAAAATACCGTAAGGGGTCTGGGCCAGAGGGCCAAATCCATCTGCCAATAAACATAGGAAAGGTAAAACAAATTGAACCCTACACTCAGTGCAATAAATTCATCATTTCCTGTAATAGAATGCCTGTGATAAAGAAATAGCATGTGGAATCATGTTGGGATGAACTCACTTATTCACCGTAGCTTGAGGAAGCAAGACCCTGAAGCCAGGGAGCCTCACCCGCGTCTGTGCATATTGTGCTGTGGGGAGATATCCTCATACCTCACCACAGTCAATAAAAAAAAACACACCGAAAGTAAGTTAGGAGCTTCAGATTGTTCATTACACGACTGAACATGGCGCAGAGCATAGGAAAATAACAAAAAACTTATAGATGACACAATAAACCTTACCGCAAGGTAGCCACTGTAAAAGACATAGTACAAATCGCTTGGAACCGGTAGCAGGCATGAGAAACCATGACCATACATCAACCAGAGAAGTCTGGGTGTGTGTTCGATGCCCAAGGGAGGAGGGAACTGCATCAAGGCCGAAGGGAGACATTTTTGGAACCATCGATGAAATGTTTTCATTGAGTAAGGTGAACACCAAAATAGCTCCGCTCGGATGAGCATTCCCTCTACCCATCGCCAATATGGGGAGACGCTCGAGGGCATGGAAGCAGAGGGTACCAAAACGTTACCTCCATCATGTGACAGAGCCGTCAGGAGTAATTGCCAGAGCCAGGTGTATGAAACCAGAGCAATCAACATTAAATCCAGCAGTTAATACTCTGCCACCTCGGAAATATCATTTATTTGCTTACATAAGACGAGATATTTTCCATGTTAATTGTGAATGTGAATTTTATGTGTAGGTGGCATGTAATAGTGTACATAGGCAGGGTTAAAGTTAAAAAAAAAAAAATTACTGTTACATAAATTTACCATGGGTGTATTACATATCTGCATCAATCAATCTCCTTTGCACCATCCAAAATTGAATCAATAAATCACTTCTCAGAATGCTGTAACCAGAATACAGTAATAGTAATCAGAACCCAAGATAGAACCTAGAACACTACAACAACAAACAGAAGTAGCTAAAGCATATTTTATTAGGTATACGCTACTTCAATGTGTCGAACCTGCATACATATGCCGTTTTCTCAAGGCTAACCTAAGTATACGCTATTTTGATATGCAGAACTAGCGTGTATATGCACCTATGCTAATGTGCACCTACGTACAGATCTGTAAATGATGATTGAAAATTTACAACAATTCCAGACATCACTTATACCCGGATCATCATATTTACAGATTAAAACATGCACCAGTTATTCAGATAAAAGATCAAAACCACACAAAGATACTTCTCTTCAAGCCTTAAGATCTTGACTCATCAATAGAACTTATCCTTCATAAAGCGCTCAGGTTCATCCTTGATTTAGATCCAACAATGCACCATAACCCAATAACATGTACTCTAGATCTTTCTCTTTATTAGATATTCAATACATGAGTGTCTTTGCCTAATGATCTTCTCCTCCTTTTATAGTCTTAGGCCTTACTCGAAACCATGGTCCAAAACCACATAGAATCAATACCTTGGACCAAATACCTGGGGTCAACACTTCGGACAAGATACCTTGGACCAATACCATGGATCAAAATACCATGGACCAAATACCACAGACCAAAAATAAGTTTTCCAACATGTACGCGCCTTTCCTTCCGTGAAAGTGCGTGTGTACGCTATACGCGCCTTTTGGTCTATGAACCCGCGTGTACACGTGGCTTGGTCAATGGGGAACCTGCGTATACCTCTCTTTCTTCATTCTATGAGCCTAAACTGTGATTTGTCATCTGCGTGAGTTGCCATCAAGGACAACACCTGTGTCATAGTGCCAAATCTGTATCATAATGCCAACATATTTAACATATCTAAATTGACTAACTTCACTTTACATTATGATTATTATTATTATACTTCCTTTAGCTGCAAGCAAAAGCTTAGATATTCTGATTGTTATTTATTTGTCGTGTACATGTATTTAATATACCCAAATTAACAAACTTGAGAAAATACTTTTTCTTTAATATGAGACATGACGTCAAGTTATGGGATTAGGATAAATATTGAATCCGGTACCTACTCCCTAAGAAAATATGTCACACATACTTTCATTAAATAAACATATAATTTGCATTTAATATATATATATATATATATATATATATATATATATATATATATATATATATATATATATATATATATATTTATTAGTTAATTAATTATTTGTTATTTATTATTATATATATAATTGGGTGAAGGTTTGCATTATAAATAAATATTATTATTTTTATTAATTTTTATATATAAATGTATTTAACAAATTTATTATAAATAAATTAAATTAATATTAATTTTTAAAAAAATTTCATCTATATTTTAAAAGTCATATTTAGAATAATGATGATGATAAATAACATCTTCTAAGACTACTGTGGTCTATCGGACCTCAACAAAAGAAAAAGAATCTAATTGTGATTCTTCAAAATCTTATTTCTATGGTAAAAAAAAGGGAAAGAAGTGTGCTAAAATCGCTATAGTTAGGCTGACTTAATAAGTCAAGAAAATTGGAAGTATGGTAGATGTTAGGGAATTGAGAGAGGATGTAAGAGCCACGCAGTTTAAAAGGAATTTTTTTTTCATCTTCTACCATCTTAGTATCGCAAATCTGACAGATTCTATCGTCCTAGGGAGCCTTGGGAGTAGACCACCGCCTGGTTTCACTTTGAAGCTCATGAGAATTAGTTCTTATCTAGCAATGTTCATTTTTTTCTTAGTGTTGGTTAGCACAGAGAGATAATTTTGGTTATCAAGGGTGGGGTTGATCACCTCCTTATAGTATCTTAGCTTCCTTTTACCCTCCAACACCTTATCATCCCACAACTTGTCCTTAAAATTTGACGAAATGGTATCTTCGACACTATATTTTCTTTCCATGATGATCTCCTCCTTAATCCCCCAATGGTTGAGCCAAGACTGGGCATCCTTATGCCACGTGTGCTTGAGGTGAAGGAGGGGGTTTTGACTAAAGTTAGAACCAATTTTTGGGAGCCTGTTGGATTCCATGTTGTAAAGCTTCTTCTTATACATCAGATATCTAAGCATAGTCGTACTTTTAATGGGGGACAGACCAACTTCAATCAAGAGGATAGGATAGGGAGTATTTCCCTTGATCTTGATATTTTAGGTTATGAATTGCTTTTGAATCATCCCAATATTTCTCCATGATTCTCTGGATATACTACAACCCCAAACTTCACATTCGTATAAGACAACAAGGGTGACTAGAGTCTCAAAGAGGAACCTTTTGTTTACTCCAAATGAAAATATTGACCGACTTACAATTGTTTTCAAACTCATAATAATATTTTCACCCACCAATAATCCTTTTATCGATGTTATAATTCCAGTTGAGCTAATAAGGAAATTCAATACCCAAATATTTATAAAAAGAAACTTGCTCTAAGGAATGGTTATCATAGACGAAACTACCATGAGTGATCTTTTTTTATTTAATGATGATGAATTTAGTTTTGTCAGTATTAACTATTATTCACATCTTGGAGCAGTAGATTTGAAGAGTCTTAACCTTCTTGTCTAGGTTATCATGGATTTTTTCAAGAAGAACGATATCATAAGCATAAAGGAGATGAGTAATGATTATACGAGCAAGCTTGTTTCCCTTGCAACTTGCAGATTCTAGAAACTCCTCTATCTTATCGATGTAAATGTCGAAAAAGGTGGGGGATCATGGACACCCTTGCTTAACCCAAATTTTGAATTAAATATCTTTAGACCACCCTTTGTTGGTCTTAAGCTTGGCAATGAAAGTCTCATATAGGTAGATCACAAAAATCCTCAATTCAGGGGGAACCATGATCTCTTCAAGTCTCTCCCAGAGCTTAACTCCTCGAACATTGTCGAAAGCTTTTCTAAAGTTCACAAAACAATAGAAGATATAAACTTCACTATTGTGACATTCCTCTATAATGATCCTGAGAGTGACAAGATGGTTGATAGTCGAGTGATGTCTCATAAAACCAGCTTGCCCTTTAACTCTTTTAGCATGGTTTTCAAGCCAAAGGCTAAGCTTATTTTCCAAAATGAGCCCATAAAGCTTGGCTAGGATGTGGCTAATCATAATGGTCTTGTAGTTAGAGGGAATTGTTTTTTCCCCATTTTCAAAGATAGGTACAATAAGGCTTTGCGTCCGAAGCTTAAGGAAGCCATGGTTTATATCCATATTGAAAAACTTGTGGAGATGAGGAATGAGGATATATCTTCCTATTTTAAAGATCTCAGCTTGGTATCCTTCAATATCTTTAACTTTCCCATTAGAGAGCTTATTAATCCTAGACTCAACGTCTTCGAGAGAAAATATATCTTCCTTAATAGGAGTGTTTAAGATAGTTGTCCCAATTTTCTAAGGGGACATAATGATTATCTTTAGTTTTATGAACAAGCACATTCCGTCAAAATTTTCTAGGTGCAACATTAGAAAGGTGGAGAAGATGCTCTTCCCTCTTATTAATATATGGTCTCTTCTTCCTTTTGATGAGAGTTTTGTATATATTTATGTTTCGAAGCTTAATGATTTCATTAGGAGCGTCTCTGATCGTTTTCTTGGAAATTTTACAATCTTTGTCATACCAAGGACTGGAAGTTCTATTATTCTGCTTACACAAAGTCTCATAGAGAATTTGCTAATGGTAGTGGAAAGGATAGTAGTAAAGCGGTAATAAACTTGATCAATCTTGTTATTATAAGTCATGGAGCCTAACTCCCTTTTGAAATCCCTTAAGAAAATGTCAATGTTACTTCTATTGAAGTGAATGTGTCTTTTTCTTTCATTGGCCTCTTGCATGTGGGTGGTATGCATAACAAGATTTTGGGATAAAGATAGAGGTTTGTGGTCAGAGTTAGGCTCGTACCCATTAAGAAGCTCAAAGTTTGTAATATGGTTGAGGATATGGGTGTCAAAAATCACATAATCCACGGCATTATTACCCCGTCCATGGATACAAGTCATCTCATCGAAGGAAGACCACTAGTTAATACTATTATAGACGATTAGGTCTTGGGAACTACAAAGTTTGAGGAGCTTGGTGCCAAAAAAGTTCTCGATTATGTCTTCAAAGTTTCCAATTTATTTTCTAATATAATTAGTTTATATTATATTATAAAATTATATAAATAAATATTCAACTTTAATTATTTAATTTAAAATTGCATTCCTATCAATTCAAAATTCAAATTTCATATTATGATCAAGAAATTTTAAATATTTTAATTGAATTTAAATTATGTAATTCAAATTTTTATTATTTATAATTTTATTAAATTAAAAAATTATTTTTGTTAATTTTAATTAATTTGCCACACTACCAATTTTCTTGACTTAATAAACTATATTGCTCTGGGAACATTGTTCTCTCTTCCTTTTTATCACAAAAATAAAATATTAAATAATCTCAATCAATTAATGACCTCTTTCTTAAAATTCAATAAACCATATTAACCTTATTGGATATTAATCATCATTATCATCACAATAAATTTAATTTTAATAATAGTAATAATTATTATTTTTAATGAAAATATAAATAATTATGATTGTTATCTTGTATTAAAATTAATTGTACATATAAAAAAATTATATATATAATATATAATATTATATATTTGTATTGATGTAACTCTAATTTATTAAATTTTCAAATTGATGAAGAAGATAGTGATTGTTATTGTTCATTAAAACTAATGAAGCTTTAACTTTGTGTTTTAAAAAACGTTGAAGAATTTGTTGATTTTCTTCCATATTTTATAGGTTGAAGAATTTGTTGATTTTCTTTAATATTTTATATAATTTTGTAGTTGAAAATAAAATTATTATAGCGTGTAAGTTAAGTTGAAAATTTTAATAAAAATTAGAAATATAATATTTAATTAATAATTTTAAAAATATAAAAAATTAATTGTTTTTTATTTTAATATTTTTTATTTATATTGAGTAAATAAAAAATTTCCCATATTGATTGATATAATTTTTCAAAATTGAAAATCAATTTATTATATAATATTTGTTTTTCATATATTTTTAATTTATTGAATTTGTAAGTTTCTCTATATTGATTAAATAAAAAAATTCTTCATATTGATTGATATAATTTTTCAAATTGAAAATTAATTTATTATTTTATTATGTGATATTTGGTTTTTATATATTTTTAATTCATTGAATTTTTAAGTTGAAATTTTTTTTATTATTTTAACGTCCATTGAGACCAAACATTGGTCTATCCGACCTAAAGAAACAAAATATTTATTTTGATTTAAGATTTTATTCCTATGCTCAAAAAGCTTGGAGAGAAGCCTCTCGAGCTCACTATAATTTTGACATTGTAAAAGGCTAAGAAGGTCAGTATTGTAACAAAGATTGTGAAACTCAGATCTAATGTGGTTGTACGTGGGGCACTCTAAGAGGAAGTGGTTTTCATCCTTGATCTTCCTATTCTCACATATATGGCAGATCCTTTCCATCCATGGGGTTTTAGGAACTGCCCAACGACCTGTTTCACTATGGAGCTCATGAGAATTCATTCTAATCTTTGATATATTAATTTTCTTCTTTGAGGTAGTTAAAATAGAGAGATACTTTTGATCTTCTAGGGTGGGGTTTATGACCTTCTTATAACAACTTAATTTTCTTTTAGCCGCTAAATCTTTCTCACACCACATTTTTTCTTTGAACTTAGAAGTAACAATATCTTGAATGTTATTTATGTTTTGCAATGCATCATTCTCATTGATCTCCCAATAGTTTAACTGGGCCCTTGTGTCTTTATGCCACCCCCGATTGAGCCTTGGGTGATTTTGACAAGAATTTAAGGCTAGCTTAGGAAGTCTATGATCGTCTATGTTATTGAGTTTGTGCTTGTACAGTAGAAACCTAATCATAGCTAGGCTCTCAATAGGGGAAAGACCTGCTTCTATAAGGAGAATAGGATAGAGTGTATTACTTTTAATTTTCAGGTTATAAGTTATAAAACGCTTATGGATTTACTCAATCTTTCTCCGTGATTCTATGGAGATGCTGCAACCCCAAACCTCACAGCCATATAAGATAATAGGAGTGACTAAAGTTTCAAATAGGAACTTATTTTTATCCCACATTACGAGGTTTGCTATTTTACAATTATTTTCAACACCAAATAAGCTTTCCACTCTCAATGCTATGGTTCCAGTTGAGCTTGTGATGAATATCAATTCCTAGGTACTTGTAAGAATGCACTTCCTCCAAGTTATTATTGTCATACATAAAATTAGCGTAAGTGTCCTTCTTGGATTTGATAATCATAACTTTTGTTTTGTCATTGTTAACATTCATACCCATGGTAGTGCAAAAATCCTTAAGAAGCCTGAGTTGCTTTTCAAGATCAGATGGGCACCTTGCGAAAAGAACAATATTGTCGCATAGAGAAGAAGGATGATGACTATCCCAGCTAAGATCGTGCCATCACATCTTGCTTCCTCTAAATAGCCTTCGAGCTTATCGATGTAAATGCCAAATAGGGTAGGGGATAGGAGGCAACCTTGTCTAACTTCGATGTTACACTTAATATCTTTCGACCACCCCTCATTGCTCTTTCGCCTGGCAATTACATTCTCATATAACCTTATAGCGGCAGCTCTCAACTCAAGAGGAACCTTTAGCTCTTCTAATCTATTCCAAAGGTTGTATCTAGGAACCGTATCGAAAGCCTTTCTAAAGTCCACAAAGCAACAAAATAAATTGGATTTATCAATTTAACTAGCATATGATATAGAAAAATAATAATTATTGGTTGGTTTTCGTACATACCTTTTGGTTTTAAATTTGTAATAAATTTATCATTTTAATTTACATATATAATAAAATAATAGTTTTACTTTTATTTAAGAGGTATAATTTTATTTTATTTTGGAAGTCTAATTTCCAAAAAATTAAAAATATGTAAAGAACCCATCTATAGAGAAAATGTTAAACAAAATAATTATATTATTATTATTTTATTAAATTAATTAAATTAAATATTGATTTTATAATTTGTAATAAATTTGTCAATTTAACTAGCATATGATATAGAAAAATAATTATTATTTGTTGATTTTCATACATACTTTTTGGTTTTTAATTTGTAATAAATTTATCATTTTAATTTACATATATAATAAAATAATAGTTTTACTTTTATTTTAGAGGTATAATTTTATTTTATTTTGGAAGTCTAATTTCCAAAAAATTAAAAATATGTAAAGAACCCATTTATAGAGAAAATGTTAAACAAAATAATTATATTATTATTATTTTATTAAATTAATTAAATTAAATATTGATTTTATAATTTGTAATAAATTTGTCAATTTAACTAGCATATGATATATAAAAATAATAATTATTGGTTGGTTTTCATAAATACTTCTTGGTTTTAAATTTGTAATAAATTTATCATTTTAATTTACATATATAATAAAATAATAGTTTTACTTTTATTTTAGCAATATAATTTTATTTTATTTTGGAAGTCTAATTTCCAAAAAATTAAAAATATGTAAAGAACCCATCTATAGAGAAAATGTTAAAAAAACTAATTATATTATTATTATTTTATTAAACGAATTAAATTAAATATTGATTTTATAATCTGTAATAAATTTGTCAATTTAACTAGCATATGATATAGAAAAATAATAATTATTGGTTGGTTTTCATACATACTTTTTGGTTTTAAATTTGTAATAAATTTATCATTTTAATTTACATATATAATAAAATAATAGTTTTACTTTTATTTTAGAGGTATAATTTTATTTTATTTTGGAAGTCTAATTTCCAAAAAATTAAAAATATGTAAAGAACCCATCTATAGGGAAAATGTTAAACAAAATAATTATATTATTATTATTTTATTTAATTAATTAAATTAAATATTAATTTTATAATTTGTAATAAATTTGTCAATTTAACTAGAATATGATATAGAAAAATAATAATTTTTGGTTGGTTTTCATACATACCTTTTGGTTTTAAATTTGTAATAAATCTATCATTTTAATTTACATATATAATAAAATAATAGTTTTACTTTTATTTTAGAGGTATAATTTTATTTTATTTTGGAAGTCTACTTTCCAAAAAATTAAAAATATGTAAAGAACCCATCTATAGAGAAAATGTTAAACAAAATAATTATATTATTATTATTTTATTAAATTAGTTAAATTCAATATTGATTTTATAATTTGTAATATATTTGTCAATTTAACTAGCATATGATATAAAAGATAATAATTATTGGTTGGTTTTCATAAATACTTCTTGGTTTTAAATTTGTAATAAATTTATCATTTTAATTTACATATATAATAAAATAATAGTTTTACTTTTATTTTAGCAGTATAATTTTATTTTATTTTAGCTTGGAAGTCTAATTTCCAAAAAAATAAAAATATGTAGAGAACCCATCTATAGAGAAAATGCTAAAAAAAACAATTATATTATTATTATTTTATTAAATTAATTAAATTAAATATTGATTTTATAATTTGTAATAAATTTGTCAATTTAACTAGCATATGATATAGAAAAATAATAATTATTGGTTGGTTTTCATACATACTTTTTGGTTTTAAATTTGTAATAAATTTATCATTTTAATTTACATATATAATAAAATAATAGTTTTACTTTTATTTTAGAGGTATAATTTTATTTTATTTTGGAAGTCTAATTTCCAAAAAATTAAAAATATGTAAAGAATCCATCTATAGAGAAAATGTTAAACAAAATAATTATATTATTATTATTTTATTTAATTAATTAAATTAAATATTAATTTTATAATTTGTAATAAATTTGTCAATTTAACTAGAATATGATATAGAAAAATAATAATTTTTGGTTGGTTTTCATACCTACTTTTTGGTTTTAAATTTGTAATAAATCTATCATTTTAATTTACATATATAATAAAATAATAGTTTACTTTTATTTTAGAGGTATCATTTTATTTTATTTTATTTTGGAAGTCTAATTTCCAAAAAATTAAAAATATGTAAAGAACCCATCTATAGAGAAAATGTTAAACAAAATAATTATATTATTATTATTTTATTAAATTAGTTAAATTCAATATTGATTTTATAATTTGTAATAAATTTGTCTAACTTAACTAGCATATGATATAGAAAAATAATAATTATTGGTTGGTTTTCGTACATACTTTTTGATTTTGAATTTGTAATAAGTTTCTTATTTTAATTTAGATATATAATAAAACAATAGTTTTACTTTTATCTTAGAGGTATAATTTTATTTTATTTTGGAAGTCTAACTTCCAAAAAATTAAAAATATGTAAAGAAGCCATCTATAGAGAAAATGTTAAACAAAATAATTATATTATTATTATTTTATTAAATTAATTAAATTAAATATTGATTTTATAATTTGTAATAAATTTGTCAATTTAACTAGTATAGGATATAGAAAAATAATAAATATTGGTTGGTTTTCAGACATACTTTTTGGTTTTAAATTTGTAATAAATTTATCATTTTAATTTACATATATAATAAAATAATAGTTTACTTTTATTTTAGAGGTATAATTTTATTTTATTTTGGAAGTCTACTTTCCAAAAAATTAAAAATATATAAAGAACCCATTTATAGAGAAAATTTTAAACAAAATAATTATATTATTGTTATATTATTAAATTAGTTAAATTAAATATTGATTTTATAATTTGTAATAAATTTGTCAATTTAACTAGCATATTATATAGAAAAATAATAATTATTGGTTGGTTTTCATACATACTTTTTGGTTTTAAATTTGAAATAAATTTTGTAGGAGAACACCAAAGGACACCGCAGATCACAGACCAATACACCAGTATTTTTGACGTGGTTAAAACCCTCAAAGAGGGAAACAGTCCATGGCCTGAGCCAACGCGGCCACTTCAGGCAATTTATTAATAAAAGAATGAAAATTTACATAAGCTTCTCTCATGGACAGGTTAACCTACAAATGACCCTCCATGCTCTTTAAATAGAGATCATAGACCAATCGGGTGTTAAGCCACAGATCAAGTGTCGGTAATACCGAGGAGAGAATGAACCGTCCGATCACGAGAATGAACTGTCGGATCACTACAAATCGTGACCGTCGGATTGTAAGTTACAAAATGTACATAGTAAAGAAACACACTTTACCCAACTCTATACTAGACCAAGTTATACTTAACTATTTCCTATGTGTCAGAATATCCTGACAAATTTATCATTTTAATTTACATATAAAATAAAACAATAGTTTTACTTTTATTTTATTGGTATAATTTTATTTTATTTTGGAAGTCTAATTTCCAAAAAATTAAAAATATGTAAAGTGCCCATCTATAGAGAATATGTTAAACAAAATAATTATATTATTATTTTTATTTTATTAAATTAATTAAATTAAATATTGATTTTATAATTTGTAACAAATTTGTCAATTTAACTAGCATATGATATAGAGAAATAATAATGGAGTAGTCTACCGAGGCAGAAGAATGGCCCGGTTTCTGGCGTCGCCCGGAAAAATCTCCGGCTCCGGCCGCCGCCAATTCCTCTGCTCAGCTCCGCCACCCTCCTCGAGCTCCGCCCAGCGCCGCCGCGAGCTCCGTCCAGCTGGATTCCGTGAACTTCCAGAGATTAACAAAACAGGTATCCGTGGCGCATTGGTAGCGCGTCTGCCTCCAGCTTCGAAAGTTCCGTGTTCGACTCACGTCGGGTTCAATTTTGCGAGTTCGTTTATTTTGCTTGTTCGATTCACGTCGGGTGTATAACACGATGTCTTGGACGCGGATTTTGATTGGCAGGGAAGTGTTGCAGAATGCATGGGATCTACTGAAAGTATCGCATGCGAACTTCAGATTGTTGGGCTTCGGAACTGTTTCTTCCTCCGTTAATGCAATCGACGGCAAGCTTATGCTTGTGTGCACAACTATGACTATGACAAGCCCAAAGATTATTGATATGGCAAATGGAAATGGACATCGATTAAAGCTCTGAGAGATTTTTCTAATTACAGGATTGGATTTGGCATAATTTCCTAAAACCCTCATGACTCACCAATAGGTAGATGCTGTTTTCCGAAGAGCTGTGGAGTGTCCTGAATCATGAAGATGGGATCATTTTAACCCTCATGATTCAGGACACTGCACAGCTCTTCGGAAAACAGCATCTACCTATTGGTGAGTCATGAGAGTTTTTAGGAAATTATGCCAAATCCAATCCTGTAATTAGAAAAATCTCTCAGAGCTTTAATCGATGTCCATTTCCATTTGCCATATCAATAATCTTTGGGCTTGTCATAGTCATAGTTGTGCACACAAGCATAAGCTTGCCGTCGATTGCATTAACGGAGGAAGAAACAGTTCCGAAGCCCAACAATCTGAAGTTCGCATGCGATACTTTCAGTAGATCCCATGCATTCTGCAACACTTCCCTGCCAATCAAAATCCGCGTCCAAGACATCGTGTTATACACCCGACGTGAATCGAACAAGCAAAATAAACGAACTCGCAAAATTGAACCCGACGTGAGTCGAACACGGAACTTTCGAAGCTGGAGGCAGACGCGCTACCAATGCGCCACGGATACCTGTTTTGTTAATCTCTGGAAGTTCACGGAATCCAGCTGGACGGAGCTCGCGGCGGCGCTGGGCGGAGCTCGAGGAGGGTGGCGGAGCTGAGCAGAGGAATTGGCGGCGGCCGGAGCCGGAGATTTTTCCGGGCGACGCCGGAAACCGGGCCATTCTTCTGCCTCGGTAGACTACTCCAATAATAATTATTGGTTGGTTTTCATACATACTTTTTGGTTTTAAATTTGTAATAAATTTATCATTTTAATTTACATATATAATAAAATAATAGTTTTACTTTTATATTAGATGTATAATTTTATTTTATTTTGGAAGTCTAATTTCAAAAAAATTAAAAATATGTAAACAACCTTTCTATAGAGAAAATGTTAAACAAAATAATTATATTATTATTATTTTATTAACTTAATTAAATTAAGTATTGATTTTATAATTTGTAATAAATTTGTCAATTTAACTAGCATAGGATATAGAAAAATAATAAATATTGGTTGGTTTTGATACATACTTCTTGGTTTTAAATTTGTAATAAATTTATCGTTTTAATTTACATATATAATAAAATAATAGTTTTACTTTTATTTTAGAGGTATAATTTTATTTTATTTTGGAATTCTAATTTCCAAAAAATAAAAAATATGTAAAGAACCCATCTATAGAGAAAACTTTAAACAAAATAATTATATTATTATTATCTTATTAAATTAATTAAATTAAATATTGATTTTATAATTTGTAATAAATTTGTCAATTTAACTAGCATATGATATAAAAAAATAATAATTATTGGTTTGTTTTCATACATACTTTTTGGTTTTAAATTTGTAATAAATCTATCATTTTAATTTACATATATAATAAAATAATAGTTTTACTTTTATTTTAGAGGTATAATTTTATTTTAATTTGGAAATCTATTTTCCAAAAAATTAAAACTATGTAAAGAACCTAGAGAAAATGTTAAACAAAATAGTTATATTATTATTATTTTATTAAATTAACTAAATTAGATATTGATTTTATAGTTTGTAATAAATTAGTCAATCTAACTATCATATGATATAGAAAAATAATAATTATTTGTTGGTTTTCATACTTACTTTTTGGTTTTAAATTTGTAATAAATTTATCATTTTAATTTACATATGTAATAAGATAATAGTTTTACTTTTCTTTTAGGGGTATAATTTTATTTTATTTTGGAAGCCTAATTTCCAAAACATTAAAAATATGTAAAGAAGGCATCTATAGAGAAAATGTTAAACAAAATAATTATATTATTATTATTTTATTAAATTAATTAAATTAAATATTAATTTTATAATTTGTAATAAATTTGTCAATTTAACTAGCATATGATATAGAAAAGTAATAATTATTGGTTGGTTATCATACATACTTTTTGGTTTTAAATTTGTGATAAATTTATCATTTTAATTTACATATATAATAAAATAATAGTTTTACTTTTATTTTAGAGGTATAATTTTATTTTATTTTTTTTGGAATTCTAATTTCCAAAAAATAAAAAGTATGTAAAGAACCCATCTATAGAGAAAACATTAAACAAAATAATTTTATTATTATTATTTTATTAAATTAATTAAATTAAATATTGATTTTATAATTTGTAATAAATTTGTCAATTTAACTAGCATATGATATAGAAAAATAATAATTATTGGTTTGTTTTCATACATACTTTTTGGTTTTAAATTTGTAATAAATCTATCATTTTAATTTACATATATAATAAAATAATAGTTTTACTTTTATTTTAGAGGTATAATTTTATTTTATTTTGGAAGTCTATTTTCCAAAAAATTAAAAATATGTAAAGAACCCATCTATAGAGAAAGTGTTAAATAAAATAATTATATTATTGTTATTTTATTAAATTAGTTAAATTATATATTGATTTTATAATTTGTGATAAATTTGTCCATTTAACTAGCATATGATATAGAAAACTAATAAATATTGGTTAGTTTTGATACATACTTTTTGGTTTTAAATTTGTAATAAATTTTTCATTTTAATTTACATAGATAATAAAATAATAGTTTTACTTTTATGTTAGAGGCATAATTTTATTTTATTTTGGAATTCTAATTTCCAAAAAATAAAAAATATGTAAAGAACCCATCTATAGAGAAAACTTTAAACAAAATAATTATATTATTATTATTATTTTATTAAATTAATTAAATTAAATATTGATTTTATAATTTGTAATAAATTGGTGAATTTAACTACCATATGATATAGAAAAATAATAATTATTGGTTTGTTTTCATACATACTTTTTGGTTTTAAATTTGTAATAAATCTATCTTTTTAATTTACATATATAATAAAATAATAGTTTTACTTTTATTTTAGAGCTATAATTTTATTTTAATTTGGAAGTCTATTTTCCAAAAAATTAAAACTATGTAAAGAACCCATCTATAGAGAAAATGTTAAACAAAATATTTATATTATTATTATTTTATTAAATTAATTAAATTAGATATTGATTTTATAGTTTGTAATAAATTAGTCAATTTAACTAGCATATGATATAGAAAAATAATAATTATTGGTTGGTTTTCATACGTACTTTTTGGTTTTAAATTTGTAATAAATTTATCATTTTAATTTACATATATAATAAGATAATAGTTTTACTTTTCTTTTAGGGGTATAATTTTTTTTTTGGAAGCCTAATTTCCAAAACATTAAAAATATGTAAAGAACGCATCTCTAGAAAAATGTTAAACAAAATAATTATATTATTATTATTTTATTAAATTAATTAAATTAAATATTGATTTTATATTTTGTAATAAATTTGTCAATTTAACTAGCATATGATATAGAAAAGTAATAATTATTGGTTGGTTTTTTTTTCTCAGTCAAAACTAATTCTATTAAGAGAATGTATGGTACAAGGAGAGATTACAATCAAGAGAAGCAAGAACACAGGCAGCCGGAAAGGAAAGGCTATCCACCTCGGCTCCTAAGAAAAGAGAGAAGAGAGCAGAGTTGAACAAGAAGAAACAAGAGGAACAGAGGAGCAGGAACAGAACAGAGGATTCTACCCAACATGAGTAGAATCAACTATTCGGCATTTTTTCCCTTTCTTTTTACCAACTTTGACCCAATCAGGAGGGTTTTGCTGAGCTGGCATGATTTGCAAACTGAGTTGAGCTGACGGAGAGGTCTCCTTGTCTGAATCCGAGGTGGAGGATTCATGAATCCTTTTCTGTGAGACTGGTGGGACAGACAAATCTACTGGACCAGTCGAGGGCGGATCCTGTGCTGGCTCTGCTGCCAGACCTTCCTTATTCTCTTCCTCTTCATCCAAGCTGAAATCAAAATCGTCCATGGGGGGAGGATCATGAGGCTTCCAGCTTTTGGATTTCTGCTTGGGATTGGCTTTCTTTTTTTGGGCCAACATTGTGGGACAAGAGCTCTGAAGGTGTCCTATATGATGGCAGTTTCGGCAGCGAAAGGCTGTGTTCTCGTAATCCAGAGTTTGAGTCCAATGGAAGTCTCCAATTTTGAGATTGATCTGGTTGGGGAGACCTTTGCTTATGTCTATTTCTGCACAGATTCTAGCAAAGGTATATAAGCCCTTTTCCCCTCTAGAGATTTATGTGTCTAAAAAGCAGCCTAAAGAATTGCCAATCCCTTGGAATACAACAAAGTGCCATAGATGCGTCGGGAGGTTTGGAAGTCTGACCCAGATGGGAAGTTTAGTGATGACTGCTGTAGAGGGATCGAAATCAGGGAACCAAGGGGTAAGGAATAAACCAGCTGCGCCCCAGAACCATGGGCCGTCAGTTAAGGCTTTTTGATAGTCCTCATCGAAAGCAAACACTACAATGAAGAAGCCCTTTGAGCATAACAGAACCTTGCAATTGTTGGTCCAGTTAGAGTGAATCCATTGGTAGAGGTCTGCTGTGCGTGGCCATAGCCCATTAAACCTGCAAATAATGCCATGATCTGCAAACTGTTGGGTTTGCTCATCCAACGTTGGATGCTTTATTTCAATGGAGGGGGTTTCCTCCAGTTTATCCACCAGAAAAGGCTTGGGAGCCTGAACTGGTGGAGCTGTTCTCTTAGGCAACTGGGCATGGACAGCGTCCTTGTATGAAAATGCCTCAGCTGAGGATGACTGTCCAACAGCTCCCCCTCTCAAACGAAGGGTAAGAGCAATGGAGGCATTTCTCTTAATGCTGTAAAAAGACAAGGGGTAAAGATTCTCGAGTTGTTTACCTTCGTGGAGAAGTCGTTGAGCTGCAGAGGGAATCCCCAACTTGAGTTCCAGTGTTCGCTTGAGGTCTTGCACTTGATCCGACGCTCTCACCCATTGAAGCAGAGTTTTGCCAGAGATGAGCTTGATCAGGATCTGGAACGAGGCAGAGAGGTCAGAGTTCTGCCTTCCTCTACAGATCTAGGGCGAGAGGAGGCTGGAACTTTGAAGGGCTCTCTTTTCCTGCACTTGCCGCAGGGGTTTGTGAGGAGAAGAGGAGAGAGTCCCAAGTTCATTGATCCTGTCATTGCGATCCGCCCAAGAGAGCTTCCAGACGCTCCATCCAGGTTGATCCAGGAAGGTTAAAGTTTTCTGGAGGTCAAATACAGAGTATTGGCAGTTCTGGGGGGCAGAGAAGGTGCTAGTAGAAATAAACAGCCTTCCCGGGCCAAGAAATTCTTCCCAAAAGCCACCGCCTGGGGAAAAATGAGAGAATATTCAGCAAGTGCGTCCTTAGCCAATGCCTCTGCAGTCTGATGGGGGTCGCTGCAACTAGATACCACAACAGAGGGCCGAGAACAAGCTGCTCCAAAGTCCAGAGCGGGATAAATTAGAGAGAAGGGAGCTCTCGGTAGATATTTGAAAACCTGCGTGACAGAAATGATGGAAGAGGCCTGCATTTCCTGACTAAGACACGCATCTCCATCAGCGGCAGGGCCGAGCAGGGGCCAGACGGCGGCCGAAGGAGAGGAGGTGGCGGCAGTGTATCTTGGGTTCGTCTTCAGACCACTCTCCAATGTTGTCAAAAATCTAATTATTGGTTGGTTATCATACATACTTTTTGGTTTTAAATTTGTAATAAATTTATCATTTTAATTTACATATATAATAAAATAATAGTTTTACTTTTATTTTAGAGGTATAATTTTTTTTTTTGGAATTCTAATTTCCATAAAATAAAAAGTATGTAAAGAACCCAACTATAGAGAAAACGTTAAACAAAATAATTATATTATTATTATTTTATTAAATTAATTAAATTAAATATTGATTTTATAATTTGTAATAAATTTGTCAATTTAACTAGCATATGATATAGAAAAATAATAATTATTGGTTTGTTTTCATACATACTTTTTGGATTTAAATTTGTAATAAATCTATCATTTTAATTTACATATATAATAAAATAATAGTTTTACTTTTATTTTAGAGGTATAATTTTATTTTATTTTGGAAGTCTATTTTCCAAAAAATAAAAAATATGTAAAGGACCCATCTATAGAGAAAGTGTTAAATAAAATAATTATATGTGTTATTTTATTAAATTAGTTAAATTATATATTGATTTTATAATTTGTAATAAATTTGTCCATTTAACTAGCATATGATATAGAAAAATAATAATTATTGGTTGGTTTTCATACATACTTTTTGGTTTTAAATTTGTAATAAATTTATCATTTTAATTTACATATATAATAAAATAATAGTTTTACTTTTATTTGAGGCATAATTTTATTTTATTTTGGAAGTCTAATTTCCAAAAAATTAAAAATATGTAAAGAACCCATCTATAGAGAATATGTTAAACAAAATAATTATATTATTATTATTTTATTAAATTAATTAAATTAAATATTGATTTTATAATTTGTAATAAATTTGTCAATTTAACCAGCGTATGATATAGAAAAATAATAATTATTGGTTGGTTTCATACATACTTTTTGGTTTTAAATTTGTAATAAATTTATCATTTTAATTTACATATATGATAAAATAATAGTTTTACTTGTTTTTTTTTCTTCTGAATATGTCTACTTCTATATTAATACAAAAATATTTTACATCGAGGTCATGGCCTCTTGAAAGCTAGCCTGGAGAACCGGCATGTTTACAAGCATAACTTATCAGTATTCAGTGAAAAACCAGCTGAGTGTTGCCCTGAAGAACTGCCAAGAACTTGACCATGACTTGTGCAAAAAATAAAAAAGAAACCCCAATGTTTTACATGGAACTGTAACTTGAACAGGGGCCTTATGACAACAGTTACTGGAAGAACTGGACCATAACTAATAAGCCGAGAGACACTACTTGAAACATAAATCTGAATACTAACTTCAAAAGCAGCTGAGTCTGCAAACGAGGCTAGAGACCAAAGGCTAGCAGAGTGCCTCCTTCGCGGTGGAAACTGGCTATTAGGATGGGAGCACTTATCGTGACTGTAAGGTAGGTGATAAGTAAAAAACCTCGAGCGCACTGAATTTCCAAAAAACCAAAGAGCACCGACCTGTTTAATCACCATGGGAGGGATCAGGCTGCTCTTCGATGATGCGGCAGCCAAACTGGTAATCGTCTTCGTCCTCAGAGGGGTGGCCCTCTCTGCAAGTAGATACGCTCGGGCCTGCCTGATCTTTCATGATTTGGGAAGCCGTGCTTTTGCCTGAGCCTGAAGCTTTGCTCGGCTCATAGTTCATCTGGACTGTGCCATGTCTATCTTCTGCCGGCCTTTCCGTCGTCACCCCAAGGGAACCTACAACTTGACCAGAATTGATCTCCTTGAGCTCTATGGTAACAGAGGCCATGAAGGAGAGATTGTCGTGATTGCAGGGGAACTGAAGCTGAGCGGAGTTAGAGTTGAGGGAGCTCGCTGCCACATTGTGCAGACCTCTGCCCCTGCCCCGTCCACTTCTTGTAGCTGGATATCGATCCATGCTGAAGTCCGAACAGAAAGTCGAAGAATCCATCGTGGAGGAGGATACCTGGTGGCCTGTTTGCCCCCTGGAGCTGCCCCTCCTACTGCTCATCCTCTGACATAGTTTCGGCATATCCGACAGACCAGGTTGTTCTGGGTAGTTTGAGAGACTAAGGAGGCAGAAAAGGTTTAGCGCAGGCTTGGCCTCAGTATCCAGAAGGAGATGAAGAGCGGAGACTAAGAGGCTGGCGAGATTGCAGATGAGGCAGGGAGGGATCTGTAGGCGCAGCCAGCAATTCGCCCAACGAGCCAGGGCCCAGAGTATCCCTGGAATGGGTTGAGGATGAACCTCCACTGCAGCAAAGGAGGGAATTGAGCGAAGAGGAGAAACACGAATGCCGCCAGTGGAGGGCGTCATGCTAAGGAGATAAACCAGAGGAGGAGGAGAGTCAGGCTGCATTAATGCAGCATTAATCTTGTACGCAGGGGAATTAAAAGCAAGTGTTGTGGGAGATCGAGAGGTGGTGGAGAGGAGCCACGCGCCCACCCAAGCAGCTGTCCATGCGCACGAACCTGTACCCTGATTAGACACCCGAATCCGGGATAATAGTTTTACTTTTATATTAGATGTATAATTTTATTTTATTTTGGAAGTCTAATTTCCAAAAAATTAAAAATATGTAAACAACCCATCTATAGAGAAAATGTTAAACAAAATAATTATATTATTATTATTTTATTAACTTAATTAAAATAACCCCAGATGCAGGTATTACTGCGGTCATAAATGGCTCTGATGCTAACTGTTAATACCGCGTACTACAAGCTGCAGAGCAGCGGGGCTCCCCAGACCTTCACCTTAAGTAAAATGGATGATCAACAGTTCGACGGAAACGGTGGTGTCTGCGCATTTATGGTTTGTTTGGTTCGAAGCATGGCAAGGATGGTTATATTCATTACCACCCAGCTCTTCCCTCTCATGGTGTGTTTTAATTATTCTGGCTCTGAGTTCTGGTCCGCGAAAACTCCGGGAAGCAAGAGGGTCCTCCTTCTCAGAGGTGCGCCTCGTAGGCTTTAGGCACGTCTCAGGGGTAAGCAGTTCACTCATCCTTCTCTGGCTCATGCATTTTGTTTTTCAATTGCACTCTCTATTGTTTCTGTTGTTTCCGTAGCCCTTCTTCTGCTCTTCAATATGGTTCGACAAGGGGGCAGGAAGAGACCCAGAGGAACTCTCGGTGATGGCTCTCGGCTCTCTGCCAGTAGCTCTGATAACCCTGATCACTCACCTGCTAATCTCCCTCCATCTCAGGCGAATGTGCAGCCCTCTAGCTCTGTTCGTCGGCCTATCCCAAACAATGCTTTTCAGACCACCCATTTTAAATTCCAGAGCAACCTCAATAGACCTCTAATCTCTGCCCACATCACCTTAATCATCTCTGAAGAAGAAAACCAGATTCATCCTCTGGCCTGCATCACTCCGGAACCCTCTCAGAGCAGCGAGCAGCAGTTGACCATGGGTAGCCCGAAGAATGCTCTGGTGGAACAGATAGGCCATATTGATAGCCTGAGAATTACTCTGCCCCATGTAGATATTTTCCCTGCTGAGGGAGATGAAGCTCTGAATGACTCCAATCACCCAATTTTAATCCCTGAGGACGATAAGGTCAGCAATGAAGCTCTGGGTGTGGCTAGTGATCGTCCAGTAGAAGAGAAGACCTTTGGCGGGGGCAAGGAAGACTAAGGCCACACGGCACTGTTTTGGTTCTTTTTGCTTTTGTCTGTCAAGCAGGCGACTGTTTCCAGGTTTCAATGATAAAACACATGGCTCAATTCCGCCAGCTTGAAGTTTTTGCTTAGTTCCAGGGCAGAAGTAATGTTTTATAGACAGACTTGCAATGGCTACTGCTTCTATACTCTCGTGCACAATCTCTCTTGTCTTCTAATCCTTATCTGAAATGTTTTTCTATTATGAAGTTTTTTATAGCACCTATGCTCAGAATCCTTCCATTCTGAGGCGAACTTGCTATGTACAGAGGCCTCATGAATCTTCTGAGGCCTCGCTTAGATGTAAAAATATTTTTATTTTAAGTTAATAGATATTAGTCTTTGCCGAGAAAAAAAAAAACTTAATTAAATTCAGTATTGATTTTATAATTTGTAATAAATTTGTCAATTTAACTAGCATATGATACAGAAAAATAATAAATATTTCTTGGTTTTCATACATACATTTTGGTTTTAAATTTGTAATAAATTTATCATTTTAATTTACATATATAATAAAATAATAGTTTTACTTTTATTTGAGAGGTATAATTTTATTTTATTTTGGAAGTCTAATTTCTAGAAAATTAAAAATATATAAAGAAAATGTTAAACAAATTAATTATATTATTATTAGTTTTTTTAAACTAGTTAAATTAAATATTGATTTTATAATTTGTAATAAAATTTTCAATTTAGCTAGCATATCATATAGAACATAATAATTATTGGTTGGTTTTCATACATTCCTTTTGGTTTTAAATTTGTAATAATTTTATCATTTTAATTTATATATATATAATAAAATAACAGTTTTACTTTTATCTTAGAGGTATAATTTTATTTTATTTTGGAAGTCTAACTTCCAAAAATTAAAAATATGTAAAGAACCCATCTATAGAGAAAATGTTAAGTCTAACTTCCAAAAATTAAAAATATGTAAACAACCCATCTATAGAGAAAATGTTAATAAAAATAATTATATTATTATTATTTTATTAAATTAGTTAAATTAAATATTGATTTTACAATTTGTAATAAATTTTTCAATTTAACTAGCATATGATATAGAACTATAATAATTATTGGTTGGTTTTCATACATACCTTTTGTTTTTAAATTTGAAATAAATTTATCAATTTAATTTACATATATAATAAAATAATAGTTTTACTTTTATTTTAGAGGTATAATTTTATTTTATTTTGGAAGTCTAATTTCCAGAAAATTAAAATATGTAAAGAACCCATATAGAGAAAATGCTAAACAAAATAACTATATTATTATTATTTTATTAAATTAATTAAATTAAATATTGAATTTATAATTTGTAATAAATTTGTCAATTTAACTATATAGAAAAATAATAATTATTGGTTGGTTTTCATACATACTTTTGGTTTTAAATTTGTAATAAATTTATCATTTTAATTTACATATATAATAAGATAATAGTTTTACTTTTATTTTAGAGGTATAATTTTATTTTATTTTGGAAGTCTAATTTCCAAAAACTTTAAATTATGTAAAGAACCCATCTATAGAGAAAATGTTAAACAAAATAGTTATATTATTATTATTATTCTATTAAATTAATTAAATTAAATATCGATTTTATAATTTGTAATAAATTTGTCAATTTAACTAGCATATGATATAGAAAAATAATAATTATGGGTTGGTTTTCATACATACTTTTTTGTTTTAAGTTTGTAATAAATTTATCATTTTAATTTACATATATAATAAAATAATAGTTTTATTTTTATTTGAGAGGTATCATTTTATTTTATTTTGGAAGTCTAATTTCCAAAAAATTAAAAATATGTAAAGAACCCATCTATAGAGAAGATGTTTAACAAAATAGTTATATTATTATTATTTTATTAGCTTAACTAAATTAAATATTGATTTTATAATTTGTAATAAATTTGTCAATTTAACTAGCATATCATTTAGAAAAATAATAATTATTGGTTGGTTATCATACATACTTTTTGGTTTTAAATTTGTAATAAATTTATCATTTTAATTTACATATATATTAAAATAATAGTTTTACTTTTATTTTAGAGGTATCATTTTATTTTATTTTATTTTGGAAGTCTAATTTCCAAAAAATTTAAATTATGTAAAGAACCCATCTATAGAGAAAATGTTAAACAAAATAGTTATATTATTATTATTCTATTAAATTAATTAAATTAAATATTGATTTTATAATTTGTAATAAATTTGTCAATTTAACTAGCATATGATATAGAAAAATAATAATTATGGGTTGGTTTTCATACATACTTTTTGGTTTTAAGTTTGTAATAAATTTATCATTTTAATTTACATATATAAGGATTCGAATACTGCACAAAATAAATCTTCATTTAACAACGAAGCAAATCTCCTAGACCAAACTTCTTCTCCGACTACCTTCAAAAGGACGAACACAATGGATCGCGAAGTTAAGACACCAATGTCTCAAGTACCAGAAGAGATGAATGAGATGCAAGATAAAGGAAGTTGGAAGACCGTAGAGAAAAAAAAGAAAGCTACAGCACTAATCTCGCCAAGAAAGACGAGGAGCCAGATAATTAAAAACTAAATTATAGGTCCGATAGACCAATTTGGTCTCAGTGGACGTTAAACATCATCATCATCATCATCATCATAATAAAATAATAGTTTTACTTTTATTTGAGAGGTATAATTTTATTTTATTTTGGAAGTCTAATTTCCAAAAAATTAAAAATATGTAAAGAACCCAT
Organism: Pinus tabuliformis; assembly: GCA_031772625.1. Lineage (NCBI taxonomy): Eukaryota > Viridiplantae > Streptophyta > Pinopsida > Pinales > Pinaceae > Pinus > Pinus tabuliformis. The sequence continues at coordinate 1,298,130,729 of CM062807.1, forward strand.
CTATAGAGAATATGTTAAACAAAATAGTTATATTATTATTATTTTATTAGCTTAATTAAATTAAATATTGATTTTATAATTTGTAATAAATTTGTCAATTTAACTAGCATATAATTTAGAAAAATAATAATTATTGGTTGGTTATCATACACACTTTTTGGTTTTAAATTTGTAATAAATTTATGATTTTAATTTACATATATAATAAAATAATAGTTTTACTTTTATTTTAGAGGTATCATTTTATTTTTTTTTATTTTGGAATTCTAATTTCCAAAAAATAAAAAGTATGTAAAGAACCCATCTATAGAGAAAACGTTAAACAAAATAATTATATTATTATTATTTTATTAAATTAATTAAATTAAATATTGATTTTATAATTTGTAATAAATTTGTCAATTTAACTAGCATATGATATAGAAAAATAATAATTATTAGTTGGTTTTCATACATACTTTTTGGTTTTAAATTTGTAATAAATTTATCATTTTAATTTACATATATAATAAAATAATAGTTTTACTTTTATTTGAGAGGTATACTTTTATTTTATTTTGGAAGTTTAATTTCCAAAAAATTAAAAATATGTAAAGAATCTATCTATAGAGAAAATGTTAAACAAAATAATTATATTATTATTATTTTATTAAATTAATTAAATTAAACAATGATTTTATAATTTGTAATAAATTTGTCAATTTAACTAGCATATGATATAGAAAAATAATAATTATTGGTTGATTTTAATACATAATTTTTGCTTTTAAATTTTACTAGAACAAATGAGAATGAAAATGTATTGTGGTCCCGAGGGGAGCCTGACATGACAACCAACCACAGGGCTGTCCAAATGAGTTAAACTGACACTCACCTGCTTCTAGGCACCTCACTCGCTAATCAATGCATTCAACGGAATCGCTTCCTCCAGCGATCAGTCGATCATCCATATTTCTCTCAGGGGCAGGGCCTACCCACCAGCGAAACGAAGGACCTGAAGCAACCCTACCAACCAAATCAATCAACAGGAGCAACCCAAAACCAGTCGCTCGGGTTCAGCACCCAACGGGCTGGCTCGCAGGGGAATATATACCCAGTGTCCAGTTCCGGTGTTCCTCTTCATAGGGCTCTTCTTAAATTTATTATTTTAATTTACATATATAATAAAATAATAGTTTTATTTTTATTTTAGAGGTATAATTTTATTTTATTTTGGAAGTCTAATTTCTAAAAAATTAAAAATATGTAAAGAATCCATCATCTATGGAGAAAATGTTAAATAAAATAATTATATTATTATTATTTTATTAAGTAATTAAATTAAATATTGATTCTATAATTTGTGATAAATTTGTCAATTTAACTAGCATATGATATAGAAAAATAATAATTCCAATAAAATAATAATTTTACTTTTATTTTAGAGGTCTAGTTTTGCTTTTATTTTGGAAGTCTAATTTATGTAAAAAACCCATCTAAAAAGAAAATGGTAAACAAAATAATTATATTATTAATATTATTTTATTAAATTAATTAAATTAAATATTGATTTTATAATGTGTAATAAATTTGTCAATTTATCTTATAGGAAAATAATAATTCCAATAAAAAGTTGTGAGTTACTTAGTTTAATATATGAGTGAGGTCATTTTCCATTATACAATATTTATTTATAATTTAAATGTAATATTAGAGGTATAAAACATAAAAATATTGAATTAAAAATTGTAAAAAATAAGTTATACTATTTAAAAGCAACACATCATAAATATTATAAGCATAAAATATATTTTAGAAAAAAATCTTAGAAAAAAATGAGGATTTTTATTTACTCTTTCTTTTCTTTTCTTTTTTAAATATAAAATGAAATGCATAAAAGAAAGTTAGAGTAATTATGGAGTTATTAAAGAGATGTGGTTTGAATGGATACTACAAGGTCTTTTTCTTTACTATATTAAACAAATTTTACTTGTTTACTTACTCATTCTTGGAGTAGTGAAATAATATAATATGAATAAATAATATTTATTTATTTATTTTTATTTTTTTGGGCGATGTAGTCTTCATCATGTTTGTGTGTGTGAAGTTAATTTCTTAATAATTCCAACATAAATTATCATTTAGGATTTTGTAGATTTCGAGATTCTACACTATATGTGCAAAGTTTAGGGAGTTAATAGGCATTCTAATCTATTACTACAAAACAAAATGGAATGCATACAGAAAGTAAGTCTAGGGGGCGTCTTCTGTGAGAGGATTCAATAGGGGTCCCTTTAGAATGAAATCCCAGTACTACAAAATAACAATTTAAATGTAAAAAAGGAATGGGAAAAGCTATGAGATATGATTACTAGGGTTGCACACAAATCCCTTGCTTGAGATGTTATAATTTTGTCACATTCATTGATCCAAGTGATCGTGTAGCTAAGAGGGTTGTAATGTGTATCATTTCCCTTCAGTGAGTAATCTCACTCTTGTAACCAAGAAACACTTATAGGTAGTGTTACTGTTGAAACTAGCAAGGGACCTAAAAGGGGTTCCTATGAGGAAAATTGCTACGTCAAGGGCAACAATGGAGACTTAGCCCACTGTCACCACATGCATCATTTCCCTTTAGTGAGTAATCAAACTCTTGTAACCAAGAAACACTTGTAGGTAGTGTTACTGTTGAAACTAGCAAGGGACGGGAAAGGGGTTCCTATGAGGAAAATTGCTAGGTCAAGGGCAACAATGGAGACTTAGCCCAATGTCACCACAACTAAGACTCCCTACTCTTTACGGACTTTCCCCGATGGGAGGAGACCCAGTAGTTAGGAAGTCACTTATAAAGTATAAGTCAATGAAGGGGTATGAAGTGACCTTAGAAACCCTTTCCCTAGGATAGAATGAAGAGTGGAAATTTCTTGCCTTTTAAGCAAGGAATTTGATTTTCCAGGGAGAGGGGATGAGGATTAGAAGGTTGAGGTAGAAGTATAAGACCTATGAAGGAGGTTCTCATATCCCTAAAATCCTTTTGAGAACTTGGATTCTCGAGTAGTCCTTGATAAATAGGCTTTGGTGAAGAATGGGACCACATGAGTCCAAGTGGACCCAGGTTAGGGGATGGGTTTAGGCAACCAATGATGTTCTTAACCTAGCCAAGGTGAGGGGAAAGGATCAAACAAGAATTTTCTTCCAAAGATGTCAAATTGATCATATTAGGTTCTAGCCTTGGGAACATGATCTAGGTGGATATTGATGTCCACCCACCTATTCCACCTATACCTCTAATCAATTTCATTTGTTTCCTTGTTTATTTTAGCATTTACTATTTTTAGCAGTCTTTCGGGTCCCGAACTTCCGGAGCAGTTTTGAATCCCTAAACGACACTCTTTGAGGTCCTCTACAAGTCCCCAACTATAGCCATGGGCTTGTGGAGAAACTTCCAGTACTCGAAGATACCTTTCCAACAAGGTATCATATGTGCCAAACAGAGATAATATGACCAAGTTATGACATTAGGAATTTGCTTGCCCAACTAACCCCAACGAGACCCACAAACTCTTGCCATTACATCTCCTAGGGTTACGGTTTTGGTTGTTTAGGGTTTTCTCTTGTTTTCAATAATAAATAGATCCTTGAGCCTCATTGTAACATAGTTGGGAGGCATGTAGCTTCCACATATATTCTTAAAGATAAGCTACCATTGCCCGAGCTAGTCTTATTCCATTATGTTTGTAAGCATCTTTCAATATTTGATATTAATGAAATGAAGTGTTATTTCTGCTGCAAATTTGTATTTATGGTTATATCTATAATTTGTTGAATTCCTATTTAAATTCAAATCAGTGGTATCAAAGTGGTTTGCTCTTTCTCTTTTTTTCTTTGCATGTCCCCAATGAGGTTGGGATATAAGGAGTTAGGGCTTAAACTAGTGGAATCTTTACAAGAATAACCTCGCAAATCCTGAAGACCTCCCATGGGGGAAGAAAAGAAATATGAGGGGGCAAGAGATCCTTTCAAAATCTTACTCTAAGAACCAAGCGATAGATGAATGTGATGATGAAAAACATTGCCCAAATCCTTCAGCGGCTACCCAAGGGCGACACATCTACTTCCAGCAGCTACTCTGGAAGTGCCACATGCTTTAAGGTACAAGTTAACTTTGACATTCCCATATTTGATGGTCAGATAGATGCAGACACTATAGATAAATGGTTAAATCTACTAGAAGGATATTTTTATGTTCATGATTTTTCCAGCTAGGAAAATATTACTTTTTCTCTTCTCAAAGTCGCCCCCCACGTCAAGGACTGGTGGGAAGCCTACTGTGAGCAGAATGATGAAAGTACGCCCTCAGTATTTTCGGCTGCACCCACTTAGGATTTGTTTCAGGATGACATCAAGGAGCATTACTACCCTGTCAGGAGCTATGAGTATAGATACATAAAGTGGATGACACTACAACATGGAAGGGACCAAGTGTTACCGAGAAATCTAGTGTCTATTCAGAGCTGCTAGTCCCACTAAGACGGGTAGCTATCTTAGAAACAAACAGATTAAAGTCACTTGTTTTTCCTTTACAAGAGAGAGATGAGAAAGAAGCAGAGAGTACTAACCTCATTCTTTTGCTTGGCTCCTTTCTTGTTTCCTTTCCCCTTTGATAGAATCTCGCCACTGCTTCCTTACTTGCCCCACTTCAAAGAACACCTGTAGATTCACAGGAGCATAATACCATCAAAGCATAGAGATCTATCACTATAAACAATATAGGATCAGATATATATTGACCATACAAATGCATATATCAACACAATATTCAGAGATACACAAGAATATGGAGGAAAACTCAAATAGGTTTATTAGTAAAAGTAGTAGAAGAGAGGATTACAACTACTTGGTCTGAACCAGCACCATCCTCCCAGCTTGAAAGCCCTCTTCACCTCATACAAAGCAAGATCACCCAACAATGTCTTCAAAGAGAAACCAACAACACTTCCTTTGCAAATTACAAAATTCCAGCCTCTGGATCTCTTGGATGAGGGATCCATATATAGATGTTTACAGGGGAGTGAGTCAGCTTCTGGGATTTTGATTAGTGTCATTTCACTAATAGTTCTTGGTTTCACATGGAGATTTTAGACCCCTTACTCATCCCTGGGCAAACTCAGAGAGGCAAGTGTCAAATGAGTAGTTTCTAGAAGATTCTCTCGGTTTCCACCTAGCAAACTTCTTGTGCCATTTGTCTGCTCTCACTCATCACACCCTATAGAAGGGCTTTCCAGTATGCATCTCACTTTTTGCATGTGGCAGGTGAGATGCATCGCACCTTTAGCACTGGGCAGTCTGTATGGTCCTGCTTTAACCAGTTCTGAGTTGTTTCTCATGGAGAACTTCTGGGAGATGATGTAATCAGCTGACCTTGCTCCTTTAGGGTATGAAACAACACTTTTAGGGACTTAGAAGCCCTTGGTTTATGGACATGTATTATTGGGGTTGCAGTGCCCAAATATGTCTATAACAGTTGCCCCCTAAAGCATGAGGTCGTAAATCCTTTTGATGCCGAGTGAAATGCTTTATAATGAGGATCTGAGGTTTTTCAAACTGGAAGGTGACCTATAATAAGATACAATACAATACATTATCTTCATAATATTTTCATGATCTAGCTGAGGCGGGCATTCCCATGCTCAGCTTTGATAAATTCATTTTCATGTACATAGGACAGACAACCGTCTGTGTGCAGACTGATGATTCTGGTAGAGCCATCATCCCTTAGTTTGGATGATTATCTGTGTGGCAATGATGTACATTTGATGTCTTTATTCTCCTGAATATATCACAGCCTAGATGGATGAAACTAGATCCGGGGTCTTCAAAACTCATTCAATCTTCGCCCGAAGTACAAGTCGATCCATGTGAATAGATGTTCTGATGTCGAACATGGAAAGACATCACCTGATTACCAGCCAATGATGTAAGTTGTTAACAAGTGCGAGAGGAATCACCGATGATGATGATGACCCTCAAGGTACTGCAGTACAATTCACATGGTGTGAATACATGAGTTGATGTCGAACACCACACAAAGTCTTTCAGTCGAAGGCCATTAATGTAAACCTGTCACCGGAAGTGAGAAACTTTCCATTGAGGCATGCAAGCTTCAAAGTACTTAAAGGGTTGTTCCTAGGTCGGCTCCTTGAATAATGAGCTGATGTCGACAAGAAGTGACCCGTCGTAGGAGGGAATTAATGGATCCCACATCTCTGACACGGAACGGAGCAAATGATTTTGTAGAGGTGAAAATGATATGATGATACAAGGTTCAGGGTGGCGGTCATGAAAGAATGAAGCGTGAAGGTATTGCAGTGGATGAGACACAAGCTGGGTAGGTGAATTCTCTGAACGACTTCTCTTGAACATATCAACGACACTAAAATGGATTGGTAGCGTTAACCCAAAAAGTGGATGGTGCAGTGGACCAATGGTGGTATGACTGGTGAACGGAATAACCCAACTCCACTCAATCATGGTGATGGATTGAAAGTGTCATGTTCAAGAGCGACTTGCTACCAATAAAGTTTTTTCAAGTTTTCTTCCCAATTTTCCCCAGTCATTTCTGACCAATACCTCTTTATTTTTGTCAAGCTTGAGGAGGATAACATATTCTTGTTCCATAATTTACCCTTCGGGCAAACTCGTCGCTATGTTTTAACGAGCCTAGCGACATTGAAACTCGCTCTTGTCTGAATGGACAAGTTTGTCGCTATTGTTTTAACGAGTTTAACGACAAGGATAACTCAGTTCTTTTCAATTTTAGAGAGTCTAAAAAGAGATGGAAAGGAGACTCCAATATTCCTTTTTCGTAATATAATCCCTTAAGTTCAAAAAAGTGTAAAAAAATGCGAAAGGAATGAATTTTCGATAGTTTTAAAAAGCCGTACAAGACAAACACTCGATATTTTTGTGTAATAATCCCTCAGGTCCAGAAAGATTAAAATCTAGAGGAGGGATGGCACTTCCAATCACTTTAACAAGCTGGAGAGGCCAATTTCTCGGCAATCTTTTCATATTTTACGAGTCAGATGAAAAGAGCTTAAAGGAGACTCGTTTTTTGAGGAACGAGTGATGTTTTCAGATAGCAGCTGGTTCCAGGTAATGTTTGGAACTTTCCAATCACAGCAGTGTAAAGAAAATGGCTAATAGGATCTCTCGTCGTAGTTGTTCCTCAAAAGGGGTAAAAAATCAAATGGAGGCACATGATTGGCTAAAAAAGAGTGGAGGTGATGGTAAGAACATGACCAAGGCTCAAAAGCTGATAATAATTCGATCTTAGTGGTTATTTACCAGTGGTGGGTTCATTTTTTAATGAGCTTAAACTCTGGTGGAACATATGCTCATCGCTAGGTTTAATTTTTAACGAGCTTGAACTTCGCGTAAAACTGCTCGTGATAATGGTCATTGATATTTGATTCACCGTTGACACTAGGTTCTTTTGATGGTTGTACTACCTATTCAATTGCTCCATCAAAATGATTAGAAATGAGGACATATGCTTGAAAAATGAGTTAAAAAACCAATTCCCTACTTAAATTACATGAAAGGTAACTTAAAAGTAGTTTTTTACCCCTCATTTTACCATTTCATTTGGAGTTGTGACTATTGGAGCTCTGAAGGTGTTTTCCCCTTTGATTTTCACTAGCTAATTCTGGGAGATTCTATGGACAATATTTGGTGCCGTTGGACTAGGTAGGAGCTAAACCTGAGCTCTTCAATTTCATTCTTTCCTTTTTGAATTCTGAGCATGTTTTCCTGCTTTTCTGGGCCCCTGGGGTTTGAACATTTTGTTCTGTCCCCATCGCACTTAGTGTATATTCAAAAGGTGTGATGCATATTAAACTAGTCACTGGCCATAATGTATGCATTTCACTTATCATTGGCCCTTGGGGTGCGATGGGCACAAGGAGAAAAACTTTTGCACTGATTTTTCATGGAAATTTTGCCTTTTTTTTCCAAATCAGGACCCTGATTCTTCTCTTGTTTGTTTTTCAGAGATTCATTGGAGCAAAATGGTCATTACATGGCATGAATGCAAGCATGAAGAAGAGGACATGGTTTCCCTACATGATCTGGGTACGGTAACTACATTGCGGAATTGTGGCTTACTCAAGTTCTTCCACATTTCTAGCATGAGGCAACAAATCAACTTGTTGCAATATTTCCTCGATGCATGGGATCCTACCAACCAAGTGTTCCAAATAAGAGGAAAATCCATCCCCATGACTATTGAGGACATCTACTTTTTGACCGGTTTATCGAGGTGTGGTGCCCCTCTCTCACTTTCAGGTTCTTCTCGTGGGGGTGAATCCATGAGGGATTATATTCGTCGATACTGTAGTGAAGGATCTTAGCCGAGCAGGGACGGTAAGATCAGTATCCTAGATGTCACCGACCGACCTTTAAGGAATATTTTATTCACTTTTGCTAGAATAGCTAGTAGCGCGGCCCTTCACTTGGCCAATAGGTCCTATATGCAGTATGCCTTGGAATGTCTCAAACCCAAGGTATTCAACTGGTGTGATGCAGTACTTCCAGTTATCAAAGAACAACTTACCAAGGTGAAAAATAGAAAGTACAAGAACTTTGGCTATGGTTCTATTTTGACTACTTTCACCTTGGAGAAGATCCCACTGATGCAGCCACAGTACATTTCACTTGGCCTACCACCACTGACTGAGCCACGGATGCAGAGATGGGTTGACCTTATGGCCAGACACGCTGGTCAATCGCAGGTTTCATTCTTTGATGCTTTCTTTGAGTGGTTCAATTGTCAACAGATGGTTTATGTTGAGTATCCATATGCTTGGATGGATTTCTGGGGTGACTCGGATTTGGTGCTACTGGCTGGCGAGCAGTGGGGTGTCATAGGTAAAAATCTCTGACCATATCTCTGTTTATTGTTTTCATAATGTTCTTGTGTTTTTTTATTAAATGTTTATCAAGACTAATCAAAACTCATGTGATTATGTAGATATTGGGCCAGTGCGACTAGCAGTGTGTTTGAGAAGCAACTGTCGTTCCAACAGGAAAGGCTGTAGGAAGGGACATTCTTCGCGACCTGGATGTATCCGAGAGCCTTGCAGTGTTGTAGGACCAGATCAAGGGCCTTACCCTTGGTATTCCAGATGTGAGGACCGATGAGCTGCCTTTGAGATTACAACGCCATACCACTGGCATGCCAAGCCAATGGACCAGGATCTTACACATGATTGCACAAGCGGTGACTAGTTATCATGAGCACCATTAGATTAGGGTTCCCCCTTACATTTTGAGTTTTTGGGTCATGTGACCGATTTTTTCCTGGACACAGAACATTATGTATAAACTATAAACAGTTATATATATATTTTTGATTTTCGGAGCTTTATTTTGCTTAAGTTATATTATCCTGATTCAGTTTATTGATAAAATTATTTCCTTTTACAAATGTTGCAAATGTCTATCTAACACATAATTTGCTAATGAATCGGTTAACATGTTTAAGTTTCTGGAAATATGTTGATATTGAATAGAATCGAACTGTCTTTCCAGAATATTGACCCTTAGGAACATGCGATATATAGTTGGATTCTAAATGGAACAGATGCCTGTAAGCTGTAGAATGATGAGCTGTGAGTCTAGCTTGACGACAAGTCGGCATATGCCATGCACAATGGCATCAGAGAGGAGTTCTATTAATGCGCTATATTCAGTGATGTTGTTCGTTGATTGACCAATACACGCCCATCTGAAACTTACTAACTCACCGCTTGGATCAAAGATGGCCCAAGCTGCAGAAGATAGGTTCCGCGTACTACAAATCGCCCCGTCGGCATATCCAACAGATGATTCCAATGGGTTCAAAATCTACAAAAAAATGCAAAAGTGGATTACCTAACCAAAATGATCACTCTTAACGAAAACAAAAATGTAACAAAAGCATATGAAGAGGTTACCATGCCAAGTCAAGCATAGTAATGCTTAAGGTACAACCTGTTTCGGGGTTGCGATAGTGGAATTCCGTCATAATCTACTAGCTCATAGGCTCCTTTTGCTAATACACGCTTAAAAATATAGGGACCCATCCACAAAGACTAGAACTTACCTGCTCCCAATTTATCAGATTCTTGATCATAGAGCAAGACCAGGTCACCTTCTGAGAAAACGCGGGGTTTGACATTCTTGTCAAATTTTGCTTTGACTCATTTCTTATGTTCTTCGTTAGCCAAGGCGGCATCACGATGAGTTTCATCCAGTTGGATTAATTCTAAGAAATGAGCTTCTTCCTCTGAAGTTCTGGGGAGGAGGTCAACTGCGAGCTTGAGAGACAAAATCTCACACTGGACTGGTAAGATCGCTTCCAAGCCATACACCAACTGAAAGGGTGTAAACTTGGTCATATTTCTCACCGATGTCTGGTATGCCCACAAAGCTAAGTACAGGATTAGGTGCCAACTCCGTTTATGAACTCCAATCATCCTTTTCAGCATGCGTTTCAAGACTTTGATGATCGCTTCAACTTTCCCGTTAGCTTGCAGATAATATGGTGTAGAGTTGTCATGGGACAGTCCTAATTTGGTGGCCAATTCAACCATCATGTGATTGCGGAAATGTGATCCATGATCTATGACTATAGCATGCGGGACGCCGAACCTGGCGACTACATGATTGAAAAATAAAAGAGTAGTTGTTTCGCCACTGTTGTTTAATGTAGGCAGTGCCTCGGCCCATTTCGTAAAATAGCCAATTGAAACTATGATATACCCATGCCCCTCGGCCGAGGTGGGGTTACATTGCAAGAAATCTATGCCCCATTTGGCGAATGGCCCAACAGTAACTACTGGCTGTAGAGGTGCGGGTGGTATTCTGGTTTTGCAGTCGAAGATTTGACAAGCATGGCAACTTCTGACTGCGGTTATGCAATCTTTGAACATTGTTGGCCAGAAGTATCCTGCTTGTAAAATATTTTGTGCCATAGCATAACCAAATTGGTGCCCCCCACATGCACCTGAATGACAATCATTCAAGACTTTTTCGGCCTCCTCATGGGTGAGGCACCTTCGTAGAACAGGATCGACACCCCGACAGTATAGTGTATCACCGATGACCATGTAGTCTTTTTCTTGGTATCGAGTACGTCATTATTCTAAGCGAGAGGTATTAGACCTATATGTTTGGGTTTGGAGATAAATGATTATATCTCCATACCATGAATCGCTTTAAGATATCAGAAACAAAGATTCATCCACGATTGTTGCTTTGGATGTTGAATCATTGGGCGATGATGGGAAATCACATAGTAACTTTGTGAATACTAGAGCTTTCTTTGATTTGGATTTTACAAATTCCAGATCAAACTCTTGCAAAATTGCTATCCACTTTGAATATTTGTCCCCAAGAAACTGTCGCGGCAAGATGTAAGTCATGGGGTTGCAATATGACAAAATGATAGTTTTTCGAATGAGAACATAGTGTCGAAATATCGGTATTGCTTGAATAGCAGTGATAGCTAGCTTTTCAACATATGAGTACTTGCTTTCTATATCATTTAAGTTTCGACTTAAGTAATAAACAGGATGTTCTATTCCATTGTCTTCTTCAACTAAAACCATTGCAATGGCCGTATCTACTACAGCCAGATACAGGTTAAAGTCTCTTTGATAATCAGGAGCATACATTAATGATGCTTTTATTACGGATTCCTTTAGAGCATCAAAGGAATCTTGCGCGACCTGATCCCAGTTGAAGGGTACTTCTTTTTTCAAAAGACGTCTATAACCTTTAGCAAGTTCGGCGTAATTTGGAATGAGCCTCCTCAGAAAGTTTTCTTTCCCTTGGAGTTTCTGAATCTAAAGCAAATTTGAAGGTGGAGGCAAATCGATGATTGCTTGAACCTTGCACGGGTCGAGACGGATTCCATCCTTTGAAACTACAAAGCCAGGTAAACAACCAGAACCGACGCAAAACAAACATTTGTGTAGATTGAGTCTTATTTTGTAGTGTCGGCAACATAGAAATATTGCTCTCAAATTCTGCGGATGATTGGTCCGCTTTCGCGAGTGAGTCGGAAGATCGTCAAGGTATGGTTGAACGATGTTCTTGATGTCATGGAAGGCATAATTTATTACCCTCTAAAAAGCTTCCCCTGCGTTCTTTAAATCGAAAGGTAGCTTACGGTACGTGAATGTGCCCCAAGGAAAAATAAATTCAGTCTTTGACTGGTCCTATGGGCGGATATTTATTTGATTATACCCGAAAAATCCATCCATAAACGAAAATATTTCACATCCGGCGCATTCATCAATTATCTGGTCGATGAAGGGTGTAGGGTAGTTATCCTTTGGACAAGCTTGATTTACATCCCTATAATCGACGCACACTCTAATTTTTCCTTAATTTTTCATCACAGGAACAATGTTCGATACCCAATCAGTTAAAGGAATTGGTTAAATGAAACCAACATGGAGAATTTTTTCAACTTCTGCCTTGATGGCAGTGGCTTTCTTTGGGTGCACCTGGCGAAGCCGTTGTCTTACTGGTTTGACATCTGGATACATCTTAATTTCATGTTCAACTATGCTCGAGTCAATGCCTAGCATTTCTTCATATGACCATGCAAAGACATCTTTGAACTCGTGAAAGAGAGCGTAAAATATTTCGAGTTATGAAGAAGAACAAGATTTGCCAACATGAATATTTTCTACAACATCTAGTTCAGTCGAGATATTTATGGCGATAGTTTCTTCAATATTGGACATATTTCATTCAGAATCCACCGTGTTTACAGTATTTGATAGAAAATCAAAAACTGATGGATGATTAAGGTCACTAGAGTAATCTTCGTTGTAATCCGGAAGATGGGAACGATGGTGGTAATCTTCCCATGGTGCCCCCTGTATGTTCATTGATTGAACAATTCCTTCGTCTGTAGAATGTACATGCGACCAAGGATCTGAAGAGGTACCATACTCCTTAGACCTATCTACCCAAATGATTGATGAGTGTTCATTGGGGTTTGCCTCCCATGTCGAGAACATTGATTGCTACAATATTTATATTGGGCTTGGAGGCAACACCTAGTGACGATCCATGCTAATATCGTGTTCGGACATATTCTAAATGGAAGATACCATATTGCAGGTTCCCACCGTTGCCACTTCCACCAAGTTGTTTGGAGGTAGTAGGGCAAAAGTACCCATCAATGTAGGGTCTTTTAGTAGGCCTACTCCTATATTTTGAAGTGACTCAGAGCTTCCGTGGATCAACGGAATGCCTCCCGTAACTTGCGAACTGTTGGGGAGGAATGTCTATTGGTCAACGATTGTAATTCCCCCTTGGAAGGAAAATTCAATCTTTCTGAAGTATGTCGACACAACGGCAACCATAGCATAAATCCAGGGACTTCCCAGTAGGATGTTGTAATTGAGTTTTCCATCGATAAATTCCACATCAATTTCTACTGTTTTCCCCCCCAGTTCGACTTGCAAGTTACTTAAAATCCTGTATGGAGTGTATGTTTGTCCATCAAATGCTTTTAACATCATCGACGATCCTGACAAGGGTGGTGAGCCTAAAGTTTTCTAGCAACTCATTGACATAATACATGTAGATGCCCCCTCATCAATAATTGTTCGATGAACAATTTTGTTGAGGGCTTTCACTTGAATGAGGAAAGCGAGTTGAGCTGGTAACTAAGGTTCATATCCTTTATGATTAAAGGCCACAAGATTGGAATCCGCTGGGTCAATCCCACCTATTGCTGATAATAGAGCCTACTTTTGGAAGGGGAAATTTTGCAGTACTTCAAGTGTCGACATAGCGGATGGCGATTGGGCCAGGTGCTCTACTATATTATAGTTCTGTGATGCTCTAGCACGAGGATTAAATGTCAATTTGTGTACTACTCCCTTTGGCGGCTTTATCGTTAGCTCAGGAATGATGGGTGGCACAACTTTGGTCGAAGTTGTTGTCGAACTACTAGGTTGATCAGTAGCCTTGTTGTTCGACAGCTGTGGATTCCCATAATATTTATTCCTTGTCAATATCAAAGCATCATTTTGCTGTTTTGAAATGGATAGCATAAGGACTTGGGATGGGGAAGCATTGTCACTAGCAACCAGATTGGTTCTTGGGTTTGGAAACGGATCAGTCAATACTGCTGAGGTTTTTGAATTCTTGAAGAATTTCTTAAATTCAGCTTTATATGGACAATCTCTCGTCCAATGATCCTCATCGCATATGAGGCATGGCTGAGTAGGTTTCTTTTGCCCAGAAGGGTTTGCAGAAGATTTTTCAGGAGATGAATCATCTTGTTTCTTCTTTTTGCTCTTCCCTTTCTTATTGCCTCCCCGTTGCTTTGGTTCTTTATCTTTGTCAGTTGACACGACATTAACCTCAGAGGCTAGAATTTCTTCATTTGCATTTTGATAAAAAATCTTATGGGTTTTCTTAGATGTAGCCTTTGTCAATTTCGTGCTCGTCATACCTATCACGCCATCGCCAACATGAGAGTCTTTGTTTGATTTAGGAGGAGGAGGAATGGAAAATTATGGTCTCGGAGCATAAGGGATTTTGTCATAGAGCGTGCTAGACTAAGTATAGATCAAGTCTAGATATTGAACACGAGCAATGACTTGCTCTTTAGTGACAACTCCTCCCTTCACCACATCTTCTATTATAGAAGGTAACAAAGACTTAATAAACCATTCAGCTAGTAGCTGATTAGGGACATATGTTTTTACCATTCTATGACGACGTCACCATTCATGAATATGATCGGATATGTGAGTGGCCGTCGTTTGCTTGAAATTGGTAAGAAGCTTTGTTCCTGTTTCATACCTTATTGGTAATTGAAAATGGGTTAAAAAGGTTGTGGCAAGGGTGCTAAAGTTATCAAATGAAGCTCTAGGCAATTCGATGTACCATTTTGCTACCGGACCAATTAACGTTCGTTGAAAAAGGCGAAGATGAATAAAATCATCATTGAGAGTGTTGGATGAACACCACATATGAAAGGTCATCACATGATTCGACGGGTCTTCACCTAGATTTCAATTAAATTTAGGAATATCTGATGGAAGTTTATGAGGAATCGCTGGCCACCAAGGGGCATAAGCGATTGGATCATTCGTTAGCCGATTTAGATCTAGTAACTCTAGAGTCGCCACGAAGGGAAACTGTTGATTTAGGTTCGGCGAAGTGTACCCAGGATATGATGGGATCACCTGAGCAGTGGGTCTTTGCATACCATCATAATGTATTTGATGCTGATAAATTTGATAAGGTGGTTGGACATAACCAATTTGAGATGATTTGTGATAACCATTTTGAATATACGGTTGCCCATTACCTGCAATGTTTTGTTGCTCAGGTCCTTGATAAGCTTGTTGGAATTGCGGTTGTTGATGTTGCACCAACCATGGTTGTGAAACCATTTGCTATTGCCCCATACTGGACATTTGACCAAGATGAGGGGTAATAGTACCTGTTTGAGCCTAATTCGCTCCAGTTAAGGAGCCACTCACTGGCGATTGCAGTTGTGTTGCGGAGACAAGAGGTTGTTGTACAACAACCTAAGAAACTTGAGGTTGGCATACAACAGGCAATGCTTGTACTTGCGACACTATCACAATAGCTGGTGTAGTGGGGATATTTGACACAGGGAGACTCAGTTGCATTGAGTATACAACTCTTGGTTGTTGAGGCAGTATTGGCACCCAACTGCTAGATGTGATTCCAATTTGGCCTGAATTCAGTTGTGAACTCTCATATGGTTGTTCTCCCAGAGGGAACAATGAAAGGGTGTAGTGCCCTCCATATGGCGGAAATCTAGTGCTCAAGGGAATGATTGGCCTTTGGAGACCAGACTGCCCAAATTGATATTGTTGTGAAGGATCAATTTGTTGAGATTCAACATAAGAGATTCCAGATACTATTCCAGATGAACAAACGGGAACAAACCATACTGTCGAAACAGTCCCTGGGTGGACTCCTTCTAGTGGTTGAGAGCTAGTTGGGATAGATGGTATACCAACGAACATCGTCGGAGTGGTGGCAGGAGGTTCTGCTACCGCTGTATCGGATGAGACAATCCTAGATGTCGATGGTTGTCTAGACATATCAAGTCTATCCAAAAGACTTCCCAGCGCTTTTATAGGAACTTGCGATGAAGGGGTATTAACTTCTGAAGTAGAAGGATATAGGTGGATCCCAATCCCAAAATGCGATGGAATACTAGAGGGGAGATCCTCCATAATCTCTTCTATAGCAATCAATCCAGGTGGAAGAGGCAGACCGTCAAGTCCGTAAAATATTTCTGGTGCCGAAGAGGGTATAGATTCTGCAGCGACAGATGCCGGAGGGGTAACACCTTCCAAATCAACTCTAGAAGGAGCTGGTTCAGGAGTCGAAGTGTTTACTGTTACACCAGGCTCAGTTCCAATGTCCTCTTGTAACTACGAAACTTCTTCTGTAGAGGCAGGGATACCAGAAATGGTTGGAGTAACTGGAGTCTTAGAGGATGTTGAAACACAAGTTTCAAACAAACCAGGAGACTTTGACCTGGTTAAACGAGTTCTCTTACCCTGGAATGATTTGGTTTCCAGAGTCAAAGATGGTTGACTTGTCAGTCTCCGTGAACGATGGGGTTTTGATTGACTTTCTTCCATGATTGCAAATTATTTGATCAACTCAAAATAAGAGGGGAAAATGTTATTCCGTATTAAATGAATTTTATATGCTTTGACACAACTTGCTTTTTCACTTTTTTAAAGTCGAGAAAAAGCTAAATATGACTCTAGTCGCCTTCGATTTTTAATGAGCCTAAAGTGACAAGTGCTTAGATGGACCTTTTCCTTTAAGGAGTCTGAAAAGGAACGCAAGAGACTACTCTGGAAATCTAGACAGAGGGATTACCAAACCAATTGCAAAACTGCAGAATACTTTTTACGGTACCGCAGTAAATCTTCCCGAATGCTGTGTTCAGTGCATTGCGATCGATAGGGCGGCAGACATGGCTTCCTAAGGATAAAGGATATAGCCTATTGTGGTCTCCCAATATATACTCGACGGTACATGGGAGCACAAGTCCGTACTGGCACTTGTCATCTCAAAGAGGAGGAATCACCCAACCTACGATGAAAGTGAAAATTACCAGGCTTTATGATGCCAGAATACGTCTCTAGCCTAAACTTCTAGATGTTGTATGTTAGGTTCCAAAGCGTTTTTAAGTTCATTGAATTTATTTTACAGTTGATATTTCTTAAGAAGTTTGCCTTTAAAGTTCATCGCATGATGTAGCTATACAATTCCTAAAATGAAATCTAAGATGATAAACAATTGTTTACTCTTCTTTTTGCAATGAAAATACTAGCTACTAAGGAAAGAGAAATGAAATCCTTTCAACATAGAGCAGAGAGCACACACTAGATGCACTGTGCTAAATCAAAATCAACAAGCAGTCTAAATGCAAATGCAATGTGCATGTATTTGTTTTCTGCTTTCTTAACGTGTGAATGACAAAAAGAATGCCAAATAAAAATCTAAATTATCTCTTCTTTCAAAGCGACAGTACTAATGATTTTCTTTTCAAAAAATGACAGGAAGGCAAGATGACACCTTGCGATTTTGAATTGAAAACTGCTTTCGACACTTGAACTACTTATAAATTTAGATCAAATACAAGAGTAACAGTGTAATCAATTATCAAAAAGAGAATTATTCTTTTATTTGACTGAAAATGACACTTGCGACACTTTCAAATCAAAAGACGACAGTTCGATTAAGCTACTATTTTGTAAATGAGAACTGTGAATGGCGAAAAATACATAAAAAAATTCACAAATATTTGTACAATGGAGGCTGAATGATGCAAAGGAAGGGGGTTTCTACAATGGTCTATTGATCATAGACAACAAAACTCCTGAATAAAACTGAAGATAGTGAAGAAAAAACCAAAATCTGGAGGCAGATCTAGTCTTGTCTGATCATCGCACCTGTAACACAGGGAAACAGGGATGAATCCCACCTACTGCACACGGGAGGTGCGATGCATCTAGATTGCCAAGAAGACAAGGTGCGATGGTCTAGGGATGAGACTTTAACTTGGTTTTTGGTCATAGTTTGCAGCCTAGTTCAGCGATTTAGGCCGAGCAAATGATAGTCAGTAACTACAAAGTACAGGGGCTAATCTAATGAGGTTACTCAAGCTACCTCTAGGGCACTTAGGATGTTTGCAAGTCAGTTTTTCAGTTCATAAACAAACCTAGAGATTGACTGAAGCAGCATTGATCTACTTTGCACTTGCATAGCAAATGCAGTTCGAAGGCTAGCTGGCTTAACTTCAGGCTCCGTCTGTGGTTTATGAATCAAACAAATAGAGACAAGAAATCAAACTAATCGCTCCCCAGTGGAGTCACCATTTTGTTACCGGGAAATCTAGTGTCTATTCAAAGTTGCTAGTCCCACTAAGACAGGTAGCTATCTTAGAAACAGACAGATTAAAGTCACTAGTTTTTCCTTTACGAGAGAGAGATGAGAAATAAGCAGAGAGTACCAACCTCAGTCTTCCGCTTGGCTCCTTGCTTGTTTCCTTTCCCTTTTGACAGAATCTTTCCACTGCTTCCTTACTTTCCCCACTTCAAAGAACACCTGTAGATTCACAGCAGCATAATACCATCAAAGCATAGAGATCTATCACTGTAAATAATATAGGATCTGTTACACAAAAATATCGTCACCATGATTATTTGCAGTCAGTATGGGTCTATCATCAATTGTACTATCCTCCTAAGCAAGTCTCAAACCTCAGCTCTTCAAGTCAAGCTTTGAAAATGAGAGAAAGACATTGAAAATCAATGAAAATCTGGTTCCGCACTTTCTCTCACTGTTACCTGCGGTCGTGCACCTTCTGTTTACAAAAGCTGTGGACCTGCCCGCTCTGTCCCTAAAGGTGTGGGTGCGGACCCATGTGAAAGTCAAAAAGGTGCAAGTTTATTCTAAAAAACTCACTTTGGGTTAATTCTAGATGATTCTAGAAGGAATTTTGACGTGGATTTGCCGCTCTTAGGTGGTTCATGCATCCCAAAAGAGAAGGAGCCAATCCCTTGATGAGAGGAGCTATCCCTTTGAAGGAGGGCTTTATCCCTTTCAAGGAGGACCTAGTAACTTCCCTCCATTGCACTATAAATTTAGGCATTGGGCTGGTTGCTAGGGAGGTTAGAAGCTGAATATTTTTGAGGGTAAATGCTGGTGAAATTAAGTCTTCCTAGTTGAGCTTAAGAGGAGAGATCACATACCTTTTTGGCTTCATTGGGAAGAGAGTGAAACTTGTCAAAGTAGAGGAGACTTCTTGCTGGACCCTGGGAGGAGCTTGTACAGCGTCAAGGCACAGGTTGTAAAGTTCTTCTTGATTTGAATTAATACAATCAAACTCATTTTTCTCAACAAATTGTCTCATGTTATTTGTTTCATGAATTCCTTGACTTTCATGTTAAATATGTTTTATGATATTGGCTTTTCAGGTGCTATTTAATTTGTTTGATTGTTTGTGTTTGCAGATTCATGACAAAGGAGCTCATTTGGATCGAAGAAGAGAAGCCTTCCACAAAGTTGCGTTGGACCTAAGGTAGGCCTAAAACACTTGTTTGCCTTTGTTTATAAAATCATATTTAGAGAAAGATAGTGTGTGATTGGTTTGCTTGTCATTAGGTCTTCTTTAGATTCTAGGAAGGTCTATATTGTCTGCAAGATCGAATTATTCCATGTGACAAAATGGTGACTCCACTGGGGACTTGATTTTTTCCTTGTTTTTACTTTGATCTGAGAAACTATGTTTTTGCTTCTGTTTTTGGCTTGTTGTGTGTGGAATTGGGTAGAGTTTGTAGATCCAGGGTTATTTTTCGTTTTTCATAGCTTTGGGAGAGGACCGCACCCTAGTCTTTTGACACAGTGCGTACTTATCCGCACTTTTGCTTTTAGCACAGAGCGATACCGCACCTGTGTTAACTGCGGGCCTGCGGACCCTGTCAAAATTTTGAAAAACCTAAGGTTTCCTCTGTTAGTTAGCTTAGTTTTTGTTTATAAGTTATTATCCACTACCCAGACCTGCATATAACCTGTCAGAAGCTTTCCTTAGGTTGATTTCATTAGTGTTAGGGTTTTAGGTGAAATTCCTAGGAGTTTTGCTTGTTGGGTTTGTTTTTCGTTTTGGTCTTGTAGTAGCTCTGAGCTTGGAAGCTGTAGGGACCTCAAATCACCTTGGTGTCTACCAGCTTTCTTATGAGTCTAACCATTTATGAAATCTCCCCTTGTTGAGGAATCTGCTTTGTGTTTTCTCTTTACAAAACTTCGAAAAGCTTGTGTTTAAAAGTTTGGATTTTCATTTAAAAAAAAAACAAAATTGGTTGTTTTTGACTGATTTGTGATTCTGCATAAATTGGTCCTTAGCTTACATCTAGCTAAGTAAAACATCCTTAAAAAAGACATCTTGTAGGCTTTGACTTCAAAGAGGTTTTTATAGTTTATAGATCTCAAAGTTAGTTCTTTGCATAGTTTTGAGTGTTTTATAAAAAATAAAAAAAACTCTTTTGGAAAAAAGTTTTTTTTTGTAGTGGTTGAGTGCTTTGAAAAGAAAAGGGAATTTTTTGCGAAATAACTAGTTGTCTCGTTTTGAGTGCATTGGAAATGACAAAAGCTCTTCTTTTAATTTGTGTGTTAAGAAAGATTTGTGTTTACAAAGTATTTGCATTCTCAAACTCTTTCTTAGTTAGAAGTTCATCGAAGATAAAAGATTGTTTAAATCATCTTAGGTGCATTTTTAGTGATTTTGAGTCGAGTCTTCATACCACGAGTTTTCATCTCCGCACCTTTTGACTTAAACAAAAACCAATAAAAATAATACTTAAAGTAAAATTCATCTAGTAACATTTTTATTTCTAGGGCTCTGATACACCAACTTAGCTTAGGCTAGTGTCTTGGAGTAGGAGAGTAATTAACTCTCCAAGATAGTAAAAACAAACAAGTAGCTGTATCTTGTGGTAGGGATGAAATCCAATTGTTGCATTTATGCTCTGGGAAAGCTCCTCTTAAAGGAGAAGCACGAGATCGTGTCCGAACTAGTGTGGGAATCAATCCTTCCAGATATTCACATATTAAAAACGGTAAACCTCAGATTAACCATTGTCGAGGAGCCTGGGGTCACTTGTTGGTAAACCTTGGATTATGTCAAGGAGCCTTCAAGGAGATTGAGCTTGCTACTCTGCCCTTGCGTGCGTATTGGATCGTAGACTGTTCCCCCAGGTATATTTGTTTCAGTTGGTAACCTTAGTGGCTATATTCTTTAGGATTCTTCCTGAGGTGACAGTGGTGGGAAGATCCCACTGTACCTGGAGCAGACGTCGGCTAGACTCACTTGGATTTTCTGGGGGATTCTCTTCACTCGAGACGGTTAAGTGGAGAAACTTGTGCCAGTCTATTCATTAAGCAGGTTGCTGGGGTAACTGTTCCAACCGCCATTTCTGTATTGAACTCTGCGACGTTGGATTTCATCACCAACCAGTGTTTTCAGTATGGAAAGTTACTATTTGTGTGTGTTTGATCTCCTAGATTCTTTAGGCGTGTGATTCAAATTTGTTTGGTTCTTTAGAGGCTTTAGGTGGTTTTCATTGAGATTTTACTTTGTTTGCGTGTGAAGTAGTTAAAAGCTTTTAACCATGGCTGAATTACCGAGGAAGTACCGTAGACTTCGGGGCCAACCTCCTGAGTTTTCACTGAGCCAGCTTGAAGGCTTGAAAGTCCTCGTAACTCCTAGAGACAGTAGAGTTGGGTCACCTGAAGAAGGAGAGTCTTCTTTGGTGGTACATCCTGATTTTCAAGCGTTAGTAGCAGATTATAATCCGCAATCAGCGTCTGTTTCCGAAGTTACTGGTAGCTTTTCATCTACTAGTGATATAGGTGAGGAACCTGAAATATTCGAACCTGAAAGTGAATTTGCTGCTACTCCGACATCGGGGTTTGTTTCTCCAGCTTCTAGGGGTCTTGGTTCACCTAGGGTAGAAAGAGTAATCACCCAAGATCTTCCTTCTGGACTTATAGCTATTGAAGAACTTGCTACTCCGGAAGAAGAAGTAGGCATCCCTATCCCTGAAAATCAACCTGTTATTGAGCTAAGGGAGCGTGAATCAATCTTTTACAGTGCACCTAGGAGCAGTACTTGGTATCTTTCTTTGACTAATTTCTTAGAAAACCCAGGGTTAAGTTTTTCACCACCTCTTGTTCCTTATCACCCAACACCTAGAGGTTATTATCCTCTGTTAAATATGTCAAGACAGTCGTCCATGTTTACTCAATCGCCCGAATCCTTTTTGTACGGCGGTCCTTCTGTTCCCTCTGGGTATCAGTCAATTTCTGGTAATTTTTCAGGAGCATCTCCTCAACCCATTGAGCAAGGGTTATTAACTAGAAGCAATGGTACTAAGCTGTTGAGCGTAGAAGATATTCTCATGATGTCAGGTTCTATTCCCAATCCTCAACCTCAAGATGGCCAGTTACTGCCTGGGGGGCAACCTCAAGGTACCCAATTTGTATCTGGGGGGCAACCTCAAGGATAGTACATACCTACGGGATAGTACATTCCCTAAGGTCAACCCCAGACTCAATATGTACCCCAAGGTCAACCCCAGTATCAATTTATACCTCAAGGTCAACCCCAGTATCAGTACGTGCCTCAAGGGTATCAATCCCAAGGTCAGTACTCGAACCAAGGTTTCCAACCACCCTCCGGTCAATCATATGTTCAAGGAACGGGAAATGTACCTTTGAATTATCAATCTTACCCTCAACCCGGTTATGGTCCTCAATATTCTCAACCTGTTATGGATCCATACCCTGGAATGAATATAGTGTGGGATCCATCGCAAACTCAATAGGTGTTGCAGCCAAATATACAATTGTCATCTCAAACTGGACAACCCTTAATTTCTGGTACACCCCAGCAACTAGTCTAGTCTAATATTCAAACTTCTGTACCTTCGGTAGTTTCTCAGCCTGGGCCTAGTACGCCTCATAATCCACCTCAAACGACTGCTGCAACTGCCGCAACATCTTTTCAATCTACCCCACCTACTTCTGGAGTATCGACAGCTCCGGTTTCTATTGTTCCTGTATCTACTCCTCAGACATCTTTACCACCGTCTAGATCCACGATTCAAACTTCGGTTCAGATGCCTGTAGGACAACCTGGTTCAAGTACGGTTGTCACAAGTCAACCACAATTTACTTATCAACTGTACTAGGGACAGTACCAATTCGGTCCTGCTGTGCAACAGCCAGTCTATCAGTATCAACCGTACCCTGGGTACACTTATCAATAACCTCAGCAACCCCAGTACGGTCTGGTTAATCCTAGTTTTCTGGGAGGATACAATATCCCAAATGCAATTCCTATTCCTAGTTATCCTGGATATCCTCCTCCTAGGGCTGGTCTCATGACCCAGAGTTTTAGGGACCCTAATCGTCAGTTACCGTTTATCGCAACTTTGGACTTACCTGACTTGTCGCGCCTAACGAACGATCCCATTAACTATCTTCCGTTTTGGCCGCCAATGCTGAATAAGTTGCCTAGTGATATTCCTAAGTTCGAAGGAAAATCAGGAGAGGACCCGTCGAACCATGTGATGACTTATCACCTCTGGTGTGTGTCTAACTCCATTTTAGATGATTCAATCCGTCTAAGACTTTTCCAGCGCACTCTAATTGGTCTTGCGGCCAAGTGGTACATTGAGTTACCACGAGGCACTTTTTATAATTTTAGTCAGTTAGCTACCTCGTTTTTAACTCATTTTCAGTTGCCAGTCAGATATGACAATGGCACAGAATTGTTAACTTCGTTAAAGCAATCGACGTCCACTTACATTTCAGATCATATTCATGAGTGGAGACGTCAACGGCGTTTAGTGAAGGTTTTTATTCCGGATCATATTTTGGCTGAGTGGTTTGTAAAGTCTTTGTTGCCAAAGATCACTGAAGATGTAGCTAAAGCCGGAGTAGTTACTGAGGAGCAAGTAATTGGTCAAGCACAGTACCTTGACTTGGTCTATACTCAGTCAGGTACGTTACACAAGAAAATCCCCGATCTTCCCAAGCAAAATCAAATCGCTACAGCTCCTTTGGGATCTCATGCCGCCGACGGTATGATTGGTACGGTTAACACTAAAAGTAAGAAGAAGTCTTCCAAGAATTCTTCTCCTATCATAACCTTGCCTGATTCCCCGACAGGAGATTCTTCTATGGAGATTTCCACCAATATTCACGTTGTAGAGTCATCTACAGCCAAATCAAAATCCGGTGGGAAGAAGAAAGGAAAGAAGAAGAATAATACGGACAAAAATTCAAAGGAGAAACTTGAAAAATTGGAATCCAATGATGAAAAATGCAAACCTCGTTATCCTTGTCTCATTGGTGACGATGAACATTTTACAAGAGACTGCCCTCATCGTGCAGAGGTTGCAAAGATTGTCAAAGGTTCCCAAACGCCTGCTGTTTTGAAGGATCCTTTTCCAGCTCAAGACAGTAAGATGATAGGTTCTTCCTCAAGTGCCAATGAAGAACCCATCCTGATGATGCCCCACGTTAGGATTGCGACTCGATCGCATGATTATGGTAGTAAAAGTCCTGTTGATGGTAAAGAAGCAGAATCTTCTCATTCTAATCCATCAACCTCAGCTCCCGGTTCTGATCCACTACAGATCGAGAAACCTAATCCAGACTTGGTAATCAAACTGCCCGCCAAGGGTATACTTCGAAAGTCATCTTTCAATCCACATGCGAGAGCGGCTCAGAACTATAACATTGTTGAGGATTTAGCTATTTCACCCTCAGCAATGTCGGCTTTGGAAGTGCTGCAATCATGTCCAGCACAACGTAAATTACTTTTGTTGGCTATAGGAGCTGTTGACGTTCAGGACTCGAACCTAATAATTTTCGATCTAGAAAATAGTACACCGCGTTTACCTCATCAAATGGCTTTCTAGATTCCAGTGATCGTAAAAAACAAGCCTATTCACCGGACTGTGATTGATGAGGGAGCCTCAACGTGTATTATGTCGATACAGTGTTGGAGATCGCTTGGTTCTCCTTCGCTAAATCAATCCCTGACGATTCTAAAGGCCTTTGATGGCTGTGGGTTTCATCCTTTCGGCATTCTACAGGAGTTGCCTATAGGGGTTGAAGGAAAAACCGTTAATCTAGATGTGGAGGTGGTTGATGCCCCTCTAGATTATAACCTTCTCTTGGGTCGAAGTTGGTCTTATGCTATGACAGCGGTCGTTTCATCGGTCTTTCGGGTTATAAAGTTTCCTCATAATGGAAAGATCGTAACAATAGACTAGCTGGCTTACTTTTCATCCGACCCAGCCTCTTCTGAAAGTATTCAGCATGTCGGTAAAACGACTATCCCGTATAAGGATGTTGGAGTAGGACTAGTTAAAGATGCCGGTTTACTGGGAACTTTTCCTTTTCCTCCGATCAACGCATCGTCTTCATTTGCAACCATTCATATGATTACGTCAGACACCATTGTTTATGATGATCCTTGGATCGTTCCTTCTGAATCTGAGATAGACTCATTTGGTGATGTCATGCCTTTGAGTCCATATGAAATTGCGTATGAGGCTGTGCAATCGTTTACCGACCCATTTTCAACCGAAATTGACCTAATGAATGTGGTCTGTGAAGAATCACTTTTCACATCAAGCTCGGATTCAATCACGTTTTCTGAACTTGTTCACTCTGATGAAAAAATTCGTGAAATCCTATGTGTAGATGATTTACCATGGGAAGATCTCCATCACAGATCTTCGTTTTTACCCGAGAATGATCGTTTTGAAAATGATTTTTCATCAATTTTTACGACTGAATATGTCAAGGAACCTCAGAATCCAATGAAACATCCCGATTCAGAGTTAAATTTGGGAAATATCTCTCGAACTATTCCTATTGATATTTCGGTTAAGCCTGGAATTGTTGAGAACATTCATATAGGTGCCTCGTGTACAGATGACGAAATTCAAATATATAAGGCCCTATTTCAAGAATTCCGTGACGTGTTTGCCTGGTCCTATGAGGAAATGCCAGGAATTGATACCGTGATTGTTGTTCATGAGATCAAGGCTTACCCGGACGCTAAACCCGTCCAGCAATGTTTGCATCAGATTCACCCAAGAAAAGCTGCTGCAATTAAAGCAGAAGTTGAAAAATTACTCAAAGCAGGTTTCATTTATCCGATCTCATTAACAGATTGGGTATCGAATATTGTTCTGGTTAACAAAAAGCAAGGAAAAATAAGAATATGCATCGATTATAGGGACATTAATCGAGCCTGTCCAAAGGACAATTACCCAACTCCCTATATTGAACAAATCATTCATGATTATGTCGACAGCGAAATATTCTCCTTCATGGATGGTTTTTCGGGTTACAATCAAATCAATATTCTACCTGCCGATCAACCAAAAATGGCTTTCATTTGTCCATGGGGGACATTTGATTACTGCAAGTTACCTTTTGGGCTCAAGAATGCGAGAGCAACTTTTCAAAGGGCCATGTCTTATGTGTTTCATGACATCAAGCACATTGTGCAACCCTATCTCGATGACTTGCTTGCTCATTCATTACATCGAGCAGATCACCTCGCCCATTTACGAGCAATATTTATGAGGTGTAGGCATTATCGGATTCGGTTGAACCCACACAAATGTGTCTTCTGTATAGAAACGGGTCGATTGCTGGGGTTTGTAGTTTCGAAAGCCGGCATTCACGTCGATCCCTTGAAGGTTGAAGCTATTGTCAAATTGCCTCCTCCTTCGAGTCTTCGCCAACTCCAATGTTTGCAAGGGAAAGCAAACTTTTTACGACGATTCATTCCTAACTACATCGAGGTTACAAAGGGTTTTACCTGGTTGTTGAAACAAAATACTCCATTCTATTGGGATGAGATAGTTCAGAAATCTTTTGATGCACTCAAACACGCATTGACCCATGCACCGTTATTGCATCCTCCCAACTACAACCAGGATTACTTCCTGTATCTCGCCGCGTCTCATTCCACCATTGGAATGGTCTTAGTTCAGGAAGATGAATTCGGAACTGAACATGTGATATATTACCTTAGTCGAACTTTAAATCCAACTGAGCTGAAATACTCACATGTGGAGAAATTGGCATTGGCAGCTGTTCAAGGTGTCCAACGTTTTCGTCACTACATTTTACTACGTAAAACTACAGTAATTTCGGATTGCAACCCTATGATCTACATTTTGACCAAGCAATTGCTAGGGGGCAAGTACTCTAAATGGATCGTTATCCTGCAGGAGTTCAACTTGGAATTTGAAAAATCTAAGTCTAAGAAATCTTTAGTTTTTCCGGAGTTAATGTGTGATTTCTCGCGTACTGATATGGAAACTGTGGCGGAGGAGCCCATAGTGGATGAATCCTTGTTTCTAATCAACACTTTAGATCCGTGGTATTGGGATATCATCGTTTATCTCCAGACCCAATCCTTTCGGCCAGAAATTTCAAGGTTAGAACGTCGGAAAATACGATTCCAGTCCCAACAATTCAGGATTATTGGAGATACTCTTTATCACCGTGGGGCGGACTCTGTTTTTCGACGTTGCTTAACACACGAGGAAGTTGAAAGGGTTCTACATGACTGTCACTCTGAAGCGTGTGGCGGTCATATGTCTGGGTATGCCACAGCCCAAAAGATATTGCACGCTGGCTACTTCTGGCCATCTTTGTTTAAAGATTTTATTACCACGGTCCGAAAATGCCACAACTGCCAAATTTTTGATCGAAAGATGCGCACTCCACCTGCTCCTCTCCACCATATAATTACCGTTGGTCCTTTTTCGAAATGGGGTATCGATTTTATTACATGTAACCCTCACTCGGCCGGGGGGCATGCGTATATCATCCTTGTGGTAGATTATTTTATCAAGTGGGCCAAGGCGATGCCTACATTTGAGGCAGACGACAAGACAACTGCAATTTTCGTGTTCAATCATATAATTGCTAGGTTTGGTGTCCCACAAGCGATAATCACTGATCATGGGTTTCACTTTCGAAACATTATGATGACCGAACTTACAGGCCAGCTTGGTTTGCGTCATGATAGTTCAACTCCTTATTATCCACAAGCTAATGGTCTGGTTGAATCCATCAACAAAGTTTTAGTCATCATGGTCTGACGAATCATTGGGATTCATCGGTCAAATTGGCATAACATGGTATTTTCAGCACTTTGGGCATACCGAACTTCAGTAAAAACATCAACAGGGTTCACTCTTTTCCAACTAGTCTATGGTCTGGAAGCTGTGTTACCCATTGAATGCGAAATCCCGTCACTGCAAATGGCCATCGAGTTTCTTCCAGCCACTTCCGAAGAGGAAAAGCGTTTGTTATACTTGGCTCAATTAGATGAGAATCGACGTGATGCTGCATTGGTGATCGAGACTCATGCAAAACGTATGAAAGCTCAGTATGATCAAAATGTGACCCCTCAAAATTTTTCGGAAGGAGATCTAGTCTTAGTTTACGATCAAGCTAATGATAAATTAGGTGCTGGAAAATTCGTTCCTGTGTGGCATGGTCCCTATGTTGTCAAGCGAAAGCTAGCAAAAGGGGCCTATGAATTGGTAGACTTTGACGGGGACTCTTTGGGTAAACCCAGAAATGGTCTTTACCTGAAGAGGTACTATGCTTAAAGAATGGGTATGGAGATTTTTAGTTAGGATAGTTTTTCTTTCTAGCTGGTGTGTTTTAGTTTAAACAATGTGCTTAGCTTAGAGAGTGTTTTGTTCGTCATTATTCCTGCTTATCTTGGTTTTACTCTTGATATTGCAGATGTCGATGCCTCTCCAAACATATATTGGTTTCGCTGATGGTGCTTGTCGTAATACAGGGAACATTTCTTCCGCAGCTTGGGTTATCTATTCGCCCTCTGACGAGTTAGTATCTATGCATGGGGTAAGACTCGGTCAAACAACGAACAACATTGCCGAATATAGTGCAGTGATTGAGTTATTATCTGAATCTATTTCGTTTGGGATTCGGAGTTTGATAGTGAGGTTAGATTCTGAACTCGCTGTATTACAACTTAATAGAGTGTATGCCATTAGAAATCCAGTGTTATTAAGATTATTTTTGAGAGTGCATCTCTTGGAATGTGAATTTGATTATATTGAGTATCAGCATATTCCAAGATCTTTAAATACATTAGCAGATGCAATTGCTTCTCGAATGTTAAGTAGACATTTGCAATAATCATACGTGTAAATTTAAAACCATTCCATAACATAATTTACAAGATAAGCCGGTAATAGTGGTATATATATAGGAGTGTGACAAAAAATACATCGTCCTCGATGATAGGTTGAAAGACACCTTATGATCAGCAAAAATGATAAGTACAAAAAACCAAAATGTCATATGTGCCCACAATAAGTGATCATCCTATCACTGGTGATGATCTCGATAAGAAACCACTCCACGGGCCACCTTGCAAAGGAACCTCCTAAAAGGTCCTGGGACCCCAATCACATAGCGCTGAAGCCGACGAGGAATATCATCTATAGTGGTCTCCGGAATATCTCCTGTCAAGCGCTCGAGATGACCCTCCAACTCGGCCAAAACCTCTGCTGATTCGTCCTGTGGGGCTGGTGCAACTGCAACTGGTTGTTTCCTCTCGTAAGGCCGGAGAGCGACTGGTCGCTATGGACCCACATCTGCATTTGAAACTTTTGCTATTAGTTTTGGGATGATGGAAAAATAAAATAAAAATTAAATAGGAAAAATGTTGAAAATGATTTTACCTGAGTCATCCCACTGCTCTCTTGGTGGAAGAGCCATGTCTGGGTCACCACGAAAATCTAACCCAGCGTAAGGGAAATCCTGAATAGAAAAAACCTGGTTTTCCAACCATTGGAAATACTCAGGTTTGAATCGAGCAACCTATGTCCTCTCGTTCGGATGACGGGCCATAACTGCGACCCATCGCATCAGTTTGGGCTCTCGAGGAAGTCCAGCTCCAATAGTAAGGTGCTGCGGGATCAACATGGGAACCCTCTCCAGACCAAAACTCACAACCAAAGCCCCATAACCAAAGGTCTTTAGTTGTCCGTTCTTGGCTTTGGTCAGTTGGCCTTTCACATTAGCCAACACAGCATCGCACCAGTTGAAGATGGTGCCTCGAAAGCAATCAACTTCCATACGCATCTGGGATCCAGTGGCAATATGTAATGCGGCACTCCCGCAAAGTCTGGTGACAGTAAACATGATCACCATGAGTTCAGGAAGGGATATGGTTTTTATGTCTATCCCTTTGTCTCTAGCCTGGCTATTGCAGAACTCTAGCCGGAGGCTATCGCCAGACTGGCCACCTGGCCTAGCCCCGAATAGAGTCAAGTCTTCACCTCTCTTAGGCAAACCAGTCAAGAAATATATGTCTGCCGGCTCGATTTCGAGCTGGTGGCCACCAATGAAGAAGCACTGGTCCTGTATGCTCCATCTGTCAACCAACCACTATAAGAAATCCACCTGAGCCCTCATGCTAGGAATGGCCCAGAATTTGTACAAGCCGCATGCCTTCAAAGCATCAAGCGAAGGTTGATGATTCCATGTAGCAGCATCCATGTCCTCATGCTCTCGTTCACGCCAATCTAGCATGATGTACTCTCTACATCAAGTAAAAAGATAAATTAGAATGCTAGAAATTATTTTGTTTGGGCCAATTTTGAGAAATTTTGGGTTAAAAACCCTTGCGGCGGGGACCGTACCCTCTGAGTTAGACACAGTGCATGGGTCCGCATCTTGTCTACATGGAAGGTGTGGACCCCTGACTTTTTCCCAATGGAGAAAAAGTCGGGGTCCGCGGGCCAACAGTGGTACACCTGTGGGCCCCCGCGCGCGGGTTTTAAGCCTAAAAGCCCTCCAAAAAATGAAATGAAAGCCTAAAACAAGAAATGAAATGGTTAAAAATGAAGAGTAGGATGATGTGGATTACCTGGAGAAGACGGCGTTCGATTCTGACGGTTGGATTTTCTGCAATCTTCACGGGAAGTTTTCTAAACAAAAGCACTATTTTCTCACCCAAAACTCAAACGGTAAAAATGAATTGACGAAGCCCCTTTTATAAGTTTTTTGAGTAAATAAATTGCAAATTTGTTTATGTTTCACTTTGGAAAGGTATTTTTGCAACATTTTTATCCATTTCAAACAGGTATGAGTAATGTTTGCGTTTTTGTTCAGGATAACGGATTATTCAGGCGAAATCTATCATTTTTGACGAAAAAACATTTAGAGTCACCTTTAAGCTCTTTTCTGACTCCTAAAACATGAAAAGATCACCAAGTTTTTCTTTTAAACTTGTTAAAACGGAATTAAAATACGGTCCACTTACAGCTCTTTTCTGACCGTAAAAACATGAAAAGATTGCCGGATTTTTGTCGTTTCAAATTTGATATTGGTTACAAAACGATGTGTCGTTGATCGCTTTTTTACATTTTTGGATCAAGGGCACTAATTATGAAAATTACTCCTTGGTCGTAAAGATCAAGCGGTTCTCTCAAGTATTATTTATACTTTTTCGGGCTTGGGAGACACAAATTTACAAAAAAGGTCAACCCTGGAGTTTTCTTAAGTTTTTTCAGACTCTCTAAAATTGAAAAACGTCGAGTTTCTCCTATGCTGGACTCGTTAAAATTTCACAGTAAAGGACCTGTTCAATTACAAACAGGAATGAACCACTCCTTTTTAGGGTTCAAATTTAAACTAAGTTGGACTCATCCGAAGGATGAGCTTATAATCAAGCAAATGTTATCCTCCTCAAGCTTGTCAAAAATAAAGAGGTACTTGCCAGAAATGGTGGGGGAAAAGAGAGAAAAATGAGCATGTTTGTCATACTTTGTAACCACTCTTGAACACGACACTATTATTCACCTGGGTTGTGAAATCCTTTGCCTAATAGTTGATCAAACCACATTGAAAGTCTTCAGCCAGTTTCTGGGTATTAACTTTGGGTCAATTGTCACCAAGCCATCTGTCGTGTCATTATGTGTTCAAGAGGTCACTGCCAATAAGCCATTCATCTGCAAAATATCTGTCATCCATCTTGACCATCCCTGAGTCAGTCCTTGCAACTAAATTTCTTCAACTTGATCTATGATTTCGTGTTGTGGGCTTGCCTGTGACGGATCGCTTTCTATCGACTTCAGCTCATTATCTAGAAAGATGATCTAGAAATCATCAGTACCTTGGATCTGCATGCCTCAATGGAAGGTTTCTCGCCTTTGATGACAGGTTGCATCATTGACCTTCAATCAAAGGATTCCGTGACATGTTCGACATCAACACATTTATTCACATCTCATGGATTTTACTGGGTACTTTGAGAGCCGTTGACATCACTGGTGGTTTCTCTCACACTTGTTAACAGTTTACATCATTGACTGGTAATCAAGTGGTTTCTACCATGTTCGACTCCAATACATTCATTCGCATGGATAGAATCGTACTGTTTCGGGAAGTAGAAATGAAGACCCTGGATCTAGTTTCCACAATCCAGGCTGCGAGTAATTTTGTATTCATTATATAATGGACTATTCATAAACAGATGGTTGCGTCCATACTGTGTCCACATGAGTCTATACTTGTGATTTTTTACAAGATCATTCCTATATCAGAGCAGTAGTTAGTTTTCTAAGTCAGTTTTGATCTGAGTATGGGAATGCCTACCTCAACGATGATATGATCTCATATATATATCTTGCATTGAATGTTTTTACAGGTTCCAACCGGGCTCTCCACAAGATGATCCTCGAAATGATAAAGTACTTCACTCTTCCTAAATGATAAATGAAATCCTCATCTACTACAGACTTCGCACTTTAGGGGGCAATCTGTTACAAAAAAATATCGTCACCATGATTATTTGCAGTCAGTATGGGTCTATCATCACTTGTACTGTCCTCCTAAGCAAGTCTCAGACCTCAGCTCTTCAAGTCAAGCTTTGAAAATGAGAGAAAGACATTGAAAATCAATGAAACTCTGGTTCCGCACTTTCTCTTACTGTTACCTGCGGTCTTGCACCTTCTGTTTACAAAAGTTGTGGACCTGCCCGCTTTGTCCCTAAAGGTGTGGGTGCAGACCCCTGTGAAAGTCAAAAAGGCGCAAGTTTATTCTAAAAAACTCGCTTTGGGTTAATTCTAGATGATTCTAGAAGGAATTTTGACGTGGATTTGCCGCTCTTAGGTGGTTCATGCATCCCAAAAGAGAAGGAGCTAATCCCTTGATGAGAGGAGATATCCCTTTGAAGGAGGGCTTTATCCCTTTGAAGGAGGACCTAGTAACTTCCCTCCATTGCACTATAAATTCAAGCATTGGGCTGGTTGCTAGGGAGGTTAGAGGCTAAACATTTTTGAGGGTAAATGTTGGTGAAATTAAGTCTTCCTAGTTGAGCTTAAGAAGAGAGATCACATACCTTTTTGGCTTCATTGGGAAGAGAGTGAAACTTGTCAAAGTAGAGGAGACTTCTTGTTGGACCCTAGGAGGAGCTTGTACAGTGTCAAGGCACAGGTTGTAAAGTTATTCTTGATTTGAATTAATACAATCAAACTCATTTTTCTCAACAAATTGTCTCATGTTATTTGTTTCATGAATTCCTTGACTTTCATGTTAAATATGTTTTATGATATTGGCTTTTCAGGTGCTATTTAATTTGTTTGCTTGTTTCTATTTTCAGATTCGTGGCAAAGGAGCTCATTTGGATCGAAGGAGCGAAGCCTTACACAAAGTTGCGTTGGACCTAAGGTAGGCCTAAAACACTTGTTTTCCTTTGTTTATAAAAGCATATTTAGAGAAAGATAGTGTGTGATTGGTTTGCTTGTCATTAGGTCTTCTTTATATTCTAGGAAGGTCTATATTGTCCGCAAGATCGACTTATTCCGACAGGATCGGATATATATTGACCATACAAATGCATATATCAACACAATATTCAGAGATACACAAGAATATGGAGGAAAACTCAAATAACTTTATTAGTAAAAGTAGTAGAAGAGAGGATTACAACCACTTGGTCTGATCCAGTGCCATCCTCCCAGCTTGAAAGCCTTCTTCACCTCATAAAAGCAAGATCACCCAACAATGTTTTCAAAGAGAAACCAATAGCACTTCCTTGCAAATTACAAAATTCCAGCCTCTAGATCTCTTGGATGAAGGATCCATATATAGATGTTTACAGGGGAGTGAGTCAGCTTCTGGGATTTTGATTAGTGTCATTTCACTGATAGTTCTTGGTTCAACATGGAGATTTTAGACCCCTTACTCATCTCTGGGTGAACTCGAAGAGGCAAGTGTCAAATGAATAGTTTCTAGAAGATTCTCTGGCATTCCACCTAGAAACCTGCTTGTGCCATTTGTCTTCTCTCACTCATCGCACCCTATAGAAGGGATTTCCAGTATGCATCGCACTTTTTGCATGTGGCAGGTGAGATGCATCACACCTTTAGCACTAGGCAGTCTGTATGGTCCTACTTTGACTAGTTCTGAGTAGTTTCTTATGGAGAACTTCTGGGAGATGATGTAATCATCTGACCTTGCTCCTTTAGCGTATGAAACAACACGTTTAGGGACTTAGAAGCACTTGGTTTATGGACATGTATGATTGGGGTTGCAGTGCCCAAATATATCTATAACACTAAGACGTGACAGAGTTTACCAATGTTTTTCATACCCTTCGCACGGTTAGGTATCAAGGATTCTGAGAAACATTTGGTACTCAAGTACCACAACTGCATACACAAGTACATTGAGGATGAGATGGAGTTCCTAGACATCTCCTTGCTAGGCATGATGTACCGATATGTTGTCAAGATCAAGCAAAAGCTTAAACAAAAAATGGGAGACTTTGGATCTGTGAATCTGAAGCAAGGGAAAGGCACCTGCAAACTGCGGAGCAAAGGGAAAAGCCAAGGTTGGGCGAACCATGATAACTCGTCAAAGATGCAAGCAAAGAAAAACACCACGAAGACAAAGAAGGACATGGGAAATTGGTGTGAGTTCCATAACAGCTCCATTCACAACAAAAGTGAGTGTCAGGCCAAGCAGTCACTGGTGGCTGAGCTTAAGGCTTCTAAGTATAACACATATTCCAACTCTGAGTCAGAACCTGACAAGGGGAAAGACAAAGGGAAGCAAATCATTGAAGTAGATCCCAGTGCCATTGTGGCCACCACCAGGATCCGAAAGATTGAGCCTGAAGATCTAGAAGAGGGAGAGTGCCTATTCCACTCACATATGTGGGTGAAGGATTCTTCGCTGCAATTCATTGTCGATAGCGAGAGGCAAAAGAAACTCATTTCAGCAAAGGTCATGAAGTGGTTGGGCCTATCGACTATAACACATCCGTAGCCATATACCATCGGGTGGCTTCACTAAGGATGAGATCTCCGTGTCAGGCAATAGTCTCGCCTTCCCTACAACTGTTGGGTGTGGAGCCTGATTATCTTATATATTCAAAGGTATCGCCACATTGGACCCCAGTTCGAAATGGGGGCGGCAACGCCGCCCGTAAAATATTCGCTGCAGGGGGGGTCCAGGGGAGGTAGCTGCGACCTTTGGGAGCCCCCCCTGGCGGGGGGTTTCGGGGGTAGCGCCCCCGAAGCTAAAAACAGCAATAAAATTGCCTTGTAAAAGTATAGTAATTTCTAGTCAATTTGGGCCGTTCATTAGGCGGATGATCTGACGGTAGAACTTATGTTTAGTTTAGGGTATTTTTCCCTAGAAGGCAACCCCTCTCTTTGTATGACGGCATTGTATTTGAGGCTGTGTGATAGATGTGTATTTTGTGAGCGGGAAATAGAGAGGTGAGACTGTGAGAGAAAACAAAGGATATTACAGTGGATCTGCTGTAGGTTGTGTCTCTTCATTTTGCTGGATAATAGAAAGGAAGGACTAGCTGTTCGGGGTGGACGTAGCCCATACTGGGTGAACCACGTATATCTGTGTCTCTCTTGTTTTATGCATTTTCTGTGTTTATATTTCTGCAATATTTTATGTGTTCCATTGCTCCATAATATATAATTTCTAACAACTGGTATCAGAGCCGGAGGTCTATTTGGCTGATAAACTCACAGGAAAGAAGGGTTCCTGGTTTGAGTGGGAGCAATGGTGGAAGATGGTAAGTTTAGGGTCAAGAAATTTAACAGAAAAAACTTCTCGTTGTGGAAGATGCAGATGGAAGATTATCTGTATCAGAAAGATCTATACCTACCATTGGGCGGAAAATCAAAGATGCCGACGGGTATGACAGACAAAGAATGGAACCTTCTCGATAGAAAGGCACTCAGAACAATACGGTTGTGCCTTGTTGTGTCAGTCGCCTTCAAAATTTCGAAGGAAACCACAACAGAGGGTTTGATTCAGGCGTTGTCGAAACTATGTGAAAAACCGTCGGCCTCAAACAAGGTATTTCTTATGAAACGGTTATTTAATATGAAGTTGTCGGAAGGTGGATGTGTTGCAGACCATTTAAATGATTTTAATACAGTTACAGGTCAGTTAAGTTCTGTAGGGGTAAACTTTGATGATGAAGTTAGAGCTTTGTTATTCTTGTGCTCATTACCAGAAAGTTGGAATGGTTTGGTAATGGCCATTAGTAACTCCGTTTTTGGATATAGTACTTTAAAGTTTGATGATGTTGTCGGTGCTATCCTTAGCGAGGAAATGTGACATAAAAGCTCTGGTGAGACATCGGGAAATGCAAAGTCTAGAGGAAGAAAAATGGAAAGAGGAAAGAGCTCAGGATATCGCAGTAAATCAAGGAAAGGCAAATCCAAGTCCAGATCGGGGATAGTGTGCTGGAAATGTTGAAAGAAAGGACACCTAAAGAAAGACTGTAGATCTCGAAAGGGAAAAGAAGGAGATGCACAACAAGAAAAAAATCATGAAGCAAATGTGACAGGTGAGATGTTACAAGATGCTTTGATTCTTTCTTTCGAAAATATTACTGATTCCTGGGTGGTAGATTCAGGGGCTTCATTCCATGCCACACCTGATAAGAAATACTTTCATGACTATGTTCAAGGAGATTTTGGACAAGTTCATTTGGGTGATGATAAACCCTGTAAAATCGTTGGAATGGGTAAGGTTCTTGTAAAACAGCGGAATGGAAACCAATGGCTACTAAAGGAGGTAAGGCATGTTCAGCTCTAAAGAAAAATCTAATTTCAACAGGGTAGTTAGGTGGTGAAGGTTGTGTGAAAACTTTCACAGATAAAGCTTGGAAGGTTACCAAAGGAGCCCTGGTAATAGAAAAAGGCGAAAAGGTTGGTACATTGTATTTATGCAATGGTATTTCTAACTCTGTTAATGCTTTAACTTCCAAAGGAGCAGATGTAGCATTATGGCATCATAGGCTCAGACACATGAGTGAAAAGGGGATGAAGATTCTTCACTCAAGGAATTTGTTGCCGGGTTTGAAGAATGTTGATTTGGACTTCTGTGAGAATTGCATTTATGGAAAACAGAAGAGAGTCAGATTTCTCAGAGTTGGGAAAGAAAAGAAGAATGAAAAATTAGAGCTTGTGCATACAGATGTATGGGGACCTGCTCAGGTATCATCTCTTAGTGGCTCTTGTTATTATGTTACTTTATTGATGATGCAACTAGAAAAACTTGGATTTATTGTATTAAGAATAAATCTGATGTATTTGATACTTTCAAGAAATGGAAAGCTTTGGTTGAGATTGAGACACGAAAGAAATTGAAGTGTCTTAGATCAGACAATGGAGGTGAATATTGCAGCAAAGAGTTTGATAGTTATTGTTCAGAGCATGGAATTTGCAGAGAGAAGACAGTTCCAAGAACACCAAAAGAAAATGGTGTGTCA
Organism: Pinus tabuliformis; assembly: GCA_031772625.1. Lineage (NCBI taxonomy): Eukaryota > Viridiplantae > Streptophyta > Pinopsida > Pinales > Pinaceae > Pinus > Pinus tabuliformis. Next base: position 1,298,168,689 of record CM062807.1, read on the forward strand.
GAAAGGATGAACAGAACAATCATGGAGCGTGCAAGGTGCATGAGATTGCATGCAGGATTGCCTTTATAGTTTTGGGCAGATGCTGTAGATACTGCTGTTTATCTAATAAATGAAGGGCCTTCAAGTTCCTTGGATGGTTGTGTTCTAGAGGAAGCATGGACAGGTAAAAAGGTAAACTACTATATTTTAAAGCCTTTTGGTTGTGAGGCCTTTGTCCATATTGATAAAGAAAATAGAACAAAGCTTGAGGAAAAGTCAAAGAAATGTATCTTTATTGGATATGGTGTTAATGAATTTGGTTATCACTTATATGATTACGAAAATCACAAAATCATTAGGAGCAGAGATGTAATATTCAATGAAAAGGTCTTGTATAAGAATCAGTTGCAGGAAAAGAAACAGGAAAAGGAAAACAAGGAATACTCAGTTCTTGATGAAATCACTGGAAAAGTAAAGGTGCCTGAAAATAATAATAATCAACAACCACAACAACAACAACCACCACAACAACAACAGGCAACCTAAACACCTGAAAGTGGTGTTAGAAGATCTACCAGGATAAGTAGACCCCTTGAACGATACTCTCCTTCATTATATTATTTATTGTTGACTGATTCCGGTGAACCTGAATGTTATGAAGAAGCAATGCAGGTTGAAAGCAAGAAGAAGTGGGAGGTAGCCATGGAAGAAGAGATGGACTCCTTAATGCATAACCAGACTTGGGATTTAGTCAGGTTGCCTGTAGGAAAAACTACATTGAAGAATAAATGGGTTTACAGGCTAAAGCAAGAAGATGGAGGAAAATAGAGGTATAAAGCTAGACTTGTGGTGAAGGGGTTTGCAGAGAAGAAAGGTATTGATTTTGATGAAATATTTTCTCCTGTTGTTAAAATGACTTCAATCAGAACTATTTTAAGTCTTGTAGCAGCTGAAGATTTGCACCTTGAGCAGTTAGATGTAAAGACAACCTTTCTCCATGGGGATCTGAAGGAAGAGATATATATGCAGTAGCCACAAGGATATGAGGTGAAAGGGAAGGAGAAACTAGTGTGCAGGTTGAAGAAGAGCTTGTATGGCTTAAAACAGGCTCCAAGGCAGTGGTATCTAAAATTTGACAAGTTTATGTCTGAACAAGGTTATACTAGATGTGACTCTGATCATTGTGTTTATTTGAAAAAGAAAAATGATGTCAGCTATATTATATTGTTATTGTATGTAGATGACATGATTGTTGCAGGATCTAACATGCAGGAAATAAATGTCCTCAAAAGAAAATTGGAAAATTCATTTGCAATGAAGGATTTGGGAGCTGCAAAACAAATCCTTGGTATGAGAATAACTAGAGACAAGAAAAATCATAAATTAACATTGTCTCAAAATGAGTACATACAAAAGGTGTTGAAAAGATTTAACATGCACAATGCAAAACCAGTTAGTACACCTTTTGCTAGCCATTTCAAACTTATCAAGGAAATGTGCCCAAAGACCCAAGAAGACATGGATTTATGTCTAAAGTTCCATATGCATCAGCAGTTGGAAGCTTAATGTATGCAATGGTCTGCACAAGGCTTGATATTGCACATGCAGTGGGAGTTGTAAGCAGGTACATGAACAATCCAGGAAAGGAACATTGGATGGCAGTGAAATGGATTCTCAAATATTTGAAAGGTACCACAAGTCAAGCATTATTCTTTGGTGGTTCAAACATCTCCCTACAAGGATATGTTGATGCAGATATTGTAGGTGACAGAGATAACAGGAGGAGCACTACAGGATATGTATTTACTGTTGGAGGAACAACTATCAGTTGGGTTTCAAAAATCCAAAGTGTTGTTGCACTTTCAACAACAGAAGCAGAGTATGTTGCTGCTACAGAGGCTAGTAAAGAAATGATTTGGTTACAAAGGTTTATGGGTGAATTGGGTAAGGAGCATGATATGGGCATGTTATACAGTGATAGCCAATGTGCCATTCATCTTTCAAATAACTCAAAATTTCATTCCAGGACTAAACACATACAGCTCAAGTACCATTTCATACGATCAGTGTTGGAAGATGGAGAGTTGAAGCTAGAAAAGATACACACTAGCCAGAATCCTGCAGATATGCTAGCAAAAGTTGTAACGAGGGAGAAACTGAGAATATGCTTAGTTGCAATTGGTCTTTAAGGATGACGATGAAGATGAGAAACAACCAGGTCCAAAGAGGAGTCATTGTCCAGCAAATGGAGCAGCGGTGGAGTTGCTACAATCAGTTTCCAAGTGGGAGATTGTTGGGTGTGGAGCCTGATTATCTTCTATATTCAAAGGTATTGCCACATTGGACCCCAGTTCGAAATCCCGTAAAATATTTGCTGCAGGGGGGTCTGGGGGGGGGGGCGGCTGCGACCTTTGGGAGCCCCCCCCTGGCGGGGGGTTTCGGGGGCAGCGCCCACAAAGCTAAAAATAGTTGTAAAATTACCTTGTAAAAGTATAGTAATTTCTAGTCAATCTGGGCTGTTCATTAGGCAGATGATCTGATGGTAGAACTTATGTTTAGTTTAGGGTTTTTTGCCCTAGAAGGCAACCACTCTCTTTGTATGAGGGCATTGTATTTGAGGCTGTGTGATAGATGTGTATTCTGTGAGCGGGAAATAGAGAGGTGAGACTATGAGAGAAAACAGAGGATATTACAGCGTATTTGTTGTAGGTTGTGTCTCTTCATTTTGCTGGATAATAGAAAGGAAGGACTAGCTGTTCAGGGTGGACGTAGCCCAAACTGGGTGAACCACATATATCTGTGTCTCTCCTGTTTTATGTGTTTTCTGTGTTTATATTTCTACAATATTTTATGTGTTCCATTGCTCCATAATATATAATTTCTAACAACAACATCAAGTCCTTCACGGATGAGGTACTGTGTGATGTTTCTCCTATTCAAGTTTGTGATGTCTTATTAGGACAACCATACTTATGCAAGCGACATGATGTATATGAGTCTAGACCTCTCTATGTTATTATTTATTTGGGTACTAAGTTATACAAGATACCGGAGGTAGCCCCACCTACCGCCATCTCTTTGATCTATGCGAAGCAATGTAGTAAGGTCATCTCCCAGACTAGGACATTTGTTTTCTTTCTAATTAGTTCTCAAAGTAAGGGGAAGGTTGTAGCCACATCCATGGCCCTGGGGAAGGGTTTGTCCAAGTGGCAGAAGTAGGTGGATACAATTGTGGAAGAATATAGGGACATCTTCTCCTCACCCATAGGGGTACCCTTGCATTGTCAAGTCAAGCATTCAATCGATATAACTCCCAGAGCACCTCTACCCAACGAGATGATATATCATCACTCCATTCCGGAAAATGAAGAGATCAAGAGGAAAATCTAGGAGTTGTCGCAAAAATGGCACATCTGACCAAGTTCCTTACATTGTGGGAGCTCGATTGTACTTGTACAAAAGAATGATGGAACTTGGAGGCTTTGCATTGATTATTGGGCACTAAAAAAAGCATTGTCAGGAACAAGTATCCAATCCCATGGATTGATGACCTACTAGACCAACTCAAGGGGCCCAAGTGTTTCAGCAAGATCGATGTGAATTCTACTTATCACCAGGTTCCAATAGATCCCACTGATGTATGGAAGACTACCTTTAAATCCAAGGAAGGCCTTTTTGAATGGTTGGTTATGCCCTTCGGGTTGACAAATGCCCCTGTTACTTTTATGAGGCTAATGGATGACATACTGTAGGCCTTCACCAACTCATTCATTGTGGTTTATCTGGATGACATGCTCATCTTTAGTAAGAGTTGGGAAGAACGCTTGCAACACATTCAACATGTCCTTCAAACCCTTCGACATCAAAAATTGTGTGCCAACTTAGAGAAATGCACCTTTAGCCTGAGCCATTTCCAATACCTGGGTTACATCATAAATGAGCATGGCGTGCATGTGGACCCGTCCAAGGTCCAACTCATTCGAGAATGGGGAGCCCCAGCCACTCTAATGGAGCTTCTCAACTTTATGGGTCTTGAAAATTTCTATTAGAGGTTCGTGTTGGGATTCTCCCATATCACTTGGCCTTTGAGTCAGATTACTAAGGGCAGGGTGAAAGAAAAGTTTTTCTAGTCTGAGTCCCAATAGAAGGCATTCATTGATTTGAAGCACTGCCTCTACTCTGCACCAGTACTCACACTTCCAAACCTGTAGCATCCATTTGAAATCAAGACAGACACCTTAGACTATGCTATTAGTGTAGTCCCCACTCAACATCAGCATCGAGTGGCCTATCATAGCGAGAAAATTTCCGATACAATTTGGAAGTACCCCACCTATGATAAAGAGATGGATTCCATTGTGTAGGCTTGCTGACAGTGGAAGCACTACATTGTGGGGAAGGAGACGTTCATCCACACTGATCACTAACCTCTTGAGTTTATACAGACATAGGGGAAGTTACGTAACAATCGCCACCAAAAGTGGTCTACATATCTACAACAATTCCACTTGAACATTAAATACAAAAAGGGCAACACCAATCATGTTTGGGACTACCTCAGTCGGCCCCCAGTTGCAACACTAACTACTGTTCTCAACTCTTGTGGTCATAAGAGCTATCAATGGCCACAACTATACAAAAATGATCTAGAGTTCACCTCGACATACAAGATGCTAGTAGCTGGCAAGAAAATTCCTGATTTCCACCTCCTGGATGCATTACTATGCTACCTAGGCCACCTCTGTGTTCCTTCAAGGAAGCATGCCAAGATGATTTGGGAGGCGCACTACAGTCGGGTCACAGGACATTTTTGTATGGAGAAAACTATGGATGTACTACAAAAGTACTTTTATTGGCCCAAAAACCTACGGGATGTTGGGAAATATATCAGATACTACACTGCCTACACCATCACCAAGCCAACCATCAAGAAGCAAGGCCTGCACACTCCTCTGCCTACCCCCAGCTAGTTGTGGGAATCCATCTCCATGCACTATATGTCAGGACTCCCTTCTACCAAGCATGGTAATGATTGTGTATTTCTGGTAGTGGAAAATTTTTCTAGGATGGCTATATTAGCAGTCTGCAAGAAGAGTATCATAGCAGAGGACAATGCTAAACTCTTCTGGGATCCCACAGACCATTATATCAAATTGAGATAGCATGTTCCTCAGCACATTTTGGTCAAGCCTTTGGACACTATTGGACACCAAGCTCACCAATTCAACTGCCTTCCATCCCCAGATTGATGGCCAGATGATGGTCGTCAATAGCATGATAGTGCATATACTCCTCATGTACAACTCCAAGCATCCTAGAACCTAGGATGAGAGTCTTCCATATGTGCAACACAATTATAATAGAGCTCTCCATACCTCGACTGGTTACAGTCCCTTTCAAGTCGGTCTAGGATTCCAACCATTGTGTCTGATTAATGTTGCCATGCCTCCTGCGACTACACAAATAAAATCCACACATGTACTGTCTCAGGTTGACAAAGCAATCAAATTTATTAAATGCATCCAACAAATCCACCAGAAATTCATGACATCCTGGAGAAGTCAAATTCCAAGTACAAGAAGCGATATGATCAAGATCGGATGCCACCAAGTTTTAGGTGGACGGCAAAGTCTAGTTTCGTTTTCATAAAGAACACCTTACCAGAGCCCATTGGAAGCTCAAACCACTCTGATATGTTCCTTACACCATTACCAAGGTTGTGGGAGAAAATGAGTATGAGCTCATCATTCCCCCATTCCTTAGCCTGCACCTAGTGTTTAATGTGGACCACCTTCAACCATACTTCCCACCATTGCTAGACACATCGGACATTCAGAATAGCTCACACCAACAGAGTTAAACACGGACTACATGGAACATGCCACAATTGATCAAATTATGGACACATAGGTCAAGAACACTCACCAACGACATATCCAACTATATCGGGTTGTCAAAGCTAGCCAACTCCTACACCAATGCGAGTAACTCACTAGGGACCAGGTTCAATGAAAATTTCCTCACCTCATGGAGGCTCTACATGCAATGGGGAATATTGCTTCCTAAAGGGGGAGGAATGATCCAGGTGGATATTGGTGGCCACCCAACTATTCCACCTAGACCTCCAGTCGGTTTCATATTTTTCCTTGTTTATTTCAACATTTACTATTTTTAGCATTTTTTAGGGTCTCGAACTTCTAGATCCGTTTTGACCCCCTAAACGACATTTTTTTGAGGTCCAATGGATAATTTTGCGGGAAATTGATGCCCTAGGTGACCTAATGAGGCTATACCTAGAAATAAAGGGAAAAAGGTAAAAGGAGGGTTAAAGTGATCACCCTTTTGAGGTATTAGTGCCTAATTCACATGGGATATGGAGTCAAGGATAATAATGAAGAAGGATTTAGTTTCTTGTTCAAGGAGGCTCCAAAAGTAAACTTTGTCCAATGTTAGAGGAAAGAGAAGAAAAGTGAATTTTAATCATTTATACTTCATACAAATGGTGCAAGATTATCAAGATAACATTATCTATAGGAAATTTCATTCATTTAACAATGGCCAATACATAAAATAAGCTAAATAGACACATAATTCCACATTTCTTACATGCAACAATTAACCCTAATTATAGCGAGATTCAAATGTATGCAACAAAAGAAAATAATGCTAAATTTTGCACTTACAATTTTAGAGATTATATCCAAGGAGCATCACATTTTCAAATAAGAAGCTTCAAGATAGAAATAGCCCAAATCCATACATCAAAATTCATCCATCATCCAAAATAATCCTCCAAGGAAAAAATGTGAAGTTCTCTAAAGATTGAGAGGTCCCAAGTCAAGTGATGATACAAATGAATCCAACTAACTCCTATTTATACACTAATTAGGAGTTCAATTTAGCTAATGATCCTACATTAGCCCCTAAAAATAAAATAATGTGCAAATGACCTAACTTTGGTGACAAGCCCACCAAAGTAGCTCAGAAATGAAAAGGTAAGCCTCTCAAGTGGAAAAATAATAATCTATGCATGTCATAGGGCCCTATAATAAGCCTGATGAGGTCCATGGGTTCCATAATTAAGAATAGGATCCTCAAAAGAAATGGAAAAGGGATTGGCCCTTGTAATAACCTATCATGCTCCAAATGACTGTGGGGGAACACAAGTGTCCTCATGAGTCTCCAAACAAATCGAAGATGCTTGTAAGTTTCCCTCAAGGACTAAGATGATAATGTAGGAGATGCCACATCATCATAGAAGTCTTGAATAATCTTCCAAGTGTATGTTGTACATTTGGGGCCAACTCAACATGATGGATCAGGTGCATCTTCCTCGTCTAATGAGTGAACCACAAGCAATCATTGAATGGTTGTGGGGATCCATGAACTGCAATCTACTAATATGGAGGCCCATGGCTCTTAACGCTCACCCTATACGTGCCAATGTATCGCTCTGGAGGGTTAGGACCTCGTATAGGAAGACCAAACCTCGAACGGAAACCATTTGCAATCCTGCATAAGATCTAATTTATCCCCTAGGTTTCTAATGCAACAAGTCATTAGATAAATCGATAAAATAAGCTTACCTAATCATGGACCACAGGTGGGGACTTCATAATGGCCTGCCCTTCCATAATGGGCTTTGGGATGTGCCATTGTCTCCTAAACGCCCAATGGGGTTAACCAAGTAACCTATTAGGTGGTTTCTTCTTCTAAAGGGGATAATGTAGTCATCGTACATACGTCAAAACGTGGTGGCATGTGACAAATAGGTGAATGAGGTAGGGAATGAGAGGGGGAAGCCCTAGGTCAAATGTAGGGACACAAGGGTAGAAAATAAGAGGGAAGCGCACACTTGTGTTTATAAGGTGTAGGAGGGAGCAATTGTGGTTCATGAAGTGCCACGACCTTGAGTTTTCCACCCTTCTTTATATGTCTTTTTATTTTTTATGATTTTCTTTGATTAAGTGCTCGAGGCTCAAGGGGGTTAGAACATGATGTATAAGATATAATAGTGAATTACCCTCTTTAAGGTGTGGCAGTTCATTCCCCACTAGGTGTTTGGACAATTATGGGTTCATATATGATGAGGAAGGTTCATAGAACCCATTGGAACTAGGGTGATGACCATGACGATGGGGTAGTTCTTCACGTAATGGATTTTTCCCACTTGCTAAATGTTTTTTTCCCGAACATGTTTTTCATTTTGTGGTAATTTTCCTATTGAATGTAGCCATATATGCTTTTAACTTTTTTTTTAGCTTCCTCAACCTTTGGGCTTCATTCTAGACCATTACCCAAGGTGTCGGCAAGGGGAAGGGGTAGGCTAAGTGTATGTGGACCCAATAGAGGAATGTGGACCCAGGTGGGAAGAATGACAGATGGGATGAGAATGATTGGAAAAAGGGTAATATAAGAATATAAGGGAGTTGGACCACACAACTAAAATAGTGGTTTCTCGTGAAATGCCATCCCTAAAACCAAATGGTCAATTAATGAGATCCCAGAAGACTAGAATCCAAGTTTAAGTTCTGAAAGGGCTCTAGGAGCCAAAAGCACATACCTAGCCTATTGTTTCCTTCAAACCCCCCATTAATCCATGCACAAGAGTGTCCATGATAAGCAAACTAAAATAATCAATTTAAAAATGACAAGTCATACCTTTAGATTTCAGAAGGCCCACCCTCAAACATTTGATCATGCCAGACGGGCGAGGGACCACATGGCTAGCTTAGGTGGTAGAGAAATGGAATAATGAGCTAGCTGATGGCTGCAAGGGGTTGTTGGCTGCTAGTTGAGGAGCATCTTGGAAAAAAAATTCTCTCATAGGGATATTACCCACAAAATGGTGGGTAACATCTAGCTCCAACTGGGATGTGATCTCTCGAAGAAGTGGGTGAATCTACTTGAATGGGAGGTCACAATAAATCCAATAATATCCTGGTTACCATAGACCTGTCACCTATGTTGGGTGTGGAGCCTGATTATCTTCTATATTCAAAGGTATCGCCACATAGGACCCCAGTTCGAAATGGGGGCGGCAACGCCGCCCGTAAAATGTTCGCTGCAGGGGGGGTCCAGGGGGGGGCGGCTGCGACCTTTGGGAGCCCCCCCCTGGCGGGGGGTTTCGGGGGCAGCGCCCCCGAAGCTAAAAACAGCTGTAAAATTGCCTTGTAAAAGTATATTAATTTCTAGTCAATCTGGGCCGTTCATTAGGCGGATGATCTGACGGCAGAACTTATGTTTAGTTTATGGTTTTTTTCCCTAGAAGGCAACCCCTCTCTTTGTATGAGGGTATTGTATTTGAGGCTGTGTGATAGATGTGTATTCTATGAGCGAGAAACAAAGAGGTGAGATTGTGAAGGAAAACAGAGGATATTATAGCGGATTTGCTGTAGGTTGTGTCTCTTCATTTTGCTGGATAATAGAAAGGAAGGACTGGCTGTTCGAGGTGGACGTAGCCCAAACTGGGTGAACCACGTATATCTGTGTCTCTCTTGTTTTGTGCGTTTTCTGTGTTTATATTTATGCAATATTTTATGTGTTCCATTGCTCCGTAATATATAATTTTCAAACAACTGCTATCAGAGCCGAAGGTGTATTTGGCAGATAAACTCGCAGGAAAGAAGGGTTCCTGGTTCGAGTGGGAGTAATGGCGGAAGATGGTAAGTTTAGGGTCGAGAAATTTAACGGCCAAAACTTCTCGCTGTGGAAGATGCAGATGGAAGATTATCTGTATCAGAAAGATCTATACCTACCATTGGGCAGAAAAACAAAGATGCCGACGGGTATGAAAGACGAAGAATGGAACCTTCTCGATAGAAAGGCACTCGGAACAATACGGTTGTGCCTTGCTGCGTCAGTCGCCTTCAACATTTCGAAGGAAACCACGACAGAGGGTTTGATGCAGACGTTGTCGAAACTATATGAAAAACCCTCGGCCTCAAACAAGGTATTTCTTATGAAACAGTTATTTAATATGAATATGTCGGAAGGTGGATCTGTTGCAAACCATTTAAATGATTTTAATACAGTTACAAGTTAGTTAAGTTCTGTAGGGGTAAACTTTGATGATGAAGTTAGAGCTCTGTTATTCTTGTGCTCATTACCAGAAAGCTGGAATGGTTTGGTAATGGCCATTAGTAACTCCGTTTCTGGATCTAGTACTCTAAAGTTTGATGATGTTGTCGGTGCTATCCTTAGCGAGGAAATGCGACGGAAAAGCTCCGGTGAGACATCGGGAAATGCTTTGAGTGCAGAGTCTAGAGGAAGAGAAATGGAAAGAGGAAAGAGCTCAGGATATCGCAGTAAATCAAGGAAAGGCAGATCCAAGTCCAGATCGGGGATAGTGTGCTGGAAATGTGGAAAGAAAGGACACCTAAAGAAAGACTGTAGATCTCGGAAGGGAAAAGAAGGAGATGCACAACAAGAAAACAATCATGAAGCAAATGTGACAGGTGAGGTGTTACAAGATGCTTTGATTCTTTCTTTCGAAAATATTACTGATTCCTGGGTGGTAGATTCAGGGACTTCATTCCATGCCACACCTGATAAGAAATACTTTCATGACTATGTTCAAGGAGATTTTGGACAAGTTCGTCTAGGTGATGATAAACCCTGTAAAATCGTTGGAATGGGTAAGGTTCTTGTAAAACAGCAGAATGGAAACCAATGGCTATTAAAGGAGGTAAGGCATGTTCCAGATCTAAAGAAAAATCTGATTTCGACAGGGCAGTTAGGTGGTGAAGGTTGTGTGACAACTTTCACAGATAAAGCTTGGAAGGTCACTAAAGGAGCCCTGGTAATAGCAAAAGGCAAAAAGGATGGTACATTGTATTTATGCAATGGTATTTCTAACTCTGTTAATGCTTTAACTTCCAGAGGAGCAGATGCAGCATTATGGCATCATAGGCTCGGACACATGAGTGAAAAGGGGATGAAGATTCTTCACTCAAGGAATTTGTTGCTAGGTTTGAAGAATGTTGATTTGGACTTCTGTGAGAACTGCATTTATGGAAAACAGAAGAGAGTCAGATTTCTCAGAGTTGGGAAAGAAAAGAAGAATGAAAAATTAGAGCTTGTGCATACAGACGTATGGGGACCTGCTCAGGTATCATCTCTCGGTGGCTCTCGTTATTATGTTACTTTTATTGATGATGCAACTAGAAAAACTTGGATTTATTGTATTAAGAATAAATCTGATGTATTTGATACTTTCAAGAAATGGAAAGCTTTGGTTGAGATTGAGACAGGAAAGAAATTGAAGTGCCTTAGATCAGACAATGGAGGTGAATATTGTAGCAAAGAGTTTGATAGGTACTGTTCAGAGCATGGAATTCGCAGAGAGAAGACAGTTCCAAGAACACCACAAGAAAATGGTGTGTCAGAAAGGATGAACAGAACAATCATGGAGCGTGCAAGGTGCATGAGATTGCATGCAGGATTGCCTTTATAGTTTTGGGCAGATGATGTAGATACTACTGTTTATCTAATAAACAGAGGGCCTTCAAGTTCCTTGGATGGTGGTGTTCCAGAGGAAGCATGGACAGGTAAAAAGGTAAACTACTCTATTTTAAAGCCTTTTGGTTGTGAGGCCTTTGTCCATATTGATAAAGAAAATAGAACAAAGCTTGAGGCAAAGTCAAAGAAATGTACCTTTATTGGATATGGAGTTAATGATTTTGGTTATCGCTTATATGATTACGAAAATCACAAAATCATTAGGAGCAGAGATGTAATATTCAATGAAAAGTTCTTGTATAAGAATCAGTTGCAGGAAAAGAAACATGAAAAGGAAAACAAGGAATACACAGTTCTTGATGAAATCACTGAAAAAGTAAAAGTGCCTGAAAATAATAATAATCAACAACCACAACAACAACAACCACCACAACAGCAACAGGCACCCCAAACACCTGAAAGTGGTGTTAGAAGATCTACCAGGATAGGTAGACCCCCTGAACGATACTCTCCTTCATTATATTATTTATTGTTGACTGATTCCGTGATAAAGAATGAGATTAACTCAGACACATTACAAAAAAGCACATATAAAAACTAGAGACAATATTGACTGAAAAAGGCTGAAGCCTCATGTATTCTCTCTCACTCTCATTCTTACGTCAAAATAATTGAAATAGTGTTACAAATAAATAGATGAGAGACAGTGTTCTCAAGATAGTGCGTGCTATCTTAGACACTTTTGGTTGAGATAATTTCTCCTTTGGTTGAGATAATTTCTCACCAGACACACACCAATATAGGAGTTACCTAAACTAACTCCTATCTTAGAGGAACAACCCAAGAGTTAGGCACAAATTCCGAACTTGGAATATTTAATTAATTAATTAATTTTTGGATTTATTATTGTTTTATGAGAGAGTCTAACATTCCCCCCCTCAATGATAAATCCAAAAATGAGAACCATCTTCCAAGTTCCCATGTTGATCCTAAAAAACATTGCCTGAAAAAACCGCCAAAACTGGATGCTGGAAAAAACTCAAATCTGAAGAGAACATGAATCAGCTGCATGCTTGATTCATCTCTAAAGGATGCTTGACAACTCCATCATGTGCCAAGCCGCAAAAGGATCCAACTGTCCTTTGCTTGAAAACAGCATCCGGTGTCCACTGACACAATTTGATGATGATTGCCCACTGGCTGAAGATGTCGAAAAACAACTCAATGTTGCTTTTGCTATGATGAAAGCTGCTCACTGCTGCTTTGGCTGTCGATCGCCCACTGGCGAATTTGCTGATGCTCATTGCTGATGACAAATGCCCACTGGCTGATGAAGATGCCCACTGGCTACTTCGCTGATGTTGTCGAGACTTTCAGTCTGACAACCACTTGTCAATTTCATTGACATTTTCCCCCTTTGTCAGCTGAAAGGAGAGACAATCTTCTCCAAAATATATTTGAACTCCCCCCCTTCAGGTGTAGGAGAGTTTCACTGTTGTACTCCCTCATTCAACTGCATGAGAGTACCATCATCTGTTCAATGCTGGCTGCACTATGTGTGATTGTAGTCGATTGTAGAACTGAGACAATCGTTTGACTGTGGATGACCATTCCCAAGGATCAATCCATTCATAATGTATCTTCAATCTGGCTAATTTTGGTTGGTTGCGACATTTTTCTGAGGAATGATTGAGCTTGCCACAATGGCAACACGGATGGAGATCAAAACATTGATCTTCCATATGACCGGCTCTTTGACAATGAGAGCATTTCGGTTGGACATGAACTTCAGGTTGCATGCAATTCTGTTTGACTGCAACTTTCTCAGAACCTGCTGAGGTGAGTGGTTCAAGAAATCCTGCACTCACAAACCTAATTGGCTTGGAATAATCTGGGATATGTAAGTTGGTGTCATCAGTGACATATCCTAAGCCTCGTTTATTCTTGTTATTTTGAATTTCTTCCCAGAGCTTGATGAGGGGTTTGGAAGAAATTGGAATTTGATCATGAACAACTTTGACACTTGAAGTTGTTGGGATGAATGACTTATCATCTGGATGGTGCAAAGACTTGAAAGTATCACTCTTTTCTTGCAATTCATTCCTTTGAAGTTGGGACTCAAGTTGAAGAAACTCAATGGTTTCATGTGTTTGTTGTAGATGCCGTGAAATATCAGCAAGAGTTTCTTTGCTGATGTGCACCATGTCTTCATCACTGGAGATGATCAAACTGTGAAGAATGTTTAACAACTGAATATGTTGCGCCATCTGAACTTGCTCACTTGAAATCAGGCTCTCTTGTTGTAGATGTCGTGCACTTGATTTTGTTTCACTTTACTTGAATGACAGGCTCGCTTGCTATGGGACTTGACTGGCACGCTCGCTTGATGACGATTGCGTTTGTGTGAACGCACACTTGAATGAATAACCACGCTCGCTTGATGACGATTGTGAACTTGTTTCTTATTTGCTTTAGAATTAAAATTCGTGCATTCAATAGAGTCTGCTTAAAGAAAGGGTGTCGAACACTGTCGAAAATGCACCCAAAAAAACTTACAATGATTTTAATGACTCACATAAAACAAGGAATTCACTTGTCTTAATTTGACTAAGTTGAAGAGAATGGACGTGCTTGACTTCTGATCAAATCAAAACATGGGTGTCGGTTTCAACCGAGAATGCACCCGTACAATGCAATGTAATTGGAATTTGATTCACAAGTTCTTAAATTTGTTTGCAAGAATGTTGATGTAGACTTTGCTTTGAAATGCTTTAACTTGATTAAGTGAAGTTGCTTGTTGATGTAGAATGTTGATGTTGACAATCTATGATTATGAGTTGTATTTGCACAGATGCAAGTGTCGAGTTCAATTGTCCTTCCTTGACGCTATTCTTTTACAAGTGTTGTGCTTGCTTGCATTGAACTTTATGTGTGTGGTAAATGCGATCATTTATGTGTCAAAACTAGACACAAATCATAAGCAACAACATGAAGCCATAAAAACACTCGCCATCACAAATACACATGGTGTACCTAAGATCCCCTTATTCAATTTCGGGCGGATCTAGGACACAATCACCACAAAAAATATGATATGTTTATTAATCAGTGAGTACATCTGAAACAATGATAATGCCAAGCTGACAACCCTTTGAAACAACTCGCCTTCAAAATCTGAATGGATAGTGACACGATCCCTCTCAAAGTAAAACAATACTTTGAATTACAACAACTTTCCCTTATCACTCCAAATACAAAATCACTTCTTACTTAAAAAATATAAAATATACTCCTTATTTCTCCATTACAAATAAATAATTTTATCCACTCCTTATCTCTCCTAAAAATCACTCATTTAAAAAATATACCTTTATTATTCCACTCACTTATCACTCAAAATAAAAACACACCTTATCACTCCAATAATTTCTTTTAAACTCCCATTGAATAGAATTTTTATGAATTTCTTCTAAAAAGTGAGTTAAAAGGTGAATGGAGTCACTTTAAAAGAGAACGTGCCTCCTTTAAAAATGTAAGGCACACTTTTAAAACATATTTTTAGAAATTCCATACGGCAGCATATGGTGAAGGTGAAACAAACAACAACTTGCTCGAAGAGAGGATTCTAAACCTTCATTTCTGCTGCGCTAAATCTGATATGTAGAAGACTCCAAAAACATTCAGAAGTATCCACGTGGATTCGAACCTTCGCTTTGGTGTGAAGCGAAATCTGATGCGTAGACTGAAGCGCAAGAAATTGTAATCCCTGTAGTAAGATTTTTCTGTGGAGCAAATTATATGGTGTGATTTTTATGAAACGAATTTGGTAGAGTGGCTTCAAGTGCAAAAGACGCAACAACATTTAGATCTGCCACCGGCATAGCTGAAATGATGGACTCGGCCACAATTTTAAAATTCCCGTACTTCTAGTCGTTTTGGGTTTCGGTAGACTGCGTTGCCGTTATTGTAAATGGCGGAAGATTGAATGTGAAGAATAGCAACAACAGAACTGAAACAAAAATGCAATGGATAATGAAATTGATTTGTAAAATAATTTAACTGTAAATGGCGGAGATTGAACCTTTTTTTTTTGCAGGCATGCAGGTCAACTGTGACCTTTGTTCCATGACGAAGTCGGTCAGAGGGATACATGGAATTCATTTGAAATGTTGCCCCTCTCTCTGTTGGATGGGGCTGCGCACACCAAACTTGAGAGATCCAACATCGAAGGTTGATGATTTAAAGCGTAAAATGCAAAAAGAGTGTTCTCATGTACCTGGCCCTCGTCAAATGCATTCTATGCCATTGTCAGGTCCTATGGTTAACTCGTCAATGCCATTACAACAAACAGATGGCTTATCGACACAATTGAGCCATCCTCGACACACAATTGAGTCGTCTAGGAGTAGATTTCTCCACGGTCTTTCCTCCAAGACAGCAAGCAGTAGCAACGGCTGTAGCAGATCCCGCAATGGAATATTTCCAACGAATTCGGTCAATGAAGTAATCATTCCATGAGTGTCTGTCCCAGTTGTAATAATTCACAGCAAAATAATAAAACAATGCGCAGCCAGTGTGCTCATCGACCGTGATGTATCCAGCATTTTGTTTGAAATTTACTTTTGGCTGACCAGGCAGTCTACCAATTAAATCCTTCGCCGAACCTCCACTAATTTGCACAGTTATGCCAACGAATACATACATAATCAAGAACAGCCATCGCTGCAATTTAGTTGCAACTCCTTTTAATATGCACGCATAACAGAACTTCAAGCACAACTAGATGCTAGAAATGAAGAATTTTAATCTCACCAGCTCCGATACCACATGATAAAGAATGAGATTAACTCAGACACATTACAGAAAAGCACATATAAAAACCAAAGACAATATTGACTGAAAAAGGCTGAAGCCTCATGTATTCTCTCTCACTCTCATTCTTACATCAAAATAATTGAAATAGTGTTACAAATAAATAGATGAGAGACAGTGTTCTCAAGATAGTGCGTGCTATCTTAGACACGTTTGGTTGAGATAATTTCTCCTTTGGTTGAGATAATTTCTCACCAGACACACACCAATATAGGAGTTACCTAAACTAACTCCTATCTTAGAGGAACAACCCAAGAGTTAGGCACAAATTCCGAACTTGGAATATTTAATTAATTAATTTATTTTTGGATTTATTATTGTTTTATGAGAGAGTCTAACATTCCGGTGAACCCGAATGTTATGAAGAAGCAATGCAGGTTGAAAGCAGGAAGAAGTGGGAGGTAGCCATGGAAGAAGAGATGGACTCCTTAATGCATAACCAGACTTGGGATTTAGTCAGGTTGCCTGTAGGAAAAACTACATTGAAGAATAAATGGGTTTACAGGTTGAAGGAAGAAGATGGAGGAAAACAGAGGTATAAAGCTAGACTTGTGGTGAAGGGGTTTGCACAGAAGAAAGGTATTGATTTTGATGAAATATTTTCTCCTGTTGTTAAAATGACTTCAATCAGAACTATTTTAAGTCTTGTAGCAGCTGAAGATTTGCATCTTGAGTAGTTAGATGTAAAGACAGCCTTTCTCCATGGGGATTTGGAGGAAGAGATATATATGCAGCAGCCACAAGGATATGAGGTGAAAGGGAAGGAGAAACTAGTGTTCAGGTTGAAGAAGAGCCTGTATGGCTTAAAACAGGCTCCAAGGCAGTGGTATCTAAAATTTGACAAGTTTATGTCTGAACAAGGTTATACTAGATGTCACTCTGATCATTGTGTTTATTTGAAAAAGCAAAATGATGGCAGCTATATTATATTGTTATTGTATGTAGATGACATGCTTGTTGCAGGATCTAACATGCAGGAAATAAATGTGCTCAAAAGAAAATTGGCAAATTCATTTGCAATGAAGGATTTGGGAGCTGCGAAACAAATCCTTGGTATGAGAATAACTAGAGACAGGAAAAATCGTAAATTAACATTATCTCAGAATGAGTACATACAAAAGGTGTTGAAAAGATTTAACATGCACAATGCAAAACCAGTTAGTACACCTTTTGCTAGCCATTTCAAACATAGCAAGGAAATGTGCCCAAAGACCCAAGAAGACATGGATTATATGTCTAAAGTTCCATATGCATCAGCAGTTGGAAGCTTAATGTATGCAATGGTCTGCACAAGGCCTGATATTGCACATGCAGTGGGAGTTGTAAGCAGGTACATGAACAATCCAGGAAAGGAACATTGGATGGCAGTGAAATGGATTCTCAGATATTTGAAAGGTACCACAAATCAAGCATTATGCTTTGGTGGTTCAAACATCTCCCTACAAGGATATGTTGATGCAGATATGGCAGGTGACAGAGATAACAGGAGGAGCACTACAGGATATGTATTTACCATTGGAGGAACAGCTGTCAGTTGGGTTTCAAAAATCTAAAGTGTTGTTGCACTTTCAACAACAGAAGCAGAGTATGTTGCTGCTACAGAGGCTAGTAAAGAAATGATTTGGTTACAAAGGTTTATGGGTGAATTGGGTAAGGAGCATGATATGGGCACATTATACAATGATAGCCAAAGTGCCACTCATCTTGCAAAGAACTCAGCATTTCATTCCAGGACTAAACACATACAGCTCAAGTACCATTTCATACGATCAGTGTTGGAAGATGGAGAGTTGAAGCTAGAAAAGATACACACTAGCTAGAATCCTGCAGATATGCTAACAAAAGTTGTAACCAGGGAGAAACTGAGAATATGCTCAGTTTCAGTTGGTCTTCAAGGATGACGATGAAGATGAGAAACAACCATGTCCAAAGAGGAGTCATTGTCCAGCAAATGGAGCAGCGGTGGAGTTGCTACAATCAGTCTCCAAGTGGGAGATTGTTGGGTGTGGATCCTGATTATCTTCTATATTCAAAGGTATCGCCACATAGGACCCCAGTTCGAAATGGGGGCGGCAACGCCGCCCGTAAAATGTTCGCTGCAGGGGGGTCCAGGGGGGGGCGGCTGCGACCTTTGGGAGCCCCCCCTAGCGGGGGGTTTCGGGGGCAGCGCCCCCGAAGCTAAAAACAACTGTAAAATTGCCTTGTAAAAGTATATTAATTTCTAGTCAATCTGGGCCGTTCATTAGGCGGATGATCTGACGGTAGAACTTATGTTTAGTTTAGGGTTTTTTTCCCTAGAAGGCAACCCCTCTCTTTGTATGAGGGTATTGTATTTGAGGCTGTGTGATAGATGTGTATTCTGTGAGCGAGAAACAAAGAGGTGAGACTGTGAAGGAAAACAGAGGATATTACAGCGGATTTGCTGTAGGTTGTGTCTCTTCATTTTGCTGGATAATAGAAAGGAAGGACTGGGTGTTCGAGGTGGACGTAGCCCAAACTGGGTGAACCACGTATATCTGTGTCTCTCTTGTTTTGTGCGTTTTCTGTGTTTATATTTCTGCAATATTTTATGTGTTCCATTGCTCCGTAATATATAATTTTCAAACAACCTACACATATAATAGATGGAAAACATGGGGAAACAAGATTTTGCGATGTCTCATGACCGTACATGCTAATATGTTAGGCCATAAAATCAACAAAAAATAAAATATGGAAATTTTAATTCAGATGCATCTAATGTGCCATGAGAAATATCATATGATGTTAGTTATAATGAGAAAATGAACATGCAATGCATCCTACCCTAACATCCATATAGTAAGGCTAATACTAAGTATAATCATAAAGTGACTGCAACCAACATATCATCACATCAATGTACATATGCCTTCTAGTATGATTACTCATGTAGCAATCCCCAAAATGGAATGTGGACATAGTCACATGGTGGATGAAGTAGGTGGGAGGCGAGAAAATAAGATATCCTTTTGAGGTAGAGGGAGGTCCCAGGATGAAGAAAACGGATCATTCTCGAGGTCCAAGGATCTCTTGATAGGTACAAAATGGAGGAATGAATGATCACTCTCGAGAACTCCTCATCACAATCATTGGTTATAATGTCATGATTTGAGGATTTCACATGGTTGTGATGACATGGGAATGAAGGGTGAAAGAAATAAGGAGTACAACAAATAGGTCTCTCAATGTGATGGTCACAGTGGGGAGGGTAGGTTGCAAAGTGATCATAATCCTGAGGATGGGTCAAAGGGGATAAAGTATACTCAATTAAGGGTTCTTCCTTGACACCATATTCAGAAAGGGTAAAAGGGGAATTGTCACTGGAGGTAATATCAAAAGAGACGATGTAATTACTTTAGGAAGACTCAAGGTGATGAATAAGAGGGAAAGTTAAAGGGGAGGGTGAGGTATCATATTCAATAGGGTATCCTTTCCCACAATATAAAGGCTCAAGTGATTTGAATTCATAGTCATAAGGTGGGCAGGTGGGAGCCTCATTTCTTTCCTCATTTTAATCATGAAATATTGGGATTTCATTAAAAGGAGAATCAATTGCTTCCAACTATCCTTATTAATGCAAGGGAAAATATAATTCTCCTTCCCAAAGGAATTAATGGATATGTCATCATAAGTAATGTTCAGGACAAAGGAAAAACCAATCTTAATCTCATCTTCCTTGTTAGTATCATAAATCAGAGCACAATCAAATTGGGGCCCAATGATTTCCCATTTTTCCCTTTTAAGGAGGAAATAATATCCAATGTCATTTTCGAAGGAGCTCATGGGATCAACTTCCTCAAGGTTTTCAAAGGGAGAGTCATCGTGAGTGATACCCTTGAGAAAGGTAAGATCAGTCTAGGCATTACATTCCATAACTTCATCGTCCTCAACACATGTGCTCTCAAAATCATCCTGCTTGTCCTTCAACCCCAATGAGGACTCATCTCCCTGCTCGTCATTGAGGTCCTCAAAGTCATCTTCATCTTGGTTTGTTGGCCAGCGGAACCTCTCTTCTTCTCTCTTCTCTTGAAGAACAATGACTAAGGTATTTGTTACATGATTTTTGTAGTATGCTTCTAGGAGGAGAGCATTAGTGGGCTTTGTTACATAGTAATTTGTCACCAACCCCACATTCCCAGATCCCTGACACTGTCGGTCCGTGTTATTGACATCTGCCTTGTTTCATGTTGCAAATTATGTGTCAATGCCTTCCTTTTCATCTTAGCAAGAATACCTCTGTTCACTACTCCTGGAGTAGACCCTTTCTTACCTATGTTTTTGGGTCGTCGCAGGACAACAGTTGTTCCACCCACGAAGATGGCCAAGATTGCACTAGCCCTAGCAAAGTCTTCACTCTATCTTTGTGTTGCACTCATGACGATCTACTTTTGGCAAGTTTTTTAAACAAATCATCAGAGCTTCGAAGTGTAATAGCTTCATGGGCCGTCTTAGGGTTGGTTGTTGGACCAGATGAGCTTGCCTCTCTCCTTTGGGATGGTTGTTCCACCTTTTGTGCAACCTCTCAAAGGGATAAGATCTTTCTCCCATTTCTTATGGAAGCTCCTCCTCCTATAAATACTTCCTCCATGACTGAGATCATCTAGCTTTAGAGTTCAAGAATTCAGCAGTAGAAGTAGAGAGTTTTGCTAGAGTGTGGAAGTAGCCTCTTATATAACCTAGCTTGGGATGGTTTTGAGTGGAGTTGGCTTGATTGTAAGAATGTTATAGCATCGGCCTTTTGGGTAGGAGAAAGAGTTTTTCATCCTTTTGGGAGACAATTCATGAGTGATTGCTTACAGAGACATGCTGACAGGACCCTTCAAGGAGACTTACGACATCAAGGCTTGGTTGTAAGTTTTACTTGAATATACATTAATACAAATCAATAGCTTATTTCCTATATGTTATGTCGAATTGCGTACTGATAACTTGAAGCTCCTTGACTCTTTAAGTAGATTGTTTTTGTCATACTCTATTATGTTTGTGGTTGTGCTTTGTATGTTGTTTTCAGGTACAAGTGATTAGAAGAACAAAAGATGGAGCAACTGAACAAGGACTTCATCAAACAACGATTTGAAGGTAGGCCTTCATGACATCAACTTTCTAAGGAAATTTTCTTTGGTATTTTCTTTGTTGTGACTAGACCCACTCTAGGGCTAGAGGGGTTGCCTCTGTCTATAGAGGGGACTTGCCTGCGTCACAAGTTGGCGACTCCAGTGGGGATGTTTTTCCTTTGTCTCTTGATTTAATTCTGTTTTTCTTGTTTGTTGTCTCCTTTACTTTTGGGATGAATTCTTCATGTTATGGGTTGTTTGACTACTCTTGGTAGTCTTCCCTCTGTCATAAGTGATAGGTATGGCCTTCCCTCAGCTGGATTTTGAAAATTTTCCTTTGTTTTAGGGTCATCGTAGTTTATTTTATGATAGTCTTGAAGATAGTAGCGCTTGCACTATTTGATTAGTTGCGCCTTTAGTTTTTTGGAGCGATTAAATCATCTCACAATCGTGAAGAACTATGAAATCGACTCGATGCTGTTAAATGGTGTACTTTGGCGACGACGTCACCAAGTGTCTAGTTAGGGAGGCGAGACGTTTCATTGTCGGCACATGTTGTCAATCTTATGCTTGCAAAGATTCCTGTAGGTTTCAATTTTGAAGTTTTGTTTACTGATTGGCCAGTGTGTCCTATCCTTTTGAGCTTGTCTTCTGCCTCTTTATTGTATGTCAAATTGTTGATTGCTAGAATATTTGACTTCAGGTTTCATTCCCTTAAAACTTTTCCTCTTGAATTGCGTGACGTATTTACCTTAGGGTTTCTTGAAACATTAGCTTTTCTTGGGTTGCTTGTTCGTTCTTTGGGTTGTGTTTGGCACGATACCTTGCTTTGTTTGAGGCTTCTCCTTATTAACTATTTTTTCATCTTCCTGATTGGTATGTGACGTTTGGTTATCAAAACTTTCAAATCTTGTCCATTTGGTTTCCTTCCTTCACTTGGCATAGATCACATTGCTTCCCGGTCAGTGAGAAAGCTTTCCAGTTTTGCAAAAAGAAACATCTTCTAGGTTTTGAGTCTTTGATTCGTTTTAGAGTATAATTTTTCTCCTTACTTACTGAGTCATGATTTCATTCAGAAAAGGCTTAAAAGTAGCATTGTTTTAAGTTGTTCATTTGGTTTCTTGTCATTTATTTGAAAAAACAAAATATTGCATTCATTTTGTGTTAGGAAATAAGAACAATCTTTTGCACTAGTAAATTGTTACCATTTAGAAATTGAAAAGTGAAGGATGTGTTGTTCATTTTATTAATTAGATTACTTGCATTTGCTTGCTTGTCACTTTTGTTGCTTTGAAATGAACCTATCACTTTTCTTTAGCTAGTTGTTCATTGAAAAGAAATGGTTTCTTTACTCATTTAGTTGCATTCTAGGAGCTTTTGAAGATACATTCAATAGGGCGTTGAAACAAAAAATTTAATTCAAGATTAACTACTAAAATTTATTGAATTAATCTAAAAACGCATTGGAACTTAATGCTCACATATCTAGAGGTCTAGGCTAGAGATGTGTTCGGACATCGTTAAACCCAGTGGCTATTGTTTTCACTAAGGTTGGGTGATTCCTCCTTTTGTGATTTGATAAGTACTAGTATGGACTTATGCTCCCTGTACCATCGCATATATGATGGGCGACCCCACTAGGTTACAATCCTATTATCCATAGGAAGCCTAGTTTTCTGCCTTACGTATCGTAATGCACTGAACACAGCATTCAGGAAGATTAGCTGTCGTACGAAAAGTCCTTGGTCATTTCTCTTTCCTTTTACTACCAAGGTGTATATTCAGATTTGCGATTTGTTTGGTAAACCTTTTGCCTAGAATTCTAGAGCAGTCACTTTTGTTCCTTTTCAACTCCTTAAAATTAAAAGGATCATTTGAGCACTTGTCCTTTTAGGCTCATTAAAATTCAAAGGAGACTAGAGTCATATTTTTACCTTTTTCTCGACTCTCTAAACATGAAAAGGCAAAGTTTCATTCCAGTGTCATAAAATTTATTTTTCCCATGATAACATCCTACTTGTTAATTTTGGCCACATCGCGAGTAATATCCTTGAAAAGAATTTAAAGCCCTCTTAATTAAATCTTCTCTCCAGGTCTTTTGAGTTTAGGCCATCCTGGCGGAATCATCTGATAGTGGCTCTCTTTCTATTGTTCCAAGTGTTCAGCCTCTTGCCTCTCGAGCTCCGAGTGAGGAACCTTTTGATATCAATTGCACTCCTCCCAACATTTGGGAATTTTTAGACAAGGATATTCTATCTACTCTCCCTGGTGCTTCAGTTCCTATGGCGTCCTCTGACATGGATGACTCGAGCCGTGTTAGCAGTCAAGAGAGCCTTGTGTCGACTGGTGAATATCAGTTTCCTCTGGTAGGTTTCCCTTTCCACACCTCTTCAGATGTTTTATTACTGCTTCGCTATCACGCTTTGGCTGACATACATGGTTCTACATCTGTACACCAGAGCTTTGTATGGTCTCGTACAATGGTTCTGACTTTAGGGCCATTTGTGTCTACATAGTCAGCTTCAACATCCATTCCTCGGATGCAGGTTATATCAGTTACATCTATTCCATCGATGCCCACTGTTTGTGTGGCATCTTTGGCTCCTCTTGTTAGTGTGGTTACTGCATCCTCAGTGGTCATTGCTTGTACTAGGATATCTTCCAGACCCATTGATGGTGGTCCTTCACCTCTGGCATCCAAAGTCATTCAACCTATGGGTAATGTACATATCTCCTCAAATTCCATTCCGGGGGGATTGTCGTATGATCAATATCTGTTTGCTCTTCAAAATCTGACTTAAAGCCCTCTAGGTTCTCAACAAATATCCATTCTGCATAACCCTCCACACTATTATGATCATCGTGGAGCCCATATGTATTATACTAGACCTCTTCCTCAGACGGCTCCAATTGACAGTCAAATTCCACCTTCGGTTTCCTAGAATCACACTACTTACCATGGCTCACAAGGACAACCCATTCAGGGACAACCTTATGCCTTAGTATGTCAGTCTTATAGTCAGCAGGGGAAACCTTTGGGCTCACAAGGACAACCCTTTCAGGAACAACCTTTAGCCTAAACAGGTTCATCCTTTGTTGATTCAAGACAACCTCCTTTATCTCAAGGACCACCTTCTGGTCAGTAAGGTCAACCTCAATTCTAGGAAGGCCAACCTGCTACCCAAAAAGGACAACCTTTTGGTCAGTTAGGTCAGCCTCAGTTCCAACAAGGACAACCTTCTAGCCAGTTAGGTCAGCCCCAGTTCCAATAAGGCCAACCTGATACTCAGCAAGGACAACCTTTTGGTTAGGTCAATCCAACTATTAGTCAACCTGGTGTTCAAATACAACCTGGACTCAAGCTCAAGCTGGTCCCCAAACTCAACTCGGTCCCCAGGCTCAGTTTGGATTCCAAGCTCAAGTTGTTTATCATATACAACCTAGGCCCCAGGCTTCGTTTGGGCCTCAGTTTTAGTATGGTCCTCAAGCACCTCAGAAACCCCAAGGGAAACCTCAGGGTAATCCATATCAAAACTATCAGTAACCTCAAATTAATCCTTATCAGAATTTTCAGCAGCCATATGCTTCCCCTATTGGTCAACTTGGTATTCAATGGTTTGTTGGAGGTCAAAATCCAGGTCAACAACCAGGGTATGGTTTCAATATGCCCAACTATAACCCTTATGGGAAAAATCCTTTGGGAAAAGATCCATGAGGGCAACAAGGCCCTAGTTGGAACCCTAATGCTGGTCCTTATCAAAGAGCCATGATGTCTTTCAATTCTTAGTTACCTTTTATTGCAACTTTGGAACTGCCTGATGTGTCGAAGTTGACAAATGATCCTATACTTCATAATCCATATTGGCCACTTGTTCCAACCAAGATCCCTGGTGACTGTCCTAAGTTTGAAAGCAAGTCTAGAGAATATCCCTAGGCACATGTCATGACTTATCACCTTTGGTGTTCATCCAACTCCTAGCTTGATGACTCTATTCATCTCTGTCTTTTCCAAAGGACTCTTACTGGTTCCGCTAGAAAGTGGTACATTGAACTCGCTGATGGGACTTTCAAAGTTTTAACTCTCTCGCGATGGAATTCCTTACACATTTTCAGTTACCGATTCACTATGAAATGGGAATGCATCTTCTTACCTCTCTGAAATAGGACACGGCTACCCACATCTCTGATCATATTCATGAATGGAGAAGGAGTCACCGTTTGATCAAGTTCTAGATTCTTGATCAAATATTGACTGATTGGTTCACTACCTCTTTTGTCGATCCAATAGCATGAGATATTGCTATGGGGGCATGCGTTACTGAAGAGAAAGCCATTACACGTGCTCAATATCTTGATTTGGTATATTCCTAATCTGGCACACTTTATGACGTCTTGCCCGATGCTCCGCGACCTAGAACTTCTAAAGCTCCATTGAAACCTTCTGTCAATGGTGTTATTGATTTCATCGCTCAGTCTTCTTGAAAGTCTTCCACGACTCTTGTGAAGCAAAAATCAGTTGCTCCTACTAAAACTACTTCTGAGTCTTCACCCAATCCTTGGAAAACCTTAGAAGTTAACGTCGTCTAATCCACCATGGCTGAGAAAATTTTGAAGGGTAAGAAGAAAGAGAAAGGTAAAAATAAGTCTGACACACCAAAGCAAGAGACTCCTAAGACTCCTACTGATGATGGTTCTAAACGCAAACCTAAGTATCCTTGTCTTATCTGTGATGAGGATCACTTCACAAAAGACTATCCTCGACGGTTTAAGGTAAGTTGTTTTCTTAAGGGGACTTCAGGGATTCCTGTTGTGCTTAAAGAACCTTTTCCTTCCCAGCAAACCCAAATGGTGGACCAACCTCAATCCTCTTACTCATCTGGTTCCCAGGTCTTTATGGCTAGGACCATTCCTATTCACGTGTGTACTCGATCGAAAGATTATGCTCCACTAGCCAGGAAAGAACCTGAAGTTCCTTCTAGTGTTCCCCCATCTAGTTCTAGCCCTCTTCATATTGAAAGGCCTAGTAATGAGTCTGTCATTCGACCACCTGATAAAGGAATTCTCTGGAAATCTTCCTATAATCCCAATGCTCATGCTACACAGCACTATAGTATTGTTGAAGATCTAGCCCAAGCTCCTTCGGCTATGTCTATATTAGAGGTTCTCCAGAGTTGTCCTCCCCAATGGAAGTCATTACTATCTGCCATCGGTGGAATTGATCTGGCTGATTCCGATTTGATTACTTTCGATCTTGAAAATCATGTGCCACATTTGCCTCACCGGATCGCTTTTCTCATCCAGGTTGTCCTGACGATGAACCACACTAGTTGGTTCGAAACGTGTCAACAAATGTCTGTGTACATGTGATTTATGCCGAAGTTATTCTTTCAACTATTATGGATCACAGAAACCTCAATTCAACTATCAAATACTATTCATCGTACTATTATCGATGAAGGAGCCTAGACTTGTATCATGTTTGTTGCTTGTTGGAAAGCCATTGGTTCTCCCTCTTTGAGTCAATCTCCAAATACCCTGGAGGCATTTGATGGAAGAGATTCTCGTCTGTTTGGTATTCTCCCATGCTTTCCTATCATCTTGGAAGGCAAGATAGTCAACGTTGAAGTAGAGGTTGTTGACGCGAATATGACTTACAACCTTTTATTGGGTCGAAGTTGGACGTATGTTATGCATGCCATTACTTCTTCATTGTTCCACGTACTACGTTTTCCTCATCAAGGGAAAATTGTGACGGTTGATCAGTTGTCCTTCTTTGCTTCCTCTTCCTCGGAAGGAAATGTTCCATATGCGGAGCATACCAGTATTCCTTACGAGAGTGTGGGTGTAGGGCTCTTTAAAGCTCCTGCTCTCATGGACGTTTTTCCGCTTCCACCTCCTAATGTCGCCTCCGTTAATATGATCTATGTTAACCTTGATCCTTGGGTGATTCCTCCCCTCAATCAGGTAGATTCTTGGGGTGATGTTATGCCATTGAGCCCTGTTGAGCTTAACTATGTTGAAATCATCTCAACTTTGGTTTCTTCTTCTGAATCTACTCCTTCGAGTAGATCTCTTGACACGTATGTGCAATCCCCTTGGCTTGGAGATATTGCTTCTCCTGATCCTTTGCAAGAGATGTTTCCTTCTGATGAGGCTATTCTTGAAACTTTGTCTTTTGAGGATCCTCCTTGGGTCGATAGTCATCATCATTCCTCGTTTCTTCCTAGCTTTGGGACAATGACTGCCTATCGAGATAATTTTTCTTCCCATGTTCCTTCTCAACCACTTCAGACACCCATCTTAACTCATGAGGTCTTTTCTGAAGGGAATATGGGAAATATCATGCAAACCATGCCTATCGACATCTCTATTAAACCAGGGGTTGTCGAAAATATTCACATTGGAGTAATTTGTTCTACCGAGGAGATCAAGATTTACACTAGTCCCTTTCGAGAGTTTCGTGACGTGCTCACCTGGTCATATGAAGAAATGCCCAGTATAGATCCGAGTACTATGGTGCATGAGATACCTACGTATCCTGATGCAAAACCAATTCATCAATGTTTACGTCCCGTGCACCCAAGAAAGGCAGCTGCCATTAAAGGAGAGGTTGAAAAACTTCTCAAGGCTGGGTTCATTTATCCTATTCCATTGATAGATTGGGTCTCTAACATTGTCCCTGTGACTAAAAAGTAGGGCACTATTCGAGTTTGTGTTGGTTATCGTGATATTAATCATGCATGTCTAAAAGATAACTACCCCACTCCCTTTATTGACGAGCTTATTGACGACTATGCTGGGAGTGAAATATTCGCTTTTATGGATGGCTTCTATGACTATAACCAGATCAATATTTTACCTGTTGATCAGCACAAGACTACCTTTATCTGTCTGTGGGGTACTTTTGCTTATAAAAAGCTTCCTTTTGGTCTGAAGAATTCCCGTGCGGCTTTCCAAAGAGTAATGTTCTATGCTTTTCATGATATTAGACACATTGTTTAGCCTTATCTGGATGATCTTCGTGCTCATTCAGCTAAATGCATAGACCATTCGGAGCACCTCCATCAGATTTTTCTTCGCTGTCGACATTACCACATTCATCTCAATCCGCACAAATTTGTCTTCTGTGTTGAGTTCGGCAGACTACTTGGGTTTTTCATTTCTAAGGAGGGTATTCGTCTCGATCCAGTCAAGGTTGAAGTTATTTTGAATCTCCTGCCTCCTGCTAATTTGCACCAGTTGCAAAGTTTATAAGGGAAGACTAATTTCTTGTGTCGTTTCATCCCTAACTCTATCGAGGTCGCTAAAGGTTATACGCATCTACTTAAGCATGAAATTCCATTCATTTGGGATGAAATTACCCAAAAATCATTTGAGCAGCTCAAGACCCTTCTTGTTTCTGCTCCTTTGTTGCATCCACCTAACTATCATTGTGATTAATCGATTTATCTAGCTTCCGTTGATAATACCATTAGCATGGTTTTGGTCCAGAGTGATGATGATGGTTCCAAGCATGTCATATATTATCTTAGCCGCAACCTTCTTGACACCGAGACTCACTATGCTTATGTTGAGAAGTTGGCCTTGGAAGCCATTTAGGCTGTTCAACGTTTTCGTCATTACATTTTGTTGTGTACCACAACTGTGATTTCTGATTGCAACCTGATGACATATATTCTGTCATGTCAATTGCTGGGGGGAAAATACTCCAAGTGGATCGTTATCCTCTAGGAGTTTGATTTGGAGTTCACCACTTCCAAATCTAAGAAGTCACTGGTTTTTGCTAAGTTGATTTTCTCTTTACCATCTGCTTCCGCTCCCTCTCGGATAGAGGACTGCATTCCAGACAATACGCTCTTCTTGATTAGTACCCTCAATCCCTGGTATGATGCCATCATCATTTACCTCCAGATGTCTTCATTTCACTCTAACTTGTCTAAGGATTCTTGGCGACAAATTCACCATCATTCTCAGCCATATCATATTATTGGAGACACGTTGTACCATGTCGGAGTTGATTCTATTCTCCGCCACTGTTTAACCCTCGAGGAAGCTAAGAAAGTCTTAAATTACTGTCACTCTAGCGCCTGTGGCGGTAACATGTCTAGTTGTGCCACTACTCAGAAGATTCTTCGTGCTGGTTATTTTCGGCCATCCATTTACAAGGATTGCATTCTTTCGATTCTTTCATGTCATGTGTGTCACATTTACCAGCACAAGATGTGTGCGTTGCCTTCTCTTTTGCATCCTCTCATTACTATTGGCCCTTTTGCAAAGTGGGGCATTTATTTTATGACCTGTAACCCTCACTCAACCGAGGGGCATGGGTATATCGTCATTTTCGTTGATTACTTTATGAAATGGGCTGTAGCAGTGCCTACATTGACTAACGACGGTAAGAAAACTACTCAATTTCTATTCAATCATGTGATTTCCAGGTTCGGAGTCCCTCAGGCCATCGTCACAGATCATGGCTCTCATTTTCATAATTACATGATGGCTGAGTTGGCAACCTAGTTGGGCTTGCATCACGATAGTTCAACACCATATTAACCCCAATCCAATGGCCAAGTCGAAGCAGTGAACAAAGTGTTGGTCACCATGCTTCAACATACCATTGGAATGCATAGGTCCAATTGGCATTTGATGTTGTTTTCAGCTCTATGGGCCTACCAAACCTCAGTTAAGGATGTTACCAGATTTACACCATTTCAGCTTGTTTATGGTCTGGAAGCTACCCTTCCGATTGAATGTGAAATTCCTTCTCTCAAATTAGCTATCGAATTATTGCCGAATACCACTTCGGTGGAGGAGAAACTTATTTATTTAGAATGACTTGATGAGACTCATAGAATTGTGTCATTGGTAATTAAGGCACAGAAGAAGCGAGTGAAAGCTCACTTCGAACAGACAGTCAACCCATGTTCCTTCATTGAAGGGGATTTAGTCCTATTGTATGATCAATCTCATGATAAGCTAGGGGAAGGCAAATTCGAACCCATGTGGCATGGGCCCTACATTGTAAAACGTGTTTTTCAAAAGGGTGCATATGAGCTGATTGATTATGAAGGAAACCCTTTAGATAAGCCCTGAAACAGGATTTATCTCAAGAAGTATTATGCATGAGTCTTTCATGCATTTCTATGTACATAAGTGTGTTTTCATTTTTGTACATGTTTGGCTTGGTGTGTAAGCATTTTTTTCTTATTGTGTCATTTTGCTCCTTATGCAGATGTCTGTCGCACCTTATGTTGATTTCGCTAATGGTGTGTGTCACAGTACTCAGAATCTTTCCTCCGCGGCATGGGTTATCTATGATCCTCACGGTGAGTTGGTAGATATTCAAGGTGTTTTTCTGGGATGTACTACGAACAATGTTGCTGAATATAGAGCAATTATTGAACTATTTATTGAGGCTGTTGTCCTCAATATTCACGCTTTGATCATAAATCTAGATTCATAGCTTGTTTTTCTCCGGCTCAACGGGCATTATTCCGTTAGAAATCCTCAGATTTTAAGGTTTTATTTACGTGTTCGTTCATTGGAAAGGAATTTTGATTTCATTACATGTCAAAATATTCGTATAAGACTAAATACATTAATAGATGCATTGGAAAATCATGTGTTAGATAGACATTTGTGACATTTGTAAAAGTAAACATTGAGACATAATAAGTTGGTAAAGCAGAACATAGGTATGTATATATATATCATGTGTTGCACATAATAGTGCTCAAAAAATATGTGTTCAGGTTACATCATGAGACAACATGTCTCTCAAAATTGTATAAAATAAACCTAGGGGTCTAATCTGCATGATGCTCTCTATAGCACACCACTGCTCAGACAACACGTCTAAGCAGTTGGTGGATCCTATTCGACACCCCTGCTATGTGTCGCTGGTACTGTCGAGGGACATCCTCGAATCCCATGTAATCTGGGATCCCCTCTGTCAATCCCTCCAAGTCACAGGCAATCTCATCCTCCACGTCTCTGCCAGGAGGAGGTAGCTTGAACTCCCTCTCAACTCTCCAAGCAATGGGAGACAAACCTGCAGGTCTTTCCGGTCCAACATCTACAAGATTGAAACATAATGATCAGGACATATATATAAAAAAATATCATAAAAGATTACAAAACTCTTTAAAAATCAAAAAGTGAGTTTGTTACCTCTATCATCCCAGTATTCCCTAGGAGGAAGTACTAGGTCTGGATCACCTCTAAAGTTAATCTCAGCATATGGCCAGTCCTATACAACAATGATTTGGTGATGTATCCACTTGAAGAACTTTGGTATCCACGACATCTGTTGATTTCCGCCTCCTCGAGGCATCAATATAGCCCAGTGAGTGATCCATGGCTCCTATGGTGGTAGCCTTGCCATGACCACGTCCTATCTCTGAAAGATGGGAATCCATTCTAGGATGAATGGTACGAGGATTGAGCCATACCAAAACTATTTGGTGTCACCTTGTCGACATTTATTCAATTTACTTTTGTGGTTGTCCGATACCTCCTCTCTCCAATTGAATACAGTGGGGTTTAGGCAGTTAGCGGCCAGTTGAAGTTGAGTCTTGATGGCCTCATGCGGGGCCTGCAAACCATATGCTCTAGTCATGGTGGAAATGAGGACTCACAAGGACAAGTCATCTATTGTTGCAATCTTTAGTTTGCCTCCCTTGCTTGATTTTTGGGCCTTTGGACACATCCTTCTGATGAGCATGTCCATCGTCTCTCCTGTGATCCGAGTACCTGTCATTCGGGGCCTTTATCCCCTCTGTGATAACCCTGTCAGGAAATAGATGTCGGTGGCATCAATTTCTAATTCCTACTCTCGAATGTTGAATCCCCCTTAATTTGGATCCCATGCTCCAACCGGATATTGGAGTAGATCTGGTTGTGATCTTAGGCATGACACCATGAAAAGATTTAGAAGCCCACAATTCCTTACCACATCCAAACAATTTGGATCCCCTGTTATCTCAAAATCAGGCCCTGGAAGGCTGCAGACCAAGAAGACTTCAAGTAACTATTTCAACCTACTTTAGGCTGAGGCTTAGCCTCCTCAACCTGAGAGGGCTCTCTCTTGATGGATTAATGATTTTGATTAAAGATAAGATGGCTAACTCTTATAGAACAACTGTGAAAAATATGAATGGTGGAAACACATTAAACAAAACTATCCATTGGGCTTATGGAGTCAACAACACCTCAATATAACAATGAAATCAACCCTACATGGAAGTCAGGGCATTCAGCATTTAAACATTCAGAACATAAACTCATATGGGACCACACAGTCTATAAATGTATACAGGAAGTCAGAGCACATTCAGTGAATTCTGAGTGATTATACATCCATACCACTGTAAGAATTAAGGAAAGGACAACATCACATATTCTGAACATAAAAAATCCTTCATGAATCCTGAGAAGTAAAGTCAAGCATGTATTACTGAAAATGAGTCTTACATAGGCCAAATACCAGCTTTTCCATAAAATTTCCAACTCTTAATACATTAGTTCTTCTCCCATATATAGAGTTCATGTAGATTCCTTCCTCCAACATGAGGGGAATTCGAATTCCTCCTAATTTGACACCTATTGACACTTAAAACTAACTATTTAATACAAAGGACAGCTAACTAAGAGTCCTAGAGACCTAATACAACTAGGAGTGTAACTCCTTATTATGATTACAACAACCTTATCTAAACATTTAAAACATTCTTTGACACCTAAAACTCCATGAAGTCGAATTTGATGAAGCCTCCCACGTGGTCACCCAACTGCTGATGACAAACCCTAGAAATTAGGGAAAATGTTTCCCTGTTTTTAGGTTTAGATCCTTGAAAATTGGCACGTGGGACAGAGCCTTTATCTCCTCACCCATGACACATTTTACGAAACTAAAGGAGGTTTGTGTAGCCCATTCCATATCCTAGAAGCCTCACCATGTGTTTAGAAGACATATCTCACATAATTTTGGAGAAATTTTGAAACTAGCTACGAATCCACGTTTTCGTAGCGCAGACAGTGTAAAAATCCTGTTTTGCGCTACGAAATCAGTGTTTTCATAGCGCGCTACGAAACCCCTGAAGCAGCTTGTTTTAGCAGAAAAATTGGTTTTACTAGTTAACTTCCAGAAGCTTTCCAGAGCAGCTGAGAACTCAATTTTGCAAACTGAAAGAGGCTTTTATTCCTAACATGCTGAATTACAAAAACCTCTTTCAGTTTCTTCAAATCCATTCTGAGGTGGGAGGAATTTATGGTTAAACTTGTGTTATGAAACTGCTGAAAGTCAAGCTTGGTCTTTTGGTTTTAGCAATCGTTTTCAAGATCAGTTCCTGGTCACATGAAAAGGTATTTTGGAATTATGAAAGAGGTTTATCTTCATCAACTCTCCAGATACAATAACCTATCTCACTTTCTTCATAAGTGTTTTCAGTTGGAATATAAGAAGCTTTAATTGAGACCCTAATTTCAGAAAATGGATTTTTCCTGTTTGACACGTGTTTTTCAAGGATAGATTCTGGACAGCTGGAGGAATGTTTTAAAAAACCAGGAGAGGTTTCTGTTCTAGAAAACATAGGCTACACAAACCTCCTTCAGTTTCATAAAATGTGTCATGGGTGAGGAGATAAAGGCTCTGTCCCACGTGACAATTTTCAAGGATCTAAACCTAAAAACAGGGAAACATTTTCCCTAATTTCTAGGGTTTGTCATCAGCAGTTGGGTGACCATGTGGGAGGCTTCATCAAATTCGACTTCATGGAGTTTTAGGTGTCAAAGAATGTTTTAAATGTTTAGATAAGGTTGTTGTAATCATAATAAGGAGTTACACTCCTAGTTGTATTAGGTCTCTAGGACTCCTAGTTAGCTGTCCTTTGTATTAAATAGTTAGTTTTAAGTGTCAATAGGTGTCAAATTAGGAGGAATTCGAATTCCCCTCATGCTGGAGGAAGGAATCTACATGAACTCTATATATGGGAGAAGAACTAATGTATTAAGGGTTGGAAATTTTATGGAAAAGCTGGTATTTGGCCTATGTAAGACTCATTTTCAGTAATACATGCTTGACTTTACTTCTCAGGATTCATGAAGGACTTTTTATGTTTAGAATATGTGATGTTGTCCTTTCCTTAATTCTTACAGTGGTATGGATGTATAATCACTCAGAATTCACTGAATGTGCTCTGACTTCCTGTATACATTTATAGACTGTGTGGTCCCATATGAGTTTATGTTCTGAATGTTTAAATGCTAAATGCCCTGACTTCCATGTAGGGTTGAGTTCATTGTTATATTGAGGTGTTGTTGACTCCATAAGTCCAATGGATAGTTTTGTTTAATGTGTTTCCACCATTCATATTTTTCACAGTTGTTCTATAAGAGTTAGCCATCTTATCTTTAATCAAAATCATTAATCCATCAAGAGAGAGCCCTCTCAGGTTGAGGAGGCTAAGCCTCAGCCTAAAGTAGGTTGAAATAGTTACTTGAAGTCTTCCTGGTCTGCAGCCTTCCAGGGCCTGATTTTGAGATAACATTTTGGTGCGTCTGCCGGGAACCTGAAGTCTATTCATTCCCGAAATTAAGAGGTTGAACTTATGAAGGTAGCAGGAGCTCAGACATCTATTTGAGGCTGCAAAACTACCTTGGCGACTCCACACATTGAATAAGAAATTGGAAGGTGACTCCACTGCTAGAAGATCAGTAGCTTGATGAAGTTTCAAGATGAATTCCACTGCAAGGATGAATGCCAGGTATGCTCCTATGAATCGGTCTCATATCCCTGGTTTTCCAAATCCTATGCCAAAGGTTGATTGGTTAGAGGATCTTCTAATATTCAAAGATGAAAAGAAAGACAATGCTGCTCTTCATTTGGTTAGGTTTCATATGCATGTACGCAATCTTAAGGTTCATTTCCCTGAAGATTGTCTCATGAGGATGTTTAAGACCACTTTAGCAGGAAAAGCATGGTCTTGGTATAAAAGTTTGGAAAATGGTTCATTATATTCTCTTGCTGATTTCCGTGATGTGTTCTATGACATGTATAAAGAGTGTCATCCCTCCTTATTGTTGGTCAAAGATTGTTGTAAACATTCTACGAGTTTTATTCAATATTTGGAGGATTGTTATGATGATGATGAATTTATGGATGAAGAAATTTTAGAGGCTCTTCATAACAATGCATTTTAACACCAAGAAGAAAGTATAACATCTCATGAAACGCAGCAAGAAGATCAACAGGGGTTTATTTGTGAAAACCATGTTTCATCCTTTGATATGAATGAAAAGATGCAGCAGATTTGTCAGTCTTTTGATCATAAAGAATATGAAATTGATTGCAAACACCAAGAAGAAGTACTGGAAGATAGCTTTTATAACCCTCAGGCAGAAGAAAAGGTTGTTCATTTTTGTAATTCCTTGCAGCAGCTTGCATCAAAGAATGATCTTTATAATGAAGAAAATTACATTGTGTGTGGGCATCATGCAGAAAGGCAGTTGGATAGCACATCAAAGGAATTTTGTGTGGCTAAGGATCAGTTGTCTGAAGATTTAGAGTGTTATGATGATTATCAAAATAACCATGTTTTCTTTGACCCTATAAGTGAATACATGGCAAAGCTTTGCACACCAGTATTTCATTTTCATTTGCATTATGAAGATCAGGTACATTATAAGTTGATTTGGTCATCTCACTATCATGGTTATTTTGAGGTTGAGTGCAGTCAAGAGCCTCTTATATCAGAAAGGACAATTGATTGGCTTTATTGGAAGTTTCATGTTCCTTGAGCTACAAGTGGAGATTGCAGCTGATAGGGTAGGTAGGAATGTGCAAATAAGCTCAGGGTAGGTTGACTGAGCATCTATTTCAGTAGGTGCAGTTTGAATTCTTCTTACAAAGAATCATTCAAGGCTTGAGGAGCAGATTGGGCAGAAGTTCAAAGTTTTCTTCTAGAGGATGGATAGCGGCACTGGAGCTACAGGTTCTTAATGTACCACAAGGGCACACTATCCCTAGTGGAGCCACTGTTATCACTGTAAAACTTCCTTAAAAAATTTGGACAACTTACATGGTTTCTCAATTCTTGTATCAGTCATGGTCAAGTCATGGTGAAGTCATTTTTATGTTTTAGAGTCTAAGTCATAGGGTTAGAGTCTCATGTCCATCTTCAAATAAAGTTTGATAGCCTCATTCCATATCCTAGAAGCCTCACCATGTGTTTAGAAGACATATCTCACATAATTTTGGAGAAATTTTGAAACTAGCTACGAATCCACGTTTTCGTAGTGCAGACAGTGTAAAAATCCTGTTTTGCGCTATGAAATCAGTGTTTTCATAGCGCGCTACGAAACCCCTGAAGCAGCTTGTTTTAGCAGAAAAATTGGTTTTACTAGTTAACTTCCAGAAGCTTTCCAGAGCAGCTGAGAACTCAATTTTTCAAACTGAAAGAGGCTTTTATTCCTAACATGCTGAATTACAAAAACCTCTTTCAGTTTCTTCAAATCCATTCTGAGGTGGGAGGAATTTATGGTTAAACTTGTGTTATGAAACTGCTGAAAGTCAAGCTTGGTCTTCTGGTTTTAGCAATCGTTTTCAAGATCAGTTCCTGGTCACATGAAAAGGTATTTTGGAATTCTGAAAGAGTTTTATCTTCATCAACTCTCCAGATACAATAACCTATCTCACTTTCTTCATAAGTGTTTGCAGTTGGAAGATAAGAAGCTTTAATTGAGACCCTAATTTCAGAAAATGGATTTTTCCTGTTTGACACGTGTTTTTCAAGGACAGATTCTGGACAGCTGGAGGAATGTTTTAAAAAACCAGGAGAGGTTTTTGTTCTAGAAAACATGGGCTACACAAACCTCCTTCAGTTTCGTAAAATGTGTCATGGGTGAGGAGATAAAGGCTCTGTCCCACGTGCCAATTTTCAAGGATCTAAACCTAAAAACAAGGAAACATTTTCCCTAATTTCTAGGGTTTGTCATCAGCAGTTGGGTGACCACGTGGGAGGCTTCATCAAATTCGACTTCATGGAGTTTTAGGTGTCAAAGAATGTTTTAAATGTTTAGATAAGGTTGTTGTAATCATAATAAGGAGTTACACTCCTACTTGTATTAGGTCTCTAAGACTCCTAGTTAGTTGTCCTTTGTATTAAATAGTTAGTTTTAAGTGTCAATAGGTGTCAAATTAGGAGGAATTCGAATTCCCCTCATGCTGGAGGAAGGAATCTACATGAACTCTATATATGGGAGAAGAACTAATGTATTAAGGGTTGGAAATTTTATGGAAAAGCTGGTATTTGGCCTATGTAAGACTCATTTTCAATAATACATGCTTGACTTTACTTCTCAGGATTCATGAAGGATTTTTTATGTTCAGAATATGTGATGTTGTCATTTCCTTAATTCTTACAGTGGTATGGATGTATACTCACTCAGAATTCACTGAATGTGCTCTGACTTCCTGTATACATTTATAGACTGTGTGGTCCCATATGAGTTTATGTTCTGAATGTTTAAATGCTGAATGCCCTGACTTCCATGTAGGGTTGAGTTCATTGTTATATTGAGGTGTTGTTGACTCCATAAGCCCAATGGATAGTTTTGTTTAATGTGTTTCCACCATTCATATTTTTCACAGTTGTTCTATAAGAGTTAGCCATCTTATCTTTAATCAAAATCATTAATCCATCAAGAGAGAGCCCTCTCAGGTTGATGAGGCTAAGCCTCAGCCTAAAGTAGGTTGAAATAGTTACTTGAAGTCTTCCTGGTCTGCAACCTTCCAGGGCCTGATTTTGAGATAAAATCCCCCATGGCCAACTCATCATCGTTGTTATGTTCCCACTCTTTCCATTCGATCACCATGATTTTCTCCCTACAAACACACAAACATTCGATTATAAATGCCATAATTGTGCTAAAACCCCATGAAATTGTTTAAATTTTGAGGAATTTTGGTTCTCAACGCTCGTTGCACCTATTTTTCAAATAGGTGTGCCAAGCCAGAATCCACAGTTCAAAAAATTAGGGCTCTTCGCGAGCATTTGGTGTACAGTCGCGAAGAGCTCATTTTCCCTTCGTTGGAAAATCTGTCTCTTCGCGGTCCCGAGCTGGGAACCTGCGCTGACCGCTGCGGACACTCCCGTCCGCAAACCTCCTCTAAATCATGTCTACAAACTTTAAAAACAAGATACATTCTCTCTACAAATGCACGAAAAAGGTGTGGTGCCTACCTAGACCGGACGGATTCGTAAACAAGCTTTTGAAACTCCTCTAATCGATCACTGAAATCGTAAGTGCACAAGGGTAAAGTTTTTACACTCCAAGGTAAAAGTAAAAAGTGAATTGTTTTTTTTTACCAATTGGACCTT
This sequence comes from Pinus tabuliformis, assembly GCA_031772625.1. Classification (NCBI taxonomy): domain Eukaryota; kingdom Viridiplantae; phylum Streptophyta; class Pinopsida; order Pinales; family Pinaceae; genus Pinus; species Pinus tabuliformis. The sequence continues at coordinate 1,298,207,453 of CM062807.1, forward strand.
TTATAAGCTCTTTTTGGCAAATTAGGGTTTTAGGTTAGGGTTTTAAGTCAGATTTTGAATATTTTATGCGTATTTATGTCAAAAACAGACCTTTCACTTGCTTTCTGTGCAGCAACAGGTTCCAAATACCCTGGTGATTATGATTTACGAGTTGTATTTTATACTTTTTCAGACTCAATAAAAACATGAAAAAGTCCCTTTTGGAGTCATCTTTAAGCTCTTTTCTGACTCTTGAAACATGAAAAGGTTGTCTAGCTCTTGTCACTTTGAACTCGTTAAAGGATGCGAAGCGTCATCTACCTAGTATAAGTTTACCCCTTTTACGGACTAGGATATATTACTTACAAAAAAGGTATACATTGATCTATCATGGTCAATAGGTTCCCTTGGGTATTGTTTTCTACTTTTTCAGATTGGAGGGAAAAATTTATGAAAAGGGACCTTCAGAGTTTTCTTTTCCATGTCTTTTTCAAACTCTCTAAATATGGAAAAGACTCTGAGTTTAACCTATGTCGGACTCGTTAAACCCTGACGACATTGGACTTTTCATCATGACAAGACCAAGCTTCTCCTTCCTATGGCTCATTAACACTTACTAGGTCGGATTTATCTGGAGGAAAAACTTACATTACAAGCATATGATATCCCCTTCGAGCTTGTGTTTCAAAAATAATTGGGGTACTCACCAGAAATGGTGGGGAAAAATTTGGAAGTATTCTGTTAGTTGTATTAATTATTACGGCAGCTTGTCGCTCTTGAACATCGACACTCTTTCTGATTCGTGTCGGGTTGGGATATCCTTGCGTTATCGTTGGCCCTACGGGTTTTGGGTTATCCATTTTTCCTCATTCCTTCTGATTCTTGTTGCATCATCATGACCTTTGATCCCTTGGTACCAAAATGCTGCTAAACTCTGGAGTTGTGTCGCTGATATGTTCAAGAACTTAATCGTTCTACAGTTTGTATCCTTACACACCTTCCTCAGATTCTCTGTCTCATCCACATTCATCTTGTTCCTTTGTCTCATGTTGATGATGTGTGAAACATTATGGACCTCCTTCGACCAGTCACTTCCTGTCGACTTCAGCTCATTATCCGGGAAGTTGATCTAGAGATTCCTTTCTGGTAACTTGGAGCTTGCATGCCTTAATGGCAAGTTCTTCGCATTCGATGACAGGCTTTCATTATTGGCCTTCAATTGAGTGATTTCACGGGTGTTCAACTTCAAATCATTCTTCACACTTCGTGAATTGTACTGGCGGTACCTTGAGAACCATTGACATTACTGGTGGTCTCTCTTGCGCTTGTTAACAATTTACATCATTGACTGGTAATCAAGAGATTTTCTAGTATGCTCGACTTCAGCACATCTATTTGCATATTAGAATTTGTACCATGATCGGGTTGGGATTCAAGACCCTGGGCTCAGATTACACAAGTCTAGCTTGCACAGATTTATCCATGATTGTTTACATGATTCTTTCGATTAGATGGCTGTGACCATACCTGAGTCTTTTATATGGTCCTTTTGATTGGATGGTTGCATCCATACCATAGATCGTTTATGTTTATCTTCTGGATGGTTGTGCCCATGCCTTATGCACATGTATTTCCTTTCACTATGTACTCATGTATTAGAGATATGAGTTGTACTTGCATTTACAAGTTCTCCGCGATGGTGTTCTACTTCAGTTATGGATTCGTAAAGAATTTCACCCCTCCCACTCTCTCGGCCTTCATGCTTTCGGGGGAATCTGTTACACAGTAATTTGTCACCGACCCCGCACTCCCTGATCCTGGACACTGTCGGTCTGTGTTATTAACATCTGCCTTGTGTCATGTTGCAAATTATGTGTCAATGTCTTCCTTGTCATCTTAGGAAGAATACCTCAGTTCACTACTCCTAGAGAAAACCCTTTTTTACCTATGTTTTTGGGTCGTCACGGGACAATAGTTGTTCCTCCCGTGAAGATGGACAATATTGCACTAGCCATAGCAAAGTCTTTGCTCTGTCTCTGTGTTGCACTCACGACGATCTACTTTTGGAAAGTTTTTTAAACAACTTGTCGAAGCTTCAAAGTGTAACAACTTCATGGGTAGTCCTAGGGTTGGTTGTTGGACCAGATGAGCTCACCTCTCTCCTTTGGGATGGTTGTTCCACCCTTTGTGCAACCTCTCAAAGTGATAATCTCTTTCTCCCATTTATTATAGAGGCTCCTCCCCCTATAAATACTTCCTCCATGACTAAGATCATCTAGCTTCAGATTTCAAGAATTCAGCAGCAGAAGTAGAGAGTTTTGCTAGAGTGTGTAAGTAGCCTCTTATATAGCTTAGCTTGGGATGGTTTTCAGTGGAATTGGCTTGATTGTAAGAATGTTCTAGCATTAGCCTTTTGGGTAGGAGAAAGAGTTATTCATCCTTTTGGGAGACAGTTAATGAGTGAATGCTTATGGAGACATGCTGACAGGACCCTTATGTCCTATATCTTATGTCGAATTGCATATTGATAGCTTGAAGCTCCTTGACTCTTTAAGTAGATTGTTTTTGTTGTACTCTATTATGTTCGTGGTTGTGCTTTGTATGTTTTCTTTAGCTACAAGTGATTAGAAGAATGAAAGCTGGAGCAACACAACAGGGACTTCATCGAATGATGATTTGAAGGTAGGCCTTCATGACATCAACTTTTTAAGGAAATTTTCTTTGGTATTGTCTTTGCTGTGACTAGACCCACTCTATGGCTAGAGGGGTTGCCTTTGTCTGCAGAGGGAACTTGCCTGCATCATAAGGTTCTCTTTATATTCACATTTCATCTTATGAAGCTTCACTTCTTCACCATATAAGCACGAGAAAACTTCATTAGAATTATATTCCTTTACTAACTCCCTACATGACCTACTATATTCATCCATTCTTTCTTGCGTGATTTAGAGGCTCTTGGGATTTAGCTCTTTGTCATCCCTAGAGGAGATATTCCTTTTCATATTGATGAGGTTATCCAAATTATTCATGTCACAAGTTATGTGAGCAAGGTCAAGGAGATGACTAGGATCCTCTTCGTAAGCACACCTTACTACATTGAGTTGTACTTCTTGCGACCTATAAAACACAATTATGAATTCCATATCCATTCTCTCCAACATATTTTGAGAAGTTTGTGGATATTCCACATATTTCTTTTGCAGCTCCTAAATTTCTTGGTTATTTATTTTTTCAAATATAGGACCAAATAGGGCTTCATTCTTCCAGTGGAGTTGCCAATAATGACATGTCGATATGTCGTAGGGGGAACAAAACACATGTCTCATGTCTCCAACAATGACACCAAGATGTTACTACTCAAACTAGTAGGGGACCTAAAAGGGGTTACTATGAGGACAACTTGTAGGTTAAGGGAAACAATGGAGACTTAACCCACTGTCACCACAACTAAGACTCCCTACTCTTTATGGATTTTCACTGATGGGAGGAGACCTAATAGTTAGGAAGTCACTTATAAAGTATAGGTCAATGAAGGGGTATGAAGTGACCTTAGAAACCCTTTCCCTAGGATAGAATGAAGAGTCATACTTTATTTCCTTTTAATGAGGGAATTGATTTTCTAGGGAGAGGGGATGATGATTAGAGGGTTGAAGTAGAAGGATAAGACCTATGAAGGAGGTTCTCAAATCCCTAAAATTGTTTTGAGAACTTGGATTCTCAAGTAGTCCTTGATAAATAGGCTTTGGTGAAGAATGGGACCACACAAGGCTAAGTGGACCCAACCCAAGTTAGGGGATGCATTTAGGCAACCAATGATGTTCTTAACCTAGCCAAGGTCAGGGGAAAGGATCAAATAAGAATTTTCTGCCAAAGATGTCAAATTGATCCTACTAGGTTCTAACCTTGGAACACCTAGGGAAAACTTGATCATAGAGCTAAGCCATGGGGTATCCAGAGATTCAATCATCATAATTGCTTCAAATTTGGAGGAGAGCAAGGGGACCCACCAACGCAGTTATATCTAGGAGATCAAAGTTTTCCAATGGCTAAATTCATGGGAAATTGATGCCCTAGGTGACCTAATGGGGATAAACCTAAAAAGAAAGGGAAAAACGTAAAAGGAGGGTTAAAGTGATCACACTTTTGAGGGACCAGTGCTTGATTCACATGGGGAGTTAAGGGTAATAATGAAGAAGGATTTAGTTTCTTATTCAAGGAGGCTCCAACAGTCAACTTCATCTAACATTATAAGAAAGAGAATAAAAGTGTGTTTTAAGCATTTATACTCCATACAAATGGTGAAATATTATCAAGATAACATGATCTCTAGGATATTTCATTCATCTAACAATGGTCCATACAAAGAATAAGCTAAATAGAGACATAATTCCACATTTTGTACATGCAACAATTAGCCCTAATTATAGTGAAATTCAAATGTATTCGAAAAGAAGAAAATAACATTAATTTTCACTTACAATGTTATATAGTATATCCAACTAGAATCACATTTGGAAATAAGAAGCTCCTAGATAAAAATAGCCCAAATCCATACATCAAAATTCATCAATCATCCAAAATAATCGTCCAAGGAAAAAATGTGAATCTCCAAAGGTTGTGATATTCCATGTCAATTGATGATACAAATGAATCCAACTAACTCCTATTTATATGCTAATTAGGAGTTTGATTTAGCTAATGAGCCTACATTAGCCCCTAAAAATAAAATAATGTGCAAATGACCTCACTTTGGTGACAAGCCCACCAAAGTAGCTCACAAATAAAAAGGTAAGCCTCTCAAGAGGACATATAATAATATATGCATGTCGTAGGGCCCTCTAAGAGGCGAAATGAGGTATATGGGTACCATAATGAAGAATAGGACCCTCAAAAGTAGTGGACAAGGGGTTGGCCCCTTCTAAGAACTTGTGGTGATCCAAATGACTGTGGGGGCACACAAGTGTCCTCATGGGTCTCCAAACAAATCGAAGATGATTGTAGGTTTCCCTCGAGGGCTAGGAAGATAATGCCGGAGATGCCACATCATCGTAGAAGTCCTAGATCATCTGCCAAGTGTATGGTACAGATCTGGGACCAGCTAGGCATGATGGATCAGGTGTATCCTCCTCGTCCAATGAGTGCACCACGAGAAATCTTTGAATGGCTGCGGGGATCCATGAAGTGAAATATGTTGTTGTGGAGGTCCATGGCTCTAAATTCTCACCCTATATGTGCCAATGTATCCATTTGGAGGGTTAAGACCCCATATAGGGAGACCAATCCCAAAATGGAATCCATTAGCAATCCTGCATAAGATCCAATGTTTCCCCTAGGCTTCTTGTGCAACAATTCATTAGAGAAATCAAGAAAATAATCTTACCTAATCATGGACCACATGTGGGGACTTCATAACGGCATTCCCTTCCATAATGAGCTTTGGTACGTGCCAATGTCTACTAAACTCCCAATGGGGTTAACCAAGTACCCTATTAGGAAGTTTCTACTTCTAAAGCAGATAATGTAGTCATGGTGCATCCGTCAAAAGGTGGTGATATAGAAGCAGATAATGTAGTCATGGTGAATCCATCAAAAGGTGGTGACATGTGGCAGATATGTGAATGAATTAGGTAATGAGAGGGGGAAACCTTGGGTCATGTGAAACCAAATCAGGGTTTCCCGTGAAATGTCATCCTTGAAACCAAATGTCATTAAAAGAGATCCCATAGGACTAGAATCTAAGGTTAATTCCTGAAAGGGGTCTAGGAGATAGAAACTGAGACCTAACCCATTCTATCCACCGAATCCCACCATTAATCCATGCCCAGAAGTGTCCATGATAACAAAACTACAATACTCAATTTCAAAATGACAAGTAATACCTTTAGATTTCGGGAGGCCCACCTTCAAACATACGATCATGTCAGATGGGCGAGGGGCCACATGGTTGGCTCAGGTGGTGGAGAAATGGCACAATGAGCTAACTGATGACTGCAAGGAGTTACTGGTGCAACTATATGAGAAAAGGAAAACTTTTCGTTTCAATGAAAACTCGACTAATCAAGGGAAGAAATTTCAATCAATAATGCATCAAACAAAATGAATCATGTAAAATGCCTTCCACTAACTTTCACTTTTGTCTCCAAATTGCAATGCCAAAAGTAAAAAAAAAAATTCACTTTTCACTATCCTAAATGCAACTTTTCGAAAGAAAAAATTATTTTAACTTTACTAAGATGCACTTATATGAGTTATGCTTTTCTTTTAGTTTTGAATGGTTTGATGCACCTAATACAATTTTTAGCTTTCAATCACCAAAAAATGTGATCTATTCTCAATGATGAATCTCAAAAAATAACTTTTCAATGCAATTATTCTAATGCATTTTCACGAAAAGTAAATTTTGAAAGACAAGCTAAAATAAATGCAAAATTATGTTTTCAATGATTTCCATAAAAACCAACACTCAATCAATCAGCAAAACGAGCATCTCAATGACACCAATAAGTAGCGAGCGATAACCATTTGACTAGAAACCCTAGAACTCAATCATATTTCACTTCAAAGCCAATGAGACAAATTTTGCACATTAATCAAGGCAATCAATCAAAAACACTCACAAATCCAAGCATACAGGTGGGGAGAAGATCCTAGGGGCTAAGACACACTAGATTCTAAGCCAGAAATCCTAAAAATTCACATATTCAAGTATCAACGCTAATTTTCATAGAAAAACCCGCACTAGTCACAGTAATCAACACTAGTTTATATAGCAAAAGTAGTGATGATTTTTAGCGTGAGCAAACAAAGAAGAAAATTGTTTTCAATGCGATTGTAAAGATAAAAACAAGCGCTACGAGCGCAACTGTCACTGATAAAACTCGCGCTTAGCGAGGAATATGGGAAAAAACAAACAAGATTTCAAGAATAACTCCAAACTTAGCACTCTAAGGAAACAATCATTAACTGTATAAACCCAGACTCATGCATACAAGTTGAGAAATCGTTGGTTGGTCAAACTAATCAGAGGATCAAATTGAATAAATGGATGGAAAGGTTATAGCTTCCTCAGTGGAGTCACCATTTTGTTGTCTAGAAAAATCCTCTCTGCAGACAAAGACGATCCCTCTAGCCCAATGAGTAGGACTAACAACCTACGTGACAATCTACTAGACACTTTCCTAAGTTACAATCGAAATAGGAGAATCAGAAGATGACCTACCTCATTCTGATTCTATAACGTCCTCCTTTGTTGAAGACCTCGAATCGCTTGCGCCACAGGCTCGATACTACTGCTCATAGCATTTGAATGCCCGCACAAGAGATCAAGACACAAAAAATCATATAAGTACAAATAACATAATCGAAAGTAAGCTACTTAACAGATGAAGGAGCATTAAGATAAATGATACATTAACACACACATTTATGGAAATTAAACCAGCAGTTGATATATTAATAGAATAAAGGAGGAAGCATACAACCAAGCCTTGATGTCAATAATCTCTCTTTGAGTGAATGTCCAAGTCCAAGCTCAACCTCTCCAAGCACTCCTTCTCCAAGCAAAATTAGTAGCATGTAGGCACAATCTAAGCACAAGGGTGGAAATTTCCAAAGACCAACCGAAACTTTATTTCAATAAACATATTGATCATCTTATTACTATGGTAGATCAAGGAGAACACTTGAAGATATCAGTTTTTCATATGAGGGAATCAAGTTGTATAACTAGGGTTATGGTGTATCCTCCTTTGTTAACATAGAGTGACCAAGCACTATTATTGGAAACCCTTGGGTATATCAAAGAGATATAGCACCAACATTCCTTTGTTCTTAGGACCTTACAAAACCATATTTAGTGTAGCACAAGTAGCATAATTTCTACATAACTTGGAATATGAGGAATTAGAGAATTGCATCAACAGAATAATATGCAAGAAAGACCTCACCCTTGTGGGAAATATGTCTCCGCTATCGAAAACTCCACCAAGTTTGGCTAATTTCCAAACTAAAACTACTCTAGAGACCTCCATCAAGTTTAACTCTGCCTCCTTTGACTTTAGGGTTACTTGTGCTTTAACTGACCATATCTTTCGATCCTAAAAGCCATTTTCTCACTCCCACATACCACTGGAAATCTCTTTCAGAGCTATTTTTATCTAAATTATTTCCACTTGACTTTGAGGTGTTCTTCTATATTGGGAATGCATTCAAAATAACTACACCTTTGCCAGCCATGCTCTTCTCATCTTGCAATTGTCTTATCTTTTTCCATAATGTATCAACACCTTTGTGACCATCAATGACAAAACATTTATAACACTTTGATGTCCGCATGTTTGATTTGAGTTAATATGCATGCATGCACATATATTTTGTTATAGGAAAATATTGAATTAGTTTCTCTTTTGTGTGCAGAGATTCAGAAGTAAGAGCAGTGGCTCAAAAATTTGGGAGTTATCCTACAAGCTAGAAGCATCAAATTAAGTTGGATTTATCACAATAGGAAGGTAACCTTCTCCACTTTCTCTTTGATTTTGACTTGTGTGCTTGGGATTTATTTTCTTTTGTTGCACTACACCTTAGTCACACACCCTTCGACTAGGAAAACCCTAGGCAGGTCTGCTAGACCTAAAGTAACTCATTATTGTGAGTGAAATTTGTCTATAAGAAGGAGATTGTTGTCTCCTAGAGGTTGGTTTCTACAAAGCGACAGAGGGAATTGGTGTCTCTTGTAGGTTGGTGCCTACAAAAAAATAGAGGGACTTACTTTCACTTGTATTTTGGTGCCTATAATGTCTTTCATATAAAGAAGTTTGTGGTTTTCTCTCGTAAGGGTTTCCATGTATATCTTTTCTTACTTGCTCAATTTATGAGATTGATTTTTTATGATGTTTGACTAGCTTTAAATAAGTAAAAAATGTCATTAGACTTATTCACCCCCCATCTGACCATAATTGTGAATCCAAAGAAAAACTATCAGTTAAAATCTCTACTCTAATTTCCAAGCATTGTAAAATCATCAAATAGTCTTCCACTATACCTATTTGTAACAATATTGGTAAGAAATTATATAAAAGTAGTCTCCTTTTGAGCAAAAAGGGATTTGAAAGACTAATTCGATGTAATGTATCTCAATGGTGCTTTCTTATTCTATTTTCACCACTACCATCCTTCCTTATACACTTAAAAAAACTCCCTATTCCAAGTTTCCTATTGATGGGAGTCATGTGGTTTTAAGGTTGGTTTTTGGTTGCATCAATGGTTTGTGTGAGGAACTTGATTACCAACATTATGCCATTCATGATGTCTTCCATTATCGCCATGTTTCTATTCCGAGTGATGTAATCAAGTGGACTAGGTAAAGGGTTATTTAAGAAATAAACCAACATTATTAGTGTTGTGATATGATGTTATTAACAGATGTCATTTGCAATCATTGGGTTCGACTAAGCTCATAGGTTCCACTCAAAGGGTTATCTAAGAGGTATATAAACATGGTTATAATTGCCATAGGAGTCATTCAAGATAGGTTTCCCACAAGGGTGAGGTCATTCTTGCATATTATTGTGTTGATGCAATTCTCTAATTCCTCATATTCCAAGTTCTGTAGAAATTGTGCTACTTGTGCTACACTAAATATGGTTTTGTAAGGTCCTAAGAACAAAGGAATGTTGGTGCTATATCTCTTTGATATACCCAAGGGTTTCCAATAATAGTTCTTGGTCACTCTATGTTAACAAAGGAGGATACACCATAACCCTAGTTATACAACTTGATTCCCTAATATGAAAAAATGATATCTTCAAGTGTTCTCCTTGATCTACCATAGTAATAAGATGATCAATATGTTTATTGAAATAAAGTTTCTGTTTCACCAAAAAAACTTTTAATGTATTCAAGAAAACATAAAAGTTCACATTTATATCCAAATTTTGTTTACTATAATACTATTTACTAGGTACCAGAATGCTAGTTACCAAAAAAGATTTACAAAAATGTAGAACTAAGTGACCATGCTTGTATGTATTCTTTGCATTCATCCTCTCGGATGATTATAAAAGAAATAATGCGTAGAGGGAAAAGGTTGTATACAATTTAATTCGTTTCTATAATATCATATTAAATTAAGTTATTATTGGTATAACTTTATCTTAATTTAATCAAAGAAGACACGGACCTTATAGATGTTTTAATGTGGACTTTGCTTACAATATATAATGACATGGGTGACTGGACCTTAAGGTTGAGACATTAGAGCCCAACATTCTGAGCACTAGTGACCATGATCTCTATCCTGTGGCAAGAGAAATCAATCCTAGCCACCGACCTACAAAAGCTATCCAAAAACAACTAGGACCCTAACTAATCAAATTAATCTATTTATTTTCGTAGGTCAACACAAATTCCTGTTACGGGTTCATTGGAAGAAGTTCATCTTTACTTCGGGTTAACAATATCTATATATACTCACCTAACTTTCAGTTCTAATCAAATTAACCTATTTATTTTCGTAGGTCAACGCAAATTCCTGTTACGGGCTCATTGGAAGAAGTTCATCTTTACTTCGGGTTAACAATATCTATATATACTCACCTAACTTTCAGTTCTAGATCTTTCTGAACAGTCAAGGCTGACTCATTTGATGATGTTAGTGCACAGCTGATGCTCGTGAGGGCTAAGGAATCACTAGTAAAATTGATGAAGACCAATCACAATTGCTAGGCGTTTTCGTCTGGTGAGAGGTCGCTGACAGTTTAAGAAATTTCAATCTCTGTATCAAGATCTAGATTGACAATGCTTTTCTTGATTTGTGATGCTTTCTCAAGCTAATCCATGGCAAATTATCAGATTTCTAAGAGGTGAACTAAAAACTACTATGAATGAGACTGAAAGGGAGTGCTGATGGAGGTACTGCAATCGCAGCCCTTAAATAGCCGATCGAGAGACTAAGGAAAAAAGTGGTAAACAAGGTAGCTGGCCCGCTTCTGTGTTGACAATCACCGCCAGAGTGACCTGACAACAGCCACCATCATAGTCAAATGAATTTATAATTGCAGTTTTGGTAAACAATTATATCATTTCTCTTCCATTGGTGTGTATTGGTGGCTATAGGGTTTTCAGTCTGAGCGCCATTAGATTGCAAGAGAAAAATCTTGTTGATCCAACAATGACGAACCAGCAGCTTGAAAACAAATTGCACTTCATTCAGCCAACAACGATCTGTAAATATGTGATAATATTATGTGTTTGCATATTCACAATAGTGATTCCACTGTCATATTATTATTCCCCAATTGAACAGAGAGATGGCAGAAGGGGTTTCTACATGTCGACCAACCATGTAAGTCGGTTTTATCAATTCTAATGAATTTTCATGCATCCGATTTTTTTGGGACAAAATTAAGATTGGCTATACCTTGACATAAATATAGATCCTTCAAAATTTCCTGATTATGTGTACTTTTTTATAAATATATTTACATGACGGTTCTGCTCAAGTAAGTGTCAATCTCTTGCAGAGTGCAGAATTCAACTCGTCTGTAACTGTCCATGATCTAGAGAGTGCTCTAGAAAAGGCTTCAATGCCAAACAGGACAGTGATAATCACAACAATAAACGCAGTTTGGGCAAAAGAAAACAGTATGCTTGATTTGTACCTTCGAAGCTTTCGAATCGGTGAAGGGACACAACATTTGTTGGATAATCTCCTTCTTGTTGCACTAGACCAAGAGGCGTTAAAACGTTGCGAACAGATTCATCCGCACTGCTATATTTTGCTGAAGGAAGGATCTGATTTTTCAGGGGAAAAAGTTATCATGACCCAAGGATACTTGGACATGATGTGGGCTAGAATTTTCTTTCTGAAACATGTGTTGGAGTTGGGATATAGTTTTGTTTTCTCTGTAAGTATATTTCAATTTCATAGTTCTCAGACAATAAATATAGAAATACTGATCAAAATTAGGTAATAAAAACCCTAATCGAGGGCGCAATCTAGGGTTGAAATACCTAGTATTTTCAGTCAGAAATTTCAATCATATATAGTAGTACGATACAATGATTAATTTGATTTATTATACAGGACGCGGATATTCTGTGGTTTCGGAATCCGTTCCAATTGTTTGATGACAAGGCTGATTTTCAGATTGCTAGCGATTATTACAATGGCAATCCACACGACCTATCGAATACCGCCAATGGAGGTTTCAATTTCGTTCGATCCAGCAATAGAAGTATTAAGTTTTATGAATGGTGGTATGAGTCCAGGACAGCCTACCCCAAACTTCACGATCAGGACGTGCTAAACAAGATCAAATCAGGGGGTCACTTGTCTGAAATAGGGTTGAAGATGTTGCTTCTGGATACCAAGTACATCAGTGGGTTCTGTGAGAGGAGAGCAGGTCTGGAGGATGTGTTCACAATGCATGCCAATTGCTGTAAAGGCATGAAGGCCAAGATTTCTGATTTGACTTTAATTCTGCAGGATTGGGCTTCCTATCGCTCTCTCAATTCCAGTGCTGTCCATTGGAGAGCTCCCCATGCATGTCTACATTCGTGGGAAGATAATTAGCAAGAAATTTATGGAGGGGGGCTAATTTACACTCCCGCTCCCTCTGTAATTTATGTGCATAATGCAGTGTGTAACTAATAAAATGGAATTTTTAAATTTTTTTGTTTGTTAATTTTTAAGGTAAATTCAGTGTTAGAGAAAGATTTTGGTGAAAATTACATGAAATTTCATTTGTCAACGCGTTTCTAACCAACCAGTGTGATTCATCATAAAAACAAGTGTGAATTCAGTGGTTTCAGCCCACTGTTATCTTAAATCAAAGCAAAGTAGGTGCAGCAATGGACTCATGCACACCTACACATCACATGAATTCCATAGGATGAAATTCAATCGCCTGCCAACATTGACACTCAGCGTGCATTATTATTAATTTACTTTAATGCTTACGGGAATTGTTAATTTATTTTAAAGCTTGATGGTTCATACTCGAGTTATTAATTTAATAGTTATTGATTCGATTTAAATGTTTAATTGAGCCGATCAGGATTAAATATCTGGTTGGTTAGAAAGTCGGTCACAGTCTTTTCGCGTGCAATTTTGTAGGGCGATGTTTTGATTTTTTTTTGTGTTTTTAGTAATTTGAATTTGTAATTATCTGGAAAACCAGATACTTTTAATTATTAGACCTTTTCAAATAATATACCCTATGGGTTAGTATGCCCAACGTCATCTTCGAAATTTCAAATTTTTTTTTGAAGTATTTTCATTTTTAAATCTATGGGTTAGTATGCCCAACGTCATCTTCGAAATTTATACAGTAGTTTCGGCGGCGGGCTTACGTCATTACGTCATCCTCGCTCATACTTAATCTAACCGGGTGTATTAATTTTCAGTTCCGACGTGTCTAACTAGGGTTTGACCTCTTCGAATCGAAGGGTTAGCAGAATCGATGCTGGGTAACCTTAAAGTAGGGGGTTGCTTTATCTGAATTCATCGAGGTTTGAGATGGTTCTACTTATATGGCATGTTGCAATTTACATCTGCAATTTTTTTTCTTCAGTAGTGTAATTGCGAAATTCACAATGCAGGAAATTACCCCATATATTAAAGTGAAGGGCTTGAAATAACAGGAAACAATCGTAGTAATGCAAAAAATTAAGCGAGAAAATCACCGTCATGTTTCTGGGATAGGTTTCCAATTATATTAGAAATATGTCTGTTTCTGATGGTTGTCATGTCTGTTTTCATGGATTTATTAGGCCAACTTGCATTTCGCTAATTGATGGAGCAGGAGTGGTAATTTACTTTTATTTTTTCTAGGAATAGACCGGCCGAAAAAGGTTATCGTGTGAATTCTGCGAGAAACCTATAAAATTTTGGTTATTAATTATCTAGGAAACCTGCAACAGATCTGTCCAAGTGACTATTACAGAGAGCTGGACAAAATGCGTTAGTGTTGGGAAATATTACGTCTTAAACCTCTGAGTATTCAAGGATATGTGCAGAACGACCCATCTTTTTGAAAAGCGTTGGCTATGCAATGATATGATAGATTCGAAGGTAAGGAAAAGGCAAAGGAACTGGATCCAAGAAAGGGAAGCCATCTTAAATTTCTAGATGAATTTACCAATTTAAAGGAAAGTAAGGGATAAAGGAAAGACTTGGACATTTAAATTTCAGATACACGCTCCAAATTAGTGAGTAAGTGATGGTGAAAGGCTTGCTTACCATAGAATTTTTAGATGGAGTTTGTGAAAGATGTGCTCTGGGAAGAATCCAAAAAATGTTCGAGGAGGGGCATGCAGGGAGATTATCCTCTTACTTGGAGCTTGTTCACAGTGATATTATGGGGCCATTTATGTGTACGTCCATGAGCAAAGCCAAATATATGTTGACATTCATCGATAGATACACATGGGGTGTATTTTCTCAAACTCAAATAAGTAGTGTTTGAGCATATGAAGATTTTAGGAGCAAATGTCGAGACGCAGTTTAGAAAGATGATCATGATATTCCATATAGATAATGGGGGAAGTATGCCAACGTGCATGTCTAGCATGTTTGTGATACAATTGCAAAACACAATTCCTTACAATCCAGAATGGAATAAGGCAAATGAGAGAAAGAATAGATCCTTGAAAGAAACAACCAATTGCATGTTTCATGCAAGGTCCTTTCTTTCCAAATTATGGGATGAAGAAATAAAGTATGCTTCATACATACAAAATATATCTCCTCAAAATATATTATTACATAGAAAACACCTTCTAAAGCATGGAGTGGTATGTAGCTAGAAGTTACACATTTCTACATTTTCAGCTTATGGGTCCGCATTCTTACATAAAAGGAAGAAGGCTTTGGATCCTTAAAGAAAAGAGTTCATATTAGTTGGATATCTAGATGGTGTAAAGGGATATACGCTGCTAGATCTTTCAACAAAAAAGCTCTTCATGGATAAGAGTGTCTACTTTGTAGGGAGTCTCTTGCATACATCTAAGGAACAACATGTAGAAACTTTCGCGCTTCCTTTTGTAGCAGATCTAATGTATGATGTATAAAATTTAATATTTGAGTTCCAAAGCTAATTCAACATATCCTTTGTGTGCATGCAAAGCTTCATATTCCCAAGACTTTTAGCATAGAAGTGGCATTTCATGATTGATATCTTTGGTGATCCTTCGAGAAGATTTCAATTTGAGGAAGCATATCATATACTCATAGCTAGAGAATTCGTTATGTCCATGCATTGCTAGATGGTTCTAGCATTCAACCCTCAAATATGCATAAGTTGTAAGGAATCCTTTGTTGAAAGCATCTATGGACATGGAGTACAACTCCTTCATTAAGAACCAAACTTGAGACTTGGTTCCACTTCCATTAGATGGTAATCTAGTTAGATGCAATTGGATCTATAGGACAATGAAAGTATCAAATGGAATTGTGAGTAGATATAATGCACGATTGGTGACCAAAGGCTTCAAGTAGGTTCATGAAATTGATTATGATGAAATGTTTGCTCCATTGGCCAAATAAGACTCTAATTGTTTAACTCTTTCCACAAGAGTAGCAAGAAGGAATGAGGTTCGCCACATGGATGTGAAGAATTCATTTCTTTAGAGTGATCTCAAAGAGGAAATTTACATGGAGTATCCACAATGGTGGGTAAAGAATTCATCTTTAATTTTCTAACTTAAGAGGTATCTCTATGGCCTCAAGCATGAAGTTAGAGAATGGTATAATAAAATGGATTCCTATTTACTCTCTTAACATTTCTCTCAATGTAAATCTAATAGAAATGTTTATATGTTTAGAACATTTGACTCTCTATTAATCATATCTCTCTATGTAAATGAACTACTAATCCCAAGTTATTTAGCCCCAATCATTGTTGAAGTCAAAATTGCTTTGCATGACAGGTTTCTTGTAATAGATATGGGTATGCTACACTTATTCCTTACAAAAAATTTCAACCAGAATTATTCAAGGACCAAAATTTCTTAGTCCAAGTATGTAATATATGTCTTAGTTTTCTTTCAAGTGATCAACTACAAGACAATAATTACACCTTTATTATATAGCTTGAGGATGGAAAGAATATGCCATTGGTTGATTGCACCATGTATAGACAACCTGTGGGGAATCTCCCATATCTCACTCTAGCTTGTCCAGATCTCTTATATGTAGTGTTATATGTCTTCATGAACAAGGGTTAGAAAACAGAATCCTTTCTACGGTGGATAGTAGTATAACAACAAATACGAGGGTTAAACCCTAGAAGTAGTAACTATTCATGTGTAATTATTAGATCTGTATAAAAGAATAATAATAACATAAACTAGGTAGCATAAATATACCTGAATCACATAACAATTATTAAACTTCGTTGCTCAAAGATAAATATTTTATCAGAAATTAGCTCACCTATTGAGAAGCTCCCTATGAGAATGGTGAAAGGGTTCCTCCTCCTTGGGAGGGTTCCTAAATGATCCTTTATTTGCAGTTGTGGTCGATTCCTCTCTCAAAAACATGTTCAATGGTCCAAAGACACCAAAAAAAAAGGATGTTAAGGCTCTAGTGGAGAACACTCAAATGTCATAGGATCAAAGGTTGGATGATCATAATGGTTATGTACAAATGGGAAGATAAAATCTCTTTATTTATAATAAAAGGCTTGGTTAGGTTTGATGTGGTCCAACAATAAAATATTTTTTGGTCAAAATCAAGATCTAACCAATTTTGGTATTTTATTATTATTTGTGAGAGGAAAAGGTCAAAGAAATGGTCAATAACCTTTATTTAGATAACTAACTATTACACAAAATTTTGAAACCGAAACTTTATTTCAATAAACATATTGATCATCTTATTACTATGGTAGATCAAGGAGAACACTTGAAGATATCAGTTTTTCATATTAGGGAATCAAGTTGTATAACTAGGGTTATGGTGTATCCTCCTTTGTTAACATAGAGTGACCAAGCACTATTATTGGAAACCCTTGGGTATATCAAAGAGATATAGCACCAACATTCCTTTGTTCTTAGGACCTTACAAAACCATATTTAGTGTAGCACAAGTAGCACAATTTCTACATAACTTGGAATATGAGGAATTAGAGAATTGCATCAACACAATAATATGCAAGAAATACCTCACCCTTCTGGGAAACCTATCTTGAATGACTCCTATGGCAATTATAACCATGTTTATATACCTCTTAGATAACCCTTTGAGTGGAACCTATGAGCTTAGTCGAACCCAATGATTGCAAATGACATGTGTTAATAACATCATATCACAACACTAATAATGTTGGTTGATGCAACCAAAAACCAACCTTAAAACCACATGACTCCCATCAATAGGAAACTTGGAATATGGAGTTTTTTTATCTGTATAAGGAAGGATGGTAGTGGTGAAAATAGAATAAGAAAGCACCATTGAGATACATTACATCGAATTAGTCTTTCAAATCCCTTTTTGCTCAAAAGGAGACTACTTTTATATAATTTCTTACCAATATTGTTACAAATAGGTATAGTGGAAGACTATTTGATGATTTTACAGTGCTTGGAAATTAGAGTAGAGATTTTAACTGATAGTTTTTCTTTGGATTCACAATTATGGTCAGATGGGGGGTGAATAAGTCTAATGAAAATTTTTACTCATTTAAAGCTAGTCAAACATCATAAAAAATCAATCTCATAAATTGAGCAAGTAAGAAAAGATATACATGGAAACCCTCACGAGAGAAAACCACAAACTTCTTTATATGGAAGACATTATAGGCACCAAAATACAAGTGAAAGTAAGTCCCTCTATTTTTTTGTAGGCACCAACCTACAAGAGACACCAATTCCCTCTATTGCTTTGTAGAAACCAACCTCTAGGAGACACCAATCTCCTTCTTACAGACAAATTTCACTCACAGTAATGAGTTACTTTAGGTCTAGCAGACCTGCCTAGGGTTTTCCTAGTCGAAGGGTGTGTGACTAAGGTGTAATGCAACAACATAAAATAAATCCCAAGCACACAAGTCAAAATCAAAGAGAAAGTGGAGAAAGTTACCTTCCTATTGTGATAAATCCAACTCAATTTTATGCTTCTAGCTTGTAGGAGGACTCCCAAATTTTTGAGCCACTGCTCTTACTTTTGAATCTTTGCACACAAAAGAGAAACTAATTCAATATTTTCCTATAACAAAATATATGTGCATGCATGCATATTAACTCAAATCAAACATGCGGACATCAAAGTGTTATAAATGTTTTGTCATTGATGGTCACAAAGGTGTTGATACATTATGGAAAAAGATAAGACAATTGCAAGATGGGAAGAGCATGGCTGGAAAAGGTGTAGTTATTTTGAATGCATTCCCAATATAGAAGAACACCTCAAAGTCAAGTGGAAATAATTTAGATAAAAATAGCTCTGAAAGAGATTTCCAATGGTATGTGGAAGTGAGAAAATGGCTTTTAGGATCGAAAGATATGGTCAGTTAAAGCACAGGTAACCCTAAAGTCAAAGGAGGCAGAGTTAAACTTGGTGGAGGTCTCTAGAGTAGTTTTATTTTGGAAATTAGATAAACTTGGTTGAGTTTTCAGTAGCAGAGACATATGTTAAATTACGAACAAGTCCCAGGGTAGACTAAAATCCATGCGTCCCACCAACACATCTTCAGGATTTTGTAGGCTCATGCTTGCTTGAATGTTAATAATGATGGAAGGTCTACAATGTAGGGTTTTCCTAGACTCGTGATCGCAAGATCTACGGTAGAGGATGATTGCAGACCCCCCCCCCTCTAAACCACTAACAACATGAGGGGGGGGGGGTTCGCAAACCACCAACAGGTTTTTGTGACACCTATCAGGCAAACGATGTGACATCTGGTGAGCCATATGACATGACATCTAGGATTATATGGTGACGCACAACAGAAAGATATAGGAATGCAGATAAATAATAAGTGGATATACAACACCACTCATCAGCGGACAACATAGAGACACATGACATGATATGAGGGATGGGAAATAGAAGATGATGGGGTCTAGTGCACATATGGGCAAATGACATGACAAGGGCATGGACGCATAGGTCGTACTGGTGAAATAAGCATGATGCCAGTGAGACTGAGCACAAGTTAGGTAAGCCTCAGAGGTTATGGACAAGGTCACATCCCTTGTGATTATGAGTAAAAAAGGCCAATGCATAAGTGCAAGGGGATTAAGGTGAAATTTGGTGGTATGAAAAATTAAAGAGGAATATTTAGCAATTTTGCTACATTTTGAATTTAGCTAAAATTAGAAAGTCTCTATTAAAATCTAGAATTGATTGTTTGAGGAGATTTAATTAATTTAAATCTGAGATTGTGTTCTAAACAATAGAGAAGTGTTTGAAGACCTACAAATGACATACTAAGGAGTTAATTGAAGCAAGAGAAATACAAAAATAAAGTTTATGCATGAAGGAGGACATGGAGTTAACAAAAAGGAGAAAAGCTAATTTTGTAAGTACATTTATTTATAAGAAGAATCGATTAAGGAAGATTATGTAATTTTGAATAGTACGAATTGAATAGTTGTTGGTGTAAATGGTATATTTCTTAGTAATCAGAGATTGATGAAGATTTTTTTGGTGAGTATTTGAAGAGACATATTTAATTTTTTATGTAAGGAAATGGCCCCATGATTTCAGAATGAAAATTATATGAAAGATGAATTATTGAGGTCAAGCAAGTTGTACCTTGCAATTCAAAGGTTGTATCTCCTTCCAGTAGTTATTGGTAAATATTCAGGGGTTGTAGGTCCTTTGAGTTGTAGCTGATAAATCAGGGAATAGTAGCTTTGTGCTCTTTGTAGCTTGAAAAATTTGTCACAACAAGTAGCGGTTTGTCTTTGTGAAGAAATTGAACAAAATTTTGAAGGCTTTGTGTGTTTCTTTTCATTACTTATATTACTTCTTGTCATGCTCATATGAATAAATTTTTGAAGTATATTATGGTGTCCTAATATCCTTGCACAAGTGAAAGAAAGTAAAAAATTCCTACAATATTGATTCACACCCCGAGTATTGTCCTAGTTTCTAACAATTGGTATTAGAGCATGGTTGCTTCAAATCAGTGTAACAACTAAAAGAAAGATCTAGGAATATGGAAAACCAAGGAGGAGGATTTATGAATAGGGAACCTATGTTTTTTGGAAACTGTTGACTGTTTTGACACGTCAACATGTAAGGGGATCTCCCTGGCAAGAAGTCGCAATTAGACCTCAGACCGTTTGGTGTAGGAGTCTCAATAGTGGGTCGTATGGTAATGCCTTGAACGCGATCTTGCATATAGGCAGGTAAGATAACTCTGTTTGTAGCAAGGGTGTGATAGCTACTGTGAGTCAAGGAAGGTGCATGAGAGGTTCTAACACACAAGGGTTGATATGAGTGTGCCCCTTGGAAACCTATAATAGTACACAGATTGGAAAGGAACACACGAGTGAAGATGCATCACAACATGGAAGCCAAGTTAGAAAGCAATCCAAAGTGATGGTTAAACCAGCAAAACATTTCAGAAAGATTCATACATACTTATACATAATAGTCCATACATGCATGCGTAAGCAAACAACTACATATATCATTTAGAGTAAAACAAAGAGCACAAAATACAATACAACATATACATGAAAAGTGTTGGCTCTTGTTATATTAAGAAGTGTATGTTCCAGTCATACAATAATAGTGGAACATTACAGCCCCGATCACATGCTCCTCCAAAGAGATGCACTAGCTCTACACAATGGAGAAGCCAAGGCTCATTACAATACTATCCAAAGTCTCTCCAAGATAGTCTTATCAGAAGCTTGGATGACCAAAAGCCTTTACAATGAGTTATGAGGTTCTATTTATAGCGAAGGGTGGGGTGGTCCTTGACATTCCCCTTTGTGACAATTCAACTACCCTCATGACTCTTCATCTACTCTATGACTTTTACATCCAACTATTGACACTTGACTTACACTTGACAAGACATTACATTACAATGCACATGTACTCATGTGAGACAACATAGCTTCAGCGAGCGATGCAAGACATCACTAACACTCAGTCTACTGTGATGAGATCAACTCTTTGACATGCTTGTGATGGTGAAGGTGGTGAGTTGATGCCAAGCTTGGTCATCTATGATGGTGTGCATGTAGCTCATGGTAACATCTTGCTGAAGCGAACTCTTGCCTCTATTGCATCCGGGTGCATTGATATGGGTCCGTCATCCAACTCATTTGTTAACATGTGCATGGTCTTATTGGCTGAAACTGAATCGACAACACATTGATGCACAGTGTTCATGTTGATCTTCCAATGTGTGTTGGTGCTCATGCACATCAAATGTCAACTACATGTTTAACTCTAGTTGGACTTTCTTCTTGTCATTGTCTTGGTGAGTGTGCTGAATGGGTTGGATCGCATGTGTGCACACAATGAAATGCATGTTGCTAAATCCCTTGCATGCAATCAACAACATTTCTCACCATGTCTATTCTGTGCCAGCTGCTGGGATGAATCTATAACTTGTACAGGCGCAGTTTCATCCATGAGTGCATGTTGCGCTCCCTACTATTCTTGTTCCTACTACAACTCATTTGCTTGTCTGTGTAGCTCAAGTTCTTCCTTGAGTTGCTGCCTCAACACATGCAACTCCTTCTTTGTTCCACTCTCTGTCTTTGCACGATCTTCATGTCACGCCATCAGCTCATAGGCCGAGTCTCCAAAGTTGCTTTCATCATCATTGGATCTTCTCAAGCTTGCAACTTTGTTCTGCCTCTATGTTGTCTACAACCTTCCTCTCACGTTCGTTGCATCCTGTATGCTGCCTTCAACTGATGTTCATGATGATCAAGAACTCCTAGTTCTTCATTTGAATTACCTGAATCATCTATTTAGGTAAGTACTGAGACTCTAGTTTCTCCAACTATTTTTGGCCCATCTATTTCTGAAGAAGAAGTTTCACAATTACCTGAAGACATTAGCACTAATCCTAGTGAAACAATAACTGAGGTTGTTCAACAAAAAGTTGATCCTCAACTTGAAATTGGTCAACAAGAAAGTACTTCTCTTCCTGAGAGATTTAATCCCAAGGCTTCAACCATTGAAAGATGACGAATTTGGACACTCCCACTCTAGATCAATTACTTGGCATCGTTACTACTTATGAGATGACAATTTCAAATGTCAAGCCTACAACAAAAGAGTTATCCTTCAAAGTAGACAAGAAGTACAAGGAAGAGCATGACGATTCATGTTGTGAATCAGATGAATAAGAAGCCAAGTTTGTGAGGAAGCTCAACATATTCCCAAGAAAATATAAAGGTAAGTTCCTTTTAAGTTCTTTAACTATGGAAAATTTGGTCATTATGTTTCAAAGTGTCTTGAAAAGAAGAAGGATTATGATCCAAGACAAAAGTTTAGGAAAATTCAAAAGGAAATAAAGAAGGCTAAGAAGAGGAGTCTGATATCCAAGAATCCACCTCCTTTGAAAGTGAAGTACAAGCCAATCTTTGGATGAAGACAAATATGATGAAAGTCCAAAATATTTAATTCTCATTGCCATAGATAATCTCGAAGTTGAAGCTATCAATTTTCATAGTGAAGAGGCTGAAACTTACCTAGAAGGAGAGATGGTCAGTACACTTGAAGAGATAGAAAGGCTGAGAAATAAAAATAAAGCCCAGAAGAAGTTGTTGATCATGGAAAAGGCTGAATTTTTTGAATCATTGCTCCTACAAATTGAAGAAGGTAAGAATATTCAAGAATCTTTGAATCAGTAGTTGAGTGAGAAGAATCAAACTTGTGAAAGGCTAGAGGGTGAATTGTTTTTGCTAAGAAAAGAATTAGAAAAGGAAAAAGCCCAATTTAGTTTTAATCGTACATTTGGAAAAGGGATTTATAATTTAAATGAGCTCTTGGAACCATAGAGAGTCTCCAAATATCAAACTAGTCTTGGATTTGAGGTTGAATCTAGCTCAACGACATAACTAGAACAATAAAGGTAATCGCCTTTGTACCTGCAACAAAACAAGGGACTACACAATAGAAAAAAGACAAAGAAAACATGCATCCTAATACCCATTCACACAATGATCAACAAAAACAAATTAAAGGGATAACTTTTGCATAGCAAAGGAATAGTGTTGGAGAGGAAAATCGAAATACATAGAAATTAGCCCAGTCAATTATTAGAAGGTAGTTTTCTAGGTATACTGATATTTTTCCAGGCTATTGTTTCACCTGCACTAATTATGCACATAAAGAAGCAAATTAAAGAGTGAATTTATCTTACATGCAACTCAGAGGAAGAAGAATAAATCAACAACAAAATCAATTAATCAGACAAAGGAATATCAAATCTAGGTACAACAATTCATTTTCTCCTTTGAAAAATCTGATACAATGTTTTAAATGTAAAATTTTTGGGCATAGAGTAACTAATTGTGGACTTAAGAATAAGATGCCTAAACTGATTATTTTGTAAATTAGACAAGAGGCCAAGGATTGGAAACAAAATAAGAATACATAGCAATGTGATATTGTTTTGTATGCTCAGAATGAAGGCAGTCACTAGTATGTGGATAGTGGTTGTTCGAGACACATTTTAGGAGACAGAAGCAAGTTCTTGACATGTAAAACAGTTGAAAAGAGTAATGTAACCTTTGGCTACAATGAACTTGGTAAGATTGTTGGTAAAGGAGTTGTCAATATGTTAAATAGAAGAGGTAAAAATAACAATGTATTATATGTTGATGGGATGAAGCATATTCTGCTTAGTTTGTCTTAGATTTGTGATTAAATCTATGATGTGATTTTTAAAGCTATAAATTGTCAAATAAGTCTGCAAGCACAAGTGATATAGTGGTTGAAGTTGTGAGAATAGATAGTAATGTTTATGTTCTAAAATAGAAAGGAGAGACATGTTGCTTCTCAAAGATTGATGAAAATTTGTTGTCGCATAGGAGACTTGGACATCCGAATTTTGATTAGATAGTCAAATTGAGAAAGAAGAATGCTTCTAAGTATTTAGTTAGGTTTTCAAAACTGTAGAATATAATTTGCGAGTATTGTTAACTAGGTCAGACAAATTGAGTACCATATAAGTATAAGGAGAGATCAACATCAAAGCCACTTCAACTGGTACATATGGACCTATGTGGACCATCAAGTACCCAATCACCCACGGGTAAATTGTACTTCATTCTTGTTATTGATGATTTCAGCAGGATGATGCAGATTTCTTTTCTTAGAGAAAAATATGAAGCTTTTGAGAAGCTAAAATATTTCAAATATATGGTTGAAAATGAAACTAATTGTAAAATCAAGACCATAACATATGATAATGGAGGTGAATTTACTTCAAAAGACTTTGATGGCTATTGTAAGAAGCATGGAACTAAGAGGAAGTTCACAATAGTAGAGACTCCACATCAAAATGGTGTAGCAGAAACAAAAAATAGATTAATTCAACAACTAACTAGAACTATGACGGATGAAAGGAAAGTTCAACATATATTTTTGGTTGAATCCATTCACACAACAATAGCGATTCTCAACAAAGCTCATTTCAAAACAAACAATGATAACTCCCTATGACCTTTAGTATGATAGACCTACAACGATTAAGAATTTTATATTTTTTGGAAGTAAGTGTTACATCAAGAGGAATAACAACAAGCTTGGAAATTTGAATGCAAGGGTTTATGGAGGTATTTTTTTGGATATTGTCAAAACAAAAAAGGCTATAGATGCGATAATAAGAACACAAATAGGATTGTTGATTGTATTGGTGTCAAAGTGGATGAATATGTTTAATGTGAAGCCAATCAATCAACAAATACAAGATTCCCTGATCCAATCAACTATGAAGACAAGGTTGGAGAGCCACCATCATAAGAAGACAATGAAGAGCCCTCTAGTACTCAAGGCAAACATAATTTAAGGTATGTGAAAAAATACTACCCAACTAATCCAATTGTTGGTGATTTAAATACAGATTTTCAGATAATAATAAAGTTGCTCAATCTCCCTAAACAAGCACATGTAGCTCTATTATTCTTGGAGGAACCCAAGAATAATAAAAAAACCCAAAGGGATTTTCCTTTCACAAAGAAATCATCTCAAGGAAGTATTGCAAAAATTTGGCATGAAGGAGTGTTCTTTATTAAGTACACCAATGGTTACAAGATGAAATCTTATCAAGACTAATGAATCACTAGAAGTTGACTAGACTTTATACAGATATATCATCGTCAAACTATTATATTTGATAGCTTCAAGACCAAATTTTATACAATCAGTTGGTATTTTTGGAAGATTTCAAGAAGCCCCCAAATAGAGCCATCTTCTAGCATAAAAGATGATTCTTAAATATCTCATAGCGATAATGGACTATGGACTGTGGTACCCAAGAGGTAAATACTTTTCACTAATTGTTTATACTGATTTTGATTTCACAGGTGATGTAGACGATTGAAAGAGAAATAGTGGTGGTGCTTTATTTCTTAGAGAATGTCTAGTTTCATGGTTGATCAAGAAGTAAGTTTCAATCTCGCTATCTATAGCTGAAGTAGAATATATTGCAACAACTTCTTGTTGCACTCAACTATTCTGCATGAAGCATACTTTACAATGTGTACAAGTGTTTTATGATCATCATATTCTTATTATTTGTGACAATAAAAGTGCCTACAACATGTCAATGAATCTTGTTTTTCACTCAAAGTCAAAGCATATTCCAATCAAGTACCATTTCTTGAGAGAGAAAGTTATAAATCATATTGTGAAACTGAAGTATGTTCCTACAAAGGAGAATGTTGCTGATATTTTCACCAAAGAACACCCAAGAGATTAGTTTGAGTACTTAAGGAGGATATTAGTGTTGAGAAGTGCATCAAGAAAGTCTTAATTTGCCTTTGACTTAGTCATATAGAGTAAATTTGTATTTCCACATCAGTGGACAACTTGGATGCAATTAGCTTGTGTGACATGACTCTTGTCACTCAGTTAGCTCAGTAAATTTGAGTTAGAGGGCTTGGATTTCAATAATCAAGGTCATTTATTTCAAGTTGTTTTCAGTTAAACTAGTTCTAATTGTTGATAAAACTAGTGGAAGGTCAGTTGTGTAGTGGGACAATAGTACAACTCAATGATCATATAGTTAACTAATCAATCAACCCAAAAATAGCTAGTGAATGAAGAGATTTCGAGTTCCCCACCTGTGGTGGAGATTCCAAGGCAATGTAACATTAGTTGTAGACCAGTCTTGAGTGTACATATGTTGCATGCAATCAGATGATCAACCTTGGGAATTGCACACTCAATTGGAGGAGAATTCCTAAAAAATTGGGGCTAATTCTCTAGGAATTATGCAAGGAAATAAAGGCTCAAGTTGAGGCATAATTTGACTAAGTATGGGTCAAAGCTTCCCATTGAGAAGAGAGATAGGTTATTCTCTTGTAAGTTGAGATGAGAAAGAGCTAACAATTGTAATACATCTCTATTCATCTAATTTGACGCAAGAAAGCTTAGGGGGTTTTAAGCAGTTTCTTTCCCGTAGAGAACTATTTTTCACGTGTTATTTCTCATTGCATGTTTCCGATTTTTGTTCTAAATTGTGAATTGGCTTCTGTGGAGCATTAGAGTAGGATTGTATCTCTTGATTTAGATTAAAATTTCTTGAGAAGTTGCAATTTTACATCATAATTCTACAATTAGGAGTAGTTCCTCTTACCTATCTCCACTAGATCTTCCTTTAGGTGGAAGAAAGGTCATTGGTATACATTTAGCATACCAAAATTAAGTTGTGAGTATGTAGGCTCCATATGAAAAGGAAGGCTACTGACAGGAGGGAGCAAGGTTGTAGGGGGAGTCCATTTAAATGTCTTTTACATTGATTTCAAAGGAGAAGTCTTGGTAATCATACAAAAGAGAGAAGTGTCTTCAACCACAAAAGTCAAAAGGGGGAATAGTATTAGTAGTGAGTGAGTGTGCTTAACAATAGTAGAATAACAGAAGATACACACAACACAAATAGATCAGTGTCCAAAGGAGAAAACAAGGGGGGACAAGAAGGTCACTTTGCTTATGATTCTTTATGTCCATTATTTTTGTTTGATCATGGTGTTTCCATCAATACCAAATTTGGATAATGTTAGAAATGTGTTGTCATTGATGGAAAAGGTGTTGATAAATGATGGAAAAAGACAAGATGATTTCAAGATGATTTCAATATGAGCAGAGCATTTTGATAAGGTGAAATGGCTTTGAAGTAATTTCTAGTACATAAGAACACCTTATAGTCAACTGGACACCACTTATATGGAAAGACATATTAAAGATATTTCCAGTGGTATGTGGAAGTCTAAAAATGGCCTTCATGATGAGAAGATATGGTTAATCAAAACACGGGTAACCCTAAATTCAAAGGAGGAGGATTTAAACAAAGAACAAGTCCCAGGGTAGACTAAAATCCACATCTTCCCACTAAAACATCATCAAAATTTCACAAGGCCATGCGTGCTCAATAACGAGGGGGATCTACAATGGACTATTTTCCCAGACTATCAATTACAAGATGGACAACAAAGGATGTTATAGAACCGTCCCCATACAAACCATCAAAGGAATGCCTTAAAGAATCCCCCGTTATCAACATGAAATTAACAATAATATAAGGTCTTTGATGAGAACAACTAAAGAAAAGATTCACAATTGACATAAGGATGGCTAACACAAAATATATATGATACTAGAAGATGGTCAAATTTGAAGCTCCAGGGGATTAAGTTGAAATTCGACGGCACGAAAAATTACAAAGGCATATTTCTCGATCTTATAAATTTGAAATTTAGCTAAAATTGGTAAGTCTCAATTAAACTAAAAAAACACTCTAAAATTGACTATTTGAGTAGATTTAATTAGTTTATCTCATAGATTGAGTTATAAAGAGTAGATAAGTGTTTCCATACCTACAAATCACATATAAAAGAGTTAGTTGAAGAAGGAGAAAAAAAAAAATTAAGTTCATGCATGAAGGAAGACCTGGAGTTAACAAAAAGAAAAAAAAAACTAATTGTTATGAAACCAGCTCACAAAAAGATAGAAAAGAGAGATCCACGCCTTAGAATTCAGCCTCTTCGAGGGGGCAACCTCCTTTACATTACATAAATGAACAATTCTTGGATGATACAAATGAAAATACCTCCTTTCTATATATAGGAGTCTAAGTGGTCCCAATACAATCAAAGCCTACATAACAATAATATTGTAGGGCACAACAATAACAATAGTGGGCTTCTATGTGGCACAATAGTAACAATATGGGCACTACATGGGTACATCAATATAAATAAGGGGTATAACTACAATAGTAATGGGGTAATCACTAGTATTATAGGGACCCAACATGCCCCTCTCCTTCAAAAAAGTGTTGTCCTCAACGCTTGAGTAGTTCTGGATACTTCTGCATAAAATTCTCATCCTCCCATGTGGAATCTTCAGCGGATAAGTTCTTCCACTTGATAAGATACTCTGAAATTGATCGATTTCGTAGCTGTCGAGTTCTTGTTTCTATAACTGCTTCCGGTTCCAATATAATTTTTCCTTCTCGTCAAGTTCTGGCAATATTGTTTGAACTGGGAGCTTGTCGCCTATAACCTTCTTTAAACATGAAACATGGAAAACTGGGTGCAATCGAGAAGCTGCAGGAAGCTCCAATTTGTATGCCATAGTACCAATCTTTTGCAACACCTTGTACGGACCATAATACTTTGGTGATAATTTATTATCCTTCTTAGCTTGCTTGAGGGACATTTGCTTATATGGTTGTAGCCGTAGGAATACCCAATCACCTACATCAAAACTTCTTTCACTGCGATGTTGATCTGCCTGTTGTTTCATTCTATTCTGTGCCAACACAAGGTTATCCTTTAAGAGTTGGAGGACTTGTTGTTGATGTTCGATGTGATGTTCCACTGCCTGAACCTTAGAATTTTCTCTTAAATATGATGTGATGGATGGTGGTTGATACCCATAAAGTGCCATAAATGGGGTCATTTTTGTTGCTGTATGGAAGGAAGTGTTATACCACCATTCAGCCAGAGGCAACCATTTGACCCATTGTGTCTGTTTATCAGATACAAAGCAACGAAGATATCCTTCCAAACATTTGTTTACTATCTCAGTTTGCCCATCAGATTGAGGATGATAAGATGAGCTATGAGCTAACTGAGTACCAAGACAAGAAAATAATTCTGTCCAAAAATTTCCAGTGAAAATGGGATCTCTGTCACTTACAATAATCTTTGGGTTTCCATGTAGCTTTTGAACTGTTTCCATAAATGCAGTAGAAACTGTACTGGCTTTAAATGGATGTGATAATGCACAAAAGTGTGCATACTTGGTAAGTCTGTCAACTACCACCATGATGACACTCTTTCCCTCAGACTTGGGTAAACCTGTGATAAAATCCATTGAAACCTCCTCCCAACGTTGGCTTGGAATGGATAAAGGTTGTAATAGACCCGGTGTCTTAATTGTTTCAACTTTATTTTGCTGGCAAACCAAACATTCCGCCACAAACTTTTGAATATCTGATTTAAGGCCATCCCAAAAAAATTCCTTCTTAACCCTGTGGTAAGTTTTTAAAAATCCTGAGTGCCCTCCTAAGGGAGAAGTGTGCAATTCCATAAGAATCTTTTGTTTTAGCTGGGAATTCTTACAGAGGTATAAGCGATCTTTGTACCATAACGAATCATTTTTCCAGCTAAATGTATCAGAAGTACTGGAATCTTGTTGTAGCTTTCGAATAAGTGCCCACACTTCTTCGTCATTCTTCCATTCCTCCCTTGCTTCATTTATCCAATCTGGTTGGATAATAGAAATGGCACACAACAATGCTTCCACATCCTCATCCTTTCTTGAGAGTGCATCTGCCACCACATTTTGC
This sequence comes from Pinus tabuliformis, assembly GCA_031772625.1. Lineage (NCBI taxonomy): Eukaryota > Viridiplantae > Streptophyta > Pinopsida > Pinales > Pinaceae > Pinus > Pinus tabuliformis. The sequence goes on from CM062807.1 coordinate 1,298,237,431, forward strand.
TTCCCTTTTTTGTAGATGATTTCAAAGTCATAACCCAACATCTTTGTGACCCACTTTTGTTGCTCTTCAGAGGATAATCTTTGTTCTAAAAAGTATTTAAGGCTATCATGATCCGTTTTTACCTTGAAGTGTCTTCCCATTAGGTAGGGTCGCCATTTCTTAAGTGCATGGAGTATTGCCAACATTTCCTTCTCATAAATAGCTTTTCTTAAAAACTTTCCCTTGATTGGACGACTTTCAAAAGCAATGGGTCTTTCATCTTGCATTAGAACAGCACCAATTCCATTTCCTGAAGCATCACATTCCACAATAAAGGTTTTTGTGAAGTCCGGTGTAGCTAAGACCGGTGCTTGGCACATTGCCTCTTTAAGATGTTCAAAGGCCTTTGTTGCTTCCGAAGTCCATGAAAATGAATCTTTCTTCAATAATGTTGTTAGAGGTGCTGCTATTCTCCCATAATTCTTAACAAACTTGCGATAATACCCTGTCAACCCAAGAAATCCTCGCAGATGCTTTATGGATGTGGGGATTTTCCATTCCTTAATGGCTTTAATTTTGCTAGGGTCTACCTTAACTCCTTCATGAGATACAATATGACCCAAATATTCCACCTCCTGGACTCCAAAGAAACATTTGGATCTTTTTGCATATAATTGTTTCTCCTCCAATAGTTGTAGCACCCTGTCAACATGTTCAACATGATCCTTCCAAGACTTGCTGTAGATTAGTATATCATCAAAAAATACTAACACAAATTTTCTAAGGAATGGTTTGAAAATTGAATTCATCAAACCTTGAAATGTTGAAGGTGCATTGGTAAGGCCAAAAGGCATGACCAAAAATTCATAATGACCCTCATGAGTTCTAAATGCTATTTTCGGAATGTCTTCAATCTTCATTCTGATTTGATGATATCCCGAACGAAGATCCAACTTGGTGAAGTAAATTGATCCATGCAATTCATCCAGTAATTCATCAATAACAGGAATGGGGAACTTATCTTTAATAGTGAGCTTGTTGAGCTCCCTATAATCTGGACACATGCGCCATGATCCATCCTTCTTGTGCACCAATACTACTGGAGCTGAGAAAGAACTTTGACTCGGTTGAATTATACCAGCCTCTAGCATTTCTGCAACCATACGTTCAATTTCACTTTTTTGGACATATGGATATCTGTACGGCCTGATGTTTGGAGGAACACTTCCTGGAATCAGATGAATAGCATGATCATGATCACGCATAGGTGGGAGACCTTTTGGAGTCTCAAATACCTTGGAATGATTGTCCAGGACTTTTTGGAGATCTGGAGAAATAGATGATTCCAATGTGGAAACATCTAGCGAACATAATTGTGCAATTACACCTCTTTGCTCCTTTTTTAGAAGCTTTGTCATTCCATTAGAGCTGATTATCTTTCCTGGTTTCCCTGCAATACCCCTTAATTCAACTTCCTTTCCTTCCACAGAAAATTTCATGAAAAGTTCTTGAAAATTAAAAGCTATTGTACCCAAGGATTGTAGCCATTGGACTCCTAGTACAACATCAGCACCTCCCATTGGAATGGAAAGCATTGGGCTAGTCAATACATATTCTCCCATGGATAGCTTGATATTATGGCACTTTCCAGAACAATTTATTGTTCCTCCATTTGCAATCATCACTTGACACTCTGGTGCTGGATATAGGAAGCAATTCAATTCTTTTGCTACCCTACAATGAATAAAATTGTGGGTGCTTCCTGAATCAATCAACACTATTACCTTTTTCTTCTTGATTTGTCCTTCTATCTTGATGGTTTGAGGAGTGGTAATTCCGCCAATGCATTACAAGATATGGTCGGATTTATTTGTTCTTCATCTAGGCTTTGTTCCTGGAATATATCCTCTTCTTTTGACCTTTCTTGCTCCTTTTCTTCTTCCTCTTCACAATCTATGTAGAATAATTTCTTCTCAGCACACTTATGACCTTTTGTGTATTTGCTATCACAATTGTAACAAAGCCCTTTTGCTCTTTTTTCTTCCAATTGTTGTGGTGTCAACCTTGTAGGTTGTGGAAGACTATGGGCAACAACACTTCCTTCTTTATAGTTGTGAATGGTATGCTTCCTAGTTGCCATAATTTTGCTTTCCATTTTTCTTGCTAACCTGAATGCCTTCTCTAATGAATCAGGTTCCCAAAGGCGCACATCATGTTGGATATTATCCTTTAAAGACCCTATGAACACATCAATCCTATGATCTTCTGGAATATCTTTTACCCTTATGTTCAATTTTTGGAACTCCTCAATGTGCTCCATTATTGAACCCTTTTGTTTGAGACTTATCAATTGGCTAAAAAAAGTGTTGCTTTTTGTATCCTCATAATGTGCTATCAATTCTTCCGTAAAAATTGCCCAAGTGATAAATGGTTTACGAGAACAAAGCCATTGATACCATACAAACTGATTTGGTTCCAAATATAAAGTTGCCATACATACCTTTTGTGTGTTTTGCACATTATTGAGATCGAAGAATTGCTCCATCTGTAATATCCATGTGGCGGGATCCTTGCCATCAAACTTCCTCATATCGATTTTTGGAACATGGTGAGTCTTTGATCCAACATTAGAGTCTATGGAATCATGATTAACATTTCTTTTGTTCTCATCATGAGTTTCCTTTACTACCTTTTCACCATTAGTGACCCTTTCTTGTAGCAACTTCTTCAATTCTTCCATGTTTGTATTCAAATCTATCTTCAAATTTGCCATCGAATGCTCCATCTTAGCTTCCATGCCCTTTATCTTAGATTCCACACCATTTACCTTAGATTCCACGCCACTTATCTTAGCTTCTGTTAGCTTTTGTGAGCGTGACATTTGTTGCACTTGTTCTTGTAATTTTGATATATCATGTAGCATTTCTTCCTCTTCTTCATGAGTCATGCTAGAGCTTTCAGGTTCCTTACTAGGTGTTTGCATTTTCTTTCCTCGGGGCATCAGTTACCGATAATAATGCTTTACTATGCCCTTTGAATTTTGTTAAACCAATCTTACACAAAAATAAAAATAAAAACTACACACCTTTTTTCACTCTATAGAAGCCTGATATTGAATCTGATGTATCTCTGTAATTTCGGATCATCCAATTCTGAAATTGCTACCTGTAGTATCCTTCTGTGTCCTCTTTCCAATGCCACAAGTCTGAGCCAAATTGGATTCTCCAAGGAAGAGTTATGTGAAATCTCCCACGGTGACTTGCTTTTAGACTGGTTCAGTAGAGCGAAGTTGTACGACGTGCCACAAGTCACTGTTTCGATCTTTGGATCTGAAAAACACCCAAAAGAAACTACAGTCCGTCCTATTTCTGTACCTTCTTACAAAACTTCAATCCGATGCTCAGAAAGCAAGTTATGACGATTTTCCCCAGGTCACCTGTTTTGAGTGTAATTCAAGAGTCATCAAAAAGACCAACTTCCTGAAATCATATCTCCGAAAATATCGCGCGAAAAGCTCTGAAATTTAGACCCAAGGTTCAGCGCGATGTCTTCTCAAATGGGTTTTTTTTGCGACTTCTGAAACATCACAGAAAAAAAGTTATAGCGAAAATACCACGATGACCTGTTTGGAGCAGCGAAACCCTAGAATCCGAAGCTCTGATACCAAATGTTATGAAACCAGCTCACAAAAAGATAGAAAAGAGAGATCCACGCCTTAGAATTCAGCCTCTTCGAGGGGGCAACCTCCTTTACATTACATAAATGAACAATTCTTGGATGATACAAATGAAAATACCTCCTTTCTATATATAGGAGTCTAAGTGGTCCCAATACAATCAAAGCCTACATAACAATAATATTGTAGGGCACAACAATAACAATAGTGGGCTTCTATGTGGCACAATAGTAACAATATGGGCACTACATGGGTACATCAATATAAATAAGGGGTATAACTACAATAGTAATGGGGTAATCACTAGTATTATAGGGACCCAACACTAATTTTACAAGTAAATTTCTTTATAAGCATAATTGATTAAGGAAGATCGTGTAATTTTGAATACTATGAATTGAATTATTTCTAGTGTAAATTGTTGATTATCATTAATCATAGATTGTTGAAGATGTTTTTGTGAGTGTTGGAAGAGATAGATTTACTTTTTTATGTAAGGAAATGGCCTTCATGATTTGAGTATGAAAATTATATGAAAGATGAAACATTGAGGTCAAGCAAGTTGTAACTTGTAGTTCATGGATTGTATCTACTTATAGTAGTTGGTTATAAATATTGGAGGATTATATCTCCTTTCATTTGTAACTCATAAATCAAGGAGTAGTAGCTTCCTATTGGTTGTAGCCATAAAACTTTATAACAACAAGTAGTAGCTTTCCTTTTTGAAGAAATTTAAGAAAAGTTTGAATAATTTGTGTGTTCCTTTGTGTTACATATATTATTTATTATCATGCCAATATGAATTAATTTTTAAAGTATTTCATGGTGTCCTAATATCCTTGCAAAAGTGGAATAAAGTATCAAATTCCTACAATAATGATTCACTCTCCCCTCGAAGTATTGTCTTGGTTTATAACACAAAGAAATACATGAATTAAATGGGCGAAAGATTTATCACTTTTTATTATACCAATAGGAGTACATAGTTGGGCCTTCTATACCCTCTGCCCGAGTCACCTCCTCACCTACACACTAATATCAAGACATATTGGTGAAAGCCAATTGTGGAAATATACTATAGGTTAACATTCCAACAACATTTTGACATTATAATTTTATCCTTGTTTGCAACTTATGAAGATCTTGTTTATATATGTATTTCTCAAGAGGGATCACATTGAATCTAAACGCTTTCTTGATCATATCTGGCATTGTGATCCTTACCCACTCTAAGTGATCAAACACGACAAGATCAACCCTATCTATGAAAAAAATGTGTTATGTTGCTCTAGCCTGGTGGCATTAGGGAATTTTTATCCCTCTTTTGCTCAAGTTACTCTGACATGGGGTATTTTTGGGCCTAGTGTTTCTCAACTAAAACAACAAGGGAGCATTGGAGCTTCTAATTTCATCTTTTAGGAGCCTTTCACAATTCACTTTTTGGCACATTGACTTGGCAGGTGTTGTCCCATTCTATTTGTTTCAGGGAAAACTAGTGTCGATTCAAACTGCTAGTCCCACTAAGATGGGTAGCTATCTTAGAAACAAACAATGAAGGCATTTCAAGAGTTCCTTTAAGTGTGATAGATGGAAGAGAAGAAAAGAAGACCAACCTGGATCTTCTGCTTTGCTCCTAGCTTGATTTCTCCTTTCCTTGATAGAACTTGCCACTCCTCTCCTACTTGTCCCACTTCAAAGAGTACCTGGAGAGTCAAAGTAACATCAAACTATCAAAGCATCTCTATCTAAAACATCATAAACATTGTGGAATCAGAAACACATTGACCATACAATTGCATTCATAAACAATAAGATTCACAAATACACGATCATATGGAGGAAAACTGAAAGAACTTTATTAATTGTAATGCAAGAGAGGATTACAACCCAGCTGTCTGATCCAACATCATCCTCCCAGTTGTAGAAGCCCTATTCACCTCATGAACAAGAAAATCACCCAACAATGCAATGTCTCTTCTCACCAACAAACCAACAACACTTCCTTACAAATACAAAATTCCAACCTCTAGATCTCTTAGATGAGGGATCCATTTATAGATGTTTTGCAAGGGTGTGAGTCAGCTGTATGTTTTTTATTAGTGTCATTCCACTGATAGTTCTTGGTTCCACTTGGAGATTTCATGATCTCTTACTCATCCCTGGGCGAATTCAGAGAGGAAAGTGTCACAGGAGAAGTTTATGGAAGATTCCATGATCATCCACCTTGCAAATTGTCTTTGCCATTTGTCTATTCTCGCTCATCACACCCCACAGAAGTCCATTTGAGTATGCATTGCACTTGGCCAGTTAGGCAGTCAGTATGCATTGCACCTTGCCCATGGAGCAGTTTGTATGGTCCAGTTTTGGCCGGTTCTGAGTAGTTTTTCAGGTGGGACTTATGGGAAATGATGTAATCAGTTGACCATGATCCTTTAGGGTGTGAAACAACACTTTTAGGGAGTTAAGGAGCCCTTATTTTATGGACATATGAGTTTGGGGTTGCAATGCCCAAATATGTCTATAACAGCTGCCCCCTAAAGCATGAGGTCGTAAATCTTCTGATGTCGGGTGAAATGCTTTATTCATGAGGATCTAAGGTATTCGTACTGGAAGGTGACCTATATAAGATACAATACAATACATCATCATCATATTATTTTCATGATCTAGCCGAGGCAGGCATTCCCATGCTCAGCTTTATAAATTCATTTTCATGTACATAGGACAAATAATCGTCTGTTGTTGCAGACTAGTGATTCTTTGCATGAAGAGTCATCTTCCCTAGCTTAGATGACTATCTGTGCAGCTTCTGTGTACAATTGATGTCTTTATTTTCCTGAAAATATTGCAGCCCGGATGGATGAAACTAGATCCAAGGTCTTCAAAACTCGTCCAATCTTCACCCAATGTACAAGTCGATCCATGTGAAAAGATGTTTTTAAGTTGAACATTAAAAGACATCACCTGATTACTAGCCAATGATGTAAGCTGTTAATAGACGCGAGAGGAGTCACTGATAATGATGATGACCTTCAAGGTACCACAGTACAATTCACATGCTGTGAATATATGAGTCGATGTTGAACACCACGCAAAGTCTTTCGATCGAAGGTCATTGATGTAAACCTGTCGTCGGAAGTGAGAAACTTGTCATTGAGGCATGCAAGCTTCAAAGTACTGAAAGGGTTGTTTCTAAGTCAACTTCTTGGATAATGGCCTGATGTCGACAAGAAGTGACCTGCCGTAGGAGGGCCTTGATGTATCCCACATCTACGATGCGAAATGGAGCAAATGATTTTTGTGGAGGTGAAAATGATCTGATGATATAAGGTTCAGGAATGGTGGCCATGAAAAATGAAGAGTGGATGTAATGCAACAGATGAGGTGTTTGCTGGATAGTGAATTCTCTGAATGACTTCTCTTGAACATATTGGCGACACTGATATGGACTGGTAGCGCTAACCCCATGGATGGCATGGTAGACCAATGGTAATGGTGAACGGAAAAACCCAACCCAACTCAATCACGGTGATGGAGTGAAAGTGTCATGTTCAAGAGCGACTTGCTACCAATAGAGTTCAAGTTTTCGTCCCATTTTTCCCCAGTCATTGCTGACTAGTACCTCTTTATTTTTGACAAGCTTGAGGAGGATAACATATGCTTGGTCTATAATTTTCCCTTTGGGCAAACCTGTCGATTTGCGTTTAGCGAGCCTAGTGTCAGTGAGACTCGTTCTTGTCTGGGTGGACAAGTTTGTTGCTATTGTTTTAACGATTTTAACGACAAAGATGACTTGGACCTTTTCATGTTTAGAGAGTTTGAAAATGGATGAAAAATAGACTCCAATAGTCCTTTTTCGTGGCATAATCCCTTAAGTCCGAAAATGTGTAAAATAATATGAAAGGGATGACTTTTTGATAGTTTTAACAAGCCAACAAAGACAAGCACTCGATATTTTTGTTTAATAATCCCTCAAGTCAAAAAAAATTAAAATATATGAGAGGTATGGCATTCCTCTTACTTTAACGAGCTGGAAAGGCCAATAGTTCGATAATCCTTTTATATTTAACAAGTCTAAAAAGAGTTTAAAAGAGGTTCGTTTTTTAGGAACGAGTGGTATTTCTGGGTAGTAGCTAGTTCCAAGTAAGTTTGGAACTTCTCAAAACATGGCACTGCGAAGAGGTGGCAATCAGAATAACTCATCGCAGATGTTCCTCAAAAGGGTAAACAATCAAGTGGAAGTGTATGGTCGGCTGAAGGAAATGGAGGTGACTGAAGGAATAGAACCAAAGTTCAAAAAGGGCAGATAGCAAAGCGATCACAAAGGTTATTTACCAAAGGCAGGTTTATTTTTTAATGAGCTTGAACCTTGTGCCAACATGTGCTCAGTGAAGGTTGATTTTTTTACGAGCTTGAACCTTGCGGGAAAATTGCTCTTTTTCCTTTTTATGTAAGCTAGGAACGACCAAACTATAAATCTAAAAAGCTAAAAATGCTAAAAGGCTAAAAAATGAAATCAGTCATTTTTTCTTGTATAAAAAGGTTTACATGCCCCCAACATAAAAAAAAAGGCCTTCAACAACCATATGGAAACTTACTGTGGTTAAGCAGGATGATTTTCTATCAATACTTAGAAAAAACACTTCCTGCACTTTGTCTGCCAAATAGACAAAGGTGAAAGGTCACTCCGACCGATCACATAACTTACAGGGAAACTTATCTCTACAGCTGGGTTTGTTCGCAAAATAGACAAGGGTGCATTCCCCCTAAGCTTCATTACATTCACCAGACTCCTTGCAGTAATTAGGTGGATGGAATGAAGGTTCCTTTACAAGATCAAGTGAAAGACTCGACTTGGAACTTTGCTTAGCCTTGTTTCATTCTTTAACGAGCTTGACACAAGACAAGGAATTCTGCTTAGATGGACCTTTTCTTTTAAGGAGTCGAAAAGGAACGAAAGTTACTCCTCTGGAATTCTAGACAAAGGGTTTACTAAATGAATCGTAAAACTGCAAAATACACCTTGGTGATAAATGATAGAGAAATTACCAAGGACTTATGTACAGCAGTCAATCTTCCCGAATGCTATGTTCAATGCATTACGATCGATAGGGCGGTAGACATAGCTTCCTAAGGATAAAGGATATCAGCCTATTGTGGTCTCCCAATATATACTCGATGGTACGGGGAGCACAAATCCGTACTGGAACCACCCAACCTTCGATGAAAATGATAGTTACCAAGTTTTACGACGTTGGAACTCATCTCTAGCCTAGACTTTTAGATGTGTTGCATTAGGTTCCAAAGCATTTTTATGTTCATTGAGGTTTATTTTAGAGTTGATCTTGCTTAGAAGTTTTTCTTTCAAGGTACACTGTGTGATGTAGATGTGAAATTCCTAAATATGCAATCTAAAATGATAAACAGTCATTTATGTTCTTTTAGCAATGAAAATCGTAGCTACAAAGGAAAGAAGATAATGATTTTCTTTCAGTAGAGAAGCATAGAGCACACACTAGATGCACTTTCCTAAATCAAATTTCGCATGTACTCAAAATGCAGATGCACATGCATGTATTTTTTTTTTTCCGCTTTCTTAATGTGTGAATGAAAAAAAGGAAAGCTAAGTACAGATCTGAACTACTTTCTTTCAAAGCGACATTACTAACAATTTTCTTTTCAAAAACGAAAGGAAGACTAAGATGACACTTTTTGATTTTGAATTTAAAACTGTTTTCGACACTTGAAATACTAATAATTTTAAAATCAAATACAATGACAAAAGTACAATCAACTATCTAGAAGAGGAAGACTTTACGACACTCTTCTTTTGATTTAAAATGACAATTACGACACTTGCATCAAAATGACAGTTCGGTTAGGCTACTTTCAACAAAGGAAGACTGTAAATGGTTGAAAAATACACAAAAAAATTTACAATTCCTAATTGATGGAGGCTGAAATAATGTGAGGGAAGATTGTTTCAGCAAGAAGGTACTGATCACAAACAACAAAACTACTGAATAAAGCTGAAAGAAAGGAGGAGAAACCAAATTTCAGAGAAGAAAACAGTGTCACTCAATCATCGCACCTAGAACACAGGGAAATAGGGATGCATCTCACCTGCAACACACAGGAGGTGTGATGCATCCAGGTTGCACAGTTACAGATAGTGTGATGGCCCAGGGAGTGAAACTAAGCTTGGTTTTTGCTCAAAACTTGCAGCTAGGTTCAGTGATTTAGGCTGGGTAATGATGGACAATAAACACAAAGCATAAGGGTAAGGTCTGATGAGGTTCTGAGCTACTACAAGGGCACTTAGGATACTTTGTAAGTCAGATGTTCAGTTCATAAACCAACCCAGAGATTGACTGAAGCAGTGTTTATCTACTTTGAAATTGCATAGCAAAGGTGTTTCAAAGGCTAGCTGGCTAACTTCAGGCTCCATCTATAGTTTATAAAGCAAACAATAAACAAACAAAACAAACTATTTGTTCGCTAGTGGAGTCTCCATTTTGTTTCAAGGAAAACTAGTGCCGATTCGAACTGCTAGTCCCACTAAGATGGGTAGCTATCTTAGAAACAAACAATGAAATATTTTCAAGAGTTCCTTTAAGTGTGATAGATGGAAGAGAAGAAAAGAAGACCAACCTGGATCTTCTGCTTTGATCCTAGCTTGATTTCTCCTTTCCTTGATAGAATTTTCCACTCCTCTCCTACTTTTTCCACTTCAAAGAGTACCTGTAGAGTCAAAGTAACAGCAAACTATCAACTCATCTCTATCTAAAACATCATAAACAATGTGGAATCAGAAACACATTGACCATACAATTGCATTCATAAAAAATAAGATTCAGAAATACATGATCATATGGAGGAAAACTCAAAGAACTTTATTAATAGTAATGTAAGAGAGGATTACAACCCAGTTGTATGATCCAACATCATCCTCCCAATTGTAGAAGCTCTCTTCACCTCATGAACAAGAAAATCACCCAACAATGCAATGTCTCTTCTCACCAACAAACCAACATCACTTCCTTACAAAATACAAAATTCTAGCCTCTAGATCTCTCAGATGAGGGATCCATTTATAGATGTCTTGCAAGGGTGTGAGTCAGCTCTGGGTTTTTGATTAGTGTCATTCCACTGATAGTTCTTGGTTCCACTTGGAGATTTCATGATCTCTTACTCATCCCTGGGTGAATTCAGAGAGGCAAGTGTCACAGGAGAAGTTTCTGGAAGATTCCATGATCGTCCACCTTGCAAATTGTCTCTGCCATTTGTCTATTCTTTCTCATCGCACCCCACAGAAGGCCATTTGAGTATGCATTGCACCTGACCAGTTAGGTAGTCAGCATGCATCGCACCTTGCCGATGGAGTAGTCTGTATGGTCTAGTTTTGGTTGGTTCTGAGTAGTTTTTAATGTGGAACTTCTGGGAAATGATGTAATCAGTTGACCATGATCCTTTAGGGTGTGAAACAACACTTTTAGGGACTTAAGGAGCCCTTAGTTTATGGACATATGAGTTTGGGGTAGCAGTGCTAAATATGTCTATAACACTATTGGACCCTAGGGGGTGGTGTTTTGAGCTATAATAATTCCTATTAATGTATGAGATAAGAAGAGAAACCGGTGGTTGGAATACATTACAATAAATGAACTAGTAAGTGAGGTGGAGAGAAATACCACAAATAGATTTAAGGCTTGTATAGATTACAAAAGTATAGCCATATACATAAAGAAGTTTATCCCCGAGGTATGCATTCCCATACTCGGTACTGAGAGAATACAGAATGGTTTCCCACACAACATACTGCAGACTCATGTCATTATGGAATAATCATGATAAAACATATATATTTGGCATAGTGGTGATCAGTGGGGCTAGAAATTGATGTAACTTCCCCCAATGATGGCACTAGGAGGACATAACACATTCTTCAACACCACTTTGGGAGGAAATGGTCATGACTGAGGTAGCTCCGTGCCGCAAGTTCTTTGACTCATCTCGATGATACCACTATACTACATGTGAATGAATTAGCTGATGTGGAGCATGCAAGTAGACCATTTGATTACCAGGAATTGAGGTATCCCGTTAATACACATCATGGAGACCATCGATAATGAAAATGGTTCCTAAGGTACCTCGAAAAATCTATAGAGTGTGAATGAATGAGCTAAAATCAAGTAATCCACAAAATTGATCAACATGGGCCAATTGTGAAAGGCCACTATCAACTGTAAGGAAACTTGGCACTGCTGACTGCAAGCTCCAAGGTACTAGACTATTTATAGATCTACATATTAGATAAGGTGTTGAAGTCGATGCAAACATATCCATCAAAGCAGGGGCTTAAGGAATCTCCCATCGTCAACATGAAACTAACACCAAGATAAGGTCAAATGATAGTAGCTAATAATTTAGGCACAATTGACAAAAGGATGGATGACACAAAATATATGATGATACTTGAATATGGTTTACTTTGACTAAGAATTCCCTTGGAAATATAACAATATGCCAATAATGAATTTGGAAGAATAGATTGAATAATGACAAGAATACATGATGGTGACACAGGAGGCATCAGCAAAACCCATAGAGTGGAAGGGTAACCAATTAGGTGAGATACTGACACAATAACAGAGTGACTTGAATCATGCTAATGGTGTGGTTCTAAAGTAGGTCAGAAACCAACTAGAGTACAAATCAAATAAGTGTCATGTTCAAGGGTGACATGCAACTGCCATGATATAATATGAAAGGTGAAAAATAATCTCACTCACCCATTTTTATAGTGTATCCCCTTCGTACTTTAGTGAGAAAAAAAGGGAAGACAAGTGAGATCGATAGGTTCCTTTTTCATTCAATTTTAATGAGCATGAAAAAGTGATAAAATAATACTCGAAATGGTTCCTTTTTTGTGATTTATATAGTGAGGCCGAAAAAGAGATAAAATTACACTGGTGTCCTTCTCATGATTTAACAATATTAAGAATGAAAAAGATATCTCTTACCAACTTTCATCTCAACTAACGAGTAGGAAAATATGGAAAGAACTCAACATTTTCATGTAGATTTAATGAGCATGAAAATAATGCAAAAGAGGCTTGATATTTTTATTATTTAATGATCATGAAAAAGATGAAAACAAAGAATATTGTTCCAGAGAGATGAGTGGTATAATGGCATACATCTTATTCCAAGGTTTATGGAACCTTATAAGCAAAGAAAAAGTAGCGATGAAGGTTTTTGGGAATGCAAATCCACTCATCGCAGTAGTCTCTCTGAAAGGTGATGATGGGTTGTGAGATGGATAAAGGTTGATGCAAAGGAAATAGGTTGAGAAGGGTTTCAAGGTTGGTGAGAAAAATGAATAAAAACATCGTTATGACAACATCTAGCAAGACATGGAGGACTTTACACATAAGCAATCATAAATCAACAAATAAAATTGTGAGGACCCTATATAGGAAATTATGGTGATAAATAATGGACAAAGAGAGACATAAGACTTTATTTCATTCTCATGGTGGGTACTAAAGAGAATCCCTAAACCTACGAATGATCACAACATGGGCACCTAAACAACAATTGGGTGTTATTATAGGGCACCCATGAAGGGTAAGTACTATTGAACAAGTTATGAAGTGAAAAGAGACATCGCTAATGTTGCATCCTAGTGGAGTGGGCGCTAAGGAATAGTGAAATGTTTATGGAAAAGGTCAATAATATAGTGATAAGATTAATGATTCCTAATCCTATATGTCAGTTTCAGCTATATACCTCAAGGAAGTAGTGAATAGTTTTGTCATTTTTTTTAATGATGTAATATATACATATGTACAAAACATGTGACAACCTAATAGGTTATCTAATGTAGTTCCCACTATTGGTCACAGGCCAAGGATCCTAATTGACATATGGCACACAATGATGGGGCTATGCCACATCCAATGGAATTTCTATGTTCCTAAAGGTTGATGATTCTAGGGAGAGACTAGAACCACGATATTATCAGGAATGACTTGAGGACATAATAGGTGAATGGTAGCATGAGCTCAAACGAATCCATGATGAGGGTGATCAAGACAAAAAGAAGGTATGAGACATTTGTCGATGGGGGAATGGTGAGTGGATAATATAGTGGAAAGTTTAGTGCTAGAAATCTTTGACTTGACTTGGTTCGAGAGTGATACTTCATTGGATGACTTGAGAGATTCCCCCTAGCTTCATTCAATATTTTGAGTGCCAAGCTTCAAAATTTCAATTGCAAGAGATTAAAGGAATCATGGGGCATAACGTCATTTAGCTTATCTTGTGAGTGTCTTGTGAAACCATGACCTCCAAGATGATATTATATAAAGGAAAATCAGTATTAAGGGAGTCATGTGAAAGTGATGGAGTGACAACCCATGTGGGAAAAGTATCCATATCATATTCCATATTAGGATGGAGTCTGTAACTAGTGTCATCAAGTGGTGGTGGGACAAATAAAGAGGTGATTACTCCTACAAAAGGTGTCATTTTGTCCCATGAGATTTGCCTTTTGTAAGCGTCACCTAAGGACCAAGAGGTCTAAGGGATTCAATAGTGACTGAAGAGATCATGTTAATCATGGAACTAGATGTACATGGGTCCAGTGGAGCAAATGGAAATGTGTTCATTAATCAAGAGTCTTTGAGCATCCATGCTACAACACTTTCAGCAAGAATAGTGGAATCACCTACAAAGGGTACCATTTGACTATCATGAAATCACATATTAGGGTTGTAGATGTCCAAATGGTCAATGGTGACTATCTTACCCTGATGGGGGAACATCAAAACACAAAATAATGATGACACAATAATAGTCATGGCATAAAACCAACTTCACCCAAGAAATAGGTTATAATCAAGTGGTGCATTGATAAATTAAATCTCAACAAATAAGGTTTTTCCCCAAGATCAATAGCCAAAGCGAGGAGCACCCCTTGAATATAAAATTTATGGCCAGCATAAAACCAACTTCATCCAAGCAATAGGTTATAATCATGTGGTGCATTGATAAATTCAATCTCAAAAAATAATGTTTTACCCCAAGAGCAATAGCCAAAGCGGAGAGCACCCCTTGAAGATACAATTTATGCCCATCAAAAGCCTTTAATGTGGATCTAGGTGGAGATAGCATTGGAAAACCTAGATCTTTCCAACACTTCAATGGTATGATGCAAGTTGATTCCCCCTCATCCAAGATGGTCCTGTGAACATGATATCGAAAAATTGGACCATTATGTGGAAGACCAAATGATGTGGAAGATGGGATTTTCATAAAGGAGGACCAAAGGTAATGATATTTTAATCCAAGGGATCCACCCCACCAATAACAGATAAAATTTCCTTCCATGGAACTAGGAAGCTTTGCAAAACTTCTGTGTGGACATAACAGATGAAGCTTGGGCTATATATTCAATAAGAATGTAGTTGTGACTGGCCTTTGCATTAGGATTATGCATAGTATTTCAAAGTGCACCCTTAGGCAGGCAAGGCATAATGTTCAATGATGGCTTATCAAAATGAATAAGGCCATCAACTGGAGGTTGGGTCACGACTCCAAGGTTGAGGTTCTGCTCTTAGGATTCTTGTAATTATTCGCTACGGTTGTGACATTAATGTATTTATTTCACCATAAATATATCTTTCATAGAAGATGAGGCATTATTATAAGTGCTTCCCCCACTACCCCGTTATTGAGGTGGTGGAGGGTGAGCAACTATATGTTGTTGTTGGGACATTAAAGGCTCATCAAGACAACAGTTTGATGAGAAATAGGTTGCTTTGAGAAGTATCAATGGATCTCATCCATCCAAGGGAACTCATGAGTAAGATGGTCATCCTCATAAATTTTGGAATGGAAATGGTTTTTCTCTTTATTCTCTTTGGCACGACTCCTAGTGTTCTCTTGGGTTGGCGATGTTCCTCGTTCCTCATTCAAATTTTTAGATTTTTTTTTGTTTTCTTCTTACCTCCTAGTTGCTAACAATTCTTAGTTGATGTGGATTGAACATAGTTGACCTAGGAGGTTGGAACAAGAGCATTAGGATTTTGAGTACAAGGCTTGCTAGACGAGGCACTAGAAGAGATATTCATTTGACCCATTTTAGAGGCTTGTTGGCCTATGCTTCTAGAAGATATGAATCCCACAAATCCATCAACATGGGTTTTGAGTTTGTGATTCATAGGATCAAATGATGATCAAGGAGCATTAGGAATAATATCATATAAGATACCCACATGAGAATAGATCAAATCATATATATATATATTAAAATTTGGGAGTAGAAGAAAAACACGCAGAGCTAGGGTATGCAGCAGAATAACCGTGTTGGGTACCATGGAGAGGCGAGAGGGGGGGAGTTCCACTCCCTCCTACAACCAGGCAGTCTCCAATCGATTCAAGAAACCACTAGAAGCTGAAACTGAGGTTTTAGGAAGAGGGAAACAGGAAAACAAAAGCTCACAGGGGCAGGCAGATACGTAGGAAGAAGTCAGACGAGAGAAGCGAATAGGAGGAGATAATTAGAATGCTGACCTTAGAAACCGGACTAGACCATGTAATCCTATTGCAACCATGACACCTTGAGTGGTGTTAAGTGATCCAGCGCTACAGGCGCATAGGGAGCACATGAAAACTTATGCATTAATATGTAAATTCATGGGGTTATGGCCAACAGAGAAGGCTTTACATACATGGATAAAGAATCATTGGAAACCTAAGGGAGATATAGTTCTGTACCTTGGATCCAAGGGTTTCTTCACTGTAGTTTTTACAAACATAGAGGATAAAGATAGTGTGGTTGAAGGAGGACCATACTTCTATGCTACTGCAGGCCTCTATATGCAGCCTTGGCTGATGAATTTTGTCCCGGAGCATGAGACATTCACTTCGATGCCGGTATGGATAAGGCTCTATTCCCTACCTCTAGATTATCGGTAGCCAAAATCATTAATAGCCATAGGCAATAAATTAGGGCATTTTTAAAAAATATCAGGGGCCACTATGCAAGGAAAATATACCTCCTTTGCCCGTATATGCATAGAGATGGACCTTTCTTGAGCTCTACTGGATGAAATAATTCTAGAAGTATATGACGAAGAATGGGTGCAAGCGGTGGACTATGAGCATGTTCCTTTCAGATGCCGTAAATGCCATGAACACGAGCATCTATTTAGAGACTGCCCTTCAAACAAAATTGAGAGAAAAATTAAAGCAACCTCAGGGAAAGAAACTGAAAGTTTTAACAAAGTGGGGAGCAGAGGTAAAGGAGGGAGAAAGAACCAGAATAAAATCATTGAGGAAAAGCAGATTAGTCATAGTAGGTTCAAGGTATTAGAAGAATAGGAGGAGCACAATAAAGCAAACCAGATACTAGAGGACAACCCTGCAAAGAAGGAAAAGGATGATAGCATGGAGGATATACCTGAAAACAACCAATAAAAGGAGGATCTCCCAAACACTATGGAACCTGACAGGGACCAGGAGATGATCCCGAGTGAGGTGGGAACAGAGGATCATGAACTGCAAGATATTCTTGAAAGGGAGCATCTCGATCTGGAAAAGTTCCTGGAGCAAGGAACTACCAAAGGAATGGATTCGCTACCTCAAGAGGAGTTTAATAGAGTGCAACAACTATTCCTCTAGATAAATCAGGCAAAAGGTTCGAGGGTCAAAAGAAACAATGATAGTCAAGATAACGGAGGGGTGAAAATGATGGAGGCAACATTGGGACAAGATCCTAAGAACCTAGGCAAGAAAAGAGGTGGGAAAAAACAGAATGTGTTGCTGATAGAGTGTGGAAAACTCATGATAAATTCAGGTAATATGAAAGACCTAACTAGTTACTCATTTACAAATCTTTCTTAATGAAGCTGACAACATGGAATATTAGGGGTCTAGGAAGTAAAAGGAAACAAAGAAATTTCAGCAATAGAATGAAAGAAGAAAAACCAGATATGATTTTTATCCAGGAAACAAAATGTTCAGTAGACAAAATAAGAGAGATACATAGTAAATGGCTTATCAAATATGAATATCTAGAAGTTAAAGCAGACAAAGCAGCAAGAGGAATTGTCACACTTTGGAACCCTCAGAAACTGGGTATCCTAGATGCTAAAGCATCTAGGAACTATCTATTAGTGGTCATCCAACCTTTGGGGGACAAGGAAGTTTATTTTCTCACAAATGTTTATGGTCCACAAAATCCAGAAGATAAACACATATTTCTAAACTCATTGGAGGAGTTAAGAGGAACATTTGGGTATCCCCTGGATTCTGGGAGTGGACTTTAATATGATTAGGTCTCTATCGGAAAAAAAAAGGTGGGACCATATCACTAGGTAGAGATTCTATAACATTTTAGAATTTCATAAACAACATGAGGCTTGTAGATACAGAGACAAGTAATGGTATCTTTACCTGGAATAATAAGAGGGGAGGAGCATCTCAAGTGGCATCTAAACTTGATAGATTCATTATCTCGGAGGGCCTCATCCTCACAAGCCATAACTTGGCAGCTATGATACTTCCTTTTAGAGGCTCAGACCACTGGCCTATTCAAATTGAAGCGTCCTTTATAAGAACTCCAAGAAATAGACCTTTCAGGTTTGAAAACATTTGGCTTACCCATCCTGACTTCATCAACAATATTGAAAGATGGTGGACATAAGATACGCAAGTTCAGGGCACTAAAATGTTCCTCCTACATCAGAGATTGAAACACGTCAAACAAAGGATTAAATATTGGAATAAGAGTGAATTTGGCAATATATTGGTAGCCAAAAAGTAGTTGAACGAAAACTACAGGAAATTAACCAAACCCTCATCATAGAGGGCTTCACAGAGGAGAGTAAGGAACAAGCTGATTATGTTCAATAAGGAGGGCAAGGCTTATGCAAGCAAGAGGAGATCTTATGGAAATAGAAATCGAGGGTATAATGGTTAAAAGAAGGAGAAAGGAATACCAAGTTTTTTCACAAATCTACCATGGATCATAAGTCAGATAACAGGATTTCAAAAATCAAAGATACTCAAGGAAAATAGCTCACTACGCACCAAGAAATAGAAACTGTTCTAGTTCAACATTTACAAGGCATAGTTGAGGAGCCTCTCATAGATAGATCACAATTTATCAAGGACTTCACAAAGCACATGCCTAAGCTAGTGACAAGAGAAGACAATTATAATCTTAACAATCCAGTGAATGAAGAGGAAATCAACGATGTCATCAAAGAAATGAAAAATGGGAAAGGTCCAGGTCTGGATGGTTTCAATGTTGACTTCTTCAAAGCATGTTAGGAAATAGTCAAGCAAGGTATCCTCAATGTGGTGGAGGACTCAAGGAAAAACAAAACTGTTCTGAAGGTGCTCAACACCTCTTTCATAGCCATGATTCCAAAGCAGAAAAATGCTATCACACCAGATATATTTAGGCCCATAGCATTACGCAATGTGGTGTACAAAATTATTTCCAAAGTAATTGCGAACATACTTAAGCCCCTTCTCCCAACTCTAGTGTCTAAGGAGAAAAATGGATATGTGGAAGGCGGGAAAATTCTTAATAAAATCATTCAATCTTACGAGGTGGTTCACTCACTTAACAACAATAAGCAGGTAGGTATGATCATTCAGCTTGACCTAGAAAAGGCTTATGATAAGCTGAGCTGGGCATACATCAAGGAAGTACTGATAGCATATGGCTTTGACCAGAACTGGATAAGATGGGTAATGGCCCTTGTAACCACCCCAAATTTTTCAATCCTCCTAAATGGCTCACCATCCAAGACTTTTAATCCCTCTAGAGGACTCAGACAAGGAGATCCACTCTCACCCTTCCTCTTTATTCTCATGATGGAAGGGCTAGGAAATGCGATTAAATATGCCAATGTAGAAGGCAAAATCTAGGGTATTAAAATCACTTTAAATGGGGATGCCTTGACCCATCAACAATTTGTGGATGACACCATGCTGCAGGGTACACCCACGGTCAAGGAAGATTGAGCCTTCAAACAAATCCTGAATGACTTTGCTATGGTTGCGGGGACAAAGGTAAGCCTAAACAAATCAAAGATTTTCTTTTTTAATATAGATATTGCTATTCAGAGAAACCTCACTAGAATTCTAGGCTTCTAAAGAGATATGCTACCCTCCAAATATTTGGGAGAACCTCTAACAGATAAACCTCTGAGCAAGGCATTTTGGGAGCCGATTACTAATAAAATACAGGACAAAATCTAGAAATGGACAAACAAGGCTTTGAATTTAGCAGGATGGCTAGTGCTTACAAACGCTATCCTTCAAATTGTCCCCATCTTCATGCTTTCAGCCCTTCCAGCTCCTAAAGGAGTAATGCAACACATATTAAATATCCAAAGGGGTTTTCATTGGGGCAAAGGGGAAGAGAAAAAGAAACAAGCTTTGGTAGCATGGGAGAAGATATGTAAGCCAAAGATACATGGAGGTTTGGGATTTGATGACCCTGAAACCCTAAACAAAGTCTTGGGGGAAAAACTATGGTGGAGATGGCTAAAAGAATCGGTTTCCCCTTGGGTCAAAGTCTGGAAACAGAAATATGCAAGCAATTGGAAAGAAATGGATTACATTAGGATGTCTGGACTCATCAAAGGCTCCCACATTTGGAACAAAGATTGGGATAATAGAGCCATAGTTCAGAAACATAGTTTCTAGGAGATCAGAGATGGAAACCTTACATGGTTTTGGGAGGATAATTGGCAACAAGAACCCAAACTGTTAAAAGAAAAATTTTTCAATCTCAAGAATGATACTGACGACAAAGGGTTACTTAGAGTAAATGAATTTTGGGATCAGGAAAGAAGTGATGGAAAATGGAAAAAATTGAAGAACCCAGTATACAATGACAACTCCCCATTAAAAGCCCAGGCAGAGGCTCTTACAATCATCTTGGAACAGAGAAAGATTCTGAAATCAACATCTTCAAACCAACTAAGATGCGGGTAACAATAATGAAGGCAACTTTAACCTTAAATAGGACAAATGAATGGCCTTGGGGCTCGACTTCCCAAACCCTGATAAGGTATGGAAGGACCTATGGCAGAACCAAAACTGGATGAAAATTAAACTATTCATGTGGTTAGTGCGGCGTAAAAAAAATTCTGACTTAGGAATACCTCAGGAAAAGAGGGGTAGTTGGTCCATCTAGATGCCAGCTATGTGAATTACAAGAAGAAACTATGGAACACTTTCTCAACCTATGCTGATTCACCTCCACCTTATGGAATTGGGTGGCTTCAATCTTTAGACAAACAGATAGGGACATTGGCAGCATCACCGATACATTGAAGAATTGTAGGAAAAATTTCTCTACAAATGAAATAATCAACAAAGTGTGGGCTTTGGTTCTAGGCTTTATAATCTGGGATGTCTGGAAAGAATGCAACAATAGAATCTTCAAGAACGGGATTGGGTCACCCTACAACATCACGACTCAGATTATAAGACAACTCAAAGACATTGTAGGAACCCTCATAAAAAACCTCCCTGATAACAAACCTCAAGATCAGGATGAGCAAATACTTCTAAATTTGGGACTTGTTATCACTCAGGTTGTCCTTTTGATCAGCAGCAAAAGGATACGGCCGTGGTAACCACAGACCAACTTTGGACTGCAAGTTCTAGCCCACCTGCAGTCAGAGAGGGCTCTCTCTTTCTGATTTAGCTCTGTTGAAGATGATTTTAGGCTAGATATAGAGTTCTAGGTGTTTTGTTTTGATTTTGGTAGGAAGATTGATATTTTCAAGAAAGAGGCAGGTATAGTGTGAAAGTTTCGAACCATTGGGCATGGAGACAAGGAGTGGGACTACTGGTGCATTTTCTTGGTCAAAAGAGAGAAATATGGAGCAAGGTAGCTGCACATGGAACAATGTTTCAGGTTAAAAGGATGGAAAGAATGCTAAGGGATGAGAGGCAATTAAAAATCTCTCAATTAGCTTAACAGAGAGGCGAATGAGCTCTATCTAGGAGCAGTAAAGAATCCCTAGACAACTGTCAAACATAGATGAATTAGGGTAAATATGAGCCACGGGGAATTCATATTCATGTCCAATTCAGTTCAGATGAAAACATAAAGAAACAACAGAAATTGAGCCTAGAGTGCAGTTAAACAAGTTCTAAGCTAATCTTTCTTTCTGCTATTTAGATGGTGAAAAAATGAAAACAGAGGTAAGAGGCACTTATTGAGTCATGTTGCAGCATAAGAATTCCACATTTACTTCCTCAGGCCATTAGACACAGAGTAGATAGTCATTCCCCCAATCTTTTCAGCAATCTTTGATTAAGTAAAACATATCAGGTATACAGTGATAGTCTCTAGTGAAAATTACCAATCGACCAACCCTTAAAACAATACAGAGGGTGGTATATATAGGGAAAATTCTCCAAAATGGTCTTATTACAGCTTGACCTAAACAGGTCTGAATGAAATGACTACTTTAACCTAGTCCTATCAGAAATAAATGCAAGAAAATATTTTTGGGCTGCGCTGAGGGCCGTCGTATCAAAACTGAGTAAATCTGTTGTCCTCAGTGGCTTGGTGTAGTGCTTTTGCAATAACTATGCTTGAGTCTTTGCTTCATTTCTGTTCGGTGGCTGTAAATGCTTTAATTGTGATTTGAGAGCTTTAAATGGCCGCCACCACTTTTTTGACTTTGCTGGGGGGGTCATCAATGTTCAGCGATTTCAAGCCCCTAAAAAATCTTCACTGATACTCTTTTCCGCTTCTTCGATGTGCTGTGGTACTGAAATTGTCAAATCAATATTTAAGGGCCACTGTTCGGCCTTCTGTTTCCTTTAGAACTGCTTGTTGCTCCTTTTTGAATGTCTCGCAAAGAAAAACGGGCCATTCTGCGCCTTTCGGGCTTGCTAGGGGCTGCGCGATGAGGGTTTTTCCACTTTGGCCCATTTCCCATAGCCTAGTGCGATTAGGCGCTAATTTCTCATGAAAAACTGCCTCAGAATTTGAATCCGGGCTTCCTAAGCACGATTTTCACCTTCGCGCCCTTTTTGCTAGCATGACGTCAGCGGGTGGGAACCAGTACGGCGGATTACGTCAGCATGATAATGTTAGTAGGGTGACGTCAGCATGTACGGTGGGTGATGTGGTAGTGATACGATGGCAGTGACATGGCAGGGTGAGTTGGTAGTACGGTGGCAGGAGGTCGACGCAGGCAGATGACATCAGCGGGTGACGTGGCACTGACGCAGGAGGGCGGAAGCGGTTTTCGGTTTTGGGTGCACCGCTTTTGGGCAGATAGCGATATCGGAGGAGGGGCTCCACCACGGCCGAGTGGGTGACGCGTGGCGGGAGTACGGCGAGAAAACCGCCCATCTCCCAGACGCTAACCCTCGGGCTGTTTGGGATATGAGGAGGCCCGCCCACCGTAGATCTGGGGCGCGGGCGATCGGATGGCCGGCGGCATGGACGGGGCGGTTGAGGGTTAAGGGATGGGCGCGCAAATATTCAAATTTTAATATAATGCCGCTGAGGGTTTAAAACTTAGGGAATGTGGGTTTTTGGGGATTTTTTTTTTAAGTGAGCGGGTCGAATATTTGGTGGGTAAGACCTTAGGATGAGGCGGAAAATGGGTTTTTCAGGGTTAGGGCTTAGGGGAAATGGTTATTAGTTTGACCAGAGGTCAAACTAACCCCTGTAAGGACACGAATGAGCTAAAAACAGCCCCAACTGGACTGTTTTTTCCCGGACTTAGATGAATAGGGCTATAGTGCCAGGGAGGGGGTATTATTATATTTTTTGGGATTTTTATACATAGTTTTAGTATGGGAAAGGGAAATAGATAGGGGGCTATATAGTACAGTCAGTAGTTAATATGAAAAGCGATAAGAAAGCGCTAAGTATGTGAATCTTAGGTTGCAAAGGGAAAATAGAGTTTGTAGAAAAGGTATGAGTGCCTCTAAGTAAAGCAGATCTGTACTTAGGCAAATGATATGAAAATGATGAAACTAAGAGGAATCAAGCAGATCTTGACCTCTTTGGGGAAGTTAGTAAGTGATTTGGGGAAGAAGAAGAAGGGGAAGTTAGTAATGTCCAGTTTGAGCTCCTGCAGATGAAAACTGCCTCCAACTTATGATTTGAAAAATATAACATTTTTAAAACACAAAATTGATCATGAATCATCATTCTGCAACCTCAAAACTACCTACCCAGCCTACTGGCCTAACATTTTTTCCTTCTTTTTGGTTTTGGTGCACTTAGACTTGCAGACCCAGCTTTACAATTTTTCTTTTTTCTGTCCTCCTATCTAAGTCTACACTTATTTCTGCCAAGGACCTAGATTAAGCAGTTGGGCTCCTTTGATTCTCTACCTATCTACAAATCTGCCAAGATTAGGCTGTTTGGACATATATTATTCTCTATATTCTAAGATAAGAAATTGAAACCTAGGGAGGCCAATATTAAACTATTTGGCCCTCCCTTTTATAGAACCTTCTTAAAAAATGGTTAAGTCATCAAAATTGGAATTCAGCAGTGGCATTTGGACTAGCACACTTTCACAGTTTCTTCTCTGACCTCTTTTGGAAATATGGAACCTTGCAGCATGAAAGATGACATATTTGGCATGTAAAAAATGTCAATCATGAAATATGAACACCTATTGCAACAGGAGGCTAACAATGGCTCCACTTGGGGATGGCTTTTCCTTGTGAAAAGCCAAGAACAGCAGGTCAGAATGCCTGATCTTCTGCTGTTGCTGTAGATTGAAGAAACTTCTTTATGCTGGTTGTTAGATAATTGAAACTTTGTAATATGAACAACCTTCTCCTCAACTGAAATATTGTGAAATGCATAGCACTGCCTGCTTTCTTTTGCGTGCTTGCTGTTATGTAGAATGTTGCTTGAGCATTGTACCTTTGAAACATTCTCAAAACATGGATCAATACTGATGTGTTTGCTTTACTTTTGCTTTGACCAAGGGTGCTGATATGAAACTAAAACACTCCTCTGTTTTGATACTTTTGACTGAACACTGCAAACAACTTCCCTCTACCATGAATTGCTGTGATGTGACTGTGCTACTCTTGCTGTTTTGTTGAGATTAGTGCAGAAACAAAGCTTTTTAAAATTGGAATACTTGCATTGGTTGTGTCTTCACAAGATTTACTGCTGCTCCTCTAACATTCGGAAAAATAAAACAAAATGTTGATATATACAAATATTACTGTACAAAAGATATATACAAAGCTGCACTGTATCCCTTAAAAGGGATCATGGTAATGTTTCAGCATACGGCCATTGACAGGGCCTTCTTCAATAGTGCTGCCCTCTACAAATTTGAGAAAATAAGTTTTATTTCCCTGAACAACAGAAATAATGAATGGTCCTTTCCATAGAAAATCAAACTTGGCATGTTTGCCCTTGTCTTCTATTCGTGAGTCCCACCTTAGAACTTTGTCACCAATGTAGAAATCCTCAGCCTTGACTCTCTTATCAAACATCATTTTGAGTTTTTCTTGCAAAATTTGAGCTCTGTCATAAACTTTCTCTCTGGTTTGTTGAAGATGAATGGTCTGATTAATCCTTCTTTGAATGTCACTTGGTTCAGCCTGAATTTCCTGTAATAGTCTAATAGTAGGGATGCCCAAGGATGAAGGAAATCTGGCCTCCATGCCATATACTAGCTCATAAGGGCTCATCCCGATGGATCTCTTTGTTGAAAGTTTGTCTGCCCATAGGGCATTTAGCAGCTTTTTGTGCCAGTTCTTCTTGTTCTCTTCTAGCACTTTCTTTATGATGTTGATGAGGCTCTTGTTGGATGATTCGGCCAAGCCATTACCTTGAGGGTAATAGGCTGTAGAGTGGCCCAAGGTAATATGAAATTGGTGGCAAAAATTGATCATTTTTTTGGATTTGAAGGCAGCAGCATTGTCAGTGATGATTTTCTTAGGGCAGCCAAATCTAGAAAGGATATTGCACTCAAGGAATTGGATAATGATGGTGTCATTGGCTTGCCTACAGGGGATGGCTTCAACCCACTTGGTGAAATAGTCAGTGGCTGTTAAAATCCATTTGTGCTGGCCTGAGGAAGAGGGATGGATTTCTCCAATGAAGTCAAGACCCCATTGTTGAAAAGGTTTCTCGGTTGATATGGGTTTGAGGGGCAGGGGCAACAACTTTCTTTTGCCCTCAAAGATTTGGCATTTGTGACATGACATGGCAAACTTCTTTACATCTGCAAAAAGAGAGGGCCAGTAAAAACCAGCCCTTAAAATTTTATCAGCAGTGGACTTCCAATATAGATGTCCTCCATAGTCACCTGCATGGAATTCTTTCATGACATTGTTAGTTTCATTCATGGTTAAACAGTTATTTCATGATTTCTCCAAAATAGTGCACCATCTGTAACACAAAACTTTAAAGCCTTCATTTTCAAAAATCTTTTCTTGGTTTTGGACAATCCTGGGGGAGCAAACAGGTTTAACAATACAAAACATATATCAGCATACCATGGGGATTGAAAAAAGGTTTCACTGATCTGTGGAGTCGCCAGCTCCTGTTCATTGTCCAGTTGGTTAATGTCCAAGGCTTGAAAGTTTGTTTCGGACATCAGTTTGGCTAAACCTTGCCCCTTTATTAGTTTGGTTGGTTTTATTTCTATGTCATACTCAAGGATGTTTGCAATCCACTTGCCTCTTTTTCCCTCTAATCCCTCTTGAGTTAGTATGTCTTTTACAGCAGCATGTGGGACATAGGCAATCACATGTGAATATAATATGTATACTCGGAAATCCTTGATGGCCTTAACGAGTGCATAGGCCTGCTTCTCCATTATTGGGTACTTCAAAGGGGCATCTCTTAAGGCTCGGCTGAAAAAAGCAATTGGCTTTTCAGCTCCCTGTTCATCCTTTTGTAAAAGGACAACAGCTATAGTATGATCAGATGCAAAAGAAAAAATGATAAAATCTTTGTCAAATTGTGGGCTGGTGAGGACAGGGGTTTGGGTTAAGGCAGATTTTATACTCTCAAAGGCCTGCTTGGTTTCAAGAGACCATTTTACCTTGGCATCCTTTTTTAACATGTTGCTTAAGAGTCTTATCAGCTCGGCTAGATTTGGAATAAATCTCCTTAGGAAATTGATCTTTCCCAGGAATGCTTGCAGCTCTTTTATGTTTCTTGGATATGGGATTTGGAGGATGGCTTGGATTCTTTCAGGATCAATTCTAATCCAGTCTTTTGATATGATGTGGCCAAGTAATTTGCCTTCTTCAAGGCCAAAGAGAGACTTCTTGGGATTCAGGGAAATGCCATATTTCCTACATGTCATGAATATTTGCCGTAAGTGTTTGAGGTGCTCTTGATCAGATTTGGAAAATGGGGTCAAGTCATCAAGGTAGACAACTAGGAAATCATGTATTTCTTTGGCAAATGCAATATCCATTTCTCTTTGAAAGGTAGCACCAGCGTTTTTAAGTTCGAATGGCATCTTAACATACTTAAATGTTCCCCACGGTGTGGTAAAGGCTGTCTTGTCTTGGTCATCCGGGTGAACAAGTATTTGATTGAAACCTGAAAAGCCATCTAGCAAAGAGATTCTAGATGACCCCACTACTGTTTGTAGGATGTGATCCATTTTGGGCAAAGGATAGTGGTCTTTTAGGGAGACTTGGTTTAAATTTCTCAGATCTACACAAAGTCTAATCTCACCTGTCTTCTTTCTTGTGGGAACAAGATTGGATACCCATTCAAAAAATCTGATGGGTGTTATGATACCTGCTTCAAACATTCTTTTCACTTCCTTTTCAATCAAAGGGAGAAGCATAGGATTAATTCTCCTTAGTTTATGTTTGAAGGGTTTTTGGTTTGGTTTTAAGGGGATGGTGTGTTGTATTACTGAGGTGTCATAGGACTTCAAGTCCTCATAACTCCAAGAAAATACATCTTGGAACTCTTTAAATAAATCAATATACTTGGGCTTTTGATCAGGTGGCAAATTTTTGGATAGTTTGATCATTTTTGGCTTCTCTGCTGTCCCAATATTGTGTTCCTCTATATCAGAATTCAGTGGTTGCATTTTTGGTTTTTTAGGAACATCATTTGCATCGAACATGTCTTCTAATGGAGTTAGGCCAGCAGGCAAAAAGTTATCCTTTAAGTCAATGATCTCTGTCTCTGTTTTGGCTATTTCCTCCAAATGCATTTGTTTCAGCTGTTCTATGTTTGTTTTGTCAAAAACAGTTGGATTTAGGATTTGTTTGGCTGTTGCAGCTGTTACAGCCTGCTGATTTTCATTTGTTTGCCATTGGGAATCGTTCATAGCATCCATGTCAATGTTAATATTTGCAAACTCATGCTCAAGAGTGAGGAAATTATTAATCTGGGCATCATTTTCGAACACTTGCCAATCTTTAATGTTATTTGGGACAGCAGGCCTATGTTTTCTTTCAACTGTAAAATGATGATTTGGCCCAAAGGGAAGCTTGCATGTACTAGCAAAGGTGGCTAGGTTGTGTGCATGAATGTTATGCTCTCTTGAGATCTTGGCCAGCTTGAATTCCGTGAATGCATTGAGTATATTAGTGGTAGCAGTCCTATAAGCCCTCATTCTATTGTCATTGGTAACAAAGTTACCTTTCATCTGTTGTATGATTAAATCAAAGTCACCTAAAATGGACACTCTTGTAGTTCCTAAAGCTTTGAGCAGTTTAAGGCCTAAAAGCAAAGCCTCATACTCTGCCATGTTGTTGGTGCATTTAAAGTTCAGTTTGTAGGCATGACCTTCTGCATGATTGTTATGTGTATTGTGAATCCATACACCTGCCCCTGCTCCTGACTTGTTGACAGAGCCATCAAACTCTAAATACCATGTGATTTCTTGCTTGTGGTTAGTACTGAGAGTTTCAGTCATTCTTGCAGTGGGCATATTTGAAATTTCTGTTTGGGGAGTTTCTTCTTGTATGCTGGTTGCATTGACTGTTTTGACAATTTCATTAGTATGTGCAACTGATTCTTCATTGATGTGTGCTTGTTGTTCTAGAGCCAAAGGCTCATCATCAGTTAGAGAATTTGTATTATCATTAAACAAAATAAAAGAATCCATATCAGAATGGATTGAGTAAATGGGAAAATTTTCAGGCTTGCTCTCACTACTTACCACATATTTCATGAGTGTTTCTCTGTACAGTCTCTTTGGTTGCCCAAAAACTGAAATAATGGCATAGGAGAGGTCTAACTGAAGGGATCCTTGGAGATTTTCTCCCCATGATCTTGATAGGAGCATACCGTACTTTGGTGGGATGTCAGCCACCACCACATCCATGAGGATGGTCTTGTTGGGAAATTGGACTAAGGGGACACACAAGTCTTTGATGAGGCCTAAACATTTGACTTGACTTGAGTCAAGGGAAAATAGATCTTTGTAGGGTCTTGTGATATCAAGGTTCAACTTTTCCATTATTGCTTTGGTCATAAGATTGTGCGATGCTCCTGAATCAAACATGGCATTGTGCAAGATTTTGTCATGTATATGTAAACTGACATAAAAGGGCAAGACAGATCCATATGTTGACTTTCCATTAACTTCTGGACCAAACAGCAGTTCAGGGGTATCATTCAAAACATTTGCATCATCCTTATTCTCTGGTATTTGAAGTGATCTTTGAATTTGTTGCCTATATACATCGTGTTTGGCTAGTCTAAATTAAATGGCTTTTCCAATGGAGTCTTGGTGTTGATAATGACAGTTTTTTCTTCTTCTTTTGAATTACCAGCGATTTTCTCTTGTTTATCAGTGTTATGGGAATTGGTTGCTTGCGGTTTTTCAGCTTTAGGAGGGCTTTTCGGAATATTAGTCCAACTTTGCTCAGAGGAAGAAGGTGGCAGAGGCTGATCAATAGAAGGCTGTATTTCTGTTATCTCTTCTACAGTCACTTGATGTGGGTTTGAGACAGGTATACCAGCTGGTTTTGTTATGACAGCCTTGCCTTTAATCTTGTTGGGCTGTTTGCCATCCTTTGGTTTTCTAGGTTCAGAAATATCAATGGTCCTAGTTCTCAGCTTATATTGTTTGTGGACCTCATACACAGCAGTATCATAACCTTGTTTAAAATCAAAAGACTCACCAGACTTAGTCTGAAATTGACTAAAGTCAAGCTCATCTTGGTCTTCTTGGGACAGAAAAGTTTGATGCTCACCCTTTAGATCCATCAGATTCATGTGAGTGTCTTCTATGGGTTCACTGGAAGTGGATGCTTCTACATAATTCTCATGGAAGGGGGGTCTTATGTCATGATCTGGGCTTGACCTACCAACATTTGTGTTCTGCGTTTTCCTAAAATTTGGGTTCCTTATGGTATTGGACTGTTGTCCTTCCCATGATGACTTCCTCTCCACACTTTCTACTCTGTCTCCCAGCCTTTGCATGCCAGTGATAATAGCATCAAGCTTTTGTTCTAAGGCTGAGGGTTCTTCCTTAAAGGTGGTTCTTCTTTCCATTCTAGCTCTGTTTCTTTTGGCAATTAGGTTGGCCTCTATGCTAACAGCAACATTTTGCATGTCTGCAAGGGTCTGAGGAGCTCTTTCTTTTAACTGGTATGCCATATCCGGGTCGAATCCATCAGGGAATTTATACAAGGCAAGGTCAGGTGGGGGTCTTAAGTTCTGTGGTATTGCATTATAGACATTATTGAACCTTGCACAGTACTCCAAAACAGTCTCCTGAGGACCTCTTTTAATTGTATCATATTCAGCTAGTATGTGCAAGGGGTCTTTCTTTTTCTCCCATCTGTTGGTAAAGGATTGGTAAAGCTCATCAGGAGTGGTTATAGAATTTGCGGCAAGTGATCTGAACCAAGTTCTTACATCACCTATTAGACTCTGAACAAAAATTTTCATTCTCACGCTATCATCATCTATTTCATAGTTTTCAAAATAGTCCTGCATCTTCTTGGTATGCTGTAGTGCAGTGAAAGGACCAGTACTATCAAAATATGTAATTTTGGATTGGTAATCTTGAGGCAAGGCCCCAGGATTAGCAGGCAATTGCAGGGGTGCATATCTATTAGCCATATTGACAGGGATAAGTGGAACAACAGGGACGACAGGGATAATAGGAGTAACTGGAACAACAGTAGTGGTAGTTGTAGTATGTGCAGTGAATGGAGGTGTGGATGGAGTGCTTTGCGATGTGGATGATGAACAAGGGGAAGTAGGGGCTGAACGAAATAAAACTTTAACAGGGGTTTGAACACAGCTTGGGTGAGCTGTTTCAGGACTCAACTCAGCAAAATCTTCTTGTCATTCTTGCTTCCTAAGGATCTTTAAGATTAAGTTCGGATTTTCAAAAATAGCTGGAGAATTTGGGTCTGGATTTGACCTTGTGTATCGTGGATTCTTCTTGGGAGCCAGCTTCCGAATTGTTTTTGGTATTTTTCTGGGAATGCTATTAGAATCAGCAAGGGACTGATCAAATTTTGGAATAGCTGTGTATAGCTTAAAACTAGCATGAAGATTGACTGAAGCAGCTTTTATTTACTTTTGTTAATGCAAAGCAAAAAATAGTTTCAAAGGCTTCCTGGCTGATATTCAGGCTTCATCTGTAGTTTTAAGGAATATACAACAATTAGAAAATCGATTTTTCCAACCTGTTTTATAAAATTAACTGAGGACGGTCCCCAGCGGAGTCGCCATTATGTTATCACTCAGGTTGTCCTTTTGATCAGCAACAAAAGGATACGGCCGAGGTAACCACAGACCAACTTTGGACTGCAGGTTCTAGCCCACCTGCAGTCAGAGAGGGCTCTCTCTTTCTGATTTAGCTCTGTTGAAGATGATTTTAGGCTAGATATAGAGTTCTAGGGGTTTTGTTTTGATTTTGGTGGGAAGATTGATATTTTCAAGAAAGAGGTATGTATAGTGTGAAAGTTTTGAACCATTGGGCATGGAGTCAAGGAGTGGGATTGCTGGTGCATTTTCTTGGTCGAAAGAGAGAAATATGGAGCAAGGTAGCTGCACATGGAACAATGTTTCAGGTTAAAAGGATGGAAAGAATGCTAAGGGATGAGAGGCAATTAAGAATCTCTCAATCAGCTTAACAAAGAGGCGAATGAGCTCTATCTAGGAGCCGTAAAGAATCCCTAGACAACTGTCAAACACAGGTGAATTAGGGTAAATATGAGCCACAGGGAATTTATATTCATGTCCAATTCAGTTCAGATGAAAACATAAAGAAACAACAGAAATTGAGCCTAGAGTGCAGTTAAACAAGTTCTAAGCTAATCTTTCTTTCTGATATTTAGATGGTGAAAAAATGAAAACAGAGGTAAGAGGCACTTATCGAGTCATGTTGCAGCACAAGAATTCCACATTTACTTCCTCAGACCATTAGACACAGAGCAGACAGTCATTCCCCCAATCTTTTCAACAATCTTTCATTAAGTTAAACATATCAGGTATATAGTGCGAGTCTCTAGTGAAAATTACCAATCGACCAACCCTTAAAACAATACAGAGGGCGGTATATATAGGGAAATTCTCCAAAATGGTCTTATTACAGCTTGACCTAAACAGGTCTAAATGAAATGACTACTTAACCTAGTCCTATCAGAAATAAATGCAAGAAAATATTTTTGGGTTGCGCCGAGGGCCGCTGTATCAAAATTGAGTAAATGTGTTGTCCTCGGTTGCTTGGTGTAGTGCTTCTACAATAACTGTGCTTGGGTATCTGCTTCATTTCTGTTCGGTGGCTGTAAATGCTTTAATTGTGATTTGAGAGATTTAAATGGCCGCCACCACTTTTTTGACTTTGCTGGGGGGGTCATCAATGTTCAACTGTTTGGAGCCCCTAAAAAATCTTCACTGATACTCTTTGCCACTTCTTCGATGTGATGTGGTACTGAAATTGTCAAATCAATATTTAAGGGCCGCTGTTCGGCCTTCTGTTTCCTTTAGAACTACTTGTTGCTCCTTTCTGAATGTCTCGCAAAGAAAAACGGGCCATTCTGTGCCTTTTGGGCTTGCTGGGGGCTGTGCGATGAGGGTCTTTCCACTTTTGCCCATTTCCCGTAGCCTAGCGCGATTAGGTGCTAATCGCGCATGAAAAACTGCCTCAGAATTTGAATTCGGGCTTCCTAAGCACGATTTTCGCCTTCACGCCCTTTTTGCTGATGACGTCAACATGATGTCAGCGGGTGGGACCTAGTACGGCAGATTACGTCAGTAGGGTGACGTTAGCATGTACGGCGGGTGACATGGCAGTGACACGGTGGCAGTGACGTGGCAGGGTGAGTTGGCAGTACGGTGGCAGGAGGCCGACGCAGGCAGATGACGTCAGCGGGTGACATGGCGCTAACCCAGGAGGGCGAAAGCGGTTTTCGGTTTTGGGCACACCGCCTTTGGGCAGACGGCGGTATCAGAGGAGGGGCTCTGCCATAGCTGAGAGGGTGACGCGTGGCGGGAGTACGGCGAGAAAACCGCCCATCTCCCGGATGCTAACCCTCGGGCTGTCTAGGATATGAGGAGGCCCGCCCACCGTAGATCTGGGGTGCGGGCGATCGGACGACCGGTGGCATGGACGAGGCGGTTGAGGGTTAAGGGACGGGCGCGCAAATATTCAAATTTTAATACAATGCCCTCGGGGGTTTAAAACTTAGGGAATGTGGGTTTTTGGGGATTTTTTTGTTTAAGTGAGCAGGTCGAATATTTGGTGGGTAAGACCTTAGGATGAGGCGGAAAATGGGTTTTTCAGGGTTAGGGCTTAGGGGAAATGGTTATTAGTTTGACCAGAGGTCAAACTAACCCTTGTGAGGACACGGATGGGCTAAAAACAGCCCCAGCTGGACTGTTTTTTCCCAGACTTAGATAAATAGGGCTATAGTGCCAGGGAGGGGGTATTATTATATTTTTTGGGATTTTTATACATAGTTTTAGTAGGGGAAAGGGAAATAGATAGGGGGCTATATAGTACAGTCAGTAGTTAATATGACAAGTGATAAGAAAGCGCTAAGTATGTGAATCTTAGGCTGCAAAGGGAAAATAGAGTTTGTAGAAAAGGTATGAGTGCCTCTAAGTAAATCAGATCTGTACTTAGGCAAATGATATGAAAATGATGAAACTAAGAGGAATCAAGCAGATCTTGACCTCTTCGAGGAAGTTAGTAAGTGATTTGGGGAAGAAGAAGAAGGGGAAGTTAGTAATGTCCAGTTTGAGTTCCTGCAAATGAAAACTGCCTCCAACTTGTGATCTGAAAAATATAAAATTTTTGAAACACAAAATTGATCATGAATCATCATTCTGCAACCTCAAAACTACCTACCCAGCCTACTGGCCTAACATTTTTTCCTTCTTTTTGGTTTGGGTGCACTTAGACTTGCAGACCCAGCTTTACAATTTTTCTTTTTTCTGTCCTCCTATCTAAGTCTACACTTATTTCTGCCAAGGACCCAGATTAAGCAGTTGGGCTCCTTTGATTATCTACCTATCTACAAATCTGCCAAGATTAAGCTGTTTGGACAGATATCATTCTCTATATTCTAAGACAAGAAATTGGAACCTAGGGAGGCCAAGATTAAACTATTTGGCCCTCCCTTTTATAGAACCTTCTTCAAAAATGGTTAAGTCATGAAAATTGGAATTCAGCAGTGGCATTTGGACTAGCACACTTTCACAGTTTCTTCGCTGACCTCTTTTGGAAATATGGAACCTTGCAGCATGAAAGATGACATATTTGGCATGTAAAAAATGTCAATCATGAAATATGAACACCTGTTGCAACAGGAGGCTAACAGGACTGCAGGGGCTTTTTCCCAAGGGCACAAACAAGACAATATGTCATATAATAGCTGATAAGGAATTCTGGCAACCTCCACCTCAGGGTTTTTTGAAATGCAATAGATGCAGCCTCAAAATGAAACCCTGGTATGGCTGGTTATGGAGGAGTCATAAGAGATTAAAGAGGTTTCATAAACACCATCTTTCATTGCCATTTGGGGAATGCTGCCAATAATATTGCAGAGATTATGGCCATGGAACATTACCTAGAAATATTCAGGGACTCAAATTTACATAACATCATAATTGAAGCTAATTTCGAATTGATTATTAATTCGGTAAAGAAAATTGGTAATGGCTCAGCACCAAAAAAAGTGTCGAGACACTGGAGGTTACTGCAAGTTTATCAACATATTCACTCCCACCTACAAAACATGAGAACCATTAGTTTTATCCATGTGTGTAGAACAACCAACAGATTATCGGATATTTTGGCAAATGAAGGCGTGCTCTGTTCCAAAAGAAATATAAGATATGACTGGATAGGGACTCCCCAAGGACATTTGCGGGAAGAATGTTCCAGATAGGTGACCTTAGACAGAGATTTCTATCAAAGCAAGGAAAATAAGCAGGATGAAGACTGAGGGAGACAGAGGAATTTTGATCCATAGGGGGAAGCGGTATATGGCAAAGTGCGGGAAAGAGGTCAGGTACCCCTCTAAAGTCTGCACTTGGTTTTCAGTCAGGAAAATGCTCTCGGAGCTATATAAACTTATGGTTCTTAGGCTGGAAAATATAAACAGGATTAGTCTTTGCATGGACCCTAATTACATTAAGAAGGGCCTTTTAATTAATTGGGCCAAGGATTCATTTAAAATGGTGGCAGGTCGGCGAAATCGCAGCAATCCCATGAATTTCGCGTGGATAACAACAAGAACGTTAACAATAAAATCAGACCTAAAATTACTTAGGTGGGATATTTATCTAGCTTCGGGTTTGATTCAATGGTTAAGTTCCGTGCTAGTCGCATAGTCACATCGGGATCACGCGCATCTGGTGGATTTTGGGCAAGTAAAGTGCACGTGGGTTATCTCCCCAGGCGAACCTAAAATTATTTTTAAAGTCGGTTCATTGGGCTTATCGGGTCTAAGTTAGAGGATAAGGGGTGAGCATGTTAGCCACCTGAAATGCTTCTCGACCATTAGATCTTTGGAGGAACATTGCACGGTCTATGGAGGAATTTTTGTAATGTTTTGTGGGCCCTCAACCCATTGTTTGAGATGTTGTCTCGGTAACAAAGGCTATGGTTGGCTCGACATATAGGTGGGCCACACCTCCTTTGTTTTTAATGTACATTATGTAACTTTTTTAGATAATTGAATAGAAGGACCCACTCTAGCTTAAGCAAAAAAAAAGAGAATAGATCAAATCAAATTAATGGGAATGCAAAATAGATTTCTCCTTAGTTTGGGATCTTACCTTTGCCACATATTTAGCAATCATAGGCAACAAGGACTTATTGAACTGCTCAAGAATCACCTCATTAGGGAACTTGGTTTGGAAGAGACTTCCTCTTGTTCTGCACTCATGAATATGATAAAAAATGTGGGCGGAATTATGTTGATTGAAGTTAGTGAGAGTATCAGTCCTAGTCTCGTGTTTGATAGTAAATTTGTAGTGGTTGACAAAGGCCTATGATAAAGACATGAAATTATCATAAGTAGAACGCTATAAGTTAATGTACCATGTGGTAGCACTGTTGATATGAGTCTGTTGGAAATGATGCAACATTATGCTATCATCCATGAATGATTTTGATCACCACAAGTCGTTAGTGGTAATGTGGGTTGCAGGGTCTTCTCTAGACTTACCATCAAACTTTGGAATGTCTACTAGTAGTTTACAAGTGATAGGTGGCCATGTAATATTATGCTCTATGGGATTATTCATTAACATAGATAGATCAAGTAAAGTAAGTGTTACCATGAAAGGTGAGTTGAATGATGCTTAAGGTGCGGGTTAGGTGCCCCCATGTGACCTAGGTCGAGTAGGTACTCCAACCATAGCTTAGTTTCTAGTGTTATCTTGACTTGTGGAAGTGCTTTGTATCATGGAAAATTTTAAGCATGGAATTTAATCCTAAAGTTTAGTAACGTTGGTGAATATTATTAGTCCCTAATATGAAATTTGTAAAATTCTTGATGATATTTGTATAAACATATTTATATCTATAAT
Source organism: Pinus tabuliformis (assembly GCA_031772625.1). Lineage (NCBI taxonomy): Eukaryota > Viridiplantae > Streptophyta > Pinopsida > Pinales > Pinaceae > Pinus > Pinus tabuliformis. The sequence goes on from CM062807.1 coordinate 1,298,274,123, forward strand.
TATTTTATATTAGCCTATATAAAGTTTTGGCAATTTTTTAGGTAAAATAATTTTACACTATAAATGTTTGTTGAACCATTTTTAGAAAAAGTGGAAACTGACAATTATTTTTTGGAAAAGTCATGGAAAATAGCCCACATGAAAATATTAGCCCCTAAAATTTTCCCTGGTTTGGATAGAGGTGTTAGGTCCAACACCCATGTAAATAGGTTCTTGGTTAATTCCCACAAGGTGGATGCCCCCAGTGGAAAAAGGATTCCCAAAAGGTTGTTAACCTCCTAAAACAAAGGGTGTTTTGAAAGGATGACCAAAAGTATCATAACCCCATGGATTAAACATGTTGTGAGAGAAAGTGTTCCCTCCCCCTTGGGCATTACATGGAAAATTGGACCCTTGAAATGTAGATGTCCCTAATGATTAACTTCTAAAAGGGTTAGAAAACCCACTAGAAAGGAATTTACCCTTAGTTGTGATAGAGGAAGACATGGATGATGTGGAAGGATTCCAACCATATGGAAATCCATTATTGGGTATATTCACACTCCCTACTAAGATAACTACACCAATCATGGGGTGCAAGAAACTAGATGTTAACGAGAAGTTTGGCCCTCGTACATTGGACATAGTTACACTAGACATAGCAAGCTAGAACCTCCACTAAATATGAACGAACATGATGTGGTAGTTTATGTGAAGGTACCCATAGTGGATGTATTATACAAAGGAACATAGTATTCCTAAATATTCTTCTAGAATGGGGAGAAATGGTTATGAATGGATGTGTTGGGAACAAGACCTATGGTCATAGGGGTAGATGTAGAGATGACACATTGAAACCCATTAATCACTATAGTTGTTGAAACAATAGGCCATGTTGTGGAGGTAGATGTGTTATCCATAAAGAACTCAGTTAAAGGACTACGTAAATATCCATACAAGTCAACAAACCCACCTAAAGAGATGGGTGTCAAGGTATGGTGATGAGGTGGAAGAAAATGGTAAACCACTTGGTGAACAAAAGGTTTGACCTCTTGAGTAGCACCCACAGTGACCTAAGAAAAAGATATATCTATGGTGGGGTTAAGTTTATGCCTATAGTTTAGTGGACCCTCATCATATGGGGCAAAGCCTTCATGTCTACAAAATTGAACCAAAAAAAACTTTCCACAATGGCATCCAATGGTGACACAAGGGTGAAAAATATAAAAAAACCAAATGCCACTAAACATGATAAAAAAATACACACTATAAAAATTATATGGTAGCAAGCAAGCAAACTAGAGTCAAAGGGATCCCCTTGTAGTCGGAACCTGGTTAGTGAAAGCCCAGGTCAATTTTAAGGAAATGGCTGGGATACCTACAATGGCCTCCTACTTAATTGCTCTTATACTCCAAATCAAGTTGTATTATTAGTCGTGCAACACCCCCCAAGAGAAACGAGTGAGTTCTAACTAATTTTTTCCCCATGTTTAGCAAAGGAAACCCCCTCATCATCACCCATGATAGTTACCTAAGAATAGCCACTAAGGATACCACCAACAGTAACCCATATTGGGTGAACAATTCTCAATTAGAACTACATGCAAGGGTAGGGTACCTAAGCCTGAATCCTCTTAAAAGAGACCCCCAAGTAATATGTGCATCTCACACCACCAAGACAAAATGAAGTAGGGTCTATAACTTTATCAAACCTGATGTAGCCTCAAGATTGACCCTTGTGTGAGAAGGGCTTCCCGAGTGTGTGCGACTAAAAGTAAACTTACTCTCCCTAACTCAAGATACTATGTGTGTTTTATGGTCTCGGAGAGTTTTCCTTTCTCTGCTATTCTAAGACCCTAGCTTAATATAACGTTTGTTTGCTACTAGAGAAAGTGGAAAATCTCAAGTTCAATTTAATTATGCATTTATTTTATGGGTTTTTATTGAGTCAAGGGTGTTCTAGATGAAATTGTATGGTGTTATGACTCATCTTATACAAAGAAACCATGCAATATATGCACATGCAAGTATTGATTTCGATGAAACCTATAATAAAGAAAGGCGAGGGTATTTTTCTTTCAAATGCAAGTATGCAAACAGTCCTTTCTCTCTTTCATTAAACATTCAAATCCATTAAAAAAATAGAAACTTGGATACAACTATACAACAAGAAAAATAAAAAAGAAACAATAAATATACCTAATCGAAAAACTAAAAACCTAATCTACAAGAAAGTATGCACTAAGAGGAAAAAAGCCAACAAGTATCACACTCACAAGTAGACAAATACAAGTAGGCTATCAAGAAAATGTTGCTAGAGATGTATCTATCCACCATGTCTCCAATGGGAATCAAACCCAAGAGAGAGCTAAAAACAATAATTAGAAAACCAAAATATACAAATTTGAGGAAATTTTGGAAAATGTATAGTAACCAAGCTCAAAAACTAGAAATTTGGAAGTAGACACTCAATGGGCTTACAATAGTACCCAAAAACTAAAAACAAATTGAGTAAAACCCTTCAGAAAACTCTAAAAAATGTCTTCAACTCTCTATACATGAAAAAATGAGCAACAAAGGCCAAACAACACTTTGTTGTAGTGTTATCTGAGCATTAGAGAAGCCTTCAACACCCTAATTATAACTAGGGCCAAGAAACAAATGAAAAAATTGGTTTTAATGTTTTTAAGCACTAGGGTTTGAGATCTAAGTTAATGGTTGGACTTATGACTATTGTATATTATAGAGGACAAATAAAATCTAGAAAAAAAAAGGAAAGATAAAGGCTACAAAATGCTCTCACTAGGGTGTACCCAGTGGAGTTGCCAATTATATTATGGACAAATTTCACTCACAGTAATGAGTTATTTTACGTCTAGCAGACCTGCCTAGACAGAGGTTGTGTGAATAAATTGTAGTACAATATAAGGAAAAAACCCCAAGCACAAAAGAAAGAATCACATACAAAGTGGACATAGTTACCTTCCTACCATGAGGAATCCAACTCTATTTGATATTTCCATCTTGTAGGAGATCTCCTAGAGATCCTAGATCTTTCCCTACTTTTGAATCTCTACACGCAAAAGGGAAACTAAACCACTATTTTCCTGTAACAAAAGATTAGTGCATGCATGCATATAAACTCAAATAATAAATGTGAACATCAAAGGAACCCATGAATGAAATGGGGGGAATATTTATCACTTTGTATTAGTAGGAGTACACAGTTGGGATTTATGTAGCCTCTGCTCGAGTCATCTCCTCACCTACACTCACTGTTATCAATACCTATTTGTGTGAGCCTATCGTGGAAGTATATTATATAAGTTAAATTTCTGACAACATTTTGGCATTATAACTTTATCCTCCTTTGTGACTTATGGAGATCTTGTTTATATAAGTTTTTCTCAAGAGTGATCAAATTGAATCCAAAAACGTTTTGAGTTGTATCTAGGGTTTTTATCCTTATCCATTATGAGTGATCAAACATGACCCGATAAACTTTATCCATGCAAACCTTACACCATGCTTCTCCAACCCAATGGCACTGGAACATTGTTAGCCCTATGTTGCTCAAGTTATTCTGACATAGGGCATTTTTGTGCCTAGTGTTTCTTAGACATAATAGAAAGGAATAATTAAAGAAGCCTCTAATTTCACCTTTCTAGAGCCTTCCACAAATCACTCTTTGGCAGACTAACGTGGAAGGTGTTGTCCCTTATATTGGACCCAAAGAGGTGGATTTTTGAGCTATAAGACCCTTTTATTTATTTGTAGGCACCAACCTACAGGAGACACCAATCCCCTCTACTTGCTTCTTCACAAAGTATATTAGATGCTTCTTTCACCAAGTAAATTTGTTGTTTATTCCATCACCAGATATATTAATTGTGTATTCCTTCTTGAGGTATATTAATTTCTTATTAATTCACCATCTCGACTCTCTTCTTCTTCCTTCACCAAGTGTACTTCTCCTAAAACTTATTGCTTTTGGCTTCTTCCTAAGAATGAACTTGCACAACATTCCACTTATTCAATTCGATAAATCCAGTGCTAAAATTGTTACCATAGATGATACATAGATATCTATTATATGTCTCATCCATATTACATAGTATAAAACATCTCATAAATAATGTTATAGAAAAATTGCCAAGCTAACATGTTTGAAGCATGTTTCAAGAGAATTCAGGAACACTAAATCCCTTATAGCATATCTATAAATTAAAGTGAAACAAGGTTTTAAATTTCTTCCATAAGTACATCGATATATAATTTTTTGCTCTTCCAATATTCACAAGCTAAAACATCACACAGAGAAAATTGAAGTGAAAATACCAAACTAACATATTCGAACTAGATTTTATGAGCATTTAGGATGTGTAAATTCCTCAAACCATAACTTCAAAATTAGAGCGAATGAGGATATAAAATTTTATCCAAAGGTACTTGAAGATATTCTATCTATATCCTCCAAGTTTCATATTTTGAAAAGTCCCAGAAAAAATGTTATAGAAAAAATTTCAAGTTGACTTGTTTGATGAGTATTCAGGAATCGTAACTTTCTTAGACCATATCTCTAAAATTATAGGGAACAAAATTCTATGAATTTAAACACTATTAAATGAATATATTATACATCTATCTTCATATTTTCATATTCCAAAACATCCCAGTAGAAAATTTATAGTGAAAATTCCAAGCTGGCTCATTCACCCCATAAATCACATTTTTGCTTCCATACTTAGACTCCATGAATCACCCCAAAAATTATTATTTGTCTCCTTTTTATACCTTATATCTCTTATTTCTTGGATTATGTACAAATAAATCATAATACACTTATTTATAGTGTTTGTACATTCACTTATGGGCCTAGCTTGTAAAATTGGTTATCTCAGCCTGCTTGTGCTTTGGATGGGTCATCTTGAAAAAATATTTCATATCTCCCCATTTATATGGATTTTCATATACATTTGGAAATTTTGTGGACTAATATTTCCTACCATATGCCTTATACTCATTTTATCTATCAAATTAGAGTAAAAAATTCTTCAAGCATATGGTATCCAAACTAGGCATAAGAACTCCAAAATCAATATTTCAAACAATATTCATTTTCTAATCTTTACCTTGGCCATAAGTAGCCTCATCATGTACTTGACATCAATGAAAAAATATTTCCAACAATATACCCCTTTTTCATTGATCGAAACCCTTAGTCAATTCTATAATAATTCTATAATTGAAGTAAAAGAACCCATGTCATTCTAGTATAATCATCTATTATTAAAATGAAGTATCAAGAACAAATCACATATCGATATGAACAATTTCCAATGGCCTTGTTTATGAGTTTTTTTTTTCTTCTTGAAGTGGACTCAAGTCAACTTCCCATGTTAACAAGCCTTGCAAATAATATTACTTAGCCTTGAAATGTTAGGCATGTCTCCTACTATCCCTTTCATGTTGAGTTTAGCAAGATGATAAAAGATATTATGACCTATCCTTTGATGCCAAAACCAACTTTCATCCACCTTCTCCATGCAACGATTTTATTTTGTTCCATTTAATATGTATACATTACTTGAGGTTCCAGTGGCATTTGCCACCAGTTTTTCATAATCTATTTTCTTTATGTCACATTTTGTAGAATTAAATGTGACATCATCTCCTTGATAGCACATTTGGACAACACTTAAGAGATTATAGTTTATACCATAAACATATAAAACATGTTCAACTTTATTTTTTCCATTATCAAGGATAAGTATCCCTTTACCCATTATTATGCTTGGTGCCTTGTTTCCAAAAGTGACACTTTTTCCTTTGTCTTCCTTTAGAGATATGAACTTTCTCTTATGTATACTCATATGCTTTAAGCATCCCATATGAATATATGATTTATTTCCTTGGTTTTGAGTATATAGTATAAAACCACACTCTTTTTGTGTTTCCTTCCTACTATTGTTTTTGTTTCTGATAGGGTCATGTCTCTATTGATCTCAATTGTCATTTCTTTCTATGTTTGCATTGCTTCTATATCCTTTGAACACATTGGCATATATTTTAGGTTCTTCTTCTTCTTCTGGTGTCTTTAAGCTTGATTCTCCTTTAAATGTCTCATGATAATGTTTATAGACAATATTTGTTTTAATAAAGGGACATCTGTGGTAGATGAGAATTTTATATAATAATTTACTCCCTTTTTCAAACTTTAAGTTCAGAATCAAATGGGAATTTTCCTTCTCTCTATCCTTTCTTAAGGATATAAAATCTACTTCTAGCTTCCCATAGTTTTTTTCCTCTTGTTCAAGTTTTAGGAGTGAATTTGTAGAAGTGTGCTCGAAAAGTGGAAAATATCTCTTTTTAGAATATTTAATTTAATATATAGTTTTTAATGGTTATTTTGAGTTTTTGGGCTCATTATTGGTCCAAATTGAATTTTGGAAGAAGCATCATTTTCAGGGTTTAAAGGTGGATGCATCCAGAAACATGGAATCCCTTGTTAACACTTATTTGATGGTTGGAATATATTTTATGTGCATTGAGGGTCTATGACTTGGTTACAACAATTTTTGTTGTATGGTAAGAAAAATTTCCACGATGTGTCATATGTGATCAAATTCATGGAAAAAATGAAGAAGAACAATGATAGGGTATGGTAGGGTGTGGATAATAACATCATAATTAGTGATAGTGGTGTATGTGACATTTTGTGGTAGTGATTGTAGATTGTGACAAGGGATTGTAGTGAGAATATTGACAGTGTATGTGCAGGTTGTGATGACAGTGACAATATGTGTAGATTGTATGCTTGTTTTTCATGCATTGAAGGAATAGTATGCGTTAACTTCTTCTAATAGATTAGGTGTGAGACAAAATTAAGTAAAACAATACTAAAAATATTGACTTGTGGAAGGAGTGAAATGATAGTTAACCTTTTACCTTTGCACATAGTTTACTTTTGCATAAACTTTAGCTTTGCACATGCCTTACTTTCACGCAGTCTTTAAACCTCTACATACTTTTGCTTCACAACACTTCCCCTTCAGCACACATCCCCACCTCCACACATATGTTGCATTCCCACCTTTGCACACTTCTTCCATACACCTCCATTATGCACACCTACTACTACACACAATTACTTCCTTCATTTTCTTTTCTTTCACACTTCCCTACTCAATGCTATTAAGTTTTTATATGCCACCTCTTATTATTACAAATATTTAGTAGTATAACATTTATCATTGTTTGATGTATTTTTACACCTTATATATTACGTTTAGTACTCATGTTTTTCATCCATATGCAATGTTTCTTTTTGCATAGTTTTAGGTACATGAAGTCCATAAAAATATTTCTAACTAGCTCATTGTGTTATGTCTTGTTTGCTTGTGCAAAATAATTTTTTGCATTGGCTTATCCTTTTATCAAATTTTCAAACCCTATGATTGGTAAAACAAATTATAACATAGTTCTTTCCTCATATCGACTTTAGAAAAAAATCAAAAATCACGATATAAAGGAAAAGACTAACTACATTACAACTATTACAACTATTTCCTTTGTTTAATTCAATCTTGAAAAAAAAAAAAAAAAAATTAACTTATTCTACTATCAATAAAAATTTCCATAATTTTGCTATATAATCAATTTGTAAAAAAATATACCACTTTAAACAAAGTGTTTATAATCTTTTCAATTATGTCAAACTAATATATATATATATATATATATATATAGTAATCCAAAGTTAATAAAATATATATAATTATTATTAAAAATATAAATTTATTCAAATTATCCCATAATATAATCAATTTGTAAAAAAATATACCCCTTTGAACAACCTTTTTATAATCTTTTCAATTATGCCAAACTAATAGATAGAAATAATAATCTAATTTTAATAAAATATATATAATTATTATTAAAAAAATCTAAATTTATTCAAATTACCCAATAGAATAAAATGAAATATAAATCTCCTTACCTAATCTTCAAGGCTAAAAACTTGTATGATTGGATTACTATCACATTCTTTAACTACATTTTCACCTATATTTTAATAAAATATATTTCTCGTTACCTACTTCTTCAGCAATATGCAATTGGCAATTAACTTTTAACCGCATTTTCTTGAAACTTGACGTATCTTATTACGACATTGTGCTGCAAATTAAATCCATGTAGCATTATATTTTATGTCATACTATTTTTATATACAAAATCGATGACGTGTAAATTAATTAATTTTACTTTATCATAAAAAATTTACAAATTAAGTCTATGTACCATAATATTTTTATGTATAAATTATGTGACGTGAAAAATAATTAATTTGGAAAATTAAGAGTCAATTCTTATAAAAAAAAAGAAATATTCAAATCTTATTAAACAAGTTGAAAATAAAAACCAATTCTAAAATTATAAAAATCCCTTAAACACTCAATTGTAAAAGTACAAAGATTACACCAGAAAAAATTCTTATACAAAAATTATACTAGTGGACATGATTTCAGGTATGTGTTACTTATGAAAGATTATGAATTTGGATTTCAAGAGTCGACAAATGATTTATCCTGTGATATACACCAAAGAATTTCTCATAAACTTGATATAGATGACAGAAGCCTAATAAAACAAAGTTTAAAAAATAACTGTATATATAGAAATTAAATTCTTTTTTATAAAAAATAGTAATTTGAAAACATTTTCAAAAATACAAAGTTCTCATACAAAAAAAATTTACATTTTAATCATATTACAACCGAACATACAAATTGAATTGATAACTATGGAATTAATTCACATTAACTACATCTCTCTCACATAAAATCCATATCCACAGCTTCACTTTCATATATGAGAACAGTGGGCCTTTCAAGATGGTGAAGTATAGCACACATCTTTGATTAGTGTGCACCCTCTTGACTTTACTTATGTCCAATGTTGAGAGTTGGCTCTTCTGCAAGCTGTTTATACCCTAGGGGGGTGCCAATCGGCCCTGCAAACCATGAATGTAAACATGCATCGGGAGCTCTCCAGTGGACTGCAGTACTGCCATTGAGAGAGCGAAAGGAACTCCAATCCTGCAGAATCAATCTTAAATCAGAAATCTTAGCTTTCATGCCTTTACAGCAATTGGCATGCATGGTGAACACATCCTTCAGTCCTGCTCTCGGCTCACAGAACCCACTGATGTACTTGGTATCAAGAAAAAACATCTTCAACCCTATTTCAGACAAGTAACTCCCTGATTTGATCTTGTTTAGCACATCCTGATCGTGCGAATTGGGGTACAATCTCCTGGAGTCATACCACCATTCATAAAACCTAATGCTTCTCTCACTGGAACGAACGAAGTTGAACCCCCCATTGACCGCATTTGATAGGTCGTGTGGATCGCCCGTGTAATGATCGCAGGCAATCTGAAAATCGGCTTTTTCATCAAACAATTGGAACGGATTCCGAAACCACAGTATATCCGCATCCTGATCAGTAAATCATACAGTAGAAAGAATCAAATTAATCATTGAATGGTACTACTATATATATCTGATTGAAATTTCTGACTGAAATTCCTGGCTCAGGTGGTATTTCAACCCTTAAATGCGGCGACCATCATTAGGGTTTTGATTACCTCTCTGATTAGAATTTCGATCAGTATTTCTATATTTATTGTCTGAGAACTATGAAATTGAAATATGCTTACAGAGAAAACAAAACTGTAACCCAACGCCAAGACATGTTTCAGAAATAAGATTCTAGCCCACATCATGTCCAAGTATTCTTGGCTCATAAAAACATTTTCCCTTGAAAGATCAGATCCTTCCTTAACCAAAAGATAGCAGTGCGGATGAATCTGTTGGCAACGCTTGAATGCTTCTTGGTCCACTGCAACGAGGAGGAGATGATTCAACAAATGTTGTATTCCTTCACCCATTCGAAAGCTCTGAAGGTACAAATCTAATACACTGTGTTCTTCTGCCCAAGCTGCGTTTATTGTTGTGATTATCACAGTCTTGTTTGGCATTGAAGCCTTTTTCAGAGCACTCTCTAAATCAGTGACAGTTGCAGACGAATTCAACTCTGCCCTCTGCAAGAGATTGGCACTTAATTCAATACTAAAAGCCATTGAAATCTATTTATAAAATCTGTGTGATCAATTTCATAACCAAAATATACAGATATTATTGTATGAGTTCCAGAGAATCAGAGGCAAGAAAATTTAATCTAATTGATAGAACCCAACTTACAAGGCTGATGGACGTGTAGAAACCCCTTCTGCCATCGCTGTGTCCAATTGGGGAATTAAAATGTGAGAGTGTGATCACTATTGCGAATATGCAAACGCATAATATAATCGCATATTTACAGATCGTTGTTGCCTGAATGGCCTGAAATTTGTTTGCAAGGCATTCGTTCACCATTGTTGGATCGACAAAAAAATTGTTTTTTTGCAGTCTAATGGTCCTCAGACCGAAATCCCTAGACTCACCGATACACAATAAATATTTGTAAACAATTGAAGAGAAATTATATAATTGTATGTCAAAACTGGAATGAACGATTCCACTGAGTAAGATGGCAGGCGGTTTGTGGGTCAGCCTGATCAGATAGTCAAGAAAGCAGGTGGGCCGGCAACCCTATTTCTCAGAAGGTTGCGAGTAGAAGATCTCCGTGGGCACTCCCTTTCAGTCTCAGTCATAGCAGCTTTTGGTTCATCTATGGTCACTCCGACAAAGTTGCATGGATTATCTTGAGAGTGTAACACACAATCGAAAATATATTGCCAATCCAAACATTAAAATTTCTGCAAATGTCATCGGTCTCTCATCAGGCGAACTTATACCTAATAATTGTGTTTCTGGTGAAGAACAGTAAGTTTTGTGCCGAGACCAGCAGGAGCACCTTTGCACGATCATAATCAAATTTGTGCAGAGAGAAGTAACAGTGTTAGGAGAGTAGATACCGATATTGTTGCCCTGAACTTCTTGGCATGAGGTGACAGAGGGGTTTGCATTGAGCCACAAATTTAGAGTCCTCCTTGTATTTCGATAGCCATTATATTTTCGTGGAGATAAATGATTTCAGTTGTCCCTATTGAAACACCAATTATGGTGGGGGCGTGATGTAGGAAAGTCGAATACAATTATGTTTCATGGAGTAAATTTTGGAATAAAGGAATTTTCCTTTTTTAATAATAAATTGATAAATATATTAGATAAATATCTAAGATTGGTTTATGGTTACTGTTTAAAAATTATTTGAAGATTATTTAGAATAATATGTATTAGCACAATCACATTTACTAATATGATAGACATATATAAACCACATTAATAATTATTATATATATATTTTTTAATAACTAATTATGTATGATTATTAATAACTATATAAATAATAACAACTATATTTATTTATGATTATTATATTAATATTATATTATATATTAAAATAATATTAAGATATTGTATGATATTTTATTTATTAATATTTAATTTTAATTATTTAATATAATTTAAATATTTAATAATAATATTAGTAATATTAATTAACAATAATAATCTTAATAACAATAATTATTTTAGTAAATGTGGTCGATATGCTCATACAACTTCATTTGTATCTATGACACAAATCATTGATAAATATATAATAATAATAATAATTTATTATTGTTGATGATGATGATGGTGGTTAACGTCCACTGAGACCATAACTTTGGTCTATCGGACCTAAAGAAACAAATTATTTAGTTTGATTTAAGATTTTATTCCTATGCTCAAAAACTTGGAGAGAAGCCTCCTGAGCTCACTGTAATTTTGACAACATAAAAGGCTAGGAAGGTCAGTATTGCAACAAAGATTTTGAAATTGAGATCTAATGTGTTTTATGCGGGGCACTCTAAGAGGAAGTGATTTTCATCCTCGATGTTTGAATTCTCACAGAGATGGTAGAACCTTTCCATCAATGGTGTTTGAGGAACTGCCCAATGAACCGTTTCATTATGGAGCTCATGAGAGTTTGTTCTAATCTTGGCTATATTAATTTTCTTCTTTGAGCTAGTTAAAACAGAGATACTTTTGAGCTTCTAGGGTGGGGTTGATGACCTCCTTATAATATCTTAATTTTCTTTTAGTTGCTAAATCTTTCTCACACCACATTTTTTCTTTGAACTTAGAAGTAACAATATTTTTAATGTTATTAATGTTTTGCAATGCAACATTCTCGTCGATCTCCCAATGCTTTAACCAAGCCCTGGTGTCTTTATACCAACCTCATTTGAGCCTTAGGTGCTTTTGACTAGAATTTAAAGCTGGCTTAGGAAGTCTATGTTCTCCTATGTTATTGAGTTTGTGCTTGTACAATAGAAGCCTAGTCATAGCTAGGCTCTCGATAGGGGAAAGACCCACTTCTATAAGGAGAATAGGATAGGGTGTGTTGCTTTTAATTTTTGAGGTTATACGTTATAAAACACTTCTGGATTTGCTCAATCTTTCTCCAGGATTCTCTGGAGATGCTACAACCCCAAACCTCACATTCATATAAGATAACTGGAGTGACTAAAGTTTCAAAGAGGAACTTCTTTCTATCCCACATTACGAGGTTTGCCGTTTTACAATTATTGTCAAGACCAAAGTAATCTTTCCATCCCCCATTAATCATTTTCTCAATGATATAGTTCCAGTTGAGCTTATGATGAATATCAATTCCTAGGTACTTGTAGGAAGACACTTCCTCCAAGTTACTATTATCATACATAAAGTTAGCGTAAGTGTCCTTCTTGGATTTGATAATCACAACTTTTGTTTTGTGAGTGTTAACAATCATACCCATGGTGGAGTAGAAATCTGTAAGAAGTATAAGTTGCTGATCAAGATCAGATGGCCACCTTGCGAGAAGAACAATATCGTTAGCGTAGAGAAGAAGGATGATGACTATCCTAGCTAAGATCGTGCCAACACATCCTGCTTCCTCTAAACAACCTTCTAGCTTGTCGATGTAAATGCCAAGTAGGGTAGGGGAGAGGGGGTAACCTTGTTTAACTCTGATATTATGCTTAACATCTTTGAACCACCCCTCATTTCTCTTTAACTTGGCAATTACATTCTTGTATAACCTTATAGCGGCAACTCTCAACTCAAAAGGAAACTTTAGCTCTTCTAATCTGTTCCAAAGGTTGTTTCTAGGAACTGTATTGAAAACCTTTTTAAAGTCCACAAAGCAACAAAAGAGATTGGATTTATCATTGCGGCATTCCTCCACAATCATCCTAAGCGTAATGAGGTGGTCTATTGTTGAGTGCTGCTTTCTAAAACCCATTTGGCCTTTAGCCCGCTTACCTTCACTTTCAAGCCATATGCTCAACTTCCTTTCCCAAATAATACCATATAACTTGGCTAGGAGAGGGTTGATCATAATTGTTCGATAATTAGAGGGGTTATTTGTATCCCCACTTTTAAAAATAGGGATCATGAGGCTTTGAGTCCATGGTTCAGGGAACCCTTGCTTGACCACTTGATTGAAAAGCTTGTGAATATGGGGGATGAGGACAGGACTCCAGTTTTTAAGATTTCTGCCTGGTAACCTTCAATGTCCTTATCTTTCCCATTAGCGAAGCGATTAACCCCAAAATCAATGTCTTCTAATGAGAAAATTTCTTGCGTTGTGAGCAGGGTTTCAAAGTTATCCATGACATTTGGAGATTCATAAATCTTTTTAAGATAGGAATTCCAGTCGTGTAAAGCAGTTTTATTATTATCTTTAGTTTTCCTAGTAAGAATCTGCCTCCATAATTTCTTAGGAGCTACCTTAGAGAGGTGTAAGAGATTCTCTTGTCTTTTACGAATATATTGCCTTTTTTTCCTTTTAGTTAGGGCTTTGTATATTTTTATCTTGCAAATTTTAAGAGATTCATCAATAACTTAATTTCTCTCCTCGCACTTTTACAATCTTTGTCATACCATGGTTTGGTTTTGCTTGTTCTTTTATTACTTGAAACTTTAATTGAGAACTTGTTAATAGAATATGAGAGGGTTGTAGTAAAATTATGATAGAGATATTCTATGTTGTCTATACTAGAAAAAGGAAGCAAATTAGTTTCTAATTCATTTAGAAAGAGATCTCTTTTATTTCTATCAAAGATTAGCTTCTTTTGGCTATAAGGATTATCTTCTATGGGATCTCTATGCATGGAAAAATTGAGATTTATAAGTAAAGGCCTATGATTAAAGTCAGGCTCATGGTCGTTTAAGATGTCAAAATTTGTTATTTCATTGTATAGAGGGAGATCAGAGATAACATAGTCTATCACGATGCTACCAAGCCCATGGATGCACGTCATCTGGCTAGAATTGGGCCACTTCTTTAGACCATTGCAAATTATGAGATCCTGAGCACTACAGAGCTTGACTAGCTCCGACCCAAACAAATTCTCCCTGAGCTCTTCAGGCTCCTTTTGTACCGGCTAGCTAGAGAAAGGTCTTTGTCTAACCAAAGAGGATTAGGGTTGGAATGATTACTTAGAAGAATAGCTTGGTTGCTTGAAGTTCGAGCATTAAAGTCACCCATTAAAAGGATATTGATTTCATTCCTTAGGCTAGAAATATCATTCTCTAAACCATTGTAAGGACTATTTTTATCTAGATTCTTTTTCTTATAGAAGTTAGAATTGATGGGGGGGAATAACAGATTGCTATCTAGGTCTTTTTATCGTAAGTGTCAATAATTTCTATCCAACTACATTAGTTATAAGGGTCGTTTTTATAAATCCTAGCATGGGGAGAGATGTTATTCTTAATGTAACAAGCTATACCCCCAATGTCTCTACGGGAGGATCCCTTATTCCAGGTATACCATAATGTAAAGCCATCTATGTTAGGGACCCTAGATTCTTCGTGCTCCCGACTTTCAACAAGCAAAATAATATCAACATCATTCGAGATCCAACTTAGCTTGGGGCCTTTGTTCCATGGAAAGCCTCGATAGTGCCAAGAAAGAATCTGGAGCATGTTGAATTGCTATTTATTATTATCTTTTTGGTTTCTATCTCGAATAATGACTTTTCTATTTCTGATTATTGCCCATTTTCCTTCCTTCCTAGCTTCTTTTACCTTTTGAACCTCCTTTCTCAATTCTACTTGATTTTTTGGAATGAGATCTTCATTTATAAATATCCCCATTCCTTTTAGACTTGAGGTTTTACTAAGTATGTCATACTTATGGTCAGTAGAGATCACCTTTATTCGGATCAACCTTCCTTTATTCTCAGTTAGTTTCCCCAACCTTGTTGCTTTTGTGAGACACATTGTTTCAATTTGTAATTTGTTATGTAATTCTGTTTGGGCTATGGCTAAAGTATCCTCGTCTACCTCCTCTTTCAAACCGAAGATTATAAGGTTCAAGGCCCTTTTGTTATGCTCATGGTCTAATTCTATCAATTTTTTCATTTCATATTTTAATTGGTTTCATATCTAATTTACCTACCACACTATTTAGGGTGAGGTGGCTATTAACTTTTTCTTCTAGCTCTTTAATCATGTCCTTCATTTTATGACTCTCTAAAGTATCAGCATCTACTTGCTGGGATTGTTTGGTTCATATCTCGATTTTGTTTTTCTATAGCCTGCAACCTAGTCTCCATTGCCTCTATCTTATTCTCCAATAGTCCTATTTTATTTTCTATTTGTTTTTGGATCTTGTCTTCAAGAGATGTGAATTTATTTTCCAGCATGATTGCTAACTTTGCTTGTATCTTGACTTCTATTTCTTCTCTACATTTCTCTAAAGACTCTATATACTCATAGAGGCTCTGTAAAGTAACTGTGTTAGGTCTACCTTTGGTAATCTTTCATAATTGTGGTGAATTATTCATACTTGAAAATATATGAGCAGATATGTATTAGAAAAAAATAAGTAATGTGTTTACCTGATATCAGCAAGCCAGACCATAGACGCACGTGCCCCAGATTGTTTTTCTATTACGTAGACAGATGGTAAATACATCACCCTAAATTATTACCGTAGAGAGATCCTAAATACATCACTTTAAATTATTACCGCAGAGAGATTATGAAAATAGTTTTCTTTGTTTGGATTCATAAGAGAGTTAATTAGTGGATGTAAAAATTATTTCAAGGTCAATTAGCATAATATATACTAGCACAACCACATTTACCAATGCGATTGATATAAGCTGATAGATGTGTATGAATCATATATCAATCACATTACTAATTCTTATGTGCACAACCGCATTTACCAATGTGGTTGATATAAGCCCATAGACATGTATGGAACATATATCAATCCATTAATAATTATTATGTGTATTTTTTAAAGACCAACTATTTATAATTATTAATAACTATATAAATAATATCATATTCTGATATATTTATATATTTATGATTATTATACTATATATTAAAATAATATTAAGTTATTATTATTATTTAATATAATTTAAATATTTAATAATAATATTAACTGATAATAATATTACTAAACCTTGTCTTGACGATGAACCACACTGGTTGGTTCGAAACGCGTTGACAAATGTAATATCATGTGATTTACAGCAAAGAATTCCTCATAAACTTGAGATGGATCACAAAAACCTCAATTCAACAACAATTATTTAGTAATAACAATAATTATTTTAGTAAATGTGGTTGTTATACACATAACACTTTATTTGTATTTATGAGACAAACCATTTAATAATAATAATAATAAAACTTTCTTTGTTTGGATTCATAAGAGAGTTAAATAGTGGAGGAAAACAATTATTTCAAGGTCAATTAGCATAATATATTAATTGATTTCAATTTATGTTTAATTTAGATTTTATTTTCTTTAAACTAAGTTGAATTTAGGTTGGGAGTTGTTTTATTAGATGAGAAAATGATTTACTCATTATTGGGATGTTATCATGCTTCTTGCGATAGTTGATTTCACCCAATTGTAGTTTCTATTTCCAATCCCTCTTTGGCACTGAGTCCCACTCAAACCAATTGGTCTATGGTCTACCTCTCATGGAATTTTATATCGAATGAAATGGGGTTAACTTCAATCCACTTATGTATGAAAGGGTAATTTAGATGTTATTTTATATGGATGTGAGGTTTGAGGTATTATCTCTAGAGAGTTTTAAGGAAGATAGAACATATAAAGGAATACTCTCTATTATATCCTCTTGATTAAAGTAAGGGTTTTACCCATTGAAAGTATTGCTATGACTAGGTATCTTATGCATGAGAAGAAGTTAAACAACATAGAAATTGAGAGGTTTCCTAAAATTGCTTCTAACTCTAACCACAACTCCACCTTCCTAAAATTTCTTGTAATTCTCACCAAAACCCTCACCTTTAGTTCAAGTGAGGATGACATTAGGATGCCCAATCTTAGCTAAATTTTTGGGGATAAAAGAAGAATTTGTTTTGCAAAGTAAGGATAATATTAAAAATATTATTACACTAAAATTAAAAAACAAATTAAGGGGTGATAAAAGGTTAGAGGGAAAATGAAAAGTAAGATATTTTAAGGAAGTATCTCTCTATCTTAATTAATGTAAGGAAGAAAATAAATTTTGTGAAAATAAAAATAAATTCTCATTCCCAAATCCCCATGGGATGAAAGAGTTGCTCAACTTTGCAACACTTAAAGGGTTGAAAATGATATGTAATTATATTTAAATTATCCATCTTATACTCACATTCCATCTAATTTTCAAAATATTTGCCACACTACCAACCTTCTTAACCTTTTAAATTAGTAAAACTATAATGATCTTGGATCATTTCCATTAATATTTGTAAAATATAAAAATAAAATGTTACATAATTTTTAATAATCTCTTATTTTTAAGATCCAATAAACCATATCTATTTTAGTAAATATTGATCATTATTTTTATAATTTTAAAAAATTTAATTATTATTTTTTTTATTAGAATTAAAATTTAATATATATTAAAAAAATATTAAAATTTTCTTATTATAATTAAATTTAAATCATTTAAATCATAAATTTTATGATTAAATTTAAATCATTAAAAAAATAATTAGAACTTTAAATATTGGACTCCGAATTATTATGTCATGAGATTCTAATAACCTTTAAAAAGTTGCAATATGATCGGGCTCCTCCCAATTATATATGATGGATAAATCCACAAGACAACAATCCTACCTCCTTCATATGATCGTACTCCTCATGTGATGTCGATGCTATGAGATCAAAGCACCACAAAATAGTGCTATTGGTTAACATGATGAGAATTAGGTACAATTTATAGTTTTATATCTTAAAATACTAAAAAAAAAATTAATAAGCAAAGTAAAAAATTGCGTAAATGTGATTGTTATTTTGATCTAATAAATTAAAACAAAATACAAAAATATCAAATATAATTATTAAAAGAATAAAAATTTCAAAAAATTTCAAAAAATAATAATAATAATATATATATATATATATATATATATATATATATATATATATTTATTATAATTATATATATATATATATATATATATATATATATATATATATATATATATATATATATAGATGTACATATACATAGATATAATTGAAATTAAAATAAAAAAAAATTATAATTTTTTCAAATTTCATTAGTTTAAATTAATTTTGAAGGTTTTGTTTTTTAAGGTTTAAAAATTTTAATAGTTTAGAGGAGATAGAGGAGACACCACAGAAATTTAGTTTTGTTAAGGGTAGCTGTGGCCCAAATCAAATGCAATCTCTGAGTGATTTTTGACAACTTAGATACCCCTAGATCATTGTTTATTGATGGTTGCTATCATTATATGAATCATTAATCCATGTGATTACAAGTGTATAGAATCTTTATGGTACAAGTGTATTTGTATACAGTGCAACTGTATTGAATCCTTTGGGTTCAAGTATGTATCAATCAAGTGCATTTAATCTCTGCAGTGCAAGTGTGTATTAAATATTTACAACACGAGCGTACTGAACCCCTATGTGATCCGGATTTAAATAGGAATGCAACAAATTGCAGATATAACCATAAATACAGAGATGCAGCAGAAATAACATTTCATTTCATTAATATCAAATACTGAAATATGCTTACAAACAGAATGGGAATAAGACTAGCTCGGCCAATGGTAGCTTATCTCGGAGAAGAGATGTGGCGGCTACATGCCTCTGAACTGAGTTACAATGAGGCTCAAGGGCCTTTTTATTATTGAACAATACGAGAAAACCCTAAACAACCAAAACCCTAACCCGAGGAGATGTAACACCAAGATTTTATGGGCCCTGTTGGGGTTAGTTGGGAAGCCAACTTGTCGACGTCGTAACTTGGTCATATTATCTCTGTTTGACGCGTATGATACCTCATTGGAAAGGTCTCTCTGAGGTCTACAGTTGAAATCACATTTTTTAAATCAAAATCACTGCAGGAATTTTTCCAAAAAAAATGTCATTTAGGGCCTCAAAATGGCTCCAGAAGTTCAGAACCTGAAAAACAACCAAAAATAGTAAATTGTGCTACAATTAAGGAAACTGAACAAAAATGAAAGAATAATGGTGAGGGTCTAAGTAGAATAGGTGGGTGGCCACCAATATCCACCTGGATCAGTCCTCCCCCCTTAGGAAGAAATGATCTCCTTTGCATTAAGTTCCTCCATGCGATCAGGAAATGTTTGCTGAACTTGGTCCCAGGTGAGCCATTTGACTTGGTGCACTAGTTGGTTGTCTTTGACAAATCGATACAATTGGCTCTTCTACTAGATACTATTCTTGATCTGCATGTCCATGATCTAATCAACTGCAGCTTGTTCCATGTAGTCTGGATTTAACTCTATTGGTGTGAGTTGTTCTGCAATGTCAGATGTGTCCAGTAATGGTGGAAAGCATGGCCGAAGGAAATCCACATTTAACACTAGGTGCAAGACAAGGAATGGGAGAATGTTAAGCTCAAAAGAATTATTTCCCATGGCCTTGATGATGCTGTATGGCCCATATCAAAGCAGGTGAATCTTGTGGTGGGGCCTACGAGGTGCTCCTCCTACAAATGTAGCCAAACTTTATCGCCCACCTGGAACTTATGTGGTGCCCGGTGAATCTTGCAGTGGGGCCCCGCGTGGTGCTCCTTCTACAGATGTAACCAAACTCTATCGCCCACCTGGAACTTATGTGGCACCTGATGCTGATCATGTTGCTGCTTGTACTTAGCATTGGCTTTGTCCAATATTTCATGGACCTGTTAGCAGATGTGTTGAATGTTCTCAATGAAGCTAATTTCCTTATCGACTATGAACTAGACATGAGCCGAATCTGCCTGCGTCACTACAAATGGTATGGCCACATCAATGGGTCATAGTGGTTGGAATCCCAACCCAACTGAAACGGGTTATGTCCAGTCGAATTGTGGAGAGCCTGGTTATAGTTGTGTTGGACATAGGGGAGGCTCGCATCCCATGTGCGCAGATTCTTTGAATTGTACATGCACAAAATGTGTATGATCATCCTGTTGACGACCTATGTCTAGCCATCAGTTTGGGGATGGAAATATGTGGACCTAGTGAGCTTGGTGTCCAACATCGACCAAAAACTATACCAAAATGTACTAAGGAACCTGTTGTCCCGATATGTGATGATAGACTGTGGGATCCCAAAGTGTACCCACACTCGTTCAAAGAAGAGTTTAGCAGTGGCTTCTACTATGATATTCTTCTTGTAGGCTGCCATAATGGTCATCTTCAAGAATCTGTTGATGATCACAAAAGAACAGTTGTTTCCATGCTTAGTAGAAGGAATGCCCGACATGTAGTCCATGGAGATGGATTCCCAAGGTTGACTAGGGGTAGGCAGTGGAGTATAGAGGCCTTGCTTCTTGATGGTTGATTTGGATGGCACAGGCAGTGTAGGATTTGATGTACTTGCCGACATCCTATCGAAGATTTGGCCAATAGAAATACTTCTGCAGTACTGCCACCATTTTCTTGACCCTGAAATGCCCAACGACCTGATTGCAGTGCGGTTGCAAAATCATCTTGGCACACTCGCTTAAAGGAACAAAAAGGTGTCCTAGGTGGCATAAGAGAGCATCCTAGAGGTGAAAATGTGGAACTTGCTAACCCTCCAAGAGCATATGGTATGTGTCGCCGAATTCTGGGTCACTTTTGTAGAGAAGTGGCCAATTAGAAGTCTCATGCCCACAAGTGTTGAGCAAGGTGGTTAATGTCATGATTGGTGGTCGACTAAGGTTTTCTGCAACATTATTGGTGCTACCCTTCTTGTAGTTGATATTCAAAGGGAACTGTTGCAGATATGTGGACCACTTCTAATGTCAATCATTCTGCAACTTCCTTTGTGTTTTTATGAATTGTAGGGGTCAGTGGTCTATGTGGATGACCATTTCCTTCCCCAAAATGTAATGCTTCCATTGTTAGTAGCCTTGCACAATGGAATATATCTCTTTTTCATAAGTGGGATACCTCTATATTATGTCTGCAAGTGTCTCACTATGATATGCCACTCGATGCCCTTGTTGAGTAAGGACTATACCAATAGCATAGTCAGAGGCATCTTTCTCGATCTCAAATAGTTGTTGCAAGTCTGGTAATGTGAGCACTGGTGCAAAGAAGAGGTGGTGTTTCAACTCCATGAATGTCTTTTGTTGAGATTCATCTCAAAATAATTTTGCTTTTGCTCCTCCCTTGGTGACTTGATTCAAGAGCCAAGTGATATGAGAGAACCCCAACACGAACTTGTGGTAGAAATTGGAAAGACCCAGAGAGTTGAGGAGATTTGTCACAGTGGTTGGGGCTAGCCAATCCTAAATGACTTGGATCTTGGCTGGATCCACATGCACCCCCCGTCCATCAATAATGTATCCCACATACTGAACCTAGGTCATGCGAAAAGTGCATTTCTCCAAATTAGCACACAGCTTCTGTTGCCGCAGTGTTTAGAGAACCTGTCAGATGTGGTGGAGGTGCTCTTCCAAACTCTGGCTGAAGATTAGGATGTCATCCAAGTATACAACTACAAATGATTTGGTGAATGGCCACAAGATTTCATCCATCAACCTCATGAAGGTTGCAAGAGCATTCATCAGCCCGAAAAACATAACCAACCATTCAAAAAGGTCATCCTTGGCTTTGAAGGCAGTCTTCCACACATCAGAGGGTTCAATTGGTACTTGGTGATATCTGGACTTCAATTCGATCTTGCTGAAATATTTTTCCTCCTTGAGTTGGTACAGAGGGTCATCAATCCATGGGATCAGGTAGCTATTCCGAACAGTGATCTGTTCAGCGCCCGATAGTCTATACAGAGTCTCCAAGTCCCATCCTTCTTCTATACCAACATGATCGGGCTCCCATAAGGTGATGAATGCTACCAGATGTGACCTTTATGCAACAGCTCCTGAATTTGCCTCTTGATTTCATCATTCTCTAGAACAAAGCACCAATAGATTGGTCCATTGGGCAACGATGTACCTAGTGTCAGATCGATGGAGTGCTTGACCTGAAATTGCAAAGGTGCCCCTATGGGGGAGGTGAATATTTCCTCGTAACCCTCCACAGCCTTGTTCATCTATTGTTGTCGTTTAGAGGGGCCCTCTCTATAGGTCATGGCCACCATCTTCTTCTTTCCCTGAGGACGTATCATCAAGAAAAAAATTCCTGGTTTTGGAAATGAGCTTACTGCATTGTTTTGTAGTAACTAGAGAGATGAAAGTAGGCGGTGCTACCTTTGGTATCCTATACAAATCATTTCCCAAGGTAACTATAACAACAGGAGGCCTTGACTCATACACAACATGTTGCTTCCACAAGTATGGTTGGCCTAATAATACATCAAAAACATCAAGGGGAGGAACATCACATAATACCTCATCCGTGAAGGGCTTGATGTGGTATGGAAGATGGAAATGTTGGCTCACGTGAAGATCCCTTCCTTGGTGAAGCCACCCGATGGTGTATGGTTGTGGGTGTCCGCTGGTCAGTAAGCCCAACCGCTTCATGAACTCTACTACATTAAGGTTCTTTTGGCTTTTGCTGTCAATAATGAATTGAAGTGGGGAACCCTTTACCCACATCTAGGAGTTGAAGAGACGCTCCTCCTCCTCTATATCTTCACATTCCTCCTTCTATATCTTCGTGATGGCAATGATGGCATTGAGCTCCACATCGGTGATATGCTTCCCTTTTCCATTCCCCTTGTTAGGTTCTAACTCAGAGTTGGAACATCCATCTGATTTCGAAGCCTTCAGGTCAGCCACTAGGGACTACTTGGCCCGAAACTCACTTGTGTTGTGAGTGGAGATCTTATGGAACTCACACCACTTTCCCATGTCCTTCTTTAGATTTACAATGATTTCCTTTTCTTTTGGCTTTGGCAGGTTTTCCTGGGTTGTCCCGCCTTGGATTTTTCCTTTGTTCTATGGTTTGGGGACGCCTTTCCCTTGCATTGGATTCACAAATCCAAAGTCTTGATTCTTCTGTTTAAACTTCTACTTGATCTTGACAGTGTATCGGTATGTCGTACCAGGTGAGGAGATGTTTAGGAACTCCATCTCATCCTGGACATATCTGTGTAGGTAGTCATGGTACTTGAGTACCAAATGTTTCTCAGAATACTTGATACCTAACTTTGTTCAAAGGGTATGAAAGACATTGGTAAACTTCGGCACATCTTGGTCCCTTCCCTGCTGCAACATGGTCCACTTTATGTATTTTTCCTCATATTTCCTAATAGGGTAGTGCTGCTCCTTGATGGTGTCCCGTAAAGAATTCCAAGTGGGAATGGCTAAAAATAGTGAGGTTGTACTTTCATCCTTTTTCTCACAGTAGGTTTCCCACTAGTCCTTGATGTGGGGGGCAGCTTTGAGAAGAGAAAAAGTAATATTTTCCCTGCTGGAAAAGTCATGAACAGAAAAATATCCTTCTAGTAGATTTAACCATTTATCTATGGCATCTGCATCTATTCGGCCCTCAAATATTGGAATGTCAAAGTCTACTTGTACCTTAAAAGGTTTGGAGCCTCTAGAGTGGCTGTTGGATGTGGATGTACCGCCGGTGGGCATCCGTTGAAGGATCTAGGAAAATTTATCCATCATCGCGTTCCTTTATTTCTTGAGGGCCTCCAAAAATATTTTTATAGGATCTCCTGCTCCCTCATCCTTCTTTTCTCCCCCCATGGGTAGCCGTCGGAGTTTGCGAGGTTGATCTTGCAAAGGTTCAACCAGATCGAGCCCTAACTCCTTATATCCCAACCTTGTTGGGGACACGCAAAGAAAAAATGGAGAAAGAGAAGACCAATATGATACCATTGATCTAGATTTAAACAACAACACAAAAAATTACAGATATAACCATAAATATAGAGATGCAGTAGAAATAACACTTAATTTCATTAATATCAAATAATGAAATATTCTTACAAATAGAATGGGAATAAGACTAGCTCGGGCGATGGTAGCTTATCTATGAGAAGAGAAGTGGCGGCTACATGCCTCTAAACTGATTTAAAATGAGGCTCAAGGGCCTTTTTATTATTGAACAATAAGGGAAAATCCAGAGCAACAAAAACCCTAACCTGAGGAGATGTAACACCAAGAGTTTATGGGCCTGGTTGGGGTTAGTTGGGCAGCCAACCTCCTGGCGTTGTAACTTGGTCATATTATCTTTGTTCGATGCATATGATACCTTGTTGGAAAGATATCTTCTAGGACTATAGTTAAAATTTAAATTTATTAGAAAATTACTAAAGGAATTTTGCCAAAAAAACCTCGTTTAGGGCCTCAAAATGACTCTAGAAGTTCAGGACCCAAAAAAATCCCAAAAATAGTAAACTGCACCAAGTGGAATAGGTGGGTGGCCCCCAATATCCACCTAGATCACTATGGTGTGAGTGCATTTAACCCTAAGGTTTGTTGAATGCCTTATTATGAAAGTGTATTGAATCGTTTTGGTGCAAGTGTATTTAATCCCTACAATGCAAGTGTATTGAAACTTTGCACTGTGAGTGTTGATACTATTTTTTACCTGACCTGGGTAATAGTGTAACATGAAACCAAAAAAACCCTAACTGGTACCACCCCTTTTTACATCACCTATGAAAACAAGCAAAGTCTCACTAGAGGCATCAATGGGAGTTGTAACAACTAGGTTTCTGCAGTAGTGAGGGGAAAGGGAAAGTGTAATGAGAAAGAATTGTATATTGCTCAACATTTGATTCGAACACCAACCTTGATATCATACATCCAAAACATTTGCAATAACATTGTTAAATGAAACCAAAATTTAAAAGGGGGTGTCTCATTTACACAGACTGCTGAAATCAATTCATTTGTACATTAAAATATCCGAAAAGGATTATAATTAAAAATTTTGCAATTAGTTTACAACACATAGGAAAATGAAAATAGAGAGAACTCCAACCATCTTTTATTTTTTCCAAAAGAGTGTTAGGTACAACACATACATCCTTACCACATTATTTCTAAATAGGGAGTCCATACAGGTGAAGATGGTTTTCGATAGAGGAGGAATAACCACATTATTTCTCCTCACCTCACCAACCTAAATTCAACATTACAAAGATACAACAAAAGACCAAATAACCCACTATTTTCCAACAAATCAACTAGTAGCTAACCAACTAGCCAATAGTGAACCAAAAATGAGGCAATCTCCATCCATTCAACTTGGGAATTATACATGATTACATAGGCTAGAATACCATGGGAAATACCCAAGTATAAAACTACCATGGGAATTACCATGGGTATATATGCCACTTTCTAAGCGAGAGCAAATCAAAACACATGCTCAACGACATAGTTAAATTCAGTCATTCTTTCATTTTCACTTTCGTGCTATGCCTTCTACATGATTCTCTCTTCTACATCAATTTTTCATGTTCATTCAAAACTACACAATGCTTCAGTGCATTGTTTTTTCTCTATCCTTCTACGTGCACTGCCAAAACTACCTTAGAATGTATTCAATATTGTCAACCTAAAACTTTCCCAGTAGGCCCCCAATACACTATCGTGGATTGTCCCAAGCCACTCATCATTTTTTTTATTCCAATAATATTTTAGAGTCCCTTACTTCGGTGAATACAAATCTTACTATGATGTCATATCCTCAGACGTCTACTACTACTACTTACTGCGACATGATCATTCACAGAGGCTGAAGCCACTACTTTTGCACAAATATTTTCATGCCACCTCTCAATGCATGTAGAGTCATTTCCTTTTGGATGTTGTGTTCTACATCGAATCGACCAATGAGACAATTCCATTCAAATTTGATCCTGAGATGTGAGCTATAGGTAGCACCATGATAAATTTTCTAGCTCAACAATACCTCCCTAATTATAATATCTCATAGAGTTATCTTAGCTTCTCTCAACAAATTAATACACCCTTTGGAAAACAACATTCCCTTCATCAGATTTCCTGACACCTCCAAACATAATGTACTAACTCTAAACCTTCACAATTTTGAACCCCTTTAGAACCTCTAATGATGCATTATGTTTCATCGGCCCATGACGCTAACGTTTGTCCTTATATCACTACACTCCATGTCTTAGTGAATGAATGTAATAACAAATATGAATTCCTTACTGTATTTAGATACTTGACACACTTCAACATTCTATAATCACATCTCTGTGGATAACCCAACATGATTTTAATCACATCAGTCTTGATCTAACTTTCTGCAAAAATTAATAGCTCTTTAGTGATGGCTTGATCGACAAGTGCCTAGATACAAATATCATCCCATCCATAATTATAGATGTCACATCGACACCCATAACTAGTCTCCATGTCATCGATACATTCCTTTAAAGGCTGAAGAGATAAAATGCTCTTCGTGTATAAGCATGGTAATCTCCTCGATGTAAGCTACATTGTTATTTTCCTATACTTTTGTCTACGGATCACTACATGTTTCTATAGTTACCAATCGACTCACTTTATGATAGTTTTGGGCCCCATCCTTGGTCACTCTTATGCTTTACACCTAGCTTTCGATATGGCATCCACCCCCAACACTGCGTGTTCCTCACCACTGTGACACATTTATGTCTTACGGTCCCCTTTAAGGTGACAAGATCCTTCATGTAATGGTGGAGGCTATACACCCAGCTACTACTTCTACATCAAACTACTACGCTATCCTAATCTACAAAAAAAACAAAAATTAGCAATTCCATCCTTTTATTTATATACATAGTGGAATTTTGAAATATTCTTGCTCAATGTCACGTGGAAGACTGGTTATCCTTATACAGTTTCAGCCCGATTCCATTTACATAGCCTTCTAAGGGTTCACCATTGAGCTTTTCCAATTTCATGATGCCTACATATATTACAGTCTTGATCATATATGGGCCAATAAAATGCATCTGAAGCTTCCCTGGGTACTTCAAAAACTCACTAAAGTCAAAACTAGGTCCCTTGGATGAAATTGTTTGTGCTTGATACAATGATCATGCCAAGATTTATCTTAGGATTTCTGCACATTTTGATGAAATCCTAAAATCATTTTATCCTCTTATAACTATAATAACTCCTCAAGCCTCTACTCTAGGGAACCAATCTCAATCATTTGTGTAAAAATCAGTTACAGGTAGACTAGCAACTAGAAACCCGATTTGCATCATAGTTTCTTGCTCATATAATAGTCTAAATGGTGTCTACCCAGGAAACCGTTTACAAGTTTTCTTGTAGGCCCAAATCACTGCAAGTATTCCAAGCCCTAAATCATATATATTTTCCTTACAAACCATTTTTAGAGCATTCTTTGAGATTTTATTAAAATTCTCCACTGTACAATTAGCTTGAGGATGATATGTTGTACTCTTCTAGTGATAAATCATGAAATCTTAGGTTATGTTGTAATGGTCCTATCTATGAAATGTGTACCCTGGTAACTCATAAAATCTCTAGGAAAGCCAAATCTAGTAACCACATTCTCAAACAAAAATTATGCAACACTCTCTATGTTCCAATCCCTCACTGGTGTTGTTTTGGCCCATTTGGTCAAATAATTTTTTACAATAATTATATCTTGTGTCGTATTGTTAAGTTGGTACATTGATATGACACACAAATTATATTTCAACAAACTAGCCATTGACCATTGTAATGGAAAACACTTATGCATTAGGTAAAGTGTTGTATAGATTATAGGTATCTTCTCATGTGTTGATTCTAGATAAGTGATCTATGTCTACATTTAACTGCTCATGCTTGAATACCACCTCAAAATCATACTCTCGAAACAATAATAACCACCTTCATATCTCCCCCCCCCGCCCAACACAAGCTTCTTCACTAGGTATCTCCGCATTGACTAATCTATATATAAATTGAACTTATTCCCTAGCAAATAGTTCCAATACTTTTGCAATGCATAAACCATGGAAAATCCTTTGTGCTCCGTAGTAGTATAGTTCTTCTTTAGTGTTGATAACTTCCTACTAGAAAAGGAAAATAGTTGGTCCAAATATCCTTCCCCTGGTTGCGCTAAAATTTCTCCTAACTCAACAAATGAAGCATCCACATGCACATAAAATTCTTTTGTCTAGTCTAAAAAAATAAAAAAATGGTGTGGTAACCATCTTATCCTTCAAAATATCAAGGGCCTATTGACATTATTATAGGCCATTTTTTCACATATAGTTAATAGGCCCACAAATTGGATTAATCAATAGCTATGAACACCTTGTCATCATCCCTACAGAAAGCCCTATGCATGACTCTCCCAAATCCCTGAGTTTATAGGTCTGACCACTTCAAATTAGTGCTTTCAAGGACTAACACACCCTATCCATTTAGGGATCTACGTTTAGCAGTAGGTTACTTAGTTATGCACCAACGTTGATCAACAACATGTTGTCCCTTGTTGGGGATACGCTAATTCTAGAAATTCAGGAAAATTAAAAAGAATTCTAAAGCTTCCTCTTCCATAAGCTTCCATGAGTTGTTTCAACCATTTACTTTGGATAATAATTTTGAATCCTATATGATCCTACCTTGGATATTTCACCTCTTATCCCTTGATCTTATCCTCCCCTCTTAAGTGGATCTCAAGAATAGATTGGTAAATGGATAAGGATTCCTAAACTACCACACTCTCCTATAAATTTACAACCATATACAACATCAGGGTTGGCTTTTGGAGACTAATCATACCCTCATGCTGCTACCTTGAATCTAAGAGAGTCATCATCTTCATGCATTAGGGTGAAATTGAGGTGTGCTTTATGACAAGGAAGGACAAGTCAACTTGGGGAGATCTCTACAAGATCAGCTACTATTCTTGGTTTTAAACTCTCTCCTATTCATATTAATACAAAGAGTATATTGTTTTCCTATATGTGTTATGTTATGTTTACATTCATATATTTCAATGCTTTGTTGATCCATTGAATAGAGTAATTGGATAATGCTACATAGATGTCATAGATCTTTGGCTTGTGTTGATTGTATGTGTAGGTTATAATTATAGAAATCAAAGCTACGATTGGAGCTTATGATCCGAGAGGAGAGAAGAGCTTGCAACAAATCCCAAGTAAGCCTCTTTCCATTCTTCAATTTCTCTAAGGGAAACTTTATATTCTTTTCTTTATGTTGTTCTAGACCAGTCCACTAGGTCTAGGGAAGATACTTTTGTCTGCAGTCATAAATTTTGCATAACAAACATTATTCCATCTAATGAAAAGGTACCTATTTATTCAATAGTATTTTTATGGGCATGATTATGTGAACATACCCCTTAATGAATTTTTGTTAATAACTAGCATGACCCAAAATGGCCCGTAACTATCGAATATAAGTGGGATGAGGCATATCCAAAATAATTGTAATATTGGTAGGGTCCACTAACAACCCCTACATACACACAATGTGACCCAATAAAATTCCCAAAGGAGAACAAAAAATTTACTTCTTCAAATTCAAAGAAATCAACAAATGACAACACCCATCTAACATCAACTATAGTACCTCTATATGCTTATTTAACAAGTTAAACATGGTGTAGTCATATAGGTCCTCCTCCAGGAATTTATGTATAAAATCTTTGAGTGCTACTATGATGATCTCGGAAAAAACTACTTGAGCATTCTTCCGACTGAATGGCATCACTGTCCATTGATAATAGCCCCACTCAGTAAAAAAATAGTTTTGTAATGATCTTCCTTAGAAATATGATTATGTTGATAACTAGAAACTCCATCGGTAAAAGAATACATCTCATGACTACCAACATTACCAAGAACATCATCCATGAATAGGGTAGGAATTAGATTGTGCACATAGAAATCGTTGATCATTCTCATAGCAAAATAGATTTATATGTCTCTTGTTTTTTCTACACCACCATAGCACTGATCCACTCTGACTCCTCTATTGGTTCAATGATTGTTTCCTTTAGCATGTAGTCCAATTATGGTTTTACCTTTTGTTTATAAACTATCTTTATCCTATAGGGTCTCTTCTTGACATACTTCACATTTGGATTTAAAGGAATCTTCATCTCATTTAGTTCACCCAATATGCCTTTCATCTCCACAAAGGTGTTTGTAAATAAATCCTAATACTCTCTTAGTATATCTTGTTGGACACAGATTCTCATTGATGTCAATATGGAAATATTCAAGGTAGGAGACAGAGCCAAAGAAGAGGAGCACACAGAGCCAAGAGGAGCCAAGAGGAGCCAAGAGGAGCAGAGGTAGTTAAGTGTTGTATGAAGTTGCTGGAGAACGCTGGTGAAGGCTACTGCAGCTATTGAAAAAGTTGGAGAAAAGTTGTTGAAACACCAATTTCTCTGTTGTTGAAACACCGATACTTGTGAAAAAGTTGGGCCGATACACAACTTTCAGCGTTGCTGAAACACCAATTTCTCCGCGATGACATTATATTTTCAGTACATCGTAAACATGAGGAAGCTAAAGCGAATGGAGGAGGGAAGCCAGAAGGTCAAGCGAGTGTTGAGGAAGCTGAAGCTCAAGCAAGCGAGGAGGAAGCCAAAGAGCCATTGAGTAAGAGGAAACGAATGGACAAAGGCATGAGAATGTATAAAACAGTAAAAACAGAGAACTGTTGTTGTTGTTGGTGTGGTGAAGAACCAGAGTGTGAGGTAGTAGAAGCAGCAAAGGCTGTAGAGGCAGTATAAGCAACAGAGGCAGGAGAGCAGGAGTGAGACAAACTCAGCTAAATAGTGTGCAGCAACATACCTGTTTATACCAAGTTTGGGTTGGAGCCCAAGAGGTTGGAGCCTCAGAACTGAACAAGACTGAAATCATTAGGGGTAGGTGCTCCTAAGTGCAGAACCACTACAAAACAAAGTTGGTGCTCTAGAGGTTGGAGCCTCACTGAAGTCCAAGTTGGAGCTTGGCAACTATTCACAATCAGATTTATACTTATATTGTATTTATTTCATTGCACTGTCTTGAGTTTTAATAAAAGCATTAATTTCAGCTATTGATTTCTATGTTCTGTGTATACATACACATATCTATATATGAACAATTAAAAAAAATAAAAAAATAATAAGAAATATTGATTCACCCCCTTCTCAGTATTTCCAACAAGTGGTATCAGAGAAGGCTTCTTCATACTAGCCTAACAGCTTGAAGAAGGATCCGCAGTCATGATGAGAAATCACGAAGCATCAGGAAGACCTCCTTTGTTCGAAGGCACTAACTTTGGTTTCTGGAAGAAAAGAATGACCTACTACTTAATGTCCCTTGGACCCGAAGTCTAGCATTTTTTTCAAAATGAATAAAAAACCACTGCCACTCTTCAAACGGACCAAGACGAGAGGAAAGCCTACATCGCAAATGCAAAGGCCATGAAATCCATCACTAGTGGAATCACTAGTTCTGAGTTTACAAAAATCATGCACTATACATCTGCCAAAGAAATGTGGGAGAAGCTAGTTAGCATGTACGATGGCGACTCAAAAGTAAAAAAGGAAAAGCTTCAAACTCACCGAAGACAATTTAAAAGTTTGAGGATGGAAGATGAAGAAGACATTGCAGCATACCTCCTCCGAGTAGCTAAAGTGGTAAATTCCCTGAAAAGATTGGATGA
The DNA here is from genome assembly GCA_031772625.1 of Pinus tabuliformis. Taxonomy (NCBI): domain Eukaryota; kingdom Viridiplantae; phylum Streptophyta; class Pinopsida; order Pinales; family Pinaceae; genus Pinus; species Pinus tabuliformis. Next base: position 1,298,306,248 of record CM062807.1, read on the forward strand.
AAAAGTTGAAGAAAGTACCATTGTTCAAAAGGTATTAAGGTCTCTTTCAGATAGATTTGACTCCAAATAAGCACTATAGAAGAAGCAAAGGATCTAGATACCCTCAAAATGGATGAACTCCATGGAATTCTCACTACCTATGAAATGAGGAAAGATGGCCCAAGCTCCAAAGATGCAGCATTCAAGGCCTCAAATTCAAAGAAGGGGAAAGAAAGGAATGACTGTAGTGATGAGTCTGATGTGGAATCCGAATTGGCTCAATTTGTACGAAAGCTGAAGAGAGGATCTAAGCTTAAAGGCAACTATCCTCTTATCTGTTTTAAATGTGGTAAAATAGGTCATTACGCAGCAAAATGTCCTCATAAACATGACAGTGATGATGAAGGAAATTCTAAAAGAATGGCACATAAAAAGAAAGGGTTCAATAAGAAAAACTTCTTCTCCAAGCAAGATGAGTATGATGAGGATGAGTTTATGGTCATCAAAAAGAAATCAGATGAGGAAAGTGATCTTGATGAAATCCAAGAAGCATTATTCATGGCACTCGCAGATGATGATGACTCAGGGCTGGAAGGAAATGTAGATGAACTGTTAATAAGCGCCATTGAAGAAAATGAGAAACTACGGAACAAAATTATTTCTCTCAAAGTGGAAAACGAGGAAATAAGAAGGAGAGAAGACCTCTTGGAAGCAAAGCTTAAAGAAAAAGAAGAGACTTGTGAAGAATGCAAGGCCGAAATAGTGTCTTTGAGAAAGGAGTTGGAGCAAATTAAAAAGGGCTGTAAAAGCTCTCAAATACTTGAGACTATTCTGAAAAATCAAAAACCTCAACATGACAAGTCTAGAATAGGTTTCAAAGGAGAATACTCAAGCACTAAGAATAGCGTGAAAAGCTATGCCGATGCACTTTCCTCCAATCCAAAAGATGGAAAAATATGTTATCAAAAGTGCATCCCAGACCCCAAGAATGAAGAGAGAATTGCTCCAAAGAAGAATGTGGATTCGAATCATGGACACTACAGCAAATAAAAAACTATACTCCACCAAGGGCCCATCGCAAATTCGAAGAACAAGGGAGGAGTAATTCCCAAGATCGAAATTGACTCAAATCATGATTGCTTCAACAAGTACAAAACCATCTTTCTTGGACACTGCTTTCATTGTAAAAACTTCGGTCATTAAGCCAGACATTGTATGGCTCGCAGAAGTGAAAAGACAAATCTAAAGGATCGAATAATAAACTCATATGCCCCCAAAAGGCATGGACAAATCAAAACGTTCAATTCATTTGATCCCTTGACCAAATTTGATCTGATTTTCTCTTTCTGCTACAATAATGGACACTATGAACAAGACTGCCCACTCAAAGGAAGAAAGATGAGTGGCAAGAACCCTAGCATGGACAAATGCGGCCTAGCTCTATATGCTCAAAATAATGAAAACCAGTGGTTTGTAGATAGTGGGTGCTCCAGACACATGACAAGAGACAGAAGGAAGTTTGTCTCACTGAGAAAAAAGGAAGGGAATGTGTCTTTTGGAAGCGGATTAGGCAGAATTGCAGGAAAAGGAACGATCACTTTGATCAATGTAAAAGGAAAAGCTCAAGATGCTTTGCTAGTTGACAGACTCAAACACAACCTCCTGAGTATCAGCCAAATCTGTGATCAAGGACATAAGGTTGTTTTCAGCACCAAAGACTGTGAAATAAGGAACTTTTCCTTAGGGAAACTTGTGGCAAAAGGGGTGAGAACACCAGACAACATTTACATACTAAACAAGATTCAAGAAAATAAATGCTACGTGAGTCAGATAGATGAGAGTTCGCTGTGGCACAAGCGACTTGGACATACAAGCTTCGAAAATCTGATCAATATCAGCAAGATCAAAGCTGTACGAGACATCCCAAAGCTATTCAAACCAAATCAGGGAGTATGTGGTCCTTTTCAACATGGAAAGAAGACCAAAACCGGCCACAAGAAAAAGGAACACTATACATCAAAGCCCTTAGAGATCATCCATGCTGATGTGTGTGGGCCAACTAGAAATCAAGCACTCCATGGAGAAAGGTACTTTGTGTTATTTGTTGATGATTATACTAGAATGATGTGGATATATTTCATAAAGTATAAATATGAAACTTTTGAGTGTTTTAAGAATCTAAAAGCCCTTGTAGAAAATGAAAAAGATTAAAAAATTAAGTGCCTTAGAACAGAAAGAGGAGGAGAATTCACATCAAATGAGTTTAGTGAGTTCTGTAACATTCATGGAATTAAAAGAGAATTCTCAGCTACCAGAACACCTCAGAAAAATGGGGTAGTTGAAAGAAGAAACCGTACACTCTAACAAATGGCAAGAACTATGCTATTAGCAGCAGACTTACAACCTAGATTCTGGAGAGAAGCAGTAGGGACAACTGTCTATACACTGAATCGAACTCAATTAAGACCAAATTGTGAAAAAACTCCTTATGAGCTATGGAACGGAAGACCTACTTCGGTGAAGTATTTCAAGATCTTTGGAAGCAAGTGCTTCATAAAAATAAATGATGGTTCACCAGGAAAGTTTGATTCTCGGGTTGATGAAGGGATATTTCTTGTATACTCTACACGGAGCAATGCTTACAAGTGCTACAATTATCGAATGAAGAAAATAGTGGAAAGCATTGATGTAAAGGTTGATGAAGAACTTCGAGTAAAGGAAATTAAAGAACATGAAGATGACTTTCTCATTGAAGAGGAAGAACCTAAAGAAGAAGAGATAGATGAGGAAGAAGAAGAAGAGAAAAGAGAACCACCTCATACCCCTTCAAAGATGAAGTATGTCGAAAGATATCATCCAGAAGAACAAATCATTAGCGATAGAGATGAAGGTGTGCAGACCAGAAGAAGGATAACAACCTCACCCAAGAAAAAATTCATTACCCTCCTATCTATGATAGAACTAGAAACATTTGCAGAAGCAAGTAAGAATCCTCATTGGGTAAAAGCCATGGAAGAAGAAATGTCCCAAATTGAGAAGAACAAGACATGGGAGCTGGTGCCTCGTCCAGAGGACAAAAACATAATAGGAACCAAATGGGTGTTCAAAAATAAAATGAATGAGGAAGGACAGGTTATCAGAAACAAGGCAAGACTTGTCTGCAAAGGCTATTCACAAATTGAAGGAATTGACTTTGAAGAGACATTTGCACTAGTGGCCCGTATGGAAGCTATCAAGATGTTCTTAGCATTTGCTTGCTCAAAAGGATTCAAAATCTATCAAATGGACGTGAAATAAACATTTCTAAATGGGGAAATCAAAGAGGAAGTCTACATGGAGCAGCCAGAAGGTTTTGATCTGACAGCAGGAAAGGACCTAGTCTGTAAGTTGAAAAAGGCTTTGTATAGATTGAAACAAGCTCCTAGAGCTTGGTATGGAAGATTGGATCACTACCTACAACAACAAGGCTTCAAAAAGGGAGTGGCTGGAAGTAATCTATACATAAAGACAGATCAAGGTAAGTTAGTAGCTGCTCTTGTTTATGTCGATGATCTGATTTTTGCTAGTAATAATGATGAAATGAGCCATGAATTTTTTCAAAACATGTCAAAAGAGTTTGATATGTCAATGATAGGAGAGTTGTCCCACTTCCTTGGACTTCAAATATCTCAAACCAAAGCAAGATTTTGTATATCTCAAATCAAATATCTAAAAGACATGCTCAAAAAATATGGAATGGAGAACTGTGCACCCATGAGCACACCTATGACCACAAACTGCAAACTGAGCGAAGATGATGACTCCCCTCTAGTGGATGCAAATCATTACAGGTCAATGATCGGAGCCCTTCTATACTTAACAGCTACATGACTAGATATAATGCAAGCAATAGGAATGGTGGGAAGATTTCAATCTGCTACCAAACAATCCCATTTATTAGCTATAAAAATAATTCTCAGATATCTGAAGGGAACTTTTGATTTCGGTCTTTGGTACCCAAAGAACTCAACACTAACTATAACTGCATACACTGATGTTGATTGGGCTGGAAGTATAGATGATTGGAAAAGTACTAGTGGAAATGCATTCTTCCTAGGAGACTGTTTGGTATCCTGGCTTAGCAAAAAACAGTCATCCATATCATTATCCACAGCCGAAGCTGAGTATATTGTTGCAGCAGACTGTTGTACTTAGATACTATGGATGAAGGAAGCTCTAAAAGATCCCGACATATGTACAGATCAACCAATTACCGTCTATTGTGACAAAACAAGTGCTATCAATCTCAGCAAAAATCCAGTGATGCACTCAAGAACCAAACACATACCAATCAAGTATCATTTCCTCCATGAGAAAGTAGCTGAACAAAACATTGTCCTGGAATATATTAGTACTAAGGAGAAGATAGCTAATATTTTCACAAAACCTATTCCTCGAGAAGCATTCGAACATCTGCGTTAAAAGATGGGGGTTATTTCTTTATCATCAATCAAGTTCATTCATAAAGATGTAGCAAGACAGGGGGAGCAGGTTGACAGGGGGAGTCTGTATGCATTCCTTTTCCATTGATGTCAAAGGGGGAGAGAGAGCTCTAGAATATTGCCATCAATAACAAAGGGGGAGATTGTTGGACACAGATTGTCGTTGATGTCAATATGGAAATATTCAAGGAAGGAGACAGAGCCAAAGAAGAGGAGCACACAGAGCCAAAAGGAGCCAAGAGGAGCCAAGAGGAGCAGAGGTAGTTAAGTGTTGTATGAAGTTGCTAGAGAATGTTGGTGAAGGCTGTTGTAGCTATTGAAAAAGTTGGAGAAACTTTGCTGAAACACCGATACTTATGAAAAAGTTGCCGATACACCACTTTCAGCGTTACTGAAACACCAATTTCTCTGCGACGACATTATATTTTCAGTACATCGTAAACATGAGGAAGCTAAAGCGAATGGAGGAGGGAATCTAGAAGGTCGAGCGAGTGTTGAGGAAGCCAAAGCTCAAGTGAGCGAGGAGGAATCAAAAGAGCCATTGAGTAAGCGGAAACGAATGGACAAAGGCATGAAAATGTATAAAACAGTAAAAATAGAGAACTATTGTTGGTGTTGGTGTGCTGAAGAACCAGAGTGTGAGGTAGTAGAAGCAGTAGAGGTTGTAGAGGTAATAGAAGCAGCAGAGGCAGGAGAGCAGGAGTGAGACAACCTCAGCTGAATAGTGTGCAGCAGCATACCTGTTTATACCAAGGTTGGGTTGGAACCCAAGAGGTTGGAGCCTCATAACTGAACAGGACTGAAGTCATTGGGGGTAGGTGCTCCTAAGTGTAGAACCACAGCAAAACAGAGTTGGTGCTCTAGAGGTTGGAGCCTCACTGAAGTCCAAGTTGGAGCTTGGCAACTATTCATAATCAGATTTATACTTATATTGTATTTATTTCATTGCACTGTCTTGAGTTTTAATAAAACCATTAATTTCAGCTATTGATTTCTGTGTTCTGTGTATACATACACATATCTATATATGTTGTTGGAAATCACTAGAACAATTAAAAGAAAATAATAATAATAAGAAACACTGATTCACCCCCCTCTCAGTATTTCCAACATATCTATTATTTTCTCCATTGTCTCAACATACCAATAATCCCATCTCAAATCTAATTTTGAGTTCTCGTCACTACCAATATTTACCTTCATCATTTTGATTGGCTTTGAAGAATCCTTCATTTTTAGCTCAGGTCTCATTACAGTCCTCTCTCCCCCAATATCTAGAATACGCAAGTTCCTTGGTTCCTCATCACAATCAATGTCTTATGTAACATTGTAACACTCCATTATTTCCCATACTTGTTGTAATTGTTGATGGTATGCACACAAGTGTATTGGCCTAATTTTATGATGAGAGAGGGGCAAGGGGTGTGAATCAGTGTGAGGTAAATTTAAAAATTTCACAATATTTTCTTAATAACACAAGGATAAACCCAATATGGGAGAAAACCATCATCGTTTTCATCTCTTCCTTCATACTTTATTATAATGAAAAACTTCTTACAATCTTGTTTTGGCACAGACTAATACCGGCACACAAGAACCCACCTATAGGAGGCTACAACCTTCTCTCGTTCACTAGCACCTACTAGAAAGGAACTCTAGCCCCCTGATCTCGTTTACCAACACCCACAAGAAGGGCACTCCTACCCCTTGATCTAATTTACTAGCTACCACTAGAAGGAAGCTTTGACTTCCTCATTGAAGGCTCCAACCCTCAACACCTATATGGACTATGTTTCATAATATTTCATACTAGATCCACCAGAACCAAAACATCAAATCTATAGGCCACATTTCATAAAAATTTTATATTGCACCCACTATCATCATTTAAGACCAATATCAAATAATGAACTGAAACCAATCACTTAATCACCAAACTAAATAAACAAATTACCAAACCTCAAACAACTAAAGCAACTAGATTATCTCAATTCACTGTATACTCTTTATCAGAATCTCAAACCACTTACTATTCATCACATAAAACAGATCATGTCACTACAAACCTTGGTCAATCTTATGTCAGAATATATATGCTACTATTATGAGACATACCTGCATATATATGCGCTTTGTATTCAGATAACCCGCGTACAGATCTCAAAACACTAAATCCTGAAACCGAACCACTTCACTATTGAAATCAATCATTGAAAGACATACTGACCTTGGCATAGATCTCTGAACCAAATAAAGATCATCTCATAGTAGCATCATTACTATTCAATATTTCATAACATAATCAGTTCTACCTCAACCAACACTATAAAACACATATCATCATGAAAGACTTCATCGACAGACAACAATAAACACAGCAAGATTCATCATACATCATATAAATCATAACCCTGACATATGTACGTGACCCTTATAATAAACTTCCATGTATGTACATTCCTTTCAAGAAGCATACTCACGTACATATATGTCCATACTTCATATTGATACACAACTACATAGAAGCAGATCCACATATGTACGCGATCTCTCTGAAGAAAATCTATGTACATATCTATAACTATTGAATCATATCTTCGCTACACAACAAAACATAAGTGTTATAGAAAATTTTGGGCACTACAACCCCAAGCATGAAATGTCCATAAACCAAGGGCTCCTAAGTCCCTAAAAGTGTTGTTCTAACCCCTAAAGGAACAAGGTCAACTGATTACAGCTTCTCCCAGAAGTTCTCCATGAAAAACTGTTAAGAACTGGTCAAAACAGGATCATTTCAGCTGCTCCATAGGCAAAGTGCGTTGCATCTCACCTAAATACACTGTGTGGGTGCGTTGCATTTCAAAAAGCCCTTCTATGGGGTGCGATGGGCGAGAAGTGACAAATGGCAGTGTCATTCCGCGAGGTGGAGAGGCATGGAAACTTCCAGAAACTTCTCCAGTGACACTTGCCTCTCTGAATTCGACCAAGGATGAGTAAGAGATCATCAATCTCCAAGTGGAAGCAAGAACTATCAGAGGGAAGACACTAATCAAATCACAAGCTGACTCATCTCCCTTACAGATATCTATATATGGATCCCTCATCCCAGAGATCCATAGGCTGGAATTTTGCATATTGTAAGGAATTGCTATTGGTTTCTTGAGACAACATCAGATTGATGGGTGATCTAAGCTTTGTATGAGGTCAGAACAACTGGTTGTAACTCCCTTGGCTCTTTCTTGTTTATCAATAAAAGCTATTCAAGTTTTCCTCCATACTCTTGTGTCATTTATGTTTTATGCATTTGTATGTTCAATTTACATCTGATCCTAGATTGTTTATGATTATAGATCCATGTCCTTGTATAGTGTTATGCTACTATGATCTTACAGGTACTCTGTGAAGCTGGGCGTACAAGGGAGAAAAGTAGCGAAAGACTATCAAGAGAGAGAAGAATCGAATTAGGAGATTAGCGCAAGACATAGGTTGGTCTTCTTTGTTCTTCTCTCATCTATATTTCATAAAGGAAAAAAGAAAGTAGCTTTACTTTGTTTGTTTCTAAGGTAGCTACCACACCTTAGTGGGATAAGCAGTTCTGTGTAGACACTTTTCCCTGTAACAAAATGGCGACCATACTGGGGAAGAATTAGTTTTTTTGTTTATCTTCCTTGTTGTCTATTTTATAAACTTACAGACGGAGCCTGAAGTCGAGCCAGGTAGCTTTCGAATTGCTTTTGCTATGCAAATGCAAAGTAGATAAATGTTGCTTCAGTCAATCTCTGGGATTTGTTTATAAATTAAACAACTGATTTACAAACTCTCTGATTGCCCCTTGTGGTAGCTCTTAGATCCTCCTTAGATTTACCCCTGATTGTTGCATTACTGATTACCATTTTCTCGGCCAAAACCCATGAACTGAACTGCAAACTGTGACCCGGAACCGAAGCAAATTCTCGTCTCTAGCCCAACACAGGTACTGTTCTGTGAATTTGAAATTCAGTGCACTTCCCGAGTGTAGTAGGTGCGCTTCATTTCAAATTCCCTTTGTTACAGGTGTGCTAATCAGACTAGCCATTGTTCAGTTTTGGTTTCTGTGATTCATTCTTTCCAGTTCTATTCATGAATTTTGCTGCCTGTGATTAGTATATCTCTGTTTGAAACCCTTTTTCCTTGCTGTTATTCCACCTCCTTTGTACAAAAGAACTGTAAATGTTTTTTTGTATTTGTTGAGTCATTTTCAGTTCTCCTTTGCAAAAAGTAACGTAATCGTACTGTCGTCCTTTGATTTGAAAGTGTCGCAAGTGTCGTTTTCAGTCATAGGAAAAAGTTTGGTTGCTATTGATCCGGATTTAAACAGGAACGCAACAAATTACAGAGATAACCATATACACAAAGATGCAGCGAAAATAATACTTCATTTCATTAATGGAAAATACTGAAATATGCTTACAAACAGAAATGGAAATAAACTAGCTAGGGCGATGGTAGCTTATCTCTGAGAAGAGATGTGATGGCTACATGCCTCTGAACTGTGTTACAATGAGGCTCGAAGGCCTATTTATTGTTGAGAAACAATGGAAAAAACCCTTATCATTCCAAAACCTAACCCTAGGAGATGAAACGCCAAACTGTGGGCCCCGTTTGGGGGTAAGTTGGTACATCAACTTCTCGGGGTCGTAACTTTGGCATATGATCTCCGTTTGACGCGTACAATAGCTCATTAGAAAGATCTATCCGAGCATTATCATTGTTGGAACGGGCAACACCAGTCCATTCCATGGACTCGTGTTGCCCTTGGATTCCCCAAAAAACGTCGTTTAGGGCCTCAAAACGGCTCCGGAAGTTCAGGACCCGAAAAACTGCTAAAAATAGTAAGTTGTGCTACAATTAAGGAAACTGAAAATGCTGAGAAAGACAATGGTGGGGGTCCAGGTGGACTTGGCAGGTGGCCACCAATATCCACCTGGATTGTTCCTCCCCCCTTAGGAAGCAATGGTCCCCATTGCGTTGAGCTCCTCCATGAGATGAGGAAACTTCTGCTGAACTTGTTCCCTGGTGAGCCACTTGCCCTGCTGAAGGAGTTGGCTCGCTTTGACAACTCGATACAGTTGGATATTCTGTTGGCGAGTGTTCTTGATCTGTGTGTCCATGATCCGATCAGTTGCAACTTGTTCCATGCAATCTGGATTTAATTCTGTGGGTTTGAGCTGTTCTGCAATGTCGGATGTGTCTAGCAATGGTGGAAAGTATGGCCGAAGGCGGTCCACATTGAATACTGGGTGCAGGCCAAGGAATGGGGGAATGCTGAGCTCAAATGCATTGTCTCCCATAGCCTTAGTAATGGTGTAAGGACCATATCGGAGTGGTCTCAATTTCCGATAGGCTCCAGTAAGGCGTTCCTTTTGCAAATGCAACCAGACTTTGTCGACCACCTGAAACTTGTGTGGCACCCGATGTTGATCATGTCGCTACTTGTACTTGGCATTTGATTTCTCAAGAATGTCATGGACCTGCTGGCGAATATGTTGGATGCGCTCAATGAAGCTGGTGGCCTTATCTGTTTCGGACTAGACATGAGCTGAATTCATGTGAGTAGCTGCAAGTGGCATGGCCACATCAATGGTGCATAGTGGTTGGAATCCCAAACCCACCTGAAAAGGGCTATGGCCAGTGGAGCTGTGAAGAGCTTGGTTGTAGCTGTGCTGAACGTAGGGGAGGCTCTCGTCCCATGTGCGTGGATGCTTTGAGTTATACATGCGCAGAATGTGCACAATCATCCTATTGACAACCTCTGTCTGGCCATCAGTTTGAGGATGGAAGGCTATGGACTTCGTGAGTTTGGTGTCCAGCATTGACCAGAGACTGGACCAAAAGGTGCTGAGAAACTGACTGTCCCGATCTGAGATGATAGACTGTGGGATCCCAAAGTACACCCACACTCGTTCAAAGAAGAGTTTAGCAGTGGCTTCTGCTGTGATATTCTTCTTGCAAGCCATCATAATGGCCATCTTTGAGAACCTATCGACGACCACAAAAACACAGTCATTTCCATGCTTAGTGGAAGGAAGGCCTGACATGTAATCCATGGAGATGGATTCCCAAGGTCGACTAGGGGTAGGCAACGGGGTATAGAGGCCTTGCTTCTTAATGGTCGGTTTGGCAATGGCACAGGCAGTACATGATCAGATGTACTTCCCAACATCCTGTCGAAGATTCGGCCAATAGAAATAGTTTTACAGTACTGCCACTGTTTTCTCGACCCCGAAATGCCCAGCAGCCCGACTGTAGTGTGCTTCCCAAATCATCTTGGCACGCTCGCTTGAAGGAACACAAAGGTGACCGAGGTGGCATAACAGGGCATCCTGGAGGTGAAAATCTGCAACCTGCCGACCCTCCAAGAGTGTCTGGTATGTGTGGCCGAATTCTGGGTCGCTTTTGTAGAGAAGTGGCCAATCAGAAGTCTCGTGCCCGCAAGAGTTGAGCACGGTGGTTAGCGCCATGATCGGTGGTCGACTGAGGCAATCTGCAACATTATTGGTGCTGCCCTTTTTATACTTGATATTCAAGTGAAACTGTTGCAGGTATGTAGACCACTTCTGATGGCGATCATTCTGCAATTTCCCTTGGGTCTGTATGAACTGCAGAGGTCGGTGGTCTGTGTGGATGACTGTTTCCTTCCCCAAAATGTAATGCTTCCATTGTCGGCAGGCTTGTACAATGGAATACATCTCTTTATCATAAGTGGGGTACTTCCGGACTGTGTCTGAAAGTGTTTCACTGTGATATGCCATTGGATGTCCATGTTGAGTAAGGACTTCCCCAATAGCATAGTCAGAGGCATCTGTCTCGACCTCAAATGGTTGTTGTAAATCTGGTAATGCGAGCACTGGTGCCATGCAGAGGCGATCCTTCAACTCCCTGAATGCCTTCTGTTGAGATTCGGACCAAAATAATTTTGCTTTCGCCCTGCCCTTGGTGACTTGACTCAAGGGCCAAGAAATATGAGAAAATCCCAACACAAACCTGCGGTAGAAGTTGGCAAGACCTAGAAAGATGCGGAGCTCTGTTAGAGTGGTTGGAGAGGGCCAATCCCGAATGACTTGGACCTTGGCTGGATCAACATGCACCCCCTGTTCATCAATGATGTATCCCAGATACTGAACCTCGGTCATGCCAAAAGTGAATTTCTCCAAATTGGCACATAGCTTGTGTTGCCGCAGTGTTTGGAGGAGAACCTGTTGGATGTGGTGGAGGTGCTCTTCCCAACTCTGGCTGAAGATCAGAATGTCATCCAAGTATACTACTACAAAGGAGTTGGTGAATGGCCACAAGATGCCATCCATTAGCCTCATAAAGGTTGCAGGAGCATTCGTCAATCCGAAAGGCATGACCAACCATTCGAAGAGGCCCTCCTTGGATTTGAAGGCAGTCTTCCACACATCTGAGGGTTCAATTGGTACCTGGTGATATCCTGACTTCAGATCGATCTTGCTGAAATATTTCACCCCCTTTAGTTGGTCTAGGAGGTCATCAATCCGTGGGATCGGGTACCTATTACGGACAGTGATCTTGTTCAGCGCCCGATAGTCAATACAGAGTCTCCACGTCCCATCCTTCTTCTGTACCAACACTATCGGGCTCCCACAGGGCGAAGAACTCAGACGGATGTGACCTTTCTGCAGGAGCTCCTGAATCTACCTCTTGATTTCATTGTTCTCCAGAACAGAGCGCCGATAAATTGGTCCATTGGGTAGCGGTGCACCTGGGGTCAGATCGATGGAGTGCTTGACTTGACAGTGCAGGGGAACCCCTGCCGGGGAGGTGAAGATGTCTTCGTACTCCTCCACAATCTTGTCCATCTGTAGCTGCCGTGCAGAGGGACCCCGTTTGGAGGCCGCGGCCACTGTCTTCTTCTTCCCTTGAGGGCGTATCATCAGGAAAACAAATTTCCTGGTTTTGGAAATGATCTTACTGCATTGTTTTGCAGTAATCAAAGAGATGGCGGCAGGTGGTGCTACCTCTGGTATCCTGAACAACTTATTTCCCAATGTAATAATAACAGCACGGGGCCTTGATTCATACACAGCATGTCGCTTCCACAAGTATGGTTGTCCTAGTAATACATCACAAACTTCAAGGGGAGCAATGTCACACAATACCTCATCCGTGAAGGGCTTGATGTTGTATGGAAGGCGACACTACTGGCTCACGCGAAGATCTCGCCCTTGGTGAAGCCACCCAATGGTGTATGGTTGTGGATGTGCTGTGGTCGGTAAGCCCAACCGCTTCACGACCTCTGCCAAAATGAGGTTCTTTTGACTCCCGCTATCAACAATGAACTGTATCGGGGAGCCCTTTACCCACATCTGGGAGTGGAAGAGACGCTCCTCCTCCTCTGGATCTTCGGGTTCATTTTTCTGGATCTTTGCGGTAGCAACAGTGGCACTGGGATCCGCATCAATGATCTGCTTCCCTTTTTCATACCCCTTATCGGGTTCTGACTCAGAGTCGGAACATGCATCTGATTCTGAAACCTTTAGCTCAGCCACCAGTGACTGCTTGGCCCAACACTCACTTGTGTTGTGAGTGGAGCTCTTATGGAACTCGCACCATTTTCCAGTGTCCTTTCTCGGCTTCGCGGCGTTGCTCTTTGCTTGCAGCTTCGGCTGGTTGTCTTGGGTTGTCCCGCCTTGGCTTTGTCCTTTGTTCTGTGGTATAGGGGGACCTTTCCCCTGCTTTGGATTCGCAGATCCAAAGTCTCGCTTCTTTTGTTTAAACTTCTGCTCAACCTTGACGGCATACCGGTATGCTGCGCCGAGCGAGGGGATGTTTAGGAACTGTATTTCTTCTTGGATGTACTTGTGCAGGCAGCCACGGTATTTGAGTATCAAATGTTGCTCCGAATCCTTGATACCCAACTTTGTGCGAAGGGTATGGAAAAGATTGGTGAACTCCGGCACGTCTTGGTCCCTTCCCTGCCGCAGCGTGGTCCACTTTATGTATTCATCCTCATAGCTTCCGACAGGGTAGTACTGCTCCTTGATGGCATCCCGGAACGAATCCCAGGTGGGTGCGGCTGAAAATAGTGAGCCAGTACTTTCATCCTTCTGCTTGCAGTAGGTTTCCCACCAGTCCTTGACGTGGGGGGCTGCTTTGAGAAGAGAAAAAACAATCTTTTCCCGACTCGAAAATTCATGAACAGAAAAGTAACCCTCTAGCAGATTTAACCATTTATCTACGGCATCGGCGTCTATCTGACCCTCGAATATGGGGATTTCAAAATTAACTTGTACCTTAAAGGGTGTGGCGTTTCCAGAGGAGCTGCTGGAAGCCGATGCGCCGCTTCTGGGTAGCCGCTGAAGGATCTGCGCAAAGTTGTCCATCATCGCGTTCCGTTGTCGCTCGAGCTCTTCTTCGAGCAAGATTTTGATGGGATCTCCTGCCCCCTCGTCTTTCTTCTCGTCCGGCATGGGAGGCCGTCGGGATTTGCGAGGCTCGTCTTGCAAAGGTTCAACCAGTTCAAGCCCTAACTCCTTATATCCCGACCTTGTTGGGGACATGCAAAGAAAAACAGAGAAAAAGCAGACCGCTCTGATACCACTGATCCGGATTTAAACAGGAACGCAACAAATTATAGAGATAACCATATACACAAAGATGCTGCGGAAATAATACTTCATTTCATTAATGGAAAATACTGAAATATGCTTACAAACAGAAATGGAAATAAACTAGCTAGGGCGATGGTAGCTTATCTCTGAGAAGAGATGTGATGGCTACATGCCTCTGAACTGTGTTACAATGAGGCTCGAAGGCCTATTTATTGTTGAGAAACAATGGAAAAAACCCTTATCATTCCAAAACCTAACCCTAGGAGATGAAACGCCAAACTGTGGGCCCCGTTTGGGGGTAAGTTGGTACATCAACTTCCCGGGGTCGTAACTTTGGCATATGATCTCCGTTTGACGCGTACAATAGCTCATTAGAAAGATCTATCCGAGCACTATCATTGTTGGAACGGGCAACACCAGTCCATTCCATGGACTCGTGTTGCCCCTGGATTCCCCAAAAAACGTCGTTTAGGGCCTCAAAACGGCTTCGGAAGTTCAGGACCCGAAAAACTGCTAAAAATAGCTACAATTAAGGAAACTGAAAATGCTGAGAAAGACGATGGTGGGGGTCTAGGTGGACTTGGCAGGTGGCCACCAATATCCACCTGGATCAGCTGTAGATAGTCGATTATCCTGTTACTATTGTATTTGGTCTGAATTTGTAATTTTTCTAGTGTCGAAATCAAGTATTCATTTCCAAATCGTAAAGTGTTGTGATTGTCTCCATTTCTGATTTCGAAAAGAAACTTGTTAGTATTTGTCGCTTGAAAAGTAATTCAGATTTGTGCATTAGCTTTCTTTTTCCATTCACATACTAAGAAAGACGAAAACAAATACATGCATGTGCATTTTCATTTAGACTGTTTGATTGGTTTGATTTAGGACAGTGCATTTAGAGTGTGCTCTTTGCTCTTTGTGAAAGAATAATGTCTCTCTTTCCTTAGTATCTAGGACTTTCATTGCACAAAGAAGATAAAACACTGCTTATCATCTTAGATTGCATTTAAGGAATTATACATCTACATCTCGCGGTGAACCTGAAAGGAAAATTTCATAAACAAGATCAACTATAAAATAAATTCAATGAATCTAACAACGCTTTGGAACCTAACGCACAACATTTAGAATTCTAGGCTAGAGACGTATTCCGGTGTCATAAAGCCTGGTAACTATTGTTCTCACTGATGGTTGGATGATTCCTCCGCTTTGAGACAATAAGTGCCAGTACGGACTTGTGCTCCCACGTACCGTCAAGTATATTTTGGGAGACCACAATAGGCTTAATCCTTTATCCATAGGAAGCCGTGTCTGCCGCCCTATCGATCGCAATGCACTGAACACAGCATTCGGGAAGATTGATTGTCGTACCATAAAAAGTATTCTGCAGTTTTGCGATTGGTTTGGTAATCCCTCTACCTAGATTTCCAGAGCAGTCCCTTTCGTTCCTTTTCAGACTCCTTAATGGGAAAGGTCCATCTGAGCACTTTTCACTTCAGGCTCATTAAAAATCGAAGGCGACTAGAGTCATCTTTTGTTTTTTCTCGACTCTTAAAAATTGAAAAAACAAGTTGTGTCAAAGCGTCTAAACTTTATTTTAAACGGAATAATCATCACCCTTTCCTATGTTGATCTTAGGTTGAGAAAATGGAACCCAACAACCAAGGAATTCCCCTTGGAGGAAATCCTAGTCCCTTCTCCTCATGGGGAGATGTTGGTGCACCCCATATGGCCACATTGTCGCTTCCAGGATTGACAATCGGCTTGCCTGTATGGCTCTTCTCAATCTCTGTCGTTCAGAACACCGCAATTCCTGAACAATCGAGTCAGAAACTAGACGAATCCAAAGTTACCCACCAACCTTCTACTTCCTCCAATTCTTCCTCTCCTCCTTCTTCTTCGCTTGATGGGGTTGGTAAAGCCAAAAATAAAGTACCTGAGAAGAAGAAGGAAAAGAAGAAGAAAGAGAAGAAGAAGAAGGAGCCAAAAGCGAAAGGGGGCAACCAAGCGTCGTCTAGCGAAAATCCACACACTACACCGACCAGGCCTAAATCGTCATGTGTCATTTGCAAAGGAGACCACTATCATAGAGATTTTCCTTGCATCCCTCGGATCTTAAGGGACTGGTCTCCTCGTTTGCACAACCCGGTGTCATCAACCTCTGATGATCATGTTGAAAGCACACCATCGACTAGTGAAAGTGAAGCCCCAGGACAAAAAGGAAAATATAGATTTCCTTGTAAATTGTGCGAAGGCGACCATGCCATCCACCGCTGTCCCTTCTTAGACGAGGCTAAAAGAGTTTTGGATGATCGTCTGGTTTCACCGTTACGACTTCCTCCTGGATATAAAAAACTCTTACCGAGTCCGTCACTAGTTGAAAAGCCGGCTGACCCACCCAGGTGGTCGGCCGAAGCATCTATCATTGAAGACAAACCATCTAAACCCATGCCAGACGAAAGTCAAAAGGTTGAGGCGGCATTTGACCGTTCTTGCCTTCAGAGGTTCCATCTTCAGATGATACAGTAACAGAAGAGAATAAGGATGACACCGTCCAAATTCTTTTCATAAGCACAGACTCCGATGAACATGGGGGCAATTTACCCATTCCTTTACCGCAGGAAGGAAGTTTGTCA
This sequence comes from Pinus tabuliformis, assembly GCA_031772625.1. Classification (NCBI taxonomy): domain Eukaryota; kingdom Viridiplantae; phylum Streptophyta; class Pinopsida; order Pinales; family Pinaceae; genus Pinus; species Pinus tabuliformis. The sequence continues at coordinate 1,298,322,952 of CM062807.1, forward strand.
GAGTCGTACCCGGCCATCTATTCGGTCCCACCTCCAAGCAACCTAGTTGTTTCCTTTGACTGGAATCAACTAGGCAGACCCCGTTTACCGGCTAGTGTACCATTCCGAATTATTTCTCAAATATATAGAATAGTTATGGCCGGTACCATCATAGATGAAGGGGCTTCTATGAGTATCCTTTCCTCGACTGCTTGGAAAGCGCTTGGTTCGCCATCGCTTTTGCCTGAGATGAGAAATCTAACAGGCTTTGACAAAGGAACCAGTCGACCATTAGGGATCCTTCCCAATGTGCCCATAACATTGAGAGGGAAAACCGTTCACATGAACGTAATGGTAGTTCAAGGACCCCTGGATTATAATCTACTCCTTGGATGAGACTATATTTATTGGATGGGAGCGATTGTCTCTTCACTCTTTAGAGTAATGTGTTTTCCGCACGAAGGAAGAGTGGTCAAGCTCGTAGACCAGCATTCATTTCCTGGATCACACATAGCAAATAGTCATATACCATCCCTAAATGGTCTTTTTGCACAAGGAATGTCTCATCAATCCCCAGTCCGTCCACCTGATGAGCACGAGTGATTCGGGAGACATGACTGAAACCCAGGGGGCATGCACCCTGGTCTGCTTCGATAGGAAAACTTCGGGTATAGGGTAGGTTTCCGCGAGAGATATATGACTAGACTGTACTCCCGTCCCTGATTGGAAGAGGGGGTTAGACTGGAACAAGATTCCCTCGTCAAAGTTATGTGAGTGGAGTAGTCTCCTCCACTCGCCTTTGTCTATTTCGGTAGACATCGCCGAGGAAATGTTTTTTTTGCGCTGTGAACAAAACAATTTTTGGTAACCTGAAAGAGGTATACCTTTCCTGATAGAACAAATGTTTTGTCGATAGAACAAAAGGTGATCTTGAAGCTTTATTTTATACCTACGGGCATGCAAACCTTTTGGCATGCAAGCGAAGAGCGACTATTTATTTTTTAAAAATTGTAGGTCCTCTAACCCTTTAAACTCGTAGGATTGGTCATTTCCTAACTTGCATAAAGAAAGGATGTGGGGCAAAACTCTAAAAATTTCCGTTATCATAAATGGGACATTCTTATTATATGACTGGATTAATCGAGCAATTTTAGCGCATAATTCAAGCTCGTTAAAAAATAAACATAAGCCATGAGAAAATGTTTCCCCCCGCGTTTAAGCTCATTAAAAAATGAACTATTTCCTGGTAAATAACCATCATGAATGTAGTACTTCAGCCTTTAAAAGCCTTGGTCGTGTTCTCATCATCACCTCCATTTGGTTGTTTACCCCTTTTGAGGAACAGCTGCGAAGAGTGATCTCACTAGCCATCCTTGTAACACTGCCATGATTGGAAAATTCCAAAGCTTACCTGGAATCAGCTGCTACCCAATTTTATCACTCGTTCCTCAAAAGACGAGTCTCCTTTAAGCTCTTTTCAATTGACTCGTAAAATATGAAAATATTGCCAAGCCATTGGCCTCTCCAGCTCGTTAAAGGGACTGGAAGTGCTATCCCTCCTATAAATTTTAATCTTTTTGGACCTGAGGGATTATTACACAAAAATATCGAGCGCTTGTTTTGTTCGGCTCGTTAAAAGTATCGAAAATTCATCCCTTCTGTATTGTTTTATACTTTTTCGGACTTAAGGGATTAGATGACGAAAAAGGAATTTTGGAGTTTCCTTTACGTTCCTTTTCAGACTCTCTAAAATTGAAAAGGACCGAGTTATCTTTGTCGTTAAACTCGTTACAACTTAATAGCGACAAACTTGTCCATAGCAGACAAGAACGAGTTTCACTATCGCTAGGCTCATTAAAACATAGCGATGGGTTTGCCCAAAGGGCAAATTATAGAACAAGCATATGTTATCCTCCTCAAGCTTGACAAAAATAAAGAGGTACTGGTCACCAATGACTAGGGAAAATTGGGAAGAAAACTTGAAGAAACTTTGTTGGTAGCAAGTCGCTCTTGAACATGACACTTTCACTCCGCATCCAAGTCGGGTTGGGTTGTTTCATTCACCGGTCGCATCACCATGGTCCCATCACACCATCCACATTTGGGGTAATGCTACCAATCCATCATGTCAGTGTCGCCAATATGTTCAAGAGAAGTCATTCAGAGAATTCACCTGTGTCTCACCCACTACAATACATTTACACTCCATTCTTTCATGACCGCCACCCTGAACCTTATGTCATCAGATTGTTTTCACCTCCATTAAAATCATTTGCTCCGTTCCGTGTCATTGATGTGGGATTCATTAAGGCCCTCCTGTGACGGATCGCTTCTTGTTGACATCAGCTCATTATCCAAGAAGTCGATCTAGGAACACCCCGTTCAGTACTTTGAAGCTTGCATGCCTCAATGGCAAGTTTCTCACTTCCGGCAATAGGTTTACATCAATGGCCTTCGACCAAAAGATTTTGTGTGGTGTTCAACACAAAGTCCTTTATTCACACAACGTGAATTGTACTGCACTACCTTGAGGGTCATTATCATTATTGGTGATTCCTCTCGCGCCTATTAATGGCTTACATCATTGGCTGGTAATCAGGCGATGTCTTTCCATGTTCGACTCCAGAACATCTCTCACATGGATAGACTTGTACTTCGAGTGAAGATTGAACGAGATTGAAGACCCCGGATCTAGTTTCATCCATCTGTGCTGCGATATATATTCAGGGAAATAAAGACATCAAATGTACATCATTGCTACACAGATAATCATCCAATCAAGGGGATGATGACTCTACCAGAATCATCATTCTACACTTAGACGATTGTCTGTCCTATGTACATGAAAATGAATTTATAAAGCTGAGCATGGGAATGCCCACCTCAGCTAGATCATGAAAATATTATGAAGATAATGTATTGTATTGTATCTTGTTACAGGTCTCCTCCCAGCTTGAAAGAACTTCGGATCCTCATAATAAAGCATTTCACCCGACATCAAAAGATTAATGACCTCATGCTTTAGGGGGCAACTGTTATAGACATTTTTGGGCACTACAACCCCAAGCATGAAATGTCCATAAACCAAGGGCTCCTAAATCCCTAAAAGTGTTGTTCTAACCCCTAAAGGAACAAGGTCAACTGATTACAGCTTCTCCCAGAAGTTCTCCATGAAAAATTGCTCAGAACTGGTCAAAACAGGATCATTTCAGCTGCTCCATAGGCAAAGTGCATTGCATCTCACCTAAATACACTGTGTGGGTGCATTGCATTTAAAAAATCCCTTCTATGGGGTGCGATGGGCAAGAAGTGACAAATGGCAGTGTCATTCCACGAGGTGGAGAGGCATGGAAACTTCTAGAAACTTCTCCTGTGACACTTGCCTCTTTGAATTTGACCAAGGATGAGTAAGAGATCATCAATCTCCAAGTGGAAGCAAGAACTATAAGAGGGAAGACACTAATCAAATCATAAGCTGACCCATCTCCCTTACAGATATCTATATATGGATCCCTCATCCCAGAGATCCAGAGGCTGGAATTTTGCATATTGTAAGGAATTGATGTTGGTTTCTTGAGACAACATCAGATTGTTGGGTGATCTAAGCTTTGTATGAGGTGAAGAGGGGCTTCCTTGCTGAGAGGATGATGCTGGGTCAAAACAACTGGTTGTAACTCCCTTGGCTCTTTCTTGTTTATCAATAAAAGCTATTCAAGTTTTCCTCCATACTCGTGTCATTTATGTTTTATGCATTTGTATGGTCAATTTACATCTGATCCTAGATTGTTTATGATTATAGATCCATGTTCTTGTATAGTGTTATGCTACTGTGATCTTACAGGTACTCTGTGAAGCTGGGCATACAAGGGAGCAAAGTAGCGAAAGACTATCAAGAGAGAGAAGAATCGAACTAGGAGATTAGCGCAAGATAGAGGTTGGTCTTCTTTGTTCTTCTCTCATCTATATTTCATAAAGGAAAAATGAAAGTAGCTTTACTTTGTTTGTTTCTAAGGTAGCTACCACACATTAGTGGGATAAGCAGTTCTGTGTAGACACTTTTCCCTGTAACAATAAGTCAAACCCAAATCTCAGAACACACTATAAAAAGCACACATCATCATCACAAATCTATGGATCCATAAGCATATTATTCAATTTGTAGTAGTTTTAGATCTATAAGGTCTGATCCATCATCACACTCCTTGTTGCACACTTATTTCAGATCAAAATAGTGATCAAAAGCCCAATACATGTGCACTTAGCACTTTGATCTCCACCTCCTTATATAGCTTAGGCCTTAGCCAATACCTTAGGTCAATTCTGTAATTACGTCAATCGTATTCTTTGATGGAATCAAATATCCATTGTTTCGCTCATTACTATGGGCCAATACCACAGTAAAGACCCCTAGCATTTATAATACCATGGTGCGGAAAATGTACGCGAATTTTCTTCACCAAACCTAGGTATGTATGTGGATTTGCTTCACAAAATCTGTGTATACTTCCTCAAACTTAATCTTTATCCTTCCTTTATTTTTTGAACTGATGTTCTTTTGTCCAATATTTATTTAACATCTTTACTGGCATGAATAATCATCATTCTACGATCACATTCACATCTTTATTAATTAGGTTTCCATCAAGGACAACACATTTTTCATAATGTGAACAATCTCCCCCTTTGGAGTTGATGGAAACCACTTTGGTTTTTGGTCACCATCACCTGTAGATACCTGTAAACACATATGTAGATATACCAAGTTTCTCTCCCAAGTCACCAAGAATTCTCCAAACACCAAGCTTCTCTCCCCCTTTAACGTCAAGGGAAAAGGTCTAACCAATGCTGAATGAAGGCTTCTTTCCCTTTGTTGACATGAGTGATGTAGATCTAATCTGCTAAGTATGAACACTAAATACTGACCATGCTCCCCCTAAGCAGATGTTGAATTTTCCAAAGATATACAATGAAGTACATGACTCTATGATTCACTTAGACATGACCTTTCCTATCACCAATAACTCATGCTTACATTGATCACCCAATATAATGGGGTTACATATTTGACTCAATATTACATCACATGCCCAAAATGATGGGATTACATGACTTGACCATAATAGTCCATACATGACTAAATTTTACAATGATTTATAACATAGGTCTTTACATGACCTTTACATTAAGAGACAAATATTGCATTTATAACCAAGACCAAAGACCTTAATAAGACCATGATAGTCATCAAAAATCATCATAAGCCATATGGGATCTGCACCATAAGAATATGTTAGCAGCAACATGAACAACAACATGAACATTTTCATCATCAATTTGCAAGATAAAAAAATGTTGCTTTAATATCATCAACTTGTGACCAAGTATGAAACATAAACATCATAATATTTTTCTGTAGATATTTGCTATCAACTCATCCTCTTGACCTCATCAAGGTCAACTAGCTCTTTATCAAAGGCATATGGATCTTTTGTAGCATAGAAACATATATTTTCATGAATTAATCAACATATGTGAGAACCAAGCATATCATCATAAAGTAAGATGGGGAAAAGTAGCATCATTCCTCAACATCATCAATATGTTAATAAATATTCCATGTCTCCAAGTATCATCTAGTAGATGTAGAAGTAGTATATTAATAACCATGTCTTCATGAAACCTACAGTAACATCTGTTGAGCCCTGAACTTGCATCTTTCCTATACACTTTCCTAGACTCTTTCCATTCACCTGCACCTCCTAAGCTATCAACATAATTGCATATTAATCATGAAAGTTTTTTGTTTTCCTCATTGTAAATCCATTCATCTGCATCCTGGTTTCTTTCCTTAGCCTAAAAAGCTCCAACACCTGCAAAGCAAGCAAAGCTCAGGCCATATGGTTCATTGCAAAGCTAAAAGAAGTGAAAAGCTCAAAAACACACGGATTTGTCAGGTAGAGCCTCCATTACCATTTTATATCCAAATTGAGTGCTTGCTTCATGGTGCTTGTTTCATGGTGATTGCTTAAAGAAGTCAAACCCTACCATTTCAAATTCCTCAAACAAAAATTGCTACCTAGGGTTTTGAAAACCTATTTTGCTACCGAGTTCATCATTCCTACATTACTCGCCTATCACATTTATCCCTGAATTCCATTGTTCCCTAAGTTCCCCTACCCCCTAAATTCACTAATCCCCTATCCCAAGTTCCCTTTCCCAAATTTCCTATTATGAAATCCCAAACCCTAACCTTATACAAAACCTCCCAAACAGCCTATATTTTCCCTAACTAAATCTATCCCAAGAGTCCCAAAATTCCCACTATTTTTCCCTCTCCAAACAGTCCCTTGTTTCACTGTTTTCCCTTGGTAGCTGATCTGAAAATGGAATGTACTTGTTTAAGGGTGCAAGGTATCCATTTCCCATAATTTCAAATGTGAGCTATACACTCCAAGTGACCTCTGAAAATGTGAAAACTTCTTATTTCTTATATAGAGATAGATTGTAGGGGCATTCACTGGACATGTCACCTCTAAAGAGAGGATGAGTTCCAGAGGCTACCTAGCCCTCTATAGGCTTTGCCTAAAGAAATAACGAAGTAAACACTTAGAAGTCTTTGGCATACACATACTTGAAGTTTGATGTCTTGCGGAATAAGACAAATAACTTTCTACAGCTAAATAGGTGATTATGTGTGTATGAAAGTTATGTATATTTGCTATTTAACACTTTACATCAGTTTTGTTTAGCATATCATCTTCAGCAAATAAAGACATCAAAATGATGAAGCAGTTCACCCCTTCTGGGCTACATCTACTGGACCAAGCCTCTCAAACTAGGTTTGTCCTCTTGTATTAAAAATTCTACAAAGGCTAATACAAGAATATGAGTTTCTCGAAAGATAGATCTCACTGTAAATACAAAATCAGAAGATAGGAATTAGCTAAACATGCTCTTTCCCAAACACTGAACAGTGAAATTGTACCTAATATAGTACTTTCCCCAATTGGCCCTGGTGGCCCTTTAAACTTGCATGGATAATTTCGAGGTGAAGATGAACTCAATTGGTTCTAAAACCTCTTCCATTAGACTCAGAAGGTCAAAAATAGCATACATAGGCTTTTGAATCACCAAAAATGGATGAACATAGCCCCCAAACAGCTCAAGCACTGAAATGGCCCTAGTGGCCCTAAAAGCTTCCCTGAAGCTAAACAGTGAGAAGAATGCCTCAACATGAAAAACGAGCTATAGAAATGGATTTAGAATACTGGAAACCTTCAGAAATGACCTTCGTTCCACATTCAATGGCTACACAATTCCCAATGTAGCTCCCAAACGGATTTGGCCTTGGTGGCTCCTGGAACTTCCACGAAGCAAAATCACCTGAAAATGACCTTAAATGGTTGTGAAACCTATGCCAATGGCTTCATAAGGTCGAAGATACCCAAAATAAATAAAAAAATTCATCCAAAAAGGACTTTCCTAGCCAAAGTTATGGCTCATTCAAGATTTCCTCCAGTTTGGCTTGGAATCACTCCAGCTAACTGTAGTGGAAGTTTAGTTAGCTCCGCCAATTATGGCGGGACCGCCCAAATTTGGCGCTCCGCCAAAATTCCCGCCATCATAATTGGCAGTTACTGTTTGTGATTAATGGGCATGTGACCGTGTTTATAGCTTGGCGGTTAAGCTGCATAGGATTGCGTGCCACGACTGGTTGTTAACTGACCGTTTCCTCCGGGTTATCGGCGTTGTGTGACCACGTATCACATATAACCGTTATGTGCTGACGGTTAAAATTAGGCCCGCGGTTATGGGGCGAGGGTCACATGGAATGGGGCCTGGCCCTTAGGGGCTGGCCCCCTTCGGGCCCTACCAACCTTACTACAAAGTTCTTTAGCCCTTTGATCCGCAATACAAACAATATCCGCTGATTTGAGCTAATGGTAAGGCGTGGGATTAATATGAACGAGGTCGCAGGTTCAAACCTCTCCGCCTCCAAACAAATTTTAATATGCGCCCAACATACCTTTGCTGATGTCACCCAGGCCACGTGGTAGTCTGCCATTCGTTGCCCAAAACAGAATATTCCAAAGAATATTCTATTTTAAATTTTTTTGAAAAAAATTCAAAATTTCAATGTTATTGGGCAATTTTTCTTTTTGGCATAACTTCCTCATACGAAGACCGTTTTTCGAACTGTTCATAGTTCCGGAATCAGCAAGACAAGCTCAATTTGGTCATTTAGGTTCAAACTAGTTCTGAGCACTTTCATTCTTGACCATTTTACGACACTTGGTCCTGAGCTCCTGATCAGTAGCAGAGGTCAAACAATCATCAAAGGAAGTCCAACATAGTTTGACACATTAGCACCTATTTCTCCAAGCCAATTTGTCTATCAGAAGTTATGGCATCTGATCCTTCATATGATTATGAAGAAGAGACCCAAAGTGACACACCCACGGAGGGGCATCCACCCAGGAGGCCTCATAGAGGTGGCAAACATATCAGAGAGGAACCAATCACTCTTACTGAATTACAGGCCTGCCCTCTTGCCATGTTTTGTTTCCAGCATCAGTCATGTTATGAATTTTGTGAGAAGGTTTCTAATGTTCAATATCATCGTGATTTGGCCCGCTTATTTGTGTTGCATTTGCATGGTGATCAAGCCACTCTTGCTAGTGTTGCTTTCACATTAACACCAGAAACCATTTCATTGGCAACCGGCATACCAAACATTGGAGAACCATGGAACAAAAGGCAGAAAATTGACCGGTAACACTATGAAACATACATCAAACTTGGTTTTCTGATGTAGCTTAAGAGAGTGTTTCCTTTTCGGTTTCTCAAGGATGAGTATGCTCCTTTAATGAAACTCATCATGAAGTATTTCACCTGTGAGGGCCAGTTCTCCCACTTGTATGCTTATCACATCAGGCTACTGATGCATTTCACTTGGGTGTGGATGATGAACATTCCTTATTTCATATGCCGAAACATAGAAAGGATGACCACCCTTGTGCAGCACAAGACCCCTCAGCAGTAGTTTAAAAGTCTTTATCATTTTGCTCTCATCAAAATTGTGGTCGTTCATTAGCTTGGTTTACAAGGCATTTCATGGGATGACTTCATCTCTTATGAGTTTTTCAGAGCTTCACGGGGACCTTCAGAGGTTAAGCATGAGACAGGTGGACTTTCTCATCAGTATGAGGTCCATGAGACTACTAGTGTGCCAGTATTCATCACATATTAGAGAGGCACTAGACGGTTGTTTTTAGCAGCAAAGCGAGTGTTATCTCCACCCGTGGTGGAAGGGGCCTCCTTTCCTCCATCAGCACAGCAGGTTCAGGACTGAGGCAAGAGGCCTCTATAGGAGGAAGGACCATAAGGTGAGAGAGAGACTGATTTCATCCTCATTAAGGGTGATGATAATGACATGGGTTCACAAAGTGAAAATCTTAGAGAGATCATCAAGGAGCAGTAGGCGGACATTGATGCCCTTTCCACTAACTTGGATAGAGCCCAGTGGACTATATAGTATTTGGAACAGAGGAACAAGCATCTTGAGGATCAGCAGGTGGTGATGGAGTTACAGAACATTTGGCAAGATCGCCAAAGTACCCGAAGGAGGAGGGTGGAGTTCACTTCCTTGGAGTAATAGATCAATGCCAATAGGGAGTCATGGTTTGAAAGAGTCAATATCCACTTGGAGAGGAAGTTGGAGAAGGCAATAAATGAGAAGAATATGCTTAGAAACTTGTCATACCATTACTTGTTCCGGAACATGGTGTGCCAAGCAAAAATCAAAAATTTGAAAGCAAAGTTGAAGAGAGCGACAAGGAGGCAAAAAGAGGATGAAGGACTTCAAATCTTGGCTGATGCTTCATTGGGCCATCATAGCACTTAATAGAGAAGACTCAGCCCAAATTTCAGGAAATTTGGAGCAATTTTTGCATTTTTGGAATTTTTGGCACTAAAACACAGAAATTTTTGCTCACGTGGCGCTCGCTTTTGCTAGAGGGCTCCAAATCACAAAAAGTTTGCATTTCTAGATTTTTCATGAAAATTTATGCTTTCCTACCTATGGCCAAGAAATTTGGGCAGGTTTTGAGCCCTCAAAATGTCAAAAAACACTCAAAAATGACCTCACTGCCCCTATTTTGACACGTAGAAAGTAGTGTTGGGAGAATGGACTTGTGGAGGGGAAAATGGAGGCAAAATTGAAAAATTCCACTTGGTTTGGAAAGTAGACAGGTAGACCTTTCCAACAAGCACATCTAGAGCTCATTTGGACATCCGTAAGGCCTCCAAATGTGCGTCCAAACAGGAGCTACGCATAGAGAATCAGTCGCGGTGCATAGAGGAAGAATTGCCAGTTTGACCCAGTTTTGCTCTGTTTTTCACCCAGCTTCACCTAATTTGACTTTTCACTTTCCTAATGGAAAATTTATAATGTAATTTGATGAAAATTGATGGATTATGATGTAAATATGATAAATTTTCACTTGTAGAGGTAGATTCATCAGTTTAAAGGTTGTTTGAAACTGAATGAATCAGTTCCCTTTTTTTAGAGGCATGCTGTTATCTTGCCTAGTTTCTAGTTCTCAGTTTAGAATCAGTTGGATCAGCTCCTAAACATGTGAGATCGAACCCTAGAGGAAAGGATGAGCTATGTTTTTCTATATTATGTTGTTTTTCATTCATTAGCATTGTTGGACTCTTGAGAAAGCCTTGAGCTTCATTATACATTCATTTTCAGTATTTTGGCTAAGGAATTGAGACCAGGATTTGCAGCACTCTTTGGGATTCATGTGGCAATATGTATTGGTACAGTGATTCTCTTTGTAATTGTGAATTTTTTTTATGTATCCATCATCTATCTTATTTCTTCTGAACTAAACAAACAAGAGTGTAAGTAGAATTCATTGAAAGTGCAATGCTCTACTTGAAGTTTGCTTTAGTTGTTTGATGTTTTCAGCTATTTGGGGAGGATTCTTGATTGCCCTTGCCCTCTTCAACACCTCACCTGTCTTTTCCCTCCATCTCACTGAAATTTGAGTGCCAAAACGATTGCCTACCTTGCCCCATCAAGATCTCTGCAGAACTGAGCCTCAATCCCCGCACCCCAAAATCTGCCTTTCCCTTGATTCCAACAAAACCCCCAAAAAATCACATCAAAACCTTGTACTTCATACCTAGCCTAAAATTAGTTTATATTTTAGTCATCTCAAGCCCCATAGATCATCTTTTTTTGAGATTGACCCGGAGAGAGCCCTCTCCTATCCTCATAGGGCTAGCTACAAGGCTGAGCGTGGTTTGATGTTGGCCCTGGATCCTACCTTTTCAGCCTGAGGTAAATCTAGGCCCTAAAAAAATGTATGAGGATGGAAGGAAGAGTAGCATACTTAGAGAGCAATTGAATTCTGTGGAGGAAGAGAAGCAGATGCTTTCTGACAAATTGTAGGAAATGGAGAGGCAACTTCATATTGCAAGTATGAACCTAAAATAGATGCATGAGGTGGAGTCACAAATCTTTGTTGCGAAAGAAGCCTTGGCCAAGTATCAACTTGAAGAAGAGGTAAACCATTCCTGTTCGTCTTTAAATTCTTCTAAGAATGATTATATTGGTTCTTTTGAAAAACATACCATAGGCATAGGTTCTAATCTAATGTCCAAGATGGGCTATGAAGGAAAAGGATTGGGAAAACATGCACAAGGTATTGCTGAGCCAATAATGGTTGAGGAAAGGCCTAAGTATTTGGGTCTTGGCTATGGACAGTCTTATGGAGAGAGTTCCAAAGCTGCCATGATGGCCATTGAAACAGTTCCAGAAAGGAGTTGCATTGCAGGTCCTCTACCTCAAAAGTGTGAGGATTGTGTTCAAGAGGAATGCAATAGCTCAAAACATCATTCGCATGATGCAGGTGTTTAGAAGCACATACTTGAACCAGAGAGTTGTGGAAACTCTAACAGCGTTGAAGAAATTGATGGTGTTCCAAAGGGAGCCACTCCTTCATTTGCTTCACCTCCTCATGAGTGCAATAAAGGTGAAAAAGGCAGGTATAAAGCCGGTTCTAAATACATTCCTTTCGATTTTGTAAAGCATGGAAAAATAATTGCATGTTCCTTTTGTGGTTTGGATAACCATTATGTTTCTAGATGTTGGAAGAGGATGGCCACATACAGGAAACATTTGAAGGAAAAGAAGCAAGCAGCCAAAGGTCCATAGGACAAGGCAAATCATGCTGTCAAAAAGATGCACATGTGTTGCACTTACTGCCATAATCAAGGGCATCTTACTGAAAGGTGTTGGACTTTGAATCCAGCGCTGCTTACACCAAAGCTGAAGGAGAAGGTGGAAAAAGAAAATGGCAGGGATGGAAATAAAGATTCCATGATTGATGTGGTTTAGGATGATTCACATATTGATGCTGATGTGCAAAGAAAGGAGGGACCTTTGAAATGGATTGGTAAGAAATGGTTAGAATTGTTATCCAATTAAGGCTGCATGCCTAATGATGCATCTATTTGCATTTCTTTGTGGAATAAGTGCAAGTTGCAGGATCTTACCAAATGGTAAATAGAAAGAAGTTGAGTAGGAAACTCACTTTATTGCTACAACGATATGTTCATTTCAGCTTCGAAAGTATAGTGTACTTAAGTGAAAGTTGATAGATGGAATGCATTCCTGAGCATGAGATGCATGTGATGCTGGCTTGGGAGAAGTTAACTTGGTTCCTAAAATGGAGATAAGGATGAAGTGTTTCATCTTTTGGAAAAGAGTCCTAAAGGTATTTTCCCTACATGCTCGAATTGAAGGGTCATTTGTTGTAAAGGCATGTTTTATTGGCTTGTCATTTGTATGCATATGTCAGACATGGAAGGATCCACAAGATGTGAAATCTGTTTCTTTTTTGAAGCAGGAGTTAGCCGATGCAGTTGTTGTCTGTATGCCTGCTCTTGTTAACAATTGTTATTGGCAGCTTTTCAAATAGGTACAAATGAATGTTTTGTGTAGCAGATGTACTTCACATTTGTTTGAGCCACCTTGGATCAAGGATCAAGGCAAAGAAGCTCAAACTACCTTCTGTAAACTTCACAGCAGAAGTTCTGCATGAAGTGAAGGAGGAAAATTGATCTTCCCGAGATGGCCAACACATCCAAAAAGGGAAGTGGTTAGAGATTTTGGCTCAGAGGCACCATTTGAAGGCAAGTGTAGGGAGGCTAAAAGAAGAGGGTGTTGTTACTCTCATTTACTACTCAGATTAGTATATCAATCTTTTGGTGTACTAAAAGTTCTTTTAGTGGGAAGGCGTGATCCAAAATTGGATCCTTAAACTCTCTTAAAGCTACCCGAACTCTATAAAAGTTCATATCGGAGTTTAAAGTCTTATGGATGTCGAAGCCTATCAGAAATAACCTCTGAACAACGACAATTTGTAGCAAGCACAGAGCAACGAGGACCTTTGGTCAAAGCATATTGATCGGTGGCCCATGGGGGCTGTGCATGGCACAAAAATGGTAGTTAGGAGGCTCAGACCATAAAACAAAGGCTGTTTCTAATGTGCGATTAACGCATTGCTGGGCAAAATCCCTCTAAATAGAAAAGCCCAGAGTGCTCAATCACAAGGGAAGCCAGAGAACCATGGGGAAAATGCTTAACCGACAGGCAGGTCCGATGCTCCAAAACTGGTGGAATATTGGAGGCATTTCGGGTGGTAAGCGAGTTTGTTAGGAGAACGAGCATTGCCATACGGTGATTGACGCATGTCCGGTAGATGAGAGAGAAAACTGCTCTCATTGTGGGCTAACATTTGAGCAAGTCAACCACATGATAAGAGTGATAACCGTAGGATCTGGAGGCCCTAGATCTAACGATAGAGATTGCGCCTGATGGGAAACTAGATTTGACAGAGAAAATAAGCTTCGACACATAAAGGTTGAAGTCTGATTGAAATGCTAAGTTGGCGGATGAATCATTTCATAGAGTAACTAAAGTAATGAATTGTTTGAGGAAGAGTTGGCTGAACTTGTGAGGAGACAAGTGGCCACCTCTCTGTAAAGCGTTACAGTGATGATGATGTAGAGCAGGGAATTCCAGCACAAAGGTAGATGATCCGAAGAGTTAGGAGAGGAAATGAACAGTTGGGGAATGAAATGGTTCTAGGAGACACGAACAGATAGAGAGTAAAGGAGGAGAAAAACAAAAAGAAGGGGTAAACATCAAGAAGACGCTGAATGCGCAGAGAGCCTGGGGAGTCACTCGGAGGTAGAGTGGAAAATCCAGAGAGCTCAATTAATAGCAGCATATTGTTGTTGGAGTTGCTTGGAGGTTGAGAAACTCACAGAGGCATGCAAAGGCCAGGAGAAAAAGCTTAGAGAAACCAGAGCCAAGAGCTAGAGCGAGTGCCAGAAGTGAGAGCTGAGAGCTAGAACCAGAGCCAGAGCCACAGAGCTAGAGCTAGAGTTAGAGCCACAACCAGAGCAAGAGCCAGAGCCAGAGCCAAGAGCTAGAGCTAGAAAGATGAAGAGCTCCAAGAGCCAAGGGATAAGATGGTGTTTTGAGCCCAATTTTCTTGTATAAAACATTGGAGTTGAGTGTAGGAACTTGTAAAAGAACTATTTCCATAATCCCAGAGAACCTAATCGAGTTGATTAGAGCTCAAGGAGATGTAGCCCAAGATATCAGGGTGAACTCCATATTATACTGTTGCCTTATGTGTTTGTTTTTACTACTATTCTAACTACTATTATATGCATTTTTATACCAGTTTAAGTAACTTCTCATATCAACACAAAAAACATATTTTGAAGTAAATAACTAGCTGAAAACAAATACTAGCATACACCCATATTTTCAAGCATTTCTTATTTGCACATTGGTTAATCATTAAGACTTGGGAAAATTTAAAGCTTTGGAAGTGGGAGAGATTCTCGTAAGTTAGACAAGAATTCTAAGAGCCCCATTTTCAGATCACTCCATGGAAGGGCGCAAAGGAGGGCGCTCCACTCCCTCCTACAAGCAGGCCATGGCCAGCCGAGGTAAGAAACCAATAGAAAATGTCAGAGATCGTTTAGGAGAAGGGAAAGGAACATGGAAGAGGAGAAAGATTGTACCAAATCAAGGGAGAATAATAGCACAAAAGAAAATGAGGAAGAAGACAAGGAACAGGGAACAAAAAACAAAGCACAAAAGGGACCATGTAAACCCAAAGCTGACGTCACACCCAAAGTAGTTCTAAATGATCCTACTCTGCAGGCGCACAGGGACCACATGCGGGCATATGCTATCATTTGTAAATTCATGGGATTATGGCCCACTAAAAAGGAATTATATACATGGATTAAATACCATTGGAAACCAAAAGGAAGCATAGACCTACATCTTGGGTCAAAGGGATTCTTCACTGTGGTCTTTACAAATATTG
Source organism: Pinus tabuliformis (assembly GCA_031772625.1). NCBI lineage: Eukaryota > Viridiplantae > Streptophyta > Pinopsida > Pinales > Pinaceae > Pinus > Pinus tabuliformis. The sequence goes on from CM062807.1 coordinate 1,298,338,356, forward strand.
AGGATAAAGACAGGGTGTTTGAAGGAGGGCCCTACTTCTATGTAGCAGCAGGCCTCTACATGCGGTCGTGGATGATGAATTTTGTCCTGGAGCGAGAGACCTTCACTTCGGTCCTGGTCTGGGTAAGACTCTACTCCCTACCTCTTGATTACTAGCAAATGGAAATGCTATCTTCCATAGGAAATAAATTAGGGCATTTTGTCAATGATTCTGAGGCCACCAGAAGGGGAAAATACACTTCCTTTGCACGAATATGTGTGGAGATGGATCTCTCTGGAGATCTACCGAATGAGGTCATTGTGGAAGTTTTTGATGAAGAATGGGTGCAAACAGTAGATTATGAACATATTCCATTTAGATGTCACGGGTACCATGAGCATGGGCACCTATTCAAGGACTGCCCTCTCAGTAAAATAGAGAACAAGAGTAAAGCTACCACAATGAAAGATACTGAAATCTTTCACAAAGTGGCACATAAATGAAAAGGGGGAAAAAGGGGGCTAAGAAACATCAAACAGAAGGGCAATAGGCTGCTTAAACAAGTACCAAGTACTCAAAGAAGAAGAAGAGATAACAAAAGTAGATCAGGTAATTGAGGGAAGTCTAGTGGAGAAGGAGAAAGAAGAAGACAATGAACAAACAAAGGATATTAATAAACAGAAAGAGACTATGATGAGCGATGTAGAACTAGAGATGGACTAGGAAATGACCCAGAGTAAGATGGAAATGGACGACCACGAACTATAGGAGATTCTTGATAGAGAACTCCTAGATCTTGAAGGGTTCTTGAAACAGGGAACCATGGGAGGGGTAGACTCACTACCTCAAGAAGAGTTCAATAGAGTACAATAGTTGTTACTATGGAAAACATAGTCTAAAGGGCTGGAAAGGCAAAGAAACAATGAAAAGTAGGGCAACAGAGGTGTGAAAACTATGAATACCCCATAGGATTAGCACCAAAAAACCCAGGAAAGAAAAGAGGCCGGAAAAAGCAAAACGAGCTATTGATGGAATGTGGAAAGCTAATGATAGATTTAGGTAAGATAAAAGACCTAACCAGCTACTCCTTTATAAATATTTAATAATGAAGTTCAAATCTTGGAATATCAGAGGTCTAGGTAGTAAAAGAAAACAAAGAATACTTAGTAATAGAATGAAACAAGAAGCTCCGGATATGATCTTTATCTAGGAAACTAAATGTTCCATTCAAAAAATAAAAGAAATTCACAGCAAATGGCTCAATCGATTTGAGTTTCTAGAAGTGATAGCAGAGAATACAACAGGAGGCATACTCACTCTTTGGAACCCCCAAAAGATTGGCATAATAGATGCTGAGGCATCTAGAAATTATTTATCAGTCGTTATTCAACCTGTCGGAGATAGGGAGACTTATCTGGTCACGAATGTTTATGGCCCTCAAAGAATGGATGATAAACTCAGGTTTCTAGATTCTCTTATGGATCTCAGAGACATACATGTAGGAGTACCATGGATCATGGGTGGGGACTTCAATATGATCAAATCACTTTTGGAGAAAAAGGGGGGAACCAGAACTTTAAGCAAAGACTCTTCAACATTTCAAAATTTTATAGATAATATGAAGCTAGTTGACACTGATACGAGTAATGGTCTCTTTAATTGGAACAATAAAAGAGGAGGAGAGTATCAAGTAGCCTCAAAGTTAGACAAATTCATAATCTCAAAGGACCTTATGCTCATTGACAAGGAAATGATAGCGAGAATTCTCCCTTTTGTAGGCTCAGACCATTGGCCTATTCAACTTGAGGTTTAGGGCATTGGTACCCCCAAGAATCTTTTAGATTTGAGAAAATCTGGCTCACCCACCCAGATTTCATCAGCAACATTGCAAATTGGTGGATGGAAGATTTGCATATTCGGGGTACAAGAATGCTCCTGCTACACAAAAGACTAAAGAACATCAAGCTCAGACTTAAAGATTGGAACAAGAATGAATTTGGCAATATTTTTGAATCAAAAAAAGTTGTTGAAGATAAAATGCAAAAACTCAACCAAGCCCTTATCATGGATGGCTTTGATGAAGTCAGAAATGATTAAGTCATCAAACATCATCAAGACTGGGAGAATTTATGTAAACAAGAGGAAATATTTTGGAGACAAAAATATAGAGTTCAATGGCTAAAAGAAGGAGAACGAAACACTAGATTTTCCAATAGATCCACCAAGGCAAACAGATCTCATTATAGGATCTCTTCGATCAAGGACAAGGGAGGTCATCTTCTTAATTCCCATGAAGACATAGAAGTTGTGTTAGTTCAACACTTTTGATGTATAACAAAGGAAACCATTTCAGACAAAGAGCATTTTATGAGGGACTTAACAAGACATATACCTAGGCTAGTATCTAGAGAGGATAATTTCAACCTTACTAGGCCAGTGACTAAAGAGGAGGTTAGTGAGGTCATCAAAGAAATGCAGAATGGTAAAGCATCAGGCCCAGATAGTTTCAATGTGGATTTCTTTAAAGCTTGCTGGAATATTGTTAAACAGGATATTCTGAATGTAGTGGAAGATTCCAGGATGAATAGAACTATTTTGAAGGTGATCAATACTTCTTTCATCTCCCTGATCCCCAAACAGGACAATGTTTAGACTCCAGACAGGTTTAGACCCATAGCTTTGTGCAATGTGGTATACAAGATAATATCCAAGGTTGTTGCCAATAGACTCAAACCTCTTCTTCCTACTCTAATTTTTGTGGAGCAATCTGGTTATCTGAAGGGCAGACAAATTCTCAAAAACATCATTCAAGCGCATGAGGTGGTGCACTCATTAACAAGCAAGAGGAAGGATGGAATTATTATGCAATTGGACCTAGCCAAAGCTTACGATAAGTTGAATTTGGCCTACATTAGGAAGGTCCTTATTACTTTTGGGTTTGATCATAACTGGGTAAGATGGGTTATGGCCTTGGTAACTTCTTCTAGCTTTTCAATTTTGGTTAATGGTTCTCCCTCCAAGGATTTTATTCCTTCAAGAGGCCTCAGGTAGGGAGATCCACTTTCTCCCTTTCTCTTCATCCACATGATGGAAGGACTTGGTCGGTCTATCAAGCATGCAAAAGAAGTTGGTAAGATCAAGGGTCTCCAACTTTCTGTGTCTAGATAGGCTTTGACCCATCAACAATTTGTTGATGATACTATGCTGCAGGGAATCCCTGCGGTTAAGGAAGCACTAGCGTACAAACAAATCTTGTGTGATTTTTCCATGGCAACATCTATGGAAGTCAATCTCTCCAAATCTAAGATTTTTTCTTCAATACCAATATTGCCATTTAGAGTAATATCTCCAGAATTCAGGGCTTTCAAAGGGATGTCCTTCCTTCTAAATATTTGGGAGTTCCTCTAACTGCTAAACAATTTAAAAAGAGCATTTGGGAGTCAGTGATTAATAAGATGCAGGATAAAATCAGGAAATGGAATATTAGATCTTTAACTTGGCTGGTCAGTTAGTTCTGACAAAAGTTGTTCTTCAATCAATCCCTGTCTTCATGCTATCAGCCCTTCCAACTCCAAAAGGAGTTTTGCAACAATTTAGAACCATTCAAAAAGACTTTCTTTGGGGTAAGGGGGAGGAAAGAAAGAAATGGGCCTTGGTAGCCTAGGAAAAGATTTGCAAACCAAAAAACCATGGGGGTCTTGGATTGGATGATCCGGAAGTACTAAGAAAAGTTTTAGGGGCAAAATTATGGTGGCGTTGGGTAAAAGACCCAAGGGCTCAGTGGGCTAGTATTTGGAAAGAAAAATATGCCAGCACTTGGAAAAATAATGATCACATAAGGATGTCTGGCATCATAAAGGGCTCACACATATAGAATAATGCCTAGGAAAACAGAGGCTTAGTAAAAAAAAATAGCTTTTGGGAAATCAGAGAGGGAGATCTAGCTTTATTTTGGGAGGGTAAATGGTAACAAGAACCTACACTGTTAAGAGAGTACTTTTTGGACCTCAAGAAAGAGACAGACACCAAAGGGTTATCTAAAAGATTTTTGGGATCAAACCAATAGTGCAGGAAAATGGAGAACCTGGAGGAATATAGATTATAGGGATGATAGCCCCTTGAAAGAAAAAGTAGAGGTACTTATGAAAATATTGGAACAAAGGAAGATTTTAGTGATAGGGGGGCATGACAAACTTAGATGGGGAAACAATAATGAAGGTAACTTCAATCTTAAGGAGGCAAAACGCATACTCCTTGAGCTGGATTCCAATGTACCAGACAGGATTTGGCAGAACCTATGGAGGCATCAAGGTTAGATGAAGATTAAACTCTTCATGTGGCTAGTACATCATAAGAAAATTCTGGCTTGGGATAACATTTGAAAGAGGGGTGTTTTGGGGCCTTCCAGATGTCAGCTCTGTGAAGCCTAAGAGGAAACAATGGAGCACCTTCTCAATAATTGCATTTTCACCTCCAGGTTGTGGGATACTTTTGCCAATATTTTCCAACAGACAGGCGGGGACAAAGGAAACATTATCAATACCCTAAACAACTGGAGACGAAACTTCTCTGATTATGAATTTCTTGGCTCAACATGGGGTCTAATGCCAAGCTTCATAATATGGAATGTCTGGAAAGAAAGGAACAATAGAATCTTAAAAAATGAAAAGAGTTCCTCCCAACACCTTTTCAAGAATATCTTAAGACATCTTAAGGAGATGGTAGGTATTATAGTGCGAACTTCCCCTAAGAATCCACCTTTAGAAGCTAAAATGCAGATAATTCTTCAATTAGGTATGTAAGGGCTTATACCACAGGGCTTTGATAGGAAGGTGATGAAACTGGATATTAAGCGGGATCACTGGCATCCTCCCCCTCATGGTTTTTTGAAATACAACATTGATGGGGCTTTAGAAGGCAACCCAGGTATTGCTGCCTTTGGAGGGGTGTTAAGGGATGAAAACGGAAGTACACTTTTCATCTTCCATTGCCATTTAGGAAGAGCCACTAACAATATGGCAGAATTAATGGCTCTTGAGCAATGTTTAGAATTCCTGGAGCAGGATAATTGCCAAAATGTGATTGTAGAAGCTGATTCTAAGTTAATCATTAACTTGGTCAAGAGAATCAGCTGTGGCACGGAGCCGAAAAAAGTCTCAAAACACTGGAGGCTACTCTAGGTCTTTCAACGGATTCAACTTCACCTCCTATGCCTTCGTATAGTTAGTTTTAACCATGTGCGAAGGACGACCAATAAATTGGCGGACATTCTAGCCAATCAAGGGATGCTCTGTACAGAAAGCAGGGTTGTGTTGAGTTGGCAAGAGTTGCCTCAAAATAGATTAAAGGTGCATTGTCATGACCAGGCGGATGAGGACAGTTTGGTGTTTCGAAAACAGAGCCACAGAGGTGGGGTCTAGCTGATTTGGATTCATTATGTATTATCTTTTCTGTAGTGAGGTATTTTTTGGGATGCAGGTCATGGTCGGCCTCCTCAACCCTGGTAAGTACAAACACAAAAGTTTCAGGTGGAAGTTGCTCGGCAGACACTGCTTCTCGAGTGGTTGGTTGGACGGATGGATTTTCATCTTACATTGGTTCATGCATCGACGGAGAGGGGATGGTGCGAGGGGTTGGAGTCTTGGCTTTCTGGGTTACCTTAAAACCCCCGTTTTTCTTTATGTGGATGCAATATCACTATCAGGGTGGTATATGGTTTATCACAGGCCCTTCAAGTTGGAAGCATTATTTTGGAATTCGGAGTGATTCCACTCACCAAGAAACACATGGCCAAGGGTTGGGAAAGAATACTGCCCTCATTGCTCAGTAATTATCGGTGCTATAGGCTCATGCAATATGATCCTCAGCCATCGGATCAAGCAAGACGAATCTATGGATAGGAATAAGCAAGCATGTTGGTGGGTCCAAGTGGTTTACTGCGTGGTTAATCATTGTGCTTCTAGGTACTGCGACATCATTCTCCGCCATTGGATCTGGTGAGGAGATTTAACAATTAAGAAAAAGTATGCAGGTCTAGGTGAGGACTATCTTCCGTGCTTGTATCGCTTCATGGTGGGAATCGATGGTTTTCACGCATTCTACATGCTCGAGGGTTATCCCTCATTCATACCTGAAATCCTTTTAGATTTTCCCTATTTCCTCATCGCATCTCATTCTAATTTTAAAGTGTTTGCTTATTTCCGGCCCGATTTGAGCCTCGTCCATAAGATCTCTGAGGGGAGATCGAACAGTCTCAGCTTTATCTATGTTTTGAGGGTATTGTAGCTTTTCTTGTAGGGCTTGATGTTTTAGCCTTTAGCTCAGTGCCCTTGGCTTTAAGAGGATAGTTTTTTCCTTGGCCCATAGTTCCTTGGGAACTATTGTATTTTATGTAATTTGTTTTCCGATTTAATGAAATAGAAGGTACAACTCTTGCTTCAGCAAAAAAATAATCTCCCCCAATCAAACTGTTCTCTTCACAATTATTGTAGATTCAATCAATGAAATGCTATATTTTCAGCCTGGTTAATACCTCACCTCCATTTCCCTTAGGGAATTACTAGAGAAAGCTTCTGAAATGTCCCAGTCTAAACTCAATCACCTTTGCTAGAATTTTATGGATAAACAACATCAACCCAAAGATTCTCCTCCCTATGTGTCATCTCTCTTCACAGAGATAGGCAAAAATATAGTCAATATGATTGTTGCAGTCATGGGTTTCAATACTAGTGAGTATGTGGATGGATTGACTCTAGTTTTAATGTCCATTTTTACCCCTGGTCAGCTTCCTGCTATCAAATATAACTATGCTGCTTTCATTGTTGAGAAAATCCATGACCAGTTTATGAGGCTAGAAAATGAAAAGGTATTCAAGTATTCTACAGTCATATATCACCTTTTCCTTTACTGTCAGTCTCACAAGTTCCCATTCTCTGTAAATAAACTTGATACAAAGGGTAATCCCAGATTAGTCATTTTTTGGACTTCCATCTTCCACTACTCATATACTTGTCCCTATTCATACAATGAATTCATTGACCCATTTGTCCACCCTATGACAACCATGCTGACAGGAAGTCCTCCTCCTAGGATTAGTGATGAGATGAAGAGAATTCTTCAACTGTCAAAGTAGTACAAGATAGGTGACTATTACTTGTACTAGAATCACACTGAGATCTGAATCTATGGTTGTGAACTCCCTCTTTTCAAGCTGCCTAAGTATGTTCCTATGAGATTTTTTGCCCTGGAATATTATAGGAAAATGTTAAAATTTGATCAAATTCATTTCACCAAGGCAAAGAAGAAATCCCAATTGAGGATTAAAGACCACTTAGGCCCATTTGTGTGCAACAATAGAGAAGCAGGAAAAAGAGCAGAAGAAATCATAGAAACAACAATGATACTAAAGAAAAGCTTCGCTTGGAGATATGACCCACAAGGTTTTATTTGTGAGAGGAGAATGAAACATAAGTTGTCATCCTTAATGACGCCAGAACATGTCTCTAGCCTAGACCTCTAGAAATGTTGCATTAAGTTCCAAAGCATTGTTAATTTCATTGATATTTATTTTGAAGTTGATCTTGTTTAGAGTTTTCCTTTCAATGGTTCACCGCATGATGATGACTTGAAATTCCTAAAATTCAATATACAATGATAAACAATCTTTGTTTATTTTGAGCAATGAAAATCCTAGCTACTAGGGAAAGAAATCCAAAGTGCTTTTAAACAAAGAGAAAAGAGTACACAATAGTGCATTTCCCTAAATCATCTTTTCACACACAAATCTACAACTGCTAAATGCAAATGCATGTATTTTTTTTCGTTCTCCTTAATGTAAAAAATTCCAAAAAGGAAAACTAAATGCAACAAAGATCTGAAATATTTCATTTAGAATGACATTTTCGACAATTTCTTCTTCAAAAGAGAAAGGAAGACTCCACGACACTTTTCAATTTTGAATAAAAAATGCTTTCGACACTTCAAATATAAACAAATCAAACCAAATACATGAAGAAAAGTTCAATCGACCATCAAGGGAAGGAAGAATCCACGACACTTCTCTTTTTGACACAAAACGACAATTACGACACTTTTTGCATCAAAGCGACAAATTGATTTAAACAACTTTTCGACAAAGGATTGTAAATGATGAACAAATACACAAAAACATTCAATAAACCTATCCTAATTGAGGCTTATTTATGTGATGCAAGTAGGCTTCAGTAAGGAGGCACTGTTCATATGCAACAAAATAACTAAACAAAACTAAAAACAAGGTCAAAAACCCCCAATTTCTAAAATTGAAAAAGAGTTCAATCAGTCATTTCACCTAGGCTTCACAGAAATAGGGATGCATCACAATTACCACATTTGAGAGGTGCGATGCATACTGGGTTACAGTGGAAGACAGTGCGACGGTCCAGGGAGCACAACTGAAACGGGTTTTGGCTCAAGTGTGCAGCTGTTTTTAGTGAGTTAAGCTGAGCTTTAATGAAAAATAAAGAGCAAAGTATAAAGGAATTTCTTGAGAGGTTACTGAGCTACCAAAAGGGCATCTAAAATTCTTGTAAGTCAAATGCTTAATTCATAAACTAAACCAGAGATTGACTGAAGCAACATTCATCTACTATGCAATTGCAGAGCAAGAGCAGTTCGAAGGCTACCTGGCTGACTTCAGGCTTTGTCTATAGTTTATAAAACAAACAATAACAACAAACAAACATTTTTTCTTCCCCAGCGGAGTTGCCAATTTGTTTCTAGGAAAACTAGTATTCCTGTAGAATGCTAGCCCTCTAGGTTTGGCAGCTACCCTAGAAACAACAATTTAAAGCAATTCAACGATTTCTTTTATGTGTAACAGATAAGAGAAAGATAATGGAACCAACCTGGAACTTCCGCTTAATCCCTTGCTCGCTCTCTCTCCCCTTTGACAGATCCTGCAACTCCTCCCTATACTTAACACGCTTGGAGAGTACCTGCACAAATACAACAACAAAGAAATGTCAAAGCATCGTGATCTATTACAACATAAACATTACAGAATCAGATATATAATGAACAAATGATAGCAATCACAAATGATAACATTCACAATTGCACAATCATATGGAGGAAAACTTGAAGAACTTTATTAATAGAAGGGAGAATTACAACCGAGTTGTTTGATCTAGCATCATCCTCCCAGCTTCAATTCTTATTCACCTCATGAAATAGCAAGATCACTCCAACAATACAATGCTCTTTCCTCAATTACAAACTATCAACACTTCCTTGTAATTCACAATCTTCCAGCCTCCGGATCTCTTGAATTGGAGATCCATTTATAGATGTGTGCAAGGGTGTGAGTCCTCCATGGGGTTTGATTAGTATCATTCCACTTGTTACAATTGGTTCCACTTGGAGATTTCTCAGATCCCTTATTCATCCTAGGGCGAATTGAGAGAGGCAAGTGGCACAGGAGAAGTTTCTAGAAGATTCCATGAGCAACCACCTAGCAAAATATCTCAGACATTTGTCCATCCTCGCCCATCGCACCCTATAGAAGGCCTAATCAGTATGCATCACACCTCGGCAGTGTACCACTCAGTATGCATTGCACCCTGCCAATGGAGTAGTCAGTATGGTTTAATTTAGGCCATTTCTGAATGGTTTCTCAGGTGGAACTTTTGGGGAATGATGTATTTAGATGACTATGTTCCTTTAGGGCATGAAACAACTCTTTTAGGGGTTTATAAGCCCTAGTTTATCGAGATATAAGTTTGGGGTTGATATGCCCAAATATGTCTATAACACATCTCATAATTTCATGCCCAAATCTGTCATGGAAAAGCTAGACCTAGACATCACTAGACCATACAAAGATTTGTTTTCTTTTGATTCTAGTCAAGTGAGATGTTTAGGACTGATAAAAGACTTGTGTGTTTCATTGGTTCAATACCCTGCAACAGCAATTTTAATGGACATAGTGGTAGAAGATATACCACCCAAATGTGGCATGTTATTGTCCAGATCCTGGGGTGCTAAGCTTCAGGGATCCCTTCAATTGGATATGTCATATGCCACTATATCGGTTTTTGGAAAACCTAAGAAACTATATAGAGAAACATTGATGAAATACGTAGTGAGTAGTAAGGAAAGACCCCAAAATTTCCCCATCTACTCAATACACTCTGATATGGATTCTTTCATTCTTTACAATGCAGAAGCAAGTCCTTCCAATACTTTCGAGGTTTTAGTAGTAGAACCAAAAGAAATTGAAAAATAAAAGTCGACTGTTCATATTCAGGAAGTATCAAATAGCAGAGAAAAGTCAGATGACAATGAAAACCTAGATCCCATGGTTAACCAAGTTCCTACTACCCCAGACACAAATTATGAGCATGAAATCCTTTGGCATTTAGAACATGATGGCTCAGTCAATAAACTAGGAGCAGGAGTAGGAGTTTGGGTGTACAATTTAGAAAATGATCATGCTTAAGGCCATGCCTATAGATTAAATTTTAGATGCACCAATAATATGGCAGAATATGAGGCTCTCTTGTTAGGTCTTAAACTTGTTAAAAGATTAGGAGAAATCAGGGTGTCTGTCATAGGAGATTCAGAATTAATAATTAAATAGATCAAAGGGACTTACTCAACTAGGGATCCTAGACTAGGATATTATAGAGGAAAAGTCATAGAAATTCTCAACACTTTTTTGGAAACCCAGCTTACAACTATCCTTAGAAAACACAACATGCAAGCCCACAGCCTGGCCATGTTTGCCAGCACCTGCAAATTACCTTTTCAACCTAATCATTAGTATACTGCTGAGATTAGGCATAGACCAGCCATCCCTGATAATTTGAAGAACTAGAAGGTTTTTCATTGTGATAAGCAGATCAATATTTTTTTAACTTTAAATTAAGATTTTTCTAAAATTAACATAGATTTTGATATAATTACTAGCTCTAATCAAATAAATGAGGTAGAAATTAACATTGCAGAAGAAAATTCAATAAATATGCTTCATCCCACAAAATTCACACAAAAATAAATTCAAGACCTGAAACAAATGGACCTAGATGAAATAATTAAAGAAGAAATAGAGGCTATCAACCTAAAGGAAAATCATTTACCCAAAGGATTGACTCCTCTCGAAGATTTTTTTGACTCCGATGACATTCCCAAGAAAACTAAAATGGAGCCATTAAAAGCAGATATCGAAGAGTACAACTTAGGAACACAGGATAATCCAAAAATGATAAAATTGTCAAAATCTTTACCCCCTGATCAGAAGATAAAGTATGTTGAACTTGTGAGGGAATTCTAGGATGTCTTTGCCTGGAGTTACGAAGATTTGAAGTCCTATGACACCTCTATCATTCAGCACACTATACCTCTAAAAGAAAATCAAAAGCCCTTTAAACAAAAACTCAAAAGAATTAACCCTATGCTATTACCATCAATTGAGAAAGAAATCAAACGCTTGTATGAAGCAGGGATTATTGCCCCTATTAGATTTTCAGAGTGGGTATCTAACTTGGTACCTACTAGGAAGAAAAATGGGGAAATAATGTTATGTGTTGATCTGAGAAATGTAAATAAGGTCTCCCTTAAAGATAACTATCCTTTATCCAAAATGGATCATATTTTGCAAAGGGTAGTGGGTTCTTCTAGATTTTCACTTTTAGATGGGTTTTCAGGATATAACCAAATCTTGGTTCATCCTAATGACCAAGAGAAAATTACTTTTACAACACCATGGGGTACTTTCATATACATCAAAATGCTATTTGGACTAAAAAACGCAGGAGAAACCTTCCAAAGAGCAATGGAGATTGCCTTTGCCAAAGAAATTCATGATTTTCTTGTTATATATCTAGATGATCTAACTGTTTTTTCTAAATCAGATTAACAACACTTGGACATCTCAGGCAAGTCTTTTTAAAATGCAGAAAGTATGGCATTTATTTGAATCCAAGAAGTCCTTATTCAGTCTGGAAGAGGGTAAACTTTTAGGTCACATTATTTCCAAGGATGGCATTTGAATTAACCCTTCTAGGATTGAAGCTATTTACAGATACCCCATCCAAGAAGTATTAAAGAACTTCAGGCTTTCCTATGGAAGATAGATTTTTTAAGAAGATTTATTTCTAACTTAGCTAAACTCATTAAATTACTAAATAACATGCTAAAAAAGGATTCAAGTATTGTTGGGTTGTGTTATATTCTTTCCACATAGTTAACAGGGGGTTTGAAGGGCACCCATAACCCCACATTATGGGGTCTGGGGCAGCGCCCTAGAAAATTTTGGTTTTGGACCCTATGTTAGTTTGGGCGGACCCACCTATGATTTTGTGCATGATTTTCACACCTGTTTTTTGGATGCGATGGTTTTCGGTCCATGGTATTGGAGGCTTCGGCATGTATAAATATGTATTGTAACATTGAAAGGAACATAATGAAAAATCAAGCTAGTAGTCTCGGTTTTGGGATCCAGGGGAAAATCTCTGTGTATATGTGTTTTATGTGTTATGATCTCGCAATGTTTATTTTATGTGTTTTAGAATCCGTATGCAGGTAATTTCTGTACGGGGTTAAAACCTACATTTGGTATCCGAGTTGTTTTTTCTTCAAGGGGACGCCTTTGTTGCTGAGGGGTTTTGCTCGGGCCTGTGGTAGACCCTGTTCAGTGGGAGATCTGTGAGATCAATTTTGGTGGTGAAAGAAGATGGCGAGCAGTGGAAATATAGAGATCGAGAAATTTAATGGTCAGAGTTTTGAGTTGTGGAAACTCAAGATCGAGGATCTGTTGGTGGATAAAGGCCAGTGGATCATGGTAGATCTGGATACTAAACCAACGGGAGTGTCCGATGAAGAATGAAAGAAGTTGGATCGGAAGGCAAAGAGCACAATAAGATTGTGTGTCTCAGATTCAGTATTGTTGAATGTATCAGGGGAAGCTACGGCGAAGGCTTTGTGGGACAAGTTAGGGACTTTGTACCAATCTAAGTCTCTGGTGAATAAACTGTTCCTGCGGAAAGAGCTGTATAACCTGAGGATGAAAAATGGAGACTCAGTGATAGAGCATCTGAATGCATTTAATACTGTGGTAAGTCAGTTAGCATTTGTTGATATTAAAATTTCAGATGAAGATAAGTGCATCAGTTTGTTGTGTTCTCTACCGTATTCGTGGGATAGTCTGGTTATTGCAATAGGTAGCAATGCAACTGCCTTGCATTTTGATGAAATAGTCTCATCCTTGCTAACGGAGGAGATGAGACAGAAAAATATGGAGAGCCAAAATGGTGATGCCTTGTCTGTATGAGGGCAAACTTAGTGGTGCCGGGTTAGGACAGGAATTCTGGGCAGAGGCAGTGGATACTACATGTTACCTGGTCAACAGGTCACCTTCATCAACATTGGAGGATAAGACTCCACAAGAGGTATGGACTGCTAAGAAACCCTCTCTTTCACATCTGAGGGTATTTGGATGTGACGCATATGTACATGTTCTAAAGGAGAAACAAACCAAGTTGGGTAGTAAATCTGAAAAGTGCATCTTCATTGGGTATAAGGATGGTCTAAAGGGTTATAAGCTTTGGAACCCAGTCACACGGAAGGTTGTGTATAGCTGAGATGTGGTGTTCAAAGAGGTGAAAGATGTTATGAAACATGAAGTCCAACAAAAGGAACCCGAGAAGATAGAGCTTGAGCTAAAGGAGGAAGAATCAGACTCTACAGTAGAGGAGGAATCAGAAGATGAAGAGCCACAAACTCTGGCTATGAGAAGATTAGTTCGAAAAAGAAGGCAGCCTGAAAGGTATAGTCCATTTGATTTCTATTCAAATTTTTCTTTATATGTTACTAACGATGATCCCAGAACTGTGAAGGAAGCAGTAGATTCAGAGGATGGAAAACTCTGGAAAGAGGCCATGGTTGATGAAATGGCATCTTTGCACAAAAATGAGGCTTGGGATCTGGTGGAGTTTCCGACTGGAAGGAAAACCATTAGCAGCAAATGGGTGTTCAAAAAGAAGACAAATGCATAAGGAAAAGTGGAGAAATACAAAGCTCAGTTGGTAGCAAAAGGTTATTCCTAGGTGCCAGGAATTTATTTTGGTGATATTTTTTCCCCTGTTGCCAAGGTAACTTCTATTAGATTACTTTTATCTATTGTTGCTGCTTTTGATTTTGAGGTAGAACAGATGGATGTGAAGACAACATTTCTTCACGGGGATCTGGAAGAGGAAATCTACATGAAGCAACCTGAAGGCTTTGTAGCAAAGGGTAAGAAAGAACTGGTATGCAAGTTAAAGAAGTCTTTGTATGGGTTAAAACAGTCACCAAGGATGTTGTATCAGAAATTTGATACATTTATACGGGGACTTGGCTTCCCCAGAAGAAAAGAAAATCAATGTGTGTATTTTAAATTAATTGGTGACTGTGTTATTTATCTAGTCTTGTATGTAGATGATATGTTGCTGGTTTGAAATGACAACGAAATTATCCAGGATTTGAAGACCCAATTGTCCACCAAATTCGACATGAAAGATCTTGGTGCTGCAAACTATATTTTGGTCATGGAAATTAAAAGAGATCGGGCAAAGAGTAAGCTCTGGTTAAACTAGAGGAAGTATGTCGAGACAATACTGCAGAGGTTTAATATGCAGGATAGTAAACCGGTGAAGGTTCCTATTCCTGTAGGTGTGAGGTTATCTAATGAACAATGTCCCAAGACACAAGAAGAGGAAGAGGACATGTCCCGTGTTCCATATGCAAGTGCAGTTGGTAGCCTGATGTATGCAATGGTTTGTACTAGACCAGACATTGCACATGCAGTGGGAGTATTGAGCAGGTTTATGTCAAAACCAGGAAAGGAGCTTTTGACAATAATGAAGTGGGTTTTTAGTATTTGTGTGGCACTAGTGATTATGGTCTATGCTACCAAGGAAGACCAGGATTGGACAGAGTGTTGGATATTCGTGGCTTTTTTGATGCAGACTGGGCTGGAGATCTGGATTAGATAAGATCTACAAGTGGGTATGTGTTTAACCTATTTGGAGGTGCAGTCAGTTGGATGAGTAAGAAAAAATCTGTAGTAGCACTATCAACTACAAAGGCAGAATACATGGCAGCCACTCATGCAAGCAAGGAAGTAGTTTGGTTGCAGAGATTGTGTTCAAGTATGGGGTTAGTACAGGAAGCTATAAGGATAGACTATGACAGCCAAAGTGTAATTTTCTTGCAAAGAACCCTGCATATCATTCAAAGATAAAGCACATTGATGTTCAGTATCACTTTGTGAGGGATATGATAGAAGACAAAGAGGTGTTGCTGGTAAAGGTGGACACTTTGAAGAATACTGCAGATGCATTCACAAAATGTGTGAGCTCTGAGAAGTTCTCTTGGTGTAGAGTGACAATGGGCATTTCAGGGCTGGGAAAATGACTAAGCTCTCTTGTGATGCCCTGTAGAAAGAAAACAACAAGTTGGAGAATGTTGGGTTGTGTTATATTCTTTCCACATAGTTAACAGGGGGTTTGAAGGGCACCCATAACCCCACTTTATGGGGTCTAGGCAAACGCACTAGAAAATTTTGGTTTTGGACCCTGTGTTAGGTTGGGCGGACCCACCTATGGTTATGTGCATGATTTTTGCACATGTTTTTTGGATGCGATGGTTTTCAGTCCATGGTATTGGATGCAATGGTTTTAGGTCCATGGTATTGGATGCTTCGACATGTATAAATATGTATTGTAACATTGAAAGGAACATAATGAAAAATCAAGCTGGTAGTCCCGGTTTTGGGATCCAGGGGAAAATCTCTATGTATATGTGTTTTATGTGTTATGCTCTTGCATTGTTTATTTTATGTGTTTTAGAATTCGTATGCAGGTAATTTCTGTACGAGGTTAAAACCTACAAGTATCAAATGGATAGTAGAGGCCAAGCAATCATTTGAAGAAATCAAAATGGCCTTAACCAGAACACCAGTCCTCACGAGTCCACAATTTGATAGAGACTTCATCATTTTTTCTTTTGCATCAGAGCATACCATAGCTGTAATTTTATTACAAAAGGATGATGAGGGATGTGAAAAACCTATAGCTATTTTTAGTAAAGCACTCAGAGATGCATCATTAAAATACAAAATAATGGAGAAACAAGTTTTTGCACTGGTAAAAGCTATTAAAGATTTTAGAGTCTATATATTATACTCTCATGTAATAGTTTATGTTCCTAATGCAATAGTCAAAGACATCCTAACTTAGGATGGAGTTGATGGTAAAAGAGGAAAATGGATAGCTACTATCTTAGAGTATGATATAGAGATAAAACCTACCAAGCTAATAGAAGGTCAGGGATTGGCCGAACTTATGGCAGAAACTAATTGCCAACCCCTAGACATAAATCTCATTGCAGAACTGGATAACGAGCAGGAGATGGTGACTCCACAAATCAGCCAAGCCTTTTCAGATTCACCTTGGTATGCTGATATAATTTATGTTTTACAAAACCTGCAGGCTCCTCCAGGGTTATCTAGAACCAAGAATAGGTTTTTGAAAATGAAAGCTTCAAAGTTTTTCATCTTAGATAATACTCTTTTTTGGAAAAATCATGAAGGAATTTTGTTAAATTGTTTATTAAAAGATGAAGCTAACAAAGCTCTCCAAGAATTTCATGCAGGAGACTGTGGTGGACATCTCTATTGGAAGTCAACTGCAGACAAGATCCTAAGGGTTGGATTCTATTGGCCAACCTTGTTTGCAGATGTGAAGAGATTTGTAACTTCTTGCCATAAATGCCAAATCTTCGAAGGCAAAAGAAATTTTTTACCTTTACTCTTGAAACCTATTTCCATCGAGAAGCCTTTTCAACAATGGGGTCTTGACTTCATTGGAGGAATTCATCCACCCTCTTTTGTCCAACACAAATGGATACTCACTGCAACCGACTATTTTACTAAATGGATAGAATCCATTCCCTCCAGACAAGCTAATGACACTGTTATCATAGGTTTCCTAGAGACCAATATATTGTCTAGATTTAGTTGTCCCACTAAAATCATTATTGATAATGCTGCAGCCTTTAAGTCAAAGAAATTGATTAATTTCTGTAACAAGTATCACATTACACTGGCCATTCCATAGCCTACTACCCCCAAGGGAATGGACTTGCAGAATCATCCAACAAGAGTCTAATTAATGTTATCAAAAAATTGTTGGAAGAAAATAAGAAAGCTTGGAACAAAATATTGATCAATGCTTTGTGGGAAGACAGGCTTACAACCAAAAAATCCATTGGAACCAGTCCCTATGAGTTAGTATATGGCATGGAGGCTATTTTTCCTTCATCATTAGGTGTTCCTGTCATGAAAATACTCCAAGAAGCTCAAGTGGAACCTAATGATGTACAAAGAAGGATAAACCAGGCCATCAATTTGCATCAAACCAGGGAGGAGGTGTACCAAAGATCCCAAGTATTGCAGGAGAAACTTAAGAAGATATTTGACAGAAGAACCAAGGCACAAGATTTATACCTTGGAGATAAAGTGTTAAGATGGGATTCAAGAAGAGAGGACAAGGGGAAACATTGGAAGTTTGACTTCCTGTGGAAAGGACCATACATCATCTATGCTTTCAGAGGAAACAATGCATATTTTCTTAAAGGGATAGATGGTACAGAAGTAGAAGGAGGACCAATCAATGGTTGGATGTTGAAGCATTACATTGATCCTAGTTTCTAATGTTACCATGTTCTTAACTATACATATTATATCTTTTGTAATGTCAAAGTGTTGATTGGACAGTAAGATTTTGGAGTTGAAGCTCGAAGAGAAGGCCCTAAGCTTCAAAATTATTACTGTCATACATATACATAAAGCAACAAGCAAGAGGAAGATTGCAGGGCACAGTCAAAGTCATTCAAAGGCCACTGATCTACTTTTCTTGACTTTCCACTAGGAAAAGCCATCCCCAAGTGGAGCCACTGTTATGCCCCTATACCAATAGGTGTCATATATCATGATTGACTTAGTTTAGCTTTGAAATATGTTCATACCTTTGCTTGTTGCAAATGTTTTCCATATTTGTGAAAAATAAAAAATTTAAAAAATGAAAAGAGGGTATACCCTAGAAAAAGAATAAAAGGGTAAAAAGAATAAAAAAAGGTCAAGAAATGAAAGAAAATGAACCCCAACAAAAATAAAAGACCAGGAAAGTGTGCAAAACCAAATGCCACTACTATTTTACTTTGTACAGTAATGATTGTGTGCAACTTGTTACCTATGCCATAATCCATGGTAACCAAATAGTTTAAACTTGGTTATTTCATGTTTTCAATTTTATGTTTTAGAAATAGAGAATAAATATCTGACCAAACAGTGTAAACTTGGCAGATAATTAGATAGGTAGAGTGAAAAAGGAGCTCAACAGCTTAAGCTGAGCCCTTGGATGTAATAAGTGTAGACTTAGATAGGCATCACCATGTAAAAGAAAAGAAAGTTTGATAAGGGTTTGCCAGTCTAAGTGCACCCTAATAAAGAAGTGAAAATGCTAGGATAAAGTAGGTAGGGTAAGTAGATGATGGTTGCAGAATAAATGTGTGGTGAATGATAAGTTTAAATGTTTAAATATTTTACTTTCATCACTAGGAAAAGGCATGTATCACATGGAAAGGCACATCAACATTCAAAGTCAAAATAATTAACTTCCCTACTCATTCCCCTAAAATCTTCACTAATTCCCTAAGTGCTAAAGGTAATTGCCATAGTTAGAGGGGCTCAGAGCATTTCTTTGATTTTTGGAGGGACCAGACCCTCGGTCCAATAATTGGAAATACTTAAAGTACTTAAGTCCCTTTCATCAACACTACCCCCCCATAAGATCACTCATTCCTTTGATAAAACGTTTCCTAAGTAAAATCCTATTATACTTAGGGAAATCAAAATAAATCTGCATAAAAACTCTTTTGTAAACTTTAGTCTAAGTA
Source organism: Pinus tabuliformis (assembly GCA_031772625.1). Lineage (NCBI taxonomy): Eukaryota > Viridiplantae > Streptophyta > Pinopsida > Pinales > Pinaceae > Pinus > Pinus tabuliformis. The sequence continues at coordinate 1,298,357,310 of CM062807.1, forward strand.
ATATGTTATACGATGAAACACTTTTGGAAAACATTGGACTTAGAGCTTTCCCATTCATTTTTGTCATATTAACCACTAATGTTTATTATATAATTCCATTATAAAACAAAATTACCCACGCCCGTATTATATTATTATACAGAACCTCAAATCATTATATATCCCACCCCTTGGTTAAATATAACCATAAAACAAATAAAATAAATGAGATTAATTGAATAATCCGTAGTTAATTAAGAACCTGACCCCGCCACCATTTAATGAGGATTAATTACATCATTCAGACTAATTAATAACTCAATAACCAATCAAATCACCCCCAATATGATTAATTTCTTTAATTTATATCGGCCTCACCCTCCGTATCTACCAGTCACTTCATCTCCTCGACCACCATCCAATCGGATCTAGTAGATTCGACGGTCATCGTGCATATCGCATGGGCCTTTGTGGTCGACTTTTAGCGTGCGATGGTGAGCGGTTTCATGAATTGTACCATTGCTATGTGTTAAGCAGCATATAGAATTGCGTGGTCCCGCCAAAATACCACTTACCCTCCAATAGCGGTGCGATGAAACTCGCTTACCACCTCCCGCTAATGAAAAAACGTCAAGTCGCCTCCCCGCTGACGCCACTTGTCCATATCACGAACCTGCCAAAAGCTTTGAATTTGCCTAAAAAACAAAGTTAAAAAAATTTTCCATCCTTATTCTAAAAGCTCATGCATGCAACTAGAACGTAGAATTCGACCATCTCGTAATCCATCCGTTAGCCACCCTGAAATTTGCAGTCCGATGCCACTCCAGTCCACCATTGGCACCCAGTGAACCTGCACTCCATTTCCCATCACTTAAATACAGGTATTTACTAGTTTCCTTCCAGAAACCCTGTAAATACTTGATTTCCTCTGTGATTACATTGAAAACCCCAAAATTCATTACAATTCAATTGCGGAATTTAAAATTGAAGACTCCCAGGACCCTCTATTTTCACCAACTCTACTCGAAAACCCCATTTTCCTATATGAATCCACAAGAACTAGAAATGGAAACCCCCGTGGCTCTCAATATACCTCCTATCACTACTCCTCATAGAGACTTGGATTATCTACCCTTAGCAGATAAAGATTTTCAAATAAAAGACCTTGAAACTGTTAAAATCTCCTTGAAAGTATTTTGTCAATGCCAAGACAATTACATGAATGGATCTAATACCATAGGACATTGGGAATAAAATCTCCCAAGGTACATGCTCCCCTCTGTCCATGTTTTCCCTTATATTATCCATCAATGTCAAGCCAATTATAATCCCACCCTCAGAGCAATAATTTCCCCCAATCAAACTGTTCTCTTCACAATTACTGCAGATTCAATCAATGAAATGCTACAGTTTCAGCCCGGTCAAGACCTCACCCCCATTTCCCTTGGGGAATTACTAGAGAAAGCTTCTAAAATTTCCCAGCATGAACTTAGTAACCTTTTCCATATTTTTATGGATAAACAACATCAACCCAAAGATCCTCCTCCTTATGTGTCATCTTTCTTCATAGAGATAGGAAAAAATATAGTCAATATGATTGCTGTAGTCATGGGTTTCAATACTGGTGAGTATGTGGATGAATTGACTCTAGTTTTAATGTCCATTTCTACCCTTGGTCAGTCTCTTGCTATCAAATATAACTACGCTGCTTTCATTACTGAGAAAATCCATGACTAGTTCATAAGGCTAGAAAATGAAAAGGTATTCAAGTATTCTAGAGTCACATATCACCTTTTCCTTTACTATCAGTCTGACAAGTTCCCATTCTCTGTAAATAAACTTGATACAAAGGATAATCCTAGATCAGTCATTTTTTGGACTTCCATCTTCCACTACTCATATACTTGTCCCTATTCATACAATGAATTCATTGACCAGTTTGTCCACCATGTGACCACCATGCTGACAGGAAGCCCTCCTCCTAGGATTAGTTATGAGATCAAGAGAATCCTTCAACTATCAAAGTAGTACAAGATAGGTGACTGGTATTTGTACCAGAATCACAGTGAGAGCCGAATCTATGGTTGTGAACTCCCTCCTTTCAAGCTGCCTAAGTATGTTCCTATGAGATTGTTTGCCCTGGAATATTATAGGCAAATGTTAAACTCTGACCAAATTCATTCCACCAAGGAAAAGAAGAAAGCCCAATTGAGGATTAAAGGCCACTTAGGCCCATTTGTGTGCAACAATAGAGAAGCAGGGAAAATAGCAGAAGAAATCATAGAAACAACAATGAGACTAAAGAAAAGCTTCGCTTGGGGATATGACCCACAAGGTTTCATTTGTGATAGGAGAACGAAACAGAAGCTGTCACCCTATATCCATCACAGAATCCCTGAGATAGAACAGTATGCAAATATGTATGAATGGAGGGAAGGAACTCTAATTGAAATGGATAGTGATCAACTTGAGGTAGAGAATGTGATGAAAGACTTAGAAAAGAGAGTTGACCTAGACTCTTTTGAATAGGTACCAGTTGAATCTACTCAAACGCCAACACCAGAGCTTAGTGCCTCTACAACAGAGACTTCTCAAAGGCACACATAGGAAACTAGTGCTCCCCCAGCAGAACCACCATAGGAACAAGAGCAGGGAACAAGTACTCCGGCATCAAGATAGACACAAACTTCAGAAAAACTAGAGATGTTAGAGCAGCCTAAAATCTCTGAAGAACAAACTCCACCACAACCTCATCTATCTCAGGTTAATATGGGAAATCCCACGGTTGTGGAGACTCCTCTGAATGAGGAAAAGAACTTGAAAAGAGACAGGGAAGTAGCTACCCATACCAATGGTCCTCTAGACCAGCCTAGTGATAAGAGGCATAGGCTAAATCCGTATTCAGAGGAAGAATTCTTTGAGGAAACAACAGGGAGTTTGAGAAAGGAAGGTGGAGACAGTCTACATACATTCCCAACAGGTGGGACACCCTATAGCTCACAAATACAAGAGCTTGAAAGACAATAGAGTGTAGAAGTTTCATCTTTCATATCTTCGTCTGAGAAGATCATAGACATAAAAGGAAAATTCAAGGAGATAAATACCAAGAACAAGTAGTTGAAGGCCCAAGCCTATGCTCAATACTTGAAGATCGCCCCTGCAAATCAAACCAGATTGATGTCAGCTTATGACATCAAAGAAGGAAAAATGTAGATGAGATTTCTAAAGCCCACACTACAACAACCCAAGTCATTTGTAGACTACCTCAAGACTAATTTTGAGGTCTTAGCTAAAGACATCCACCCCATAGATCAGATAGAACTACATAAACAAACAGGGGAGATGGTTTATTCTACACTGACTAGCAAGGCAATGATGGCACATAGGTTGAAAAATTCACTGAACAACACTACTGCCCAATTGCAACTAATAAAGGCCTCCTCATAGGTAAAGGTCAACATAATCAAATCATTGGAGGAGTTGATTATTGAGTTGGGCCATAAACCAAAGGATATCAAGGCTGCATAGAGCCTAATAAAGAAAAAGAATGAAGATCTAGCTGCATTGAGAAAGTAGTTGAAATTGCCACCACTCATTCACCCTCAGACTGCTAAAGTGATTGAGAAGAAAAATGAAGAAGATCTTATGGACCTAGTCCTTAATCTAAATGAGCAACTAAAAGAGACAGAGCAAGAATTAGAGAAAACACTACAAAACAAGTAGAGTGAGTCAACCATACAACCCCAAAATGTAGTTCCAGTGGTTTCTACAACATTCCCTTCTACATTAGTAACTGCTTTACCACCAAATGTCCCTTTGGCAACAACTACAACTATAGAAGCAACAAGCACAGGTACATCACAGGCAAGAACCTCAAATCAGAGTACAGAAGAGTTGATCAAATCCATGGAGGAAATGAAGCTCCAAGTCACTAAACTACTAAAAGTAAAAGAGAAATTCATTACTTTAGAGCAAAAATATGATGTGTCAAAATTCAATTTTGGAGAAGAGATGAGAAAAAACAAAGGTTTGACTCAACAGATTAAAACACTGGAAAAGGACCTTACATTTGAAAAGCCTTTGACTGATATTAGAAAGAAATTATGGACCAATATCATTGATTCCGTCAATGATATTTGGTCATCAATTTAAATCATTTTTGAACAAATTGACTTAGTGAAATTTTCTCTTCAAGAGATTGAAAAAACCAAGGAAGAACTAGGAGGGAAGCCTGAAGAAGCTATCAGATTAATAAAATTTCTAAACAGTAGAAACAAGCATCAGTTGCAACAATTAAACATTGAGGATAGGACTGCTACCATCCTTGAAATAAAGAAAGTATTGACCAAAAGGAGTCTAATTCAAGGCCTGGAACATAAATGTCAAAATATGCAGGAAGACATAGATGAGTTCACAGAGAAATTTGGCATATTAAAAAGTAAAGGACTCCCAAGTCCTTTAGTCATCAATGACAAGCTAATGTTTCAAGATGATTATGTCAACAAATTACATCAGCAAGTTAATAGTCAGGCCAATTCATCTGTAGTCAAGGCATTGCCCACAGGGAGAGTTCGCTATGATGGTTTGGAGAACCTTTTTTACATTGAGCATGAAGTGAAGTAGTTATTCCCAGTGCAACCAAACTTTGAAAAATATATAGAAGCAGATGAAATCACCAAAAAATTGACAAGGACAAGAATATCGAGAGATGATTGGTGGACCAACATGACAGACATATTATGATTTACCATGGTGAAAATTGAAGTAAATTGAAGTATCTACAATAGTCAATTTTGGTAAAAAAGGATGAATGATGGTAAAACAGGTAAAAGAGTATCAACGAAAAGCTAAAATAAAGCATCTAGCATAGAATTACGAGCAAGAAAGAAAGATGCATATTCATAGGACCTGCCTCCAGCTCCTTCAACAAAAACAGGGACAACAACAATCAGTTCACATTCAGTTTCTACTTTCGAGACCATCTGTCTCTATATTCATGTAAAAGATATTTAGTTTTCCTAGAATGTATCTCTCTTAGTTAGGAGATATTTTGATGTAAATTTTGTATAAGTACTTCCTTATTCAAAGTACTGAGGGTGGATTCTTAGACATTTCTGTAGACAATTTACTTTTGGAATTGAAGTGCTGTTGAACAACTTTTTGTATGGCTGGCTGGAACAAAGTAATAAAGCAAAGGACTTTTACAGGATACCTGTGCCAAATGAGAAACAAATAAGTATTCTATATCTTGTGTTTTTACAGATTTTTTGGTTTAATAGATATTCATATGTGTTTCATATCTGAATGATAGACGAAAAGTTATATTTTAGAAAGAGCTTTACTACATTCTGTCTTTAAAATCATTTATTTTCTTAATGTTTTCTTCCAGGATATTATAGGTAGGGAATTCTTAATTGCTCCCTACTTTCATAGTTTATCACTGTGACCATTTAATAAAGAATACTTAATTTCTTTTTGTTAATGAGTACCCCCTTTCTTTCATCTTGGAATTTATTGAAGGATTATTGATTGCCCTTCCTCCTTGTTCAAGACCATTCCACCCATTTTAATCTACCATTTGTCTTTTGTTTAGATATCTTGCCCTGTGAAATTCTCCTTTGTTGAATCAACCTGATCCAGTTAAGCCATCATCCAGTTGACTCCATAGCCTAATGGCCTGAAATACCTTGTTCTATCCATCTGCTCCTGAATTCCACCACCAAACAAAATCACAAGCCCCCAAGCTGTCATAACTAACCTAATATCCCATAAATAAAGCTAAATCATAAAGAGAGAGCCCTCTCTGAGTACAGATTGGCTAGATTTTGTACTTACGATATTGGTTTGTGGTTACCTTAGACCCCTTTCCTTCTTCTAACAACTTCAAGGAAAATCTAAGTGATAACACATCTGAACCAAAACATCAAATTTGTAGGCCACGTTTCATCAAATTTTCATACTACACCCACTATCATCATTCAAACCCAATATCAAATAACAAACTGAAACCAATCACTTAATCACCAAATCATTGAATAAACTAATTACTGAATCTCAAATAACCAATGCATCTAGATCATCTCAATTATTGTATACTCTTTATCAGAATGTTAGACCACTTAATGTTCATCACATAAACCAAATCTTGTCACTGCAGACCTTGGTCAATCTTATGTCAGAATATATACGTTACTATTATGTGACATACCCACATATATACATGCTTTCTCTTTAGATAACCTGTGTACATATCTCAAAACACTGAACCCTGAAACTAAATCACTGTACTACTGAAATCAATCACTTAAACAGATACTAACCTTGTCACAAATATCTAAACCAAATACATATCATCTCATAGTAGCATCATTACTATGCAATATTTCATAGCATAATCAGTTCTACCTCAACCAACACTGTCAAACACATGTTATCATGAAAGACTTCATCGAAAAACAATAGTAAACACAAAAAGACTAATCAGACATCATATACAACAAAACCCTGACATATGTATGTGACCCTTATAAGACACTTCTGCGTATGTACGCACCTTTCAAGAAGCATACCCGTGTACATATTTGTCCATACTACAAAATTGATATGTGACTACACAAAAGCAGATCCACGTTAATATGTGATCATTCTAAAGAAAATCTGCATACAGATATCCAACTATTGATTCATATCTTCACTGCGGAACATAACATCAATCAAACGCAAACCTTGGCATACATTGTAAAAAATAGACATCATCATCATAGATTTATCAACCCATGAGAAAATTATTCAATGTGTAGTCATTTCAGATCTATAAGATCTGATCCATCATCACACTCCTTGTTGCACACTTATTTCATATCAAAGCAATAATAAAAAACGCAATACATGCACACTTATCACTTTGATATCCACCTCCTTATATAGCTTAGGCCTTAGCCAATGCCTTAGGTCAATTTCGTAGTTATGTTGATGGTATTCTTTGACGAAATCAAATATCCATTGTCACACTCATTACTATGGGCCAATACCATGGTAAAGACCCTTGGTATTTAGAATACCATGGTGCGGAAACTGTATGCTTCTTTTCATCACCAAACCTGCATATGTAAGTAGTTTTACTTCATAGAACCCGCGTAAACTTCCTCAAACTTCATCTTTATCATTTCTTTGTTTCTGAACTGATATTCCTTTGTCCAATCTTTTGGGCACATCTGTACTGGCCTTAATACTCATCTTGCTACCATCATGTTGACATCTTTATTAACTAGGTAGCCATCAAGGACAACAAATGTGTCATAATGCCAACAATTTGAACTATTTTAATGGCTTAGTTTGATGAAATTTATTTGTTCATATGCTTAATATATAATGGTTTCATGTGAATCCAATTTTTTCCAGGCATCAACATGTATAATTTGAGTAAATATTAGGTAAGTATACAAATATTTGAATGGTTCTTTTGGAATACTTAATTATCAAGTTACATAATTCAATTTAGTTGGTAATGGAAATATAATTTTTCCTAAAGCACTAATTTTCCATCTCCCTATATGCTCACATAGCATAACTTGGAAAAGTAAGTGTCCCATTATCCACACATCTTTTCTTTTACAAGGAATAAACATCACATAGTGTAATTACGAGAATTTTATTAAAGGATCAACACATATCCATATACTTTCAATTGAAACACTTTGTATGTGCACTATTCACCTTGCACACACCATCACTACTAACCAATTTGCTTTACTAACCTTTACAAGTGGAGTAATTGCTTAACTTTTACTTTCAAATTTTGCACAAAAACATAGCTTAACTAAGAGGAAAGTAAGTGGCCCTAAATCTGCACATATTTTTTAATTATTTGCTAACCAAAGCCATTATTTAATTTTATTTTTGGACTAGGAGTTGCTATTAGTAAATAAATAAAGTAGGCACTTCCTCCCTTGCACCATTGTGGCAACCCTGTGGGGGTATCTAAAAACTTTCTCAAAGCACTACTTTTTCCATCTCCCTATATGCAAATGCATAACATAGTTAAGAAAGAGTAAGTGGACCACTATCCACACTTATTTTATTTTCTTGCAAGGAACAAACATTGCATAGTGTCATTATGGAAATGGTAAAGGATCACAACATATCCACATCATTGCAATTCACACTTTGTATGTTCATAGTTTCACTTTCACACACCTTCACCACACACTAAGCTCACTTAAACATGGTATAAAGGGTATCCTCTTTTTGAATCTTTGTACTTAGTTTATTTGAGCTTACATTTTTTTCACACCCTAAGTTAAGCTAAAACTCTCTAAAGATAACCTTAACTTGAATGCATTGAATTCCCCACAGGGGTCACAAGATAATTTGTTGTTCAGGTTTGGACCATGGGGGTAGGCAACATATAAGCTATTGTGGTTGTTTTCATCTTTAAATATATAAGTTATATATTAGGGAGATTAAAATCTTACATCATCCAGTGACAAATCCGGTAATGAGGAGAAACCTATGAAGGGCATAAGACCTAGATAGTGGATTATCACAAACCTCCTCATTGTCTCTTGACACTTGGTAGGAGTTTTGGGTCCAAAAATAACAACCGGAAGATGAGATTAACTCATTCGAATTGGACATATGTAACTTAGTGGGTAAATCTTAGGGCATATTTACCTATATGTAGTGGGTATTGGATCATGAGCCACCTGAAATGATTTTTGTTAGGATACTAGAAGTATCGCAAACTATTTCGGGAGATAGCCTTAGTACCCCCTTATCGAGGTGGATATTTGTGGTCACCCGCCTATTCCACTTGGATCCCCAACACTATTTCCTTTCAAAAATTTTAATTCTAGCACAAAATTTTATTTTTGGTAGTTTTTTGAGTCCTGAACTTTCAGAGTCATTTTGAGGCCCTAAACGATGCCTTGTTGGAGAAATGAGTCAAACCCATAGCCCAAAGGGCATGATCTTTCCAAGATAATTTATTAACCTCAGATGGATCTTTCTAATGAGGTATCTTGTACACCAAATGGAGATCATATGCCCAAATTACGACCCTAGGATGTTGGCATTCTAGCTAATCCCAATAGGGCCCACAAAATTTTAGTGCTTCATCTTTGAAGGTCAGGTTTTTGGATGTTTAGAGTTTCCATTGTGCCTCAATAATAAAAATGACTTTAAGCCTCATTGTAACATAGTTTAGAAGGCATGTAGTCATGAAATATCTTCTTCCAGATAAGCTAACATCATCCAGGTTAGTTTGTTTCCATCCTACATGTAAACAATTTTTAGTATCTGTTATTAATTAATTGAATTTCATTTTTAATTGTAGCTCTATGTTTCTATTTAAATATTCATTTCATTTTATTCTTGCATAAATCTAAATCAGTGGTATCAGAGAGGTCTTCACTTAATTTTTTTGTGCATGTCCCCAACAAGGTCAGAGTATAAAGAGTTTGGACTTTAACTAGTTGATCTCTTACAAGACCAGCCTCGCCGACCCCAATGGACTCCCACAGAGGAAGAAAAGAAAGACGAGGAAGTAGGAGATATTATCAAATTGTTTCTTGAACAAGCCCTCAAGCGACAAAGGAAAGAGATGATGGATAATTTTTCCTAGATCCTTCGTCGATTACTAGTGGATGAAGCATCTTCATCTATTAGTCACGCCAGAGGTGTCTCCCCCTTTAATGTACAAGTTAAATTTGACATTCCCATATTTAAAGCATAGATAGATTCATATGTCATAGTTAGATGGTGAAATCTGCTCGAAGGATATTTTTTGGTACATAATTTTTCCAATAGGTAAAAGATTACTTTTGTGCTTCTCAAAGCCATCCCCCACGTCAAGGACTGGTGGGAAACCTACTATAAGCAAAGGGATGAGAAGGAACCCTCACTATTTTCAGCCACACCCACTTGGAATTCTTTCCGAGATGTCGTCAAGGAACAATATTACCCTATCGAGAGCTAAGAAGATGAGTAAATAAATTGGACCATAATACGACAGAAAAGGGGCCAAGAGGTGTCAAAGTTCAAAAATCTTTTTCATACCCTACACATGAAGTTGCGTATCAAGGAATTTAAGCGACATATGGTACTCAAGTATTGTCATTGTATACAAAGATACGTCTAAGAAGAAATGGATTTATTGGAGATCTCCCTGCTTAACTCCACGTACCGATATGTTGTCAAGATCAAGCAAAAATTTAAACAAAAGAAGATGAACTTTGGAGTTGTGAATCTGAAGAAGGGAAAAAGCACCGCCAAGCCACAAAACAAAGGACCAAGCTAAGAAGGAACAACCCAGGATAACCCATTTAAGCCACATTCAAAGAAAAACATTAGGAAGATGAAGAAATACACACAAAACTGGTATGAGTTCCATATGATCTTCACTTACAACACAAATAAGTGTCACTCAAAGTAGTCTCTGGTGGCCGAGCTAAAATCTGTAGAACTTCCCACTGTAAATCACCTGATAATGCAATATACTAAAGAAAAATACTTGATTTACTTCTACAAACAAACTTGCAAAAGCTTAATCATTTTTTAGCAAGATCAAATAGAACACATATAACAGAGAAGAAGAAATCATACACATGAAACACAAAAGAATACTCTGGGGAAAGCCTCAGCTAAAAATCCCAATATCTTTATTATGATACAAGTCGAAATATGTATAGATTACACAAAGCTTTAGCTCACAAGCTATCCAACTCTCAGTACAATCCCCCTGTTGCTCATAGACAGTAAAAGGCTTCTCACAAACCTTCTCCTCTACCCTCCAAGCCTCCTATTTCCTTGTGCAGTTTCTCCTTGGGTCCAATGTTGCCACCTATGTGGATTCACCTCTCACACAACTCACCAAACTCAGAAGTAACTACGCAATCCTAAAGGAGATCATTCCTTCTGCATGGATGAGTTTCCTATATAGGAAAAATCCTCCAACTAATAGTACACTATCCCTTCCTCTAATCTCAATTGGGCCTCTGACTGAACTGACATGCATGAGTTACTTATGAGAGAATATTCAGTTATCTGAACTGCAGTAGTTACATGCATGCATGCATTAACTAACTGAACTCACAATCAGTTCCACAAACTGTTGGAACTAATCTAACTAGACTTAACTCAGTTAACTAAGCTAACTAATTACAACTCAAAGTACAACTCATCTTGACCTCCTTAATCAAGGGATAACTTCCTCAATCAAAGGGGAAACTGTTGCATGTCTTCACATAGACTTCATGTTTGATTTTCTACAACTAATTAACTCAATATGAATTAATTAATTATTTTACAAACCGCTGCTAAGATCAAATTCGAATTTTAATTCTCAATTTTAGTTTAGGGACTAACTAAAATTGGAATCTATCCCGAAATGCTATTTATAGCAATGTTATTTTTAGCATTTATATTTTATCATTCGTTATTGTTATCTCCAACACTAGTACTTGAAACACTATTTATAGCATTTCTACTTGTTGCTATTTTCAACACTCCCTCTCAACAGTAAAAGCATTCAACTTGAACCCCATCCTGAACCTTTGGAATGTTCTGCATGCAACACTTTCCCTAGTTTTGTTGTTCTAGCAACTCTAGTATAAAAAAAAAATATCCAACCTGAATCAAAATGATGCCTCTGTCATTAAAGTCTCTGACTGCTATTGCCTCTGTTGACTGAAAACTCTGCACCTCTGTGCTCTTCAGTATTTGATTGCTCTAGCCTGTTATCACTGAAAATTCTGTTGCCAAAATTGCTCAGACTAGCTTAAGGACAAAGTGTTTTCGCAGCGCATAAATCCTTTTTAGCAGTTTCGCAGTGCTACATGTTAGGTGGTTTCGTAGCGCGCTACGAAATCGGGGATTTGTCCTAATCCATAGCAGACCTTACCCAGCTGTCATGTTTATGTCCACTGGTGAATGCAAGGCTAAGGTAACTGCAGCTCGCTTGTCATATTTTGATGGTGATTATTGGCCAGGCGCTGCAAAAGATATGATAATGCAACTTCAACAAGCGAAAGGAAAGACCAAGAAAACTGCAACCAAAAGAGCATCAGAAGCTGCATCACAAGCTGAGCTTGCAAGCAATGCCTCAAAGGATGCTTTATTAATGCAGAAACTTGGGGAGTCCATATCTCCAATGAAAAAAGACTTTATTATGGTTCATTTGCAATATGCATGTTCTCATTACTGTCATTTCATTGTTTCTGGCAAACGCTGGGCTTGCAGCCAATGTAAGAATTGACAATTATGTGATATTTGTTACGAGGTACAACAAAAGCTTGATGAAAGGGAGTGGCATCCTATCAACAGTAAGGAAAAAGCATTTATTTAATTCTGTTGAAGTGACAGATGTTCCTGCAGATACTAGGGATAAAGATGAAATTTTGGAGAGTGAATTCTTTGATACCCGTCATGCCTTTCTTAGCTTTTGTCAAGGAAATCACTACCAATGTGATACTTTGCCACGTGCCAAGCATTCTTCCATGATGATTCTTTATCACTTGCATAATCCTACAGAACCTGCATTTGTAACCGCATGCAATACCTGTCATCATGATATTGAAACAGAGGATGGGAAGCTACGGGTGAATGATAAGCCAACCCATACTTATCCTATACTAAAGCATTGCAAGGTTGGAGAAACTAGGAAAGCTTTGGCAGTAGCAAAAGACTAAAGATGCTTGACGGAGAATACAAAGATCCTTGAAGAATTGATCCAATTAAGGCATAAGATGGCATGCTTGCTGGGATATTCTAATTATGCAGAATATGCACTAGAGAATCAGATGGCTAAAACACCTTTAAGGTTATGGAGTTTCTAGTGGATATATCAGAGAATATATCAAATTCAGCTGCTAAGGAACTGCAAAGACTTAAGGATTTGAAGAGAGAGGAGGAAGGAGAAGCTGTATTGGGAATGGAGGATTTACAATACTATATGCACAAAGCAGAAGAACTAGAGTTTGAAATAGATTATGCGACTGTGAAACAATATTTTCCAGTGGATTCTGTTACATCAGGGATTCTGAAAATTTATGAACAGTTTTTTTTTTTTTGCCTAAAATTTGAGACAGTACAAGCAATCGAAGTTTGGCATCCTGATGTGTCACTATACTCAGTTTTTGATTCGTCTTGTAATAAGCTTTTGGGTTTCTTCTACATTGATGTGTATATTAGAGATGGAAAGTTTTCCCATGCATGTGTTATCCTTCTTCAGGATGGCTGCTTGATGAAAAATGGCACTCGCCAGTTACCAGTAGCTACGTTGATTGCAAACTTCACAAATCCTACGGTAGATAATCCTGCAGTTCTGCGATTTGCAGAAGTGGTTACATATTTTCAACATTTTGTCCATGTGGTACATCATATTTGCAACCATGTATCATTAGCAAAATTTTCGGGGATTAGAGTGGAAACTGATTTTGTTGAACTTTCTAGCCAGCTGCTAGAGAATTTGTTTCATGAAAGTGTAATCCTAAAAATGATGAGCGGATTCTATAAGGATATCCATAAACTAGTTCCAGACGAAGTTTGCAGGGCTTTAAAGAAGAAACGAAAATCTTTCTCTGAGCTGAAAACTAAACAAAAGATAGTCTTATGCCTTTTGATCAGATTATTCATACCAATGAAGTGGTGGATACAAAGGCACTTCTTCGAGATCTTTATCCAAAGGATAGCCCTTACAGTGTTGACAATTTGGTTTCACAGGTTTTGTAAAATTTGTTTTGAGCCTGCTTTCCGAAGATATCCACTGGAGGAAACCAGGGCAAAGGATACTTTAGAATAGTTGAAAGAATTTTTCTAAAGAGGGTGGAAAGGATTGTTCTAAAAATAGAGGGCACAGCATGTTATTGAACACGTGTTTTTCACCTGTTAGATCTCCAGCAAAAGACGGAAAGAGAGCAAAGGAGCAGAGTGATATCCAAGAATTCAACAAGCATGATAAGGACTTTTTCAATTTACTTGAACAGGTTTTTGGCAATGGTAGCTGTGTCACTTCTGATTCAGATATTAAAAGACAAGACAAATCTGATGCTCCTTTTTCAGGCAATGAAATTGAAGATAAGGTATACAAACAAAGGAAAGTCAAAGACTGTGTTTTTGAAATTACACAGCAGTTTCGTAGCACGCTACGAAACTGCTGTAGGTGTTGTTTTATGATGAAGACAAACAGTTTGATGGTAGGATCAGAAAATTATCAAAGGAAATACCTAAGGAACATTAAGGAGACCACATGAGGCTAGCATAGCCATTCAGATAATGACAAGTGTGCCTTTTTGTAAAGGTGAAATATTTTGTCTTAAGTTAAAGCTTTGATAAAGGTACTTTATTACCGGTTGTTAGGGTTTTGGAAGGAGATGCATACGAAGAATTTTGGCTTATACACCTGTTCAATCAACAAAGCTTCCAGCACATTTGGGAATATGGTGATGTTTGTTATTTTTGGGGTATTAAAGAGCTGGGAACATGATGCTTAATTTTTGAAGAATGGTGGGAGACAAGGACCGGAAAAACAGGGGTTTTATCCTTATGATTAATGAACCATCAGCGCATTTAGTATCCAAAGCTAGCTTGTTCATTGCATCCTTCTCTCAGCTATCTCGGCCAAACTAAAAGGAGACAGGTGTCAAGGATCAAGAAAGAATCATGCTACGAGGAGAATAGAATCAGAGTTTTAGTTTAATTAGGACTCTTTGTAATTACAGTTCAGCACTTAATGTATTTAATGAATTAGTTAAACAGTAGATAGGAGTAGTTAATAGCAGTCTTCGAGCTCCCCTCATGCTGGAGGAGGAAGCTCAAGGTGGTTAAGAATGTATCCCTATATATAGATCAGACTTGGATGTAATAGGGGTTGGATGTTTTGACAAAAGACAAGTCTATTTTGGTTTATGTATAGCAGATTTCAGTAATGCAAATGACTGTTGTTTCTTCTCAGGATTCACAATAGATCTTATTGTTCAAATGTATGATGGTTTATTCTCTTAGTGTTCTTTTACAGTTTTGTTACTGCATAATCACTCAGAACTCATGTTTCATGCTCTGACTTCCTGTATGCTTGGCAAACTGTGTCTCATGTAAGTTATGTTTGAACATTAGATGTAAAGTGCCCTGATTTCTATGAAAGGATAGTGCCATTGTTTACTGAGATTTTAGTGACTCCATAAGCCCAATGGGAATCAATTTGATATTTGTCCAGCCAGCATATTTTCTTCATGTGTCTTATAAGAGTTAGCCATCTTGTTCAATATTAATAACCTGTGAGAGAGCCCTCTCAGACTAAGGAGGCTAAGCCTTAGTTAAAAGCCTGGTTTGAAACAGTTACACAGAGTCTTGCTGATTGGCAGCCTTCAGTGCTTGATTTTGTGATAACATTTTGGTGCGTCTGCTAGGAGCCTGAAGTTTATTCTTTCCCGAAATTATGAAGCTGAACTTCTGAAGGTAGCAGGAGCTCAGAAGGTTTTTGAGGCTGCAAATCTACCTTGGCGACTCCATTGTTGAAGAATTCGAAATTCATAGATTCATGGTGATTCCACTGGAGTTATGAAGGACCCAGATGCTACCATTCTTATTTCAAGGTATGCATGCATAGATTTTTCAGGAATTCATGGTTTCCCAAATCATTTTCCCAAGGATGCATATTTTCTAAGGAATGGTCCAAAATTCAACGGAGAAGATTTGAGTTTAACTTTGAAGCATATAACAGATTTTTGCGAATTTTTAGAGCTTCTTAGAGTTAAACATGAGGATGTTTGCATTATGTTATTCTATGATTCACTTCAAGGGAAATGTAAACAATGGGTTGAAAGCTTTCCTGTCAAATCCATTAAGTCATTTCAAGACTTTTGGCTTATGTTTTTGGAGGAATGGATAGATAGGTCAGAGGTGGTGACAAACTCTCCTTCAGTTCAAGATTTCAAACAATGGAATTATGATCATAGTAATAGAGAAACAGATGAAAATTTTTCTTTGTCCTTGTCCTCATATCTAAAATCCTTTGACTGCAAGGCAGAGGATAAGATGAGATTTTTGGATGAAGTTGCTGAGGACATTGAGAAAGAAATTGAAGGTGTAGAAGGTCAAATTCAGGCATGTAGTTTTCATAATCATGATCATTATTTTCAAAAGTTTTCTATGGTAGAATGCAAGGAGACAATGCTAGTTCCTTTCTCTTTCACGATTGAGGAACTGAACACTGTTGTTGAAGATCAGTTTGCACAACCAGAAAGTTACAAGAAAAATCAAGCTGATCATGTATTCTGGGATCCTATAGCTGATTACATGGAAGAGTTTTACTCTCCATTGTTTCAGTTTTTCTATAAAGATCAGAGACAATTTCAGTGGCAGCGGTTATCATACTATCATATTGGCTCAGAACTCCGATGCAGTCAAAGAAATCAAATATCAGATAAGACAAATGATTGGCTACATTGGAAATTTCACATTGATTGAGCTGAAAGAAGTTTGAAATTGATAGGGTAGGTAGGTAGGAAATTGCAAATAAGCTCAAGGTTGATTGAGCATTTTTTTCAGCAGATGTAGTTTTCTTTCTCCTACAGTGATCATCCAGCTAAAGCCCGAGGTGAAGGCCCAAGGAACTTAAAGAAGATGTTTGTCAAATAAATTTTATAAGGCACTGGACCTGCGAGTTCTTAGTGTACCACAAGGGCACACTATCCCAAGTGGAGCCACTGTTATCACTGAAAATTCTGTTGCCAAAATTGCTCAGACTAGCTTAAGGACAAAGTGTTTTCGCAGTGCATAAATCCTTTTTAGCAGTTTCGCAGCGCTACATGTTAGGTGGTTTCGTAGCGCGCTACGAAATCGGGGATTTGTCCTAATCCATAGCAGACCTTACCCAGCTGTCATGTTTATGTCCACTGGTGAATGCAAGGCTAAGGTAACTGCAGCTCGCTTGTCATATTTTGATGGTGATTATTGGCCAGGCGCTGCAAAAGATATGATAATGCAACTTCAACAAGCGAAAGGAAAGACCAAGAAAACTGCAACCAAAAGAGCATCAGAAGCTGCATCACAAGCTGAGCTTGCAAGCAATGCCTCAAAGGATGCTTTATTAATGCAGAAACTTGGGGAGTCCATATCTCCAATGAAAAAAGACTTTATTATGGTTCATTTGCAATATGCATGTTCTCATTACTGTCATTTCATTGTTTCTGGCAAACGTTGGGCTTGCAGCCAATGTAAGAATTGACAATTATGTGATATTTGTTACGAGGTACAACAAAAGCTTGATGAAAGGGAGTGGCATCCTGTCAACAGTAAGGAAAAAGCATTTATTTAATTCTGTTGAAGTGACAGATGTTCCTGCAGATACTAGGGATAAAGATGAAATTTTGGAGAGTGAATTCTTTGATACCCGTCAGGCCTTTCTTAGCTTTTGTCAAGGAAATCACTACCAATGTGATACTTTGCCACGTGCCAAGCATTCTTCCATGATGATTCTTTATCACTTGCATAATCCTACAGCACCTGCATTTGTAACCGCATGCAATACCTGTCATCATGATATTGAAACAGAGGATGGGAAGCTACGGGTGAATGATAAGCCAACCCATAATTATCCTATACTAAAGCATTGCAAGGTTGGAGCAACTAGGAAAGCTGTGGCAGTAGCAAAAGACTAAAGATGCTTGACGGAGAATACAAAGATCCTTGAAGAATTGATCCAATTAAGGCATAAGATGGCACGCTTGCTGGGATATTCTAATTATGCAGAATATGCACTAGAGAATCAGATGGCTAAAACACCTTTAAGGTTATGGAGTTTCTAGTGGATATATCAGAGAATATATCAAATTCAGCTGCTAAGGAACTGCAAAGACTTAGGGATTTGAAGAGAGAGGAGGAAGGAGAAGCTGTATTGGGAATGGAGGATTTACAATACTATATGCACAAAGCAGAAGAACTAGAGTTTGAAATAGATTATGCGACTGTGAAACAATATTTTCCAGTGGATTCTATTACATCAGGGATTCTGAAAATTTATGAACAGTTTTTTTTTTTTTTGCCTAAAATTTGAGACAGTACAAGCAATCGAAGTTTGGCATCCTGATGCGTCACTATACTCAGTTTTTGATTCGTCTTGTAATCAGCTTTTGGGTTTCTGCTACCTTGATGTGTATATTAGAGATGGAAAGTTTTCCCATGCATGTGTTATCCTTCTTCAGGATGGCTGCTTGATGCAAAATGGCACTCGCCAGTTACCAGTAGCTACGTTGATTGCAAACTTCACAAAGCCTACGGCAGATAATCCTGCAGTTCTGCGATTTGCAGAAGTGGTTACATATTTTCAACATTTTGTCCATGTGGTACATCATATTTGCAACCATGTATCATTAGCAAAATTTTCGGGGATTAGAGTGGAAACTGATTTTGTTGAACTTTCTAGCCAGCTTCTAGAGAATTTGTGTCATGAAAGTGTAATCCTAAAAATGATGAGCGGATTCTATAAGGATATCCATAAACCAGTTCCAGACGAAGTTTGCAGGGCTTTAAAGAAGAAACGAAAATCTTTCTCTGAGCTGAAAACTAAACAAAAGATAGTCTTATGCCTTTTGATCAGATTATTCATACCAATGAAGTGGTGGATACAAAGGCACTTCTTCGAGATCTTTATCCAAAGGATAGCCCTTACAGTGTTGACAATTTGGTTTCACAGGTTTTGTAAAAGTTGTTTTGAGCCTGCTTTCCGAAGATATCCACTGGAGGAAACCAGGGCAAAGGATACTTTAGAACAGTTGAAAGAATTTTTCTAAAGAGGGTGGAAAGGATTGTTCTAAAAATAGAGGGCACATCATGTTATTGAACACATGTTTTTCACCTGTTAGATCTCCAGCAAAAGACGGAAAGAGAGCAAAGGAGCAGAGTGATATCCAAGAATTCAACAAGCATGATAAGGACTTTTTCAATTTACTTGAACAGGTTTTTGGCAATGGTAGCTGTGTCACTTCTGATTCAGATATTAAAAGACAAGACAAATCTGATGCTCCTTTTTCATGCAATGAAATTGAAGATAAGGTATACAAACAGAGGAAAGTCAAAGACTGTGTTTTTGAAATTACACAGCAGTTTCGTAGCGCACTACGAAACTGCTGTAGGTGTTGTTTTATGATGAAGACAAACAGTTTGATGGTAGGATCAGAAAATTATCAAAGGAAATACCTAAGGAACATTAAGGAGACCACATGAGGCTAGCATAGCCATTCAGATAATGACAAGTGTGCCTTTTTGTAAAGGTGAAATATTTTGTCTTAAGTTAAAGCTTTGATAAAGGTACTTTATTACCGGTTGTTAGGGTTTTGGAAGGAGATGCATACGAAGAATTTTGGCTTATACACCTGTTCAATCAACAAAGCTTCCAGCACATTTGGGAATATGGTGATGCTCATTATTTTTGGGGTATTAAAGAGCTGGGAACATGCTGCTTAATTTTTGAAGAATGGTGGGAGACAAGGACCGGAAAAACAGGGGTTTTATCCTTATGATTAATGAACCATCAGCGCATTCAGTATCCAAAGCTAGCTTGTTCCTTGCATCCTTCTCTCAGCTATCTCGGCCAAACTAAAAGGAGACAGGTGTCAAGGATCAAGAAAGAATCATGCTACGAGGAGAATAGAATCAGAGTTTTAGTTTAATTAGGACTCTTTGTAATTACAGTTCAGCACTTAATGTATTTAATGAATTAGTTAAACAGTAGATAGGAGTAGTTAATAGCAGTCTTCGAGCTCCCCTCATGCTGGAGGAGGAAGCTCAAGGTGGTTAAGAATGTATCCCTATATATAGATCAGACTTGGATGTAATAGGGGTTGGATGTTTTGACAAAAGACAAGTCTATTTTGGTTTATGTATAGCAGATTTCAGTAATGCAAATGACTGTTGTTTCTTCTCAGGATTCACAATAGATCTTATTGTTCAAATGTATGATGGTTTATTCTCTTAGTGTTCTTTTACAGTTTTGTTACTGCATAATCACTCAGAACTCATGTTTCATGCTCTGACTTCCTGTATGCTTGGCAAACTGTGTCTCATGTAAGTTATGTTTGAACATTAGATGTAAAGTGCCCTGATTTCTATGAAAGGATAGTGCCATTGTTTACTGAGATTTTAGTGACTCCATAAGCCCAATGGGAATCAATTTGATATTTGTCCAGCTAGTATATTTTCTTCATGTGTCTTATAAGAGTTAGCCATCTTGTTCAATATTAATAACCTGTGAGAGAGCCCTCTCAGACTAAGGAGGCTAAGCCTTAGTTAAAAGCCTGGTTTGAAACAGTTACACAGAGTCTTGTTGATTGGCAGCCTTCAGTGCTTGATTTTGTGATAACATAACCTCTGTCACTTTGATCTCTGACTACATCAATCACACTGATTCCTGCTACTACATCCATGCTGCTACTGGTCATATATCCGAGCATGTATCCGCACTGCACCTCCTCTCATCATGTTGCTCACTACTGCACTGCAACTCAGTTACTAAGAAGTAAGTAACTGATTTCCCAACTGACCTCCCTATTGGGCTAGAAACATCCTCTAATGTTGAAGCTTCCTCTGTCACTCCATTTGCATCTGTCTCTACCCACTCAGCCAGTCCTGCTACTCCTCATTGGGGCTCCCATAGCAAGGTCTAATCAAGGACGTTGGGTACCTCAATGATCTTGCCCCTATTCTAGCCTTCTTGGGACTGTCACTCCACATCACCCCACCTCGAACTTGGAGGTATGGATGCATGTAATCGCTATGCTCACTTGGCTCAAAATTCCCCCTACTGGAGGCCTCTGCATGAGTGGATGCCTCCACTCGGTCTCCTCTCGGCTTCTCTAGTTGTGGCTGCTCCACAACCTCCTGAAGCTGCTTCACCAATTATGGCTCCTCCACAATTGTCTGAGACTTATTCTAGTGTTCCATGTTGAGAGGTAATGTACTCTCCCTCTCAACCACCAAGTTTCCATCAGTTGCCTTGCTCCTCAAGGCTTTGCATGCATCTTGAACCTCAAAAGCATATAGTTTCTTGACTTGTGAACCAGTCTCCTTCACCTGTCTTGTGGTGACGTGTCTAAGGAAAACATTTCCCTTAGTGAAGACTACATCATAGCCTTTGTCTTCCAGCATTGTGATCGATACTAAGTTTTTCCTCAGTCCTGGCACATATTTCACATCTAACAAGGTAATGCGAGCTCCATGCTCCCTCTGAAAAACAATTGTGCCTACTTCTGAGACACTATACTTTTCATCATTACCCATCTCTATGAGTATCTAGAGATCTTTCTCCTCCAAGGTACTGAACAAATGCCTATCGCCGGTGATATGGAATGAAGCTCCACCTTCAACAAACCAACCACATCCCACCATGGATGAAACCATGCATGCAATAAGGGTGAAATCCAACTCGAATTGTGAGGCCAGTGCCTCACCTTCTGATCCTTCCTTGGATCCCTTCTTGGATTTCTTAAGTGGACAATTTGCAGCAAAATGGCCCACCTCATGACAATGAAAGCATCACACTTTCAATTTGTCAAACTTCTTCCCACCATAGGAAGAACTTGATTTGGGATGAGAATCATTCTCCTTCCCTTTCTTTTCCTTACTCGCTAAGGAAAAATTTTCTTCATCCTCCTTCGATGAAGAAAAACCTCTGGTGCTTCTCCTTATCTCCTCCTACATCAGATCTGACCAAAGTCGTTCCCAATCTAGCAGTTTCTCTCTTCCATTTACTGAGTCTTGGTAGCTATGCCAGCTCTTAGGAAGACCGAGGAGAGAAAGACTCACCATGTCATCATAGGCTGTCGTGATCCCTACACTTCCAAGCTCATCCTTGCAGGTGGTGAGCTTGTTCAGATATGTAGAGATCATGTCACCCTTTTCACACTTGATTTTCCGAAGCTAGTCTTTCAGCGCCAACTTCCTATGATGGCTTCTCTTCTGATATAGATCTTTCAATGTTTTCCACATTGAAAATGGTGTCTCCTTCCCATGGAGACTTGAGACTATGTGGTCTCGAACTCCCTCTAGAAGTATTCTCCTCGCTCTAGCCACATATTTCTTCCATTCCGCCAATTCTTGGGCATTAACTACTACTAAGTTGGGGACTTCTTGATCAATGAAGTCCTTTAGACCATTATCCTCTAATACCACTTCCATGCAATCCTTCTAGGCTATATAATTCGAGCTGCCATCAAGGGCATACTTGAGTCTCAAACCACTAAACGCCATTGGTGAAATTGAGATGTGATAAGAAATCAATTTCTATAATTAGGAACCTCAAACTTCAAACTTATCCCTTGTTTGTATATTGTTCTTTTATTTGATCACCTTTGCTCTGATACCATGTAGAATTTCCCATTGTAGATCACCTGATAATGCAATATAATAAAGCAAAATATTTGATCTACTTCTACAAACAAACTTGTCGCAGCTTAATCAATTTTGAGCAAGATCAAATAGAACACATATAACGGAGAAGAAGAAATCATACACATGAAACTCAAAAGAATACTCTGGGGAAAGCGTCAGCTAAAAAACCCGACCTCTGTATTATAATACAAGGGGAAATATGTCTGGATTACACAATTCTTTAGATCACAAGCTATCCAGCTCCCAGTACAATCCCTCTACTACTCATAGACAGTCAAAGGCTTCTCACAAACCTTCTCCTCTGCCCTCCAAGCCTCCTATTTCCTTGCGCAGTTTCTCTCGGGGTCCAATGCTGCCACCTGTGTGCATTCACCTCTCACACAACTCACCAAACGTAGAAGTAACTGCGCAATCCTGAAGGGGATAATTCCTTCTGCATGGATGAGTTTCCTATATAGGAAAAAGCCTCCAACTGATAGTAAACTATCCCTTCCTCTGATCTAAACTAGGTCTCTGACTGAACTGATATGCATGAGTTATTTATGAGAGAATATTCAGTTATCTGAAGTGCATTAGTTACATGTATGCATGCATTAACTAACCAAACTCACAATCAGTTCCACAAACTGTTGGAACTAATCTAACTGGACTTAACTCAATTAATTGAGCTAACTAATTACAACTTTGTTGAGGCCTCGAAGATCGCTGCCACAACAAAGGTGAAACCACCCGGTCCGGACCTTAGTGCAGCTCCTTTTCCGTTTGGAATAGTGGTTCCGACTGGGGATAATGGGACCAGTTTCCCAAGAACTATAAGTGAATGGGATGGATGAATGACTTATGACATAAGATGGTAATAAGCGGACAGCTAAACTACAAACCAAAATGTAATAACTATAATTGGATCCCGGGACTTATCACTTGGCAAAGCGTAGCGTTTGATGGTCTGTGCTTTAGGGCAGGCATATAGATGACTCTAACACTTTAAGCATAGACGTTTAAACCATTTAAACATTGCTCTGCATAATTAGTTATGCAGAGCGATAAGAGCAAATTACTACACTTAATCATTCATATCATTGATACATACATGAGTGAAAGAGATAACAAATCACCAAAACATTCAATAGTGAAACGAAATGAAGATTCGTTGTTATATCGCATACATGCATTCAACAATAGCAAAGATAATAACACAGCAATTCATATAATAAGAAAGAACACAGATACAGATAATAGTACCATGTAAGCTGATCGATCATTCCAGTATATTAATCACTATGTCGCAGTTCTTCCTTCAAATCGGAAAGCATTCCAAACAACAGATAGTCGTGCGCAGTTGTATAAAGCAGCCTTCTAATCAAAATTAAGAACCGTTGGTCGAGTTTCACAAAAAGAATATAGACTGAAGCACAATAGTGCAAACTTCGGCCTTTAAGTCTTATTACAAAATTTTACGACCCTTTCCAAAACAATGAAAGGGTCTATAAATACTATACTAATCTAAATATCTAAACAACTGAAAAGCTATTAAATTGGCATCAATAAATGTTTGTTCCATCTTTCTTGGCAATCTGGCAGTTGGCGGCAATGCTTCATTCGGTGGGTTCTTTGCCTTTATTCCTTAGCTGACATATCGCCAGCATTGGCTCTACTTCTGGTGGAGTGTTGAGACGCGAAGTTAGCTGGTCATCATATGTAGCATCTTGAATGTCGGGGATCAGGCATCCGAGGGCATCTGTTAAACACTTGAGAGCAGACCTTTGAGTATGTGGCTTGACTAGAAAGAGCCAATATGTATCAGAGGTTAAAGTATTTACTCCGGTAATTAACTTCCTCTGTTCCTCCAAGTCATGGTAATTTGTTTGTTCAAGCATATCTGCTGTTGTTATGCTTCCAGGTGTGCACTTGGAAATCATGTTAGCCAAATAAAGTGTATCATTGACTAGGTCGGTCATATTGCTGGCAATTATTTTACACCTGGAAGCCGCCCTTTCTGCTTTCATTACCTGAGTGTTCCATTCCGTGAAGAGGATGTCTTTGTACGCTTCATGGATTCGGGACAAATTCGCCGCTTTCCCTTCGTTAGTGTCTTGCCACTCAATATAATCGGATATGGCTTCTTCGGCCTGATCTAGCTCATTCCTGGCCTTCTCTATTTGCTCACACACTGTTGTAGATATTTCGCATAATTGCTCAGCCTTAGTAAGTTTTTGACATAAAAGTCTGATCTGAGATATTAATGCGCCATTTATTTGAGTTGCCTCTGCTCTGAAGACTTTCACATTTTGTGTGCTCTTGATACCTTCAAGCTGTGTTGATAGTTGAGCTATTCGCTCATCTTTTGATTTCATCATCAACTCATTTGATGCTTTCAACTGTGACAATGCCTCCGACAATTCTTTTGCCTTCTGAGTTTCACTTTGGTCTATCCTTTGTCTTTCAATTTGCAGTTGCTGGGTTAACAAATTGTTTTCCTACTATTGAGCCAGCAACTGCTCTTCCACCTGCGCTGCTTTGTTTTTCGCTTCAATTACCTCTGCCTGTAATGCATATATTTCATGGTCCTTAGTCTTCAACAGAAGACTTACCTCCGATGCTTTGTCGATGGTTGCTGCAGAATAAGCTCCCGCGAATTGCGACAGCTTTGTCAGATCATCGGAGGGATCCAAATCCTCCTTCTAGACCATATTGCCCGTGACTGTTTGCTCAGGCAAGATAGAAGGTTGATCAAGCCTTCGTCTTTTCTTAGAGCGCTTAATAACGGCTCTATGCTTTGGGCTATAGAAAATATCCAGGGGAGGAATTTCTTCCACCTGGAGAACAATTTGATCGGAAGGGTCCTTATTGATTACCTCGACATCTTGTGAAATGGGTGGGCCGCTGGTCCCCCCTAGAACCTGAGAAGAAGTGGTATCGGGTGCATCGCTTGTTTTAGAGGAGCCTTTGTCTTTGGAGCCTTCCTTACCACTGATAATGGAATCGAATTGGTTCCATTGTTTAATCAATTCAGAATCGGTGGAGGTTTGCTTATGTTGCTCTGTAGGGGCTTTGCTCCGTTCCTTTTCTTGTTCTAACTTCTGCTGTTCTTCAAGTGCTTTCCGCTGTTGCTCCTCTAATTCCTTTTCCTGCCTATCTGCCAGTTCTTTCTTTAGTTTCTCTTCTTCCTTCTTCTTCCTTTGCTCTTCTTCCTTCTTCTTCCTTTGCTCTTCTTCCTTCTTTGCCTTTTGCTGCCTCTCTGCTTGCTCTTTTCTCTGCTTCTCAGCCTGCAGCTTCTTCTGCCTTTCCTCCTGTTGTTTATCCTGTTCTTTAGTTGTAACCGGAGGTGAATGTATTTGTTGCCGACCAGGCTCGCTTGAGGAAGACGCTGGGGTTGTGGATAATAACTCTAGGGGAAGAGTTTGCAACCTCTGTTCCCTAAGTTTATTAAACTCAGTCAACGCCTCATCATTGTATTTCATTATTGCAAGCCGTTTGGCTTGGCTTATTGTCTCTGTACCTACGAACAGGTCATCAAACAGATCCTCTTGATGATCAACTTTTGTCAATTTTGCTTGTTCTAGGGCAGTGTAGGCAGTTTGCTTTGGATCATAGAGTCTGCTTGGGAGAGTGGCCAAGGATAAAGCTTGGATTTTTGTCGCTTCTTTTTCTGCGTGCTTGTAATTAAGCAGAGTAAAAACCCCAATTCTTAAAGGAAAAGAGGGCCAACCTTTCTTCTTCTCTTCTTTGAGAGTTTGTGTGACACTCTCGGCCATAATCTGGTAACAGAT
The DNA here is from genome assembly GCA_031772625.1 of Pinus tabuliformis. Taxonomy (NCBI): domain Eukaryota; kingdom Viridiplantae; phylum Streptophyta; class Pinopsida; order Pinales; family Pinaceae; genus Pinus; species Pinus tabuliformis. The sequence goes on from CM062807.1 coordinate 1,298,383,442, forward strand.
TTCCTGGGCTAACAGCTTGTCTGGGATATATAAGGGGAGGACATGCGGCCTAGCCTTACTCCCAAAAACTCTGATATAGGTGAAATACTCCTCCCCGAACCAACTTGCTACGGCTGGTAAGTCGAAAGAAGCTTCATAGGAAATTCTGGAAATGGGTCTGTCATAAATAGAATAGTAAATGGGCACCATGAAACCATTACAAATTTGGTACAAATGGTCCTTGTAAGAGGACTTCCACAATTTCTGATGGTATAGATGAATGGGTGTTGGATCTTGGGTGGTCCATCTCCAACCGAGGACAGGAAACTCAGAATTAAGACACAAAGTATCCATAATGTAAGCAGAATAATAAAATGGCGGGATTTTCCTTTCGGAGACTATAGTTTTGTTTCTGAATTCACGAACAGCTACGACCAACTTATCAGAAAGAATAGTGGCCCAATCCATGATTATAGCATTGATAGCCGCTTCCATTAAGGGAACCATGTCAATATTGATATTAACAGAGTCATGTAATCCCCACAGTCTACACATCATAATCCCCGCATAGCAATAGGGAGAAGCCAAAGAAACGTTGGAGTACTTACCCGAACTTTCATGCTTGTGCTTGGCTGGGTTCTGCCTCCAATCTCGGAGGGGTTCGGATGGTGATTCATTTTCACTTGCGAATTTTTCCACGAAGGTTCTATTGTAGACTAGCTCCGGTTCAGGCAGATGATACATTCGCCTCAGGTCATCAGGCTTGAATGACCCGAAAATCCTTCCGTCCCTTGTATGGAAAGTTCTATCAGTGATGGGGATTTCTTCAATTGCCCAGCGCACCACATCTGTGTAAGGGAGAACCTTCTCTCTGGCCGCTATTCTGTGTAAAAAGGAGTCGGCCAAGTCTTTGAGCGTTGCATCAGATTTCCTTAGTACATCAACACTAGCTGTTCTCACTGTCACTTTTGGTTGCTCGGCCTCCAACAGATTATATGTGCCTTGCCATGTGGTCCTAGCAAGACCAGCGCACGTAGTGTCCGAGATTAAGCCTTTCTTCGAAATTGAAGCAGCTTGACCTGCAACAGGTGTTGTAGTAGCACCAGAACTCTTCTTATTTTTCTTCCCGATCACGTTTAGGCTTTTCTCAACAAACGAACTCTACACAAGCGCAAGAGAAATCGTAACACGAGAAATAATGAAAACAAAGCGTAATGGGAAAGATATATATCACTTGAAGCGTGGCGCTATTAATTTTCAAAAAATGGCTGCGGATCCAATCACTGGTAAGAGATCGTATATGCATTAATGGTGATTTTAAGGCCTGCTATCCATTAAATGACCTTTACGCTGTTATTCAGTTGAATGACCTCCCAACGCGTGCAACAGATATGATACGCCTTAGATGCAAGTATTCGTTAACCGAAGGGGCAAAGTTATTAAATACACATGCCTTACCTTATCCTTGCATTTAACGGCATTTTGAAAACTGCGCTTTATCCACCGGATTTAAATATAACTTTAAAGCTTAAAGCAATCGCTTTTTTGGAAATGCCGATTACCGATGAATAATGTCGCATCGCATGGGGGAAAGAGTTACACTATCGTTTGAAAGTAGCCCTGGCGAACGCCGATAGCAATATCACATCGCATCGGGGAAAGACCTGAGCGCCTTATGAGAGTGCATAGGATACCGCCGACGGCCGATAGCGATATCGCATCGGGTCGGGGTTTAATACTTAAAGCGTTTTCCCATAAGAGGCCGGGCCGATAGCCGATCGCCGATATAGCGTCGCATCGGGGTGTAAGATATGTGCTCTTTATGTGTATGCATCGAATACCACCGATCGCCGATAGCGATATCGCATCGGCAAAGACCAAAGTGTCATTTAAATGCATCTCTCTTGTCATTGTGATATGCGATCTTTCAATCGCTTTATCGCAATAACAAAGATTGTTTTATTTTGGAAACATTGTTATTCGAAAAAGGCTCCAATTCACTAACACTTTTGATTATCATACCTTTTTCGAACAAATTCATTAATACCAATTAATTTTTTTAAAAGGGACCCATTTCATATGTTAATCATTTGTAAATACATTCAGAACGAAATGGGGGGTTGTTGTAGGGCACAACAATTGGCGATTCGTTGGTAGAACCAGTTATCTCTGAAATTAATACAAACACTCAAGTTTTTCAAAAATAGAAACTCAATCAGAAGGAGAAACTTCTAATATAACTAGATATTCATGTGTTCTGAATAAAGTGAACTCAATTTTGTTAACTGTGTCCCATTTAGTTTCAAGAAACCAAATACATAATAAGTTTCAAAAATAAGTCTTTATTGGTTCATAGTGATAGAATAGAAAACTTTCCCAAATCAGCTTTTATAATTAACCCCTCTGTCATAGGTAGAGCCTCTGTTGCCAGCAAACATTTATAGTCTCGACAGGGATACCTTTTAACCATAGTATTGTCCACTTTTCCATTCACATAAGAGTGTGATTAACAGAATGAATCCATAAAATGTTTTTATATTTTATTTTTCATCTGTTTTTCTTTGTAATAAATAAGATAAAAAGCCACTGTCCTGGTTTGGTAGCCAGTTTATGACAATGCCATTCACTAGTAATAATTTAACTGATCAAGCTGGCTCATGATGAGACCCCTTGTCTTGAAATTTCAAGCCATTACCCTGTTTTGGTAGGCAGTATTGGTAATGTCAGTTAACCTATTTCCCTATGAACATGGTAAGCAGGCTTATGATAAGACCTCTTATCTTTAATCTTTTATATTTTAGAATTACACTCTGAGTAATCATAAACTTTTGTGAATGGGGTGAACAATTTTCTCCTTAAGAGTAGGTGGATGACAAGTGAAGAGTTGAAGATACTGAAAATGGGTTAGCCTCTATCTTTTAACAGATAACCTTTGGAGACTAGTTTTGGAAACAGAAAATGATTCGGAACTTTTACCTCCTGAAAGGAGTCTTCAAAATTTAGATTATAGTTTCAGAACACAATGATATCTAATTTCCTAGAAACTAGTTTTTTTGATTGAGGGTTCTATTATCTAAAAACAAATATTTATATTATTTTGTGAGACAGCTTCGTCAAACACAACAAAAGGTCAATAGAGATACTCTACAGCTTTATTTCCTACCAATCCTACAAACTACGCAAATCTACAAAAGGAGAAGGGGTTACCTTCTCAATTAAAGAATTTCTTCAGGATCAGGCCATTGACAGGGAGAGAATCTCTCATCCCTGATAAGTCTTGCAATATAAAAGTTGAATGGCCTATCTTTTCACAGATCTGAAATGGTCCAAGCCACATTTTCTGAAATTTGGTATGCTTACCTTTATCTTCATGGGCCTTGTCCCATTTGAGAACCAAGTCACCAACTTGAAGTTGTTTGGAACCGGATGATGCTGAGTCAAAAGATGCTTTGATGATTTGTTGATGTTTAGCATGAGTGATTCTGGCTTTTTCCCTCTCTTCCTCTAATTTGAGAATTTGGTCATGTCTAAGTTGGATAGAAGAAGACGGAGTCTCTTGAATGAACTGCACTAGGGCTAAAGATGGAAGAACAAGATTTGTAGGCAACACGGCTTCTTTTCCATATACCAGATTGAAAGGAGAGGTCCCTATAGAAGCCTTTTGTGTTATTCTATCAGCCCATAATGCAAAGACCAAAGATTTATGCCAGTTTCTATGATTTTGTTCAACAGTTCGCTTAATGATTTTGATGATATTCTTATTAGTAGATTCGGCTAAACCGTTCCCCTGGGGATAATAATTGGAAGAATATTTCAGTTTAAACCCTCTTTTAATAGCAAAATCATATATAGCGTTTCCTGAAAAATAAGAAGCATTATAAAAAACAAGAGCGTTTGGAACACCAAACCTGGTAATGATGAATTGGTCAATGAACTCGATGATCGCTTCTGCATTTTCCGCCTTCAAAGGAATAGCCTCTACCCATTTAGTAAAATAACCAGTAGCGGTAAGGATATACCTATGTTGTTTGGAAGATGGTGGAGTAATTTCCCCGATGATATCTAACCCCCATTGTTCGAATGGCTGTTCAATGTTGACAGGTTGAAGAGGGAAAGCTGATTTTCGTTGTCTTCCACCAGAGGTTTGGCAATTAAGGCATTTTCTTACGTGCTCATGGCAATCTCTAAATAGAGTAGGCCAATAATATCCAGCATGAATAATCTTGTGAGCTGTTGTGTCAGCTCCAAAATGTCCCCCAGCTGGTCCATCATGTAGCTCCTGCAAAACCTTTTGAGCTTCAGGTTTCTCAAGACATCTTAACAGAATAGAATCATAATTTTGTTTAAACAACACATCATCAATGAGAGTGAAATTCTTAGCTTTTAACCTAACGGCCCTTTTATTCTTGTAAGATAAATTTGGAGGAGCATAACCGTTCTTGAGATAAAATATCAAATCAGCATATTGAGATTCAGAATCAGTGACACTTATCTGATTGATTGATTCAGTCTGATCCATATCGCTTGATTCAGGAATGTTTGATGCTCCTGCCAATATCCTGCAAAAACCTTGGCCCTTGACAATCTTTGCTGGCTTTATTTCTAAGTCATACTCTTGAAGCGCTGTAACCCAATTGGCTCTTTTTTCACCCAATTCTTTCTGAATTAATAGTTGCCTAACTGCCGGGAAAGGAACTATTACTTTTGTATGGGTTTTTAGAAGGAAGGGTCTATAATGCTTGACTGCATTGAATACAGCAAAGGCTTGTTTTTCCACATCCGAATAATTCAATTCGGCACCTTGAAGATTTGAACTGAAAAATGATATGGGTGCTTCTAAGTTGTTATCATTCAGTTGTGTGAGTACTGCGGCATATGAAGTGTTGGATGCGATAGTATATAGTGTAAAATGATTAGAAAAATTTGGAGTATTCAAGGCTGGGGCATTAATTATTGACTGTTTGATAACATCAAAAGCTTGTTTTTCTTCTGATCCCCATTTGAAGACTGAATTCTTCTTGATCATTGTCTGAAGTGGTAATACAATCTGTGAAAAATCTGGAACAAATCGTTTGACAAAATTAATCTGACCTAAAAACGACTGCATTGATTTTTTGTTATGTGGGAAAGGGATTTTAGAAATTTCATTAATCCGATCAGGGTCAATATAAATACCATCTTTGGATACTATAAATCCTAAGAGTTTTCCTTGGTCTAGAGCAAAGAAGGACTTTTTTGGGTTTAGAGAAATACCATATCTTTTGCATCTATGAAAGATCTGATTTAAGTCGTGCAAATGATTATCTCTCTTCTTAGAATACACAGTAATATCGTCTAGATAGACGACTACTGATCGATTAATTAACCCTCTGAAGGCCATGTCCATAGCTCTCTGAAATGTCGCTCCGGCGTTTATAAGACCAAAAGGCATTTTCTGATATGCATAGGTTCCCCATTTTGTTCTGAATGTAGTTTTAAGCTGGTCATCGGGTTGTACCAGAACTTGATTGTACCCTGAAAAACCATCTAGAAAAGACATCAATTCAGAACCTGCCACCGATTGGAGAATTTGCTCCATAGTGGGTAATGGGAAGTTGTCTTTTAAGCTCGCTTTGTTTAAATTCCTGAAATCAATACAAATTCGAATGTCGCCATTTTTCTTCCTGACTGGCACCATGTTAGAGACCCAGTTTGAATGTCGGACTGGAAAAATAATTTTGGCTTTCAAAAGCTTATTAAGTTCCGACTTAATCTGGCTCTCCAAATTTGGGTGTATTTTTCTTAATTTTTGCTGAATTGGTTTTTTATCAGGAAGCATAGGAATGGTATGCTGGATAATAGATGTGTCATATGTCTTTAAGTCATCATATTTCCAAGCAAAAACCTGTTTGTTCTTTCTCAACAATTTAATAAATGCTTCCTTTTCATTCTGAGATAGTCCTGTTCCTAAATTGATGTTTTGAGGAGACTCTTTAGTTCCTAGATTTATCAATTCAAACCTAAGGGTAGAACTTTGAAGCTTTGTGTTAATTACAGGTTTAAACCTGTCTTTAATATCATAAAGATCTTCTAATTTTACCACTGGTTTGGGGATCGAATTTTCTTTGAGCACTTCTTTCATCTGGGAATCATGATCATCTTCGTCAATAACTTGCTTATCATAAGAATTCTCAGAAGTTAAAAATTGCAAAATATCATCATCATGATTAAATACTCTCCAATTAGTGACATTGTCAGGAATTGAGGGTCTGAAAAGTAATTCTACAGAAAATCTATCAAGGCTATAGTCTTCAGAAGGTAGAAGCTTTGAAGCTACATTGGCTAGTAAATCTGCGGCTGAATTTTGAGATCGAGGTATAGAAGAAATGTTGAATGCCAAAAAGTGTGAGGTAAGCTCTTGAACGAGCGATTGGTAATGTTTAAGGTGAGTCGAAAGGCAATGAATTGCATTTCTAACCTGTTTGACAATGATTTCCGAATCGCCGAATACCTTTAGATATCGCACCTCCAAGCCGATTGCTTTGTATAATCCCTGGATTAAAGCTTCGTATTTGGCAGTATTGTTAGTGCACTCAAACTCTAACCTACAAGACAACATTGTCTTTTCTCCTTGCGGACTAACCAATATACACCCAGCTCCTGAACCCTCGCTAGACTTAGAGCCATCAAAATACAGAGACCAAAATAAAGGAATATTAAGAAAAGTATCTGCATTTTCCTCAGCATCATTAAAACATCTGGACCTATCAGTTTGTGAAAAATTTTCTATTTGAGATGTAAAATGATTAACTGAAAAAGGAGATGGTTGGGCAACAAAGTTGCCAAAGAATGATTCTGCCGAATAATTCCCCAGAATGTTGTTGTTGAATGCAACAGGCTGATTTTCTTGTTCGAAGTCAGTTACTGTGTGGGTCATATGTTTCTCACGGTCAATCCTTATTTGATTTGGCTTTCCCTTGTAGGGAAGCCACATATGTGACCAATCTGTAGAAATATACCCGTGCAGTTTTTCGGACCAATCTCTGCTCAATATTAAACCATAGAATTCAGGTATGTCGGCAATTAAAATGTCAATTCTCTGTACAACCCTGGGGTCAGCAGACAACCTGATGGTTACAGAATTAATTTCGCCCACTACCTGCACTTTAGTCCTATCCAACTGCACAATATGAGTGGCTGACTTCTGTGGCTCAATATTCAGCTTAGAACAAACTGAAGCTGGCATTATATTAGATGAAGCCCCTGAATCAATTAAACAGTTGTGCAGGTTTCTATTATAAATCTCGTACGTCAGCAGGAAGGGTGGGGTGTGAGAATTTGATTTATCTCCAATTAGAACTGAATCGGTAGCTTCGACCATACCTGCAGGAGGCTGGCCTTGATCGTTGGCAGCTCTTGTACTGGGAAGGGGAGTAGAGGGAACAACATTCAATTCTTTGAGAAGTAACTTTTGTTGATGTTTTAATTTGCTAAGCTCAAACATAGTTATATTTGCCTTAGTTTTCTTCATGTCATCAACAATGTTATATTCCATTGAATCAGATATTACTAATGTCTTGGATGTTGAAGGAGAACTAGAAGTTGAAGGCTGATTTTGGGGAGCTACTACAGGCGATTTCTTAGGAGGAACTTTTTCTTTTGCTGTAGAAGCACCTGCACTTCTTTTCTTCGATGTTGCCTGAGCAGGTTCGGAAGTACTTTTACTTCTAGTAGTAACCGGAAAGGCTTCTTCTTCATTCTCAGTATCAGAGTTTGGGAGTATAAAATCCCACATTCCATGGCATTCAGCTACTTCTTCTTCATCATCGGTTTGTAAAGTTGTTTCCTCTTCCTCTTCTTCTTGGTCTGAGTCTGCATTGGATATAACATTGGGTGGCTTTGATTCAGTTTTCTTGTAAGTTCTAAATGGTCTTTTATTTGAGGTTTCGGCCACCTGCTTCTTGATGTCAACCATTTCATTAGACAATGTTTTAAGGACCTTTTGTAAACCTTCCATGTCATAGGGGTCCTTTGGGGTTTTCTTCTTGGAATCTTCTTTAAACGAGACTTTTTTAGCTTTTCGGTCTTCTAGAGCAGCTTTCTTCTCAAGAGCATTAATGCGCTTTTCAACAGCAAGTGCTTCTTTCATGTTTTCAGCTAAGGTAGGTTTCCCAGCCCTATCTACAAAAATAGCTATGTTGGCAGGTAGGGCGGTAATATACCATTCGCTTCGGATTTGTTCACTTGGTTTAGAATCAGTAGGGATTTTATTCAGGAGTTTATTAAATCTGGCATTAAACTCCTTTATTGGTTCCCTGTGCTCTATCCTTAGATTGGAGAGATCGTTTATTAAAGTAGCTAAGGACCTATCATCTCCATACTTGGTAAGGAACTGCTCTTGGCATGTGTTCCAACTGGTAATTGAACTAGCAGGTAAGGAAAAATACCAAGATCCTGCCGATCCTTGTAAGGTGTAGGGAAAGAGTCTTACAACAACATCTTGCTCTGTCACTCCTTTTAAGTTAACTGCCAACATAAAATTGTTAATATGTTCTTCAGCTTGGGTTCCGTTATCTGGATTAAATTTAGGCAGCCATTTTTCGGGAGCATCTGGTAGATCATGCAATGGTCCAGGCATGTTGACCGCACCCGGCCTAGTCCATGGGTCTGCCATTATGCTAGCGACAGTGGTTGACACTACTGTTGGAATTCCAGATATTTGGGGAGGTATCAAAGATGAAGAGTGAATAGGTTGGGAAATTGAGGCTCCTGTTCCCTGATGAACAACAATTTGTAATGGAGGGGTGGGTGGTTGACTTTGCAGATGAGGAGATGAAATGGAGGATGTGGAAGAAAAATCCCCACTATCAGATCCTTCAGTATTTTTCTTTGGCTTTTTCCTTTTGGGTAAAGGAAACTCAGTAGGTTCAATACCAATTTTTTCGCTCTGAAGTCTAGTAAGAGGATGAGTGAGGTTGAACTGCGAAGTCGCACTGCTTTCTGATATCTCAGATTTCTGTGGTGAAATTGAGAAGCTCTGAAGTTTATGGATTAGAGACTGAACTTCAGGAGATTCAAGACTTAGTTGTTCTGGGATATGATGGGATTGAGCAGTGGTGGTAGATTCCTCTTCTTCTTGGTTATGGGCTGGCGAACCAGCATGTAATTGAGAAGCACGAGGAGATTTGGAGGGAGAATTACTCTTAGAATGACTTGCCGATTTAGGTCTGCTTGCCATTCACAGTCAAGGCCCTCCTTCTAGCGCCAATTTTGTTGAGGCCTCGAAGATCGCTGCCACAACAAAGGGGAAACCACCCGGTCCGGACCTTAGTGCAGCTCCTTTTCCGTTTGGAATAGTGGTTCCGACTGGGGATAATGGGACCAGTTTCCCAAGAACTATAAGTGAATGGGATGGATGAATGACTTATGACATAAGATGGTAATAAGCGGACAGCTAAACTACAAACCAAAATGTAATAACTATAATTGGATCCCGGGACTTATCACTTGGCAAAGCGTAGCGTTTGATGGTCTGTTCTTTAAGGCAGGCATATAGATGACTCTAACACTTTAAGCATAGACATTTAAACCATTTAAACATTGCTCTGCATAATTAGTTATGCAGAGCGATAAGAGCAAATTACTACACTTAATCATTCATATCATTGATACATACATGAGTGAAAGAGATAACAAATCACCAAAACATTCAATAGTGAAACGAAATGAAGATTCGTTGTTATATCGCATACATGCATTCAACAATAGCAAAGATAATAACACAGCAATTCATATAATAAGAAAGAACACAGATACAGATAATAGTACCATGTAAGCTGATCGATCAATCCAGTATATTAATCACTATGTCGCAGTTCTTCCTTCAAATCGGAAAGCATTCCAAACAACAGACAGTCGTGCGCAGTTGTATAAAACAGCCTTCTAATCAAAATTAAGAACCGTTGGTCGAGTTTCACAAAAAGAATATAGACTGAAGCACAATAGTGCAAACTTCAGCCTTTAAGTCTTATTACAAAATTTTACGACCCTTTCCAAAACAATGAAAGGGTCTATAAATACTATACTAATCTAAATATCTAAACAACTGAAAAGCTATTAAATTGGCATCAATAAATGTTTGTTCCATCTTTCTTGGCAATCTGGCAGTTGGCGGCAATGCTTCATTCGGTGGGTTCTTTGCCTTTATTCCTTAGCTGACATATCGCCAGCATTGGCTCTACTTCTGGTGGAGTGTTGAGACGCGAAGTTAGCTGGGCATCATATGTAGCATCTTGAATGTCGGGGATCAGGCATCCGAGGGCATCTGTTAAACACTTGAGAGTAGACCTTTGAGTATGTGGCTTGACTAGAAAGAGCCAATATGTATTAGAGGTTAAAGTATTTACTCCGGTAATTAACTTCCTCTGTTCCTCCAAGTCATGGTAATTTGTTTGTTCAAGCATATCTGCTGTTGTTATGCTTCCAGGTGTGCACTTGGAAATCATGTTAGCCAAATAAAGTGTATCATTGACTAGGTCGGTCATATTGCTGGCAATTATTTTACACCTGGAAGCCGCCCTTTCTGCTTTCATTACCTGAGTGTTCCATTCCGTGAAGAGGATGTCTTTGTACGCTTCATGGATTCAGGACAAATTCGCCGCTTTCCCTTCGTTAGTGTCTTGCCACTCAATATAATCGGATATGGCTTCTTCGGCCTGATCTAGCTCATTCCTGGCCTTCTCTATTTGCTCACACATTGTTGTAGATATTTCGCATAATTGCTCAGCCTTAGTAAGTTTTTGACATAAAAGTCTGATCTGAGATATTAATGCGCCATTTATTTGAGTTGCCTCTGCTCTGAAGACTTTCACATTTTGTGTGCTCTTGATACCTTCAAGCTGTGTTGATAGTTGAGCTATTCGCTCATCTTTTGATTTCATCATCAACTCATTTGATGCTTTCAACTGTGACAATGCCTCCGACAATTCTTTTTCCTTCTGAGTTTCACTTTGGTCTATCCTTTGTCTTTCAATTTGCAGTTGCTGGGTTAACAAATTGTTTTCCTGCTGTTGAGCCAGCAACTGCTCTTCCACCTGCACTGCTTTGTTTTTCGCTTCAATTACCTCTGCCTGTAATGCATATATTTCATGGTCCTTAGTCTTCAACAGAAGACTTACCTCCAATGCTTTGTCGATGGTTGCTGTAGAATAAGCTCCCGCGAATTGCGACAGCTTTGTCAGATCATCGGAGGGATCCAAATCCTCCTTCTAGACCATATTGCCCGTGACTGTTTGCTCAGGCAAGATAGAAGGTTGATCAAGCCTTCGTCTTTTCTTAGAGCGCTTAATAACGGCTCTATGCTTTGGGCTGTAGAAAATATCCAGGGGAGGAATTTCTTCCACCTGGAGAACAATTTGATCAGAAGGGTCCTTATTGATTACCTCGACATCCTGTGAAATGGGTGGGCCGCTGGTCCCTCCTAGAACCTGAGAAGAAGTGGTATCGGGCACATCGCTTGTTTTAGAGGAGCCTTTGTCTTTGGAGCCTTCCTTACCACTGATAATGGAATCGAATTGGTTCCATTGTTTAATCAATTCAGAATCGGTGGAGGTTTGCTTATGTTGCTCTGTAGGGGCTTTGCTCCATTCCTTTTCTTGTTCTAACTTCTGCTGTTCTTCAAGTGCTTTCCGCTGTTGCTCCTCTAATTCCTTTTTCTGCCTATCTGCTAGTTCTTTCTTTAGTTTCTCTTCTTCCTTCTTCTTCCTCTGCTCTTCTTCCTTCTTCTTCCTTTGCTCTTCTTCCTTCTTTGCCTTTTGCTGCCTCTCTGCTTGCTCTTTTCTCTGCTTCTCAGCCTGCAGCTTCTTCTGCCTTTCCTCCTGTTGTTTATCCTGTTCTTTAGTTGTAACCGGAGGTGAATGTATTTGTTGCCGACCAGGCTCGCTTGAGGAAGACGCTGGGGTTGTGGATAATAACTCTAGGGGCAGAGTTTGCAACCTCTGTTCCCTAAGTTTATTAAACTCAGTCAACGCCTCATCATTGTATTTCATTATTGCAAGCTGTTTGGCTTGGCTTATTGTCTCTGTACCTACGAACAGGTCATCAAACAGATCCTCTTGATGATCAACTTTTGTCAATTTTGCTTGTTCTAGGGCAGTGTAGGCAGTTTGCTTTGGATCATAGAGTCTGCTTGGGAGAGTGGCCAAGGATAAAGCTTGGATTTTTGTCGCTTCTTTTTCTGCGTGCTTGTAATTAAGCAGAGTAAAAACCCCAATTCTTAAAGGAAAAGAGGGCCAACCTTTCTTCTTCTCTTCTTTGAGAGTTTGTGTGACACTCTCGGCCATAATCTGGTAACAGATTTCCCGGGCTAACAGCTTGTCTGGGATATATAAGGGGAGGACATGCGGCCTAGCCTTACTCCCAAAAACTCTGATATAGGTGAAATACTCCTCCCCGAACCAACTTGCTACGGCTGGTAATTCGAAAGAAGCTTCATAGGAAATTCTGGAAATGGGTCTGTCATAAATAGAATAGTAAATGGGCACCATGAAACCATTACAAATTTGGTACAAATGGTCCTTGTAAGAGGACTTCCACAATTTCTGATGGTATAGATGAATGGGTGTTGGATCTTGGGTGGTCCATCTCCAACCGAGGACAGGAAACTCAGAATTAAGACACAGAGTATCCATAATGTAAGCAGAATAATAAAATGGCGGGATTTTCCTTTCGGAGACTATAGTTTTGTTTCTGAATTCACGAACAACTACGACCAACTTATCAGAAAGAATAGTGGCCCAATCCATGATTATAGCATTGATAGCCGCTTCCATTAAGGGAACCATGTCAATATTGATATTAACAGAGTCATGTAATCCCCACAGTCTACACATCATAATCCCCACATAGCAATAGGGAGAAGCCAAAGAAACGTTGGAGTACTTACCCGAACTTTCATGCTTGTGCTTGGCTGGGTTCTGCCTCCAATCTCGGAGGGGTTCGGATGGTGATTCATTTTCACTTGCGAATTTTTCCACGAAGGTTCTGTTGTAGACTAGCTCCGGTTCAAGTAGATGATACATTCGCCTCAGGTCATCAGGCTTGAATGACCCGAAAATCCTTCCGTCCCTTGTATGGAAAGTTCTATCAGTGATGGGGATTTCTTCAATTGCCCAGCGCACCACATCTGTCTAAGGGAGAACCTGCTCTCTGGCCGCTATTCTGTGTAAAAAGGAGTCGGCCAAGTCTTTGAGCGTTGCATTAGATTTCCTTAGTACATCAACACTAGCTGTTCTCACTGTCACTTTTGGTTGCTCAGCCTCCAACAGATTATATGTGCCCTGCCATGTGGTCCTAGCAAGACCAGCGCACGTAGTGTCCGAGATTAAGCCTTTCTTCGAAATTGAAGCAGCTTGACCTGCAACAGGTGTTGTAGTAGCACCAGAACTCTTCTTATTTTTCTTCCCATCACGTTTAGGCTTTTCTCAACAAACGAACTCTACACAAGCGCAAGAGAAATCGTAACACGAGAAATAATGAAAACAAAGCGTAATGGGAAAGATATATATCACTTGAAGCGTGGCGCTATTAATTTTCAAAAAATGGTTGCGGATCCAATCACTGGTAAGAGATCGTATATGCATTAATGGTGATTTTAAGGCCTGCTATCCATTAAATGACCTTTACGCTGTTATTCAGTTGAATGACCTCCCAACGCGTGCAACAGATATGATATGCCTTAGACGCAAGTATTCGTTAACCGAAGGGGAAAAGTTATTAAATACACATGCCTTACCTTATCCCTGCATTTAACGGCATTTTGAAAACTGTGCTTTATCCACCGAATTTAAATATAACTTTAAAGCTTAAAGCAATCACTTTTTTGGAAATGCCGATTACCGATGAATAATGTCGCATCGCATGGGGGAAAGAGTTACACTATCATTTGAAAGTAGCCCTGGCGAACTCCGATAGCGATATCGCATCGCATCGGGGAAAGACCTGAGCGCCTTATGAGAGTGCATAGGATACTGCCGACGGCCGATAGCGATATCGCATCGGGTCGGGGTTTAAAACTTAAAGCGTTTTCCCATAAGAGGCCGGGCCGATAGCCGATCGCCGATATAGCGTCGCATCGGGGTGTAAGATATGTGCTCTTTATGTGTATGCATCGAATACCGCCGATCGCCGATAGCGATATCGCATCGGCAAAGACCAAAGTGTCATTTAAATGCATCTCTCTTGTCATTGCGATATGCGATCTTTCGATCGCTTTATCGCAATAACAAAGATTGTTTTATTTTGGAAACATTGTTATTCGAAAAAGGCTCCAATTCACTAAGACTTTTGATTATCATACCTTTTTCGAACAAATTCATTAATACCAATTAATTTTTTTAAAAGGGACCCATTTCATATGTTAATCATTTGTAAATACATTCAGAACGAAATGGGGGGTTGTTGTAGGGCACAACAAACTCAAAGTACAACTCATCCTGATCTCCTTAATCAAGGGATAACTTCTTCAATCAAAGGGGAAATTGTTGCATGTCTTCACATAGACTTCATGTTTGACTTTCTACAACTAATTAACTCAAGATGAATTAATTAATTATTTTACAAATAGCTAATAAGATCAAATTCAAATTTTAATTCTCAATTTTAGTTTAGGGACTAACTAAAATTGGAATCTATCCCGAAATGCTATTTATAGCAATGTTATTTTTAGCATTTCTATTTTATCATTCCTTGTTTCTATCTCCAACACTGGTACCTAAAATGCTATTTATAGCATTTCTATTTTTAGCATTTCTTGTTGCTATTTTAAACAAAACCCTCTGAATTAGATGCATGTTCAAACTCATAGTCGACCCGACAAGGGGAAACAGATCATTGATGCAGAACCCAACACCACCATTACCAACAACAAGTTCAACAAGATTAAGCCCAAATATCAAGAGGAGGGTCAGTGTATGTTCCACTCACAGATGTGGGTGAAGGGTTTGTTGTTGTAGTTCATTGTCAACAACAGAATTCAAAAGAACTTTGTCTTAGTTAAGGTTGTGAAGTGGTTGGGACTACTCACAACACCACATCACACCCGTAGCCGTACAACGTTGGATGGCTCCACCAAGGGTGAGATCTTTGTGTAAGAAAACAATGTGATGTAGGTGCATTAGGCTAAGCACATAAAAATTAAAAGTTATTAAAGTTAGACCAAGAGCCTAGAAATGTGATGGATTGATCACATGTCAAGGATAGAACATTTTAAAGTTTATTTTTGAAAAAGCTTTTTATATTTAGTTAAGATTACTTAGGAATATCTAGTTAAAAGAAATGATTTTATAGCTAGTAGGTAGTTAGGGCTAATGGAGATTGGTTCACATCCATGAACTCATTTCTTGGACAGTGGCTTTTTAGTTTTGAAAGAGAGAGGAGGAACATTTTGGGCGGGCTAGAAATTTTGGTGTGAGATTGAAGTTAATTCAGCAACATTTCTTAGACCAGTGGTTTTTGTAGCAGCAAATTGAATCTATAAGTGTGTGTGAGACAGTTATTTTCTTATGTGTTTGTGAGGTTTATGAACCATAATGTTAATATCAGGAGATTGAAATTGATTTGGTCTTTAAATTGCTATGTTGAATGAGGAATTCTTGCACTGTGTTTTCTCTGTTATTTACATTTAAATGAGAACTCGGAGAATCATATTTCAGTTAATATTTTAATCCAATATTTTTTTTATCCAAGATAGTGTATTGGAAAGAGTCATTTTACATTTCAAATTCAAGAATACAGAGCACTCTGTACCCAACAAATAGAAGAAAGAAAATTCGTAAACGAAAACTGTCACCAATTTTGCGGGTCGATTTCTCATCAAAGGAAGAAGAATTTTGAAATTTTGGCATCTACATTTTGTTCAGAGCAGGGTCTATTTGGTAAAATATGAGCGATTTCCAAAAAATATCCTTCCTTTGGGATTGATGAAGGGATATTTACACTACGTTTTTACAGACTACATGATTGGAAAAACAAACAATGTGTTCCTCCTATAACAACATCATTGTTTGCTATGAGAGTCCTGTAACAGCACCGTAGTTTGCTATGAAAGTCCTATAACAACACTGTAGTTTTTTGTGAGAGCTTGTAACAACACTGTAGTTTTCTGTGAGAGTCTATAACAACATTGTAGTTTGTTGTGAGAGTCTATAACAACATTGTAGTTTACTAAGAGAGCCTGTAACAACATTGTAGTTTGTTGTGAGAGTCTATAACAACATTGTAGTTTACTAAGAGAGCCTGTAACAACATTGTAGTTTGCTGAGATAGCAGTCATCAATTTGTGGTATCACAGCCTTAACATTGTTGGTATCTACAATATAGAGAAATGAATAGGCATGCAGGAAGGGCTCGAGGTCGAGGAGGTAGACTCGCGGCAAATGAAGAACTCTAGGAATAGATAAGGACTGCAAATTCAGTTAGAAGCCATGGAAGTAGGGAGACAAAGAGATCCTAAAGGTGGAGATGTTAGTGAGGCAAAAGAGGAACTTGAAGAAGAAGGACCAACACCCGTTGAAGAAGCTACTGATATTAAGTTGTTGAGAGTAGTATTGGGCTCAAGTTCAAGGCCAAATCTTGAAATCTCTATTTGTGATGGTAGTTTGACATATTAGAATATAGTAGATTGGATCAGTGAATGGAAAAGTACTTTGAGTATGAGGAAATCGATGAGGATAAGAGAGTCAAGTTTGTTGTGACAAGGTTGAAATGCCATGCTGCACTATGGTGGGACAATGTATAGGCTGAAGAAGGAAAAAACACAAACCATTGATCAAGAGCTGGGATAGAATGGTGGCAAAGATGAAGAGTAAGTTCTTGCTAAAGGATTACCAGCTAACTCTTTAGAAACATATGAAAAATATTAAAAAAAAGATAATGGCAGTGAGATAATACATCGAAGAGTTTTACAAGGTGAATTTGAGGGCAGGCTATGTAGAAGATACCCAAAAAAGACAGTAAGGTATATCAATGATTTGAGGCCAGATATTCAAGATGAAATTAGCATACTTGTTCCAATGACTATATAGGAAGCATACCAGTGCACTTTCAAGGCAGAAGAAAAGATAGCTAGGAAGAAAATATTTCACAAAGGATGTGGTTTTTCGAAAGGGAAAGGACAGACAAATGGAAGAGGAAAGATTCATGTAAAAAAGAATGATGAAGGAAACTCAAATCAGCAAGGGCAGTCAGAGAAAGAATGTGGTAGCAGAGGAGGAATACCTTACTAGAGAGGTAAAGGTAGAGGAAGAGGCAGAAAGACTACTTGCCGGTGTTACAAATGTAACAAATTGCATCACCGATATTTTGAATGTCCTGAGAATGATAATACGAGACAATGAGGTGCATACATAGCTCAAAACGAAGTAGTAGAGGCACAAGTACTTGAGGTAGAGAATGTGCTAGAGATTGGAGAAGTTTTGATGATGCATAAAGACCTATTAAAACTAGCAAAGGAGACTGTTGAACTAGTCTAAAGGAAATCCTTATTCAAGACAATGTGTAAGGAAAAAGGAAAATGCTGGAAATTGGTGATTGATGGCAGAAGTACGTACAACCTAGTTTCCCAAGAAATGGTGGAAAAATTGGGATTGAAAAAGATTAGGCATCCCACACCTTATAAGGTATCATGGTTGCAAAAAGGACACCAATTGTTGGTGCATGAACAAAGTGAAGTTGAGTTTTAGATAGGCAAGTATAAAGACAATATGCTTTATGACATAATGCAAATGGATGCTTGTCACATTCTTTTGGGTTGCCCGTGGTAGTTTGATAGGAAAGTGACACATGATGGAGAGATAAATTGTTATAAGTTCGAAAAGGATGGCATCAAGCACACTCTTGTACCATTGAAATAGGAAGGTACAACTGAAGTAAGCAGCCCAAAAGCACTGCTACATAGTGGAAAGGAATTTCTACAATAGATGGAAGAAGAAGAGGTAAGCTATGCAGTGATTTGCAAGCCAAAGGTAGTACTTCTACACACCGAAATTGTAGATTTACCTCTTGAAGTTCAGGAGTTGTTGCATGAGTTTCATGATATTGTAGTTGATGAATTTCCAAGTGAGTTGCCACCCAAAAGAAGCATCATTCATCACATAGACTTGATACCAGGAGCAAGTCTTTTGAACAAGGCTGCATATCGAATGACACCCAAAGAGAATGAGGAAGTGAGGAAGCAAGTCCAAGAATTGTTGGACAAAGGACTAATAAGAGAAAGTTTGAGTCCATGTGTTGTACCTATAATATTAAGTCCAAAGAAGGGTGGAGAATGGAGAATGTGCACAGACTCTAGGGAAATCAACAAGATCACCATTCATTATAGGTTTCCATTGCGGCAGATGGATGATATGAAGGATTACTTGGGTGGGGCAACTTACTTCTCAAAGATTGACATGAAAAGTGGTTATCATCAAATTCGGATTAGAGAAGGAGACAACTGGAAGACAAATTTCAAGACCAATGAAGGCTTGTATGAGTGGATGGTCATGCCATTTGGCTTGTCAAATGCACCCAATACCTTTATGCAGCTGATGAATGAATTATTGAAGGAGTTCATTGGTAAGTTTGTCATTGTTTACTTCGATGATATTTTCATTTTTCAGTCAAACTAAAGAAGAGCACTTAAGACATTTGAAGTATGTTTTAGAGAGATTACAGCAAGAAAATCTATTGATTAACATGAAGAAGTGTTCTTTTATGAAGGGTGAAGTTGTATACTTGGGTTTTGTCATTTCTAAGGATGGCTTGAAAATGGATTTGGAAAAGGTAGAGGAAATTATAAATTGGTCCTCACCTAAGAATAATTTTTAGGTGATAAGTTTTCATGGTTTAGCCAGCTTCTACAGAAAATTTATCAGGAATTTTAGTGGCATTTGTGCACCTATAATTGAAACCATCAAGAAGAATAGGCAACCATTTTATTGGACAACAATAACAAAGAAAAAAAATCAACTATTAAAGAAGAAGTGACTGAGAAGCGGTGTTGAAGTTGCCAGACTTCAATCAACCCTTTCAAGTGAGATGTGATGCTAGTGGGATAGCCATTGGAGCTATACTGAGCCAAGAAGATAAGCCCATTGCATATTTCAGTGAGAAGTTAAATGAGTCAAAACATAAATACTCTTCCTACGACAAAGAGTTTTATGCAATGGTTTAAGCTTTGAAGCATTGGAGGCATTACTTGATGCCTAACGAGTTTTTTCTATACACAGATAATTCTGCCTTACAATACATTATGCAGCAACATAAGTTAAATCATAAACATGCAAAGTGGGTGGAGTTCCTTCAAAGTTTCACTTTTGTTTTGAAGCACATTAGTGGGAAGGAAAATAAGGTTGTCGATGCCTTGAGTAGGAGATGCTTAATCATGCAGGAAAGTCAAATACAAATTTTAGGCTTTGATTATTTGAAGGACTTATATGACATTGATGTTGATTTTAAAGAAGCTTTTGCAGCATGTAAAAATCCAGTCAATAGGGACAACAGTCCATGGAAAGAGTTTATGTTGCAGGATGGGCTATTGTTCAAGAACAATCAGCTATGTATTCCCAATTTCTCAATGAGGGAAAACTTGGTCCAAGAAAAGCATAATGGTGGGTTGGATGGACACTTTGGTGTTGAGAAAACACTTGGGAAGCTGAGTCACTTCTATTTTTGGCCTAAGATGAAGGCAGATGTACAAAGGTATGTGAGTAAGTGTAGGGTATGTCAACATGCGAAAGGGAGAAGTCAGAATGATGGACAATACATGAAATTACCCATTCCCAACAGACCTTGGAATTTAGTGAGTATGGATTTTGTTCTGGGTTTACCGAGAACTCAAGGAGGTAATGATTCAGTCCTTGTAGTTGTGGATAGATTTACTAAGATATCTCATTTTATTCCGTGTTTCAAAACTAGTGATGCAACCCATGTGGCTAATATGTTTTTTGATGAGATTGTTCGGTTGCATGGTTTGCCAAAAAGTATAATCTCTAACAGGGACACAAGATTCACCAGACATTTCTGGTGAACCTTGTGGAAGAAACTTGGCACTAAGCTAAATTTTAGTTGAACCTATCATCCACAATTTGATGGGCAAATAGAGGTTGTAAACAGGTGTTAGGATAATTTTTTGAGGAGTTTAGTAGGTGACCAACCAAAGAAGTGGGATCATGTGCTAACCCAAGCTGAGTTTTCATATAATGACTAACCAAATAGGAGCATGAGAAATATTCCATTTCAAATCTTGTATGGCATGCATTTGAGGGAAATTTGTGAGCTAAGAGACTTAGGAAAGCTTGAGCATAGAAGTGTTGATGGAGAGGATTTTGCAACAACCATGAGTGAGTTGCACGAGAAAGTAAAACAAATATTACGAGATACAAGAAACAGCTACAAGCAACAAGCAAATGTGCACAGGAAAGAGGTAAACTTTAAAGTGGGAGATATGGTCCTAACTCACCTAAAAAAATAGAAGTTTCCAAGGGGATAATATAACAAATTGAAAATGAAGAAGATAGGAACTTGGAAGATCCTCTACAAGTTTTCAGAAAATGCTTATGAGCTAGAGTTACATCCAGGAATTGGCATTTCACCCATTTTTAATGTAGCAAATTTGTATCCCTACACATTTGGTGATGCGGATCAAGCTTCTAGGAATCTTGACCAGGATGAAGGAAAGCAACAGTTGTGGCTAAAGAAAATGCCTATGACAAAGAGTTTAGAGGCTGAACAGATTTTGGATACACATATTGCCAAGAAGACCAGAAAGAAAGAATACTTGGAATATCTTGTAAAGTGGAAATATCGTTCGATGGAGGATTCTACTTGGATGGATGAAGCAACACTATAGTTTGCAGGTCATTCTATGGAAGATCTTATGAGCAGGAGCTCATAAAATTTTCTTTCCTGGGGAGTCTGATGCATGTGCATTAGGTCGAGCACATGAAAATGATAAGTTATTAAAGTCAGACCAAGAGCCTAGCAATGTGATGGATTGATAACATGTTAAGGCTCGAACATTTTAAAGTTTATTTTTGAATTTATTTTTGATATTCAGTTAAGATTAGTTAGGAATATCTAGTTAAAAAAATTGGTTCACATCAATGAACTCATTTCTTGGACAGTGGCTTTTTAGTTTTGAAGGAGAGAAGAGGAACATTTTTGGGGGCTAGAAATTTTGGTGTGAGATTGAAGTTAATTGAACAACATTTCTTAGAAAGTGGTTTTTGTAGCAATAAATTGAATTTGTAAGTGTGTGTGAGACAGTTATTTGCTTATGTGTTTGTGACTTTTATGAACCATAATATTAATATCAGGATATTGAAATTGAATTTGTCTTTAAATTGTTGTGTTGAATGAGGAATTTTTGCACTGTGCTTTCTTTGTTATTTACATTTAAATGAGAACTTGGAGAATCATATTTCAGTTAATATTTTAATCCAATACTTTTGCATCCAAGATTTTGTATTAGAAAGAGTCATTTTACATTTGAGATTCAAGAATACAGAGCATTCTGTGTCCAACAAAGAGAAGAAAGAAAATTCGTAAAGGAAAATCGTCACCAATTTTGCGGGCCAATTTCTCATCAAAGAAAGACGAATTTCAAAATTCGGGAATTTTGGTTTGTTCAGAGCAGGGTCTATTTGGTAACCCATGAGCGATTTCCCAAAATGATCCTTTGTTTTGGAGTTACGAAGGGATCTTTAAATTGTGTTTTTACAAACTACGTGATTGGAAAAAATAATAATGTGTTTTTCCTGTAACAACATCGTTGTTTTCTATGAGATTCCTGTAACAACACCATAGTTTGTTGTGACAGTCCTGTAACAACATCATAGTTTGTTGTGAGAGCCTGTAACAACACTGTAGTTTGTTGTGAGAGCCTGTAACAACATTTTAGCTTGCTGTGAGAGTCTGTAACAGTATTGTAGTTTGCTGAGAGAGCATGTAATAACACCGTAGTTTGTTGTGAGAGTAAAGATTTGTTGTTCATCCAATAACAAACCTAGGATTTGCTAAGATAGTAGCCATCACAATGTTAATTTCCCTACAACATCAAGCCCTTTATAGATGAGCTATTGTGTGATGTTGCTCCCCTTGAAGTTTGTGATGTATTATTAGGCCAACCATACTTGTAGAAGCATTATGTTGTGTATGAGTTTTGGCCTTGCACTGTTATTATTACCCTTTACCACTATACACTCTAGTCGCATATGTATGCTATTCCGCATGTGAGGGTAAATCAGGGCGATTTGAGCACCAGACCTCCTCGCACATAATGCTTCATTTACATGGGCATCACTAGTTGAGCTTCCCCCTAGGGGCATTAAAATTTGATAAGTTAAATGTCTATAAATCCCTTATTAAAATAAAGATAGGGTATTATATAACTAGAAAGAAAGAGTGGTTATTACACTTTTCTAAGTCAAATCCTCTAAAGTTTTGGAGGAAAATTATGATTTGAAAGACTAAAAAAATTCATTTGATTCCCTTGAAAAATGTGAAATAGTTACCATAAAATACTCTATGAATCCCCTAATGGCATGGACACAACTTTGACTGCCCCTATAGAGAATAATATATTTTCTTTCGAAGGCATTGATTTTGGGGTTAATTAGCTCACTAATGAGGAAGCTAAGGATATTTAAGGATATCGAGATGGAATTTTTAAATGGGAGAACCTATCCTCATTTTCCACATATACAAGCTCTCTAATTTGGTAGTGAAGTAAGGATTCCCTAAGCCTGGGATACATATCCTTATTGTGTGTACCTTTAAGAGTGGGGATAAAAGAATTCCCTCTAATTATAGGACCATTATGATTAGCCATACTTTAGCGAAGTTGTATAGGCTTATGTTGGATGCGAATATTAGCCTTTGGATTGAAAACCATGGTAAAAGAGCTAAAGGCCAAGCTAGTTTTAGAAGACATCATTCAACCATGGACGATCTTGTTACTCTTGGGATAATTATAGCGGAATGTTACAATAATAAAATTGATCTCTTCTATTGTTTTCTTGACTTTAGAAAATATTTTGACATCGTTCATAGGATAAAGCTATGAAAGAGGCTAGAAGAGATAATGGTTCCTCTTGAGTTGATGGTTGTTTTGACGAGGTTGTACATGAATGTTATTGTCAATCTTAGGACCATTAAGGCTTGCTTGGAAGAAATTAAATAAAATATCATAATCAAGCAAGGGTTTCAAATATTTCTCATTACTTATTCATTCACCAATATGGAATTCACATATAATATTTAAGTTCATTTTACTTTTGATGACATGGTTTCTTCAAACTTACCATGTCTTATTACATTATGCTACAAACTAAGTATCATAAGATTTTATGTCATACTATTTTGTATATAATGTTGATGATGTGTAAATCAATTAATTTTAGTTTCATAATATATAAATATTTTTTTTGTAAGATCAAAGATATTATTTATTAATTCAAAAAGAACTGACGTACAGTATAAATAGTTTTTATTGGTTTATCACTAGGGAAACCGGATCAGTAGCATAAACTCATAACTTTGATATTGTCTCTATTATCCCTAATTTGTTGATTAGATAAAAAAAAAACAAAGAGGAAAAACATCATAAACAACATTGCATGGACTATCAAGTATGACTAAGTTGAAAAGGAAAATATGGACTCAATCCCGAGCCTTGTGTTGATTCATTAAACACTTTTAAGAGTGTGATCAAGGGGTTGTGGGTTGCCACTGGTATCTGATAATGAAAAGTCAATTCCAGTAATATTCTTAATCAGCAAATTGACTTTTCCATCTACTCTATCCATTTTCTCCGAGTGTTCAACCATGAGAATCTCCACCCCACCTCCATCCCATAAGGTTTTTGATATACATGGGGTTTTCAACATGTTAATACATATTAATGGTTTACATAAAAGGAACTTATATCCTAGCCTTGGTAGAATTATTGACATCAAAGATCCAGTCTCTAAATTGCAAAAATTACATCGTGTAATTGCATGATTTCCTTTAACATGTAATATTCCACAATTGCAGCTCGTGAAAAGAAGGTGTTATAGCTAAGAGGTTATAAACAAATTCCAGTTCCTTAGACTAGATCCCTAACGACCTTCCCACCAGTTCTTTGTATTATGGCTTCCAATCCTGCCCATCCACGGCCATAATTATAACCCTACGTTCTCAAATATATGAATCCTCGTAGATGTACCTCCCCAAAAACTCTACTTTTTGCAAGTAATGCAAATAGAAATTCGCTATAACTACATCGACCTTTACCAATTAAATTTATATATCATTGTAAATGTGTTAGAAAAACTGCATAGATGAATCTAGCTAGTAAAGGTTGAACACACAGCTTTGCGGAGCAAAAACACTAAAAGAAAATCGAAAGAAGAAAAGAATGATGCATTCGAAAATATGTTACAATGCTCATGATATAGGATCACTGGGTGAAGATCCCAAGGTAATGT
This sequence comes from Pinus tabuliformis, assembly GCA_031772625.1. Lineage (NCBI taxonomy): Eukaryota > Viridiplantae > Streptophyta > Pinopsida > Pinales > Pinaceae > Pinus > Pinus tabuliformis. Next base: position 1,298,407,906 of record CM062807.1, read on the forward strand.
ACTATAGTGGTGATCAATGAGAATACTCAACACCTACAACAAGTTTCGGAGATAACTAGTCAGTTGCGGAGTTAAAGAAGGAGCAAATCAAGGAGTAAATCATGCAAAAGGAATCTTGCATGCAATCCCATGCTCTAACTAAGAGTCCACATGTAGGTGTGTAGTAGTTCCAACATGCAAAAGGGATCTTGCATGCAGTCCCATGCTCTAACTAAGAGTTTGCATGTAGGTGTGTAGTAGTTCCAACATCCCCCCTGAACACCATTATGGGGAAAAATAGAAAATGGGCCCTGGCAACTAAGGCCAAAGGTCACCCAAAATACAGTGCAACTTGTAATAAAATTGAGGAAAGAGGGAAAACCTCGTGGGAAAACCCCCCCCCTCAAAATACAATGTAATGAAAAGAAAAGAGGAAGAAAAATACAGTTGCTGAGCAATCGTGTCCCTCACCCCAAGACGATCGCGCAAAGAGCAAAACTTCTGCTCAGTGAATGTCTTGGTGAAGATGTCTGCAGTCTGTTCTGTTGAAGGACAAAATTGCAAATCAATGACCCGATCATGTACTAAGTCTCTGATGTAGTGCATATGGATCTCTATGTGCTTCGTCCGCTGCCACTGTACTGGATCCCTGCAAAATTTGAGAGTGCTCTAGTTGTCATACTAGATGACAATGGGCTGGTGGAACTGGACGCCCAACTCAGTGAGGAAGTGCTGTAGCCACAGAGCCTGAATGGTGATGTTGACTACTCCTCGGTACTCAGCCTCAGTTGAAGAGAGAGCAATAGCAGCCTGCTTCTTGCTCGACCAATAGATAGGGCCAGATCTTAGACTGAGTGAATATCCGGAGGTGGACTTGCGATCAATGTTGTCTCCCACCCAATCAAAATCTGTGAAGCCAATGAGATTCAATGCAGTGCCTACTGCATAGTGAATCCCGAAGGTGATGGTGCCCTGCACATATCAGAGGATGCGCTTGGCAGCATTCTAGTGTAGCTCATGCAACTCCTGCATGTATCTGGAAACTGCCCCTACTGCATATGAGAGATCTGGTCTGGAGTGGGTGAGGTATAATAAGCTCCCCACTAGCTGTCGGTAGAGAGTGTTGTCAACTAATGGAGTGTCAACTCCATCCTCAAGGCGAACCCCAGATAGAAAAGGAGTCGGTGCTGGCTTGCAGTCAGTCATGCGAAATCTCTCGAGGAGATCCCGTGCATACTTAGCCTGAGAGAGTTTGATGCCTGTGGCATTCTGGCTGATCTCAAGACCAAGAAAGAAGTGTAATGGACCCATGTCCGTCATCAAGAACCTATCATGCAAGGCCCTCTTGACTGTAGCAATGGCTAAAGCCGAGCTGCCAGTGATTAGGAGATCATCTACATACAAAACTAAGATAAGAAGAGAATCATGTGTCTTAAGCATGTAAACATTCGGATCAGACTTACATCTTTCAAAGTTTTGTGATAAGAGAAAAGAATCCATCTTTGCGTACCAAGCTCTCAGGGCCTGATTAAGGCCGTAGAGAGATTTCTTCAGTCTGCAGACCAAAGATGAATCCTGAATGAAACCATGTGGCTGCTCCATGTAGATCTCCTCAGATAGGTCTCCGTGAAGAAAGGAATTCTTCACATCCATCTGATGTACTTCCCACTGCTGGGTAGCCGCAATGGCAAGTGTAAGGCATATGGAATCCATCTTTGCTACTGGAGCAAAGGTCTCGTCATAATCAATGCCATGCACTTGTTGGAAGCCTTTGGCTACTAGCCTTGCTTTCCGTCTGGTGATTTGCCCATCTGCAGCACTCTTGGTCCTATAGACCCATTTGCATCAGACAAGTTTCCTTCCTGAAGGAAGGGGGACCAGATCCCAAGTCTGGTTCTTGAGGAGGGAGTTATACTCCTCCTCCATGGCGGACTCCCAAGATGGATGCCCAGCAGCCTCAGCATAAGACTGTGGATCAGAAGACTGAACCAAATAACAATGCCAGGAGGGCGATGGTTCAGTGGCAGTGAGGACAAGAGGAGGCTCAATAAACTCTGAGCTAGTCCTCTGCAGATCATAATTATCCCCCACAAGACCATTTCTAGCAGCTGGTTGGTCTTGTGCATATATCTCACGTAAGCTCCTTGTTCTCTGATTTATGACAAGGGAATATGATTCACTGCTGGAAGCCCGTTCTGGGCTTGGATGTGGATCATCATTTGCATGCACTAGATTTGTATTTGAAGACTCTGTCTTTACATCTGCATGCTCTTCCTCGGCATCTGCATGATCTGTATCTGCATCTGAGTTCACTGAGTCATCATCTCGGACATGAGGTAGATAAAAAGTGTCTCCATGTGGCGCTTGAGGTGCATGCAAGAGACTTTCCTCAAATTTGACACTTCTCTCAATGATGAGCTTGTCCGTAGAGGGAATCAGGAGTTGATATCCCTTCACACCATCAGGGTATCCAACAAAGATGCACTCAATGCTCTGTGGATCAAGAGCTTTCCTCTTTTCAGAGGGGATTCGGGCCCATGCTCGAGAGCTGGAAACACGGAGGTGAGTGACCTCTGGTTTAGTGCTGCTCCAAGCCTTAAAGGGGGTCTGATCCTTGACAGACCTATGAGGAGATCTGTTCTAGATGTAGTTAGCACAATTAAGTGCTTCAGCCCAGAGCTTATGAGGCAGTGACTTGGCATGCAACATGCAGGAAGCCATCTCTTTGAGAGATCGGTTCTTTCTCTCAGCAACTCTGTTCTGCTGCGGAGTGTATGGAACTGTGTACTGCAACTGTATGTCGGATTGAAGGCAAAGGTTCCGAAGTGTTGTGTTAACATATTCCCCCCCATTGTCTGTACGGATGGCTTTGATCTTTCTCTCTGACTGTGTCTCAACTAGTGCTTTGAAATCTTCAAAGTGCTCAAAAACTTCAGATTTGTTCCTGAGAAGATACACCCAAGTATACCGTGAGAAATCATCAATAAATGTAAGCACATACCTTGCTTTGTTGATGGAAGGATGAGGAAAAGGCCCCATGAGATCACTATGGATCAGATCTAGAGGAGAGGATGCTATGTGAGTCTTGCCGGTGTCAAACTTTTCTCTGGGATGTTTGCCAAGAACGCACCCTTCACAAACTTCTTTGGAGAAACTAATATTTGGTAAGCCTTCCACCATATCATTCTTGCTTAGGTGCTGCATATACCTGTAATTTAAGTGACCAAACCTCTCGTGCCAAAGCCTACTACTATCATCAGCATGTGTAAGCAATAAGGAGGATTCAGATTCAATAAATTCAGAAAATGTATACAGTCTGGCTCCATTGTTTACCTCACTAGTTGCAATTTTGGCGCTGCTATGTAGATCATATATGTTCACTACATCTGGAGTGAATTCCACTCTCTTTTTGGTGCCAGAATGAGTGATCTGATAAACTGAAAACAGGTTTACCGAAAGTTTTGGAACATGAAGCACATCTTCAAATCTTTCGTGTAAAAGTTCCACTCTACCTTTTCCGGTGACCTCAATAGGTGAGTCATCTCCCATGAGGATGGGAGGTCCTTTGCATGCCTCCAAAGAGGAATAGACTTCCTTTGCAGCAGCCATATGATGTGATGCACCAGAATCTATAATCCATGCATCAGGAGAAGCTAAAGCATGAAAATTGTTACCTTTCCCGTGTGGCAGATCCTCAGTTTTCTTCTTGGTGCTCTGAGGGATGTGGTCCCCAAGGTTGTTCTTCTGAAGGATTTCTGCCATTTGGTCAATTTGTTTCTTCATGCAAGAGGATTATGGATGGAATCCTCTTTGACAGTAGGTGCATCTGTTTCCTTTCTTCCCTTTCTCATTTCTCGAGCCGGAGGAGTCATTGAAGGGCTTGGTGTACCCTTCCTTCTTTGGATGGGAATGTGCTTTTCCTTTGTCTTTTTGCTGCTGATTTTTCTGATTTGAATCAGATCTGTGATTTTTATTGTGGCTGCCATCATGCACAGCAAGTGCATGTGCTTTTGGAGGTTTGATTTTCCCCATGCCAATGAGTTTATCTTGCTCAAAACTAAGGGACTCCATAAATTCTTTGAGAGAAGGCATAGTGTAGGATTTACCTGTTGCGAGCCTTATTGAATGAAATGTAGACACAAAGACGAAGTATTCCGGTCTGAGCTTTGACATAATAGAGAGAACTTGCCGACTCTCCTCCTTGGATTTGTCAATTTCACAACCCTTGAGTTGCGGCAATAGATCATTATATTTGGTGAAGAAGTCTTGAATTCTTTCATAGTTCCGTGGATCCAATGATAGCAGCTCCACTTCGAGCAGATGTCCTTTCATCTCATCCTGTTTCCCGTAGAGATCTTCAACCTTTTTCCAAATCTCATTGGGAGTATTGCAGGCAGATAGATGAAACTACAACTCTGGAGAGATGCATATGCATATGGATTTGTGGGCCTCATCCATACGGTTGAGGTACTTGGATTTCTCTATGGCTGAAGTGGGTTCCACTTCTGTAGCCATGGTAATCCTATACAACCCTTTATGACAAAGGTATCGAGCCATTTGGTCCTTCCATTCATGATAGTTGTACGGTGTTAGGATCGATGCTTTGGGAAACTCCATTTTTTTGTCAATCTTCGATCTCCAAGCTGTAATACTTGCAAAATAAAGTATCGGTGCACCTTTTATCTAACAACCTGTAGGCTTTGATACCATGTAAATGTGTTAGAAAACCTGAACAGATGAATCTAGCTAGTAAAGGTTGAACACACAGCTTTGCAGAGAAAAAACACTAAAAGAAAATCGAAAGAAGAAAAGAATGATGCATTCGAAAATATGTTACAATGTTCATGATATAGCATCACTGGGTGAAGATCCCAAGGTAATGCACTATAGTGGTGATCAATGAGAAGACTCAACACCTACAACAAGTTCCGGAGATAACTAGTCAGTTGCGGAGTTAAAGAAGGAGCAAATCAAGGAGTAAATCATGCAAAAGGAATCTTGCATGCAATCCCATGCTCTAACTAAGAGTCCACATGTAGGTGTGTAGTAGTTCCAACATGCAAAAGGAATCTTGCATGCAGTCCCATGCTTTAACTAAGAGTCTGCATGTAGGTGTGTAGTAGTTCCAACAATCATAATATTTTTGTTCATACTATTTTTATATATAAAATCAATGACGTGCATGTGAATCAAATGTACATATCATAACATTTTTATGTATAAAATATACCATGTCCGCATTAATTAATTTCGATTTGATTTTTAGTAAAATTTGGAATTTCAAATCTTATTAAAAAGATTTAACTTCTGTCTCTCAACGGGCGAAATGCCTAACAATTGTGTTTCTGGTGAAGAACAGTAAGTTTTGTGCCTAGTTCAGCAGGAGCGCCTTTGCACGTTCATAATCAAATTTGCGAAGAGAGACGTAGGAGTGTTAGGAGAGTACATACCGACATGTTACCCTGAACTTCTCGCCATGTGGTGATAGAGGGGATTTGCGTTGAGCCACAAATTTAGAGTTTTCCTTGTATTTCGAGAGCCATTATAGATGTTATGATGTTATCAAGTTATTTAAGATAGTTTAACTCTTTTAAAAATGATTTTCATTCTCAAATTTTCTTATGACTAAACCCCATTTAAATGGATTGATTTATATTTTTTTGGTTTTTAAATTAAAGAATGGGAGTGAGATTTGATCTACTTACTTATTCATAGATAAATTTACATTTCATTTTATTTTATTTTATATAGATGTGAAGTTTGGGGTCGTATTATCTGAGAGAGTCATGGATTAAGATAGAACATATCAAGAAGTACTCTCTATCATATCCCCCTGATTGAAGTAAACCTTTCACACATTGAAAACATGACTATGAATGGGTCTCTTATGTACAAGAAGAAGTTAAACAACATAGAAGTTCAGAGGTTTCCTAAAATTGTGTTTAATTCTTACCAATCTCTCACCATTACTTCAAGTAGGGATGGCATTAGGATGCCCAATTTCAGCTACCATTTGCCGATAAAATAGGAAATTATTATTTTATTTAGATATTTGTCTTCCTGATTCATCACATAAAAATATTAATTGCTGATGGATCTAGAAGAAAGATACATAAATAAAAATACTGCTTTTTATGTGATGGATCCGAAATCTAAATAACTCTACTCACATAGGAAATCATTTTGTAAAATAAGAATAATATTAAAAATATTATTACATCAAAATTTAAGAATAAATTATGGGTTGACAAAAGGTTGGAGAGAAAACTAAAACTAAGATATTATAAGGAGGTGATCAAATCCAATTTTGAAAATTAAAATTACCTTAAGATTATCTCTCTATCTTATAATGCTGGGAAAAAAATAAACCTTGTTAAGATAAAAGCAAGTTCTCGTGAGCTTTTGTGAAACTGGGTGTTGCTCCATTCCCAAAACCCCATGAGATTGAGAGTCTCTCACCTTTGCAATGCTAAAAGGGTTGAAGATGATATGCATGTATTCTTAAATTGTCCATCTTATACTTACATTCAATCTAATTTTCAAAATATTTGTCACACAAAACTTTAAAAGTTATTAAAATTTTATGAAAAATCAAATTTAATATATAATAAAACAATATTTTATTAATAATTTGCTTATTATAATTAAATTTAAGTTATTAAAAAAAATATAAAAATATACCCTTAAATTTAAATCATTTTTAAAAAATTAGAATTTAAAATTTATTGAACTCTGATTTCTTATGTCATAAGGATCTTATAATTTTGAAATTAGGTATTGGTTAATTCCCAAAATTCCATGAGATGAAAAAGTGTCTCACTTTTACAATGTTAAACTAGTTGAAAATGGTATATACTTATTCTTAAATTGTCCATCTTATAATCACATTCAACTTAGTTTTCAAAATATTTATCACTTACCAATTTTCTTAAACTTTTAAATCAACAAAATATCAATGATTTTAAAACACCTTTCTTAATACTTTTAAGACATAAAAATAAAAGGCTAAAAAATTTAGAGTCATTTATTTTTAAAGGTTCAATAAACCATATCTATTTTAATATATATTAATCATCAGTATTATAACTTTAAAAGGATTATGAAAAATCAAATTAATATATAATAAAATAATATTCTATGAACATTTTTCTTATTATAATTAAATTGAAGTTATTAAAAACCATATAAAAATATACGATTAAATTTAAATCATTTTTGGAAAAATAGAATTTAAAATGTATTTAACTCCGATTTCTTATGTCATGAGGATCCTATAACTTTAAAAAAGTCTGCAATATGATTGGGCACCTTCCAATTATATATATATATATATGATGGCTAAATCTACATGACAATAATCCTACCCCTGTCGTAGGATTGCACTCCTCATGTGATGTCGATACTGTGAGACGTAAGCACAACAAAATAGTGCTATTGGTTAGCCTGATGAGAATTAGGTACAATTTATAATTTTTAAATTTAATAAGCCAAGTTGTCATTTTAATTAACGTTTATGAACTTGAAAAATTTAAAATTGCATATAATTAATTGTATTTTTTAATAATTTAAAAGAAAAGTTATGTATAATTGATAATATTATAAGTAAAAATATATATATTTTTTTTTAAATTTAAGTTTGATTGAGTTTTGAGGGTTTTTGTTAAGGTATTAAAATTTAAAGTTTTTAATAGTTAAGAGGAAATATTAAAAAAATCTAACTTTGCTAAAGGTTGCTGTGAGCCAAATCAAATGTAATTTTTAAGTGTTTTTATCAACTTAAATACCCTTAAATCAGAATGTGTTTTTATCAACTTAGATACCCTTAAATCAGAATGTATTAATAATGATTAATCCCCGAGAGTGAAAGCTTACAGAATCTCTGTGGTGCAAGTGTTATTTCTGCAGTGTGAGACTGTTGAATCGTTGCGGTGCAAGTGTATTAAATCTCTATGGTGCGAGTATATTCTTCTGTGGTGTGAATATATTGAATCCATGCAGGGTGGGTGTATTAAATCTTTGTAGTGTGAGTGTATTTTTCTGCTGTACGCGGATTGAATCCATGTGGTGAAAGTATGTATCAATCTATGCTAGTGCAATAAATCGCTCCGATGCGAGTGTGTATAGAATATCTATAGGGCAAGTGCATTGAATTCCTGTGGTGTGAGTGTATTAAACCGTAAAGTTTATTTTATTGAATGCCTTAATGCGTAACCTTATTGAATGCCTTAATGTGTAAGTGTATTGAATCTCTACAGTGTTAATGTATTGAATCTCTATGGTGTGATTGTAATGAATCATCATGATGCGAGCATACTGAATCTCTGCAGTGCAAGTGTACAGTTTTGTAGTATGAATGTATTGAATCTCCGTGGTGCAAGTTTGTATCAATCTATGCGAGTGCAATGAATATTTGCAGTGTGAGGGAGTATTCAAGAATCTCTATGGTGTGAGTGTATTGAATTCCTGCGATGCAACTGTATTGAATCCCTGCAGTGTTAGTGTATTGAGTGCCTGAGGTGTAGTGTAATGAATCTCTGAGGTGTGAGTGTATTGTTTTATAGTTCAACTGTATTAAAATTTTGTATTATGTGTTGGAAGTAATGTTTTCATGTAATATGTATAATCTTTGTGGCTTTTTTTATATTTCTAATATGGTATCAGAGTTATATCTGGCTTGATTCCTTCCAGGGAAAGCCAGGAAAATGATACATCCTTAAATATTATTTCTCTGTAAATAAAATAAGGTAAGAAATTATGTTGTGTGAATAAATTATATTATTTTTTATTTGTATATCTGTTCACAGTATATTTGAGCGAAATTGGTAGTGTGGTAGTGCTGGATTTTATAGATCTGTATGTTGAATGCTTATTGAAGTATTGAGCTGTCCGTGAGTTTTCACAGAAAAATATTATGTTAAGGATTCCATATTCCGCTGCAAAATATTTGATATCTAAATGGATTTGTTGTTATCTAAATGGATTTGTTGTTGTGCTTCTTCTACTGCAATGTGATTTTGTTAGCCGCTCAATGATCTTTATGTTTTTCAGCAGCACTTATGGTTAAGTGAGGTTCTGCCTTCTTTGTACGCAAGTGCCAAAATCAGGATTGCTGATATGCACAAAATTTTCTTCAGCGATTATCCAAAGTGTAATAATAATTTTTTTTAAAGAATTTGAAATCTTTGCAATGGTTTTGCAGTTGTATAAAGGGATCTTTCTCCCTGTATTCAGAGGCATTGTTTTCACTATTGTTAAAACAATGGATTATGCGGCCAGTTTCGTGGATATATATATATATCTAGGTATTATCCATGATAGTTTAAAGATTAGGGTCTGTCAGTATTTTTTTTAAATTATCTAACAATCATATAATATGGAGATAAGAAAGCCTCAAGGGTTAGTTCAGTTGGTCAAAAACAGTATATTGCCATGGGAGGTCACAGGATCGAATCCACCCGAAGCCCTTGGGGTCAGGTTTTGCAGTAGGGCGAGGGGCGATTTAGCCCAGCGATCGCCCAGATTTTTCTGTGGACTAGCGATCACTCACTGACCAAGGTGCTCCGGAACCACATGCAAAAAAAATAAAAAAAATATGAGATAAGTGGTTTGGGCAGCATTGTTTGTGTGCATGGGGTGGTTTTGGCACAGGGATAGCAGACATCAGAGACATCAGTGTCATATAGCGGAGCACATTTTATCATTGTTACCCTTATGTTTATCCCCATCAAGGTCTCGGCGTTGGAAGAAAGAGTTCTCTTGGCTATCTCGATTTCAGATGCCTAGTTTCCCATTCTCATGCCTCATGGATGACCGCATGAATTGGTCGCTTTTATTACTTTGATTTGTGAAACCTTTTTTACTTGAGGTTATTTTAATATTGGTGGAGTTGACTGGTATATTATAAGGAGTTTGGTAAAGAGCAGGAGTTATTGTGATTTATAATTAAAAATAAATAAATAACAATAATAGTTATGAAATTCTGTTGATGTTGGTGGTGTGGGTTGTAAAATTATTTCTGTGTAAAAAGAAGAAAAAAATGAAGAACCACAAAGAATAGGCCAATTATTGCATAGATTAATGTGACTTTTTGTGCTTTGGGAGCATTAGTCACATGTAGTTCTTAATAAGGTCAAGATGGTGCGACCGGTCATGCTCTGGAGCATCAGTGTAGAATTATATGTTGAAGACATTTTGTATCCAGAATGCTATCCTTGATAACTGATGAAGGCTCTGGATGGTAGTGGATTCATTGATGGTGGTAGTTCCATAGAATGGTTCAGTATAGTTGAGGTTGAGAAGCATCAATTTTGCAAAGCTCATCAAAGATGGTTAGAGGATATTATGTTTCAAATGGAGGTCAAGTGACAGCTTGAAGATATGGTGGTGAAAGAGCGGTGTTTGCGAGATTCTAGAGTGGATGTAGGTGTTGATGATGACCATAAATCTTACAAAGATTTATTTATTGTTATAATGTGGGTTTTTGTATATTTTCTACATGTAAGCATTAAGGGAGGGTGTTCGAAGGAATGCTTCTATGTAATGTGTGAGTTGTCATTGTGAGTCCCTAGGTGTCAATCTAGAAGTAGTGGGTTTCCTATGTGTGAGTTGTAATAGCTATCTAGATGTGTCGTTGTTAGTGATCTAGATACTATAAATATGTAACTCGTGAGATCAATAAAAGACAATAAGAGTGATTTGTGTTGTGTGTGCAATATTTGTGGCTCTCTTTCATATTTCTAACATTATGAGTGTATTGAATCTATGTGGCGTGACTGTATTATCTTGTAGTGTGAGTTTATTGAATCTATTTAGTGTGATGTAATAATATTGCACAACTCCCTATATTGAGGGTGCCTTTTTTCAATGTAGTGTGACACGTTGATTTCTTTGTGGTGCATAGTGCAGTGTTAGGTATCTTTTTCCATGCTATGCTTCTTGGTAGTGTTACAAATTGATCTCTTTCTGGTATTTTCCTATTTTTAGTGTAGTGCGATGAATTGGTTTCTTTGTGGTTTGTAGTGCAGTGTGAGGTATCTTTCTCTATGCAATGCCTCTTGGTAGTGTGACTACCTAAAATTTGTGGCAATATAATCCCCTACAATATACTTCATGTTGGCATTATGATATAGGTATGTTACAGGTGTTGTCCTTGATGGCAACTCACTCAGATAACAGATCTTGGTGCACTAGGTCAAGAGCAAAGAATTAATGACCAGAGAGAGGTATACGTAGATTCACTACGACAAAGTAGCGTATACACATAGGTTCAACGTATTAAAGGTGTGCATACGTATACACACAATTTCACAGAAGGAAAGGCACGTACATATTGGAAACCATGGTTTTGGTCCGTGGTATTTGGTCCATGGTATTTCGGCATTGACCCATGGTATTTGGTCCGAGGTATTGACCCAAGGTATTGGGTTGAAGGTATTGGTCCTATATGGTTTTGGACCATGGTATTGAAAGAGGCCTAAACCTATATAAGGAGGAGAAGATCATTAGGCCAAAGGGCAAGAGTGCAAGTGATGAATATCTGATGAAGTGTGAGATCTAGTATGCTGGTTATGGGTTTGTGATGCTTTGCTTGATCTGAACCAAGGATGCACCTATGCAGTTGATGATGGATGATGGATTAGGATCATAAGGCTTGGAATGCATTATCATTATGTGGTTTGATGATGGATAGACTAGATCTGAATTATTGACGCATGTTTTATTATATAAATGTTATGATCTGGGTATGACTGATGTTTGCAATAGCTGCAAAGTTATGAGTAAATATTTGCAGATCTGTACGTGGGTTGGCTTTGGTAAAAGCGCGTATACATGCTGGTTTGGTTTATCATAATAGTGTATATATTGTGAGATATGATATTTGAAGTTGCAGTTGGATCTGGTTGTTGTTGCAGATTTCCATGTTCTGCTCTCTGTTCTGGTGACTATGTTTTGTTGATAGGGTTTTAGTGATTCAGTGTTCGGTGATTCAGAAATGAATGATGCAAGTGTAGTTGATGGTTGTATTGTAGTGATGACTGATTTTGTGATTCAATGTTGTTGATAGTTCCAGTATGAAAATTTGATGAAACGTGGCCTTCATATTATGGTGTTGTGATGAATCAAGAAGGTTGTAGCCTTCAGTAGGCCGGCACCTACGTACTGGTAAACGGATCAGTTAGTACAAGAGCTAGCGGGTAGTAGCTCCCTTCCAATAGTAGCTAGAGAATGAGAGAAGGTTGTAGCCTTCTGTAGGTGGGTGCCTACGTACTGGTATCAGTCTACGCCAGTACAAGATTGTAAACAGGTTTTTCTTATCTTAAAGAAAATAGCAGCAGGTGGTTTTTGTCCCGCATCGGGTTTCCACCTTATATCATCGTGTTCATGTATGCTTCTTATGTGTGATGATCTATTCTGTTTTACTGCACCTGTTTATTGTTCATATGGTTAATGAAGTTCTAATGCACTGATTAAAGATCAGCATATAATGGATTAAATGAATCATAAGTTTACTGGATATTGCATTAAACACAATTGCGTGTACACGTGGGTTCCCTTAACTGAGGTAGTGTATATGAATCTAAGTATGGAAATGAAAAAGTTAGTGATTTGCTAATACTGATTCACCCCCCTCTCAGTATTATTTCCAACAATTGGTATCGGAGCAGGTACTTTCGTAGAAGCTTGATCGCTTGAAGGAGATCTGTAGAACAATGGGAAAGAAAGTGCGTTAGAAGAAGAAGATAGCTCAAAGGAAAAATGACAGCCTGCCATTGAGTGGAAGCAAGTATTCAGATTCTGAATCACCTCAGATTGAAGATGAGCAAGCAAATGAAGCATCAGATAAACTCATAGATCAACAAGATCTATTTAACAAAAGGGAGAGTGCCCTCAAAGAAGAAGTTATCAGCTTAAAAGCACAGCTAGAGTGTGCCTTTAGAGTACGTCAAATGCTGCAGGAGTAGAATGAAGAACAAGAAAATGAGATTCTCAAACTAAGGCAACAAGTGGAAGAAGGAAGAAAGTCTGAAGAAATCTTGAAGAAACAATATTTGGAAAAGGAAGAACAACATCAGGTTGAGGTAAACATCTTGAAAGGTAAATTAGAAGAAAAAGATAAACTATTACGATTTCAAGATAGTACTAAGATTTTGGATGATATTCTTAGTAGTCAAAGGTCACCTGCTATCAAAATTGGTCTTGGTTTTTATGAATCTGTTGAAGGTGAATCTAGCTCACAAGGTGAGACAAGGAACTCTAATGCAAAATCTGAAATGCTCAAAAAGGATATGAGAGGTGAAACCCATCAACAACCAAGGAAAGATAATCTTCAAAGAAAATCCTTTGCTCCTTAAATGGAAGTGATAGATGGTTATTTCCTCCGATGAATAATGTTGAATGTTATGTACGTCATAATTTTGGACATGTTGCAGCCAGATGCAGAAGTAGAATGGTTCAAGACCATCACACAAAAAGATCATCACGTTCCAGGTACTTTAAGGGATATTGTTTTTCTTGCAATATGTTTGGTCACAAAGCTATTGATTTCTACAGAAGGAATATGAAACATGTAAGATGTTATGCATGTAACAAGCTTGGACATATAGCAAAGAAATGCAGGAGAAGATTTTGGGCACCATACCAAAAGGAGGAAACATCATTACAGTTGAAGATATGGAAGAAAAAGGAAGTATAACCAGAAAGATGTGGCATAGCAGAATATACAAACATCACAGACTCGGGGAAAGCTGAAAGTGTGGAACATCAGTGTTATAAATCTCATATGCAGGTTTCATGAAGAAAAGTCGTGTATATACTCGAGTTAGATGCTGCACAGTCGTGTATATGATGTTCTGAAGAAAAGTAGCAGTACAGAAGTCTGATATGGTTCAGTCACTTATCTGCTCTATTTGATGATGGCATGGCACAGGTTCAGGGGGAGCATATACTTCAAATAATGCATTGTTGGCATTATGGTTAGTAGTCTTATGTGGCTAAATGATACATCTTGTTGGTTGGTCAAAAGAATTGTATTGCAGGTTACAAGACTGGATGCTGATGCTTATGGTGCAGATCATATATGGTGTATGATAGTTGCTGATGACTATCATGGTCTTGATTAGATTGCTGGTCTTTGTTATAAAGGTCATGATTTGTAACCTCACTATGCATGGGATGGATGATGTAATGTTTCTTGTTTTGAGTCATGTATAAACATTTGGTGTATCCCCACTTGGTTGGGAGATTGATGTATGTATGAGTCTTTGGTGATAGGAAGGTCATTGGCGATGTATGTATAGAGTCATGTTATGCTTTTGCAGACCTTGCATGTGCTCAGGGGGAGCATGGACGGATTGGTACATCTTGGCATGTACAAAGGGAGAGCTCAATCAGAAACTTCAGCATGTACTCAGGGGGAGTATGGACAGCAGAATGTATATCAAGGAAGAGAATATCTTGGTCCGCCCTTTGCCCTTGATGTCAAAGGGGGAGAGTGACTTGGTATGGTTGTTGCCATCAAGTCCAAAGGGGGAGATTGTTGGCATTATCATATAGGTATGATACAGCTGTTTTCCTTGATGGCAACTCACTCAGATGACAGATCATAGTGCAGCAGGTCAAGAGCAAAGAATTAATGATCAGAGAGAGGTATACGTAGGTTCACTGTGACAAAGTAGCATATACACGTAGGTTCGATGTATTAAAGGCACATATACGTACACACGCAGTTTCACAGAAGGAAAGGCACATACATATTGGAAACCATGGTTTTGGTCCGTGGTATTTGGTCCATGGTATTTCGGCATTGACGCATAGTGTTTGGTCTGAGGTATTGACCCCAGGTATTGGGTCCAAGGTATTGGTCCTATATGGTTTTGGACCATAGTATTGAGAGAAGCCTAAACCTATATAAGGAGGAGAAGATCATTAGGCCAAAGGGAAAGAGTGCAACTGATGAATATCTGATGAAGTGTGAGATCTAGTATGCTGGTTATGGGTTTGTGATGCTTTGCCTGATCTGAACCAAGGATGCACCTATGCGGTTGATGATGGATGATGGATTAGGATCGTAAGGCTTGGAATGCATTATCATTATGTGGTTTGACCATGGATAGACTAGATCTGAATTATTGACGCATGTTTTATTGTACAAATGTTATGATCTGGGTATGACTGATGTTTGGGAGAGCTGCAAAGTTATGAGTAAATATTCGCAGATCTGTACGCGGGTTGGCTTTGGTAAAAGCCCATAAACACACTGGTTTGGTTCATCATAGTAGTGTATACATTGTGAGATGTGATATTTGAATTTGCAGTTGGATCTGGTTGTTGTTGCAGATTTCCGTCAGTTCTGCTCTGTGTTCTGGTGACTATGTTTTGTTGACAACGTTTCAGTGATTCAGTTTTCGGTGATTCAGAAATGAATGATGCAAGTGTAGTTGATGGTTGTATTGCAGTGGTGATTGATTTTATGCTTCAATGTTGTTGATGGTTTCAGTACGAAAATTGGATGAAATATGGCCTTCATATTATGGTGTTGTGATGAATCAAGAAGGTTGTAGCCTTCAATAGGCTGGCGCCTATGTACTAGTAAATGGATTGGCTAGTACAAGAGCTAGGGGGTGGTATCTCCCTTCCAGTAGTAGCTGGAGAATGAGAGAAGGTTGTAGCCTTCTGCAGGTGGGTGCCTGCGTACTAGTATGAGTCTACACTAGTACAATATTGTAAACAGGTTTTTCTTATCTTAAAGAAAACAACAGCACGTGGTTTTTGTCCCACATTGGGTTTCCACCTTATATCATGGTGTTCATGTGTGCTTCTTATGTGTGATGATTTGTTCTGTTTTATTGCACCTGTTTACTGTTCATATGGTTAATGAAGTTCTGATGCACTGATTAAAGATATAATGGATTAACTGAATCATAAGTTTACTGAATATACGCTAGTTGCATTAAACATAGTTGTGTGTACACGCGGGTTCCCTTAACTAAAGTAGCATATATGAATCTAAGTATGGAAATGAAAAAGTTATTGATTTGCTAATACTGATTCACCCCCCCCTCTCAGTATTATTTCCAACACTTCATAGCAATATATATTAGGATGCTCATAATCTAGACTAATCTCTATGCTCTCAAGCAATCAACACTTTTGAACTTTATCTTAATGGTATCAAGTATCTCTCTACATATTCAATGGTACACCACATAACCCATGTTCCTTATTTCCTTTATCTACTTTCTTTTTTCTTCCTTTTTATTTTTATTTTATCTTTTTTTAGTTATGATTATTTCACCATTTATATAGAAACCTTAACTTAGCAAGCGGAAGTTGATCACAGTCACTCTATAAATTCTTTATGACCAATTTGATTCATTAGAAAAAAATGGAGAAGAAAGAGAAATGGAACATTAAATAAAATTACTTAGAATGCTTGAAAATGAATTCAAACTATTACAAAATAAAATATTAGGGTTTGAGAGTAAGCTCAAAATAATGAAAGATATGGTAAAGTAAACAAAAAAGAAGAAACAATCAATAGTTGAAGAAAATTGCACCTTGAGAGACAAGATTAAAGAGCTAAAAGAAAATTTAAATAACAATCTAGCCCTAAATATTATAGATAATAAATTAGACATTAAATCATCAAAGAGGAAATGAACAAGCTAATTTAGTTGGATCACAATAAAAATGAAAGATCCTTGAATTTTATAATTGATAATATAAAAGAGAAAAAAGACAAGGACACGTTAGAAATAGTGAAAGAATAACTAAAAAATAAGTCACAAATTGAAACAACTTATCTCATATAAATAAGAAGGTTGGGAAAGATAATTCAACATAAAGATAAACTGATCTATGTTAGGGTAAGCTATAGTGACCATAAATTTAGCATACTCAATAAATCTCCACACCTAGAAAGGAAAAAAATGTTATAAATGAGGACCTCATCACAATAGATCAAGATGAATTAAGGAAGGGGATCGAAAAGATAAAGGGAGCTAGAAAGGAAGGTAAATGGGAAATCATTAGAAATAGGAAACCTATTATTAGAGATAGAGACCAAAACAAGAGTAATAAAAAGGAATTTAGAACACTTTGGATCATCTTCTGGAATTGTCGTGGATCTTCATAGAATAAAGGTCCTATGTTAAGTTGGACCATGAATGAAATTGATTTCAAATTTTTAATTGAAATTTGGAAGCATGATGAGTCTAAGGTCCCTCACATAGATGGATTCATTTTATGCTTAACTTTGAATAAGAAATCCTTCTGGAAAGGGAATGGAGGAATAAAGTTTTATATAAAAACAATTCCTCTCCTCACACTCACTTTCATATCATTACCCCACCAATCATTACATTTGAATCAAAATCTCTAACATTAATGCTATGAGGATTTATATCACATTTTATATCTCGCACCTATCAAATCTACCTTTTATAAGAAAATTAACCTAGATAAGAATTTCCTTTATTGATCCATAAATTTCTATGGATATTTTACTTGACAGTTTGTCACAATAGATCTAGTAATATTATATTAAAAATCTGAGATTCTACACTATTACCGTTTCATTTAATTTCTAGATTTGTAAAATTAACTATAACTAGTGCATGCATGTAAACGTAAATCAAGTAGAAAAGTAGAGAATGAAAAAATAAACTCACACACACATAATACACAAGATATGCTCTCTCAGAAACCCTTTCAAGAGAAAACCCATCTGTAAGGTGAGGTCACTTTTCTCTCTTTCTTTGTCTAGAAATATGGTTGTAGATACAAAAAGGTAATGCCTGTTGCTCATGGGATTATATAGTGCACAAATCCCCTCTATGTGCTCTACCTCCTATCTCTCTTGGCTATCTTTTCTCAGCTATGGAACAAAATTTTCTCGAAATAATGGAATGCCTCTTCCTCCTAGTGGCTTGGTTATAACACAACCCGATAGCCTACTAGTGGTTAAGTTTGACTACATCAACTCTTAACTAGAGTTACAAAATAGACTCTTTTAGAGTCTCTTATATCAAAAAAATGTGGCTAGCCCTTTTTCCATGAATAATGGGGGTTGACATGGCATCCTCCCAAACTATAAGTGTGAAAACAAGAAGGTTAACTTCTGAGTTGCATAACTTTTGCATACGAACTCTGATTGACGTGTTTCTTGCGCCGTTTGAAATATTTATGTGTGTAGAATATATTTAAAAGGTCTTGTTCTTAAGTGGAAAATTTTTATCCCAAAAAAACATCATTTGATGTCTCAAAATGCTTCGGGAAGGTTTCAGACCTTGTTTCGCCAAACTCGGTCCCACTCGTAAAAATGGTCCCATGAGCTAATTCCTCCAATTTTTCCACTCCAAATGCATTGAGATGGATGACTAACATTATAATGATCCAATTCGGATCACACCTCCCCATTTTGGGAGGCTTTTGGTCCCCAAAAGATTTTATTGAATGAGGTGAGGAAATTTTTCCTCCACCTTCTCTCTAGTGTACCATTTAGCTTTGCCTGGAAGTTGTCCCTTCAACCCAATCTACCAAAGGCCTTGTTGCCCTTGTATAGTAGTTCTTCTGAAAAACTGTATCTTCTTTCAACTCTTCTTAAGAGTCTGGTGCCAAATTCTCCACAGAAGGTAGGACCTATTCCTCTTCCTGATCTAGCATGGAAGGCTCATAGAGTTTCAAATTATCTACATTTACAACTTAGTAAATGCACATATATGGTGGTAAACTGAGTCGATAGGCATTATCACCCACATTTTCTAGTATCTCAAAGGGACCATACCTTAGATCCTTAATTTTCTTACTAGGCCCCTACAATGTATCCTTGTTCAATTGTAGCCATACTTTGTCTCCCACCTTGAATGATTTCTCTGTTCTATGCTGATCACACGTGGCCTTATACTTCACTTGCGACTTTTGTAGTGTTTCCTATTCCTATAGATGGATCTGCCTAATATTCTCTCTAATTTTTTCAGCCCTCAAAGCATCTCCTGTAAGGTCTTCCTTCACTCCTCCTTGTTGCCCATATGCAATATCCAAAGGTGAAGGTGGAAAATATCCCAAACAAGCTTCAAATGGGGACTTTCCTATAGAAGCGTGGACTACTATGTTATAAGAATGGTGTATATCTACCATATTTTCATCCTAGATCTTCAGATACTTCTGGTTGTAATCCCTTAGAAGCTGCACCAAAGTCCCATTGACTACTTTTGTCTGCCCATCTATCTATCGATGGAATGTTGTATACCTCTTCAACTTCGTGTCCATATTCTCCCATAATGTAGTCTAGAATGCAATGAGAACTCCTGTACTGCTGGCTAAAATGATGCTCATTGGTATCCCAAACTGTACACAAACCTATCAAAATAACAAGTCTGCTACTTCTTGTCTGTTGATGGTCTTTTTACAGGGCATCAAAACACACATCTTGTTGAACCTGTCAACTACCATGAACATGTAGTCATGCCCCTTCCTAGTTGTCGGTAAACCTCCCACAAAGTCCATGGAAATGATTTGCCAAGGAAGAGTAGGTACATGTAAGGGATGACACAAACCCTGTTTCTTGTTGCTAGGATTGCTGGTAAAACAAAGCATGCATCCTCTTATTAATCTATCTACCTTGTCTTGCATCTTGGGCCAATACACATACCTATACAAGTTAGCCACAATCTTCCCTACACCAAAGTGACCTGCAACCTTGGAGGTCTTAGCCTCTCCAATTAGCTGCAAACACTCACCTTTAGGAACACATAGCTCATCCAGCCTATAGAGTAACCCACCTTGGAGATGGTAGTCAACGATGTTGTCGTCATCATGCACATGACTCTGAATCTACAACTGTTGATACACCTCCTTAAGGTCATAATCTTTTGAATATGCCTCTCTGTATGCATCATGGGTGAATGAATACATGTGCGTAAGAGTCACCAAAGTTGTAATATTTGATTTGGGTGACCTTGAAAGCATATCAGCCAACCTGTTTGTGCTGCCCTTCTTATACTTGATCACCAAATGAAATTGTTGTAAAAACCCCATTCACTTGTAATGCCTGGTCAGGTACTGTAATGGCTGGTGAGCAGTGTGGATTATTGTCTCCATTCCCATCAGATAGTGCTTCCACTTCTTCACATCTTGCACCATGGCATAGAGCTCTTTATCGTAGGTAGGGTAGTTAAGAATTTCCCCATGAAATACTTCAGAATGGTAGCAAACGGGCCTTCCTCCTTGCATCAAGACAACTCCCATAACATGACCACTCACATCTATCTCCACTTCAAAGGGTCGTTGCAAGTTTGGTAATGCTAGAACTAGTGCTTCACTAATCTTCTTCTTTAACTCATTCAAAGCCTCATGTTTCCCTTTTCCCCGTCGGAAACTCTTGTCACTTGTTGTTATGGCATCGAGCAGTGCTGCTACCACTGAAAACCGGGCTATGGATTTCCTCAGGCACTATGCTACCCCAATGAAACTCCTAACCTCAGTAACATTAGTAGGCACAACCATTTCATGATGGTCTCTATCTTGGAAGGACCTATCTTCATTTCTCCTCCACCAATCACATATCCCAAATACACCAAGGACTGTTGCACAAACTCACACTTCTTGAGATTTTGCTAGCAGCTGGTGCTTCTTCAATGTTGTTAGCACCTACGTCAAATGTGGAATATGCTCCTCCCAAGTAGCACTATATACCAGTATAACATCCAAATAGACAATAAAAAAGTAATCTATAAAAGGGTGGAGTACATCATTCATTAATCTCATAAATGTAGTTGGTGCATTACATACTGGCCAAATGGCATAACTAACCACCCATACAAACCTTTCCTGGTTTTGAAGGCGGTCTTCCATGTTTCTTCTTCTTTGACTTGAACCTAGTGATATCTAGACTTCAAGTCCAACTTGGTGAAATACTTTTCCTTCTGCAATTGATCTAGCATATCATTTATTTTGGGTAGGGGGTATTTGTTCTTGAGTGTGATTTTATTCAACACCATGTAATCTATACACATCCTCCAAGTCTCATCATTTTTTGGCACAATGATGATGGGTGAACCACATGGTGATGTACTCGGTCGAATGACACCCTATTCCAGCAGGTGATGCAACCATTTCTTCACCTCACTTGCTTCTATAATAGACTACCTGTACAGCCTAATATTTGGAAATGGGGAGTCTGGAAATAGTTGGATCTCATGCTCCACTTCTCTCTTAGGGGGTAATTAGGATCACAGAACACGTCCTTGTATTCTTGTCTTGTAACAACTCCTCCAATTGTTGTTTTTGTTTCTTAGTACACCCCTCTAAGGATGCCTTGCCTTTTATTGACTCTTCTATAGATTGACCTTCTCTTAAAAACAATAAAACATAATTCTTGTTGGAACTGATCAATATCTCAGCCTAGTTGGCACTTACCAGATAAATTTTTGACTTGCCTTTGTGCAAGCTAATGATGAGTGATTTTCCATCCTTAATGAGCCAGTATTGGTTAGCTCTCCTCATGAATATTGCATCATGCATATGGACTCCCAGCATGGCCCCACATACATCAAGGGGAACCACATCCAAATCTACTTCATCAATAAAATAAACACTGGTAGAAAATCTAATTTTGCATTGTTTTGTTACATTCATCTCTGCATCCTTATGTACCCATCCCAGTGGATATGGGTTTGGATGATCATGAACTTACTGTTTGGCCTTGCAATTGTCATTCACTTCCATTACATTTTCACTTATATTTCCATATTGTCACTTTCACTTCACGTCTATTTCATTACATTTACCTCCATTTCATTACATTTACCTTACCATTATCATTATTGGGTCACATTTATGTTTTTCCAAACTTTATTAATTCTTAGCATTTTTAAGTGAATTATGGTTAAAAATTAGAAAATAATGTGCATATGATTATACCTAACAAGTGGGATGAGATTGTTGACATGTGTAGGTCACAAGGAAACTTCTAAAAGACCCTTATGTGGCCTCCCAAAACCAAATTCGAATTTGAGTGGAGAAGGTCATGGGATCATGAGGATATGTGTCTCTTTTCCTATTTGTATTAAAGCTCTAAAATGAGATGTGTCTTATCATTTCCTATTTGTATTGAAACTCTAAGAAGACATGTGTCTTATCATTTCCTATTTTGATTGTAACTCTAGAGATATAGGGCGAGATTCATGGACTCTCATTAATGAGATAGCTTCTCATATTTTTGTATAAATAGGGAAAGTTTTCTCCTATCATTTTAGATGTGAAAAGTTGGGGAAATGCTCATGTTTTGAATATAGAATTTGGATTTGGCACCATGCTCATGAGTGATGTTCACTTTGATTTGGTTATGCTTGCATTTGGAGCTTCTCAACTTTCCATCCCTCATGCTTTTGGATTGAGCATCTATAATGTGTGAGATTTATTGTTTTTCACAGACTAAGATTTATTGCTTTCATAGATTAAGATTTATTTATTTCATATCTTTTCCTATGTGAGAAGTTAAGAGTGACTGTTTTTATTTGCTTTCATAGATTAAAATTTATTTATTTCATATCTTTTCCTGTGTGAGAGGTTAAGAGTGATTGCTTTTATTGGCTTTCATATCTAGAGGTTAAGAATTATTGTTTTTGCTTTCGTTTCATATCATGTGGTTTTGATTATTCATTTCATAGGATCCTCATTTGATAATGCACACATGATCCCTTAGAGTAGATCTCATTTCATGCAATTTCATTTATGAAAGTGTGGTAGATTAAGATTTCAATTCCAAACATTGTACTATAATTTCCTTTGAATTGATTGTTGAATTAGAATAGGTGAATTTGATTTGTCGTTATTTGGTTTAGTAGTTAGAATGGTCTAAATTGGAAGTTAATTTATAACATATATAGTGCATGCATGCTTCGCAAGTTTTACAAAACCCCCGGGTTGACAATTAAATGATAGGTAATTAATTTGCCTCAACATTTTGGTGCCCTTGCCGAGGAAATGTGCATAGGAACTAGCTTTCAGTTTAGAGTGTATTTTATTTATTTTTATTTTTACTAACCATTTATGGACAAAGGGTCTAGAATGCATCCCAATGACTACATTGAGGAATGATATCAAAAAGCGGTTACGCCACAATATTCATCAATTCTTCAAGAGATTCTTGCGGCAATCTTGCGGCAAATTGAAAGGTCAAGTTGATTTCTCATATCCTTACAAACAATCAGGTACATTTTTCAAGTTTGGATATGAGCATTTCAAAAATTCTAATCCATAAATGGCTTCATTGGAAGCATGAATATACTTAATATATATATATATATATATATATATATATATATATATATATATATATGTTAGATAGATAAGAAAAATAAAAATATTTTTTTATAGTTTTTAGGATAAATTTGATGTTTTATGGTGTAGTAAGAACCACCCATCTACTAACCCTTGGTAGGAAAATTTTCAATGAAACAAATGGTTGAGAACAAGGAGCGCAAGCGAAGATTACGCACGATAATTTAAGATATGAGATCAAGCCTTTTCATTTTATTTTTACAAAATTTACAAAGGAATCGATTGATAAAATCCTGGCTATGCTTAAAAAAAAATAATCTCAAGTATGCTCTCCTTCTGCACTTCGTGTGACCTGGAGGATTAGAAAAAAGAAATTGTTTTGTTAGTATATCATAAAAATTATTTAGCTATAGAATGCAATTCTGCAACTAATTTCTGTTTTCATGATTTGATTTAATTCAATTTGATTTTTCAATAAACTTAAAAAAATAAACAATAAAAAAAAATTTCAAATGCATTTTCTTTATTAATAAATTGTTTTGTTTAAATGAAATATAAGTGTGTATATTTTTAATTTAAAAAAAAAAATGTAACATATATAATCTTTAAAACAAAACATTTACCAAAAAAAAACCAAACGTAAACAACAATCGCAAAGCTCTTCAAATCCTTCAATACCAGCTGCATGTATGGTGACCGCAAATCTTTTGATAGACTTCAATTTAATTTGCGCCTAAAAAATGTTGTAGCAGCGTTAAACACCAGGAGTTCTGGGAAAGGCAGTCAACTGGGAGTTATGATTTGAATGTCAAAACCTCTGAAGAATGTTACAAGACTTGAAAATCCATGTGCAAAAATAATGATCCTTACCTCTGTAATGCATGAGTTTTCTGCGGGGATACAAAAATGATGTGGTTAGATTTCTTGGGCAGATCTTTGGATCGGTAACTTCATGATTGAGACTCACTGGTTCGATTTCTTCAAAGCATTGTCCCATCTTTTATCTCATTCCAGATTTCAAGTCCCCTAGAATTGTACATAGGACAATTGATATAGTTAGATCTTCCCTTTTCCTTTGCTAGAAGACATCCATGTCAAAACCTGCAAATCAAAAATCCAACCACCAGAAATTGATTTTGGTTGCCAGAACATTTCTAGAAAACGCAACAGCATAAACACGCGATTTTAAAATGCAAATTCTGAGCAAATCGAGCCAAATTAGACAAAATTGAGACATGGTTTTTCTCTATAATGGGGGAAATTAGGTAAATTGTGAGCGATTTTCTAGATTTTTCAACTGTTAAGGAGAAATCGGAAATTGATTTTTGCAGAAAATTTAATTGCCAAAAAGCGTAATTGTCTTGATACCCGATTTTAAAATGCATTTTCTGAACAAACCTTGATGAGGCTGAAAAATCTGGGACATGGGTGTTTTCTAGAACCCATAAACTGTTTCCTCGGATTCCTAACCATTTGGGAGAAAATCGTGGTTCTTAGGGACCATGTTTGGTGACTCCATGAAGAAAAATGGATAAAAGACAAAAACGGGCTTTGCTGGCAGTGAAGGAGATCTCTACGGCCAACAGTCTAAATGGAACAACTATCAACGCTTCAAGTGCATAACATTGCAACCATTTTGATGTTTGAATAGGTTCTGTGCAGCAAATCAAGGAATGAGCCAAACAGATGATTGAGGAATGATTTAAAAATAAAAATCCTCCTATCGAGTTGTTCGAATTTCATAGGAAGGCTCTTTATGGTCTTGCCAATTCACGGCTCAGTCAATAGAAATCAATATATGGCTGGTGATGATATGAGCGGAAGAGGAATAATTCGAAGGAAGATTTTACACGTAGAGGAATCATTCAAAACAATTCAATTTGACAAATTGAATTATGGCTTGGAAAATAATTGGAAGATTGTTTAGATGGTTTAAGAACATTTGGCATTAATATTGTTTCTTTGTTATTTTCTATGAAGTTTTAACTTGCAGAGCACAACAAATCTTTGTGATGCCAATCGTTTTACTGAGAACAGTGCATGAAGTCATTGGACAATAGGGAGTTAATTTATTTTTCATGGTTATTTCTTAAAAATGGATTATTATCGATATCATGAATTGGACTGAATATAACACTTGATTTTCCTTAGTCTGTTTCATTTGACATTTTGTGTCAAAATTAGAAAGGAACTGATCATTTCCTTTTGAACATACTTATGTTCTTTATGTCAAGTTTTTTTTTGCAAATTTGGGATGATCAAATGATCATTGAAGAAAACTAATTGTGTGCATAATTGGTCTTCAAATGATTGATTCCATGAGAAACATAAAAACAAGTCCATGTCCATATCCATCAAAACCATTACCTTTCCTCCCTTTTGAATTATAAATCCAACTAAGGAATTCAAAGCAAGCCACAGTGATTTTTCCTAGCAAGAGTTAGTTGTTCATTTTCCTTTATTCACATACACCTTCCCCTGACCCACAAATAAAAGCAATAAGCTCACTTACATGCTTATTTCCCATTGTCATTATTATTTTCCATTGTCATCTTCCATTTTCATTTTTCCTTTCCTATCATTTTTCATTTTGAAAATAAACCCTACTTCAATGCAAATTATTGAGTCCATAGTCCTTTGAGTCTAAAATCCTTGCAAAAACACCTTGAGGCTTGCATGCCTTAATGGCAAGTCCTCATGCCGACGAACAATGGGAATACATCAATGTCCCTTGTTCATCGGATCTTCTAGGTACTCGAAAACAACAAAATTATTCGTACTCAGCAAGATGTGTTTGGGCATCTTGACTCTCATTGTTATCAATGGTGAGAGTTCTCGTGTTAACCAGTGTTGTTGGGAAAAATATCTATTCAGAACGCCCCTATCCCACTCTAAGGTGTGATAGTGCCTTAGCAACAAACAAGGAAAACTATTTTCGTATTCTTCTTTATGAAATGTAAACGAAGAGGAAGGATGTAATTAACCTGTGTCTTTCGCTAGTTTGTTGATCCAATCGCTCTCCTCTTTGTTCGCTTCCTGCTGCCTGCTCCCTTACTGGTCCAGCTTCACCAAGTTCCTGCAAGATCACAGAAGAGGAAAAATACACAAAAGACATAGATTTACATTCATAACTAGCTTAGGATCAAATTTAAGCTAAACATGCAAATATAACAAAGCATCATATCAATATAACACGAGAACTCTCACCATTGATATGATAAGAAAGTCCAAGAGGAGATACAACCAAGTGAGTCCCGATCCAGCATCTACCTCCCAGCAAAGGAATCCCTTCCTCACCTCCAACAAAGCATAAATCACCCAATGCACTAATCTCAGTCTCAAACCAACAGCAATTCTCTGCAAAGTACAAAATTCCAGCCTCTAGATCTCTGGGATGAGGGATCCATATATAGATGTAAGCAGAGAGGATGAGTCAGCTTATGTTTTGACTTGTGGCTTCTCTATGTTAGTTCTTGCTTCCACTTGGAGGCTGAGAGCCTCTTACTCATCCTTGGTCGAACTCAGTGAGGCAAGTGTCATTGAGGAAGATTCTAGAAGCTTCCATTGTCTGTACACCTCACGGAATGACACTGCCATTTGGAATTTCTCGCTTAGCGCACCCTGGTAGTGCATTTAGGTGCGTTGCAACGCACCTAGCTAGTGTACTGGGGTGCTTTGCAACGCAGGCAGCTAGTAGAGCATCTGAATTGATCCTGATTTGACTGATTCTGAGTAGTTTTTGGTGGAGAACTTCTGGGAGAAGCTGTCAATGGTTGACCTTGTTCCTTTAGGCTTAGGAACAACACTTCTAGGGACTTTGGATCCCTTGGATTATGGACATTTCATGCTCAATGCTGTAAGGCACAAAAATGTCTATAACAACCAGTGGCATCCATTAATGGCCACTAAGTCAACAATTTTCCGCTATGTTCAACATCAGAACATTTATTCACATAGCAAGAATTGTGCCAATGAGTTTTGAAGACATGAAGACTATCATTTTCTCCATTTGGGAGCAAATGTAGAAGATATGCAGCTACAAAACTAGATGGTAGCTGTGGAATCAGACAACAGCTATAGAATTAGATGACAACTACATAATCAAATAACAATTATAGAATCAGATGCAGTAGCAGAATCAACACTATTTCGCAGCAGATTCAACAAGTTTTAATAAAAGCAAATAAAAAATCATCTTAACTCTTTTTTCCATGACTTGTCTAGCCACTTGAAGAAGATTATGATCAGAATTTTGCAGCCAACACACATGCAGCTCATCCATTTCTAAAGGGTAAGTTAAGGTATGTCATTTTCTAACTTTTTACCATAAAATTACTTGAAAGACCAGAATGATAATCTTTGGAAAAAACATTTCTCTTCCTCATCTCATAAAATTGCCAATATCATCAGTTGGGGGGGATACATTTATATTCATATTTTTCCATATTCATATCATATTCAAAAGCCCACATACTTTCAAAAGATATTAACTATTACATTATTGTTATGAGCATACAAAGGCTTGTCAAAAGTACTAAAGAGATAATTAGATACAAACACAATCACGGTTGTCACACAAGAACCAACTATGATGCAATCCAACAAAAATATACTTTGCAACAATAATCAAATTATCATTATGCAAAGTTTGAAGATCGAAAATGAATGCAACAACAAAATATGGTTGTAACACAAGACCAACCATGTTGCAATTCAACTAAAATATTTTGCAGAAGTATGAAGTTATCAAATGATACCATGTAAAGTTAAGCCAAAGCTCAATGATAAAAAAGAATTAATGTAATAGATTGCATGAGGACATGCAGCAGCTTCAGTTGAGGGGTATGTTGGGCCTTGAAATTGTCATTCACTTCCATTACATTTTCACTTATGTTTCCATATTGTCACTTTCACTCCACCTCTATTCCATTACATTTACCTTACTATTATCATTATTGGTTCACATTTATGTTTTTCCAAATTTTATTAATTCTTAGCATTTTAAAGTGAATTTATAGTTAAAAAATAGAAAATTATGTGCATATGCTTATATCTAACAAGTGGGATGAGATTGTTGACATGTGTAGGTCAAAAGAAAGCTTCTAAAAGACCCTTATGTGGCCTCCCAAAACCAAATTCGAATTTGAGTGGAGAAGATCATGGGATCATGGGGATATGTGTCTCATTTCTTATTTGTATTGAAACACTAAAAAGACATGTGTTTTATCATTTCTTATTTGTATTGAAACTCTAAGAAGACATCTGTCTTATCATTTCCTATTTTGATAGTAACTCTATAGATATAGGGAGAGATTCATGGACTCTCATTAATGAGATAGCTTCTCATATTTTTGTATAAATAGGGGAAGTTTTCTCCTATCATTTTAGATGTGAAAAGTTGGGGAAATGCTCATGTTTTGAATATAGAATTTGGATTTGGCACATTGCTCATGAGCGATTCTTACTTTGATTTGGTTATGCTTGCATTTGGAGCTTCTGAACTTTCCATCCCTCATGCTTTTGCATTGGCCATCTATAATGTGTGAGATTTATTGTTTTTCATATATTAAGATTTATTGCTTTCATAGATTAAGATTTATTTATTTCATATATTTTCCTGTGTGAGAGGTTAAGAGTGATTGTTTTTATTTGCTTTCATAGATTAAGATTTATTTCTTTCATATCTTTTCCTATGTGAGAGGTTAAGAGTGATTGTTTTTATTTTCTTTCATATCTAGAGGTTAAGAATTATTGTTTTTGCTTTCATTTCATATCATGTGGTTTTGATTATTCATTTCATAGGATCCTGATTTGATAATGCACACATGATCCCTTAGAGTAGATTTCATTTCATGCAATTTCATTTTTGAAAGTGTGGTAGATTAAGATTTCAATTCCTACAAGTGTGATAGATTAAGATTTCAATTCCAAACACTGTACTATAATTTCCTTTAAATTGATTGTTGAATTAGAATAGGTGAATTTGGTTTGTCGTTATTTGGTTTAGTAGTTAGATTGATCTAAATTGGAAGTTAATTTCTAGCATATATAGTGCACGCATGCTTCGCAAGTTTTACGAAACCCCCGGGATGACAATTAAATGATGGGTAATTAATTTGCCTCAACACTTACAACCTTAACTTTTTGAATAGATCTACTGCAATGAGATTTGCTTGCGATCCCGAGTCAAACAGAGCATCAATATTCGTCTTCTTGACTTTTATCTTTACATAGAAGAGTTTGGTCATTTCTTTCTCTTCCTATTGTTGAAGACTATTCATATTCACCTCCTTCTGCACTAATGTATAGATGATATTCTCCTCCATCTATGAGTTGCTTTTAACTTGGTTGCTCAAATTAGTGGCCATGATATTCTTCTACTTATTCTTTTGGTTTAGTTCTAGATGGAACTTCCAACACTTATCCTCTGTATGTCTATCAATGTTGTAGTGGTTACAGTGGTTGCTAGGCTCTTTGCACTAGTGTGTTGTGGCTGTCATATTTTTATCCTTTCTCCCTTTTTGCTTCTTATTCCGATCCTTAGAAGTGTCTTGTTGCTCATTTTTCTTCAATCCACTTGATTGCTCTCTTTTTAGGCCTACGTTCTCCAGGTACTATACTTGTACATAAGCCTCGTCGACTGTTTTGGGCTTGAACAACATCACTTTCTCACACAGATGATGGTGCAGACCCCCCAAATACTTGAGGAGTACCTATGGGTTCTTTGGAGAGATACCCAACATTATAGCCATGTTTATAAATTCTGTGGTGTACTCCTACACACTTTGGCCCATATTTTTCCTAAAGTAATGCCACTAGATCCACTTGTCTTCCATGTACCCAATGGGATAAAACCGTAACTTATTGAGGTTTTTAAAATCCTCCCACATAGTCACTGGAGGTTCTCCCTCCAGCGTCAGAGTTTCCGTGTGGTTCTCCCACCAAGTCAGTGCACGACCCTCTAATTTTAGCTACGTGAATGAGATCTTCTACCCTTCCTTGATCTGATGGACACTGAAATAAACTTCCAGTTGCTGCAACTAGTGGTTCAACTTCAGAGCATCGATCTCACCATGGTATGGCTTGATATCAACTTTTTCTTCCACTTTAAACAGGGATTGGTTCATGACACTCTAACTGGGTTGATATTTCCTAGATTTTTTCTTTGGCTTGTTATCTATGTCTTCCCGGTCTCCCGATCCCTATTCTAATTTTTCCTTTGCATTCAAACCCCCTTCTTCTCTAAATATCCCTAGCTTATTGGTTAGGGCCTCCCTAAGTAGGTTTGCATTGAATTTTATATCCGCAACTTATTCTTTGAGTAGCAAAAATATCACCTCTGCAAGATCATGAGGTCAGTT
The DNA here is from genome assembly GCA_031772625.1 of Pinus tabuliformis. Classification (NCBI taxonomy): domain Eukaryota; kingdom Viridiplantae; phylum Streptophyta; class Pinopsida; order Pinales; family Pinaceae; genus Pinus; species Pinus tabuliformis. Next base: position 1,298,438,529 of record CM062807.1, read on the forward strand.
TACAGATTCTTTGCCCATGATTAGGGCTTTACGATTTTTAGCCTCACCGATATATTTCCATGCAATCTACAGAAAATAACCAAAGAAACCTGCTCTGATACCAAATGATTTGTCAAAATTTCATGGATATTCCAGTGGACAATTCATCACAATAGGTCTATTATATTAAAAATATGAGATTCAACACTATTACAGTTTCATTTAATTTTTAGATCTGTAAAATTAACTGTAATTAGTGCATGCATGTAAAAGTAAATCAAGCACAAAAGTCGAGAATGAAAAAATAAGCTCACACACAAATAATACACAAGATATCCTCTCTGGGAAACCCTTTCAAGAGAAAACCCAACTAGAATGTGAGGCCACTGTGCTCTCTTTCTCTGTCTGGAAATATGGCTATAGATATAAAGAAGTAACGCTCGTGGCCCGTGGGTTGCTATAGTTCATATATCCCCTCTGTGCGCTCTACTTCCTATCTTTCATGTCTATCTTTTCTCAGCTACGAAACAAAATGCTCTCAAAAGAATGGAATGCCTCTTCCTCCTAGTTGCCTGGTTATAACACAGCCCAATAGCCTACTAGTGGTTAAGTTTGAATACATCAAATCTTAACTAGAGTTACAAAATAGGCTCTTCTAGAGTCTTTTACATCACAAACACATGGCTAGCCCCTTTTCCATGAATAATGGGGGTTGACGCGGTATCCTCCCAAACTATTGGTGTTGGCTTAGGGGGTCTTGACCCAGGTTCAGAGTTAGTTGCGCCAACCAACAAAATCCTACACTACTGATCCTTTCAAAAACAACCCGCATAGTATAGGCTGCAGTCTCACTCGAAGCAGTATGGGGGGATGCAAGAACTAAGTTCTGCATCGAGAGACTAGTATGATGTCTTTCAACGCCTTAGATATACCTCCATGTAGATCGATAGACTTCTAGGGCTCGTTACTGTAACTCTATTAAAACTACCTTTAGACCTTCACAAAGGTCCAGGATCAATCCTTACGGACCTTTAACAATCAATTTAGCTACTTATGTGCATCGGAAAGCAATCCTAAGTTGGAGTTCGCGCAGATCTACTTAATTCGTTAGAAAACAAGAGAGAAATCACCAGAAGCTTCGCGAAAGTGACTAAGTATTCATTGTGTACATTATTAAGATAGATTCAATATAATCACGTAGCATTTAATCATTATCTCATAAAACATGTCATTCACCAACAGCATATAAAATTAAGAGATATAAACATAAATGCTCAGTAATTCTTCAGAAGACTGTCTTATTCATCTTCAATTCACTGATTACAGACTCAAACTAGCCTGTGCAATTAGCTGCAGGGGTCGGCGCACTCAGTTGTGGACTCTACTCAGGCCTCCACGCACTCAGCTATGGATCCTTCCTTTCTCTACTTAAGTGAAGGACGCAGAGCCTTCCTGCTTAGCTCCTGCCCAAGTCTCTTCAACCCAATTCTCTATCCAAGAAACATATGTCAAACTTATTCTTAGACTCGCTAAGATTCGACTATTTATAGACTTTTCCATATAATTCCATGATCTACGGACCATGGGTGAATCTCAAAACTGACTCAAAACTTTACTTAAAACAAGGGGATAAGCCCCTTTGATTCTTATTGATCTACGCGCTCCACTTACACAAATCGTGGAGACTTTACATATCTTACAAAATTATATACAAAAAATGACTAATTAATTCCATTTTGCCACTGGGGACCCCATCCCAATAGGCCCCCAACACAAATATCGCAACTCACCCTCGATTCACTCAACTTCTTATTCTACTTTCTAGCGAAGTTCGTTGAATGCCTTAGTCAATGCTCGTAGCTTTGCGGTGCTCTGTTATGCTGCTTGTTGCACCTCCTGGACCATTTTTCTATGGTTGTCCCCTTTACTACCAACTGCGTAGTCCTTTGTGTCTGCTACATAGCCTTTAGCTTCTCAAGAATGGTCTATGAGAATTGGATGGCTTACTCTATCCAAGGCTCAAGCCGTGCACTTAGCGTAGACTTCTTCTTCTGTAATTCCCTAATGTGCAACAATTTTTCTTTACCTTTCTGTAAGCACGTGAAATGCTAGACTGACAACAGCGTCCACGTGGTCATGCTGATTTCATCGTACTATTTTTGTGCTTCCCTAAGTTTTGTACTCAACTATTGCAACGTAGGATCCTACTGCAATGTATCCTAGAGGCCTAGTGCCTGATTGAAGAGCTTGTCACACCCTTGAATGACAACATCTAGCTAAGCCATGGATTCTTTAATCTCCATGTTCCTTTGTTCCCGAACCTATTGTGGTGTGGTCGGCTACAACTTCAATTGTAGCTCAACTATCTGCATCATGAGGTTGAAAGTGACCTTGTTGACCTTCTACTTCGAAGTGCGTACTACAATAGCCAATTTCCTTACCTTTTCCAAGGCCTCTCCATCGTTAGGTATACCCAAATCAGGTACAAATTTTTAGGCTTGCTCGATCGCTATGACTAGCTTCTGGCATTGTGTGCGTAACTCCTCCTACTCCTTTAGAGCCTGAGTCTTTTCTATGAAGACTTGCTGGTTGTTGACTCTCATTAACAACAATGAGTGCACGTTGTTCTCTTATGTGTAGCTCATCAGTGAATGCCTAATGTACTGCATGAAGGGACTCAAGCGGTAGTGTGGCAAGGTTTAGCCCCATGTTTTTCACTGTGTGAAGCACCGCGCGATGCTGATCTGACTCCATGCGGACTGACCCTTTAAGTAAAGGAAATACTCTGATGTCCTGAGGCCAGTCAATCTCTGATACTGCACTCATTCCTTTTGTTAGGCTAGCTTGCACGCCACTTGCCTTCCCAACATCCACCTAAATTTTGTTCTCCTGGATCTGTAGCTCATGCAGATCCTTCTAGATGCTCTTGATCATCTACATATATTGTTGCTCGAATTTTTGTAGCACCTTTGTCGTTGTGTCTCGAGTTTCGTCGCCAATCTTATCGATATTACCCTCTATTAGCACCATGAGATCAACATGCGTATGGTAATCAGAATTCTTTTTCTTTCGTTGCCCACCTTGCTGCTCCTGCATGCACTTCTTCAGGATGAAAGGAGTGGTTTTCTCATCACTGCCACCTCCTCCTTGCCCTGATAGCTCTTGCTCATCAGTGTTGTGGGAATTAGACTTCTCGCTTTCCTCTACATCCTTCTATTCACACTCTTCCTGTGCTTTGTCAGTGCGCTTCTTCTCCATACGGGCCTTCTCTGTAGCTCTAGTAGTAGCTTCATTCCTCTTCTACTCAGCCAATGTACACGCAACTTTATGAGTGGTTTCCTTCCATATCTGTGCAACAAATATTTCTGCGCCTGTACTTTTTCCTGCATCTAACTTTGTAGGTGTGTTACAGGGAAAAGTGTCTACACAGAACTGCTTATCCCACTAAGGTGTGATAGCTACCTTAGAAACAAACAAAGCAAAGATACTTTCATTTTTCCTTTATGAAGTATAGATGAGAGAAGAACAAAGAAGACCAACCACTGTCTTGCGCTAATCTCCTAGTCCGATTCCTCCCTCTCTTGATAGTCTTTTGCTACTTGTCCCCTTGCACGCCCAGCTTCACAAAGTACCTGTAAGATCACAGTAGCATAGCACTATACAAGAACATGGATCTATAATCATAAACAATATAGGATCAAATGTAAATTGACCATACAAATGCGGCAAACATAAATGACACAAGAGTATGGAGGAAAACTTGAATAGCTTTTATTGATAAACAAGAAAGAGCCAAGGGGAGTTACAACTAGTTGTTCTGACCCAACATCATCCTCTCAGGAAGGAAGCCCCTCTTCACCTCATACAAAGCTTAGATCACCCAACAATCTGATGTTGTCTCAAGAAACCAACAGCAATTCCTTACAATATGCAAAATTCCAGCCTCTAGATCTCTGGGATGAGGGATCCATATATAGATATCTGTAAGGGAGATGAGCCAGCTTGTGATTTGATTAGTGTCTTCTCTCTGACAGTTCTTGCTTCCACTTGGAGATTGATGATCTCTTACTCATCCTTGGCCGAATTCAGAGAGGCAAGTGTCACAGGAGAAGTTTCTGGAAGTTTTCATGCCTCTCCACCTCGCGGAATGACACTGCCATTTGTCACTTCTCGCCCATCACACCCCATAGAAGGGATTTTTGAAATGCAATGCACCCACACAGTGTGTTTAGGTGAGATGCAACGCACTTTTCCTATGGGGTAGCTGAAATGATCCTGTTTTGACCAATTCTGAGCATTTTTCCATGGAGAACTTCTGGGAGAAGCTGTAATCAGTTGACCTTGTTCCTTTAGGGGTTAGAACAACACTTTTAGGGACTTAGGAGCCCTTGGTTTATGGACATTTCATGCTTGGGGTTGTAGTGCCCAAAAATGTCTATAACAGTTGCCCCCTAAAGCATGAAATCGTTAATCTTTTGATGTCGGGTGAAATGCTTTATTATGAGGATCTGAAGTTCTTTCAAGCTGGGAGGAGACCTGTAATAAGATACAATACAATACATTATCTTCATAATATTTTCATGATCTAGCTAAGGTGGGCATTCCCATGCTCAGCTTTATAAATTCATTTTAATGTACATAGGATAGACAATCGTCTGAGTGTAGACTGATGATTCTGGTAGAGCCATCATCCCTTTGATTGGATGATTATCTATGTAGCAATGATGTACATTTGATGTCTTTATTTCCCTGAATATATATCGCAGCCCGGATGGATGAAACTAGATCCAGGGTCTTCAATCTCGTTCGATCTTCACTTGAAGTACAAGTCGATCCATGTGAGAGATGTTCTGGAGTCGAACATGGAAAGACATCGCCTGATTACTAGCCAATGATGTAAGCTGTTAACAGGCGCGAGAGGAATCACCGATAATGATAATGACCCTCAAGGTACTGCAGTACAATTCACGTGGTGTGAATAAAGGACTTGGCGTCGAACACCATGTAAAATCTTTCGGTCGAAGGTCATTGATGTAAACCTGTCGCCGGAAGTGAGAAACTTTCCATTGAGGCATGCAAGCTTCAAAGTACTGAATGGGGTGTTCCTAGATCGACTTCTTGGATAATGGGCTGATGTTGACAAGAAGCGATCCGTCATAGGAGGGCCTTAATGAATCCCACATCAATGACACGGAATGGAGCAAATGATTTTAATGGAGGTGAAAACGATCTGGTGATATAAGGTTCAGGGTGGCGGTCATGAAAGAATGGAGCGTAAATGTATTGTAGCGGGTGAGACATGGGTGAATTCTCTGAATGACTTCTCTTGAACATATCGGTGACACTGACATGATGGATTGGTAGCATTAACCCCAAATGTGGATGGTGTGATGGGACCATGGTGATGTGATCGGTGAATGAAACAACCCAACCCGACTTGGATGCGAAGTGAAAGTGTCATGTTCAAGAGCGACTTGCTACCAACAAAGTTTCTTTGAGTTTTCTTCCCAATTTTTCCCTAGTCATTGCTTACCAGTACCTCTTTATTTTTTTCAAGCTTGAGGAGGATAACATATGCTTGTTCTATAATTTTCCCTTCGGGCAAACCCATCGCTATGTTTTAATGAGCCTAGCGATAGTGAAACTCGTTCTCGTCTATAGACAAGTTTGTCACTATTAAGTTTTAACGAGTTTAACGACAAAGATAACTCGGTCCTTTTCAATTTTAGAGAGTCTGAAAAGGAACGTAAAGGTAACTCCAAAATTCCTTTTTCGTCATCTAATCCCTTAAGTCCGAAAAAGTATAAAACAATACAGAAGGGATGAACTTTCGATCCATTTAACGAGCTGAATAAAACAAGCGCTCAATCTTTTTGTGTAATAATCCCTTGGGTCCAAAAAGATTAAAACCTAAAGGAGGGATAGCACTTCCGGCCCCTTTAATGAGCTGGAGAGGCCAATGGCTCGGCAATCTTTTCATATTTTACGAGTCGGTTGAAAAGAGCTTAAAGGAGACTCGTCTTTTGAGGAACGAGTGATAAAATGGGTAGCAGCTGATTCCAGGTAAGGTTTGGAATGTTCCAATCACGGTAGTGTTACAAGGATGGCTAGTGAGATCAATCTTCGCAGCTGTTCCTCAAAAGGGGTAAACAATCAAATGGAGGTGAATGATTGGCCAATACAGAGTGGAGGTGATGGTGAGAACACGACCAAGGCTTTTAAAGGCTGAAATACTACATTCACGATAGTTGTTTACCGGGAAATAGTTCATTTTTTAATGAGCTTAAATGTGGGGGGAAATATTTGCTCATGGCTAATGTTTATTTTTTAACGAGCTTGAACTATGTGCTAAAACTGCTCGATAAATCTAGTCGTATAATAAGAATGTCCCATTTAAAAACGGCAATTTTTAGAGTTTTTCCCCACATCCTTTCTTTATGCAAGTTAGGAAACGACCAATCCTATGAGTTTAAAGGGTTAGAGGACCTACAAATTTAAAAAAATAAATAGTCACTCTTTGCTTGCATGCCAAAAGGTTTGCATGCCCCCAGGTATAAAACAGAGTTTCAAGGTCACCTTTCAAATCACCAACAAAACATTTGTTTTATCAGCAAAGGTATACCTCTTTCAAGTTACCAAAGATTGTTCTGTTCACACCGCAAACAAAACACTTCTTCGGCGATGTCTACCGAAATAGACAAAGGTGAGACAATCCACTCACATAACTTTGACGAAAGAATCTTATTCCAGAATAACCCCCTCTTCCAATCACGGACGGGAGTACAGACTAGTCATATATCTCTTGCGGAAACCTACCCTATACCCGAAGTTTTCCTGCCGAAGCAGACCAGGGTGCATGCCCCCTGGGATTCAGTCATGTCCCCCGAATCACTCACGCTCATCAGGTGGACGGACTGGGGATTGATGAGACATTCCTTGTGTGAAAAGACCATTCAGGGATGGCATATGACTATTTGCTTTTGCTGATCCAGGAAATGAAAGCTGGTCTACGAGCTTGACCACTCTTCCTTCGTACGGAAAACACATTACTCTAAAGAGTGAGGAGACAATCGCTCCCATGCAATAAATATAGTCTCGTTCAAGGAGTAGATTATAATCTATGGGTCCTTGAATTACCATTACGTTCATTTGAACGGTTTTCCCCCTCAATGTTATGGGCACATTGGGAAGGATCCCTAACGGTCGACTGGTTCCTTTGTCAAAGCCTGTTAGATTTCTCATTTCAGGCAAAAGCGATGGTGAACCAAGTGCTTTCCAAGCAGTCGAGGAAAGGATACTCACAGAAGCCCCTTCATCTATGATGGTACCGGCCATAACCATTCTATATATTTGAACAATGATGCGGAATGGTACACTAGCCGGTAAATGGGGTTTGCCTAGTTGATTCCAATCGAAGGAGACAACTAGGTTGCTTGGAGGTGGGACCGAATAGACGGCCAGGTACGACTCTGATGAACTTCCCTCCTGCGGTAAAGGAATGGGTAAATTTCACCCATGTTCATCGGAGTCTGTGCTTACGAAAAGAATTTGGACGGTGTCATCCTTATTCTCTTCTGTGATTGTATCATCTGAAGATGGAACCTCTGAAGGCAAGACCGGGTCAACTGCCGCCTCGACCTTTTGACTTTCGTCTGGTATGGGTTAAGATGGTTTGTCTTCAATGATAGATGCTTCAGCCGACCATCTAGGCGGGTCAGCTGGTTTTTCAACTAGTGACGGACTCGGCAAGAGTTTTTTATATCCAGGAGGAAGTCATAACGGTGAAACCGGACGATCGTCCAAAAATCTTTTCGCCTCGTCTAAGAAGGGACAATGGTGGACGACATGGTTTCCTTCGCACAATTTACAAGGAAATCTATATTTTCCTTTTTGTCCTGGGGCTTCACTTTCACTAGTTGACGGTGTGTTTTCAACATGATCATCAGAGGTTGACGACACCGGGTTGTGAAAATGAGGAGACCAGTCCCTTAAGATCCGAGGGATGCAAGGACAATCTCTATGATAGTGGTCTCCTTTGCAAATGACACATGGCAATTTAGGCCTGGTCGGTGCAGTGTGTGGATTTTCGCTAGACGACGCTTGGTTGCCCCCTTTCGCTTTTGGCTCCTTCTTCTTCTTCTCTTTCTTCTTCTTTTCCTTCTTCTTCTCAGGTACTTGATTTTTGGCTTTACCAACCCCATCAAGCGAAGAAGAAGGAGGAGAGGAAGAATTGGAGGAAGTAGAAGGTTGGTGGGTAACTCTGGATTCGTCTAGTTGCTGACTCGACTGTTTAGGAATTGCGGTGTTCTGAACGACAGAGGTTGAGAAGAGCCATACGGGAAAGCCGATTGTCAATCCTGGAAGCAACAATGTGGCCATATGGGGTGCACCAACATCTCCCCAAGAGGAGAAGGGACTAGGATTTCCTCCAAGGGGAACTCCTTGGTTGGTGGACTCCATTTTCTTCAACCTAAGATCAATGTAGGAAAGGGTGATGATTATTCCGTTTAAAATAAATTTTAGACGCTTTGACACAACTTGTTTTTTCAATTTTTAAGAGTCGAGAAAAAACAAAAGATGACTCTAGTTGCCTTCGATTTTTAATGAGCCTAAAGTGACAAGTGCTCAGATGGACCTTTTCCATTAAAGAGTCTGAAAAGGAACGAAAGGGACTGCTCTGGAAATCTAGGTAGAGGGATTACCAAACCAATCGTAAAACTGCAGAATACTTTTACAGTATGGCAGTTAATCTTCCCGAATGCTGTGTTCAGTGCATTGCGATAGGGCGGTAGACACGACTTCCTATGGATAAAGGATTAAGCCTATTGTGGTCTCCAAAAATATACTCGACGGTACGTGGGAGCACAAGTCCGTACTGGCACTTATTGTCTCAAAGTGGAGGAATCACCCAACCATTAGTGAGAACAACAGTTACCAGGCTTTACGACGCCGGAATACGTCTCTAGCCTAGACTTCTAAATGTTGTGCGTTAGGTTCCAAAGCATTGTTAGATTAATTGAATTTATTTTATAGTTGATCTTGTTTATGAAGTTTGCCTTTCAGGTTCACCGCAAGATGTAGTATAATTCCTAAAATGCAATCTAAGATGATAAACAATATTTTTATCTTCTTTGTGCAATGAAAATCCTAGCTACTAAGGAAAGAAAGATAGAATTCTTTCACAAAGAGCAAAGAGCACACTCTAAATGCACTTTCCTAAATCAAACCAATCAGACAGTCTAAATGCAAATGCACATGCATGTATTTGTTTTCGACTTTCTTAGTATGTAAATGGTAAAAAGAAAGTTGATGCACAAATCTGAATTTCTTTTCAAGCGACAGTTACCAACAAGTTTCTTTTCGAAATAAAAAATGGAGGCAATCACAACACCTTACGATTTGGAAATGAATACTTGTTTTCGACACTAGAAAAATTACAAATTCAGACCAAATACAATAGTAACAGGATAATCGACTATCTACAGCAATCAAACTCTTTCCTATGTCTAAAAACGACACTTGCGATGCTTTCAAATCAAAGGACGATAGTATGATTACGTTACTTTTGCAAAGGAGAACTGAAAATGACCCAACAAACACACAAAAGCATTTACAGTTCTTTTGTACAAAGGAGGCAGAATAATAGCAAAGAAAAGGGGTCTCAAACAGAGATATACTGATCACATACAACAAAATTCATGAATAGAACTGGAAAGAATGAACTACAGAAACCACAACTGAACAATGCCTAGTCTGATCAGTGCACCTGTAACACAGGGAATTTGAAATGCAGCGCACCTACTACACTCGGGAAGTGCACTGAATTTCAGATTCTCAGAACAGTACCTGCGCTAGGCTAGAGACAAGACTTTGCTTGGGTTCTGGGTCACAGTTTGTAGTTCAGTTCATGGGTTTTGGCCGAGCAAATGGTAATCAGTAATGCAAAAATCAGGGGTAGATCTAAGGAGGATCTACGAGCTATCACAAAGGGCAATCAGAGAGTTTGTAAATCAGTTGTTTAATTTATAAACAAATCCTAGAGATTGACTGAAGCAACATTTATCTACTTTGCATTTGCATAGCAAATGCAGTTCGAAAGCTACCTAGCTCGACTTCAGGCTCCGTCTGTAAGTTTATAAAATAGACAACGAGGAAGATAAACAAACAAAATAATTTGTCCCCAGTGGAGTCGCCATTTTGTTACAGGGAAAAGTTTCTACGCAGAACTGCTTATCCCACTAAGGTGTGATAGCTACCTTAGAAACAAACAAAGCAAAGCTACTTTCGTTTTTCCTTTATGAAGTATAGATGAGAGAAGAACAAAGAAGACCAACCTCTGTCTTGCGCTAATCTCCTAGTCCGATTCCTCTCTCTCTTGATAGTCTTTCGCTACTTGTCCCCTTGCACGCCCAGCTTCACAAAGTACCTGTAAGATCACAGTAGCATAGCACTATACAAGAACATGGATCTATAATCATAAACAATCTAGGATCAGATGTAAATTGACCATACAAATGCGACAAACATAAATGACACAAGAGTATGGAGGAAAACTTGAATAGCTTTTATTGATAAACAAGAAAGAGCCAAGGGGAGTTACAACCAATTGTTCTGACCCAGCATCATCCTCTTAGCAAGGAAGCCCCTCTTCACCTCATAAAAAGCTTAGATCACCCAACAATCTGATGTTGTCTCAAGAAACCAACAACAATTCCTTACAATATGCAAAATTCCAGCCTCTGGATCTCTAGGATGAGGGATCCATATATAGATATCTGTAAGGGAGATGAGTCAGCTTGTGATTTGATTAGTGTCTTCTCTCTGATAGTTCTTGCTTCCACTTGGAGATTGATGATCTCTTACTCATCCTTGGTTGAATTCAGAGAGGCAAGTGTCACAGGAGAAGTTTCTGGAAGTTTCCATGCCTCTCCACCTCGCGGAATGACACTGCCATTTGTCAATTCTCACCCATCGCACCCCATAGAAGGGCTTTTTGAAATGCAATGCACCCACACAATGTGTTTAGATGAGATGGAACGCACTTTGCCTATGGGGCAGCTAAAATGATCCTATTTTGACCAATTCTGAGCATTTTTTCATGGAGAACTTCTGGGAGAAGCTGTAATCAGTTGACCTTGTTCCTTTAGGGGTTAGAACAACACTTTTAGGGACTTAGGAGCCCTTGGTTTATGGACATTTCATGCTTGGGGTTGTAGTGCCCAAAAATGTCTATAACAAGGTGTGCACCATTCTCATGGCCAAAGCCCCACAACTTCCTGGATATCTACATCCATCACCATATAAGGCAATGCATGCAATTTCTGCTCAAGGTCTTTGTGTGCTTTGATCGAGACCTTACTAAAATCAGCTTTGAATTCTACATAAGCTGATAACTTCTCGTAGAAGGTGGGAGAAAACCTTAGCTGCTGGTTAACCACCATGTGCATGTCCATCTCCATTAGAACCTAAAAGATTTGTGTCTCTTTAACATGCTCTAGATATTTTGAGGCCCATAACAAGGCAAACCGCGTTGCCTCAGGAAATTCTTCTTTGTGTGGAAGAAATTGGTTATCCTCTAGTAACCTCCAAGCAACCAAAACAATCAACAACAATAGCCAGGCATAATGAAATGGCCTTCTCTCATCTTCGGCCTCACGGCAGTTCACGAGGAACTCCTGACATAGATACTTGGGCCAGTTGTACTGAACCCCCTTCACACACTGAGATGCGAGTGATATGACCGGCACTAGAACTTCATCCGCGCAACATTTTCTCATTACTTTACTGGATAGATTCTAGGCAGCCAACTATACTTCTAGGTCTGATATGGATGTGATAGAGTACCCTTGCAACTTTTTAATCAGACCAAACTCCTTCTTCATCTTATCTGTCAAGTGTTTCTCTCTAGTTTTTCCTCCAAACTCTTTGGCATGGTTCGTGCCCTTGTAAGGTAACTTAACAATCCTATGGATCAACATGTTGGTGATAGGGACAGGCTCTCCTAGCCATAGGCACCAATCATGCAACAGTACAAGGAGTTGGCACACATAGACTGTATTAATGGGGGTGCGGTGATAAAGCGGCACCAACAACAAATTGAGCAACCCTGATTGCTCAACACTGCACACCCACTTCGTGGGCTCCAAAATTGTAACCCCCTGTGTCATCAAAGTAGGTTTCCTGCATGTATTTATGAGTCTCCAAGTGCTGAAACTTTGTGTGGTCTGCGAGGTCCCAATCCTCCATTTTAAGCAATGGAATGGGCACCAACCTAGGGCCCTCAAACACAACTTTCTCAGGCAGAAAAGGTGTTGACACTGAAAATTTCCCCGTATTAGGATCCTTCATGACCTTAGCTTTTCCCTTCCATGGAGGGATATACTTAGGCAGCCCTGTCATAGGCTCCACTCCTTCGGCATCAATATCCTCAATACCCTGGAATTCTTCCTCCTCTAGGTCCACTACCTTTTCTGGCTACTTATCCCTTTTCTTCTTCACCTATGTCTCGATTGCTTGCTTGGTGACATGCCCACAGGCACCGAATTCTTTGGTGTTTCCTTCACTACTAGTTGCTTTTCTTTCATAGTAGGTTGTTTCAGCCTAGGAAACCTAAGCGCAGTGGGCACAACAGGCGTAGCCTCCATACTCGATACTTTCGGTCCTCGTATGTTGGATACGGCTGCTTCCGAACTAAGGGATTTAGCAGGGTTAGTGGGAGTAATTTTCTCAATGAACAACTCCCTGTCCTCTATAGAATAGTTCACAAATGGAAGGTGCGACAAGCACTCCTCCCAGAACGCTCAGCTCATATGCGAAGGACAGCAAAATCCACCAATAAGTCTTAGAGCAAAAAGTGTTCTCTTTTGGACTGACATGTGTAATTTATAGGGGGTTTTGAATTCAAATCTGACCATTCCCCCAAATTTTGATAATAAATGTTGTTTTGGCAGAATATCTTCAAATATTTTTTCCTTAATTCCCACCACCCCGCTCTTCTTAACCGCTTTCTAGCCATAAGATCATGAATAGTAACTCCAATGGTCATTTTCTTATTGGGTTGCATAATACCTTGCCCCGTGGAACAACTTCCTGACCACAACTTCAACTGGTTCACCCTCATTTGTTTATGCGCAACCTGCTTGCTGCTTTGTCCTTCAAACCAAGCAGTGTAGTTTATAGTCCCATGCCCCCTTGCAACTGCCTGGAGCACTAAGACTATCTTGTTGCCATATAGTCATTGTGCAGGATACCCTATATACAATTTCAACCTACTCCCATTGACTCTTCTGAGGAAGGGTTCCCCATTCATCTTCGCGAGCTAAACTGCACCGCCATCTATAATTTCTTTGACAATATATGGCCGTAACAAATGCATCTAGAATTTACCCAGAAATTTAGTGAATTTACTGTCATATAACAGGACAAGATCATTTACCTTTAATGTCTGAAGCTTGATATGGTGATCATGCCATGATTTTTCACATTCCTTCTCTACTTGTTGATGGAATCCTGCCAAAAATCGGTCTTCTTCGAGCTCCATGAGTTGCACGAGACCTTCTTCCAGGTTCTCGTGATCCTCCATATATGATAAAGCTACTATGTGCATGCTAGGCACAGTGTATTCCATCGGCATTACGACTTTGATCCTATATACTAATTGGAACGATGTTTGTCCTGTTAGATTATTACAAGTAGTCCTATAAGAAAATAACATTGTAGGTATGCATACATCCCAGTCAGTCTGTTGCGCATTTCAGATCTTCATCAGAGCGTTCTCCAAAATCTTGTTGAAGGCTTCAACAGTTCCGTTTACCTATAGGTGATATGGTGTACTCTTCTAATGGTAGACTTGGAATTCCTCAGATAATGCGTTGATTGTTTCATTCATAAATTGCATACCCTTGTCACTCATCAACACTTTCGAGCATCCAAATCTGGTTAAGACATACTCAAGCAAGAAATTTTCTGTCGTGGCCCCTGTACAATCCTTGACCAATTGTGCTTCTACCCATCTGGTTAGATATTTCGTCGCAGTGATAATGTAGTGCATAGTCATTTTCTTTCTAGGGGGTTGAATTGGCCCAATAAAAGCAATCGCTCACTTCTCAAATTCCTACAGAGACACCTTAGGATGTAGTCGTAACTCATCATTTCGTGACAATCTACCAGTTCTTTGACATGTATCACATGCCTTACAGTATGCCTTGGAGTCCTTGTGCAATGTCGACCACCATAGACCCGTGCGCAAAATCTTCTGCACAGTTTTTTTGCCTACATAATGGCCTCCTACAGCTCCCCCATGAGATCAACGACAATGTTGTCACGGTCAAAATCCAGAACATATATTCGCAATATTTCATCTGCACCCATTTTATACAAATTTCCGGTAATGAGTAAAAAGTTGGTTGTGCGCACTACTAATTCCTTCCTCTGTTGACTTGTGTATTCATTTGACACCATCCCCATAGTTAATAAGTGAATAATGTCTGCAAAATGGCCATCCACTATGTGCACCACAAAGAGTTGTGCATCTAGCAACCCTTCCTCCAAATTACTAGGTTCTTCGCCTATTTCAATTCACGACAGATGGTCAGGTCCAACATTTAACCTGCCCAGCTTCACAATTTTTGCAGTGTGTAAACTATGGCCAACCTGTCGCGCTTAGTCATTGAATAATTTTTCTTGGCCTTCGATAACTTCCTACTTGCGAAGGCGATAGGATGGTCCAATTCTCCTTCACCGGCCTGTGTTAGCACTGCATCGAACACAATACAAGAAGCATCCACGTGTACATGAAACTCGTTTTTCCAATCAAGAAATACCAATATTGGCACAGTTACTATATTTTCGTTCAACACATCTAAGCTGCACTGACACTGTTCGTCCCAATAGAATGTCGCATCCTTCTTTAGCATTTTCTCCATGGGCATGGTAATTTGAGCATAAGCTTTGATAAATTTTCTATAGTATCTCATATGTCCCAACATTGCGCGTAGTTTTTTGACATTCCTAGGACCTCCAACCTCACAATTACCGCAATCTTTGCAGGGTCCACCACCAATCCTTTCTTGCACACAACATGACCCAATAATATCCCAAAAGGAACATAGAATATTCATTTTTTCAAATTGAGCGCAATATGGTACCTTCGGCATGTATCAAGCATCAAGTGTAGACTCGCTACATTTCACTAATCCAAACACCATCCAATCATCAAAGTACACTTCTAGAAACTTATAAATGAACTCCTTGAACGCTGCTCTGACTACATGAGAAAATATCGCAGGCACATTCTTTAGTCCAAATGGCATAACATTGTACTGAACAAAACCTCACTCTGTCATGCAGGTCATTTTTCTCCTATCCTCTGGCGTGATCTTGATTTCATGATGCCCTGAAAACCCATCAATAAAGGTGTTAGCGCTTGAAATTTCACCTCAGGCTGAGAAAGGTAAACCTCAAGGCTACATCAAGCCATTTAGCCTCGTAGCTAGCCCTACGGGGCAGGAGAAGGCTCTCTCCGGTCAATCTCAGTAGATCTTCAATGGGATGAGATGACCAACAAGGTAACACTGATATTAGGCTAGTAAACTAATTAAAAAGGTTGATTTGGGGTTTTTTTGGGTTTTTGGTGGCAAATTGAGGAATTGCAATTTTGGGTGCGGGGATGGGACACAGTTTCTGCAGGGGAGTCTTTGGGGCGAGGTAGGAGACCGTGTTGATGCTTTTGACTGAAGTGGATGGTCAAGAGTGAAAGAGAGAAAGCTAAATAGAGCAAACAACGACTTTGAATTCTCTTTAGACAGTAGAAAACATCAAAATTAAACAAACTTAAAAGCAGAGCATGGCAAGCATGAATTCTTATTTTAACACTTCATTTGTTTAATATGCGGAAGTATAGAAAGGAAATGAATCACATAACAAAGCTTACAATAACATGGAGAAGCACACCATCAACACATGAGTCCACAACAATCCCAAAGATGACTGCAAAACCCTGGTCTTCCTTGCCAAAAATTGCAGAGATACAATGAAATAATACAATGAGCTGCTGCTCCCTCAAGAGTCCAACCATGAAAATGAGCAAGAAAGTACATAATATAGATGATCTAACCTCTTTCCCTGCCTCTATGGGTTGAGCTCACTATCCTAGGAGCTGTTTGAACCACTTCCAAAACTAAACACTACAAAATAGGCAGTCAAAACAACTTGCCTCTATAAACTTGGAAACCAGTTCATACATTCAATTTTTACCCTTTACATGAGAGAATCTTCTAGAAGAGTTAAACAAGAGTAAAAGTATCCAAAAAGTGTCACAATTACATCCAAGAGGACCACCATCAACCTCAAAAAGCCAAACTGGAGCCAAACTGCGTTTTCTGGGCTGAACTGGTCAAATCTGGCAAAATTTCCTCAACAGGTCGCGCACATTTTCTCAACGGGTCGCGCACATTGGCAGCTCTGTTTGAAGGCCTTCCCGGTATCAGAATTGAGCAAAAGTGGGCTTGTTGGAAAGGTATGTGAGTCTAATTTCCAACCCTACTAGAATTTTTTAATTTGGAGGTCATTTTCCCTATCAAAACTTAATTCTCCCAAGACTGGTTTCTGCAACTCAAAAAGGGGGCAGAAAGTCAAATTTTGCATGTATTTTGACCTTTTGGAGGCCCAAAACTCCATTAAAACTCAAGTCCATCCACAGGCATATGTAACTTTGCATGAAAAATCCAAAAATGCTGAGTTTTTGCAAAATCAAGTTGCCTTGATGAAGGGTCGCACGCGGGGTGAGACCCGTTGAGGAGGCAAAACCTGTAAATTTCCAAAAATCATCAAAATTACCCAAAATTTTCAGAATTTTTTGGGATTTGAGCTGTGGCTAGGCTAGTGGGTGCCATGATCCTTGAGTGAAGCCTTAGCCAAGATACAGAGGGGATTTTGCCTTCTTCTCCGTTTTAGTGCCTCGGTCAACCTCCTTTGAAAAACTTTCAATTTTGCCTTGCAGACATGCATCCTTGCCCAATAGTGATTTTTCATGTTTCTCAGCAACTTCTTCTCTTGGTTGGCCTTAGCCAACAGCCTCTCTAAATGTGCATTGACCTGGATAAGCATAGACTCACGGTCAGCAGGCAAAGGATCACCAGGCCTCCTTCGGTTTAGGACTCGGTCACTACGAATCCTCCATAGCTCATCAAGAACTTTCTCCTCCTCTAGCTGTTTGTTCCGCTGCTCTAGGTAGGTGATGGTCCATTGGGCACCCTCAAGTCTCCTCTGCAAAACATCATTCTCGGCCCTGAGATGCTGAATGATCTCCTTTGCCTCTTGGCTAGGAGAACTGGCCTCAAGATCAATCACCTCGGTGTCCGGAACTCCTGATGGACCCTCATGAATCATGGGCTACTTGCCCCTCTCTGGTACCTGTGCTGGTGAAGAAAGCGAGGCCCCTTCCACCTGATGTGGAGATAACACTCGCTATGCTGACGATGAAGGTGAGACCCCTTCCACCTGCTGTGGAGATAGTACTCGCCTGGCTGCTGCAAATAAGGCCCTCGGGCCTTTCTGATAGGTAAGCTGAGGTGAAGAACTGACATGTCGAGTGACCGGAATATCGGGCTGCTGAGATGGACCTCCCTCCTCCCGAATGACCTCAGGATGTGGCTGGGATGATGCTGTGAAAATCTCACGGGAAATGAACTCCTCCCATGAGATGCCCTGCTGAGTCAACTGATGCAAAACTATGAGCTAAATCAAACCATAATGACATAAGCTCCTGTACTGCTGGGCCGGGGTCTTCTTCTGCAACATGGGCACCATCCTCTGAATGTTATGAAAGAAGAAGACCGGGATGTTCATCATCCTCACTCGGGTGAAATGCATCAAAAGGTGAATGTGATAAGAGTACACCTGTGAAAATCTGCCCTCACAGGTAAAATAGTGCATAATAAGCCTCATGATGGGAGCATACTCGCTCCGGAGAAATCTGAATGGAAAAACACCCGACACATGTCTCATGAATGATGGCCGGACATAGGGCTCAAAGTGAACAAAATCTAGCAATCTGCGTTTAGGCCACACCTCACCCACATTCGGTATCCCTGTAGCCTGTGAGATCACCTCGGGAGTCAATGTAAAATCTACCCCTGCCAGGTTGACATGTCCATTATGCAACTGTAAAACAAAGAGGCGGGCCAACTCTCTATGGTGCTGAATCCGAGAGATCCTCTCACAAAACTGATAGCAAGACATGTACTGAAAGCAAGTCACTGCCATAGGACAGGCCTATAATTCTGCCAAAGAAGTAGGCTCCTCCCGCTTATGATGTCCTCCCTTTCCTCCTCTACTAGGCCTCCTCTGTACCTCAACCTCTGTAGATGATGAATGGTCATCACTTTGCTCATAAGTTTCGGTTTCTGACATGGTTTTGGAGCAAAGTGGACAAACTGAACTGCTGTCTCTGCCTGCAAAAAGTGCTGAACTCTATGCTGTTTCAAGGGGAAAAAGACATGAGGGGAATGTTAGGGGAGGGAACTTTTTAACCAGGAATGGGAATATATAAAAATAACAGGGAATTTCAAGGGAAAGTTTGCAAATCCTTATGCATTTTGGAAGACATATTTGTAATAGGGAAATCATTTACAAAGATTATTGCATATGGGAAAAACATGCATAAAAGTGAACATGGGAATATATGTATACATGTTTAATAGGGGAAAAAAGGGAAACCATGCACAAAATATGCTGACATATTTACCAACAGTTTCTGTTATTTTGCACATGCATATGGTAGAAGGGAATTAGGGTTTTGAATTTTTGTTTTTTGATTCTTTGGGAGAGGGGTAGGATCTTTTTATTTTTAGTGATTAGGGATGGGGAAAGATTTTCATTTCATTTATAAAATGACATGGGGGAAAATGAGATGTACATATGAATGTGAGCAAGAGGGAAGAGAGGGAAACAAACCAAAGGAAAAACAGCTTGAAACACCATAAACCCTAGCACAGTTTGCACATGAATATTGCAGCCATATAAGTCTTTTCATTTGCATGATTTGAGATTAAAATATAGCATAAAGCCTTATATTCATCACCATCCTCAAAAACCATGTGTAAAGAGCCTACCTCGACCAATTTAGATGATTTGAAGGGAGATTGAGGAATTTTGTTGAAGTTTGCAGGCAAGCGGTTCAACGGGTCGCGCAGGCCTCCCAACGAGTCACGCACCTCCCAACGGGTCGCGCCCGTAGTAATTCTGAACTGCGGAGGAGTTCTGGATGGGTCGCGCACTGCCCAACAGGTCGCGCACCTCCTTCGACGGGTCGCGCACCACTCTGCTGCCCGAAATCACTGTAATTTTGCTCCTTTCTCCAATCACTCTCTCAACCCTCTCTTTCAAGCGTTGGGATGCACAATGAGAGTAAAAGGAGGGAAGTTGAACCTTTATAAACTCCATTTGAAAAAATTTCATCCATAAACCCACTTTATAAAGTTTATTTTTGACACTTTTTAAAACACTGATTCTTTGGTTTCCTTTATCCTGAATTTAACTCATTGAGTGCTTTGACTTGATTCTTTTTGCAGGTAGATCATCTGAGGGACCTTGACAAGGGGACCAGGGTTGCATTTTGTCCACTGAAGATTTTTGAAATTTCATCACTTATTTACAAAAACCGAAAAAATGACCTTGGCTTTAAAAACAGAGTTTTTAAATCCAAGGTGAAAATTCACTGTACAAGATAAAAATATCCTCCCTCTGGCTTGCTGAGCACTCATGGATTTTCAGAGACATGACCTTGCAGAGACAAATGACCAAAACCCTAGACCTAGGATTTTGACATTAAGACACATCAAGACAAGCTTGAAAAAACTTAACAATTGATATGACCTGATCCAGCAAAGCCAAGAGGGGTATAATGGACCAACTCCTCCATCAGGTTTATGGCATGCCTAACGGAATGCAAGATTTGACACTGATGAGACACCTACTAATGCAAATGCAAAGAGCTTTTTGATCACTGATGGAGGGCTTTCAAGACCGACACTAACATTGGCTCCAATGGGGATGGTAGCTCCTTGGAGGTACCAAGAACCTTAGACCTCTGGGAGAGCAGACCAGTGCCTTATCTATTGGGCAATGGAGTCAACTTATTCACATATGACCGAATTTAAAAACAACTTTATTTGACTTGGACAATTGACTGAAATCCTAGACTGACTTTGACACTAACTCACTTACTTTATGCAGAAAATGAACTGACTGAAACTTAACTGGAACTTGATTCAAACTGACTCGATGGCAAATTGAAATAACTTGAAAAACTCACTCAACAGACCAAACACAAATGACTCATGACCGACTTAAAACAAAACTTTACAAAGCTTTTGGAAAAACGGCAGCAATCCATCAAGATTTGGAATCATGATGACAACCACCTGCATACTAATGAAATATGTACAATCATGTATAATGAGCTTTCCAATGTGTTATAGCTCCAAATCTCACTCTTATGGTTTGTGATGCTGCACTTATGGCCTAGGGCAACCCCTCCTTCCAGACCTGGTCCAAAAATTTAAAAAACAGTGTTTTATTCCCTATACGCGACTTTGCCCTGTGTTAAACGCGTGTACACGCGGGTATGTCATACCCAACCCGCGTGTATCTATTAAAACACTTAAAAAAATATAATTTCCTCTTTTTCGGGCGGTGATCGCGGGTTTACCTGCTGGATCACCTGTTAGTGCCCGTGGCCCAACTGTTCCCAACCAACTCCTAACTAAAAAACTACTTTGGAGAGGGTATAAAAAGACATCAAAGGGAAGGCCAAGGGGAGAGAGAAAGGAGAGCAAGATTATTATGCTGAGATTTTTCCCTTAGACCAGGTCTGAAGTCCTTGGTGCATCCTGCACTTCCCCCATTTTGCATAGGAAACCCTTGTTTCCATGTGTATTGGTGATCATTCATCCTTGACATCATCATTGAGTAAGACTTGGAAGGAGCTCTTGTTGGAGGCTGGAGGCTGGAACGAATCCGGGAGGAGGCTTGCTTGGAGCCTGCTGAAGGTGTTCAGGTGATATCTTTCCGATATATGTACTTTATTTGCCTTTATATATAAAGAAACACGTCTTTGTTCCCGAATAATCTTTCTTTATGCTTATGAGATTCTTGTGTTGAATTCTTATGAAAGTGGTTACTTAAAGATTTTTTATAACTAACTTTATAGCATAAAGATGATTTATATATAAACTTCTATACATGTACTGTTGTATTCTTTGATTTGTTTGTCTTGCAGGTCAAAGAAAGAAGAAGGGAACTCCAAGAAGGGTTTGCACCCTAACGGTCTTCTCGAACGTAGGACCTTAGGTATGTACCCTAAACATTAGAATTTGCTTAAAAGTAAAAAAGATGGCTGTGTGTGTGTGTTTCTTTGTATAAGCAATTTTCAGTCTGGTAGAGTCTTAGCCCAAAGGACCCTAGGGGTACTTTCCCTTCAACCAGAATTGGCGACTCCACTGGGGACAACACTCTTGTTGTTCCTAGTTTGGGTAGTCCTCAAGCCAATCAAGGCTCAGTCCCTCTGTTTGTTGGTTCTGACTGTCTGATATTTTCTTGAACTCCAAGCTTTTCCAGTTTTTCAGTTTGTGTTTTTTATTTTTCTTGAAACACTTCATATACGCACTTTTTCTGGATTACAGAAGCATATATACGCAAGTTGCACTAAGTAAACCCGCGTATACGCAGGTTTCCTTAGTTACAGTCGCGTGTACACGCATTCTGCAAATAATTGCAGGCGCGTATATCACATAATTTTCAAGATTTATAATTTTTCTTTTGTTGAATGTCTGTCTGGTGGTTTGGGTCAGTTTAAAGCAGTCAATTCCCAGTGACAGTTCTCTGTTTAACAGGGGGCATCTTGTTTCGAACTCTCTCTAGTTATAAGGAGTGCTAGTCTTGTTTTTCGTTGATTGCAAGCGTCATTGATTTTTGACACACAAGGTTTCTGTTTAAGAATCTTGATTGCTCTGTTTCGGCAGAGTGGGAAGATTGTCTTAAAATCTTTGTGTCCATTTTGTTTTCATGACATTTGTGTTTGCTTAACGAAATCATTTTTATGACCATTTGCTCCTTCGTTTCGGGAAAGTTGTTTGTTACCATTTCCTTGAAACTTGTCTTTTGATTTCTTGGACTTTCATTGCTGCTTTTGATTGTCAAAAGCGATTTTGAACACATTTTATTTTTGTTGAGTTCTCATCATTTGGAAGGTGTCAATTCACAAAAGTGTTTGGTGGCTTGTTTATCAATCATTAGTGTCAGTTTTTTTTGAGAGTTTTCCTTTGAAAAAGACTTTTTGGTTTGATTGAAAGAAAATCTTTTGAAAATTTTTGAGTTTCGCTTTCTTAAACTTGCTTCTCATCTGATTTCCTTTTTTGCGAAGTGAAAGTGCTTTGTTTTTTATCTTAAAACTTGTTTTTATTGTTTGGACGAAATGATTAGTAACAAATCATCTTCTATCTAAGCATTTCAGTGGCAAGACAAAATTTGGTAAAGCAGCATTCCTTCTTTGTTTTTAGAGTAGTCTTTGAATCGTGCACCCACATTTAGTTCTTGCATTAGGGAAAGATTTGCATCTCTTTTTAGGCATATTTAGTTTTGTTAGTTTTTGTGAGTGTGGAGTCTGAAAAGAAAAAGGAAAAATTTTTTGTTTATATTACAAGTGCCTTCTGAACCTCATAGAAATTGCTATTCATCGAAAACAAAAGTGCATGTGCATGTAGCTAGGTTTTATTAATTTCTTTTGCGTCCATAAAACACCACAAGTTTCACCTCCATTACCTTTGACTTAAAGAACAGCCTAATAAAATCAAGCGCTTAATTAAAATCCACTAGAACTTTTTGTTTTAGTTATTACACCAACAAGTTTAGGATTTTAGGGCCTTGGATTAGGCGAGTGGAGAGTTAACTCTCCAAGGCCACACAAAACGTCAAACATAAGAGTCTGATTAAAGAGAGTAAATCCAATAGCGTTAGGGAGACCAGGAAAGCTCCGGATCTGGGAGTTAAGCACGAGGGTCTGTGAAGACAGGGAAGAGAGATACCCCCTCTCCTACTTGTCCGAACTTACCTCACGACTGTTCCGCCTGGCTTCTGCGACGAGTTGGTACCCATAGTTGCCTCTCCTAGGGATCTGCATAGGTGGCTGCGGAGGGGAATCCCGTGGCACCTGAGGTCGACGTTGTATCACTCTCGACAGTACTTCCGGAGGGCACCCTTGCGAAGCTTGGGGGCTTGCACCGGCGCAGACTGTTGTTAGGAGGTCAGCGTAACTTCCTCTGATACCTTCGCTGATAGGACTGGGCCCTCATCATCCCAGACTATCCTCGGAAGGCCCTTTGATTCACTTTCTCGTATTTTGGTGTCCGGTCTCAATCACCCGGAGCGGAAATACTTGAAAGTTGTTTGACTGGCTGTATCTTTAGGAACTTTATACTGTGTGCTCTGTGCTCCTAGTCGGCTTAGCTTTTAATTTTTTTGAGTCTTTAGTTAGATCTTAACAAAAAAAATTCAAAGTGGCTGACCGGTCTCCAAGACGGTCTCGAAGACTTCGTGGTCTCTCGCCACCTAGTTTAGAGCCTTCTCCTAGAAGGCGCAGAGGGAATACTACCGGTGGGGTCCGTCCCACGCCGGCTGACGCATCGGGGATTGATCCTCCTCTCGGGGATATTAGCGGCCAAGCAAGGCCTGGTACTTTTGAACAAGAGAGGGACGCTCCAGTCTTTTCTCAAGTTCGCTTTCAAGCGGAGGATAACGTAGAGGTAGAAGAACTTTCAGAATCATTAGTGATTCCAAATTCTCCACTACCATCTAGTTACCCAGACGTATTGCAATACGTTGGGCCTCCATTATATAGACCAGCGAGTCCAGGTTACGCTACGCGCTTACCATTTATGATCACTACTGGAAGCATGGCTTCCACGAGTGCTGCGACTATGCAAACCCCAACATCGGTGCAAGGGGGAGGAACCATTTCCATCCCCTCCGCTTCCTTGTTCGGATCGTTTGCTAGCACATCTTTGGTTGGGTCTACCTCCATTCCGTCCACGAGTGGAAATGCCCAAACCAATGCTTTTAGTACTGGTTCCTTCCTTTTTGGCACCCAATCACAGGGTATTCCGTCAGTTCCGTTCAGTGCCGCTACGTCCATGATGGGCGGATCGGCTTCATTTCAGGGTTTTCCTTTTGGAAGTGGTCATATTCCACATTCCAACCCAACGGTAGGATCCATGCCTTTTTCTTCAATAGGACAAAGCAGCAATCCTTTCCAAGGTTGGAATAACCCTGGGGCTAGTAACGCAGGAACTGCGAATCCATTCATTGGCCAACAAGGAAGTAGGCCGTATTCCACGGTTAGCATGTTTCAAAGTATTCCTCCCCTCGCTTCGGCTTGGAACCCATATCAGGGGTTATCAACTCCTTACAATTCTTTAGGAGGAAACTTTGCAAGCTATGGAGCTTATACGGCAGGAGTTGGTCAAACTCCGAATTTTGCTGGACCACAAGGCTTGCCCTTTGGTTCAGCTGGTTCTACTGGTCACTTGGGGCAGCCTGGTGCCTCTCAAATCCCAGGACAATCTTTTCAGAACTTGGGGAGTTCTGCCCAGTCTGGGTGGAATCCCCTAGGTCCTCCTAGGCTTCCATTTCTGGCAATGTTAAACTTGCCAGATCTCACTAAGCTAACGAACGACCCTATCAGATACAATCCAGCCTGGCCTCCGGTCCCAACCAAACTCCCTTCGGACATCCCAAAATTCGAAGGGAAGAGCGGTGAAGATCCGGGCGATCATGTAACCACATTCCATTTGTGGTGCTCATCTAACTCCCTCATCGAAGATTCGGTTAGGTTGAGACTCTTTCAACGCACCTTGACTGGTAATGCGGCTAAATGGTACATAGAGTTGCCAGGGGGCAGCTTTACATCGTTCGCAGACTTAGCTAATATCTTCTTGAATCACTTTCAGTTGCCTGTCCGCTATGATGCCGGAACTGAACTTCTGGCTACCTTTCGTCAGGATAAGGCAACCCACATTTCTGATCACATACAGGAATGGAGACGGAGAAAAAGGCTCATTAAAGCCGAAATCCCTCCGGAGTACCGTCTAGAGTGGTTTTTGAAGTCTTTGCAACCTGAGATCTCCAAGGATGTCTCCATGTCTGGGGTCTATTCTGAGGAGCAAGCCATTTTCAGGGCCCAGCAATTAGAACTGATCTACTCTCAGTCTGGGATCCTCCAAAAGTACTTGCCAGATGCTCCTGGATCTAAGGTTGATTTAGCTAAGCCAAAGCCAGGTCCGCACGCGGATGGTATCGTAGGGTCAGTAGACTCGACTACAGTGGACTTGTTGAATCAATTGCAGCAGTTGTCATTACAAACTGCTCCTAACAACCAAGTCACAATGTCTAATCCTCCTGCTTCCCAAAATTCTTCCATTAACGCCGTCCAATCCGATAACCCCAAAGGAAATCAAAATTCCAATGGGAAAAAGAAAGGACGTGGTAAAAAGAAGAACTCGGATGGGAAGCCCGATGCAAATAAATCCGGCAACAACACTGGTGGTGGTAAGGGTGAGTCGAGAAAGAAAGTCAAGTTTCCTTGCAAGTTATGCAGTGGGGACCATCTAACTCATCTTTGCCCTAGAATCGAAGACGCTCAGCGCTTGTTAGCACAGCAAGGGACTTCTAGTTCGCAAGCTGTGTTGACTAACCCGTTTCCCCAAGGGCAGCAACTTCTTGCTGGCGCAAATTCGAATCCTGGGACCTCCTCAGGGGGCAACCAGGAAGGGGAAAAAGCATCAAATGTTTTTATGATGGGTTCAAACGTTAACGTGACTACTCGGTCACGTGATTATGGTGAAGCCGAAACATCTAAGGATAAAACGGTTCCCGGAAGTAATGACCTTCATATTGAGCGACCTCCTGTTGAGACTGTACCTAGGATACCGAAAGGTTCCGCCAAACGCGCGACAATTAACCCCAATGCTAGAGCTGCTCAAAATTACTCCATTGTGGAGGATTTGGCTCAAAGCCCATGTGCTATGTCCGCTTTGGAAGTTCTCCAGTCGTGTCCGTCTCAGAGAAGTGCTTTACTCTCCGCCATTGGAGCAGTCGATTCAGCTAACTCTCTAGTGCTCTCTTTTGACATGTCAAATGTCAAAAAGAGACTCCCTCATCATATGGCTTTTCAAGTAAAGTCAACATACCGGAAAATCAATATTTTTCGCACCGTTATAGATGAAGGAGCTTCCACATGCGTCATGTCCATGTCTTGTTGGAAGGCTATTGGTTCACCTTCGGCTGTTCCTTCACCAACCATCTTAACTGCATTTGATGGCCATTCTCACAAGCCGCATGGGATTATCCCGGCCTTTCCTATATGTGTTGGAGGGAAGGTCGTTAATATCGAAGTTGAAGTCGTAGATGCTAACCTAGACTATAATCTCCTATTAGGAAGGAACTGGGTGTACGAGATGGAAGCCGTTGTTTCGACTTTGTTTCGTGTCATTTGCTTTCCTCATGAGGGGAAAATCGTTAAGGTTGATCAATTGGACTATGCTCCAATCGATCCTCAAGCAACCTCCGACTCTACTGTTCCTTTGGTGGATAACCCTGCCCGCCGACTGAGAATTTAGGAGTAGGGATGTATTCCTCATTGATGGGTACGTTTGATCTTCCCGCTCCTTTTGCAAGAATCAATGCTATTTCATCATCCAAGGAATCTTCTCGAGAGGAGTTCTTCCGAACTCATCATTTTTCCGACCCTTGGACCTTGCCTTCACCTACGACCACATTAGTTGAAGGGCAAGTTAATGGAATGGCATTTCCTATATCTGCAGCTGAGCTTAGATATCAGGCTATCGTAGACTCTGCAGATAACCATTCTACTCCTTTTTCCGAAGAGGAGCTAGATGGTCATGTGGCCCCCGCTTGGAGCTTTGATTCTAACTCTGCCTTGGACTGCTTAGATTCGGTTCTACCTTCTGAAGAAGCAATCCTCGAAATTATGATGGGTATAGATCGACCTTGGGAAGACTTACACCATCGCTCATATTTTCTTCCTCCATTGCAGGAAGTAGAATCTAGATTCTCCGAGCTCGTTGGTAGTGATGTTTGTACGGTATCGAACCCTTTGGCTCCAACACACTCACGTGCTGAAGGTAATATGTCGGTAATCTCAAAAACGATACCTATAAACATCTCTAAAAATCCTAACATCATCGAGAATATCTTCATCGGAAGTGAGTGTTCCCCTGAAGAAATTCAAATTTACACCGACCTATTCAAGGAATATCGTGATGTATTTGCTTGGTCTTATGAGGAAATGCCCGGCATTGATCCTTCTATAGTCCAACATGAGATCAAGACGTACGAAAACGCAAAACCGATTCGTCAAAGGCTTCGGCCGGTTAACCCTAGGAAAGCAGCGGCTATCAAAGCTGAGGTTGAGAAGCTGCTAAGGGCGGGTTTTATATACCCTGTTCCTCTTACGGATTGGGTTTCGAATCCAGTCCCTGTGGACAAAAAGCAAGGAACAATCCGCGTATGCATCGATTTTAGGGACTTAAACAAGGCTTGTCCAAAAGACAATTACCCCACACCATTTATTGATCAAATTATTGACGAGTGTGCGGGTAATGCGATTTTCTCGTTTATGGATGGTTTCTCAGGTTATAATCAAATCTCTATTCGTCCTGAGGATCAGCATAAGACTGCCTTCATATGTCCCTGGGGTACCTTTGCATATCGAAAGATGCCCTTCGGTCTTAAAAATGCTGGAGCCACCTTTCAGCGGGCCATGTCTTACGCTTTCCACGACATCAAACATATCATCGAGGCATACTTAGATGATCTCGCTGCTCGTTCTCGATAGAGAACTGATCATCCTAGTCATCTTCGATTAGTCTTTGAGCGATGTCGTTTTTACAAAATCCGGTTGAATCCTAATAAGTGCGTTTTCGCGGTTACATCAGGTCGGTTGTTAGGGTTTATAGTTTCCAATGAAGGGATTCGGGTTGATCCCTTCAAGGTTGAGGCAATAGTTCAGTTGCCTCCCCCGTCTTCAATTCGTCAACTTCAAAGTCTTCAAGGGAAGGCCAATTTCTTAAGAAGGTTTATAGCAAACTATGCCGAGATCACTAAAGGGTTCATGCGTTTGCTACGGAAAGGAGTTCCATTCCTGTGGGACGACTTTGCGCAGCGGTCGTTTGATGCTTTGAAAAAGGCATTAGTCTCTGCCCCGCTTTTGAGTCCACCGGATTACGGTAGAGACTTCCTTTTATATCTCGCTGCAGCAGAATCTACCATTGGTATGGTTCTAGTTCAGGAAGACGATGCTCTTGTCGAGCACGTGATTTATTATTTGAGCCGAGGCTTGATAGGCCCTGAACTCCGCTATTCTCCAGTTGAGAAGTTGGCCTTGGCAGCAGTCCATGCTGTCCAGAGGCTCCGTCATTACATTTTGCTACGCAACACTTTTGTCTTAGCGGCAGTCAATCCATTCCAATTTGTCCTCAGTAGGCGAGTGATTGGGGGAAAATATAATAGATGGATAGTCATTTTACAAGAATTCGACCTCGAGTTCTTGTCTGCCAAGTCTAAGAAATCTATGGTCTTCGCGGAGCTAATTTCTGAGCTTCCTTGTGGAGAGGATGTTGTTTATGAGGAAAGTTTACCCGACGAACATATATTCCTCATCTCTTCACAAGACCCTTGGTATGGAGATATCATTGTTTATCTCCAGACTTCGAAGTTTCCCTCTACTTCCTCCAAGGATGAACGCCGCAAGTTACGTCACCTGGCTAAAAACTATGTTATCATTGGTGACACTTTATACCGTCGAGGGGTTGATTCAATTCTTCGACGTTGTTTAACCTTAGAGGAAGCAGAGTCTGTTCTTAATGATTGCCACAGTGGAGCTTGTGGTGGTCATCTATCCGGGCTTGCTACAGCCCAGCGCATCTTACGTGCCGGCTACTTTTGGCCTTCACTCTTTAAGGACTGTGTGGAAGCGGTAAAACGCTGTCACCCATGTCAAATTTTTACTCGCAAGATGCGCGCACATCCAGCTCCCCTTTTTCCCGTTGTCACCGTCGGTCCCTTTACTAAGTGGGGTATTGATTTTACGACTTGTAATCCGCCTTCAGCGGCAAATCACAAGTACATTATCGTGGCTGTAGACTACTTCACGAAGTGGGCTGAAGCCATGCCTACTTATAAGAACGACAGTGACACGGCAGCTTTGTTTCTTTTCAATCAAGTTATCTCAAGATTCGGTATCCCAAGAGAGATTGTCACTGACCATGGCAGTCATTTCCAAAATCAGCTAATGTCCGAATTGGCTTTTAAATTAGGTTTCCGTCAAGAGCATTCGTCTCCTTACTATCCTCAGGCCAATGGACAGGTCGAGGCGGTCAATAAAACTCTTAAGACGATACTCCAATGGACAATCGATAAAAATCGGTCCAATTGGCACATTATGTTGTATCCGGCTCTTTGGGCATACCGAACCTCCGTTAAAACGGCTACTGGTTTTACTCCTTTTCAGTTAGTTTACGGGGTGGAATCTATCTTTCCGGTTGAATGTGAAATTCCATCTCTGAAATTGGCTGTCGAGCTTCTTCCTGAGACTTCGAGTCTCGAGGAGCGCCTAGTTCACCTGGAACATCTCGATGAGCAGCGTCGAGATGCCGCCACGACGAATGAGGCCCATAAGAAAAGGGTCAAAACTCAGTACGATAAGTCTGTCCGACCTCGTGTCTTTTCTGAAGGTGACCTTGTCTTGGTCTATGACCAAGATAAGGACGCCTTGGGGGCAGGCAAATTCAAGCCTATGTGGTACGGTCCTTTCATTATCAAACGAGTCTTAGAAAAAGGATCGTATGAGTTAATTGATTTCGAAGGAAACAAGCTGGCGGAGCCCCGAAATGGGCTCTATTTAAAGAAGTATTTTGCTTAGTTTTACCAGGCAATGGCTTCTTTTGTATTTTATGTATATTTGTACATATCTTATCGAGCGTTTTTCTGATATCAGCACTTTTGGTCTGCTTTGGCAGGTGTTGATGGATGATTTGGTTTATTTTGGATTCGCCGATGGTGCTAGTCGGCACACTCGGAATCTTGCTTCCGCAGCTTGGGTACTTTATTACCCAACTGGTCAGTTGATGACATCGAGAGGCGTGTGTATCGGTCCTGCTTCAAACAATATGGCCGAGTATACAGCTGTTATCAATTTATTATCCGAGGCAATCTCTTATGGGATCGACTCGTTGGTAGTGTATCTTGATTCTCAATTGATAGTGTCTCAGTTAAATAACATTTATCGGGTTAGAGATCCATCATTATATCGCCAATATTTAAGGGTGAGGTTGTTGCAAAGATCATTTATTTACATTAATTATTTGCACATTCCAAGATCTCAAAATTGGTTAGCTGATTCTATCGCTAATCAAGCATTAGACTGGCATATCAATCATTCATCATCATAAAATCATGCATCAAAAAGTCAAACTGTATATATATATATATCGCAAAGCGTCTCGAGTGTACATATGTGTGTCCAAAAATATACAAAATTGGGACTCAAATGCCCATAATCATGTCAGGCATATCTAATGCCTCGGCTCTGGATGAGCAGCTAAATAACTAACTATAGCATTGGCCACGCGCCGAAAAACGCGAACCCAGTCACGTGGCATCCCAACCACATGACGCTGCATATCTGGAGGAAGGTCCTCTATCTCGGCCATCGGTACTTGATAGCTCAATCTCGCCAAGTGTCGCTGGACGTTGGCGAGGGTCCTTTCCGCATCCGCAGCCGCCTCTTCGGCTCCTCGGCCACGCCGTCCGTGCCGTGGGAATCCATCTGGTCGCATAGGCCCAATGTCTGGAACATGATCATCATATCAGTCATTTGAATCTCATCAAAAAAAAAAATATATATATATTTTTCAAAGTTCATCATTATGCTTGAAAAATCCTAAAAATCATAAAAATCAAAAAATCTTACCGATCTCGCCCCATGCTGCGTCTGGTGGTAACACTAGGTCAGGATCTCCTCGGAAATCCAATCCAGCATAGGGGTAGTCGTCTATGGCGATGATCTGTTGCTCCCACCAAGCAAAAAAGTCGTCGTCGAATGCATTCCTGGGCACTTCCCCACCCCCCAGACGTTTCATCAAGTCAGCCCACCGGCCCATACGTGGATCACATGGACTACTGATGGGAACTGCTACCCTGGGGCGGAGTGCGGGAACCTTCTCGAAGAAAAACGTGCATAAAATGGTTCCGTACCCAAAGTTCTTGGTCTGTCCCTTCCTGATAGAAGCAAGCTGCTCCTTCATGTTGGCAAGTAGAGGAGTACACCAGTCAAACACCGTGGTGAGACAGTCCACTGCTACGCTCATGTTTACCCGTGATGCCTGATGTAGCGAAGATGACCCGTTCACTCGAGCTATGGTGAACAGGATTATCCGCAGTGACAAACTCGCCACGTGTGGGATCGAGATCTGACTCCCGACCTTCCGATGACCTGGGCAGTAAAGTTGTACATAGTCGTCTACGCTGAGACTATTCCGGGTCCTGCCCCGGGAGTGGACTACCTCTCCCCTTCGGGAAAGGCCCGTGATGAAATATATATCTTCCACTTCTATCCTGAGTGGCATTTGATCAATCATAAAAGCTTCTTCCTCGACATCCCAATAATCAATAAGTCTCTCGAGCAGACGCACATTTGCTTTCATATTCGGCAACTTGAAGAATTTTAACAATCCGCATCCCCGTAAGGCATCTAATGCCTCATCATTGTCCATAACTTCATTATCTACAGCTGAGTGCTCTCTTTCACGCCATGTGAGAGTCATCCTGGAAGAAAAAATCATTTTCATCCATTAGTTTTTTGTATAAAAAATTTTCGCTGCGCACACGCGGTTTACCCTATACACAGTCGCGTGTAGGGCCGTCGTATACGCTATTTATATACATCCAACCCGCGTGTACGCCGCAGAGCAATTTTTTGCAAAAATCTAACGGTGAAACATTAATTAAACTTCCTAAAAACTATCACAATTGATTGCAAGACAAGTTTAGTGCTTACCTGGAAGTTTTCGGCAAGTTTGAACGGTTGAATAAGTCACGGGGAAAGTTTGCTCCTTTTGCTCCACAATTTGCTCTCCAAGTCAAACGGTGAAAATGGTAAGTCCAAAATTTCTTTTTATAAGTTTTGAAAATGCAAAATTTTTTTCAAAATTTTATTTTGTTTGGTTTCATGTCACTTTTAACTTGGGAGCTTGGAATGTCGAGATTGAGTTGTTTTTCAGGACATTTTGGACATTTTTCGACGGTTCGAGATGGTTCCATGACTGCTGACCCGTCATGGCAGGTATCGTGTTCTCACTGGCATATAGGTTAGGGACACCATTTTTCCGTTGCATTATGCATACTAGCCTCCATTTGACCAATACATCTGCCGTAGGGTCGACCCCATCATGTTATGGTTCGCAAGCCATTTTCACTCGCCGATTCTTTAAATCATGACATGATGGTAGAGCCATCCTTTTACATGGGCATCCTAGTTAGCACCTCACTGACATTTGTTGCCCATGCTGCTTCGTTTTGAGTAGGCTCGGGAGTCCTCCGTAGTCCCGCCATGACTTATGCGTTGAAGACTCATTCTTCTTTGCTTCTTCGCTTCGTTCTGGCCTTATACCCTAGAGGCTCCTATGTGTGTTGAGTTGTACTTCTGCATTGCATGTTGACCATTTGCACCTTTTGGCCTATAGCCGGCTTCACTTGGACTCGTGTTTAAGCCCACTTTTGACCATGACGTCTGCAAAAATCAACCTTGCATACCCTTGACCTCTGCAGCTTGACATACCCAGATCCGTGGAAGGGACATACCTCTGAGTGTCACTGACCAGTTTTTCACCTCCCTGCATTGAGCATAGGAACGTTCCTTTCCCAGGAACTAGATCATCTGTTTCACCGACACTCGTTCTTTCCACTGTACCATAGCATTCTTTTATTCTTTTTCCGGCTTATCAGAAAAAGACAAAAAAATTAAATATTCCAAAAAGAGCGGGAACAGGGACATTACTTCCATTTATTGTTGGCAGCTAGAGTTAGTCGTGTCGCCCTTGAACAAAGCACTCAAAACAAAGTCTCCTCCACATGGGTGGGATTTAGTTTGGCTTAGGTAAGCCATAACCTTGTTATCGAGTCAGTTCTCCCCCGATTGGTTATCTCTTCCAATCATATGGAGGGTTCGTTCGTGCCTCCTGCATGACGAACTTATACAGATTCATTATATGCTGCCACATAGTCACATTGAGTCGTGCTTTTGTTCAAGGGAAGTTAGCCTGAGTCGGCCTTTCTGCGGTGTCTCTTGACTCATTTTTCAGTCGGCCATCCCTGGTTGTCAGTGTCATGTCTATCATCACATCAGTTATATTGGTCCTTCACTCGTGCCGGTTTGAGAAGGTCCCCATTGACTTCTTGCTGGCGGGTCTTGTCCTTATCGACGACGACACATTGCTCTGAGGGCAGACCTAGAGACCGCACCCTGGCCCTATTTTCATTATTGATAGGTCACCTTGTGCTCAACATCGATCAGTATCATGGGTCTTTGACTGAGTGGTTTCCCTTGTGTTCGACATCAGCATACATTATCACACATTGGGATTCGTGCAGTACCTTGGTTTCCATTTGACCCTATTGGTGGATACCTCGCCTCTGTGTCAGCTTTCATTATTGGTTGGTTCAGAGGGTTTCTGCCGTGCGCTAGCCACATCTTGTGTACGCCGGAAACGTACTTCGGTTGGGTTACTACATCTTTTTCGTCCGATTCCTTCCACATTATTGGCCTACGGGTTACACTCGCGCTAGATTGATGGAGGATGCCTTAATGCCTTCCTTCTAGCGGATCTTTCCCTATCGACTCCGACTCATTGCTCTGGGGCAAAGATCTAGAGTCCATTTGGCAGTACCTTGGGGTTTGCAGTCATTAGTGGCAGATTCCTCGCTATCGACAGTGGGAAACCATCATTGTCTCCTGATTGATAGATTCTTACAGGTGTTCGACTTCAGCTCATCTATTCACACTTGTTAGATTGTACTGGGTACCTTGACGCTCATTATCATTATCGGTGAGTAGTCTCGCGTTTGTTAACGGTATACATCAATGACCGGTAATCAAACGATTTCTCACATGGTCAACTTCAGATCATTTATTCCCATGGTGTAGAAATGTACCACGGCGGTCGGTGAAGACCTCAGGTTGTATCAGCATTCATTGGTTCACTTGACAGTTGCTCCTGTTGCTGCTAGTTGATACCATTCCACCTTATATGTTGCAGTCAGTCATGGCGACATTCTATATGCTGGCACCTGAGTTTGCAGTGTAGTACCATCCTATTCCATCATGTTCAGTTGGTACCTTATGGGATCAGTCTTTGATTTCAGTGTTCCGTTGCATCTTTCAGCATCATTGACAGTTTTATATGTGATATTCAGACATGTACCTACTCATTATGATCAGATGATCCATTATGTATTTTACAGTCATTTATACTTGTATACTTAGTGGATCCGCTTGTACTTGATATGCGGACATGCTTTACTTTTCCTGAGCATGGGTATGCCCGCCTCAGACAGTGTTTCTTTCTGATCTCCTTTCGGTGGCTTGGCAGGCTGAATTCTGGTGAAGTCCTCCTCGGTTTTTCGGCAGAGTTCCTTTCCTTGTACTTACTTAATGTATTTCGGCCATCATGTTCCCCTTCTGACCTCATACATTAGGGGGCATCTGTTATAGCTCCAAATCTCACTCTTATGGTTTGTGATGCTGCACTTATGGCCTAGGGCAACCCCTCCTTCCAGACCTGGTCCAAAAATTTAAAAAACAGTGTTTTATTCCCTATACGCGACTTTGCCCTGTGTTAAACGCGTGTACACGCGGGTATGTCATACCCAACCCGCGTGTATCTATTAAAACACTTAAAAAAATATAATTTCCTCTTTTTCGGGCGGTGATCGCGGGTTTACCTGCTGGATCACCTGTTAGTGCCCGTGGCCCAACTGTTCCCAACCAACTCCTAACTAAAAAACTACTTTGGAGAGGGTATAAAAAGACATCAAAGGGAAGGCCAAGGGGAGAGAGAAAGGAGAGCAAGATTATTATGCTGAGATTTTTCCCTTAGACCAGGTCTGAAGTCCTTGGTGCATCCTGCACTTCCCCCATTTTGCATAGGAAACCCTTGTTTCCATGTGTATTGGTGATCATTCATCCTTGACATCATCATTGAGTAAGACTTGGAAGGAGCTCTTGTTGGAGGCTGGAGGCTGGAACGAATCCGGGAGGAGGCTTGCTTGGAGCCTGCTGAAGGTGTTCAGGTGATATCTTTCCGATATATGTACTTTATTTGCCTTTATATATAAAGAAACACGTCTTTGTTCCCGAATAATCTTTCTTTATGCTTATGAGATTCTTGTGTTGAATTCTTATGAAAGTGGTTACTTAAAGATTTTTTATAACTAACTTTATAGCATAAAGATGATTTATATATAAACTTCTATACATGTACTGTTGTATTCTTTGATTTGTTTGTCTTGCAGGTCAAAGAAAGAAGAAGGGAACTCCAAGAAGGGTTTGCACCCTAACGGTCTTCTCGAACGTAGGACCTTAGGTATGTACCCTAAACATTAGAATTTGCTTAAAAGTAAAAAAGATGGCTGTGTGTGTGTGTTTCTTTGTATAAGCAATTTTCAGTCTGGTAGAGTCTTAGCCCAAAGGACCCTAGGGGTACTTTCCCTTCAACCACAATGTAACCAATCCAGCAGATGGCTACATACCAAATTTCTGCTCTTGCTTATCTCGAGCAGGCGAAACGATGAACCTGTAGGCAACTCAAAATAACCACTGAAACCAAAGCTTATGATAATGAACCAGGCAACATTTATCTTTTCTAATGCTTGCAGAAGAATGCCAAAGGGATCTTGATAATCCTGAAGCACTACCTTGTTTGGAGATCCAGCTGCAAAAATATAAGTACTCGCTTCATTCTGATCTGAAAGAACAGTGGGTTGCTGATTGATAGGAAGGCACAGAGAAGTATAAGCTTCTGCCATATGAGTGTTGGCTGTAAATTCCTTGACCGTGAGAAATTTTGACATATTGTCTCTCTCAAGCTTATATTCCTCAATTTCATGGTCTAGGTCATTCTTAAACAGAAAACAATCCTCAAGATCATCAAACATGACAGCCTTATCATCTTCATGAAAGAAAATATTATCTGTTTGCTGATCTATAAAACTAATTACAAGTCTAACATCATTTTCAAAAGAGGAAGAAGTTTCACCAACACTTTCGTGACCATGGGCACACCGCCGATTTGCTTTAGCTTGGGTTGTAGCATGACCTTTCAAAAGCTGATCTATCTCCTCTTCAGACAAAGGAGATAAGACTTTCTGTTTCCCTTTGCTCAAACAAGTCTTGTCTTCTTGAAATAACATTTCAAAACATGAAAAATCTGAATGACAGTCCTGATCTTCTGAAACTTGGAAACATTGTTGATCATCTTCATATGACATGGCAATCAAACTATCCAAATTATGATTGAAAGAAGAGTTTTCACTTACTTGAACAAAGATCTCATCTTGTTGTTCATGAGCTGGCTGAATTACCTCCTCATGCAGGCTCTGTTCTGATGGCATAAGGAAATTTGGATCAAGAAATTTGTCCATGATCTCAACAACAAAACTCTCCTTTTCAGGATTCGGCACAAGGTATTCTTGGTCACCATGATCTGAATTTTGATATGCAATAGCTGAGTTGACTGCATTACATTCTAAAATTGAATCTTGGCTATCTTGCACGCTGTCTTCTTCTGTGGGCAGATCTGAAACAAGCTCTTCTCTTTCATCAATTACAGCCATATGGCCATCTTCAACCTGCTGATCTTGATTCTGCTGCAAAATATCCTGATCATCTTGATGGGTATCCACTAGGTTCTCTTCATGTTGCTGAAATGGATTCTCATACAGAGCCTCCATGATCTCAACATCCATAAAATTATCATCTTCATAATATTTCTCAAGGCTTTCAATAAAACTATAAGCATGCTTGCAACAGTCATGAACCAAGTTTAATGATGGATAAGATGCTTGATATCTTTCAATAAACAAGGCATGAAAATCCTTTAAACAGTAAATACAAGCAGGCAGGAAACTTTCATACCATGATTGGGCTTCACCTTCCAGAGTGGCCAGGAATATCTTCATCAAGCAATCTTCAGGAAAATCCACTTTCAATTTGCGAATATGCATATGAAATCTAACTAGATGAAGAGCAGCATCCTTCTTACCATCATCATTAAATATAGGCAGATTCCTTGACCAATCTACCTTGGGAATCTTATTCGGAAAACCTGGAATGTGATCTCGGCTCAAGGGAGCATATCTTCTTGCAATCCGATCCATCTTGAAAATCTCAAAGCTACTGATCTCTCTGCAGTGAAGTCACCATGAAGCACAGGTTGCTGGATTCTTCAGTGAAAGGAGTCGCCAGTGAATGATTTCAGCCTTGTCAGTGTCTGATCGTTGTCCACTATCAACAATCAGATCTGAACTTGATACATGTGCTGGGGTGAAATGCAAATGAAGTGGTCGTATTCACAAGCTCACGGAGATTGACTGAAGCAGCGTTTATGTACTTGCGCTGATGCAAAGCAAGAGCGTTTTCGAAGGCTACCTGGCGTAACTTCAGGCTCCGTCTAAGACTTATGAAACAAACACATCCATCAACCCACAAACAAGTTTGTTCTCCCCAGTATGGTCGCCAATATGTTAGCGCTTGAAATTTCACCTCAGGCTGAGAAAGGTAAACCTCAAGGCTACATCAAACCATTTAGCCTCGTAGCTAGCCCTACGGGGCAGGAGAAGGCTCTCTCCGGTCAATCTCAGTAGATCTTCAATGGGATGAGATGACCAACAAGGTAACACTGATATTAGGCTAGTAAACTAATTAAAAAGGTTGATTTGGGGTTTTTTTGGGTTTTTGGTGGCAAATTGAGGAATTGCAATTTTGGGTGCGGGGATGGGACACAGTTTCTGCAGGGGAGTCTTTGGGGCGAGGTAGGAGACCGTGTTGATGCTTTTGACTGAAGTGGATGGTCAAGAGTGAAAGAGAGAAAGCTAAAGAGAGCAAACAACGACTTTGAATTCTCTTTAGACAGTAGAAAACATCAAAATTAAACAAACTTAAAAGCAGAGCATGGCAAGCATGAATTCTTACTTTAACACTTCATTTGTTTAATATGCAGAAGTATAGAAAGGAAATGAATCACATAACAAAGCTTACAATAACATGGAGAAGCACACCATCAACACATGAGTCCACAAGAATCCCAAAGATGACTGCAAAACCCTGGTCTTCCTTGCCAAAAATTGCAGAGATACAATGAAATAATACAATGAGCTGCTGCTCCCTCAAGAGTCCAACCATGAAAATGAGCAAGAAAGTACATAATATAGATGATCTAACCTCTTTCCCTGCCTCTATGGGTCGATCTCACTATACTAGGAGCTGTTTGAACCACTTCTAAACTAAACACTACAAAATAGGCAGTCAAAACAACTTGCCTCTATAAACTTGGAAACCAGTTCATACATTCAATTTTTACCCTTTACATGAGAGAATCTTCTAGAAGAGTTAAACAAGAGTAAAAGTATCCAAAAAGTGTCACAATTACATCCAAGAGGACCACCATCAACCTCAAAAAGTCAAACTGGAGCCAAACTGCGTTTTCTGGGCTGAACTGGTCAAATCTGGCAAAA
Source organism: Pinus tabuliformis (assembly GCA_031772625.1). NCBI lineage: Eukaryota > Viridiplantae > Streptophyta > Pinopsida > Pinales > Pinaceae > Pinus > Pinus tabuliformis. The sequence continues at coordinate 1,298,477,370 of CM062807.1, forward strand.
TTTCCTCAACAGGTCGCACACATTTTCTCAACGGGTCGCGCACATTGGCAGCTCTGTTTGGAGGCCTTCCCGGTATCAGAATTGAGCAAAAGTGGGCTTGTTGGAACGGTCTATGAGTCTACTTTCCAACCCAACTGGCATTTTTGAATTTGGAGGTCATTTGCCCTATCAAACCTTAATTCTCCCAAGACTGGTTTCTGCAACTCAAAAAGGGGGCAGAAAGTCAAATTTTGCATGTATTTTGACCTTTTGGAGGCCCAAAACTCCATAAAAACTCAAGTCCATCCACAGGCATATATAGCTTTGCATGAAAAATCCAAAAATGCTGAGTTTTTGCAAAATGAAGTTGCCTTGATGAAGGGTCGCGCGCGGGGTAAGACCCGATGAGGAGGCAAAACCTGTAAATTTCCAAAAATCATCAAAATTACCCAAAATTTTCAGAATTTTTTGGGATTTGAGCTGTGGCTAGGCTAGTGGGTGCCATGATCCTTGAGTGAAGCCTCAGCCAAGATACGAAGGGGATTTGGCCTTCTTCTCCGTTTTAGTGCCTCGGTCAACCTCCTTTGAAAAACTTTCAATTTTGCCTTGCAGACATGCATCCTTGCCCAATAGTGATTTTTCATGTTTCTCAGCAGCTTCTTCTCTTGGTTGGCCTTAGCCAACAGCCTCTCTAAATGTGCATTGACCTGGATAAGCATAGACTCACGGTCAGCAGGCAAAGGATCACCGGGCCTCCTTCGGTTTAGGACTCGGTCACTACGAATCCTCCATAGCTCATCAAGAACATTCTCCTCCTCTAGCTGTTTGTTCCGCTGCTCCAGGTAGGTGATGGTCCATTGGGCACCCTCAAGTCTCCTCTGCAAAACATCATTCTCAGCCCTGAGATGCTGAATGATCTCCTTTGCCTCTCGGCTAGGAGAACTGGCCTCAAGATCAATCACCTCGGTGTCCGGAACTCCTGATGGACCCTCATGAATCATGGGCTGCTTGCCCCTCTCTGGTACCTATGCTGGTGAAGAAAGCGAGGCCCCTTCCACCTGATGTGGAGATAACACTCGCTGTGTTGACGATGAAAGCGAGACCCCTTCCACCTGCTGTGGAGATAGTACTCGCCTGGCTGCTGCAAATAAGGCCCTCGGGTCTTTCTGATAGGTAAGCTGAGGTGAAGAACTGACATGTCGAGTGACCGAAATATCGGGCTACTGAGATGGTCCTCCCTCCTCCCGAATGACCTCAGGATGTGGCTGGGATGATGCTGTGAAAATCTCACGGGAAATGAACTCCTCCCATGAGATGCCCTGCTGAGTCAACTGATGCAAAACTATGAGCTGAATCAAACCATAATGACATAAGCTCCTGTACTGCTGGGCCGGGGTCTTCTTCTGCAACATGGGCACCATCCTCTGAATGTTATGAAAGAAGAAGACCGGGATGTTCATCATCCTCACTCGGGTGAAATGCATCAAAAGGCGAATGTGATAAGAGTACACCTGTGAAAATCTGCCCTCACAAGTAAAATAGTGCATAATAAGCCTCATGATGGGAGCATACTCGCTCCGGAGAAATCTGAATGGAAAAACACCCGACACATGTCTCATGAATGATGGCCAGACATAGGGCTCAAAGTGAACAAAATCTAGCAATCTGCGTTTAGGCCACACCTCACCCACATTCGGTATCCCTGTAGCCTGTGAGATCACCTCGGGAGTCAATGTAAAATCTAGCCCTGCCAGGTTGACATGTCCATTATGCAACTGTAAAACAAAGAGGCGGGCCAACTCTCTATGGTGCTGAATCCGAGAGATCCTCTCATAAAACTGATAGCAAGACATGTACTGAAAGCAAGTCACTTCCATAGGACAGGCCTGTAATTCTGCCAAAGAAGTAGGCTCCTCCCGCTTATGATGTCCTCCCTTTCCTCCTCTACGAGGCCTCCTCTATACCTCAGCCTCTGTAGATGATGAATGGTCATCACTTTGCTCATAAGTTTCGGTTTCTGACATGGTTTTGGAGCAAAGTGGACAAACTGAACTGCTGTCTCTACCTGCAAAAAGTGTTGAACTCTATGCTGTTTCAAGGGGAAAAAGACATGAGGGGAATGTTAGGGGAGGGAAATTTTTAACCAGGAATGGGAATATATAAAAATAAGGAATTTCAAGGGAAAGTTTGCAAATCCTTATGCATTTTGGAAGACATATTTGTAATAGGGAAATCATTTACAAAGATTATTGCATATGGGAAAAACATGCATAAAAGTGAACATGGGAATATATGTATACATGTTTAATAGGGGAAAAAAGGGAAACCATGCACAAAATATGCTGACATATTTACCAACAGTTTCTGTTATTTTGCACATGCATATGGTAGAAGGGAATTAGGGTTTTGAATTTTTGTTTTTTGATTCTTTGGGAGAGGGGTAGGATTTTTTTATTTTTAGTGATTAGGGATGGGGAAAGATTTTCATTTCATTTATAAAATGACATGGGGGAAAATGAGATGTACATATGAATGTGAGCAAGAGGGAAGAGAGGGAAACAAACCAAAGGAAAAACAGCTTGAAACACCATAAACCCTAGCACAGTTTGCACATGAATATTGCAGCCATATAAGTCTTTTCATTTGCATGATTTGAGATTAAAATCATAGCATAAAGCCTTATATTCATCACCATCCTCAAAAACCATGTGTAAAGAGCCTACCTCGACCAATTTAGATGATTTAAAGGGAGATTGAGGAATTTTGTTGAAGTTTGCAGGCAAGCGGTTCAACGGGTCGCGCAGGCCTCCCAACGAGTCGCGCACCTCCCAACGGGTCGCGCCCGTAGTAATTCTAAACTGCAGAGGAGTTCTGGACGGGTCGCGCACTGCCCAACAGGTCGCGCACCTCCTTCGACGGGTTGCACACCACTCTGCTGCTCGAAATCACTGTAATTTTGCTCCTTTCTCCAATCACTCTCTCAACCCTCTCTTTCAAGCGTTGGGATGCACAATGAGAGTAAAAGGAGGGAAGTTGAACCTTTATAAACTCCATTTGAAAAAATTTCATCCATAAACCCACTTTATAAAGTTTATTTTTGACACTTTTTAAAACACTGATTCTTTGGTTTCCTTTATCCTGAATTTAACTCATTGAGTGCTTTGACTTGATTCTTTTTTCAGGTAGATCATCTAAGGGACCTTGGCAAGGGGACCAGGGTTGCATTTTGTCCACTGAAGATTTTTGAAATTTCATCACTTATTTACAAAAACCGAAAAAATGACCTTGGCTTTAAAAACAGAGTTTTTAAATCCAAGGTGAAAATTCACTATACAAGATAAAAATATCCTCCCTCTGGCTTGCTGAGCACTCATGGATTTTCATAGACATGACCTTGCAGAGACAAATGACCAAAACCCTAGACCTAGGATTTTGACATTAAGACACATCAAGACAAGCTTGAAAAAACTTAACAATTGATATGACCTGATCCAGCAAAGCCAAGAGGGGTATAATGGACCAACTCCTCCATCAGGTTTATGGCATGCCTAACGGAATGCAAGATTTGACACTGATGAGACACCTACTAATGCAAATGCAAAGAGCTTTTTGATCACTGATGGAGGGCTTTCAAGACCGACACTAACAAAAGGAATAGACCTCTTGCCCTCCAACATTGTCTAACACTTCATTTGTTGGACCACCATCGGGCTCACCCAATCAGATTCACCTTTTTGTTTCTTCTCTTGGACCACCATCGGGCTCACCAAATCAGATTCTTCAATAGGTTCTATGATGCCTGCCTCCAGTGTCTTATCTAGCTCTTGGTGAACCTTTCCCTTATATTTAGGATTCAGGCGATAAGGCCTCTGTTTAACAAGCTTTGTGTCTAGCTTCAATGCAATCTTCATAACGCTGAAATCGATGATTATGCCCTTTAAAGCCGAAAGCTTAGTGGGCAAGATATGTTGATATTCGTGAAGTAATTCAACAACTTTATCTACTGTGGCATCATCCCAATAATTTCCAATTTTCCCGAACTTTGGTTCTTCTTCAGTGCCAATGTTTACTTGCTTTGTTTTCAAAGGTGTGGAGATGTCTGAGTTTTCTATTTTTGGGCCTTCGACTTCGTGATGCCATTCTATCTCCAGAATATTAATGTTCCTTGGGTCTTATTCTTCCTCTTCAGTGGTCACGTTATAGCATTCCAATGCGTGGCGTAGCTGGGTGCTCCAGTCCAGTTGGGTCCATTCCTTTTGTGTTCTGGAGATAACCAACTTAATCTCCTGTAGCTCTTCATCAATGCTTGAAAATACATCTTCAAAACTAAAAGTCAACATGAAACCTTCCTTCAAGACATCCCACTCCGTAGTGCCATGGCGGAGTTCCGTTTCAAGATACCAGTTCATGGGGATTGTATCCAAGGTATGACAAAATATTTGCACCCATTCGGGTTGTTGTTTGGTCCCCCATGACTTAGTCCATTTTGCTAGGTGATCACGTGGATCATCCTTTCCGTTATACCTCTCAGTCATTATGGTATTTGCATGCCCAAACTGTAGCTTCATCATTCTTTTGTAAGCTCACCATCCAACAAAACTATCCTTATGCGTATCCCACCATCATGTAAGCGTAGCGTGCAACGCCAACTCGAATGCTTGGAAGCAGTGGTCCTCAAGGACTTCACACTCAAATTCATCCAAAAACAGATCTACGTCAGTTAAACCATCATAATAAGGTAATCTTCTTACCTCCGACAAAACACAGTGCATCGACTTCTTCATCATATTGCATCGCAATGTAGAAACTTCATGTAAGAGATTCTGCCAATGCTCTAATTCCTCATCTGAATCAGAGGTGCAAAAACTCTCCCGATCCCATGTAATCCACCCATCTGCCATGGGAATGATCCATTCCTGATCTCATGCTATTATCTTGTAAATTTGATTCAGTTTATCATCACATTCTTCATAATCATGAACTAGTTCAGTTTAGCATGCCCCTTCTGCGGGATCAAGTGGCACTATTACCTGCAGCGACTTTCTTTCAAACGACATTGTTCTTTTCTTCAAATTAATGACCCCATTGATGTCAATAGGCTCTAATGCCTCCTTCCTTCTCCTATTGTGTCATATTTGTACATCCTTCAATCCTATCCTGAGTTGTTCTTAAGGGGGGATGTTAGGATATTCCGACACATAGGAAATAGTTAAGTATAACTTGGTCTAGTCTAGAGTTGGGTAAAGTGTGTTTCTTTACTATGTACTTTTGTAATTTACAATCTTACGGTCATGATATATAGTGATCCGACGGTTCATTCTCTCCTCGGTATTACTGACACTTGATCCATGGCTTAACACCCGATTGGTCCATGATTTCTATTTAAAGAGAATGGAGGGTCATTTGTAGGGTAACCATTCATGAGAGAAACTTATGTAAATTTTCATTCTTTTATTAATAAATTTCCTGAAGTGGCCACGTTGGCTCAAGCCGTGGACTGTTTCCCTCTTTGAGGGTTTTAACCACGTCAACAATACTAGTGTATTGATCTCTGATCTGTTTATGAGCAGCGTCCTTTGGTGTTCTATCTAAGGATCTTACCCTGTAAATTCCGACATGGTATTAGAGCTATTTGAGGGCTACATCCATTGGTGATCCAAATCTGAAGCCAGTAAAACTGCATCCGACTGTCATTTCCTAGATCTACTATTATTGACTACTTTCGAGCCAAGATGACTGCTCTATTGTGTTAGGAGCATCTGTTCCAATGAGAAACCCCTTTCGTTTGACGCGAAAAGGTTTCCAGTAGCCCTAGCTACGTCATTTTTAAGATCTGGAGGTATACAGTGTTTATTTGTAGTTTTTAGTTATTTTCTCTCTGTTTATTTCGGTTTATTTAGCTCTTTGTTTTTTTATTACTGGATCTATACCTTTCATTTCTGGGTATGATCTCTACCCCACAAATCCATGCGATCTAAGAAAATCAAAAAAAGAAAGGAAGGATTTTTCTCATGCGTATGGTATTTTCCACCATGCCTTAGTGTGATCTTCCGAAAATCAGAAACATTGAGGAAAATATTTAGTTTCCGGCTAAAGCTAACTTCAAGCCATAAGGTTTTTTTTTTTTTTTGTATGTCCATGTTTGGTTTTGTGTTTTTTGTTTTGTAGGAAAAAAAATCTTTCTGAAGTAAGCACACACCCCAAAGCTTCAGTGACTAAAAAAAAACCCTTCCACTTTTCCAAAAATTACTAACCTTTTAATCTAGCTCACTTGGTCCAAAGCTACTTTATGAGAATAGAGGTCTTGAGATCAAGTGTTTTTTTTTGTTGAGCTAATTAGATTATGTTTGGAAGGGGGTGGATTTTTTTAAATATAACATTATCATTCATTTCCGCACATTCCCGCACTTCATCGGCATCTTCAATAACTTTTCTTGAAAAAGCCATAACTTCTTCATCCGGAAGTCATTCTCAGAGCTATGTTTTTTTAATTAGCCTAATTTTTCGAGATATTTTCATTGGAATGCTTAGTTTCAGCATTTATAGCTTCAGTTTTTGTTAAAATGGAAAGTCCATGCCAAGTTATTCTTGACAGCACCAACTACTTCCAATGGTGGTCCTACATTGTGGATTTACTTAGAAGTAAAGGTCTTTACAGAATAGCCTCAGGCAAAGAAACCAAACTAAAAGATGAAGATAAGGAAAAAAAATGGGAAAATAGGCAAGATCAAGCACGTTTATAGGGATGTCTATTTCTCTAGACCTTAGATTCCATATCGCAGAACTTGATACTCCTAATGAAGCAATGAAACAAATCACTAAAGTTTTTGGAATTAAAAATTAACTTAGAGCCCATCAACTCGAAAATGAGTCGCTTACCTTGGACCCCAATAATTTTTATTCCATTGAAGATTTTTTGTCCAAGTTCAAGACCCTTAGACTTCTTGTGGAAGGTGTTAAGGTTAAGAAAGAAGATGGTAACGTTATCTATTCCATTCTTACTAAGTTGGGACCAGCCTACTATGTGTTTGTTTCCACCTTCCATTCTACAAGAGAAGCCTTCATTTCTCAAGGACAAGACTACAAGTCCCTTCCTTTGATGCCTTTTGTGATTCTTTAATAAGAGAACAAGAAACACTCTTACATCTTGGTCTTCTTAATCTTGGAAACTCTTCTAAGAAAGCCTTAGCCACCTAGCAGCAACCAAATTCAAAGAATCGTAAGAAGCCGTATCCTAAAAAGAATGGTCCTAAACCAAACAAGGGTCCTAAGCCATTTCAGTCTCAAAATGAAAAATCATTTCAAAAAAATGATAAGGAAAATAAAAACAAAGGGAAGAAGACGAATAGACATTGCCACTTTTGTAATCGAGATAGCTACTTAAAATCCAAATGCTTTAAGAAGATGGAAGCCTTGGAAGCAGCAATGAAGAAGCATAGCATCCATTAGGAGCACTCAACAACTTCAAGTTCATCTTCAGGAATAACACTTTCTACATGTGGTTGTCAAGCATCTCGGTCTCGATATGCACTAAATGTATCTTCTTCTTCTCATTCTCATTAGTGGCTCATTGATTCTGGAGCTTCTTACCACATGGCCAAAAGCAAAGCCATGTTTTCCTCTTTAAATGATTGTAACACCAAAAATATATATGTTGTTGATGATAGATCTCTTAGTGTTGTAGGGACTAGAACTGTTCATATAGACAATGGTCAATTCAATGATGTATTATGTGTTCCAACCTTATCCTGCAACCTTCTATCTATATAAGATAACTCATTCAGGTGAAGGTAAAATCATTGAATTTTCACCTCACTATGTTGTAATTAAGGACCTAATAGATCCTAGACATATTTTAGCTACTGGCATTGTTGATGATTCTACAAGGTTGTATAAGTTTAACAACTTTGGGTCATCAAATATTCCCTCGGTATTTGTTGCTTATAATTATGAAGTGAGAAAAATTTGGCATGAGTGATTTGGTCACTTAAACAATCGCTCCCTTCAGAATCTATGTAAAGAAAATATGGTGACAGGTCTTCTAATGGTATCTTGCAGAGATGGTGTTTGTTTCGGATGTGTAATCAGAAAACATCATCAGGATAGTTTTGAAAAACGTGCCTCTTGGCATTCCTCAGCCCCTTTATAGCTTGTGCATAGTGATTTATGTGGTCCACTTCTAGTTGTTTCATTCTCTGGCTATAAGTATTTCCTAACTTTCATTGATGATTTCTCCAAATGCACTTGGGTATACTTCTTAAAACTCAAGAGTGAAGTATTTAACATGTTCTTGGCCTTTAAGGCCTTTGTTGAAAAACAATCTGGACATCAAATTCTTAAGCTAAGATCTGATAATGGTGGAGAATATGTTAACAACAAATTCATCAACTTTTGCACTGAGAATGGAATTCAAATGCAACATACTATTCCATATAATCGACAACAAAATGGTGTAGCTGAAAGGAAGAATCACACCTTAAATGAAATGGCTAATTGTATGCTTCAATCTAAAGGACTTAGTCTTAATTTTTGGGTAGAAGCAATTAATTGTGCAGATTACATAATAAATCACACTCCTACTAAGGTTTTAAAGAATATCACTCTAGAAGAAGCATGTAGATCAATTAAACTAGATGTAAGTCACTTTCGTGTTTTTAGAAGTGAAGCATGGGCCCATATTCCAGATGAGAAACATAAAGCTTTAGAACCTAAGAGTTAAAAATGTATTTTTGTTGGATATTCTGAAGATGTCAAAGGATACAGACTTATTCCACTTAATTCCAAAAATGTTATCATTAGAAGAGATGTAAAGTTTGCTGAAAATATGTTGGCCTACGAGCCTAGTTCGGCGGATGTGCCACCTCTCTCTATCCCTTCTACTTCTGAAAATATTTCTTCTTCAGATGAGGATAGGGAGGATGATGATCTTGCCCCACCTTCTCAAGATCCTCATTTAGCTCCTCAACTTCCAAAATGGGTCCGTGCTACTCGGGATGCAGCAGGTGCTCTTGCTGGTGATCCTACAGATTAGTGATATACACATTCTTAGTTCGATAGAGCCTCTTCTTTACTAGCTCAAGCTTCAGCTAATTATGATCCTGACACCTTTACAGAAGCTCCAGGCCATCCAGATTGGGACGCAACTATGAATGAAGAATATTGTTCATTATTGGCAAATGATGCATGGGATCTTCTTCCCCTTCCAAAGGGACGAAAACTGGTTAGATGCAAATGGGTTTATAGAACCAATTATGGACCAAATGGAAAAGTTGATAAACATAAAGCTCTTCTTGTTGCTACTGGTTTTTCACAAGTTGAAGGCATTGACTATACTGAAACCTTCTCCCCTATTGCCAAAATGAACTCTATCCACCTTGTTCTTTCCCTTGCTGCCTCTTTCAAATGGGAAGTCCATCAAATGGATGCTAAATCTACATTCTTGCATGGGGACTTGCATGAAAAAATATATATGGAACAACCTACTAGCTTTATACAAATAGACTCCAGCCTTGTATGTCAGCTTAAGAAATCCCTTTATGGTCTCAAGCAAGCCCCTCAGGCTTGGTATGCCAAAATGGATAGCTTTCTTTTAGAAACTGGATTTTCTAGGTGTCATTCTGACAATACTGTCTACACCAAGAAAGTGGGCAAGTCTCTTATCATTCTTGTTCTTTATGTTTATGATATTATCCTTACTGGTAGTGATCCCAACCTTATAAACCATGTGAAGTCTAGCCTTAAAAAGAAGTTTGAAATGAGAGACTTAGGACACTTGCATTATTTTCTTGGTCTTCAAGTGTTGCAATCCAAGGAAGGTATTTCCATTTCCCAATCCAAGTATGCATGTGATCTTCTACGCCATTTTCACATGGAAGACTGTAAGCCAGCCCCTTCTCCCTTTTAGTGTGGAGCCAAACTTTCAGTCACTTGTACTTTCCCTAAAGTTTATGCTACCTTATACTATTAACTTGTAGGAAAACTTTTGTATCTGACCCATACTCGGTCTGACCTTTCCTTTGTTGTTGGCTTTATTACTCGGTTTATGCAAAACCCACATGAAAGTCATTGGAAAGTAGCTAAAAGAATACTTCATTATGTTCAAGGTACAGTTCAGTTTAGGATTCATTACAGTGCAGAAGCATCTCCTCTATTGGTTGGTTTCACTAATTCTGATTGGGCTGGTGACCCTGATGATCGAAAGTCCACTGCAGGTTATGTGTTCACTCTTGGTTTAGGACCTATTACATGGTCTTGCAAGAAACAAAGTGCCATTTCTCTTTCTTCAGCAGAAGCAGAGTATCGTGGTGCCATAGAAGCTAGTAAGGAAGCCCTATGGATTCGTCAGATCCTGTCAGAGTTTGGCTTTCAGCAGCAACATCCAACTACACTTTGGTGTGATAATCAAAGTGTCACTCAACTATGTAAAGATCCAATCTAGCATTATCACAACAAACACATTAAACTGCACATGCACTTCATCAGAAAGATCATTCATGACCATGTTCTTGAAGTGCAATATTGTTCAACAGATGATCAAGTTGCAGACATCTTTACAAAGGCTCTCACAGAGGCGAAGTTTATTTAACTTCGATTTATGGTTGGAGTTCAGGAAATTGTCACTAGGGGGGATAGGCTCTAATGCCTCCTTCCTTCTCCTATTGTGTCATATTTGTACATCCTTCAATCCTATCCCAAGTTGTTCTTAAGGGGGGATGTTAGGATATTCCGACACATAGGAAATAGTTAAGTATAACTTGGTCTAGTGTAGAGTTAGGTAAAGTGTGTTTCTTTACTATGTACTTTTGTAATTTACAATCCGATGGTCACGATATGTAGTGATCCGACGGTTCATTCTCTCCTCGGTATTACCGACACTTGATCCATGGCTTAACACCCAATTGGTCCATGATCTCTATTTAAAGAGCATGGAGGGTCATTTGTAGGGTAACTGTTCATGAGAGAAGCTTATGTAAATTTTCATTCTTTTATTAATAAATTTCCTGAAGTGGCTGCATTGGCTTAGGCCATGGACTATTTCCCTCTTTGAGGGTTTTAACCACGTCAACAACACTGGTGTATTGATCTATGATCTATTTGTGAGCGGTGTCCTCTGGTGTTCTGTCTAAGGAACTTATCCTGTAAATTCCAACACAATAACCCAATTGATTCCTAGGATCACAGGGTAAGGATTACTGTCATCAAGAATTTCTATAACTTCAAATTCTGCCACTGCACTCACACCTTCAATATCCACTGTTACTCCATATAACTGTCCCATGGGGATGATTTTCTATTGGTTCGCCATCCTGAACTGAATCGGAGACCACTCCAGTGCATGTCTCCCCCACGGGGTGTTCTCTAGGGGAGCAATATCATATCACGTGGGTTCATATTGGGGGATATTTATTGAGGAAAAAAATGACATAATATATTGGGGGATATATACAGGGTAGAGGGTTTTTATATTGGTAGGTATAAAAATGGAGCACGCAAATTTCATGAAAAAATATAAAGGGGTATAAAAAATGTTAATGAAAAAATGGATACCTACAGTATGTAGTCAAAGTAGGGGTTTTAAATTTGGAAGGTGTATCAGGTTTGTATTGGTAGGGGGTTAAATAATGTAATTTTTAGAGATATTTTCCAATATTTAGTCAAATTAAGGGTATTGTTTAATATGCCACGAACGCAAGTGATATGTCAGAGGCTCATTGAGTGAATCCCTCGTGGTCGCCCCATCCCTTCCCATGTTTGTTTTGGTAAAAGATTTGCATCATACCACAGATCCAGGATGACTTGGTCCATATCATAATCACCTATCTACATTGTTAGCCTCATCTCTCATGTTGTTCGTGCCTCATGCTTATCAATCTTTCTGACTGCGCAGTGTTCATCAAGGGCCTTTTCCTTACTGCTGCATTTATTTATTAATTCCTACATGCCTTCCACAACCTTGTTATCGCGTAGCAGTTTCATGCAGGTCTCCAAAATTGTAGTGAGTATAAAAGGATCAACCTCTATAGGTGCGCGGATTTCTTGCGTCTTGTCCTGGCTTCCTGAGGTGGAGGCCTCAACGAAGCTCTTCTTAGCTTCCATAAATGTTTCCTTAGAATGATCCAAATCAAAGTTGGCTTCTTTCTCTGGAGATTTGCGGACCAATCCATCTTCTTTAGGTTGTTTACCTTTATCAGCACAATATTAATGCTCTTATCTTCTTCGCAGGGCTCAACCCTCATCATTTGTAAATTCTACGTAGGCTATGTTTTCTTCTCTTTCATCTTAGCTATTAACACCAGGGATTCTTCTATAGTATGGTTGAACTGTCTGTAGTGTTGACATGATGGGTATGTAGGATTCTATCACTCTCGTACGTAGTGCTCCGACTGTGCGCAGCCGTAGTAGATAATCTGACCATGGCCTCTACCAGTTCCTCCTCCTCGTCAGCCCAATCCTCGACCTTGATAACCTCCATGTGCTCCTCCAATGACTTGATGTGGAGGCTAAATCTCTACTTTCATATTGTACATAGGGGTCCTTTCCATTATTAGCTCATAGCTTCGATAGTGGGGCTGATCGTGGTCCACCAATTTTCAGAAATTGCAGAACAACTGTTGGGGTGTCTAAACAAACCTCTAAAGTAAATGGCAATTATCCATTGCATATTTCCTAGTAACTTGACAAATTTCACACCATAGCACAACCCCTATGCTCGGCCCTTTTGGGGCTTATGGCTTGAGGGGAAGTGGCCACCCTGCTACAATGTAATTCACGTACATGGGACAATGATCTTTATCGTGCCCATGGCCCTTGCACTTCAAACACTAGAATTTTGCATGCATGTTTGGCTTAGTCTCCTTCTCTTTCTTCAAACTTCGTAATTCTAGGTGTAGGCTTGCTAATTGTTAGTGGATCTATTGTACTCCCAGGTTTGTATCCTGAATAGGTGATGCATGTAGTCTCATCACAATCTCCAAGGCTTCTTACTGTGTATCTATCTTCTACTCTGACAGAGCAATTCTCAAATGGGTCAAAAGTGACGCGATAAACCAGTCACAATTTTGGCTATTTGTGATTTTCATGTTAGCCTATCTAATATGACACTTCAACCTTTGATCCAAGTCCCAAGGCGTCTCTTCAACATTCATCATGATCTCTTTAACTTCAATCACTGATAGTGAGTTAGATTTAGGATTACTAAACTCTTTGTTCAAAGTTGTATTAGTCTCGGCTAGTGTTGCAAGGGGATTATCAGCGCAATATTTAATGTACCACATTAGCGCATGATCTTGCAAAGTGGTAACCAACTGTGCCATCTTTATATTATCATCAGTGATATATTGCGCTATCCATACAACATTCATAAAAAACCAGAATTACTCTGGATCTTCACTTCATATGCCCTTGAAGATCAGCATCTTCATTCCGTTTGCCATATTGAAAGGTCATGGTGGTGGTGGAGGTCTGGGTGAAGGTGTATGTAGTGGAGGTGGAGGTGGAGGTGGAGTTGGAGTGGATGGATGACTTTTTCTAGGAATTCCTTGAGTGATTAGTTGAATAGCACTCTGCGGCATAGTTTGCCCAACCCCTTCGTTTTCGCTTGAAGGAGGTCCAATAAATGGACTATACTATGGCCATGATCCTTCATGATTTCTAAAGAATCTTCCACTTCACGTAGCTCCAAACATTAAGGTAATGGAATTACCCATTTTTCACATAATAACATTTTAATCTAAGTATTCAACGATATTAAATACTTACCTAGCGGTCCCTTGAAGAATATTCGCTATAGCTAACTGAGGTATCAACTGCAAATTCTGTAACAAATCCTCCTAGAATTCAATTGAGCCAATGATTGATAGCCCGCGTGATCTTTTTTTTAGAGGCTTCTAGTCATTGGACTAATTCTGGAGTCGACACTATAGGACTATCAAGCTTCCACCTTCCTTGACTGTCTGTCAATTTAGCTAACCACTCGTACAATTCAATTGGTAAGGTGCAGCATAAGATATCTTGTAGCTCTATATACAAATATCTATTCAACCAATCTTCCTTTGATAAGCGTGGATACCTGTTTTATTGCACTGCAAACTCGTGAACTTTTTGATCCAGCCACTTTCCAATTTATTTCTTGGTCAGGTTCCAATGATGTGACATCACACATCTCTTTCAAGTAGATCCCGGTCTTGGCAACAAAACCATTTGTTGGCTTAGGGTGTCCTAACCCAGGTTTAGAGTTAGTTGTGCCAACCAAAAAAACCCTACACTACCGGCCCTTTCGGAAACAACCCACATAGTGGAGGCTACAGTCTCACCCGAAGTAGTATGGGGGGATGCATGAACCAAGTTTGTTCATCCAAAGACTAGTGTGATATCTTCTAGCGCCTTAGATTTTCCTCCATGCAGATCGATAGATTTCTAGGGCTTGTTACTGTAACTCTGTTAAAAAGGCCTTCAGACCTTCAAAAAGTTCCATGATCAGTTCTTGAAGACATTTAAAAGTCGATTTACCTACTTACAGACATCAAAAAGCGATCCTAAGTTGGAGTTCACATAAATCTACTTAATTCGTCAAAAAACCTGCGAGAAATCACCAGAAACTTCACGGAAGTGCCTAAGAATTCATTGCGTACATTATTAAGATAGATTCAATATAATTGTGTATCATTTAATCATTCTCATAAAACATGTCATTCATGAATAGCATATAGCATTAATAGATATAAATAGAAATGCTTAGTAATTCTTCGGAAACCTATCTTATTTATCTTCAATTCCCTGATTACAGACTCAAACTACCCTACACACTTAGCTTTAGGGGTCCGTGCACTGAGCTGCAGACTCTACCCAGGCCTCTACGCACTCAGATGCGGAGCCTTCCTTTCTCTACCTAAGTGCAGGAAGTAGAGCCTTGCTACCTTAGCTCCTACCCAAGACTCTTCAACCCAACTCTATATCAGAAAAACATATGTCAAACTTATTCTTAGACTCTCTAAGATTCCACTAATTATAGATTTTTTTCATACATTTCCATGGTCCACAGACCATGGGTGAATCTCAAAACTGACTCAAAAATTTACGTAAAATAGGGGGCTAAGCCCCTTTGACTCTTATTCCTCTATGTGCTCTGCTTCCAGAAATCACGGAGACTTTACATCTCTTACAAAATTATATCCAAAAAATGACTAATTAATTCCATTCTACCCCTGGGGACCCCATCCCAACAATTGGTGTGAAAACATGAGGGTCAGCATTTGAGTGGCATAACGTTTTCATATAGACCCCGATTGACGCGATTGTTGTCTTGTTGGAAAGCTTTCTGTGTGTAGAATAGGATGAAAAGGTGCTTAATTTAAGAAACAAAGTTTTACCCCCAAAAAACATCATTTTATACCTCGTTTTGACAAACTAGGTTCCATCAGTAACAATGGTCCCGTGAGCCGATTCCTCCACTTTTTCCACTCCAAATGCATCGAGATGGATGACTAACAATATAATGATCCAAATCATATCATTTATAATACCTTAGAATAATATATTAATAGTCTAAGGAATGAAGGCGATATCCTTTTTTTATTAGACATTAATGCTAGAACCACAAATAATCAAACTATTATTCTTAATAATTATTCAAAATATAATCCTCTTTGACTATATGAGGGCCTTGATTTAGCTAGTATATTCAAAAGAAACTCTAAAAAACTTACCAAGAATTTATTTAGTATCTAATTGGTTAAACTTTGCAATTCTTAATAACTTATAATTTCTAATGGCATAATCAAGTGGTCAAACTCCAACTAAATGACTTGTAATCATGGGTTTAGAAGTGTTGTGGATTATGTGATATTTGATATCCTTGTTTCTAACCAAATTATAAACTTTGACCTCCTAAATGACCGTAATCACAGACCTCTAACCTTAATTCTAAACTTTTCCATGCATAATAAGCACATGCATGAGAATTGTGAGAGTCAAAACCAATTTCTTTTTTAAAAGAGTGAAATGGATCTCTTATTTAATGATTAAAATACAGATTTACATCTAATAAATTATATGGATAACATTGAAAACCTCTATCACCATCCTAGATCCATCTAACTCCATATCTATCATACATTGAGAGAGATCAAATCTCTCAAGGTGCAAAACTTATTTTTGGAGTGTAGTGTTAATTTTTAATGTAACTTGGACAAGTGGTTTCCCATAGGTTAGTCTCTATCTAGGGAAAAGTGTCCAAAATAATTATTTTCCTAAGTCTGACTTTATAAAGTGAAAGTGAATTTATAAGTGGTAAAGTAAATGTTAAATTATAAAATGAAAAGTGACTTTAGACATAAAGTACAATGTGGGTTCTTTATTTAATGTGTGAGTTAAAAAATAGAAAGTGAGAATTAAATTCACATTTATTCTCATCCCTTGATCTAAATGAATCTGAGCCATTAGATCTTAGGTTGCCCAAAAGTCATTTAGGGAAACAAAAGGTGGAAAAGAAAAGAATAAGAAGAATGGAGAAAGGAGGCTGAGAGCTGAAGAAAAGTTCTCAAGGAGAAATTTGTTGCAGCAAGCTGGAGTGATTTATGGGCAATGTTGGGCATAGAAAGCAAGGCATAGAAGATAGAAGAAGGTACAATACAAACAACATTTAATGTTTTGAGTTGGATGCCATTCAAGAGAAGTTTTTGAGAAAAAAATTGGAAAATTTGTACAGTCCATACAACGGTATGGAAATCCATACAGTTCATACATAATCCGTACAATATAGTATGTATCTATCTGTACATTACATATTGTCAGCTTCAAGTGGGCATGGAAATTGAGACAAAGTGGGCACGGTTTTCAAGGAGTTTTGGGCTGAAGAGATAAGTTGTATTTTGTTGTTTTGTTTTGTCTGCAAATGTATTTTTCTTGAACTTGAAAGATGAATAAATTTGAAGAGCTATCTAAAAGGTTTTCCTCGGAGAATATTGAAGGGGTTTTGCCTAGGTCTAAGTTGACCAAAAATCTGTGTTTATTTTATGTTTTTTGCTGATCTGTTTATGTCCATATTTATTTTCAGCTTGTGTTGACAGTCCCATGTGATTTAATCTGAAAATTTCATTTCTAGAACTCTATATGTTGAATGTACATTTATGGGAAAGGGAATTTAACTGAATGGGAGTGATAAGGTGAAATTGAAACCGGGTTGGGATTACAAGAAAATTTTTAGTCATAAAATTTCAACATGGTATCAAAGCTACAGGCTGAAAATTGTAGTTTGAATAGTCGATAGTACTTTGGGACATCAAATAGTGGTTTGGACAACAAACTGAATATTTGGATAGCAAACTCAGTTTGGACAACAAACTGATATTTTGGGACAGCAAGGTGAAATTTCACATAGACTAAACTTTTGGGATAGCAAAGTGTGCCGAAAAGTCCATTTCTCCATTTTCTTGGTTTTGTAAATTTTGGAGAGCAGTCATGGCCATGTTCTTAAGGATAGAGGAAAAACTAGATGGGATATCCAATCATGTAATTTGGAAGGACAACATTCAGACAAGTGTTTGAGGAGGCAACTGTTTGTGACACACTGCAGCAAGCAATTATGCCTCCTACTACTGCAGATGAACTTGCTGAATTAACAGAAAATAATGCAAAGGTAAAAGGGATTTTGATGGAGAATCTAAAGGATCATGTGGTTCCTCAGGTGAGAGTAAACACTTATGCATATCAAATGTGGAAAACTCTAACCACTCTGTATCAAAGTACCAATGAGAGCAGGAAGATGGTACTCAAAGAAAAATTAAAGAACATCAGGATGACAAAGGTTGAAAGTGCATTTCATTATCTTGGCAGGGTCAAACAGGTACGTGATGATTTGACTACTATTGGTGATGCAGTTACACCCACAAAGTTAGTTAGGATAGTTGTAGCAAGACTTCCTAAGTATTTGGAGGTCTTTGGAGATGATGTTACCTCTAGGGAGAATCTTCCCAAATGGGATAGATTCTGGGATGATTGTGTGCAACATGAGATATAGAAGATTGGCAACGGTGGGGTGAAGATAGCAAGTGAGGAGGATGTAGCCTTGACATCTAGGGGGGAAAACAAATGGAAGGCCAAGAAAAGGGCTTCATCATATGGGGCTAAGAGAAAGGAGAAGGAGAAGAAAAAAGATACATATATGTCCAAAGTCAAATGTTGGGCATGTCAGAAGATGGGACACTATGCTACTATGTGTCCTGAGAGGAAGAACAAGGGGAACAAGGGTACTACAACTTCAATAGTGGTGGAGTAGTTTGCTTCATAGTTTGACAAGGACTTTGCATTTATTACTTCTACATATAGGAGGAGTATATCATATGATGTGTGGTACATAGATAGCAGGGGTTCCCGCCATATGATAGGTGCACGAGAGTTCTTTTCAAAGCTTGTAGAGAGGGAACTTGATATTGAGATTTTACTAGGAGATGACCGCACTGTGAGAGATGTTGGTGTGGGGACTGTGACCTTTCACAGGGATTATTTTCCTCCTTTGAAGGTCATGGATGTTTTGTATGTTCTGGGGATGAAGAAGAACTTGATTTCAATGTCTGCTACAAAGGAGAAGGGGTTTGATGTCACTTTATCAGGAGGGCGGGCATTGATGCATCCCAGGGAAGATTCCATCACTTTGGCCAAAGTGATTGGAGTCCGATATGGGAAACTATACAGGTTCAGTTCTCAGTTGGTAGGAGCATTGGTGAGTAGCACATCTACTAGCACTCACACTCGTACCACTAGCATTAGATACTTGTGCGAGTTATGGCACCAAAAGATGGTGCTTATGCATCATGGAGCTTTGAGAGTACCAAGGGAGATCAATATTGGAGTTCCTAGTTTCAGTGTCAAGCATTATGAGGTCTGTAGAGGGTGTGCTTTGGGCAAGTACACCAAGTTACCATTCCCAGTAAGAAACAACATATCTACACATATACTAGACTTGATTCATATTGATGTTACTAGTCGTGTGTCTCATGTGTCTTTAGGTGGTTATGAGTACTATGTTATATTCATTGATGACTACTCTATGAGGACTTGGATATATTTCCTTAAGAACAAGGGTGAGGTCTTTAGTTGCTTTAAAGAGTTCAAATCTCTTGTGGAAAAGAAGACAGATAAGAAGATTTAGGTCTTGAAGTCAGACAATGGTTGTGAGTACACCAATGGTGGATTTTCTAACTTATATGAATAGGAGGGCACTAGGAGAGATGTCACAGTTCCTTACAACCCTGAAAAAATGGGTGTCTGAAAGGAAGAACATAGCTACTATTGGGGCTACTAGAGAAATGATTCATGATCAGGGGTTGCCTTTATTTTTGTGGGTTGAGGCATGCAATACTGTCTTTTATCTTCAGAACATGAGTCCTCATAGAGTATTGGGGAATATGACTTCAGAGAAGGCTTTCACTGTAGAGAAGCCTCATGTGGGACATCTTCAGATCTTTATCTCTCACATATTCTTATGTCCCAAAGGAGCAGAGGACGAAGCTGGAACCCATGGTAGAGAAGGGTATCTTTATGGGTTACAACGAGACTTCTAAGTCCTATCACATCTTCATTCCTTCTAAATGGAGAGTGGATGATTAGGAGGGATGTGAAGTTCGAGAAGGAGAGGGCCTATCGGATATCACAAGATTATGATGAGAGGGAGTCACAGGCTTCTCCTTAATAGGGAGATTAGGTACAGGGAGCTGGAACTCAAGGTTCTAGATCGACTAGTACGGGAGGTACTTCAATGTCAGTGACATCTGGGGCACCAGTGGCGACTTCACCGAGCACTTCTTTATGGAGTCCACTGGTACAAAGTTCACATGGCACTTCAGCTGACATAGGCATAGGTGCCGGTATAGGTTCTTCGAGGATGGTTGTTGGTACAGGCACACCAAAGTCAGTTGGTAGACCTTTAGGTTCACTAGACTACAATGTATAGGATGAGGTTCCCTATGGAGAAACTTCTTCAGGGAATAGTAGGCCCAAGTGGCTTCAATACATCATGAAAGAAGCAGAGTTTGTTGGTCCTCCGAAGAGGGTCAATAGGGAGAGTGTGCCACCTAAGTGGTTTTACAGTTATGTAGCCAAGTGTTGTAGCAGCTACAACCACCCTCCAAAACTTTTCCTTAGCCTGCTTTTGAGCCTCCCTACCAACATTTCATAGCACATTGTCTTGCTTCGTCAAGTACTCAAGCTTCAGTGTTTTCCTCGCACAAAGACAGACTGTCGATCACAACTGATCCATTCCCCTCACAGGTTGTTCACCTGGACTTGGTCCAACTGTAGGCTTAGCAACTTCCCCTTGAAAATTGTGCATTTCTGGGGAGAAGATAGCCTTCCCTCCAAAAATTGCACAATCCTCTCTGGCAGCCTACTGGGCTCCAAGATTATGCAATCCTGCCAGCCAAAACTCCTCACAGGATTTGCCCAAATTTCCCCAGTAGAGCTGTTCAGCCTAGGATTTGCACAAGTATATGTAGCAGTCAGCTGCTCTGCCCAAAAATTGTGCAATCCTCCTAGGTAGTCGGCCCAACTCCCAGCCAGGAATGCGCATTCTTCCTAAGCAATTGAGCAACTGCATGCATGAACAATCTGGTTGACCAGTTCCACCCGAGACTGAGGAAACTTGACTTGTATGCATGCATGACTTGCTCTTCCTGGAATAGTGATATAAACATGCAAAAGACATCCCATGATTCAGGGAACTATTTTTAGCAGTCAGGGGTTACATGCAAAGTTGTTTTAGAAGTTTCCCTCCAAGTGTCACTTTTTCCTAGATTTGTGGCATGCGAATCATGAGACCAAACTTATTTATTCGACGCATGAGAGCTCATTCATTCACATCGATCTTTGAGCTCTGACAACCCACAACACATCCAGGACTCTTTGACACATCTGGCTCAGTTATTCACGAGTAAGTGGCCTCAACTTGTCTTTTTCAGCATTTTTGTCGCTTTTTATGTATTCGCTTGTCTAAGTGTTGTTTTCTTGGTTTCTTTGAATGCTTGCTATCGTTTACATGTATACTATCTTTTCCTAGCTCTATTTTAGTTTTTGTTCCTATCTCATTGCTGTCGCATGAATGAAATTGTTTTTAATGGACGTTCGCCCAACCTGCGAACTACCTCACCCACATCCATGTTCATCTATTTGTTGAATATTTCATTCATGTTCTGCTTACACTTTTAATCACTTCTTCTATCACTTAGTGTCACCTTGCATTTACTAGCTTAGTTTCTTTCAGTTGCCCATCGGCGAGTAGGGCCAACCTTGTCCCGGGCTCTACCTTCACCAAGGCTGCATTGTGCAATCTAGGGAAGGAAAGCTCACCTTCCTCTCCAGAAATGCACATTCCTGCCCAACACTGCCCACCAGGACTATGTTGCACATTTCTGGAGAACAGT
This sequence comes from Pinus tabuliformis, assembly GCA_031772625.1. NCBI lineage: Eukaryota > Viridiplantae > Streptophyta > Pinopsida > Pinales > Pinaceae > Pinus > Pinus tabuliformis. The sequence continues at coordinate 1,298,498,762 of CM062807.1, forward strand.
GGCTACTTGGCCCAAGAAATTGCACAAATTTGCCACTAGGCCAACAGTTCTTTCCAGTTGGAATTGTGCATTGTGCAATCCCAGCAGCCAGTTGCCTGACTGGATTGCGCATTTCGCAAATCCAGTAGCTAGTCCTACCTCCCAGAAAACCCAAATTTCCTTTTGCATAGTTCTGACAGCCAGCCTGCCAGTAAAATTTTCGCAATATTTCTCATCAATTTCCCAGGTATGTGTTCTGTCCTTCCCTGGATTTGCTTTGTTTCCACTGACATATTTCTTTCCATGCATGTTGCCTGTTTCCAGATCTTTCAGGTGTTAATCTATCTCAATGGCCTCCAAGAGAAAAAGTTCATAGGACACTGATGGAGTTACAGCTGGAGCAGTAGTTGAGCAGGTGTCCTCTAGTTTGCCGATCTATGAAGATACAAAGTTTTATCTAGACAAGGACATCAAACTGAAGTGGAATGAGGTTAATGAAGAATTCGCAGGCACTTTTGGGGAAGGCCTCGAAGACCATCATGTGTATGTGAACATTCACAAGTCCAGCTTGTACCGAATTTCATGCAGATACCCTTCGTTCCCATGCGCGGACATGATTCACTTGATTTTCTCTCACACTAATCCCGAGACAATGACCTTGAGTAGTGTTAGTGGGTCGAAGCTTGCAACCCTCTAGGCACGAGATTATGATGAGATGTATCAGATTTCAGAGCCCATGACTATCTCGAGTCCTCCATTCAGCTTGCCCAACAACAGAGGTAACTGCAAAGACATTCTGAAGGATTGGGTAAAGGAGCTAGCTCATTTGAGGATGACACCCAACTAGATCCACAAGACAAATATATTAAGGAAGGTGTACCAATACTTGGTCATATTCACATGTCGACTAAGTGGTCAAGTGAGCACTAAAACCTTTCCTCAAAGTTGGGTGATCGCATTGGACCAACTGGCTAGAGAAGGAAGACCGTGAAACTGGTTCGGTATATTGGCTCATCAGCTAAAGGAACAAGTCATGAAGTCTTGACAATCACTTGAGGGTATGCATGCAAATATTTACAATTCCTCCTACATCGTAGATGCAATTTGTGCCCGACATGAGTTCCCGGGCTTGGAGTGGGCATGGTCATTGGCAGAGACTGTTGTGAACACATATTTTAAGTTTTTATCTGAATGCAGCTTCAGGGGAGTAATCATATGGCTATTCGACCATTTTTTCACCCCAATATACAGGATTTTATTCGAATAGCATCCACCCTGCATATCGAAGGAAGCAATGCAAGCATTTTTAGGCATTGAAAATTGGTATGCCTCACCATCCGGCACTTTCATCCGAATGTTCAGTGCGGAGAAGTGTTATAGACATTTTTGTGCCTTACAGCATTGAGCATGAAATGTCCATAATCTAAGGGATCCAAAGTCCCTAAACCTGTTGTTCCTACCCCTAGAGGAACAAGGCTAACTAACCACAGCAATTCACAGAAGTTCTCCACCTGAAACAGCTCAAAAACAAGTCAATTCAGGATCATGTCAACTTCTCCACTGAGCATCTGCGTTGAATGTCAACTCCAACAAAGGCTACCTGTGCTGAGCGAGTTTGGACAAGTGGCAGGCTCATTCCTCAAGGTGTCAATGCCCAGGAAGCTTCCAAAATGACACTTGCCTCAGGGAATTCGACTGGTGATGAGTAAGAGGTTCCAAATCTCCAAGTGGAAGCAAGAACCTCCAAGTGGACTCAAGAACTGATAGAGGGAGAGGACACTAGTCAGATCTCAAGCTGACTCATCCTCTCTCCAAAATAACTATATATAGATCTCTCCTCCATGAGATCTAGGGGCTGGAATTTTGTTATTGCAAAGAATTGCTGTTGGTTTGAGACTGGAATCATTGGGTGCTTAATGCTTTGAAGGGAGGTGAAGATAGGAATTCCATTCTGCTGGGAAGGAGATGCTGGATTGGAGCCCTCTGGGTTGTATCTCTTCCTGAACCTTGTTATTTATCAATAAAGCTATCTTGGTTTTCTCCTATATACTGATGTATCTTTGATGTATGATTGCATTAGTGTATTGATTTATTTCTAATCCTGAATCATTTATGAATATGAATATCTGCCTTTGTGTTGTGTTCTTCTCTTGTCTCAAGTAGTTGTTCTCTTGTTGCAAGTAGCTGTTCTCTTGTGATCTCGCAGGAATCAAGTAGTTGTTCTCTTGGATGAGCGAGGAGGCAAGTAGCTATGAACACCCAAAGGAGAAGAGGATCTAGATCGAGGGACAAACGGAAGACACCGGTAAGTCCATTGATCTCTCCTCTTTCACATTTCATAAAGGAAGAAACCAGAACAGCTGTCTCTGTTTGTTGCTAAGGCACTGTCACACCTTAGGTGGATAGGATCGTCCTGCATAGGAATTTTTCCCCACAACAAATTGGCGACTCTGCTGGGGAGATTTGTTTTAGTCATTTTATTTGTGTTTACATCATTGTTTACCTCATAGACTTAACAACAACAATCGAACTGCTTCTGCAAAGTAGACTGTTGCTGCCTTGATCCTTCAATGGATTTTGTCTATGATCTGAACAATGGACTCACAAATGACTTGATGATCCTTTTTGATAGATCTTAGTACCCTCTCAAAGCATCCCTCTGATTATACCTTGCTTGTGTTTCTGATTTGGCCTGAAACAGTTGATTTTTGAGCATTTTATGACCCAGAACCCAGAGGAAACGAGAGTTTCTTCTTCAGCGCAACTGCTGTGAAGGCAGTCTGCATTTCAACGCAGGTCCTGTGAAGGCTACCTGCACTGAATGTCAACTCCACAGTGTTGGATTTGCGCTGAACCAGTTTAGCCTTGTGCAGCTGGGGTTCTCTGCTGTCTGTTGCCCTGTTTTGATCTCTGTTTTTTGCAGCCTTTAACCAGCATAGGTACCAGTCTGATAACTCCTTTTCTTTGCTTAAATTCTGCCTCCTTTTGTACAAAAGACTGTGAGTGTTTTTATGTGTTTTTACGTCATTTACAGTTTTCCTTTGCATGAGTGAAATAATCATCCTGTAGCCCTTGATTCAGATCTGATTGACTGTGATCTTAGGAGAGAGTTCATTCGCTGTTTACAGTTGATTATACATTTGCTTTTGCTTATTGGTTTGAGTTTGTCTCTTTTAAGTGTCAAAACAAGCTGTTCATTTCGAAAATCACAAAAGTGATTGTAATCTCTTCTACCCTTGTTGATTTCGAAAAAGTAAACTTGTTTGTATTTATCATTTAAAAGCAAATTCAAAGTTGTACAAAAAGCTTTCTTTGTAGGCATCAATACTAAGAAAGCGGAAAACAAACACCTGCATTGTGCATTTGCATTTTGATAAGTTTGCATGCTTGATTTAGGAACAGTGCATTAGAGTGTGCTGATTTCTCTTTGAGAAAAGATGGTGTCTTTCTTTTCCCTTAGTAGCTAGGATTTTTCAAAGTTGAAAAGATTATAAAGCTTGCTTATCATATTAGACTGCATTTAGGAATTGTACCATACATCTCGTGGTGAATCTTGAAAGGCAAACTTCTAAAAAGATCAACTTAAAATAAACTGAATGAACCTAACAACGCTTTGCAACATAACGCACAACATAGAGGTCTAGGCTAGAGACGTGTTCCGGCGTCGTTAAGCCTAGTGACTGTCGATCTCGTGGAAGGTGGGTGATTCCTCCTGAGGGACGATAGCGCTAGTATGGATTGTGCTCCCACGTACTGTCGCGTATATATTGGGAGACCCCTATAGGCATATATCCTTTATCCTTAGGAAGCCGTGTCGGCCGCCCTACTGATCGTAATGCAGTGAACACAGCATTCACGAAGATCGACCGCCCGTACCTTAAAAAGTATTCTGCGGTTTTGCGAAAAGTTTGGCACACCCTCTACCTAGATCTCCAGAGCAGTTTCTTTTGGCCTTTTGCAGACTCTATAACAGAAAAAGTCCATCCGAGCATTTGTCACTTCGGGCTCGTTAAAGCATCGAAGGAGACTAGAGTCATCTTTAGCTTTTTCTCGACTCTTTAAAAGTGAAAAAGCAAGTTGTGTCTAAAGCGTCGTTAACAATTTATTTTAAACGGAACAATCACCCATTATTCCCGCGTTGATCTTTAGGTTGAAAATATGGAGCACACCAACCAAGGAATTCCCCTTGGTGGAAATCCTAGTCCCTTCTCCTCTTGGGGAGATGTTGGTGCGCCCCACATGGCCACATTGTCGCTTCCAGGATTGACAATTGGCCTACCAGTCTGGCTCTTTTCAACCAATGTCGTTCAGAATACCACAATTCCTGAACAGTCGAGTCAACAGTTAGACTAGACAAGAGTTACCCACCAGCCTTCAACTTCATCTTCCTCTCCTCCTTCCTCTTCGCTTGACGGAACCGGTAAATCAAAAAACCGAGTTCCTAAGGAGAAGAAGGAGAAGAAGAAGAAAGAGAAGAAGAAGAAGGAGCCAAAGGCGTTTGGGGGCAAACAAGTGTCATTTGACAAGAATCCACACACAGCACTCGTAAGGACTAAGTCACCATGCGTCATATGCAAGGGAGACCACTTCCACCGAGATTGTCCCTGTATCCCTCGGATACTAAGAGACTGGTCCCCCCGTTTGTTGTCGACTGCTCACCGTCAACTAGTGGGAGTGAAGCCCTAGGACAGAGTGGGAAAGATAAATTTCCCTGCAGACTGTGTGAAGGCGATCACGCCATCCACCGTTGTCCCTTCTTAGACGAGGCAAAAAGAGTTCTGGAAGATCGCCCGATTTTACGAGCGCATCTTCCTCCTGGATATCAAAAACTCTTGCCAAGTCCCTCGCTAGTTGAGAACCCGGCTAACCCGCCCAGGTGGTCAGCCGAAGCACCTGTCATTGAAGATGAACCGTCTGAATCCATACCTGACGAAATTCTAAAGGTTGAAACGGCAGTTGACCCAGTTTTGCCTTCAAAGGCTCTATCTTCGAATGACATCATCACAGAGGAGAATAAAGACGACATCGTCCAAATTCTCTTCATCAGCACTGACTCTGATAATCAAGGGGGCAATGCCACCATTCCTTTATCGCAGGAAGGAAGTTCATCAGAGCGATATCCGGCCGTATATTCGGTCCCACCACCAAGCAACCTGGTTGTGTCCTTTGACTGGAACCAACTAGGCAGACCCCGCTTGCCAGCTAGCATACCATTCAGAATTATTGTCCAAATATACAAAATGGTAATGGCTGGTACAGTTATTGATGAAGGGGCATCTGTGAGTATCCTTTCCTCTATTGCTTGGAAAGCGCTTGGTTCGCCAGCGCTTTTGCCTGAAATGAGAAATCTATCAGGCTTTGATAAGGGAACCAGTCGCCCTTTAGGGATCCTCCCCAATGTGCCCATAACATTGAAAGGGAAGACCGTTCAAATGAACGTGATGGTCGTTCAAGGACCCTTGGATTATAACCTACTTCTTGGACGAGACTACATATATTGCATGGGAGCCATCGTCTCATCACTCTTTAGAGTAATGTGTTTTCCGCATGAAGGAAGAATGGTCAAGCTCGTGGAGCAAATTTCATTCCCCGGATCACGCATCGCAAGTAGTCATATACCATCCCTAAATGGTCCATTCACGCAAGAAGTGTCTCAACCCACGGTCCGTCCTCCTGATGAGCGCGAGTAATCCGGGAAGATATGACTGGAACCCAGGGGGCATGCGTCTTGGCCTGCTTCGGCAGGGAAACTTTGGGTATAAGGTAGGTTTCCGCGGGAGAATATGACTAGTCCGTACCCCATCCGTCTAGGAAAGAGGGTTGTTCTAGAATAAGATTCTTTTGTCAAAGTTATGTGAGGTGGCGGGATTACGTCACTCACCTCTGTCTATTTCGGTAGACATTGCCGAAGAAGTGTTTTGTTTGAAAGATTAACGAGACAATCTTTGGGTAACCTGAAAGAGGTAAGCCTCTCTCATTAAAACAAATGTTTTGGCAGAAGAGAAGTAGAGGTAACCTTGAAATTCTGTTTTATACCTGGGGGCATGCAAACCTTTTGGAGTGCAAGCAAGGGGCGACTATTTATTTTTTAAATTTTTAGGTCCTCCCTTTAAACCTGTAGGTCTAACCCTTTAAACTCGTAGGATTAGTCGTTTCCAAACTTGCATAAAGAAAGGATGCGGAGCAAAGCGTAGTGAGATGAAGCTCCATAAAAAATAGCGATCTCCAATGAGACACTCTTATCATATGACTGGTATAAATGAGCAGTTTTAGCATAAAGTTCATGCTCGTTAAAAAATAAACGCAAGATCCGAGCAGTTTTAGCGCATAGTTCATGCTCGTTAAAAAATAAACATAAGTTTGAGCAGTGTTTTGGCGCATTCAAGCTCGTTAAAAAATGAACCCATCCTGGTAAATAACCATTGTGTATGTAACCTTATCTGCCATAAAAGCCTTGGTCGTGTTTGCACCATCACCTCCACTTTTCATTTGGCCGATCGTTCACCTCCATCTGATTGTTTACCCATTTTGAGGAACAACTGCGAAGAGTGATTTCACCTAGCCATCCTTGTGACACTGCCGTGATTGGAAAATTCCAACCTGTACCTGGAATCAGCTGCTAACCCTGTTTATCACTCGTTCCTCAAAAGATGAGTCTTCTTTAAGCTCTTTTCAACTGACTCATAAAATATGAAAAGATTGCCGAGTTTTGGCCTTCCAGCTCGTTAAAGCGACCGAAAGTGCTATCCCTCCTCTAGATTTTAATCTTTTTGGACCTGAGGGATTATTGCACAAAAAGATCGAGCGCTTGTTTTGTTCGGCTCGTTAAAATGATCGAAAACTCATCCCTTCTGTATTGTTTTATACTTTTTCAGACTTAAGGGATTAGATGACGAAAAAGGAATTTTGGAGTTAACTTTATGTACCTTTTCAGACTCTCTAAAAATGAAAATGACCGAGTTATCCTTGTCGTTAGACTCGTTAAAATCATTAAATAGCGACAAACTTGTCTTTAGACGAGAACGAGTTTCACTATCGCTAGGCTCGTTAAAACATAGCGATGGGCTTGCCCGAAGGGCAGGTTATAGAACAAGCATATGTTATCCTCCTCAAGCTTGACAAAAATAAAGAGGTACTGGTCAGCAATGACTGGGGAAAAATTGGGAGAAACGAAAGAAAACTTTGATGGTAGCAAGTCGCTCTTGAACATGACACTTTTCCTCCGTACCACAATCGGGTTGGGTTGTTTCATTCACCGGTCACATCACCATGGTCTCGCCATACCATCCATAATTGGGGTAATGCTACCGATCCATCGCATCAGTGTCGCCATATGTTCAAGAGAAGTCGTTCAGAAAGAGTCAACCGGGTCCCATCCACTGCCATACATTATCCTTCATCCATTCATCACCGCCACCCTGAATCATATGTCACAGATCGTTTTCACCTCCATCAAAATCATTAGCTTCGTTCCGTGTCACTGATGTGGGATTCATTAAGGCCCTCCTTTGACGGATCGCTTCTTGTCGACATCAGCTCATTATCCAAGAAGTTGATCTAGGAACACCCCCTCAGTACTTTGAAGATTGCATGCCTCAATGGCAAGTTTCTCACTTCCGGCGACAGGTATACATCAATGACCTTTGACCAGAAGATTTTGCGTGGTGTTCGACGCCAAGTCCTGTATTCACACCACGTGAATTGTACTGCAGTACCTTGAGGGTCATTATCATTATCGGTGATTCCTCTCGCGCTTGTTAACGGTTTACATCATTGACCGGTAATCAAGCGATGTCTTTCCATGTTCGACTTCAGCGCAATTCTCACATGGATCGACTTGTACTTAGAGTGAAGATCGAACGAGTTTGAAGACCCCGGATCTAGTTTCATCCATCCGGGCTGCGATATATATTCAGGAAAGATAAAGACATTTGACATGTACATCATTGCAGCAGATGATCATCCTACTCAAAGGATGATAATTTCACCAAAATTATCAGTCTACCATCAGACGATTGTCTGTGCTATGTACAAAAATGAATTTATAAAGCTGAGCATGGGAATGCCCGCCTCAGCTAGATCATGAAAGCAGTATGAATCATAGTGTATTGTATTGTATCTTATTACAGGTCTCCTCCTAGCAAATGGATGAACTTCGGACCCTCCTGGATAAAGCATTTCACCCGATAAACGGCCTCATACTTTAGGGGGCAACTGTTATAGACATTTTTGTGCCTTACAGCATTGAGCATGAAATTTCCATAATCTAAGGGATCCAAAGTCCCTAAACATGTTGTTCCTACCCCTAGAGGAACAAGGCTAAATAACCACAGCAATTCACAGAAGTTCTCCACCTGAAACAGCTCAAAAACAAGTCAATTCAGGATCATGTCAACTGCTCCACTGAGCATCTGCGCTGAATGTCAACTGCTCCACTGTCTACCTACGTTGAATGTCAACTCCAACAAAGGCTACCTGCGCTGAGCGAGTTTGGACAAGTGGCAGGCTCATTCCTCAAGGTGTCAATGCCCAGGAAGCTTCCAAAATGACACTTGCCTCAGGGAATTCGACTGGTGATGAGTAAGAGGTTCCAAATCTCCAAGTGGAAGCAAGAACCTCCAAGTGGACTCAAGAACTGATAGAGGGAGAGGACACTAGTTAGATCTCAAGCTGACTCATCCTCTCTCCAAAATAACTATATATAGATCTCTCCTCCATGAGATCTAGGGGCTGGAATTTTGTTATTGCAAAGAATTGCTGTTGGTTTGAGACTGGAATCATTGGGTGCTTAATGCTTTGAAGGGAGGTGAAGATAGGAATTCCATTCTGTTGGGAAGGAGATGCTGGATTGGAGCCCTCTGGGTTGTATCTCTTCCTGAACCTTGTTATTTATCAATAAATCTATCTTGGTTTTCTCCTATATACTGATGTATCTTTGATGTATGATCGCATTAGTGTATTTGATTTATTTCTAATCCTGAATCATTTATGAATATGAATATCCGCCTTTGTGTTGTGTTCTTCTCTTGTCTCAAGTAGTTGTTCTCTTGTTGCAAGTAGCTGTTCTCTTGTGATCTCGCAGGAATCAAGTAGCTGTTCTCTTGGATGAGCGAGGAGGCAAGTAGCTGTGAACACCCAAAGGACAAGAGGATCTAGATCGAGGGACAAATGGAAGACACCGGTAAGTCCATTGATCTCTCCTCTTTCACATTTCATAAAGGAAGAAACCAGAATAGCTGTCTCTGTTTGTTGCTAAGGCACTGTCACACCTTAGGTGGATAGGATCATCCTGCATAGGCATTTTTCCCCACAACAAGAAGCCTCTGCATGTTCTGCCAAAGTTTTCCTTCGACATCCTTGTCATGCAGGAAGTCGCTTATCACATCTCAATAGGATTGACAGCTAGACTATAGCAGAATAAGAAGGCACCTTGGCCCACTCTTCCGTTGCGGATTGCATTATGTGAGATCCATAGTATCAAGCAAGTGGATGTCAAAGCAGAACAAATGAAATAACACCCATTCGACCTCTGAAGCTTCAACCCATATGACCCACATTGCATTATGAAGGATCACTACATGAGAGTTCAGTTCAACTAGATCCATGGGGCAGTTCATTGGGTCGAGGAAAACTCATGGAGGTATTGCTACAATTCCTCCGGACCCAATGAACAGGTCGGCTTTTCTATAGAGTGGTTAGCAAAGCAGCATGAAGTAGTATTGCAGAGAGCACCAGCAGTAGCAGCAGAGGCAGCAGAGCTAAGCATACCTGTGCACGACAAAGGGAAGAGGAATATTGTCAATTGCATGGAGGAGAAGCAAAGCTACAAGTTCTGTTCAGATCCACTTGTAGAGCAAGCAACTATGGCTATTCAGGAAAAGAGGCAGCAACACGATGAGCACATCGCATGAAGGTAGAGGGATAAGAAGCGAATGGAAGAAGGAGAGAAGGAGTTGCATGAGCTAGGGGAGAAAATATGGAAAGAACAAGAGTTGTGCCAATGAGAGAAGGAAGTGCAACAGCAGTAGATACAACAGGGGGCGCATCATGTGCAGACAGAAAAAGCAGTGCCCATAAAACTAGTTGAATCATCTGAACAACTTGCATTAGGAAAACATAGTGAACCATTGTAGGGGCAAGACTTTGCTCATGAGATAGAACAGGCACTTGAACAGCTGGATGTAGACATGGAGCAACAGGAGTTGGAATAGGACATCTACCTCATGCCTCACCACAAAGAGGTCGACTCACCCACTTCAATGCATCTAGATGATGAGCAAGTCTCGAATGACGAAGGACGCACTGAGATCCTTGGTGGTCAGCCAAAAGCAAAGGTGCATAACATCTCCTTTGATGAATCTCATCACCGAGTTGTGCAGTCTCACATAGCACCGACTCCAGAGGACCAAACATCTCCTATGCAAGTTGAATAACAAGTGATTGTGACTGATGTGCAAAAGTATCCAACTACTTTGGCCGATGCAACTAGACTGTATGTCGAAGCCACTAGCTCAAGTGTTCATTTCCTCATAGCTGAGAATGAGTGAATGGCAAAGGAACTATAGGTGGCCAAGTAAGGAAGAGCTTTGGTGACAATGTCCACTCAAGCTGAACTGAAGAAGGAAATACTAGATGAAGTATTGTCCCTTGACACAGTTATGTGAGCATTATACTCCAAGTTTGGTATTGTGCACCAAGCATTCATTCATCTCCGCAGATGGCAGTAGCAATGTTCAAGAAGAGAATGCATCCTGAAGAACATACATGTTGTTGTTGATAACATGCAAGCATGGATGATGAAGTACAAGGGAGCCCCACTTCACTTGCCAAAGATGATGAGGGCCAACGCGGTCGAGCTGCAAGCATGTATCAAGATTCAGATCCAAAATTATGAAGACCTACCACAGCTCATCACTAGCATACAGGCTTCCCATGCACGAGTATTCAAGAGCATGGATATTATAGTGCACACTCATGCGATCCCATCACTTGGGACTCTCACACAGGTGAAGAAAAAGATGTAGGTTTGACAGGAGCTTGACTCATACTTCCACGAGTTGATACGCACTACCACCAGCCCAGACTTGCCTATCATTGTAGACATCATGCACAAGTATGTTGCTAGTCCAGCCACATTGAAGACAATGATGCACATGCTCTTAGACAAGTTGGATAGAGGAGCCCGAGCAGTGTACCCAGATGTTATGGAGGCAAGGTTCTGGTTTCAGATGGATGTCACAGCAGAACACATGAACACTATCAAGGACTACCAATCTTGGCATCAATATGTTACTATTTATTAGCATGAGCATGTCGAGCAGTTGGATTTCTATAGTTGTCTACATCAGAATGATGTCTAGTTTGGCTTGTTCAGGCCATTGTTCACATGGGTACATGTGAATTGTAATGTTGAGTCATGTCAAGTGTAAGTCAAGTCTCAGTAGTGGATGTAACAGTCATAGAGTAGGTGAAGAGTCATGAGGGTAGTTGAATGGTCACAAAGGGGAATGTCAAGGGTCACCCCATCCTTTGGTATAAATATTCTATCATAACTCATTGTATAGGATTTTTGCACTTTTCCAGTTGCCTTAATTATATATGTTGTTTAACTTAGGTATTTTTGTATGAATTGATTCATATGAAATTATAAGAATCTTGTTGCAAATGCGTTGTTGGTTTAACCATCACTTTGGATTGTTGATTGTTTTGCTTTCCAACTTGTGATGCATCTTCAATCATGTGTTCCCTTCCTAACTGAGTACTAATATAGTTTGTAAATGGGGGCACTCATCTCACCCCCTTTGTGTTAGAGCCTTTCATTCATCTTCCCTGACTCACTACAGTGGTCACACCCTTGCTACTCACAAAGTTATCTTACTTGCCTCTGTGCGACATCACGATCAACGCATTACCTTACGATCCACTACTGGGACTCCTACACCAAATGGTCTGAGGTCTAATTGGGCCTTCTTACCAGGGAGATCCCCTTGACATGTTGATAGGTCCAGCACCATCAACATTTCTGGCGCTAGAAGGAAGGCCTAATGACAAGCTGTGTCCTCTCATCCAGTTTTGAACCTTTTCACATCTTTCATGGAGTCTTGCACTCTTCTTTCCTCACGGTGTTTTTCGAATCGTGAAGATGTCTCTGTCACAGGGAAGCTTTTCAATCTCTTGTCCACTCATTCATGTATGATGGTGAAGGTGAAGTGGCCTAGCCTCAGCACTTACATAACTTTCTTTCCATGATTCATGAGGAAGATGGGTTTTCTAACGAACATGCCGGTTTGCTGCTTGCATACACACTTCGTGAATCTCCATTTCATTGGGTACTTAGCCTACCAACTGACACTGTGCACTCATTTGAGCACTTCTGTGATCTCATTGATGACACATTATATCATTTTGATCCAGACCATATTGACCGGAAACTGTTATAGAGATGGAGGGCTCTGCATGAATTAGTTATTGATTTTTGGCAGTGCTTCCGTGACTTGCAGTTTCAATCTTTGAGGAGCAAGATGAAATTTTCTTATCTTTGGGACCTGTTTGAGAATTGCCTTAAGAAATCTGCCCATGCCAAGAGAAAGCTTGAAATCAATCCTCGCTCAACATTATTCATTGATATAGCTGCGCAATCTCATGTGGATGCGGATACTGTCTCAACTAACTGTCCACCTTCCTCTCATTCAACAGCTCCACCATTGCCAAGTGATGCTAAAGAGTATACTCACACACCTGTTCATCCTTCACACTCTCACAACATCACTTCACTCAATTTTCATGCATACTTGGTTGTGAGTCCTTTTAGTTTTCATATGCATTCTTGTCTACGACCTCCGTCTTCACACTCAGGTGTTCCTCTGAGTGATGTTTTCTTGTCTTCATCCATTACGGACTCTTCACTTGTTGTGAATGAGGAACAATTTATTAACGGAGTTGGTGTTGCACAACCAACATGCTCTATCATTCATGAAGAGTATGAGTGGGAGCTTGAGCATCAACACACGGCGAAGGATGACTCCCTTCCATCTGAGCCCCCTCTATTCTTTCCTGACCTCTTTGGTGAACCTACCATCAATGATTTTGCATGTGTGTCTTCATCCACGGATGCACCCATTGTTGATCACTCGTAGGACTCATCGGATGTTAGTCCATCACTCGACAATGGAGGAGATAAGTTACTCATTGAAGATCCACTTGATCCTTCACCTGTCTTTTCCAAAGATATAGAGGATGAGTTTGTTCACTTTTCATCTACCCCTCTATTTAATTTATCTGATCACAAGGATGCTGAAGAATTCATTGATTTTTCTGATCATGGTGGTTGTGATCCATTTACTTCCATTTTTTATCACAATCTTGACTCTATCGCAGTTGATCTTTCGAAGCCACTAGTTTATGATGATCTATCTGATGATGAAGTTGAAACACCCAAGACTGTCGAGGCACTTCAACCTGAGCTGATGTCTATGTCAGGCCCTCACTCTCTGGGTGTTACAGATGATCATATGAAGAAGGCGACATTGGCTAGTGCTTTGTAGGATCATGCACTAACCTGCTACATCAGGTACTCTAATGATAACCCAAATGCTAGAGTGGTAGACATCTAGACTGCGCTGAATAAAGAATTTAGTAGGCCTAAATCTGAAGCACAGTCTATTGTGGGGTTTAAAGAAATCACAATGCAACTAGGCGAGACGCCTTGGGAACTAGATTAGAGGTTGATGTGTAAAATTTGTGAAGCTAGCATGAACCTAACAGAGGGATAGCATCACGAATGGTTTGTGGCTTCACTCCTACCACACTTAAGGGTTACACTGTCACAACAAAAGATAACGACTCAGGCAGAGGCCTTGGAGATTGCAATGGTACTGCATGAAACACTGATGCAAGATCCAAATCTGGGGGTTCAACAAATCCATGCGCAGTTGAAAAATATTTTCCTTGAGATGCAAAGTTTAAAGTAGGACAAAAGAGTTCGACTAGAGGTGCATGGAGAGGTAAGGTGCCTGAAATGCAAGGGTCAGGGGCATGACAAAGACCATTGCCCGGTCTTTGCGAACTACATTGTAGGAGGGGGACCGATGGCTTTGAGGCCAGAAGCTCAAGCAGGACCGAGTGCGAGGCCTGCATTGTGGTGTGCTATATGTCAGGTAGTAGGAAAACTTGCCACAGATAACTGTCATTTGCTGAAGTTTGTACAGACACTGCAACAACTATTCTGCAACTTTTGTAGGTCGGTAGGGCATGATGAGTGTAATTGCAAGAGTTATGAATTGATGGTGTATAGAACTCCTACCTATAGGGTTCAAGCAGAAACACGGCCCCCTGACCAGAGTGTGGGGATGGCACAGACAGGCTTTCAGGGGCGCAGACAAGAACAAAGCAAAGGAGGACCTCGCAGCGGTCGGGGACAATTGACCTGCTAAAATTGCGGAGGACTAGGACACTATGCCTGTGATTGCACTATCCCAACACGTCTGTTGTGGAAGTATTGCACTCTATTTGATCATGAAATGGAGGATTGTCCTACACTCATAGCAAGGATACATGACAAAGGGGCACTACCACCTTAGCTAACTCAAAACCTACAGATGATGAGGTTTGAGCCATGCGAAGAAGATTCGAACGTGAATATAGTGCTCCGAAGTGGAATCACAACAGGAGATGAAAAGGGGAAACATCTCGAAGATAGTACATGGGTTTACAAAGCTCTGACAAAGGAGGCTGAATTTGATTTGGATCGCACATGTGAAACATTCATGGAAGCAAAGAAGAGCTTCGCTGAGGCCTCCACCTCAAGGAGCAAGGATAAGCCTGATCAAGAGATGGACACTTCTATGCTTACAACTTTCCTGGAGACATGCATGAAGTTACTACATGATAGTAAGGCTGTGAAGGGGCTACAAGAGCTTATAAACAGATGCGCTGGAACCACTCTAGGTGAGTCATGCATAATACGAAAGATTGGTAAGCATAAAACTAGGATAGGACAGGAGATGAGTCTGACTGCATAGATAGGAGAGTATGAAATGGATCAGGTTATTTTGGACCTGGGGTCAACATCCTACCAAACGAGACTTGGGAATAGATGGGGAGACCCGCACTACAGTGGTCTCTGATTTGACTAAGGATGGTGAATCAACAGAAGATCATCCCAATGGGGCAGTTGCGAGGGGTGATTGTAGATATTGAAGATGCAAGTGTGTTGGCTGACTTTGAGGTAATAGAAATTATGGATGATAGCAACCTCTACCCTACACTCCTTAGAATTGATTGGGCTACTGATATGAATGGGGTAATCAACCTAAAGAAGCAAAAGGTGATATTTGAGAAGAAATCGCTCCACATAATATTACCCTTGGATCCTGTTGAAGGATTGCGCTACACTAAACCAGTCTGCGATTATGAGAGCGGAAACGATCTAGACTACATCTATAAGATAACAACACGAGACCAAGGTTGGGTGACTCCAATAGTGGATGGACGAATTACATGGGATCGTGAGAGCTCCTACACCTTGGACTCTAACAAAGAATTAGAGTGTTGGAAGAATTGATTATATGAGGTAATTACATGAGCTGTAACATGATGACCCAGTCACTGCGCTGTGTCATAAGAGGTAAGAAATCTTCCCATTTATGATGGCCTAAATGATGTAGAGATCTTTTTAGATGCATTTTAGAGGGAGGTACCAAAAAATTAGTGCTTCCAAGAATTGGATTGGACACTGCGCACTACGCCTGCAAGGTGGTGGGGTACGCACAAGGTAGGCTTTGATGATTGGCGCAAATGTAGGAGGATGATAAGAACATGCTTTGGGAAGCCAAAGGTATGAATAATAGACAAGTATGATGGGTAGGATGATCTGCGGGTGCACTTGGCCAAATGGACTCAAGCTTATAGAGAGAAGCCCCAACATGAATGGGTGCACTGGTTATGTTACACCCTAGATATCATCCCAATGAACTGGTATGTAGAAATGGAGCTCTGTCATGGTACAGGTGAATGGGATATTTTGCGCGAGGGATTCATAATGACATTCAGTTTTGAATATGGGTTGGACTGTATTGATGAGGTGCTAAAAGAGGTGAAAGCAACAGTCTGTAGGATACCGCAAGATCCTTTGGACCTGGTTCAACCTGAGTGGGCTACTTAACTAGGTCACACACTGGAATGCTATAACATGACTACTGAAGAAGAAGATGAGGATCCATGAAAGACTAACATCCCTAAGAAAGAAGGCCACTGCGAGGTTTAAGGACCGCAAATTGAGAATATTGATATAACCATGCCACTGAAAATGAAACAAGTAAACATTGGTATGGAGGCAGAGCCTAAATTCGTGAAGATTGGAGTCTACTGGGACAATGTGACGGTGGATAAGGTCCCTAAATTGCTTCGCAAATACTAGGATTTATTCCTTGCCAAGTTTATGGATCTAAAAGGGATAATCAGAGACCTAGGTATGAAGATCATGTTGAAACCTGACACGAAGCCGGTTAAGCAAAGACCTTACTGTCTCAATCCGAAGTATAAGGAGAAGGTCCACTTGGTGCTAGACAAGATGCTAATGCAGGCATCATCATTGAGCTTGTGTAAGAATATGACTGGGTAATCCTAATGGTGGTACAGGAGAATAAGAAGAAGGATGAAATAAGGATATGCATGGATCTCAGAAAGTTGAATGACGCTTGCGTACATGATCCTTTCCCAACTCTGTTCACTGATGAACTGTTGGACAATGTAGGTGGCCACGAAGTATATTCCTTCACTGATGGGTTCTCTGGGTACCATCAGATCAAAATCACACCGAAGGATAGGAGTAAGATGACCTTCGTAACTAAGTGGGGTTGTTTTCAGTATAGTGTAATGCCATTTGGATTGAAGAATGCGCCTATGATTTTCTCACGCGTACTCATTGCTGCGTTCAAGGAATTTATTCATAAGTTCTTGGAATTATACTTTGATGACTACTCTATGTTTGGGCTGGTGAAATGCCATGTCGCCAGTTTACGCCTAAAGCTAGATACTTGTGGAAGATACCAGATTGCGCTCAATCTGAAGAAATGTCTATTTTTTGTTCCTTTTGTTAAGTTATGGTATGTTCTATTCTTATAGTAGTTTACTCATCTTTCTTATTATTATCCACAGATTAGCAATCAATGTATATAAAGTAAAGTGCAGATAGAACATTAAACAATCGACAGAAAACAAGCCAAGACAAGGGACACAAGATGTGAACGCTTGCCAGGAACAAACCCCAATATGGGGAAACCCTTTGATCAAATCTTCTTTTATCTTCACAAATCTGATTTACAATAGCAATAGCAAACCCTAGATCAGCCCTCAATTAGGGCAGACAATATCTTACAAACCGACCGTCGAATCACCTTGATTCCTTCACCAAAAAATGAAGCTTTCTGAGGAGATTCAGATCCACCTATAGCGCAGTTATGAGGGAGAGAAAGATGGTCAACACTGGTAAAACTTCCAATCTGTAGTTGCAACCCTAAATCTGTGTCCTTCCTTCCACATGTGTGAGAGAAGAGTCTCTTTCTTTGCAGTAGGAGAAGAGCCTCTTTTATGCGTAAGAGAGAGATAGATATGATGAGATGAGTGTGTCCAAATGAGGAAAAGACCTTCTGTATTTATACACAACTGTTGATGATTGAATAGATGTGATTGTTGGGCCTTTGAGCCTACATGAGTTGCTGGTCGGCTTGATAATTATTCCATAATCAAAATAAATTCATATCTCCATAAATACTTGTCGGAATCAGATGATATTTAGATCAATCCTACACCTCTCGAAAAGAGGAATCTAATAAAAGTATTAACAGCCATGAATAAGATGACCCACATGGAGTTTGGCCATAGTTTCCAATTTTAACACTCCCTCTCAACTAGGGAGAACTCCATCGCAATTCGTTTGTCAGCCACTACTATTCATCCATCAAATGCACTGCCCTGTACAACTTGACCCCTGCTCTACTCTGCTCTATCTTGCCTGCTTTGCTCTGTTCTATTCTACCATGTTCTGATCTGCTCTGCTCTGCTTTTTTCTGTTCTGCCCTGTTCTGGTCTACTCTACTCTACTCTATTTTCTTCTGCTCTACTTTGTCCGAATTATTAAGAAAAAGAAATGATCGAGGATGTATCATACTAACTCGAAGTCAGTCTTAGAGTGTGTACCACTAGTTCCAGACCAGTCTCAACCGACTTGAAGTCAGTGTCATAGTGGGTACAACTCCTACCATTGGTCCCAGACCAGTATCATCCTCCACTGACTCAAAGTCAATCTTATAGTGTGTACCACTGGTCCCAGACCAGTCTCAACCAACCCAAAGTCAGCGTCATAGTAGGTACCACTCCTACTACTAGTCCCAGACCAGTCCTCCACTGACCCGAAGTCAGTCTCAGAGTATGTACCACTGGTCCTAGACCAGTCCCAACCGACCTGAAGTCAGCATCATAATGGGTACAACTCCTAAAACTAGTCCCAGACCAATATCATTGATCCTAGATCAATGAAGGTCATCCTAGCATAGGGAGTACAGTAGATACAGCGATGTGTCCATCGGTACTACTATGGTCCCTATCCTCATTTTCCTACTCATTGATCAAATGAGAGGTACTTCCCATGAGTCCTAGACTACATGGGTAGGATGCCTCGATAGGAGAACTAATCAATCCTGTCCATAGGAAAGTGAATCATCCTATCCCATAAGAGAGCGAATCATCCTATCCCACAAGAGAGCGAATCATCTTATCCACATGAGAGCGAATCATCCTGTCCATGGGAGAGCGGATCATCCTGTCCACAATCGCCATGGAGAACACATCATCCAGGCCACACAAGAGAACTAATCATCCTGCTACACAATCATCATGGAGAACATATCATGCAGACCCCACAGGAGAACTAATCATCCTGCTACATAGTCATCATGGAGAACACATCATCCAGACCTCACAAGAGAACTAATCATCCTGCTACATAGTCGTCATGGAGAACACATCATCTAGACCTCATAAGAGAACTAATCATCATGCTACATAGTCGCCATGGGGTATCATAAGGAAGGTTTTTACCCTGTGGTCATATGTCGCTCCAAGAAGTACCCCGCACCCCCCCCCCCAGAGCTACAAGAGCTCCATACATCATATAGGACCCTCATCAGAGGGTTTTCGAATGACACTAAGTTGTTCTTGGATAGTAAAAAATTTGACCTTTCCTAGGGGCTTTGTCAGAATGTCGGCGACTTGTTTATCTATACTAATATCTTGGAGCCTTATAGCTCCCCGTTGCACCATATCTCAAATACAGTGGTACCTGATATCGATATGCTTGGAGTGATCATGAAATATAGATTTTCTGACAAACAAATCCCACTCTGGTTGTCACATAGGATCATGGTCGTATCCAGTGTAAATCCAAATAGCTCACTGAAGAGCTTCCACAACTAGACTGCCTCACAGGAAGCCATGCTAGAAGCAATATACTCTGCCTAGGCAGTGCTCAAAGCCACCAACTTTTTCTTCCTGCTCATCGAGGATATTGAAGTAGATCCCACGGAGAAACAATACCCAGAAGTGCTCTTACAATCCACCACACTGCCTGCCCAATCAGCATCTGTGTATCCAAGTAGTCTCACATCTCCAGCAGTGTATCTTAGCCCATATGTAATTGTGCCATGAAGATATCTTAACAGATTCTTGGCACCAATCCGATGTATGTGATGAGGTTCAACCATATGTTCACTTAATGTGTTGACTGCAAATCATATATCTGGATGGGAGTTCACTAAGAACATTAATGCCTCTACCAGTGAATGACGAGATATATGAAAAGTAGAGATGAAGTTGTATATAATTGTGCCACGAAGATATATTAAAAGATTCTTGGCACCAATCCAATGTATGTGATGAGGTTCAACCATATGTTGACTTAATGTGTTTACTGCCAAGAATATATCTAGATAGGAGTTCACTAAGAACATTAACGCCCCGACGAGTTGCTGATACTCGGTAGCATTTTGTAAAACAGGTCCAGCAGCACTACCGCTTAACTTCTTGAAGTCAAGCTCCATCGGGGTAGTTACAGGCTTGCAGTCTACCATACCAAATCTTTCCAATATCTTCACCACATATTTTCCTTGAGATAGGAAAATGTCCCTTGGCTTCTACCAGACTTCAAGTCCTAGGAAATAGTGCATCAGTCCTAGGTCCTTCATTTCAAATTCAGAAGCGAACTCCCTCTTACATTTGTGAATGAGAGGGTTTGCACCCGTTAGGAAGAGGTCATCCACATACAGAACTAGTATGATAGGTTTTTCATCTTCAATCTTAAAGTAGAGGTTAGGGTCAGCTTCACTCCTAGTGAATCCTAGCTTCATCAAGTAGCTGTCGATCCTCTCATACCATGCTTGAGGTGCTTGCTTCAGCCCATAGATAGCCTTCTTCAACCTGCATACATGAGATTTTCAATCATAAATCTCAAATCCTTCGGGTTGCTCCACGTAGACCTCTTCTTTGATCGAACCATGCAAGAACACTGTCTTGACATCCATGTGATGTAGGTTCTATCCTTGTGAAGCTGCAAGGGCTATGATTGAGTAGATGGTGGTATATCTGGAAACAGGTGCAAATATCTCATCATAGTCTATACCTTCCTTTTGGGAGAAGCCACGAGCAACAAAACGAACCTTATATTTTTCCATATTTCCATTTACTGCATGCTTTATCCTATAAAGCCATTTAGAAGTGACAACTGTCTTGTCCTGGGGTTTGGGAACTACTTCCCAGACATCATTCTTCATAATAGACTCATATTCTTCAGTCATAGCATCCTCCCATACTTGATTCTTGACAGCATCTGAGAATGATGAAGCCTCATTTTGTATGATCGTGCTCATGATGGTCAGGTATCCCTGATACCTATTGGGTTTCCTTCTTTCACGGAAGGTTCCTCGTGGTGGAGTGTGTCCTTCAGCATCATCAAGTAGTCCCCTAAGCTAAGAGGGCCTCTTCCTAGAAGAGGAAGGCTCAAGTGGATCAATAAGATCCATGGGTTTTTCCACATCAGGCATTGTTTCATCATCCTTTTCTTTCGGTTCCCTGGTTTCGGCTTCTTGAGAGCTCCTCAAAGTCGGAAGATTGTCCACCTTGATGAGGGCCATATCTTCGTCAAAGGTGACATCATGACTAATCATGACTTCCCTTTGACTGGCTACATAGATTCTATAGCCCTTAGTATTTTTGCCATAGCCCACGAAGATTCCTTTATTTCTAGATGCATGCAATTTATTCCTTTTCTCTTTCGGCACATGAAAATATACAGGGCTTCCAAAAATTTTAAAATTAGATATGTCAGGTTTCTTACTAGTGAATATTTCTTTGAGAGTCTTGGAACCCAATGCTTGATGAGGGCATCGGTTTTGTACATATATGGTCGTGTTTGTAGCTTCGACCCATAGAAACTTTAGAAGTCTTTGATCATGGAGCATGGCACGGACAGCTTCCACAATCGTATGGTTCTTCCTTTCTGCCACCCCATTCTATTGAGGAGTATATGGTGTAGTAGTCTCCCTCTTAATGCTAGCCTCTTTACAAAAGTCATGAAACTCGTTAGATTCATATTCAGTTCTATTATCAATCCTTAAGATCTTGATCTTCTTTTCAGTTTGATTCTCGACAAAGGCTTGAGATGTGTCACAAGACATGACACCTAGCAGACTTCCTCTGACCTGATATAATGAATCAACTTGAAACCCAAGAGTGAAGGCATCTTTAATATTGTTTTTTCATGCACGTACCTTGTCATTGATGAAAGCCACCTTGTGGCCTTTGTCTTCCATTGCCAAGATGGACACCAGGTTCTTTTTGAGATCAGGTACCTATAATACATCCAGTCTATCATAGATTTCCTTAGAGGTGTTACGATCAGAGATGTAGACCACCAAGCACTTGTCGATAGAGTCCTGGATGATCTTCCTTGTTTTGACTTCGCCAGTTTTCCATTTGTTCCTGGCAGCAGCGGGTGCATTTGATGGAGGCTCAACAATATTGCTTCTCTCATGGTCCATCACTCCTTGATCTTCTAAGGTTAGATCGAGAGACCTCTTCCATCCATGATAGTCAGCTTTCTCATGGAGCTTGTCTTCGGCAAGGAAGAGTGTTGAGGACCCCATAGTTCTTTTAGGATATCCTTGCCAATCTTCTCTTTCGTGATTGCTCTTGCTCTTGCTCAGGCTTTGTCTTCACCTCAGCTCTGATACCATGTTAAGTTATGGTATGTTCTATGCTTATAGCAATTTACTTATCTTTCTTATTATTATCCACAGATTAGCAATCACATTTATATAAATTAAAGTGCAGATAAAACATTAAACGATCGACAGAAAACAAGCCAAGACAAGAGACACAAGATGTGGCGGCTAGCCAAGGACAAACCCCAATATGGGGAAACCCTTGGATCAAATCTTCTTTTATCTTCAATAATTCAGCAGAGATAAATAGTACAGAAATCTGATTTACATTAGCAGCAGCAAAGCCTAGATCAACCCTCAACTAGGGCAAACAATATCCTGCAAATCAACCATTGGATCGGTTGATTCCTTCACCAAAAAATATGGCCTTTTGAGGAGAGCTAGATCCACCTACAATGCAGTTCTAAGAGAGAGAAATATGGTCAACGTTGGTCAAACTTCCGATCTGTAGTTGCAGCCCTAAATCTGCGTCCTTCCTTCCAAATGTGTGAGAGAAGAGTCTCTTTCTACGCAGTAGGAGAAGAGCCTCTTTTCTGCACAGGGGAGAGAGAGAGAGATGTGATGAGATGAGTGTGTCCAAATGAGGAAAAGACCTCCTATATTTATACACAATTGTTGATGATTGAATAGATGCATCTGTTGGGCTTCTGAGCCTACATGAGTTGCTAGTCGGCTTGATAATTATTCCATAATCAAAATAAATTCATATCTCCATAAATACTTATCAGAATCAGATGATATTTAGATCAATCCTACACCTCTTGACGAGAGGAATCTAATAAAAATATTATCAACCATGAATAATATGACCTGCATGGAGTTTGGCCCTAGTTTCCAATTTTAACACGTTTTGGGACCTTGTTGGGTCATGTTGTTTGTAGACAGGGGTTAATGGTAGATCCCACGAAGATAGCGGTGATATTGAACTTAGAAGTGTCGAGGAGTGTGAAATAGCTGCGCACTACCCTAGGACACATGAGATATTACAGAAATTTTATCAAAGGCTATGCCCAAATCATCACGCCTATGGAAAAATTGTTGAATCATGTCACCTTCTCTTGGAATGAGGACTGTAAGAAGAGTTTGGATGTATTGAAAGAAAATATGGTCACCGTGCCGATTCTAGTCTTCTTGAACTGGAAGAAGGAGTTTCATGTATATTTCGACGAGTCATGTATAGTGCTCGGAGGAATATTGACACAGGCTGGCAGAGGAGACTTGGACCATCCTATTGTGTTCACAAGCAGGAGTTTATCCAAGGCAGAGAAGAACTATTCCACCACCGAGTGCGAAGGGTTAGCCATGGTGTATGTGCTCCAGAAGTTTAGACACTACTTGCTGGGATGCCATCTTAAGATGTATACAAATCACTCTGCGCTGAAATACCTGAGCAATAAGCCTATGTTGGGGGGAGAATCTAGAGGTGGTTGTTATTGTTCCAGGAATATGATTTTGAAGTTATTGTGAAGCATGGATGATTGAACGCGGGACTAGACCATCTATCATGCATCGAAATAGGGGAAGAGCCCACTAATTTGGAGGAGGGATTTCCTGGCGTGCAGCTATTTGCAGTGCGCATCACGGATGGTCATTTTGAGGATATCATACACTTCCTAATGATAGGGATGACCCTGGAAGGATAGACCATCCAGCAGAAAAAGGAGTTAGTGGTGTGCTTGGCAGATTTTTCTGTCACTGCTGGGCATTTGTACAAAATCAGGTCTAATGAGATATTGCAATGATATGTACCAGAGTTTGAAAGGAGCAGCATCCTCTCAGATGCTCATGGGGGTGCCGTGGGAGGACATGCAGAAGATCCTACGTGCAAGGTTGTGGTGGCCAACCCTCCATCAAGATTCAAAAGCTTACTGCAAAGTTTATTATGTGTGTCAAAGGACTAGTAGGCCATCGTGGAGGGATGAGATGCCTTTGAATCCACAGATGACATTACAACCCTTTGAGAAATGGGCAATAGATTTGTGGGACCCTTCCAGCCCCAAGGAAAGACGAGAGTGAGGTACATTATCACCGCAATGCTGTATTTGAATCATTAGGCTGAGGCATAGCCTGTGAAGGATTGTACAAGTGTGAATGCTGCAAAGTTCCTCATTGAGTATGTACTGACACAATTTGGCTATCCAAATATTTTGACAAGTGATTGCAGTACGCACTTTTTGAATGAGACGATCAGTGCACTAATGGAGGAATTTTAGGTATATCACCAGAAGAGCACGCCTTATCGCCCACAGGCTAACGAGATGGTGGAAGCATTCAATAAAGTGTTAGAGAACACACTGAGCAAGGTTTGTTACGCTCAGTGAAGTGAATAGGCCCTACGCATACCTGCAGTATAATGGGCTTATTAGACGACATGCAATAAGTTGATTGGACAAACTCCCTTTAGGCTTGTCTAAGGTGTTGAATCGGTAAGGCCTATGGAATATATTGTGCGTAGCCTGCACATAGCGGCGCTCATGGGTATGATAGATTATGGGGCCTTGGAGGAAAGGCTCACACAACTAGATGAGCTTGAGGAAGAGAGATTTCTAGTTGGATTTCACCAACAAGTCCAAAAGCAGCGCAAAAATGCATGGCATGATCAACACATTAAGTTGTGCACCTTTAAGGTAAATGACTTGGTTCTGTTATATGACAGAAAGTTTGATAACTTTCTAGGGAAGTTCAGGATGCACTAGTTAGGGCCCTATGTCATTAAGGAGATTACTGACGAAGGAGTGGTACAGCTGGTTAAATTGAATGGAGAACCCTTCCCAGGAAAGGTGAATGGTAGTCCCTTGAAGCCATACACCAGTGGTCCGACCATGTGACTAGATGAAGGTAGCACAGTCTAAGCACTCCAGGCAACTAAAAGAAGGCGCGGGACTATAAACATTGCTCGGTTGGGGAGTTGCGTGATTGGAGGACTGCACAAGGCAATGAAGTGTCATAGGGTTTACGACAGCGTGAAGGGAGCTACACTACCTAGGGATAAATCGCACAGGTCAGTCAAAAAGTGACTGTTAAAGTCATAGTTCATTATTTGATGGTAGAAATGTGGCCAAATTGAGCGGGCAGTAGACATTTAAGATGACATTTATGGCTCATATCCTTAAAAATCTGTTGCTAATCCGACATTAATGAACCAAATTTGGGGGGAACGGTTGGATTTGAATTCAAAATTCCCTATAAATTACAAGTGGTTGTCCAACGAAAAACACTTGGCATTTTGAGAATTGAGTTGTTCAGCTCTCAGGCACTCATGAACTGAGAATTCTTTGAGGCTTTGAAAGAGACTCCAACATTTGCAAATTTACCAGAGATGTCACGAGTACTTTTGGAAAGTGTTATGTCAGAACCCACACAAGCTATAGATACCATAGCAAAGGAGTTGGTGTCGGAAATGGAGATGGAGGTAGAAGTAGCTACTCCAGAGGTTGCTGAAGTACTAGCCGAAGTCCCCAGCTCACCGAGGACACGGAGATCAAAGCTGACCCCAACTAAAGAGACTACCAAGGATAAAAAGGGCAAGTAGCTTGCCATACCAGTGCATGCATCATCAAGGAGAAACCCACCAAAACCCACTACACAGAAGAAAGGCAAGGCCATAAATTTGGAGTCGGAGGAGGAAGACATTGAAGACGTCCCGATGGATGATGAGGATCTGGGAGTTGAAGTGGAGGAGGTTGAAGCCCAAGGTGCATACCCTATTACTCGGTTACTTGAGTATGTCCCTCCGCACAAGGCCAAGATTAAGGTGTCAAAAGACATTGATGAGAGCAAGACCCCCTTGCAAACCCCTCTGTTGTCGTATGAGATCGTTTTCAAAGGACCATGCATGGCGCGGATGCTGATACTGAAACTTGAATACTGGGACTTGGCTGACCATGAGAATTTCTCGCACCTAGTGACTAAGTAGCTGATGTGTTGTATCATTGATACAAACACCGAAATGACTGCATTGGAGCCACAGAGGTGGCTTAGAGGAGTAGACAAGGCAGGGTTGCTCAACTTGCTTTGGGTTCTGCAATACAACCGCACCTCGGTGACAGTATTTGTTGAAATATGGCAACAAGAATATTCCAATTTAATTTTCCCTTGAATTAAAATGTGAATTAAAATCGAATTTAGTCTTAATAACTACTTGGAAATAATTAATTAATTTATTTTAAATTAAATAGTTGGAGAAATTCAAGTTAGAAGTCTTTCTGAAGTCATGCAAGAGCTATCCCTTAAATTAAGGATATAAGATTGAGTTATACTTGAGTTGTAATTAGTTAACTCAGTTTACTAAGTTAAGTCCAGTTAAATTAGTTCCAAACTATTTGAGGAACTAATAGTGATTTAATAGTCATTTGATGCATTAATGCACTCAACTAGTGCTACTCCAGTTAACTAAAGATTCCCTCATCAGAAACGCATGCATCCATTTTCTGAGAAAGAACCAGTTGATATTAATATTCAAGGACAGTGTATTATCAGTTGCATGTGTTTTCTCATGGATAGAACTCATGCATGCAGTCAGGGATTCATCCTTGAGGATTGCACAGTTTTGAAGGATTGGTTTTCCACTTGGTAATAGGAAAATCATCCACAAGGAACATCGCAAGGAAAGAGGATCTTGGAGGGCAGAGAGGAAGGCATAAGAGAAGCCAAGATTTCCTGTGAGGATATTTGAGGATTGCACTAAGAGCTCGCTAGTTGTGAGAGCTAAGGCTTTATATAATTCCTATGTATTTCCACCATGTATGATAATACAATAGTGTGGGGTTTTTATCTGAGGATTTCCCCAAAAGTATTTTCATGTGTATTGTGCCATTGATTCTTATTCTTCTAGTTATATTGTTCAGCTTGATCTTTACGCTTCCGCAAATTGATAGTAGAAATAGGTGATAGAATTTTTCTTTGATTTATATTGCATTATCGGGTTAACCTATCACATATTTTCTACATGGCATCGAAGCTGTGAAAAGTATACTGAGAAGAAAATTCAAAGTTTGAAGTTCAGGGTTGTAGGTGAAAATTGATTCATATCATACTTCAAGGTTGGTCAATGTCGTTCTATGGCTTGAGACTCGAGTATGCCTTGGAAGGTAGCTCAAATTACATAGCATGGAAAGATAGAATGGAGGTTGTATTAGAAGACAATGGCTTGAAGGAATTCATTGATCAAGAAATCCCAAATCAAGCTTCAACTATTGCACAAGAGTTGGCTGAGTGGAAGAAGTGTGTGGCAAATGCGAGACAGATCATCCTTGAGGGAGTTTGAGACCATATTGTCTCGAGTCTTCATGGGAAGGATACTCCATTTTCAATGTGGAAGACATTGAAGGACCTCTACCAAAGCAGTAGCGCCCAGAGGAAATTTGCGTTCAAGGATAAGCTTCGAAGAATCAAGATGGAGAAGGGCGATACTATTTCCACATATCTGAATAAGCTCACCACCTGCAGGGATAAGCATGGGAGTGTGGGAATAACTACTGCCAATGATGATATGGTGACCCTTGCTCTCCTTGGCCTTCCAAAGAGTTGGAATAGCTACCAGGAATCTGTGAATGTAAGGGAGAAATTGTCAGATTGGGAACGACTATGGTCAGATCTTATGTAGGAGGAGATCAGGAGGAGCACATGAGATGGTTCTTCATCCAAGAATGATGATGAAGAAAATACGGCCTTAGCAAGTAAGGTAAGGAAAGGGAAGGGGAAGGCTTCCCATTTCAAATCGAATTCTTCTCATGGAGGGAAGAAGGGTGACATGTCTAAAGTAAGATTCTTTAATTGTCACAAGATGGGACATTATGTGACTAATTACCCATCGAAGAAGTCCAATAAGGGACCCTCGGAAGGATCAGAAGGTGAGCCATTAGCCTCTCAGTTCGAAATGGAATTTACCCTCATCACATGCATGGTGTCGTCGATGATGGGTTGTGTCTAGTATCTTGACAATGGAGACTCATTCCACATGACCAGTGATAAATATTTATTCAGTGCCTTGGAGGAGAGAAACCTCAAGATGTGCATAGAGATGGGTTACGATAGAAGGTATAGTGTTTCAGGAGTGGGCACAGCTGCTTTTCAAAGGGAGCATGGAGCATGGAGCTCCTCTCACCTTAACATATGTGATGTATGTGCCTGGACTGAAGAAGAACTTGGTATCAGTCACGATGTTGGAGGACAAAGGCTATGATGTTGTCTTTAGTAAAAGGAAAGGAATTCCTAAGACACATAGCCATGGGTCAGACCAAGAGGATAGGGATTCGAGTGAAGAATCTCTATAAACTAGAGGTATATGATTGTGCAACATTGAGTACGAAAGCAGAATTGGTGCAAATCCAAGACATTAGCGAGTTGTGGCACAGGCGGTTAGGCCATTTTCATCATGGGGCTTTGAAGATAATGCAACAGATATCTACAGGACTTCCCAAAGGTAAAATTGATCAAGTTGACATATGAAAAGGTTGTAACTTGGTAAAGTACACCAAGTCTTCCTTTCATGGTCGAGACAGTTGAGCAGAGGCTATCTTAGAACGAGTTCATACTGATTTATGTGGACCATTCTCAATGGCATCCACAGTGAAACAAAGGTATTATGTGATTTTCATTGATGACTATTCTCATAAATGCTGGATTTATTTCTTGCAGAAGAAGGACCAAACTTTCACAAAGTTTTGTGAGTTCAAAGCTTTTGTCGAGAAAGAGTCAGGGAAGAAGATCAAGGCCTTGAGAAGTGACAACGGTGGAGAATATGTCTCTCAAGAGTTTAAGAACTTCTCTGCAGTAGAAGGAATTAAACGAGAGTTGATGGGACCTCATAACCCACAACAAAATGGGGTGGCTAAGAGGAAGAATAAGACTATTGTAGGGTCAGCACAGGTAATGCTACATGACCAAGGCCTACCACTTCACTTGTGGGCCAAGGCATGCAACATAGTGGTCTATTTTTAGAATAGAAGCCCGCATCACATAATTGGGATGAAGACACTAGAGGAAGCTTTCTTTGGTAAGAAACCAGATGTGGGTCACTTCAGGATCTTTGGCTCATTGGTATATTTCCATGTGACAAAGGATGCACGGAAGAAGATTAAGCCAACAAAAGAGTTGTGGATATTTGTGGGGTACACTGATACACCTCACAACTATCTGGTGTACTTGCCTACCAGCCAGAGGACAGTGGTTTGCAGAGATCTCAAGTTTGATGAGCAGAAGGTCATGCGAGTTTCCCTTGAGAGGGAGCTCCAACTAAAGGTTGTGGAGGAACTATTGGTTCCTAAGGAGTAGAAGCCTCAGAATGATGTGGAGCAGCTGCATGCAGGGGTTCTAGGAGTGGAGACATCCACTCAAGTAGATTCTTCCAGAGATGGATGGAAGTGCACAATAGAAGTTAACAGATTGTTGGAGGATGCGAGAGAGAATGTGGGAGAACCAACTTCTCAGCATAGACTAAGGAGGTCACCTGAGAGGTACACTGGATACATGGCCCTTGCTAGGGAATGTGCTGAGACCGAGCCATATTCCTTTGAGGAAGCAGTGCACCAACTGATTTGGGTTGATGCTATGGTGGAGGAGTATGACTCCATAGTTTGTAACAGTGTTTGGGACATGGTTCCAAGACCGGAGAACAAGTCAGTTGTGAGTTCACGTTGGCTTTACAAGGTAAAGCAAGTTGTTGATGGTAGTGTGGAGAAGCATAAGGAAAGATTTGTTGCCCGTGGATTTTCACAGGTCAAGGGGATTGACTATGATGAGACTTTTCTTCCTGTCACAAGGTAATCATCTATCAGATCTATGTTGGCACTATCAGGACAGATGGGTTGGAAGATCCATCAGATGGATGTGAAGATGGAATTCCTCAATGGCTAGATTGAGAAAGAGGTGTACATAGAGTAGTCAGAAGGTTTTGAGACCTTCTATCATGAGTCGCATGTGTGCCAACTCAAGAGAGCATTGTATGAGCTAAAGCAAGCACCTCGTGCTTGGTACACCAGGATAGACAACTACTTCAGTGGGTTGGGCTTCACAAAGAGTGAAGTGGATGCAAACCTGTACCACATCATGGTGAAAGGTAAGCTATTGATCATTGTACTTTATGTTGATGATCTCATATTGACTGGTTATGATCAGTTCATCATGTCTTGCAAGGAGGACCTTGCAAGAGAATTCGAGATGAAAGACATGGGTCTCATGCATTACTTCCTTGGCATGGAAGTGTGGCAGAAGGATGGGGAGTTGTTTATGTCTTGGGGCAAGTATGCCAACGAGATACTCAGGAGATTACACATGGAGAAGTGTAAGCCCATGCAAACTCCTCTAGCAGGTAACTGGAGGAAGGAGGTTGCTACTTCAAGAGAAGTGGTAGAGGCTACTGTGTATAGGAATCTTGTGGGTTCCCTGATGTACTTAGTGAACACACGACCAAATTTGTGCTATGCGGTGAACCAGCTGAGTCAAGTGATGATTCTACCTACCAAGATGTTTTGCAAGGAGGCAAAGCATGTATTGAGATACCTCAAAGGCACATCTTAGTATGGATTATGGTACAAACGGATAGAGGGAGAGAAGCTATAGGGCTTCATTGATGCAAATTGGGTAGGGAGTCCATCAGATCAGAAGAGCACATCAAGAGAGATTTTCAACCTTGGGTCAGCAGCAGTTTCTTGGTACAACAGGAAACAGACGTCGGTTGCACTCATCTCGACAGAGGCAGAATACATGGCTACAAGTCAGGCATCATGTGAGCCCATCTAAATGTGGAAAATCCTAGTTGGTTTGTTTTATTAGAGGATGGATCCAATTGTGATCTATTGTGATAATCAGAGTTGTATCAAACTCTCTGAGAATCCAGTATTTCATGATAGGTCCAAGCACATTGACATCCAGTATCATCATCTCAGAGACTATGTAGCGAGGAGGATCATGTTGCTGCAAC
The DNA here is from genome assembly GCA_031772625.1 of Pinus tabuliformis. Lineage (NCBI taxonomy): Eukaryota > Viridiplantae > Streptophyta > Pinopsida > Pinales > Pinaceae > Pinus > Pinus tabuliformis. The sequence goes on from CM062807.1 coordinate 1,298,529,938, forward strand.
ATATTTTGATAGAGGAGAAAGATGCTGACATTTTGACAAAGGCATTGTCAAAGTGTAAATTCGAGTTCCATAGAGATAGGATCGTGGTGGCAGATAATCCATTTCTTGTTGAGAGCAAGTGTTGAAATATGGCAACAAGAACATTCCAATTTAATTTTTCCTTGAAATAAATTGTGAATTAAAATCGAATTTAGTCTTAACAGCTACTTGGAAATAATTAATTAATTTATTTTAAATTAATTAGTTGGAGAAATTCAAGTTAGAAGTCTTTCTGAAGTTATGCAAGAGTTATCCCTTAACTTAAGGAGATAAGATTGAGTTATATTTGAGTTGTAATTAGTTAACTCAATTTACTGATTTAAGTCTAGTTAAATTATTTCCAAACTATTTGAGGAACTAATAGTGAGTTAACAATCAATTGATGCATTAATGCACTCAATTAGTGCTACTCCAGTTAACTAAAGATTCCCTCATCAGAAACTCATGCATATCTATTCTGAAAAAGACCCAGTTGAGATTAATGTTCAAGGATAGTGTATTATCAATTGCATGTGTTTTCTCATGGAGAAAAATCATGCATGCAGTCAAGGATTCATCCTTGAGGATTGCGTAGTTTTGAAGGATTGGTTTTCCACTTGGTAATAGGCAAATCATCCATAAGGAACAACTATAGGAAAGAGGAGCTTGGAGGGAAGAGATGAAGGCAGAAGAAAAGCCAAGATTTCCTGTGAGCATCTGTGCAGATTGTACTGAGAGCTGGCTAGCTGTGAGAGCTAAGGCTTTGTGTAATTCCTATGTATTTCCACCATGTATGATAATACAATAGTGTGGGGTTTTTATCTGAGGATTTCCCAAAAAATATTTTCATGTGTATTGTGCCATTGATTCTTCTTCTTCTGGTTATATTGTTCATCTCGATCTTTAAGCTTCCATAAATTGATAGTAGAAGTAGGTTATAGTATTCTGCTTTGATTTATATTGCATTATCAGGTTAACCTATCACAGATTTCTACAGTATTGGTCATCAAGCAGTTGTTGTGCTTGGTGCATGATGGATGTCTGTGGCTGGAGGAGCCAATACCCATCATGGATAGATTGATTCACAGAATAACGTGATTGCCATATACAGGAGAGAATATGGCCATGATATTTGGTGAAAAAGGTGGCGAGCAGGCCCTCGTGAAATCTATCAAAGAAAATTTTAAGCTAGTGAAGAAGCTGCGTAGATATGCCATATCCAGCATCTGTGACCCTGCTATGAAGGTAGCCACACTAATCTTAGGAGGGAAGGTGATGAGGAAGTGTCACACTGACGAGGTGTCAGTGCATGTCACCGTGCTACCAGCCCATTGTACCGAAGGAGTCCAGTTCAACTGGTCAAACTACCTTCACGGAGAGTTCCTAGCAAACTACCGCGAAGCACAGGAGCTCAGCAAGACATTCCACTACGCATGTCTCTTACCGTCAATTGCACTAGCAGCATGGGAGCTTCTAGTGGACAGCTAGTTCCCTTCTGTCATGCTAGACCTACCAAAAGCAGAGAAGTATGCTTCACTGTGGGTGACCAAGGACACACAACAAGTCAAGGACAACAAGATCTTCTGGATCTTGATGGAGATGAAAATCAGCATGGCCATCAATAGAAAACTGCGATTTTTGCCTACAATGTACGCCAACCTGCAGGGCTACGCAAAATTTAAAGTAGACTTCCATCATATATCCATAAGGATGCAAAAGGACCTTGCACTGAAATGGTACAACTTGCCTTACCTGGCAACGGATGATGCCATTGATGTGGTGCTTGATCAATGGCCGGCAGATTGGCGTGCTACAATAGACTTGACGATGGGAGGAAGCAAGTCTGCCGCGTAGAGAAAGAAGGAGGAGGCCAAGATAAAGATGAATTTGTTGGTTGAAAAGAGGAAGAAGGATGCCGCTGACAAGGCCCAAGTGGAGCACGAGGCCGCGCAGCAGATAGTAAAGCAGACAAGTGGGACAGAGTGAGGTTTTGACAAAGGCGCAAGGTCGCCTTCACCCGAGATAGAGGAGGAGACAAATGAGTAGATCAAACAACATGGCGCAGACCCATAGGAGACGTTCGCTTGCATCAAGCACCCAAGGGAATAGGGGAAAGGAGGGTCCATGAAGAAATCAAAGGCCACCAAGACATCACTGGACCCGATCATGCTAACAGAGGGCAACTTGAATGATATCAGTGACATGGTGTGAGATGTCACCATGGAGGCCCTGCAAAAGTTTGAACAGCAACAAAAAATAGTCTTGGGGGCTATCCAGATAGGTTGCAAGAGCTACAGACCTACGGGTCTCAGGCTAGCATGGGGTCTACCAGCCTGGCTATCGGCACTTCAGAAGCTACCGAGATGCTGTGCGTGAAGGTCTCCAGTGCGATAGTGCTGCCTGATGGAGCACTGAGCACAAAGAATGAGGCTAACAGGCCCACTGTCAGCACGGTAAAGGGAGTAGGATTGAACTTGGTAATGCTCTTGCGTGAAGCACTCCACCTCTTGCGAGATGGAGTGATTGTAGAGCTAAGGGCCCATGAGCACCACACCCTCTGGATTATCAGTGAACAACTGATCAAAAATGAATAGATGGCACTACAATGAGATTCTGCCATCACCTCTAAGACCAAGGTGACCAATCAGAGCAAGCGCATTATTCAGGTCATCGAGGAGGCATGCCGAATGGTCCCAGAGTTGGCCATTCTGGAGGAAGATCCAGTCGAGGTGTGCATCTACAAGTTGGCCACAGGGGTGCATGAAATTTGTACTGAGATGGTGAGGGTTCAGTTGGAGTTGAACCTGAAAATCACAAAATTATAGTTGAAGTCCTAGCCTTCAACTCCACCAGAAGTGAAGGAGCAGTGGGCGACCGTTGTCACAGAAGCAGTAGTGGCGGTGGATAGTGTAGTAGTAGACTGCATGCAACTTTTTGAGCATTCATTTGAGGTTCTCACAAGCTTGCAGGAGGATGCCAATGTCCAGCGACTAGAGACAGATGCACATGAGCTACAACAACGCTATGAATAGGTTAAAGGCACAGCGTGAACCATCGTGCTGACACAAAGACTAGCAAAGTTCTAGGATGCCAAGCAGTTGAAGGAATAGGTGGATGTAGCACTACACAAGGAAGCAATGCTAAAGGCAAGAATAAAGCCCTAGCTGGATGAGGCTTACACTGTGACATGATCTATTGAAGGCAAGCTTGCGACTCTACAAGCGACACAGCAAAAGCTTTAGGCCAATAGTTCAGGAACAGTGACCGAGAAAATGGTTGATGATGCAAAGCAGGCGGCCACACAGTGCACAGCTGAGGTTACGGTCATACAAGTCGAATTGGAAGTTCTTTGTGCAAAGATCTATGTGCCTGCCAAGTGACTCGAGGGCGAGTCATGATGTTTGTGTTGGGGGCCTGTTGGGAACGAGATCCCCCAAGGACAGTTTTGGGTCGAATTTTGTAATAAAATAGTAAAGTCTCCACATTTTGTGGTCATGAAGCACGAAGGTGTCATGAGTCATAAAGGGTTGTCTACCCTTATTTTTTTAAAGTAAAGTTGGCTGTAAAAGATCTACCCGTGGTCCGCGGACCATGGGATTATATAAAAAGAGCTAATCTCTAAGTAGTTTAAGAGTAATGGTTTTTGAGTAAGATAGTGATAGTTCTGAAGTAAGAAGTCTAAGTTTCGGGTCATAGTGTAGGTAGATGCTCTGCAGCTGAGTGCACAGAGGCCTAGGGTGGAAGTCTGCAGTTAAGTGCGTGGACCCCTACAGTTGTGTGCACAGGGTGGATAGAGTCTGTAATCACTTGAAAAGATATCGATAAAGTGAAGTATTCCCCAAATTCTGTGTTTTTGTTCCTGTTAATGCATCTTGACATGTTATGTGTGAATTTCATTTATAATGCTTATATGATGCGTGAATGTATGTAATTACATTGGTTAAGTGAATGCAAGTAAGAACATCTATTTACACAGTGCTAAGTATGATTGTCTAATAAGATAAGTAAGACACTTAAGCTAGTTTGGTAATATGCACAGTACACTACCATAGCAGCGTGAAAGTACCTGAGCCGCAGGTTAGGAATGCGCGAAGGTTAATCGTGCCCTTTCGCGGAGGTACTAAAGGGTGGATTAGAGGGCTAGTCTGGAAAGCCCTAGAACAAAGTGACCTGCGCGAAGGTAGGAATAGAAGGAATAAGCCAACATCATGACCATATTAGGGTGCAGAAACTTGGTTCCAGCATCCCCCCATACTGCTTCAGGTGAGACTTCGATCCGCGCTCTGCGCACTGATGCCAAAAGGGCCAGTAGTATAGGGATTTGTTTGGCTAAATTAACGGTGAACCTAGGTCAGGCCCCGACAATCCAACACTCGGATTTGCTCAAATCTAGGCAACAGTGAGCTACTCTGCCTAGAAATTGCGCAATCCTCCTAGGCAGTCATCCCAGCTCCCAACCAGGAATGTGCATTTTTCCCAAGCAGTTGAGCAACTACATGCACGAACAGTCTGGTTGACTAGTTCCACCCGAGACCGAGGAAACTTGACTTGCATGCATGCATGACTTGCTCTTCCTAGAATAGCAAGAGACAACATTGAAAATGCATCCCATGATTCAGCGAGCTATTTTTAGTAGCTGAGGGTTACATGCAAAGTTTTTTTAGAAGTTTCCCTCCAAGTGTCGCATTTTCCTAGATTTGTGACATGCACGTCATGAGACCACACTTATTTATTTGACACATAAAATCTTATTCATTCACATTGATCTTGGAGCTATGACATCCCACAGCACATCCAAGACTCTTTGACACATCCAACTCAGCTATTCACGGGTGAGTGGCCTCAAATTGTCTTTTTCATCATTTCTGTCACTTTTTGTGTATTCACTTGTGTGAGTGTCATTTTCTTGATTTCTTTGAATTCTTGCTTTCATTTACATGTATACTAGCTTTTCCTATCTCTGTTTTAGTTTTTGTTGCTATCTCACTGTTGTCGCATGCATGAAACTATTTTGCACAGACGTTCACCCAATCGGCGAACTCCCTCACCCACATGCATGTTGATCTATTTTTTGAATCTTTCATTCATGTTTTGCATGCACTATTAATCGCTTTTGCTATCACTTAGTGTCGACATGCATTTACTGTCTTAGTTGCTTTCATTTTCTCGTCGGTGAGTCAAGCCAACCTTGGCCCAGGCTCTGCCTTCACCAAGGCTGCATTGCATAATCTAGGGAAGAAAGGCTCACCTTCCTCTATAGAAATGTGCATTCCTACCCACCACTAGACTCCAAGACTATTTTATGCATTTCTAGAGGACAATGGGTTATGGGTCCAAGAAGTTGTGCAAATTTGCCCCTGGGCTAGTAGTGCTTCCCAGCTGGAATTGCGCATTGTGTAATCCTAACAGCTAGTTGCTTGACTGGATTGAATATTTCACAGATCCAACACCCAGTCCTATGTCCCAAACAACCCAAACTACATTTTGCGCATTTCTGGCAGCTAGTCACCCAGTCTCCCAGTAAAATTTGCGCAGTCTTGCTCATCAGTTTCCCAGGTATGTGTTGTGTCCTTCCCAGGATTTGCTTTGTTTCCACTGACATATTTCTTCCCATGCATGCTTCTTGTTTCCATATCTTTCAGGTGTTCATTTGTCTCAATGGCTTCCAAGAGGACATGATCGCAGGACACTAATGGAGTTGTAGCTAGAGCAATAGTTGAGCAAGTGTCCTCTAGTCTACCAATCTATGAAGATACGAAGTTGTATATAGACAAGGACATCAAACTGAAGTGGCAAGAGGTTAATGAAGCATTCACAAGCACTTTTGTGTAAGACCTCGAAGACCTTCAAGTGTACATGAACATTCACAAGTCCGTCTTGTACTGGATTGCATGTAGATAACCCGCGTTCCCATGCATAGACATGATTCACGGGATCGTCTCTCACACTGATCTCGAGATGATGACCTTGAGCAGTGTTAGTGGGATGAAGCTTGCAACCTTTTGGGCACAAGATTATGATGAGATGTATAATATGTTAGAGCCCGTGACTGTCACGAGTCCTCAATTCAACTTGCCCAACAGCAAAGGTAACTCCACAAACATTCTGAAGGATTGGGTAAAGGAGCCAGCTCATTTTAGGATGACACCCAACTAGATATACAAGACAAAGATACTAGATATACAAGACAAAGATATTGAGGAAGGTGTACCAATACTTGGTCATATTCACATGTCAACCGAGTGGCCAAGTGAGCACTGAAACCTTTCCTCCAAGTTGGGTGACCACATTGGACCAATTGGCTAGAGAAGGAATACCATGCAACTAGTCTGGCATACTCTCTCATCAGATGGAGGAACAAGTCATGAAGGCTTGACAGTCACCTGAGGGTATGCATGCAGAGATTTAAATGTCTTCCTACATCCTAGATGTAGTCTGTGCCCGGCATGAATTCCCAGGCTTGGAGTGGGCATGGTCACCAGTGGAGAATGTTGTGAACACATATTTCAATTTGTTGTACGAATGCTCTTTAGGGGAGTAATCATATGGTTGTATGACCATTTTGTCACCTCAGTATACAGGATGATATTCAAACAGGATCCACCTTGTGTGTCAAAGGAAACAATGGAGGCATTGTTAGGCATTGCAAATTGGTATGCCTCACCATACGACACTTTGATTCAAATGTTCAGTGTAGAGAAGCCTCTGCATGTTCTGCCAAAGTTTTCCTTAGACGTACTTGTCATGCAGGAAGTACTGTATCACATCTCAGTAGGATTGGAAGCTAGATTACAATGGAAGAAGAAGGCACCTTGCCCAACTCTTCCATTGCGGATTGGGTTATATGAGATCAGGAGTATCAAGAAAGCAGATGTGGAAGTAGTACAAATGAAGAAGTACATGTTCTACCTCTGAAGCTTCAACCCGTATGACCCACATTGCATTATGAAGGATAATTGCATGAGATTTCAATTCAACTAGATCCATGGGACATTTCATTGGGCCAAGGAAGACTCATGGAGGTATTACTATAATTCCTCCAGACCTAATGAACAAGTTGGCTTCACTATAGAGTGGTTAGCAAAGTAGCATGAAGCAGCATCGGAGAGAGCACCAGCAGTAGCAGTAGCAGTAGAGCCAAGCATACCTATGCATGACAAAGGGAAGAGGAAGATTTTTGACCCCATGGAGGAGGATCAAAGCTAAAAGTTCTGAGTAGATCCCCTTGTAGAACAAGTAGCTATGGCTATTCAGGCAAAGAAACAGTAGCGTGACAAGCGCATCGTGTGAAGGAAGAGGGATAATAAGAGAATGGAAGAATTAGAGAAAGAGTTGCATGAGCTGAGGGAGAAACTCTAGAAAGAACAAGATCTGCACCAACGAGAGAAGGAAGCGCAGCAGCAGCAGATACAACAGGGGGCGCATCATGTGTAGACAGATAGAGCAACACCTGTACAAGTAGTTGATTCATCTGAACACCTAGCATCAGGTGAACAGGGTGAACCATTGCAAGGGTAAGACTTTTCTCATGAGATATAACAGGTGCTTGAACATTTGGATGTATACATGGAGCAGCAAGAGTTGGAATAGGACATTGACCTCATGCCTCACCAAATAGAAGTTGACTCACCTGCTTGAATGCATCCAGATGATCATCAAGTCTCGAATGACCAAGGAGGCACTGAGATCCTTAGTGATCATGCAAAAGTAGAGGTGCATAACATCACCTTTGATGAATCTCATCACTAATTTATGCAGCCTCACAGAGTACTGACTCCGAAGGACCAAACATCTCCTATGAAGGTTGAAGAACAAGTGATCATGACCGATGTGCATAAGCATCTAGTTTCTTTGGCCGATGCAACTAGAGTGTATGCCAAAGCCACTATCTCAAGTTTTTTTTTCCTCATAGCTAAGAATGAGCGAATGGCGAAGGAACTACAGGTGGCCAAGCAAGGAGGAGCTTTGGTGACAATGCCCACCCGAGATGAATTGAAGAAGGAAATACTAGATGAAGTATTGTCCCTTGACATAGTTATGCAAGCATTGTACTCCAATTTTGTTACTGTGCACCAAGTAGTTGTTCATCTCTACAAATGGAAGCAACAATGTGCAAGAAGAGCATGCATCTTGAAGAACATATATGCTTCCATTGATAAAATGCAAGAATGGATGATGAAGTACAAGGGAGACCCGCTTCACTTGCCAAAGATGATGAGGGCCAATGCGGTCGAGCTACAAGCACGTATCTGGAGTCAGATCCAGAACTATGAAGACCTACCGCAGCTCATCACTAGCATACAGGCTTCCCATGCACGAGTATTTAAGAGCATGGATGTTATAGTGCACACTCATGTGATCCCATCACTTGGGACTCTCACACAGGTGAATACAAAGAAGCAAGTCTGACAGGAACTTGATTCATACTTCGACGAGTTGATGTGCTTAAGTATGGGGGATTACGCAGTGCATTATATTAGATATCATTTTTGGGATTCAACTGCGTTAAGTAAGTCATTCAAACGTATGACCATTTCCATGAGAGGTAGTCGTAACTGACTAATTTCTCATGATTTTTGAATAGTTCACTTAGCACTCATTGCATCGGGTGATGCTCACAGGGGTGAAGAAGTGGGATTGAAACTAGTGAAATGTGGAGAACGAATCACATAGCATCAATCATCACTTCCAGGGCTTGCACCGGTAACCAGGACTTCCCAGGAGGTCACCTATCCCAGAACTCCTCTGGCTCAAGCGCGCTTAACTGTGGAGTTTTTCCCCACAATCAAGCCCACTTAGCTTGCTACCCCATTTGCAAAACCTTAGCAAGTATTGTGCCTCATGAACCATTCAAGTAGAGATCCCTTGACTCTTTTTGAATTTAAGTATGGGGGATTACGCAGTGCATTATATTAGATATCATTTTTGGGATTCAACTGCGTTAAGTAAGTCATTCAAACGTATGACCATTTCCATGAGAGGTAGTCGTAACTGACTAATTTCTCATGATTTTTGAATAGTTCACTTAGCACTCATTGCATCGGGTGATGCTCACAGGGGTGAAGAAGTGGGATTGAAACTAGTGAAATGTGGAGAATGAATCACATAGCATCAATCATCACTTCCGGAGCTTGCACCCGGTAACCAGGACTTCCCAGGAGGTCACCCATCCCAGAACTCCTCTGGCTCAAGTGCGCTTAACTGTGGAGTTTTTCCCCACAATCAAGCCCACTTAGCTTGCTACCCCATTTGCAAAACCTTAGCAAGTATTGTGCCTCATGAACCATTCAAGTAGAGATCCCTTGACTCTTTTTGAATTTAAGTATGGGGGATTACGCAGTGCATTATATTAGATATCATTTTTGGGATTCAACTGCGTTAAGTAAGTCATTCAAACGTATGACCATTTCCATGAGAGGTAGTCGTAACTGACTAATTTCTCATGATTTTTGAATAGTTCACTTAGCACTCATTGCATCGGGTGATGCTCACAGGGGTGAAGAAGTGGGATTGAAACTAGTGAAATGTGGAGAACGAATCACATAGCATCAATCATCACTTCTGGGGCTTGCACCCGGTAACCAGGACTTCCCAGGAGGTCACCCATCCCAGAACTCCTCTGGCTCAAGCGCGCTTAACTGTGGAGTTTTTCCCCACAATCAAGCCCACTTAGCTTGCTACCCCATTTGCAAAACCTTATCAAGTATTGTGCCTCATGAACCATTCAAGTAGAGATCCCTTGACTCTTTTTGAATTTAAGTATGGGGGATTACGCAGTGCATTATATTAGATATCATTTTTGGGATTCAACTGCGTTAAGTAAGTCATTCAAACGTATGACCATTTCCATGAGAGGTAGTCGTAACTGACTAATTTCTCATGATTTTTGAATAGTTCACTTAGCACTCATTGCATCGGGTGATGCTGACAGAGTTGATGTGCACTGCCACCAGCCCAGACTTGCCTATCAGTGTAGACATCATGCACAAGTATGTTGCTAGTCTAGCCACATTGAAGACAATGATGCGCATGTTCTCAGACGAGTTGGACAAAAGAGCTCGATAAGTGTACTCGGATGTTATGGAGGAAAGTTTCAGGTTTCAGATGGATGTCACAGTAGAACACACGGACACTATCAAGGACTACCAATCTTGGCATGAATATGTTATTGTTGAACAACATGAGGATGTCGAGCAATTGGACTTCTATAGTTGTCTAAGTCAAAATGATGTCTAGTTTGGCTTGTTCAAACCATTGTTCACATGGGTACATGTGCATTGTAATGTTGAGTCATGTCAAGTGTTATTCAAGTCTCAATAGTGGATGTAACAGTCATAGAGTAGGTGAAGAGTCATGAGGGTAGTTGAATGCTCACAAAGGGGAATGTCAAGGGTCATCCCACCCTTTGCTCTAAATAGTCCCTCATAACTCATTGTATAGGATTTTGGTCAACCAAGCTTCTATTAAGAGTATCTTGAAGAAATATTGGATAGTAATGTAACGCAACTTGGCTTCTCCACTGCACGGAGCTAGTACATCTCTTTGGAGGAGCAGGGAAATGTGGCTGTAACATTTCACTAATGGGGCTAGTAGGTCTACATGGATGTATTGTATGATTGGAACTTACACTTCTTTATATAATAAGAGCTAGCACATTTTCATGCATATGTTGTTATTGTAATTGGAATGTTCCAGTTGCCTTAATGATATATGTTGTTTAACTTACGTATTTGTGTATGAACTGATTCATATGAAATTATAAGAATCTTGTTGCAAATGCGTTGTTGGTTTAACCATCACTTTGGATTGTCGATTGTTCTGCTTTCCAGCTTGTGATGAATCTTCGCTTGTGTGTTTCCTTTCCAACTGAGTACTAATACAGGTTATCAAGGGGCGCACTCATCTCACCCCCTTTGTGTTAGAACCTTTCATGCATATTCCTTGACTCACTACAGAGGTCACACCCTTTCTACTCACAGAGTTATCTTACTCGCCTCTATACGACATCGCGGTTAAGGAATTACCTGCGACCCACTGATGGGACTCCTACACCAAACAGTCTGAGGTCTAACTGGGACTTCTTACTAGTGAGATCCCCTTGACATGTTGGCAGGTCCAGTACCATCAACACCAAGGTTACCAACATGTTGTAGTGGCTACAACCACCCTTCAAATGTTTTCCTTAGATTCATTTTGTAGCCTCCCTACCAACCTTTCACAACAACATGTCTTGCCTTGTCAAGTACACAAGCTTCAGTGATTCCCTAGCAGATTGCCAACCTATGCATCAGAGCTTGTTGCATCCCCCTCATAGGATCTTTCTCTAGATTTGGTCCATCTACATGCTAAGCCATTCCCTCAAGAAATTGTACAATTCTGGAGTGCAACCAGCCTTCCCTCCAGAAATTGCGTAATTCTGTCTAGAGGCCTGCTAGGCTCAAGAATTGTGCAAATCTGCCTAGTCAAGATTCACTGAGAAAATTGTTCAATTCTTCCCAATAGGGTTGCCAAGCCCAGAAAATGTGCAATTCTGGGTAGCAGTCAGACTCTCAGCCCAAAAATTGCACAAACCTTCTGGGAAGTCAACACATCTCCCTCCCAGAAATCCACATTTTTTCCCCTCAACTAAGAAGGCTATTGCATGTGTAGTTGAGTTGACCGGTTCCACTCGAGACTGAGAAAAATTGACTTGCATGCATGGGCTGATTTTTCCCAAAATAGAAAGAAACAACATTCCAAATGCATTGGTAGATTTTAGGGAGATATTTTTAGCAGTTGGAGGTTACATGAAAAGATTGTGTTAGAATCTTTCCTCCAAGTACTGTTTTTTCCTAGATTTGTGGCATGCGCGTCATGAGACTCAAACTTATTTATTCGATGCTTTAGAGCTCACTTATTCACATCGATCTTGAAGCTCTAACTTCCCACATCACATCCAGGAGTCTTTGACACATCTAGCCCAACTATTCACGGGTATGTTGTCTTAACTTGTCTTTTGTAGCATTTCTATCGCTTTTTGTGTTTTGGCTTGTGTAAGTGTTGTTTGTTGTATTTTTGTGAACGCTTGCTGTCATTTACATGCATAGTAGCTTGTACTAGCACTATTTTAGTTTACGTTAGCGTCTCAATGTTGTCGCATGCATGAAACTATTTTTCATGAATGGTCGCCAATTTGGTGACTCGCTTCACCTGCATGCATGTTGTTCTATTTTCTGAATCTTTCATTCACTATTTTGATGCATGATCATTCAATCTTTCTTACACTCAGTGTCACCATGCATTCACATTCATGTTTTCTTTCGGTTGCCTGTCGACGAGTCTGGGTAGCCTTGGCCCAGACTCTGCCTCACCCAGATAACATTGCGCAATCCTGACATTGAGGGCTCTATCTTCCTCTAATAAAGTACGCATTTCTACCCAGTGACTGTCCTCTAGTCTTGCATTGCACAATTTTGAGGGACGGTGACTGATGGCCCAAAAAATTGCGTAATGCAGTCACTAGGCTTGCAACCACTGCCAACTGAAATTGCGCATTGCGTAGTTCCAGCAACCAGCAGGCCAGCCTAGATTGCGCATTCCACAATTCAGGTAGCCAACTAGCCTCCCCAGGTAGACCAGAATGCCTTTTGTATAGTTCTGGTATCCAGTCTCCTAGCCTCCCAGGAAAAATTACAAAATCCTTGTCAATTAATCCCCAGGTATGTTGCATGTCATTCCTCAAGTTTTCTTTGGTTTTCGCTGACAGATTTCTTGCCATGCATGTCACTTTGTCTCCAGATCTAGTAGGTGTTCATCTGCCTCTTAACAGTTCAGGATCAATAGCTTCTAAGAGATCAGGATCAAAGGACACTGACAGAAGTGCAACTAGAGCCGCAGTTGAGCGAGTGTCTACAAGTCTATCGATCTATGATGATACCAAGCTGATTGTAAACAAGGACATCAAGCTGAAATGACAAGAGGTCAATGACGCATTTGCAGGAACATTTTGGGAAGACCTCAAATACCGCCAAGGCTATGTGAACATCAACAAGTCAGGCTTATACTGGATTGCATGCAGGGACCCCATGATCCCATGCGCGGATATGATACATTGGATCGTCTTGCACAATGATCCTGAGACGATGAAATTGAGAAATGTCAGTGGGATGGAGAGTGATACCTTCAGGAAAATCCTTTCCATTCAATCCCCAAGTATGTTATATGTTGTTCCTCAAGTTTTCTTTGGTTTTCGCTGACATATTTCTTTCCATGCATGTTTCTTTGTCTCCAAATCTAACGGGTGTTCAACCACCTCTTAGAAGTTCAGGATCAATGGCCTCCAAGAGAGTAGGATCAATGGCCTCCAAGAGAGTAGGATCAATGGCCTCCAAGAGAGCAGGATCAAAGGACACCGACAGAGGTGCAACTGGAGTAGTAGTTGAGCAAGTGTCTACAAGCCTGCCGATCTATGAAGATACCAAGTTGATTGTAGACAAGGACATCAAGATGAAACGGAAAGAGGTCAATGATGAATTTGTAGGCACATTTGAGGAAGACCTCAAAGACTGCCAAGTCTATGTGAACATCCACAAGTTCGGCATGTACCAGATTGCATGCAAGTACCCTGTGCTCCCATTTGCGGACATGATACATTGGATCATCTCACACACTAATTCTGAGATGATGACATTGAGAAGTGTCAGTAGGACAGATATTTCTACCTTCAAGGCACAAGATTATGATAAGATGTATCAGATGTCGAAGTCATGATCATCATGGAGACTCCCTTTAGCATACCCAACAACAATGCCAACTCCAAAGATATTTTGAAGAACTAGGTGAAGGAGCCAACTAAATTCAGGACGACACCTAACCAGTTCTACAAGACGAAGATACTGCAGAATATTTATCAATACTTAGTCATCTTTGCATGCTGAATATATGGCCAAGAAAGCATAGACACCTTCCCACAGAGTTGGGTGATCAAGTTGGCCCAACTGGCTAGAGAAGGAAAAGCATGCAACTGGCCCGACATGTTGACTCACCAGTTGAACAAACAAGTAACAAGGGCTCGAAAGCCACCCAAAGGTATGTAAGCATAAATCTACATGTCCACTTAAATCCTGGATGCAATCTGTGCCTGTTAGGAGTTCCCGAGGTTGAAGTGGGCATGGACACCAGCAAAGACTAATACGAACACTTATTGTAAGATGTTGTCCTAATACAGCATTAGAGGAGTTATCACAAATTTGTTCGATCATTTTGTCACCCCGGTTTATAGGATGATATTGGAACAGGATCCACCTTGCATGTTGAAGGCAACAATGGAGGCAATGATCAACATAGCTGATCTGTATGCCTCACCATCCGGCACCTTCATATGGATGTACAACGCAGAGAATCCTCTGCATGTTCTACGAAGTTTTCCTTCGACAAGCTTGTCATGCTGGAAGTATCATATCACATCTCGATAGGATTGACAACTAGGTTGCACTAGAAGAATAAGGCACCTTTGTCCTCTCTTCCATTGCAGATCGAGTTATACGAGATATGGAGTTTCAATCATGTGGATGTCGAAGCAGATCAGATGAAGAAATATCCATTCGACCTCCGAAGTTACAATCTGTACGACCCGCATTGTCTTGTGAAAGATCATTGCGCGAGAGTATAGTTCAACTAGATCCATGGGGCATGTCATTAGGCAGAGGAAGACCCATGGAGATATCATCACAACTCCTCCAGACTCAATGAACTGGCCGGCCTCGCTATGGAATGGATAATAAAGTAGCGTAAAGTGACATCCCGAAGGGCACTAGAAGCAGTAGTAGCAACAGCGGTGAACATACCAGTGCGCGACAAGGGAAAGAGGAAGATTGTCAATCGCATGGAGGAAGAGCAAAGCTACAAGTTCTAAGAAGACCCACTTGTGTAGAAAGTAGCTTTGGCAATATAGTCAAAGAGGCAATAGAGCAACAAGAGAAACACACAAAGGCAGTGAGAGAAATAGATAATGGAGGAAATAGAGCAGGAGTTGAAGGAGCAACTCCGGAGGGAACAAGAGTTGCGTAGATAGGATAAGTAAGCGCAATAGGAACAGGTACAGTAGGGGGCGCAACTTTTGCAAACAAATGAAACTATGCCCGTACAAACAGACAAGGTGAACCATCGTAGGAGCTGGACTTTGCTCAGGAGATAGAACAAGCACTTTAACAAATGGATATGAATATGGAGAAATAGGAGTTAGAGCAAGATATCAACCTCATGCCTCACCACCACTATGTCGACCCACCATCTTCAACACATCTAGAAGAGAAGCAAGTCCCAAGTTACCAAGGTGATAATGAAATCCTTGGAGACAATATGGAGGAGGAGATGCACAACATCTCATTCGACAAATCTCAACATAGAGTTGTGCAATCTTGGAGAGTGTCAACTCGGAGGATCATACATCTCCTGTGTAATTTGAGGAATGAGTGATCATGTCTGATGTGTGCAAACATCCAGCGACATTGGCCGATGCTACCAAAGAATATTTCGAAGCAACTAGCTCTAGCGTTCACTTCTTGATAGCTGAGAACGAGCGAATGGTTAAGGAGCTACAGACGACCAAGTAGGGAGGAGAATTGGTTACATCATTCGTGTTGAAAATGGCAACAAGAAATGCTAAAAATAGAAGTGCTAAAAATAACACTGCTATAAATTGCAGTTTGAGTACTAGTTCTAGGTTGGACAATAGGGAATGAAAAATGGAAGTGCTAAAAATAGCTGCTAAAGATAGAATTTCTATTTTTAGTAGTTTAGGATGGATTCCTATTTTAGTCAGTCCTTGGACTAAAAATAGGAAGTAAAATTCGGATTTGAACTTAACAGTTGTTTGAAAATAAATTAATTAATTCACCATGAGTTAATTAGTTGTGAAAAATCAAACATGAAGTCTATGTGAGGACATGCAATAGTTTATCTATCAATTGAGGAATTTATCCATTAGTTAAAGAGATAAGGATGAGTTCTAATTTGAGTAGTAATTAGTTAGCTCAGTTAACTGAGTCAAGTCCAGTTAGATTGATTTAAAAAGTTTGTTTAAATTATGTAAGTCCAATTAGTTAATGCATGCTTGCATATAACTGCTGCACTTTAGATAACTGAAGATTCTCTCATGAATAACTCATGCATGTCAGTTCAGATAGAGACCTAGTTGAGATTAGAGAAGGGAAAATGTACTATCAGTTAGATGAATGTTTTTCCTATAAAGGAAGATCATCCATGAGAAGGATTTATCTCCTTTAGGACTGCATAGTTGGATCAAAGGTTAGTGAGTGTGTGAAGAGGCCAATTCACACAAGTGGCTGCACTGGACCCCAATTAGAATTGCGCAAAGAAATAGGAGGCTTGGAGGGCAGCCCAGAGGTTAGATAGAGGCCTTTGACTGTCTATGAGTAACAGAGGTATTGTAAAGAGAGTAGGATAGATTTTGAGCTGATTCTTTTTGTAATACTGACTATATTTCCACTTGTATGATAATATAGAGTTGGGGTTTTAGGCTGAGGCTTTCCTTGGGTAAATTCTTCTGTGTTGTTTGTGATTGATTTCTCCATATCAGTTATATGTGCTCAAATTGATCATGCTCAAATTGACTAAGCTTCCGCAAAGTGTTGTAGAAGTAGATCTTGTATTTTTTTTTAGTATATTGCATAATCTATTGATCTACAGTGGGAATTTTTACATGGTATCAGAGCAAAGGTGATCAAAGGAGAGAACAATATACTGAGAGGAGATTTCAAACTTTTGAGTTTTGTGCTAAGAATTTGCAAAGCAGATCTAAAAATTTATATACAAAATTTTCAGAAACAAATAGCAGATTTGGATTCCTTGTGGCAAAATACCCAAATTCAAAAAAAAAATCGGCTAAATCGAAGTTCGGATGAGGGAGATATCGCTGATTTAAAATCAGCTCTTTTTCCAGAAAATTTAGTGACGGCAGGAAATATGAAATAGATTGGTGTGCTAGCCAAGAACCTATATGCACTTGAGGTACAATATGCATGCAAAGCCTTGAGGAGCAAGGCAAAGGTTAGATACTTGGTGGTTGAGAGGGAGATTAAATTACCTCTCAACATGCAACGCCAGAAGAAGTCTCAGACAATTGTGGAGGAGCCAAAATTGATGAAGTAGCTTCAAGAGGTTGTGGAGCAACCACAACTAGAGAAGCTGAGAGGATATTGAGTAGAGACATCTACTCATGTAGAGACCTCTAGTAGGGAGAAATTTCAAGCCAAATGGGTAGAGGGATCAAATGCATCCATACCTTCAAGTAGGAGGTGGGGCGATGTGGAGTGATCATCCCAAGAGGGCTAGAATAGGAGCAGGATCCTTGAGGTACCCAACCACTTTGATTCGACTTTGCTACAGGAGCCTTGATGAGGAGTAGTAGGACTAGCTGAGTGGGTAGAGACAGATGCGGATGGAGCGGCAGAGAGAGCTATAGTGCAGGAGTCCTAGGACTCTGTAGAGCTAGCAAGTTGCAACAATGCGAGAGGCACAGGATGACACAGAGAGGTGTGCAATGGTACGAGATGAATGGAGTGTTGCAGCAGATCAGAGGCCTAAGAGGGAGCACTTGTCAGCAGCAGGTAGAGCTTCAACATCAGAGTATGTTTATAGCCCAATAGAGAGGTCAGTTGGGAGCTCTTTCTATTTCTAGAGTCGCTGGAGCAACCACACTTGGTAGAAGTGTTGCATGCAAAACATTCCAAAGGTTCAAGATTGGGTTCGAGTTGAAGCCTTTCTTGTTGAGAGGGAGTGTTGAAAATGGCAACAAGAAATGCTAAAAATAGAAGTGCTAAAAATAGCACTACTATAAATATCAATTTGAGTACTAGTGCTGTATTGGGCAACAAGGAATGAAAAATGGAAGTGCTAAGAATAGAATTGCTATTATTAGTAGTTTAGGCTGGATTCCTATTTTGGTCAATCCCTGGACTAAAAATAGGAAGTAAAATTTGAATTTGAACTTAACATCTGTTTGAAAATAAATTAATTAATTCACAATGAGTTAATTAGTTGTGAAAAATGAAACATGAATTCTACGTGAGGACATGTAACAGTTTATCTATTAATTGAGGAATTTATCCATCAGTTAAAGAGATAAGGATGAGTTCTAATTTGAGTAGTAATTAGTTGGCTTAGTTAACTGAGTCAAGTCCAGTTATATTGATTTAAACGATTTTTTTAAATTAAGTAAGTTTAGTTAGTTAATGCATGCTTGCATATAACTGCTGCACTTCAGATAACTGAAGATTCTCTCATGAATAACTCATGCATGTCAGTTCAGACAGAGACCCGGTTGAGATCAGAGAAGGGACAATGTACTATTAGTTGGATGAATGTTTTTCCTATAAAGGAAGCTCATCCATGAGAAGGATTTATCTCCTTTAGGACTACGTAGTTGGATCAAAGGTTAGTGAGTGTGTGAAGAGGCCAATTCACACAAGTGGCTGCACTAGACCCCAATCAGAATTGCGCAAAGAAATAGGAGGCTTGGAGGGTAGACCAGAGCTTAGATAGAGGCCTTTGACTGTCTATGAGCAACAGAGGTATTGTGGAGAGAGCAGGATAGCTTTTGAGCTGATTCTTTTTGTAATACTGGCTATATTCCCACTTGTATTATAATATAGAGTTGGGGTTTTAGGCTGAGGCTTTCCCCGGGTAAATTCTTCTGTGTTATGTGTGATTGATTCCTTTTTATCAATTATATATGTTCTTATTGATGTTGCTGATGTTCAATTAAGCTTCCGCTAAATTGGTTTTAGAAGTAGATCAAGTATTTTGCTTTAGTATATTGCATTATCAAGTGATCTACAGGTGGGAATTTCTACAATTCGCCCAAGCAGAATTGAAGAAGGCAATACTGGATGAAGTATTGTCTCTTAACACAGTCATGTGGGCATTGTATTCCAAGTTTGGTACCATGCATAAGGCAGTCGTCCATCTCAACGGTTGGAACAACGATGTGCTAGAAGAGCACATATCCTGTCGAACGTGCATGCTGCTGTTGATTACATGCAAACATTGATGATGAGATACAAGGGAGCCTCACTTCACCTTCCAAAGATGATGAAAACCAGAGAGGTTGAGTTGAAGGCATGCATCAAGAGTTAGATCTAGAACTATGAAGAGCTCCTGCAACTCATCACTAGTCTACATGCTTCCCATGCATGTGTATTCAAGAGTATGGATGTTATTGTGCATGCACATGTGATCCCATCTATTGGGACACTCACCCAAGCAAAGACAAAGGCACAAGTCGACTAGAGCTTGACTCGTACTTTGACGAGTTGATGCACATGCTATCAGACAAGTTCGACAGAGGAGCCCGAGCAGTGTACCCGGATGCTATGGAGGCAAGAGTCAAGTTCTAGAAAGATGTCACCTTATAGTATATGGACACCATCACGAACAACAAAGCTTGGCATCAGTTCGCTATTGTCGATAATCATGAGGATGTCGAAGATTTGGTCTTCCAACAGTTGTCTGAGTCATAGTGTTGTCTTGTGTGGCTTGCTCAAGCCATTTTGTCTCACATGGGTGCATGTGCATTGTAATGTAATGTCTTGTTAGGTGTAAGTTCAAGTGTCAATAGTTGGATGTAACACTCATAGAGTAGATGAAGAGTAGATGAACAATCACAATGGGTAATATCAATGGCCACCCCACCCTTTGCTATAAATAGTCCCTCATAACTCATTGTATGGGCTTTTGGTTAGCCAAGCTTCCAATAAGACTATCTTAGAGAGATCTTGGACATTATTTTAATGAGCCTTGGCTTCTCCACTGTGCAGAACTAGTATATCTCTTTGGAGGAGTAGGCGGTTATGGCTGTAACATTCCGCTATCGGAACTATTGGCTAGACATGGATGTATTGTATTACTGGAACTTTCACTTCTTAATATAACAGAGCAAACACATTTCATTCATATGTTGTATTGTATTTCAACTATCTTGAGTACTCTAAATGATATATGTATATGTTTTCTTACGCAACCATGTGTAGCTATTTCTATATATGTATGTATGAATGTTTCAGAAAGGTGTTGTTGGTTTAACCATCACTTTGGATTGCTAGCTTACTTTCCTTCCATGTTGTGATGTATATTTTCTCATGTGTTCCCTTCTTAACTCCATGCTATCATAGGTTTCCAAGGGTTGCAGTCACCTCACCCTCCGTGTTTTAGAACCCCTCATGCACCTTCCTTTACTTACTTCATATGTCACACCCTTGCTACCAACAGGGACATCTTACTTGCCTCTATGTGAAACTGTGGTCAAGGCATTACCATACAACCCACTGTTGGGACTCCTACACCAAACGGTTCAAGGTTTACTTGGGACTTCTTACCAGGGAGGTCCCCTAACATGTTAGCAGGTCCAACACCATCAAAATTTATGGCGCTAGAAGGAGGGCCAAATGACAAGTTGTGTCCTCTCATCCTGTTTTGAACCTTTTCATATCTATCATGGAGTCTTGCACTCTCCTCCCTCCACGATGTTTTTCGCATGCCGAAACTATCACCATCTTGAGGGATTTTTTTGATCTCTTCTCTACATACACATATGATGGTGAAGGAAAAGTGGCCTGACCTGAGTTCTTACATGACTTCCTTTCCATGCTTAATGAGGAAGATGGATGTTCTGATGAACAGTCCAGTCTGCTACTTGCATACACACTTCACGAATCTCCACATTAGTGGATGTGCAACCTATTGGCTGATAGCATGCACTTACTTGAGCACTTATGTGATCTAATTGAAGATACTTTCTATCATTTTGATCTAGAAAATCTTGACCAAAAACTCTTACAACAACGGAAGGCTCCACATGAATTACCTACGGATTTTTGGTAGTGCTTCCGTGATTTGCAGTTTCAAGCTCGGAAGACCCAAATGAAATTTTTCTATCTTTGGGATGGATTCAAGTTTTGTCTTAATAAATCTGCCCATCCCAAGAAGAAGTTTGAACTCAAGCCTCACTCAGTATTCCTCAGTGATGGATCTGCGCAATCATAGACGGATATGGTCACTGTCACAAGTGACTACCCGCCTACCTTCATCAAACAACTTCACCACTACAAAGTGATGTGGGAGATCATGCTCACACATCTGTTCAGCTGTCACATCCTCCCAACATCACTTCACTTAATTTTTACACAGATTTGGTTGTGATTCCATCAAGTTGTCATATGCATTTTGTACCACAACTTTCGTCTTCATACTCGAATGATCCTCCAGATGATATTGTCTTGTGTTCTTCCATTCCGAACTCTACACTTGACATGAACGAGGATCAAGCCATCGATGGAGTTGGTGTTGCACAACCAACATGCGCTGTCATTCATGAAGAGTACGACTGGGAGCTTGAGCATAAACACTCGATGAAGGATGACTCCCTTCTATTTGAACCTCCTCTGTTCTATCCTGACATCTTTGGTGAACCTACTATCCATGATTTTGCATGTGTATCTTCATCTACGAATGCACCCATTGTTGATCACTCACAAGACACACCAGATGTTAGTCCATCATCTGATAATGGAGAGGATAAATTATTCATTGAAAATCCACTTGACCTTTCATTTTCCATTTCCGGAAACAGAGAGGATGAATTTGTTCACTTCTCATCTACCCCTCTGTTCGATTTATCAGATCATGAGGATGCTGATGAAATCATTGATTTTTCTTATCGTGGCTGTCATGATCCATTTACTCCCATATCCGATCACGATCATGATTCTATCACAATTGCTTTTTCAAAGCCACCTGTTTATGATTATCTATTTTACGACGAAGTCGAAACACCCCAGACTGTCGAGGCATTTTAGCCCAAGTTGATGGTTATGTCAGGCCCTCATTCTCTGAAGGTTGGCTTCACTTCCGATCAGGAAATTGTTCAATCACCCAAGGCTCCTCATCACTCATCTATATGCATTGAAAATCAATATCACACATAGATCATGCTTCCTCCACCCAAACTGCATGATCCCATCGTTCATGCATTGGAGGAATCTTACATTGCAAGCACACGTGCATGCCCCAAGTTGTATTTGTTTCTTTCATTTTCGTGCATGTCATAGTAAAGAGTATGTGTATGATTCAAAGTTGCATGCAATGTCACACAACACTGTGACAAGTCCATGGACCACACGTCATGTACTTGCACTCACTTATGTCATGTGGGAACTTTTAAACATGAAGTGTGTTTGTCTTCATTGTTATATCTTTCTTATTTGCTGGCTCACACAACCAAGTTTCTCGCAGACCAATCCTTCACCAACATAGGTCAACCAATGCGCCAATGGCTGCATTGGAAATATCACTTCATGTGATCAGGCCCATGCACCATTTGTCTAAGAGTAGGAGTAGTGTTTTCTTTTAGTTTGTTTGCTTTCATTCCTATTTGATTTATTTCTTTGCATGTTTTATTGTCTTCTTTCATGTTTTCTTACTCACTTTTCTTTCAAATTTACTTCTACTTCTGATTTTCTTTGTTTTTTTTTGCTTGTTTTTGTTTATAGGTTAGTTTCACATGAAACTGTGCGTGACTCTTGAAACAAGCTAGGTAAAGTATAAGAGGCCTTGTGTAACTATCACTACTTGGTTATCTATCATCCTATTTCTATGTGAAGATCTCATTACTTCTAGTCCATGATATGTCGATGGAAAATACATATTATTCAAAGTGAACCTTCGTGAAAACACAATGCTTGTGATCTAACTAGTGTCACCTACTCTAGTCGGTTGTTTTTGGGTTAACCCTTTTCAGCTCGGTCAAGTAGAGTAAGGTGAGGAGGAAACCTTAACAAGCACATTCGAGAAATATAATAAACTACTTCTCTGAAGGAACAACCTCTTCTCCTCTTAATAAGTCGAGATCCCTCTTCCGCCTCTAAAATGGATATGCATAGTAATGAAGAAAGGAAAAGTGAGAAAATTTGAAAAAATGAAAATGAATAAGGCAAAAGAAGAGAAAGGCTTCCTGCACAGAGAGGTGATGTAAGTAACTCCACTGGGGTACTGACCAGGCTCGTTGGAAACGGAGCGATGCTTGTGTTCCTGCATGACTTCATCAAGGTAATGTCCAGGCTTGCTGATAGCAGAACAACACAAGAGATGAAACTATGACTCTGACGACTATACTGATTGTGCACCAATATACCCCTCAACCCCAATGAAAAAAAATATGTTTCCTTGGCTTGGAATGTGTGTCAATCTACCAAGAGCTTGGTAGGTGCTACATCTTACAATCAAACAAGTGTGGAAACCAAGATAAACTAAGAACTAAACAATACTTTCAGAGGTGTTAGAATTCTTTTTCACAAACAAGGTCCATTCAGAGAGCTGGAGTTCTACCATTGTGTCGCCAAGTGTTGTAGCGGCTACAACCACCATCCAAACTTTTTCCTTAGCTTTGATTTGGAGCCTCCCTACCAACATTTCACAGCAGCGTGTCTTGCCTTGTCAAGTACACAAGCTTTAGTGATTTTCTAGCAGATTTCCACCCTATGCATCAGAGCTTGTTGCATCCCCCTCACAAGCTCTTTCTGCGGACGTGGTCTAGCTGTAGGATGAGAAACTCCCTTAAGAAATTGTGCAATTCTAGAGGGAAACCATCCTTCCCTCAAGAAATTGCACAATTCTATCTGACATCCTACTAGGCTCTAGAATTGCACAAATATTCCAAGTCATGCTTAATTGAGAAATGTGCGCAATTGCTCCCAGTAGGGCTGCTCAGCCCAGAATTGCACAATTCTGGGAAGCAGTCAGCTGCTCAACCCAGAAATTGCACAGACCTTCTAGGCATTCAGCCCAGCTTCCTCCCAGAAATGTGCATTTTTTCCCCTCAGCTAAGCAGGTTGTTGTATGTGCAATTGAGTTAACTGGTTCCACCCAGGACCGAGAGGTCATGACTTGCATGCACGGGCTTCTTTCTCCTGGAATAGAAAAAAACAACATGCAAAAAGCATCCCTAGATTTTATGGAGATATTTTTAGCAGCTGGAGGTTACATGCAAAGATCGTTTTAGAATATTTCTTCCAAGTGTCGCTTTTTCCTAGATTTGTCACATGTGCGTCATTTGCCTCAAAGTTATTTAGTCGATGCTTTAGAGCTCACTTATTCACATCGATTTTGGGGCTCTGACATCGCACAACACTTCCAGGAGTCTTTGACACATCCAACTTTGCTATTCACAGGTAAGTTTCCTTAACTTGTCTTTTGCAGCATTTCTGTCGCTTTTTGTGTTTTCACTTGTGTGAGTGTTTTTTGCTTGATTTCTATGAATGCTTGTTGTCATTTAGATGCATAAAAGCTTGTGCTAGCACCATTTCAATTTTCATTAGCATCTCTCTGTTGTCACATGCATGAAACTGTTTTGCACAAACGGTCGCCGATTCGGTGACTCGCTTCACCCACATGCATGTTGTTCCATTTTCTGAATCTTTCATTCATTGTTTATATGCATGATCATTCACTCCTGCTTACACTCAGTATCACCATGCATTCACACTCACATTTGCTTTTAGTTTTCCCTCAGCAGGTTTAGGCAGCCTTGGCCTAGACATTGCCTCACCCAAACATCATTGCACAATCTTGAGAGGGAAGGATTTATCTTCCTCTCAGAAAATGCATATTTCTTCCTAGTGACTACCCTCTAGTCTGGCATTGTGCAATTTTGAGGGACAATTATTGCTAGCCCAGAAAATTGTGCAATGCAATCACTAGTCCTACAACCAATGCTAGCTAAAATTGTGCATTCTGCAGTTTTAGCATCTAGCAGGCCAGCCTAGATTGCACATTGTGCAATTCTAGCAGCCAACCAGCCTCCCCAGACAACCCAAACTGCCTTTTCTGTAATTCTGGTAGCTAGTCTCCCAGCCTCCTAGGAGAAATTGCGCAATCCTTGCCATTCAATCCCCAGGTATGTTACATGTTGTTCCTCAAGTTTTCTTTGGTTTTCGTTGACAGATTTCTTTCCATGCATGTTTCTTTGTCTCCAAATCTAACAGGTGTTCATCCACCTCTTAGAAGTTTAGGTTCAATGGCCTCCAAGAGAGTAGGATCAATGGCCTCCTAGAGAGCAGGATTAATGACCTCCAAGAGAGTAGGATCAATGGCCTCCCAGAGAGCAGGATTAATGGCCTCCAAGAGAGCAGGATCAAAGGACACCGACAGAGGTGCAACTAGAGTAGCAATTAAGTGAGTGTCTACAAGCCTGCCGATCTATGAAGATACCAAGTTGATTGTAGACAAGGACATCAAGATGAAATGGAAAGAGGTCAATGATGAATTTGCAGGCACATTTGGGGAAGACCACCAAGTCTATGTGAACATCCACAAGTTTGGCATGTACCAGATTGCATGCAGGTACCTTCTGCTCCCATTTGTGGACATTATACATTAGATCATCTTACACACTAATTCTGAGATGATGACATTGAGCAGTGTCAGTAGGACAGAGATTTCTACCTTCAAGGCACAGGATTATGATAAGATGTATTATATGTTGAATTCGTGATCATCATGGAGACAACCTTCAACATACCTAGCAAAAATGCCAACTCCAAAGATATTTTGAAGAACTGCGTGAAGGAGCTATCTAAATTCAGGATGACACCCAACCAGGTCTACAAGATGAAGATATTGCGGAAGGTGTATCAATACTTGGTAATCTTTGCATGTCAACTGTATGGCCAAGAAAGCATGGAAACCTTCCCACATAGTTGGGTGATTGTGTTGGACCAACTAGCTAGAGAAGGCAAAGCATGCAACTGGTCTGACATGTTGGCTCACCAGCTGAAGGAATAGGTAACAAGGGCTCGACAACCACCCAAATCTATGCAAGAATAAATCTACATGTCCGCTTACATCTTGGATGAAATATGTGCCTATGAGGAGTTCCTAGGATTGAATTGGGCATGGACACTGGTAGAGACTTTGTGAACACTTATTGTAAGATGTTGTCTGAATGCAGCTTCAGAGGAGTTATCTCACAATTGTCCGATCATTTTTTCACCCTAGTTTATAGGATAATATTCGAATAGGATCCACCTTGCATTTCGAAGGTAGAAATGGAGTCACTGATCGACATACCTGATTGGTATGCCTCACCGTCTGACACCTTCATACTGATGTATAGCACGGAGAAGCATCGACATGTTCTACTGAAATTTTCCTTGGACAAGCTCGTCATGCTGGTAGTATCATATCACATCTCGGCAAGATTGGTAGCTAGGCTACACCAGAAGAAAAAGGCATCTTGGCCCACTCTTTCATTGCAGATTGGGTGATACGAAATACAGAGTTTCAAGCATTCGGATGTCAAAGCAAAGCAAATGAAGAAATATCCATTTGACCTCGAAAGTTATAATCTATATGACCTACATTTTCTTGTGAAAGATCATTACATGACAGTACAGTTCAACTAGATCCATAGGGCATGTCATTGGGTAGAGGAAGACCCATGGAGATATTGTTACAACTCATCTAGACTCAATGAACCGGTCATCCTTGTTGTGGAATGGATAGTGAAGCAGTATCCTGGAGAGCACTAGAAGCTATAGTAGCAGCAAAGGTCAACATACCAGTGCACAACAAGGGCAAGAGGAAGATTGTCGACTGCATGGAGGAAGAGAAAAGCTACAAGTTCTTAGTAGACCCACTTGTTCATAAAGCAACTTTGGAAATAGAGGCAAAGAGGCAATAGCACGACAAGAGAAACATGCAAAGGCAGAGAGAGAAATGAGGAATGGAGGAAATAGAGAAGGAGTTGCATGAGTTGAAGGAGAAACTCTGGAGGGAACAAGAGATGCGCAGATAGGAGAAGGAAGCACAGTAGGAAGAAGTACAATAGGGGCCACAACTTGTGCAGACAAATGAAACTGCACCCATACAGATAGTAGAATCATCAGAATAGCTAGCATCAAGAAGACAGGGTGAACCATCACAGGAGCAGGACTTCTCTCAGGATATAAAACAAGCACTTGAACAGATGGATATAGATATGGAGCAACAAGAGTTAGAGAAAGATATCAAACTCATGCCTCACCACCAAGAGATAGACCCACCAGTTTCACCACATCCAGAAAGGAGCAAGTCCCAAGCGACCAAGGCAACACTGAAATCCTTGGATACAATCAGGAGGAGGAGGTGCACAACATCTCATTCGGTGACTCTAACCATAGAGTTGTGCAATTGCGCAGAGTGTCAACTCTAGAGGATAATACATCTCCTGTGCAGTTTGAGGAATGAGTGATCGTGTCTAACATGCGCAAACATCCAACAGCATTGGCCGATGCTACCAGAGCATATGTCAAAGCCACTAGCTCAAGTGTTCACTTCATGATAGCTGAGAATGAGCGAATGGATAAGGAACTACAGACAACCAAGGAGGGAGGAGAATTGGTTACAACATCTGCCTAAGTATAATTGAAGAAGGCAATACTGGATGAAGTATTGTCTCTTGACACAGTCATGCGAGCATTGTATTCCAATTTTGGTAACATGAATAAGGAATTCATCCATCTCAATGGTTGGCAGTAGCGATGTGCTAGAAGAGCACGTATCCTGCTAAACGTGCATTCTATTTCTTATTACATGTAAACATGGACGATGATATGCAAGGGAGCCTTGATTCACTTGCCTAAGGTGATGAAGCCTAGAGCAGTCGAGCTGAAGGCATGCATTCGAAGTCAGGTCTGGAACTATCAAGAGCTCCCACAACTCATCACTAGTCTATAGGCTTCCCATACACGTGTATTCAAGAGTATGGATGTTATTGTGCATGCACATGCGATCCCATCTATTGAGACACTCAGCTAAGTGAAGACAAAGGCACAAGTCCGACTAGAGCTTGACTTGTACTTTGATGAGTTTATGCCCATAGCCACCAACCCAAACTTGTCAATCAGTGTAGACACCACACACAAGTATGTTGATGGTTTGACCGCAGTCAAGATAATGATGCACATGCTATCAGACTAGTTGGACAGAGGAGCCCGAGAAGCGTACCCGGATGCTATGGATGCAAGAGTCAAGTTCTAGAAAGATGTCACCTTAGAGTACATGAACACCATCATGGACTACAAAGCTTGGCATCAGTTCACTATTGTCGATCACCATGAGAAAGCTGAAGAGTTGGTCTTCCAACAGTTGTCCGATTCATAGCGATGTCTTGCATGGCTTGCTCAAGCCATTTTCTCTCACATGGGTACATGTGCATTGTAATGGAGCATCTTGTTAAGTGTAAGTTCAAGTGTCGATAGTTGGATGTAACAGTCATAGCGTAGATGAAGAGTCATGAGGGTAGATGAACTGTCACAAAGGGGAATGTCAAGGGCCACCCCACCCTTTGCTATAAGTAGTCCCTCATAACTCATTATATGGTCTTTTGGTCAGCCAAGATTTCGATAAGACTATCTTAGAGAGAGCTTGGATAGTATTGTAATGAGCCTTGGCTTCTCCATTGCACAGATGTAATATATCTCTTTGCAGGAGTAGGTGGTTGTGACTGTAACGTTCTGCTGTCGGAACTAGTGGTTGGACATGGATGTATTCTATGACTGGAACTTACACTTCTTAATATAACAGATTCATCACATTTCATGCATATGTTGTATTGTATTTCAGCTATCTTGAGTATTGTAAATTATATATGTATCTGTTTTCTTACACATGCATGTGTATCTATTTCTGTATATGTATGTATGAATCTTTCAGAAATGTATTGTTGGTTTAACCATCACTTTGGATTGCTAGCTTACCTTCCTTCCATCTTCTGATGTATATTTTCTCGTGTGTTCCCTTCTTAACTCCATGCTATCAGAGGTTTCCAAGGGGTGCACTCACCTCACCCTCAGTGTGTTAGAACTGCTCATGCACCTTCCTTGACTTACTGCATATGTCACACCCTTGCTACCAAGAGTGTTGGGCAGCGAATCCCCCCATAGTAGGTTTTTGGGGCTTGAAGCTTGAATTTTGGTCAAGTATAATGTAAAGACCCTATGAAATGCAGGCGCGAAGCGCAAGAGTCTAGGGTTGTCCACCCTAAAATAATGTAATTTAATGTATGGTATGTCGGCCTACCCATGGTTTACGAACCATAGGATTGTATAAATAGAGACAGGCTGCAAGTGTAAATTCAGTCTTAAGTCTTATGTTGTTCTTGGATGATGAATTAGCTCTGAATCCGTAAGTCCGAGTCTTGGGTTGTAGTAGTAGAAAGAGGCTTTGAAGCTGAGTGCGCAGAGGCCTGGTAGAGTTTGCAGCTGTGTGCGCGGACCCCTATAGCTAAGTGCGAAGGGCAGAGTTGGGATTGTACTTGGACAAAGAATTAATAAAAGATAAGTTGATTCTGAAATATTATGTGTCATTGCTTCTGTTATATTTATGCATCTCATTACATTTTTATGATTGTGCACACTTGTTATGAATGTTGAATGATTAATGAGAATATTGGGCCCACACAATTAAGTTAAGATCGATAATAATAGCACAGTCAGGATAAAGGATCTGGATAGCACCTCTTCAAGCTCTTTACAGAGCTGCGCGGAAGCAGTTGCATAAGCTGCGAAGGATAAATAGTTGCATGGAGCAGTGCAAGTGCACAGATTGGGTTGGTGAACTTCCTAAGACTTCATGAAGACATCCCTAGGGTGCAAAAACCTGGTTCTAGCACCCTCCCATACAACCTTGGGTGAGACCTTAGTCTGCGCATTACGGATTGCTGCCGAAAAGGCCTGTATTTTCGCGATTTGTTTGGCTAAATCACTTTTGAACCTGGGTCAGGCCCCAATAAGCCAAAAAATGGTTCCATTGCCGAAACCAGGATCTTCCTAAAGGATGTTTGATTTCATGCCACTGGAACCCAACAAAGAAGGAAATTGAAGAGTGGTTGAACAAGAAGCTTCACGAGTTCGTGACACAGGAAAACAGAACTCTGTAGGTATCCAAGAAAAGGTGGCTGGATCACTATGTGTATACAGAAATCCACAAGATCTTCTTCACGTCCTTTCCTTCTGAACTGTATGAGTGGATTGTGAGGTTAGCTGACAGCCAGGGAAGGTGTAAGCTCGACCAACCGATAGTGTGGTCTCCGGAATTAGTGCACAGACTAGAGGCATCAGAAGATAAGATCACACGAGCTGTGGACCATTGGCTCGATTGGATAATCAGGGGATTTATCACTGAGTTTATGATAGACACGACCGTGAGCTACAGCAAAATAGAGCAACATTTTCTCAAGGGACTATGAGGTAAGTACATTAACTCCCTGAATACTTGGATTAAGATGCTGTTATGTGAAAAACAAGGGATGCGAATACATTAATGTTTGGAACGACGCAGAGCGGAAGGATCTACAAAGGTAGTGGGGAGTTAGGAAATAGTCCCTTGATTTCACCTTCGCGAGAGAGTGAGGAAGAGCTCACTCGAGTCTCTAAGAGAAGTGTAGTTAGTTTGATAAGGCAACGCATTCTATAGTTACCACCTCCACTTACGCCACCACTCGCTTCACCTCCTTCACCTCCATCTCCACCCACCCCACCTCCACCAAACCCACAGTTCACCATGGTGAGCGCGATCAAGCTACTCGTATTCAGAGGAGTAGGGAATGAGGATTCGGACCAGTTCTGGTTCATGGTAAGAGCATTGTGGGAAGCACAAAGGGTCACGGACGACAACTTTAAGAAGGCTACATTGGTGAGCATGCTACAGGATCGCGCGTTGACATGGTATATCAAGAACTCTAATGATCATCCAAATGCAGGAATAGTAGAGATCCAGAATGCGCTGAATAGAGAATTTATGCAGCCGAAATCAGAGACACAGTGAATCATCAGATTTAAGGAGATCATGATGCTTCCAGGCGAGACCCCCTAGGATCTATATCAACGACTAAAGAGTACAATCCACAAGTCTAATATGACACTAATGGATGCGCAACACTGCGCATGGTTTGAGGTGTCTTTGACACCACACCAGAGGACAGCGCTGTCACAACAGAAGCTTTCAACCCAGGCCGAAGCATTGGAAATGGAAATGAGGTTGCATGAAACACTAATACAAGATCTAGGGTTGGGAGTTCAACAAATCCACGTGCAACTATAGAATCTCTACCTGGAAATGCAGAGCTTGAAGCAGAATAGGGCATCACGGCTAGAGGCGCACGAGGAAGTATGGTGCATAAAATGCAAAGGCTAGGGCCACGACAAGGATCATTGTCTGGTATTCGTGAACTACTTGGTAGGAGGGGGACCAATGTCGTTGAGACCAGAGGCATAGGTAGGGCCAAGTGTGACACCTGCGCTATGGTGCACAATCTATCAAATAGGAGGAAAACACACGACGGATAACTATAATTTGTTGCAGAAGTATACACAAACTCCCAAGCAGCTGTTTTGTAATTTCTGTAGGTTAATAGGCCACGACGAGCATACTTGTCACAACTATGAATTAATGATGGATCAGACCCTAGCCTATAGAATACAGATAGAAATGTGAGCCCTCAACCCAGCTGTGGGGATGGCACAAACTGGATTTCAGGGGCGAGGTCGAGGACAAGGAGGGATGGAGCCAAGAAGGGGCCGCGGACAGTTAATTTGTTACAATTGCGGAGGACTGGGGCACTACACCCACGATTGTACCAACCCAACGAGAATATCCTGTTCATATTGTGCTCAGTTCGATCATGAAGTAGTAGATTGTCCTATGTTGATCTCACAGATGCATGAGAAAGGGGTACTACAGCCTCCCCCGACTCAGAATATCCAAATGATGAGGTCTGAACCACACAAAGAAGACCCAAATGTGAACATGATGCTCAGAAGCGGTGCAACCATAGGAGAGGATAATGGGAAGCAACACAAGGAAGATACATGGGTTCGCAAGGCTCCTAAAAAGCAACCAGAGTTTGACTTGGGACGTGTAAAAGAGACATTCATGGAAGCTAAGAAGAGCTTCGCGGAAGCCTCTACTTCAGGTAGTAAGGATCAACCAGAGCTAGGGATGGATCCTTCTATGCTTACTACCTTTTTGGAGACATGCATGAAACTGCTGCACGATAATAAGGTAGTTAAGGGACTACAGGAGTTGATCACCAGGTGCGTAGGGTCAGGGGAACTGCGTGTAGTCTGGAAATTGGGAAAGCATGCATTGCGCACTGGGAGGGAAATGAGATTGACAGCACAGATTGGCGAATATGAAATGGATTAGGTAATCCTAGACCTAGGTTCAGACGCGAATGCGTTACCAAAGAAGACATGGGAACACATGGGCAGGCCCGTGTTACAGTGGTCCCCTATTCAATTATGAATGGTAAACCAACAAAATATTTTACCAATGGGGAGGTTGCAAGGGGTAACAGTTGATACCGAAGGCGAAAGCACACAGACAGACTTTGAAGTAATAGAGATTGTCGATGACAGCAATCCTTACCCCATGTTGCTAGGAATAGATTGGGACACTGATATAAATGAAGTCATCAACCTAAAGAATCAGAAGATGATATTTGAGAAAAAGTCCCTACGCATAGTAGTTCCGCTAGACCCAGCTGAAGGAGCATGCTACACTGAACTGGTGCACAACCTTGAAAGTGACGATGAACTAGACTTTATTTACCAGATAACAGCATGAGACCAGGTTCGGGTGAACTCAACTGTAGATGAGAGAATCTCATGGGAGTGCGACAATTCCTATACCTCGGATTCAAACGAAGAAGTAGAATTCTGGCAGGACAAAGTGACAACGCTAAATTGCAATATGATGATTAGATCACTACGTTGCGTGATGACAGAGGCAAGGGAACTGCCAACCTATGATGGGGTGATAGTGGTAGATGAATTCCTAGACAAATTTGAAAGAATAGTACTGGAACAGCAGCGATACGGTGCAATGGAATGGGCGCTGCATGCAACACCTGCACGATGTGGAGTACACATCAGAAGACCATTGGAAACTGGCGTGAGTGTAGAAGATGGATGTGTTGGGTTGTGTTATATTCTTTCCACATAGTTAATAGGGGGTTTGAGGGGCACCTGTAACCCCACTTTATGGGGTCCGGGGCAACACCCCGGAAAATTTTGGTTTTGGACCCTACGTTAGGTTGGGCGGACCCACCTATGGTTTTGTGCATGATTTTCGCACATCTTTTTTGGACACGATGGTTTTCTGTCCATGGTATTGGACGCGATGGTTTTTAGTCCATGGTATTTGATGCTTCGGCATGTATAAATATGTATTATAACATTGAAAGGAACATAATGAAAAATCAAGCTGGCAGTCTCGGTTTTGGGATCTGGGGGAAAACCTCTGTGTATATGTGTTTTATGTGTTTGGCGCTCGCATTATTTATTTTCTGTGTTTTAGAATTCATATGTAGGTAATTTTTGTACGGGGTTAAAACCTACAGGATGCACTTACGGTTTGGAAGTCCCCAGTGTCGAACGAGAGCCAGGCAGCCAGGATGAAGCAGCTTGCGCACCCACCCGTGTCGAGGGGTGCAAACGTGTGTTGTGCAAGCACATCCCAGAATATGGATCAAAAATCAGAACTAGACACAACAACAGGAAAAGCGATTCACACCACAACCACGTCGGAGCATTCGAAAAGCTATGCGGAATCATGAATAGAGTTTACCAGGCGAGACGAACTAACTGGGACCTACGGGTACCAATGGTTTGATGGGCCTATAGGGCCATAAGCAAAAACCGGAGCACGAAAGTGATCCCAACATTGACGAGAAAAGACAAAACCATCAGAGCAGAGAAGAATCCCCCTAAAACAGCTCCCATAGTTGGGATAGTACGCGAAGACCCAGTTAAAGGAATTATGCAGTTACAGGAAGCCATTCGGCGAGGGAACTTGAAACTTTGCGAACTCGATGACGATTGGTTATGGCTAAGAAAGAAAAGTATGATATTGGACGAAGAAATCAAAAAACTGGAAATCGAAGTCGAGCAAGCATGCTGCGCTGAGAAACTAAGCATGATGGGACAAGGAATAGTCAGCCATACTACTGTAGTAGAGGAAGTTATGACCCTTCTACCATGGTTGTGACCGCACCTTACTAGACAAAGTAAACAAGGGAGCGCACCGTCTAAGGAAGAACGCAAGGCACTGATTGGCGTGACAATAATTAAGGAAGGCTTGTGGACCAGGTTGGAAGGTGACTTGAAGCCTTGCACCAGGGGTGCGACCACCTGACTATCTGTAGGGAGCACAGTCTTAGCGCCCCAAGTAGTTGAAAGAGACCGCAGGAATTTAAAAGAGTCTGTATGAGAGATGTGCGAGACGGAGGTTTCACATAGGATCGAGACGAAACAAGGGTCATGATCGTGCATAGGGGGCTGCACTGTTGCGCGGGTAGGCTGGAAGGTGACCATTGGTGTCACTATTCATGACAAGAGGTCCAATTTAAGGCAAAAAGGAGTGGGCGGTAGTCAATTAAGACACGAATTAAGAATGAGTTTTTGGACGATCTGCCACCAAGAAGGCTTTAATGATGTAGAAGTGGGGGGAAGGATCGAATTCAAATTCAAAGGACGCTATAAAACCTCCAGGGCCAGCTCCAAGGCAACACTTGGTTGTTTGAGAATTAAGTAAGCATAGAGCATTGAGTGTCACGTACTCTTACCATCCTTAAGTGTGGACACAATGACAACTGTTAGAACAAGAGTGTGATTCGCTGAAGTTACCATGGAGCCTAGTATGGCCCATGAGGAGCCCAGAGAGGCGACAACTATGACTGAAGTTCCAAAATCACCATGCACGCCATGGCCACATAAAGATAACAAACCGATGGGGCCAGTCTGTGTATCCCCAAGAAACCCATCGTTTGGAAAATTATCAATGGCAAAGAAGGGAAAGGCCATCACCATTGAAATAGAGGAGGAGGTGGAGGACTTGTAGGCCCTAATTGTCCAAATTGAGGCACAAGACGATGAGGTGGAGGATGCTGTGCAACAAGTACAACAGGCAGCGGAACAGTGTGCTGTAGACACCCAAGCTGCGCGAGACCTGTTGCATTGACTTCGCGCAAAGATCGCCGAACTAGTAGAGTGACTCGAGACAAGTCACGATGATTTTGTTGGGGGCTTGTTGGGCAGTAGATCCCCTCATAGTAGGTTTTTGGGGCTTGAAGCCTGAATTTTGGTCAAGTATAATGTAAAGACCTGGCGAAATGCGGGCGCAAAGCACGAGAGTCTAGGGTTGTCTGCCTTAAAATAATGTAATTTAAGTATGGTATGTCAGCCTACCCATGGTTCACGGACCATGGGATTGTATAAATAGAGTGAGGCTCTAAGTGTAAATTCAGTCTTAAGTCTTATGTTATTCTTGGATGATGAATTATCTCTGAGTATGTAAGTCAGAGTCTTGGGTTGTGGTAGTAGAAAGAGGCTCTGCAACTGAGAGCACAGAGGCCTGGTAGAGTCCGCAACTATGTGTGCGAACCCCCATAGCTGAGAGCATAGGGCAGAGTTGGGATTGTACTTGGACAGAGAATTAATAAAAGATAAGTTGATTATGAAATATTGTGTGTCATTGCTTCTGTTATATTTATGCATCTCTTTACAATTTTATGATTGCGGGCACTTGTTATGAATGTTGAATGATTAATGAGAATATTGGGCCCACACAATTAAGTTAAGATCTATAATAATAGCACAGTAAGGATAAAGGATCTAGAAAACACCTCTTCGCACAGCCGTCTGTCCTTTCCAGATTGTGCAGTTGCTTCTACGCAGCTTTTTACAAGACATCCCTAGGGTGTGGAAACCTAGTCCCAATACCCTCCCATAATACCTCGGGTGAGACCTCAGTCCGCTCACTGCGGACTGTTGCCAAAAGGACTAGTAGTTTCTGGATTTGTTTAGCTAAATCACTTCTAAACCTAGGTCAGGCCCCAACCTGCCAACAAAGAGGGACATATTACTTGCCTCTATGCGAAACCATGGTCAAGGCATTACCATACGACCCACTGTTAGGACTCCTACACCAAACGGTATGAAGTCTAATTGGGACTTCTTAGTAGGGAAATCCCCTGACATGTTGGCAGGTCTAGCACTATCAACACAACATTGTTGACTTTGATCCTATTATCTATGACGAGGCTGCCATCTAGGAGGTATGGAGAGATGATATGGTAGAGGAGTATGCCTCTATCATTAAGAACAATGTCTGAGAAGTGGTGTCTAGGCCTGAGGGCAAGTCAGTTGTGAATTCTAGGTGGCTCTACAAGATCGAGCATGTTGCAGATGGCAGCATTGAGAAGTTCAAGGTGAGGTTTGTGGCTAGAGGGTTCTCACAGATAGAGGGAGTTGACTATAATGAGACCTTCGCTCCCATATCTCAATACATTTCTATCTGGCCCCTTATTTTTATTGTTGTAGAAATGGGGTGGTAGATCCATCATATGGATGTGAAGACCACATTTCTGAACAAAGTTATAGAGGAGGAGGTGTATGTTGAGAAACCACAGGGCTTTGAGGTACTTGGGTGAGAGAACCATGTATGTTGGTTGAGGCGAGAACTCTATAGACTTAAGCAAGCTCCAAGAGCTTGGTATTCGAGGATTGATACTTACTTGCAGTAAATAGGTTTCACGAAGAGTGATTCAGATTCAAACCTATACTACATTGTTGTAGGGGATGATCTGGTCATTCTTGTGTTGTATGTTGAGGAATTTTTCATTACTAGGGCAAAGAGACTAATTAGTAGTTTCAAGGACGATCATGCTATGGAGTTCGAGATGAAGGACACTGGGGCCATGCATTACTTTTTGGGGCTTGAGCTATGGCAAGAGGAGGGGCATATCTTTCTAGGGCAGGGGAAGTATGATGTGGATGTGTTGAGTAGATTTCACATGGAAGACTGCAGACCCATGTCTACACCTATGATCACCAACTGGAAGAAGCTTCGTGCTTCCGATTCTAGTTTGGTGGTGTTAGCACAGTTCTAAGCTAAGTCATGAGTAGCTTTTAAAAAAATTATTTTTTAGGATTAATTTTGTAATTTTTTTTTTGTCAGACAGTCTGCCCTATTTTTCAGATAGTCTTTTTGTTCCTATTTTATTTCCTATTTTTTTAAATATTCCGACGCTACAGGAATTTCTGATAGTGTCTCCCATTTTAAAAAAATGAAGCCGAAAATGCAACCATTTCGATTGTCCATGTGTCATAATAGTGAAATATTTAATCCAAATCATGAGATTTCATGATTTGATAGGTCACAAACTTTAAGTCAAGTCAAGTGGTAGTGGTTAATCGAATTGGTTTATCATATTAGCTAGGTGTCAATCACAGCTATAACCAACCCTTGCTTACCCCACTGATATTAAATAAACTCGTGTTTCCAAAGTTAAAACGTGTTTGGAGCGTCAGTCTTAGCCGTATGTTTAAATTCCAATGGTTGTTCTTTCTGCTCCACGTAATGCGCTACCCTAATTTCCGGCCAGTCCGAATTAAAGGAGAAAAATTGCCAGATTTGTAAAAAATCTTGTACAACCACCTGTAGCAGATTAGCTGGACTCTCCAAAGCAACTTGACTTCATTATTATAATTACATGGTGTCTATTATGACATGAAATCGCATTTAATCATGAAGAATCATATGCATAGGAGATTGAACCAAAACTTTATCTCAAATATTAGAAAATGGAGGAAATTTCACCATTTCGAATTTTTGAAGTGCAGCAAAGGAAACAGTGATTGAGGTGGTTAAGAACACATCCCAGTTTTTCAGGTAGCCTAATTCAAGCTAATTGCAACATCTATTGGGTAAGATTCCATAATTTGACACCTATTCTTCATAACAAGAAAGCAGATATCCATGGCATCAAAGTCTAGGAAATGTGTAAAGCTTAAGAGAATTGAACCTCAAGGAGCTGAACTAGTTGATTCTAATCCATGTGTTAGAAGGTTGTTTATTTAGGCAGGCTTGTATCCACTCTCCACAGGTTAGGAGGCTCACATCAAGGTGTAGCACAAGAGTTTTCTCAAACTTTCAATGGACAGGAAGCTACCATCTTTGGTTTCAAATTGCAGGTTTCGAAACAATCAATTGCAGAAGATTTTAACCTTCCTAGGAAGGAGAAAAGTGGTTTAAGGGACAACTCATTACAGGAGGAGATCTCAATAGTTTTATTAGAGATGAATACAAACATCCTAACTAGGCCAAAGGAATTCCCAACAATTATCTCAAGAAGGAATGGGAAGAAACAGTCAAACTGGTTAATATTTTTCTCACTTGTGAGAGAAGGTATACAATAGTATTTCTTGACCATATGAGGTTTCATTTTCATTTTTCAAGTATGAGGACTCTTAATCTTCCCTATTTCATATTGAAGAGCCTAACCAAAATGGCATCTAGAGTTCAAACACACCACGAAGCATCAGAATACAGCTTGTATCATCAGGCAATTATCAAGTTTATGTTTAAAGAAGAACTAGAAAAGAGAAACCAAACTTGGGAACATTTCTTGTTTTACAGGGTAGGCCATCCTACACCAAAACCCCAAGAAACTACTAAATCTTCCTCAACACAGGTTCATACAAAAAGGACATCAACTACATCAGCTAAAGGAAGTTCCAAATGAAAGGCAAAGAAGAAAAGTGTAAGCAGAGGTACCAAAAGCAGCAAAGAGAAGCCTTTAGCTGTTGAATATGAAAAGAAAAGGGAGCAAGGTGAAAGCTCTTCTTCCCAGAAAAAAAAAAAAAAAAAAACCATGAAAATGGTTCTCCTGTTATAACTTTTCCTAAGGTTTAC
The DNA here is from genome assembly GCA_031772625.1 of Pinus tabuliformis. Taxonomy (NCBI): domain Eukaryota; kingdom Viridiplantae; phylum Streptophyta; class Pinopsida; order Pinales; family Pinaceae; genus Pinus; species Pinus tabuliformis. The sequence goes on from CM062807.1 coordinate 1,298,568,743, forward strand.
ATAATAACTTGGAGAGGAAAACTTGCAGCTGAAGAGAAATCTAAAGCACAGGTGCTTCCTGAAATTTTGGAAGCACGTGAACAGAAACAAGAAAGCCAGCCTATTGATTCTAATGAGGAATTGCTAAGAGAAGCAGGGTATTAAAGGACTAGTAAAAATAAGAAAGAAGAAATAAAACTAGTTGCTGGAGCTAGGAAGAGACATACTAGTGAAAGAAACAAATACAGGCTGAAATCAAAAGCCCTAAATAATTCTAGTTTACTGACTGGAGTAATAGTCATAGAAGAAAAAGATACAAAGTTGCAGACTAAAGATCCTTCAATTGTAGAAATCAGAAGATCTTTAAGGAAGCAAATAGGTAAAGCTCCCATGGACCAGGAATCAGAGCCTTCCAAAAGAAGAAAGGTACAAAAAGAAGCAGAAAAGAAAGAGACCATCATCAAAGGAAACAACCAAAATCACAAGGTCAAAATCTGCTGCCAGAAATAAAACAAACTTGGATAATCTTGTAGAGGCTACAACTCACATGAAATGAAAGGGTGATTTTCCTTAAAAAATACCTTTTGCATATTAAGTCAAATTTTGGAATGTGAATATTAAAGTTCATATACAAGCATATATATGTGTTTCAAAGTATTTTCTGTTAAAATTTTGAAGTGAAAATGTTATCCTAGAGGAAATTCTGGAAGTGTTTCCATCTTTTTCGCTATTACAAGTATTACCGGCATTTCCGATAGCACCCGTTTCAATAGAAATATACAGTTGTCAGCAGAAAAACTCTGCTCTAGTTTTGGAAAGACAACCCATAACAATATGGATAAAGAAGATGAAGGATATGAGATAGTTATGAGGCTGTTGAAGGTTGTATTTAATGAAGCCATACAGTGATTTAATAGTCAAGACCATAAAGAGAAAAATCAACAGCAAAAGGGGCAGCCAGTCAGTTTTTCTAGTAGCAAAGTGTCATTTTTCCTCTTTTTCTCATATACACCTATACTTTCTGTTGCAACTCGATGGGAGATGTTTTTAATATATAAAATACACCTATGTAACAAGGAAATAGTGGAACCACGAATTTAAGAGAGTTGGAGTTGGTGCCTCTCTCTTTATATAGATATCTTTTGTAAATATCATTTCATGCTTGGATGTTGGCTCACCTGAAGACTCGGCTTAACAAAATAGCTTTTTCTACACTTCATGTTGGAGGATTTTGTGATTCAAGTTATATCTAATGTGTGGTTTGTCTATTTCCTTGTTTCAATTTTGTGAATTATAAATTTGCAGTAGCTAGTATAGTATGAGTGGGAATCATTAAGAGGATCTGATGATGACTTATCTACTATCTAGTTTTCTGTAAATTATAATATATGTTCAAGTATAAATTGTTAGTGAAGGTTTCATAAAGGGTTTGTGGGATACTTTATACATGTTTTTACTTTCTAGTTGTTGTTTCCCTTGTCAAGCCTATTTTAATATTTTAAATGATAAATTACAGCAACTAGTATAGTATGAGTGAGAAATAATTAAGAGGATCTAATGATGACTTATCTACTATCCAGTTTTCTGTAAATCATAATATCAGTTCAAGTAGAAATTGTTAGTGAAGGTTTCACAAAGGATTTATGAAATACTTTATACGTTTTCTTACTTTCTAACTGTTATTTTCCTTACAAGAAACATAGTTTGTTACAAGGCTACTTATGTAGTTGAAGTGACTGTCTTAAGATACTTAGTTTCTTAGGATATTTATTAGCTACATATTCTCTTTCCTCTGCTCCCCTATATTACTCACTTAACCATGCAATTTATACTTGCCACAACTTGCCAAATGCATGAAAGTTAAAGAGGAGGACAATCATTTCAAAACTCCTTTAGAAGACATCCCACCACTGAAAAAACCCTTTGGAATTTTGAAATGAAATCATGATGTGTAAGGCTTGCTTCATTTGCAGTCTAGGAGTAACTGCTTGTGCTAACAGGTGGATCCCACATTGTATAGGAAGCTTATTGGGTCCATGATGTATTTGGTCAACATTAGTCCAGATATATGCTTTGCAGTGAACACACTTAGCCAGTTCATGGTTGAGCCAAGGAGGGTGCACTGGGTAGATGAAAATCACATTCTTCGCTATGTGTAGAGGACTGTTGATTATGGTCTGGACTATAGGTGAGGAGGTGGAGTGAGGTTGGCAGGTTACATAGATTCAGATTGGGTAGGGTGTGCTTCTGATAGGAAAAGAACTTCACGGTGTTGCTTCAGATTGGGTTCGGCAGTTGTGTCATGGTTCAGTTGAAAGAAAAATCCAGTTGCTTTGAGCTCTTTTGAGGCTGTGTTAAGTTATGGTATGTTCTATGCTTATAATAGTTTACTTATTTTCCTTATTATATTCCAAAGATTAGCAATAACACATACATAAAGTAAAGTGCAGATAGAACATTAAACGATCGATAGAAAACAGGCCAAGACAAGAGACAGAAGATGTGGCGGCTAGCCAGGGACAAACCCCACAATGTGTGGGGAAACCCTTTGATCAAATCTTCTTTTATCTTCAATAATTCAGCAGAGAGAAATAGTACAATAAATCTGATTCATATCAGCAGTAGCAAACCCCAGATCAGCAGCATCAACATTAGCGGCTTCATTATCAAACTAGGGCAGACCATATCTCACAAACCGACAGTCGGATTGACTTCATTCCACCACCAAAAGTTTCGGCTTCCAGAGGAGGTTCAGATGAACCTACAGCGCAGTTCAGATGAGGAGATCTTATATGCCACGCAAGTCAATCTTTACTTCTGCAGTTGCAGCTTTAGTTTCCGCAGTTTCCGGCTTCAAACTAGGGCAGTCGATATCTTGCAAACCTTTCGTCGAATTGACTTCATTCCACCACCAAAAGTTGCAGCTTCCAGAGGAGGTTCAGATGAACCTACAATGCAATTCAGATGAGGAGATCTTCTAGACCACGCAAGTCAATCTTTACTTCTACAGTTGCAGCTTCAGTTTCAGCAGTTTCCGGCTTCAAACTAGGGCAGTCGATATCTTGCAAACCATTCGTCGGATTGACTTCATTCGACCACCAAAAGTTGCGGCTTTCAGAGGAGGTTCAGATGAACCTAGAACGTAGTTCCAAAGAGGAGATCTTCTAGGCCACAAAAGTCAATCTTTACTTGTGCAGTTGCAGCTTCAGTTTCAACAGCTTCTGGCTTCACATGTGTGAGAGAGAGAGACCCATTTCAGCGCAGTAGAGAAGAGACTCATATCTGCGCAGTAGAGAGAGAGATATGTGATGAGATGAGTGAGTCTAAATGAGGAAAAGTCCTCTTATATTTATACACAACGTTGGTGGGTGAATAGATGTGACTGTTGGGCTTCTGAGCCTACATGAGTTGTAGGTCGGCTTGATAATAATTCCATAATCAAAATAAATTCATATCTCCATGAATACTTATCAGAATCGGATGATCTTTATATCAATCCTACACCTCTCGACAAGAGGAATCTAATAAAAATATTATCATCCATGAATAAGATGACCCACATGAAGTTTTTCCCTGGTTGCCAATTTTAACACTCCCTCTCAACCATGGAGAACTTCATCTGCAATCTGTCTATCGGTCGTTACTATTCATCCATCAAATGCACTGCCTTGTACAGCCTGACCCTTGCCCTACTCTGCTCTATTCTGCCTGTTCTGCTTTGTCTTGTTCTGCCTGCATTGATCTGTATTGTTTTGCTCTGTTCTGCTCTGCTCTTGCATTGTTCTGTTCTGCTCTGCTTTTGTCCGAATTATGAAGAAGAAGAAATGATCGAGGATGTATCATACTGACTCAAAGTCAGTCTCAGAATATGTACCACTGGTCCCAGACTAGTCTCAACCAACCCAAATTCAGCGTCATAGTGAGTACAACTCCAATGGTCCCAGACCAATATCATCCTCCACTGACTCAAAGTCAGTCTCAGAGTATGTACCACTGATCCCAGACCAGTCTCAACCGACCCAAAGTCAGCGTCATAGTATGGTACAACTCCTACCACTGGTCCCAAACCAGTATCATTGATCCCAGATCAATGGAGGTCATCCTAGCGTAGGGAGTACGGTAGTTACAACGATGCGTCCATCGGTACTACTATGGTCCCTAACTTCATTTCCCTGCTCATTGATCAGATGAGAGGTACTTCCCATGAGTCCCAGACTGCATGGGTAGGATGCCTCGACAGGAGAACTAATCAATCTTGTCCTCATAGGAGAACACATCAATCCTGCTACAATTTCCATGGAGAACACATCAATCCAGGCCTGACAGGAGAACACATCAATCCTGCTACAATTTCCATGGAGAACACATCAATCCAGGCCTCACAGGAGAACACATCAATCCTGCTACAATCGCCGTGGAGAACACATCAATCCAGGGTGCCATGGAGAACACATCAATCCAGGCCTCACAGGAGAACTAATCATCCTGCTACATAGGAGAGTGAATCATCCTGTTCCACAAGAGAGCGAATCATCTTGTCCCACAAGAGAGCGAATCATCTTGTTCCAGTGTGCACCACCAGGGGAGGGTGAGTCACCCTGTGGTCATATGTTGCTCCAGGAGGAACCGCAAGCCCTTAGAGCTCCCAGAGCTCAATGTATGCAACATGCAGGACCCTTGTACAAGGGTTTATTGCCGACTCCAAGTCATTTTGGAAAATCACAGATTAGATCTTTCCTCGGGGCTTTGACAAGGTGTATCAACCTGTACATCATCTTAATGTGATGGAGCTTCCTTGCTCATCAACTTACCATATCCCAGATGATGTCTATCTGCTAGAGAAATTAATGAATACGGGATTCCTCAATAATCGAATCCCACCTCTGGTTGTTACAGAGAATCACAGTGGTATCCAATGTAAATCCAAACAGCTCACTGAAGAGCTTTCGCAACCAGACTACCTCGCACGAGGTTATTCTAGCAACAATATATCCTGCTTCAGCGGTGCTCAAAGCTACCGACTTCTGCTTCCTGCTCATCCAGGATATCGAATAAGATCCCAAGGTGAAACAGTACCCGGAAGTGCTCTTACGGTCCACCACACTGCCTTCCCAATCAACATCAGTATATCCAAGTAGTCTTACATCTCTGGTAGTGTATCTTAATCCATGAGAGATTGTGTCCTGAAGACATCTCAGAAGATTCTTGGCATCAATCCAGTGAGGCTCAACCAAATATGAGCTCACAATGCTAACTGCAAAACATATGTTCGGACGGAGGTTCACCAAGAACATCAATGCAAATGAGTTTTTGAAACTCAGAGGCATTTCCCAAGTCTGGTCCGACATCACTACCATATAACTTCTAAAAGTTAAGATCCTCGAGGTAGTCACAGGCTTGCAGTCCATCATACCGAATCTTTCCAATATATTTACCACATATTTTCCTTGAGATAGGAAAATTTCCCTTGGCTTCTGCCACACTTCAAGTCCTTGGTCCTTCATTTCAAATTCAGAAGCCATCTCCCTCTTACATTTGTGAATGAGATGGTTTGCACCTGTTAGAAAGAGGTCATCCACATACAAAACCAGTATGAGAGGCTTGTCATCTTCAATCTTAAAGTAAAGGTTAGGATCGGCTTCACTCCTAGTCAATCCCAGCTTCATCAAGTAGCTATCGATCCTCTCATACCATGCTCGGGGTGCTTGCTTCAGCCCATAGAGAGCTTTCTTCAACCTGCATACATGAGATTTTCGATCATAAATCTCAAATCCTTCGGGTTGCTCCAAGTAGACCTCTTCTTTGATCGAGCCATGCAAGAACGCAGTCTTGACATCCATCTGATGTAGGTTCCATCCTTGTGAAGCGACAAGGGCTATGATCGAGCGGATGGTCGTATATCTGGCAACAGGTGCAAATATCTCATCATAGTCTATACCTTCCTTTTGGAAGAAACCTCGAGCAACAAAACGAGCCTTATACTTTTCTGTGCTTCCATCTGCTGCATGCTTTATCTTGTAAAGCCATTTTGAAGTAACAATTGTCTTGTCGATAAACGGTAATTGTGAGAATGACGAAGGCTCATTTTGTATGATCGTGCTCATGATGGTCAGGTATCCTTGATACCTATTAAGTTTCTTACTTTGATGGAAGGTTTCTTAGGGTGCAGCATGTCCTTCAGCATCATCAAGTATCCCCCTAAGCCATGAAGGCCTCTTCCTAGAAGAGGAAGGCTCATGTGAATGAGGATCAATCGGATCCATGGGTTCTTCTACATCAGGCATTGATTCATCATCCTTTTCTTTCAGTTCCCTGGTGTCAGCTTCTTAAGAGCTACTCAAAGTCAGCAGATTGTCCACCTTGCTGAGAGCCATATCTTTGTCAAAGGTGACATCATGACTAATCACGACTTCCCTTTGACCGGTGGTGAAAATTTCTTCAGGAGTTTACGAACCCAATGCTTTATGAGGGCATCAATTTTGTACATATACGACGGTGATTGTAGTTTCAGCCCATAGAAACTTTGGAAGTCTTTGATCATGTAGCATGGCCCGGATAGCTTACATCATCATGTGGTTCTTCCTTCCCACCACACCATTCTACTCAGGAGTATGTGGTGTAGTAGTCTCCCTCTTAATGCCAACCTCAGGTATGCCTGAGTAAACCAATTGTAATATATCAAAGGTCTTGCTTTGGCTTGAGGGGAATGTTCCCCTTTTGAGCTTTCCTTTGGCACATCCCGGACATACACCTTCTTTCTCTACTTGGAATTCGGGCATCCCTGTTACCATCTGTCTTACATCTGGTAGAGCTTTGTAATGAAGGTGGGCAAACCTCTGATGATAAAGTTTGGACTAAAGAGTTGTGTCACAAGACATGACACCTAGCGGACTTCCATCGACCTGATATAATGAATCAACACTAAACCCAAGAGTAAAGGCATCTTTAACATTATTTTTCCATATACATACCTTGCCATTGTTGAAGGTTACCTTGTAGTCGTTGTCTTCCATTGCCAAGATGGACACTAGGTTCCTTTTGAGGTCAGGTGTATTTAATACATCCTAGAGTTTCCATCCTTCTTGAATGCTTGTCCTCTTCCTCGATCCCCAGCTCTCCTCTTACCTTTGCTGTTGAATTTGTCATTCCTTTGATTGCCATCAGAGGGATTTCGAGTTGCACCGCTGCATACTGTACCATGCTTCTCTAATCATGATTATCATCATGCTGCCTATGTCCATGATTTTATCCATCATAATGCTGCTCAAACTAGTGTGCATCATCATCATGCTATCCTATATGTCCATGATCTCATTCATCATGATGCTCATGATCTCATACATAGTGACTTGCTTTATCGCAAATGTAACATCGTCATTTTCTTCTAGCCTTAGGTCCAGCCTTTCCTTTTGATTTAGTCCCGAAATTATTTCTTTTCTTTGCATGAGAAGAAAAGGCAACAGGAGGACCTTTAGGCATGGGCATTTCTTGCACTTCTTCCCTTGTTTCTTCTTGAATGCATCTAGCCATTAATTCCTTGAAACCAGGAATTACATTATAGTTCAAAAGAGTAGTCCAGTCTATCGTAGATTTCCTTGGAGGTGTCCAGTTCAGAGATGTAGGCCACCAAGTGCTTGTCGATAGAGTCCCGGATGATCTTCTATTGTTTTGACTTCTCCATTTTTTCATTTGTTCCAGGCAGCAGCGGATGCATTTGATGGAGGCTCAACAATATTGCCTCTCACATGATCCAACACTCCTTGATTCTCAAGGGTTAGATCAATAGACATCTTCCATCCATGATAGTCAGCTTTCTCACGGAGCTTGTCTTCAGCAGGAAAGAGTGTTGAGGACCCCATAGTTCTTTTAGGATAGCCTTGCCAATATTCTCTTTGATGATTGCTCTTGCTCTTGCTCGGGCTTTGTCTTCACCTCAGCTCTGATACCATGTTAAGTTATGGTATGTTCTATGCTTATAACAGTTTACTTATTTTCCTTATTATATTCCAAAGATTAGCAATCACACGTACATAAAGTAAAGTGCAGATAGAACATTAAACGATCGACAGAAAACAGGCCAAGACAAGAGACAAAAGATGTGGCGGCTAGCCAGGGAAAAACCCCACAATGTGTGGGGAAACCCTTTGATCAAATCTTCTTTTATCTTCAATAATTCAGCAGAGAGAAATAGTACAATAAATCTGATTCATATCAGCAATAGCAAACCCTAGATCAACAGCATCAGCATTAGCGGCTTCATTATCAAACTACGGCAGACCATATCTCACAAACCGATAGTCGGATTGAATTCATTCCACCACCAAAAGTTTTGGCTTCCAAAGGAGGTTCAGATGAACCTACAACGCAGTTCAGATGAGGAGATATTCTAGGCAACGCAAGTCAATCTTTACTTCTGCAGTTGCAGCTTCAGTTTCAGCAGTTTCCGGCTTCAAACTAGGGCAGTCGATATCTTGCAAACCGTTCGTCGGATTGACTTCATTCCACCACCAAAAGTTGCGGCTTCCAGAGGAGGTTCAGATGAACCTACAGCGCAGTTCAGATGAGGAGATCTTCTAGGCCACGCAAGTCAATCTTTACTTCTGCAGTTGCAGCTTCAGTTTCAGCAGTTTCCGGCTTCAAACTAGGGCAGTCGATATCTTGCAAACCGTTCGTCGGATTGACTTCATTCCACCACCAAAAGTTGCGGCTTTCAAAGGAGGTTCAGATGAACCTACAGCACAGTTCCAAAGAGGAGATCTTCTAGGCCACGCAAGTCAATCTTTACTTGTGCAGTTGCAGCTTCAGTTTCAACAGCTTCCGGCTTCACATGTGTGAGAGAGAGAGAGACCCATTTCAGCGCAGTAGAGAAGAGACTCATATCTGCACAGTAGAGAGAGAGATGTGATGAGATGAGTGAGTCTAAATGAGGAAAAGTCCTCTTATATTTATACACAACGTTGGTGGGTGAATAGATGCGATTGTCGGGCTTCTGAGCCTACATGAGTTGTAGGTCGGCTTGATAATAATTCCATAATCAAAATAAATTCATATCTCCATGAATACTTATCGGAATAGGATGATCTTTATATCAATCCTACACCTCTCGACGAGAGGAATCTAATAAAAATATTATCAGCCATGAATAAGATGACGCACATGAAGTTTTTCCCTGGTTGCCAATTTTAACAGGCTGAGTATATGGCTACTAGCTAGGCTAGTTGTGAGGTCATTTGGCTTCGCAAGTTGTTGTATGGCCTATTTGATCAAGAGTTGAGACTGAAGGTTATTCACTATGATAATCAGAGTTGCATTAAACTAATAGAGAATCCAAGGTTTCATGACAGTTCAAAACACATTGACATCATATATCATTTCATTAGGGACTATATTAAGAAGGGGGAAGTGAAGTTGGAGTATATATCGAGAGATGAGCGAGTGGCCAATATTCTCACAAAGTCCTTGCCAAGAGGAAAGCATATCCATTTTAGGGACATGATGGGTGTGGTGAGAAACACTTTCCTCGGTAAGAGGGAGTGTTGATTTCTAATGTATCTTGTATAACTGGTTTCCGATGGGTTAGTCTCTACATAGGGAAAGGTGTCCAAAATAATTATTTTCCTATGCGTGAGTATTTTTCTATAAAGTACTATGTGGGTACTTTATTTAATGGGTGAGTTAAAAAATAGAAAGTGATACTTAAATTCACATTTATTCTCACTCTTGATCTAAATGAATCTAAGCCATTAGATCTTAGGGTTTCCTAAAATTCATTTAGGGAAACAAAAGGGGGAAAATAAAAGAGAGACAACAATCATTCTTCATGAGCAGTGATGTAGGTGGATCTCTAAAAAGTACTAATGGCATGGTGAGAAGGCTCAAAACTCAAAGTGGTAGAAACTGTATAAACGTAGCATTAGATCAAAGTGCTCATCATCCTAATTCCAACGATGTGAATATCACTTGAATCTGAGCTCATATGAATAAGTTAGAGCAATTCAAAGTTAGGTTTGACTTGGACAGATGGTAGGAGAAGATGACGTGGTAGAACTTTTCAGCAAATGGAGAAATTCCGAGTGGCAGGCCGCCATTGGTCCCACATTTCGCTGATCGCAAAAGGCAGAGGTCTACGGGTTAAGGAATCGACCCCCAACACTACTAAGTTGCGATTGCGATATCGCAATTGCAGATCGGAGGCAAATCAATGGTTGCAAATTAGCCCTAGGCAAGAAAAGTTGCAATGCGATAATCGCATATCGCAATCACAAAAGGGGAAGTGCTTAAAGAATCGGTCCTGGGGGCAAGCTATGTTGTGATGTGATATATCACAATGGCAGGGTTAGGTTGTAATTTGCGATATCGCAATCGAATTTCGCAAAGGGAAGTAGTTGCATAGAGTACCAACTTTTGGTTCCCGCCGATTGCGATTTGCGATGAGGCTTCTGAACCCGATATATTATGTATTGTGTTTAATAGCCCGTCATGTCCACTGTTATCGTAGGGCGCTTGTTGTAAAGGCTTGGGTCTATATGCTGATTGAAACATCGATTGTGATTTGCGATCTCTGCGCCGATGGGTTATTAGTGCCAATAAAGCCATCAGGATTCAAGGAATACACCGATTCATGTGAAAAAGGTGTTAAAACGATTTTTCTATGTTTAAATACGTTTTGTTACCTGCGTACTATTCACGTCTCAGGAATCTCTCTTGGAAATGTTGGCTTGCTAAAACTTGTCAAATGTTTGGAACTGCCCAAAATTCAAGAGTTGGTCGATCAAGTTATATATATGGGACGGTCAACGCAGGAAAAAGGGGGAGACTAGCCGATAGTTCAAAACATTATATGTAGTAGTAACATGACTTGGTAGCGGGGGCCAAAACCTCACCTTGAGCAGCAGGGAAGTTCCAAGAGGGTGCAAAAAGCCTGATTATCCAAATTGGGTGTTCTAATAAGCATTTTTGCATGATTTTTTGCCAGGATTTTGGTGGTACTGTCTGTTTCTGAAGTTGGGATCTCTATTCTTCATCAATCTTCCATCTTGGAGTTATAAGGATTGTAAATGACTGTTTCTTGTACTTTTATCTCTTTATGCCACTTAATGAAAGAAGGCCTCCCCACTATTGAGCAGGGTTCGGAGACATAGTCCAAATTGGACAAACTCCATAATCAATTCTTTGTGTCAAGGTTTCTTGCTTATCATGTTATTTATGCATTGTTTGATTTTATTTTAAGTTCCATGGTTAATAAGCTCTATTTCATGTAATTTTGATGCATCTATAAGTAAAAGATCTTGGATCAGGTTTGGTATCAAAGTAGGTCTTTGTTGATGTGAATTGCATGAGTATATGCTAACCTGGAACAAGGTGCGAAAAGGCGAAGAAACGATTAAGTCCTTTGATCCCAAAGCTGGATGTGCATAACAAAGAAGCTCGTTGGGAGGAGGAACATATTTTCCGCAAGTTATTCTACGATATGGCAGAGAAAGTTGACTTTTCAAAGTATGAGAAGGAACTTGGGAATGAGAAGCAAGGTGCTGATGACAATAGATAAGAAAATCATGAAAGTGGTGGAGAAGAGACTCCTCCCTCCCCTTTTTCAAGTGATATTTCTCATCACTCTAATAATGATTCAAAAAATACATCTAAGAAACCATTCTTCAAGCTACATGTGAATTTTGACCTTCCCATGTACAATGGAGAGTGTAGTGCAGAAAATCATAATAATTGGATAAGGCACATAGAGGTTTACTGTTGGATTTAGCAGATCAAAGAAGATGAGGCAAAGGTCTAGTTAGCATCTCTTCGGCTAAGTGGAACTACTCTTGTTTGCTGGGAGAGAGTTTTAGAAGGGCAACAAAAAGTCAGGTAACCTTCTTTCCTCTTGGTCCAGTTTTATTTTTGCATTGAAAGACCACTTTTACCCTTTGGGTTATGAAGAAAAGGCACTAATGGAATGGAAATATCTAAGGCAAGGTAAAGGCAAAAATGTGCAAAGCTTCACTGAAGAATTTCGGAAACAAGCATTGAATTTGGGCATCTCATTAGATTCGCCCGAGACTATAACTAAGTATGTTGGTGCACTACATAGTTACATAAGACACTCACTATTATTGTTTAAGCCTAGTATTACTGATGTGGCCAATGTAAAGGCCATTCATCTTGAAAGCTGAGGAAAGAATGATAGAGATGATCAAGCCAAGAAAACACTGTTTAACCTTCAGCATGGCAAATTCTAGAAGAAAGACAAGGGGAAGGATAAGAAAATTGTCGCAACCAAGAAAGGGGATGGTGCATCGCCATCTTGCATGAATTGAAAGAGAGAAGGTCATGATGAGGACCACCGTTGGAAGCTACATCTAGAGCTGAGAGAAAAGTGATTCAACGGAAAGGGAAAGCAGAATACAGTGGCAATAGCACAACAAGACCTTGGATCAGATTCCGATGACGCAACATTTATCATAGCCGTCAGTGCAAGAGGTACTCTTTATGTTAATAATAATTCTAATTCAATTGTAAGTACTAGTTATTTGAATGAACCTGTAAGTAATGAGCAAAGATAATTGAATTATTCCACATTAGGGTTATTATAAAACACACAAAGGTTGAAACTATGTTCGATTAAGGTTCCCAAGAAAATTTAATCTCAGAGTCCTTAGTTAAAAAGTTAGGCATAAAAACTAATCCTCATCCGAGTCCATACCTGCTTGGTTGGGTAAGCAATAAAGAAAAACTACAAGTAACCAAGAAATGTAGGGCTAGATTTTTTATTGCTTCAAAATTAGTTGATGAGGTAGAGCTACATGTTGTGCCTTTGGATATCTGTGGAATTATCTTGGGATGTCCGTATCTATATGCCCAAAAGGAAGTTTTCTTTCAACACGAAAAATAAATACCACCTCACCAAGGATGGAGTAGAATATATAGTTAGAGCTCATCATACGAAAGTCAATGCTAGCCTTGTAAGTGCAGGATAGATTAAACGAATGGTTAATTCCAGCAAAGGGTGCATGCTCATGGTAGTGAGAGCGAATGAGGCCAATATGGCTGACACTTTCAAAGGTTGTGATCCTATTCATAAGAAAGAATTGTTAGAAATTATTTCTGACTATGATCAATTGTTTCAGGAAGCAAGAGGATTGCCCCCAAAATGGGAAATCCAACATGAGATCCATTTACAATAGGATGCTCCTTTACTAAATATTGGCATGTAGATGATGTCTTCTATCGATATGGAGGAGATCAAGAAACAGGTGCAGTAGTTGCTAAATCAAGGGATCATCTGACCGAGTTTTTCTCTGTATGGCTTACTAACCATGTTGGTTCCAAATAAAGAAGGCACATGGAGAATGTGGGTAGACTACAAGGCTCTAAACAAAATTATGGTGAGGAATCAATACCCTCTCCCTCACATTGATGAATTATTAGATATGTTGAAAAATGTTGTCTATTTTGCAAAACTAGATTTGCGTAGTGGATATCACCAGGTTAGAGTTGTAGAACAAGCCATTTGGAAGACTGCACTCAAAACCAAATAGGGGTTGTTTGAATGGATGGTGATTCCATTCAGACTGTAGAATGCTCTGGCCACGTTTATGTGGCTAATGAATGATTTGTTTAGGCCCCTTCTTGATAATTTTGTGCTTGTATATGTGGATGATATTATTGTTTATAGTAGGACCTGGGATGAACATGTATGTCATGTGAAGAAAGTGCTTGATGTTCCAAAAAAAGAAAAATTGTATGTAAAACTATCAAAGTGTGAGTTTGGGAAGACCTCTCTAGTTTATTTAGGTCACATAGCCAGTAATAGGCGACTAAAAATAGATCCCTCTAAAGTAGATGCGATTATGAAGTGGCCTAAGCCCACAAATGTTATAGAGGTCTAAAGCTTTTTGGGTGCGGTAGAGTATTGGAGAAGGTTCATTGCAAACTTATTTGTTATCCAAACCACCTTACACACATTGAAAAGTGTGAATTGAGCCTTTAAGTGGGGAGGAAAATAACAGAAATCCTTCAACACGCTCAAAGAGAAGATCAACACAGCACTAGTGCTAGTCTTACTAGACCTTCAACAGCCTTTTGAGATTGAAATAGATGCCATTGGATATGCCATGGGCACTGTATTGATGTAGAAAAGGAATCATATATGTTACCATTCAGAGACTTTCTCCCAAGCTGTTGTGAATTATCCCACGTATGACAGGGAGTTGTATGCCTTCGTCCAGAGTGTAAAGAAGTCAAAACACTACATGATCGGCAAGGTTACCATCATCCATACAAATCATTAGCCCTTGCAGTACATTTAGTCACATACCAAGATTCAAGAAGCGCGTCATTTTAGATGGATGGGATTCCTCCAGCAGTTTCATCTAGTAATAAAATACAAGAAGGGTGCCAGCAACAAAGTAACAAATATGCTTTCTCACCCTCCTATTTCTGCATCTATAGTTTTGCAAAATGCTTCTTTATCATTACAAGGTTATGTTGAACAATATGATAATGATAATGATTTTAAAGAGATTTATGCAAAACTGACTTATGGATCATAGGTGGAAAATTATTATTTGTAGGGAAAACTGTTGTTTCACCTTGGAAAACTGTGCATACCCATTGATGAAAGGGTACATGTAATCTGAGAGGCTCATACCTCTCTTGTGTCTGGTAATTTTTGGGTTGAAAAAAATTTATGTCCTTTACAAAGTTTTTGTTTTTGGCCTCATATGAAAAACATTGTGACTCGCTTTGTAAAGGGTTGTGTGTTGTGTTCTGTTTCAAAGCCCTCTAATAGAAAACTTGGGATCTAAACACCGCTTCCTATTCCGAGTCAACCATGGGAAAGTGTGTCCATGGATTTTGTAGGTGGTTTTCCTATGTCTAGGAAAGGTCACGACTATTTGTATGTCATCTGTTGGAAATACTGACAGGGGGGGTGAATCAGTATTTCTTTTTCCCACAATAGTTTTACCAGTTAAAACATATATATTCATAACACAAGATGAACAACAAGAATAAATGCTTTTATTAATATAAACTGTGCAGTAAAACAGATACAATATACATATGGTTACAATTAATTGCCAAGCTCAAACTTGGACTTTGGTGAGGCTCCAACCTCCAGAGCACCAACTCTATTTCGCCAAGGCACCAATCTTGGACTTAGGAGCACCAACTCCCAAGGACTTCAATCCTTCCTACTTCTGAGGCATCAACCCCAAGGACTCCAATCCTACTTACTTCTGAGCCACCAGCCCCAAGGACTCCTATCCTTCTTTCTTTTGAGGCACTAACCCCAAGGACTCCTATCCTTCTTGTTTTTGTGGCACCATCCCCAAGGACTCCAATCCTATCAAGGCACTTTTGATAATAATGTTCTACTCTCAAAACGTTTCTCTATTGAGTTCTATCTGGTTATAGTTTCTCTGTAGTCTCCAAGCTACAACATCAATGACAACCAGTCTTCTCTTGAAGAGTCTTTACAACTCTTCCTACCATTCACACAGAGTCTCCAATAGTTGACCTTTGATCATATCTCCACACTGCTTTAGTGAGTCAACTACAACTGTACTAAAACTCTACATAATAACCTACTTTCAGTTCAAGCATATGTTCTAATGTCATGGTGAATGTTTCAACAAGACTGCTTCTCTGCTGGCAACTTCTACTCTTCGAATTCCTCCTGTCCTGTTGGTCCTTCAGCCCTCTTTTTGTTCTGCTAGACCCTATTTTTGTTCTGTTGTTTTCTCTAACTTTTCAATAGTTTTCAACAGCTACAGTAGCCATCACCGGCATTCACCAGCAACTTCATACAACGCTTAACCATCTCTGCTGCTTCTACTACCTCATGATCTGGTTCTTCACAACACCAACAGCCACCACAGTCCTCTGTTTTTACTATTTTATGAATTCCTGTGCCTCTGTCCATTCGTTTCCTCTCACACTACCTCTTAGGCTTCCTCAACATTCATTGTCATTTCCTCTGTCTATTCGTGCTCATAGCACATGTTGATTCAATGGCCAGGTCCAAGTCATATGCAGAGGACACATATTCAGAAAATTGTAACAACGCTCTTGTTTTCTTATGATAGCAGGTATACACAGGGACCACTTCATTTAATGGACAACCACGTCCCGATCGCAATCACCATCAACATTATTTCAGCCTCCTGAACTATCGGGAGCGTTATTGTATTGCATTTCTACCTCCAAATGTCGCGTAAGACAAAAATTCATTTACACAGGAAAAATGGCTAAGGGGCGGACTTCAATATTATTTCACCCGAGTCTATAGTGTATCGGGTCCACCTTGTAATCACAATCAGTCAAAAAACATGTGAAGTTAATCGTGCCTTTCGATCATTCATCAGGAGATCTGATGACATTAAACTACTCCGATGTTCTCTTGTCACATCAATCGGAAACCCATGCGATTGAACCTGCACCGTTCGATCATCACATCATGATCCGACGGTCTCTATAGCTTTCCTGTCACATCACATCCCAAAAAAACCATGTGCTTTAAACCCACACCAATCGATCTATTATGTCATGATTAGATGGCGTTCGCACCTCCCGATCTGCAAACTTGCACATGCGATAGCCCGCGAGGAAAGCTGTTTCCCCACCGTCACATCTGCCACGTGGCGCTTTATTACAGGATCGCGCCATCTCGTATGTAAGCCACCTTTTCCCATGAGCGGTGTGGGGAAACTGCTTACCACCTTTTAGTATGGCCCTCCCGCTCATTAACCTGCATGAATCTTTATCGCCTGGTGATGAGCCCCAACAATGTACAATTATTTGGGCTCATTCAACTTCCTAATTTGACTTAATCCACCATTCTCATTTGTTTATTGCATGTTTTTGATTATTTTTATGTTAATAGAGTGAATTTGGTTAGTCATTATGCCAACAAGTCTAATGGGTGCTTTGTGTAGCTTTGTTGGTCAACTTGGAGACAAATTTGAAGGTCTTAATGAGCACTTGGCAGCCAAATTCGTGGGAGAACAAGCTAGAGGATTTGTAGGAAGATGTCCCCCTCATTTATGGGCCCTTACCTCAAATTCTCCACCATCAGCTCAGAGTTCAAGGGCCACCGAATCAATCAGCTCAAGGGCAGCCAAGCAAGTCAAGTTGGACTGCTGTTAACTACAAGTCTTGGGCAGCCAAGTCCCTAACTTTTAGGAGGACTGTTGGGTCCTCAAAATTGTATAAATAAGAAGGCTTGGGGCCTCATTTTGGTTAGCTAGTTGGTAGTCATTTTTGGTAGCTAGTTAGTCATTTTGTTTTAGCCATTAGTTAGCTAGCTTGTAGTTCGATTTCTAGGCCATGGATTAGCTTTGCTTTCAGCTCATTCTCAAGCTCTCCTTGTGGACAGTTTTGATGTAACTTTTCATTTCTTGATTAATAAAGATGGATCCAGCTTTGCACCAGCTCTAAATCTCTCTTGGGAGGCTGTAGTTCTTGGGGTTGGGCCCATCTCAAGCGCCCAGTACCTCCCTTGTTTATATTTATGTGTCTTTGCTGCATTCTCATAATAAAATCTTCTATTTGGATTTAAATGTTGCGTTGTTGTTTAGGTTGCTTTTGATGATTAGAAAAGGTTTTTAATGTTCAGATTTGCTTGATAGGTTAATCACAGGGAATATATTCAGAAAAAGGCTATCAAGTACTTTGGATCTCACCTCCCCTTCAGTGGAATCATGAGCTGGGACCAATGTAACCTTGTTGCCAACAAAAACACTTTCTTTGCTTCACCATGCAATCATTAGTGTTTGAATCTCATTTGCAGAACTTGATATCAGTTTGGATGCACGTTTAGGTTTATAATCACTTAGTTTCATAATTGTTTCACATGGTTTCACGGCAAATAAACTTCTGTTCATTTCCTTTGCTGTTAGGTCAGATTAGAGTAAAGTAACTAGGTCATAGGTTTCATAACTAGATCTTTGTTTTCTTGCATGTCCTTGTTGGTTCAGTTGTAAACAATATGCAGGGAACCTTCATCATCTCCTCAAGTTCTATTTAACCTCTGTCTCACTCATGTACCCTCCAACTCTCTCATTTCCCACATAGCTCCATCTCCTTCAACTTTCGTTGGTTCCATCCTTCCAATCATCAAACCATTGCATACACTCTTCCTTCATCTGATTTTCCAGCTCCTGAGCCATCATCAGGTCCATCTCCATCTCACTTAGCCTCCCACACCACTCCAACACTCCATCATCTCCCAAAACCTCCACGGCCAATCATCCTGTAGAATTGCACAGCCTTCCTGTAGAAACCCGTGAGTTTCCTGTAGAATCCCCTGCAGACATCCTGTAGGAGGCCATTCACTCGGTTGCTGAGCTTCTGAACGTGAGGAACCTCTGTGGACTGATGCTAAGGATCTATTGGGACCTCCCATAGCCATTCTGACCTTGCCCATGCTTTCCTCCCATTCCAACCGCTCCTGCACAACCAAACCCTAATTAAAAGCATCATCACAATAAGTCCAACCACTTAAAGAAAAAATACAAAAACATGTCTTTTAAGATGCAAGTAGATTAGATTCATGCATTTTCACTTATTAGAAGTAATGGCATCATTGGTAGAAGTTTCCTTCACATTCTTTGCATCATAGAGGTTAGACTAGTTAAATTAGGGTTTCCTAGGGTTTCCATGTTTTGATTTGCTTTCAGTTCAGTTTTGCCAAGTAGATTAGTCTTCTTTGAGCTAGCTTTCGTCCATCATTTAACAAGCTTCTTCTGAGAGCCTATAGAAGTTGGCTTGAGCCCTAGCGGACTTGTGCCAGCTGACCAAGTGACAGCTGCGACAAGAGCTAGTACTTGTGCATACAGCACCGTCGCTTCCAAGTTTGTACGAACTACAGGGTTGATAAAATTAAGAGACAGGAAGCCCCAGGAGTTGTAGCATTATTGCTACAATACTGGAGCTCACCACCTGGTAGCCGTCGGATCTTTTCGCTGGAAATCTGATGGCTCATGTTTGTTTGTTTTTGATGGTGTATTTGCATATATAATCAAGTCTTCCGCTCCAATAGTATATTTGCCATATATGCACAGTTTTTGGCCGCCGATAGTGTTAATGCCTCCTTTTCTCCTCCGATAGCTCCTGCTAGTGTTATCTATGGATATATGGCTCTCGGTAGCTGTGTTTGCTTCCTCTGTGGCTCCGACAGTTGTGTTTGCTACGTCCCATGGCTCTGTTTACTCCTCTTTTTTTCTATCGTTGTGTCCTTCGCTCTTCCTCTATGCTCCTTTGATCGATCTTCCTTTGGATTGTTGCTTTGATAGCTGTTAATGCATATATAGATCGGTTTTGCCTCTGATAGCTCCCGATTGCGTAATCTTCTTCCTCTGATGCTCTGTTTTGGCATATATATATGTTATATATATGGCTCCTCCATTTTCTCCTCTTCTTTAGCATATATATGGCATATATATTATATATATGTGTGGCTCCTCTTGTAGCTCCTCTTGCTCCAATGTGGCTCCTCTAGCTTGGCAGTGTCTTTCAAAGACCTCCTTGCATATATGAATGCCTCTCTTGCTCTAATATCCTGTGATATGCTTTGATCTGCCTCCTTAGGTAACTCCTCTTTGCTTATGGCTTGGCTATCCTGATGGCCTTGCTCCTGTCTCTTCATGGATCGCTCGGCTTCCCCTTGGCTTCATGTCATCCTCTTGTATCCAGAATATTGCCATATTGACATCAATGACAACCTAGGACAACAATCTCCCCCTTTGTTATTGATGGCAATATTCTTCTTCTCTCCCCCTTTGACATCAATGGAAAAGGAGTGCTCTAGGACTCCCCGTATCAAACTGCTTATGTTCTTCATGAATGGTAGATCTTCACGGGTCTGTGACTCCCCCTATCATAGTACTCTTCTTGTTTTTACTCAATATATAGGAATTGATATTTTATCATCAATTAGCACATTATTCCCTCTTCATGTCTCAGAACTGCTTTATCATGATTTCAAAAATGCTTAAGGATGCTCTACTTTAATGCTTTCATTCGGATTGCAAATGGCCATCTTCATAAGTAGAATTGAGAGACCTTCATAGTCCGAATCAAGAGAGACTACCGCTAAGATTGTATTTCTTGTTGTCTTTCTTCATATCTGATTTTATTTGTGTCTCTGTGCTTCTTCTTAACTCACTGTCATCCTTTCCTTATGTTCTTGTACATATCTCAGCTAGTTATTTCCTCTTAGCAGATTTAGATATCCAATCTGTGACTGTCTTTTAAATACAATTGCTGATTTGCATCTTTTTGCAATGCTTCAGTTTGTTATATGTTGCCAGCTACTCTTACTTCAGACTCCATTCCAGATGTATCTGTTCTCAAATTGAATTCCTGAGTTAATACATAAACTTCTATGATAACAACACCATGGTTGTTTGCCCTATTTCTTTAACAACAATCCAAAGAATGGTTATAGGATCATATGCTTCAATGGAGTGCTCCTGAGACATGATCTTCCTCAAAGAATGACTATTAATATAGTTTAGCAAGGATTTCAGAAGGACACATTCACTAATAGCTTTAGCGATAATGATCAAGAATTACAGGGTCCCCCTAACTGTATGCATTGTCTCCTTTTGGTAGAGTCTTCTTATAAAATTCTTAGATTCTCAAAATTTAGGCCAATGACATATGTTGTTGGCTGGAGAGCTCAAGGGACTCTTGGATTGTATTTCCTTCCTTCTCCATACTTGTGTAACTTTCTTCTTTTGCATAGTTCTAGCTTGTGTAAGACCCCAAGTTAAGTTATAGTCTCGTCCCATATTACCAATGTTATGACACTTGAAGCATTCTACATTGTTCATGAATAAGAATTCATGTTTTCTTTCTGCAAAATTGTTTATTGGAGGTTGTCGGAGACTATAGCATCTATCTCTATGAGATGGTTGGGGACCATAACATCCATCTTTATGATATGCTTTACAGTGTTTTGCCATGTGACCAAAGTTTGAACAAGAATAATAATAACCAAAAAATGAACTTTTGTACCTGGGAGATGGAGGTTTCCTTGATGTACTTCTGAAGCCTTTCTGCCTTGACATCCTTTGATGATAACCATTTCCTCTCACCTCTTTGACATCATCTACATTTCTTCTTGGAGCTGGTTTTCTTCTATTGTAGCCTTGATTTTTCTCCTTGCATTTGCTAGAACTGGGAGCATCACCATTTCTTTCTAGCTTCTTCACTTCTCTTTTTTTTAAAGCATTTTAATTCTTGTTTGAGGGTTCACCTACATACCCAAGACCTAATTTATTAGATGGACATCTATGATAGCTGAGCATGTCATCCAAAGCTTGAGAGATCTTCAAGATTTTGTTCATTCCTTCAACCTTTATTTTGAGGAAGACAACCTCTTCTTCCAATCTTTCACACTCATTATTCTTCTAGGCAAGTTCTTTCTCAGTTTCTTCCTTGCTACGAATAGCTTCATATGCTTCTATTTTAAGGGAGATGATATCTGACTTCATTTTGAAGATTTCTTCATTCTTTGCTTGACTGCTCTCCATTTTCTTCTCAGCTCCTTGTGCCTGTTTCCTAGCTTCTTGTAATTGAGACTTAAGGGAGGAGACCTCTACCTTGTACTGACCAATCTCTTCTTCAAGTTTGTTCAAGCTCTTGTGCTTTTGTTCAACTTGGCTTGACAAGATATCTTCCTGCTTCTTTGCTTTATCCAATTGATTTGTCATGGATATGACTTCTTCATGATTCTTTCTTTTACTTTGATGATATTCCTTCTGAAGCTTGGCAAGCTCTTCATCCCTTTCTTGCACTTGAAGCTTGATGAGGTCAACTTTCTTTCTTGTTTGATCTTGGTCATCAACTGGAGCTATCTTCTTAAGTTCCTCATTTTCCTTTTTCAAATTGTTAATCTCTTCCATTGTAGTCATAAGTTGAGCGAGGAGTTCTTCTACAAAGTCTTTTTCATTCTCTTCATGTTCCAGGTCTACTTTAGCCTTGATGTCATCATTCTCATTTTCAGCTTCTATGATGGGTTCGGGATCTCCTTCTTGATTGATGGTCATGGTCAGTGCTCCTTTTGAGTGAAGGTCATGAACTTTGTCCCATATATCCTTTGTTGATGAATATTTTCCTAGATTGTTCTTTACAGAATCAGGTAGCCCATTCAAGATTGCCTTCATTGCTTTTGCATTGTACTTCTTGGATTCTTCATCCATCCTGCTATCATCAATCACTGATTTCCAGATTTCAATGCCTTGAGTCTGTAAGAAATTCCTCATTCTTGCTTCCCATATATTAAAGTTCCCATTGAGCCTTGGAGCCTCCTCAAATTGATTGTCTTCTATTTTAGTAGTAGAGAGAGACACATCCTTAGGAGGATTGGAGACCTTCTTCCTTGACTTCGCCATTTGTGTTCTAAGGGTCAACCTTCAAGCTGTTAAGCTTTGAATGAATGAACCTGCTCTGATACCAATTGTTGGAAATACTGAGAGGGGGTGAATCAGTATTTCTTTTTCCCACTATAGTTTTACTAGTTAAAACATATATATTCAGAACACAAGATGAACAACAAGAATAAATTCTTTTATTAATATAAACTGTGCAGTAAAATAGATACAATATATAGATGGTTACAATTAGTTTCCAAGCTCCAACTTAGACTTTGGTGAGGCTCCAACCTCCAAAGCACCAACTTTATTTCGCCAAGACACCAATCTTGGACTTAGGAGCACCAACTCCCAAGGACTTCAATCTTTCCTACTTCTGAGGCATCAACCCCAAGGACTCCAATCCTACTTACTTCTGAGGCACCAGCCCCAAGGACTCCTATCCTTCTTTCTTTTGAGGCACCAACCCCAAGGACTCCTATCCTTCTTGTTTTTGAGGCACTAGCCCCAAGGACTCCAATCCTGTCAAGGCACTTTTGATAATAATGTTCTACTCTCAAAACTCTTCTCTACTGAGTTTTGTCTGGTTATAGTTTCTCTATAGTCTCCAAGCCACAGCATCAATGACAACTAGTCTTCTCTTGAATGAGTCTTTACAACTCTTCCTACCATTCACATAGAGTCTCCAATAGCTGACCTTTGATCATATCTCCACACTGCTTTAGTGAGTCCACTACAACTGCACTAAAACTCTGCATAAGAACCTGCTTTCAGTTCAAGCATATGTTCTAATGTCACGGTGAATGTTTCAACAAGACTGCTTCTCTGCTGGCAACTTCTACTCTTTGAATTCCTCCTATCCTGTTGGTCCTTCGGCCCTCTTTTTGTTTTGCTAGACCCTCTTTCTATTCTGTTGTTTTCTCCAACTTTTCAACAGTGTTCAACAGCTACAACAACCTTCACCAACGTTCACCAACAACTTCATACAACGCTTAACCATCTCTACTCCTTCTGCTACCTCATGATCTGGTTCTTCGCAACACCAACAACCACCATAGTCCTCTGTTTCTACTGTTTTATGCATTCCTGTGCATCTGTCCATTCGTTTCCTCTTACACCGCCTCTTAGGCTTCCTAAACGTTTGTTGTCATTTCCTCTGTCTATTCGTGCTCATAGGACACATTGATTCAATGGCCAAGTCCAAGTCATATACAGAGGACACATATTCAGAAAATTGTAACAACGCTCCTGTTTTCTCATGATAGTAGTCATACACAGGGACCGCTTCATTTAATGGACAGCCACATCCTGATCGCAATCACCATCGACATTATTTTAGCCTCCTGAACTATCGGGAGCATTATTGTATTGCATTTCTGCCTCCAAACGCCGTGTAAGCCAAAAATTCATTTACACAAGAAACACAAGCAAAATGGATAAGGGGCAAACTTCAATATTAATTCACCTGAGTCTATAGTGTATCGGGTCCACCTTGTGATCGCAATCAGTCAAAAAACACGTGAAGTTAATCCTGCCATCCGATCATTCATCAGGTGATCCAACGAAGTTAAACTACTCCTCCATTCTCCTATCACATCAATCGGAAACCCGTGTGATTGAACTCGCACTGTTCGATCATCCGCATCACTATCTGACGGTCTCCACAACTTTCCTGTCATGTCACATCCCAGAAAACCACGTGCTTTAAACCCACACCATCCAATCTATTCCGTAGAGATCAGACGGCATTCACACCTCCCAATCTGCGAACTTGCACATGCGATAGCCCGCGAGGAAAGCTGTTTCCCCACCGTCCCATCTGCCACGCGGTGCTTTATTACAGGATCGCGCCATCTCGTATGTAAGCCACCTTTTCCCATGAGCGGTGTGGGGAAACCGCTTACCACCTTTTAGTACGGCCCTCCTGCTCGTTAACCTGCGTGAATCTTTATCGCCTGGTAGCCGTCAGATCCTTTCGCTGGAAATCTGATGGCTCATGTTTGTTTGTTGTTGATGGTGTATTTGCATATATAATCAAGTCTTCCACTCCGATAGTATATTTGCCATATATGCATAGTTTTTGGCCACCGATAGTGTTAATGCCTCCTTTTATCCTCCGATAGCTCCTGCTACTGTTATCTGTGGATATATGGCTCTCGATAGCTGTGTTTGCTTCCTCTATGGCTCCGACAGCTGTGTTTACTACGTCCCATGGCTCTGTTTTCTCCTCTATTTGTTCTATCGTTGTGTCCTCCTCTCTTCCTCTATGCTCCTTTGATCGGTCTTCCTTTGGATTGTTGCTTTGATAGCTTTTAATGCATATATAGATGGGTTTTGCCTCCGATAGCTCCCGATTGCGTAATCTGCTTCCTCTGATGCTCTGTTTTGGCATATATATGTTATATATATGGCTCCTCTGTTTGCTCCCCTTATTTGGCATATATATGGCATATATATTATATATATGTGTGGCTCCTCTTGCTCCAATGTGGCTCCTCTAGCTTGGCAGTGTCTTTCAAAGACCTCCTTGCATATATGAATGCCTCTCTTGCTCTAATATCCTGTGATATGCTTTGATCTGCCTCCTTAAGTAACTCCTCTTTGCTTATGGCTTGGCTATCCTAATGGCCTTGATCCTGTCTCTTCATGGATTTCTCGGCTTCCCCTTGGCTTCTTGTCATCCTCTTGTATCCATAATATTGCCATATTGACATCAATGAAAACCTAGGACATCAGTCATCATGGATCGTTTTAGTAAAATCTGTATTTTAATGCCTTGTAAAAAGTAGGTCACTGTTGAGCAAACTGCTTATTTTTTCTTTTATCATGTTTGGGTCCATTTTGGTTTGCCCACATCTATTGTGTTAGATCGAGACTCTTGCTTTCTTGGAGAGTTCTAGACCAGCTTGTGGAGAATGATGGAAACCAAGCTCAGAACAAGTACAACATTTCATCCACAATCCGATGGGCATCTAGGTTGTCAACCGCACCGTGGTACACTTGTTATGAGGCTATTGTGGAAAACATCCCAAGTTTTGGGATGAAAAACTTCCTTATGTGCAACATGCATACAATCGAGTAACACATTCATCCACATGAAGCTCACTGTTCGAGACATGTTTTTGTTATCTACGAATGGATCCCTTAGACATGGTCTTTGGAAAAGATGAGGATAGGGACAAAGCATGAAAGTTTATTTAGCGGATACAAGTGATTCATCAAGTAATATAAGAGTATTTGTAGAAGAGTCAGACTTGGTATAAAGCTTGACATGATAAGCACCGAGTTGACCATTAGTTTCAAGTTGGGGACAAGGTATGGCTCCACATCAGCAAGGATATAATGAAGGGAGAAGGGCAAAAATTGAGACCCATTCAATATGGTCCCTTCACCATATTGGCAAAGATTGGAGACAATGCTTTTCATCTTTACTTTCCCACTTATATGCAAATGTACTCAGTAGTGAATGTTGAAAACCTGAAGCTTTATGATCCTCCATTGATTATGGATACCGAAGAGGTTGCAAAGATTCCTATAGTGGAAAATTTTGCACCAGAGTATCTAGACAAGTTGCCCGAAGATATCATACTCGATAAGAAAACCAAAAATTCACGACGGGGGGATGTGGAGTACATTTGTGTGGGCTTCAGAGGAATGCATTCGAGTAAATCTTAGTGGATGGAGAAATAAAAGGTGAGAAAGCAATTTCCTCACTTGCCAATTGACTGAAAAGGCTTTTGGTGGTCCAAAAACTCTTAGTGAGGAGGATTGATCAAGGTGGATCTCTAAAAAGTACCAGTGGCATGGCAAGAAGGCTCAAAACTCAAAGTGGCAAAAACTCTATAAGCATAGCATCGGATTGAAGTTCTCGTCATCCTGATTCCAACGATGTGAACGACACTTGAATCAAAGATCATATGAAGAAGTTAGAGCAAGTCAAAGTTAGTTTTACCTTAGATGGGTGGCAGGAGAAGATGACATGGCAGGAATTTTCAGCGAATGGGGGAGCGCCAAGTTGCAGGCTTCCATTGGTCCCACATTTCATTGATCGCAAAAGGAAGAGGTATGTGGGCTAAGGAATCAGCCCCCAACACTACCAAGTTGCGATTGCGATGTCGCAATTGCAGATCGGAGGTGAATCAACAGTTTCAAATTGGCCCTAAGCAAGAAACCTTGTGATGTGATAATCGCATATCACAATTAAAAAAGGGGAAGTTCTTAAATAATTGGCCCTGAGAGAAGGCCAGGTTGCGATGTGATATATCACAATCACAGGGTTAGGTTACAATTTGTGATATCGCAATAATCGTTTGCAAAGGGAAGTAGTCACATAGAGTACCAATCTTTCGTTCCTGCCAATTGCGATTTGCGATGAGGCTTCCTGACCTGATATATTATGTATTGTGTTTAATAGCCCATCAGGTCCTATGTTATCGCAAGGCACTTTTGTAAAGCTTTGGGTCTGTCTACTGATTGAAACATCGATTATGATTTGCAATCTCTGTTTCGATGGGTTATTAGCACCGATAAAGCTGTCGGGATTCAGGGAATATGTCGATTCAT
Source organism: Pinus tabuliformis (assembly GCA_031772625.1). Lineage (NCBI taxonomy): Eukaryota > Viridiplantae > Streptophyta > Pinopsida > Pinales > Pinaceae > Pinus > Pinus tabuliformis. The sequence goes on from CM062807.1 coordinate 1,298,595,658, forward strand.
GTGAAAATGGTGTTAAAATGATTGTTTATGTTTAAATAGGTTTTGTTGCTTGCATAATATTCATAGCCCAGGAATCTCTGTTGGAAATTCCCACTTGCTAAAACTTCTTATCTGTTTGGATCTACTCGAAACTAAAGTGTCAGACAATCAAGCTATATATATGGGATGGTCCGCATAGGAAAAAAAGGGAGACTAGCCAATAGTTTAAACCATTGTACCCTACAGTAACCCGACCTAGCAACAGGGGCTGAAACCTCGCCTTTAGTAGTAGGGAGGTTGCAAGAGGGTTTAGAAAGCCTAATTATCTGAATTGGGTGTTAGGATAGGCATTTTTGCATGATTTTTTGACAGGATTTTTGTGGTACTGTTTGTTTCTGAAGTTGGGCTCTCTATTCTTCGTCCATATTCTAGCTTGGAGGTATAAGGATTGTAAATGAATGTTTCTTGTACTTTTATCTCTTTTATACCACTTAATGAAGTGTTGACAGTGCTGGACTCGCCAACGTTCAAGGGATCACCCTGGTATGAAGTCCCAACTAGACCTCACACCATTTGGCGTGGGAGTCCCATCTGTTATGATGGCCCAACTGCCATTGTCTTAAGGATTTTCCTCAACTCTTTCCTATTAGCACAAGAGAGTGGTCTGCTTGTCTTCGAGAAGTGAGGTTCACGTGCTTGGTGAGTGTAAGTGTACTTATGTCAATGGTTCTTTCACTATGAGGGGAATAGAGTGAAGGTGAGTTCCAGGTTGAAAGGGATCAGTCCCAACTCAGCTAGGAACACACAACACAAAAGGACATACACAGCTTCCGGTGGAGTAGTCCACTCGGATACGCAGTCACAACATACAAGGTAAGATAACACATACATCACTCATAGATCAGTCTGAACGAGTGCAACAGTTGTTACAACAAGGTTCATGTGAAAGGTCTGTCTGATGTCTGGAAAAGAAGTCGACATGGATGGGACAATATTAATAGCATATACAAAAAAATTTCCATTAATAGATTATGCATTACAAAAAATGAATCAGTTCAAATGTAGAACACAGGTTAAATCAACATGCATTACAATTGTTAAATATCAGTATTACAAAAAATACAATACATGTGTGAAAACATGCTGGCCTGTTAATAGGCTTCTAAATTAAGAGAAATTTCCAAGACACATCATTACACCATACATCACTAACCCCATCAGTGGAGCATTGCAACCACTACTTACTCCTCAAAGAAAATATTACAGACTCTCTTGGCTACGTGGGAGGAGCTGAGGTGAAAAGTCCTTCCATGTACAAATGAGGGGGTTATTTATAGCCAAGGGTGAAATTGACCCTTGTGGCTGTTCAACTACCCTCATGACCATTCAACTTCCATGACTTTATGGCTTACATGACTCTATGTTCAACAAGTGGGTCTCTTGGAATTTCACATTACATCACATTGATTGACAGCAAGCCCACAGTGGATATGTGGGCAACATGACTCATGACTTGACTCGACATGACTTGACATGACCGTGCTGGTACATTCGTGCTGTTGCTAGAGTGCATGTCGAGCTACACTGCTACTTAGTGATGGATGTCTTCATGGTGTATCATAGCTTCACCTCCGCATGGCGAAGTGTGTAGAGTCCTCCATGGTCCTTGGATCGCTTGATGAAGCTTTATCATGTTGTTTCTTGCTTTCATGTTGGAAGGCTTGACAAGCTTACTTGTTCGCGAAGGTGCATGCTCGTCGCATTCGTCCACTTCGCATGCTTCATTTGTTCATCCGTTGGTGAACCTGTCCATCTGCATGTGCTCCCTTCGTTCATCCCATTTGTCATCTTGACATGTTTGTTGGTGTACCTGTATGTGCAGTCACTCATGACAAAACGACATCAAATCCAAAACCTCCTAGTCTACCATGACACATGATCATTCGGATGTAGGTGACCAGGAGAGGCAGCATGACTATGATGCGGGATGATGGCTCCAGGCAACTACTAATGAAAACTACGCAAGAGTCACTGAAATATGAAGATAGACAATCTAAGTTGACAGTGACTATCTGCAAGGTTTTGCTCGCCTGGGAGGCAAAATTGCTCAAATTTTGGGAAGGATAGTCTATGCTGTAGGAGGGCAAGGCAGGCATGCTCTGAGCATTTTCTGGAACAAACGATCAGCGAGGGATGGATAGTCATATTTTCATAATTTTCCATAGGAAAGGGCCAGGCTACATGAAGGGTCAATAGGCAGTGATTGTGCAACGTTTCTAGGGAACTGCCCGAGAGACTGGCAGCTAGAATTGCACAATTCCCAGAGAGAACTTCCAATTGGTTGTTGGGTCACTGGAAACCAAAACTACATAATTATTAGAGGGAACTTCTAGTTGGCTACTGGGTCACTGGCAACCAGAACTGCACAATTCATAAAGGGAACTGATAGTTGGCTGTTGGGTCACTGGCAGCCAGAACTGCACAATTCCTAGAGTGAATTGGCAGTTGGTTGCTGGGGTCATTGGAAGCTAGAACTATGAAATTCCCAAAGGGAATTGGTAGTTGGATGCGTAGTCACTGGTAGTAGAAATTGTGCAATTCATGGAGGGAACAAGCAGTCTGCTGCAAGGAACTGTTGGATGGGAAAACTGCACAGATGACGGTAGGTTGACCTGCTGATCATCTCTACGCAATTTCTGAGATGAGCTAACTGATGGGTAGTGAAAGGCCTACTCATGAGCACTGTGTAATTTCCGTGATGAACAATTGGTAGATTGTCTAGATGACTGACTGGGAAAACTGCACAATTTTCAGAAGGAGATAGGAACAGTAACTTGGTTTATGTCTGACCTGTCTGCACAATCTCCTTAGTCATTTGAATGGGTGCGGTCAATTGCCTCTGTGCAATTTTTGAGGGGAGTTAGTCCCGAGGTTACTACTGAGTCTGACTATCTAGGTAACCAGCATGAGAGTTGATTGAGTGTCTTGCAGGAAACGTAGCTTGAAGGACTAGCTTGGTGCTTCTGCATTGTTCTGGTTGACAGTCAATCGAGTCGAAAGTAGGGTGATGGTTCGACTGTCAGTGAGGAGTCTAGTCGTCATAAATTTAGCAAAAATTACTAAGTGTGTGAATAGTCGAAAGATGCATAGGTGATCATACGAACACACACTCGCATGACTTGATGACGAAACGACCAAACCATCCAGACACACATGTTCAACATGAATCACCGACGGTTCAAGTGACAAGCACGACACTCATGGTTGATCATTCATGATCGATACAAAACTTGGGCGACATTTAATGTGACTCCATGTGTGAGTGCGACATACGCTTTCATGGTGAACACAACACACATACGAAGCAAAGTCTTTGAGCATAACTAGAACACGGTCGCAAGCATGACTTAGACATTAACATGTAGGGACTTGAATGCAATAAACAAGCAAGGTGAATGTAAATACTCATGCGAGCTCACAGAGTGAACCTGAGTGTGTGCAGCCATCAAGTGAAACTCTTCAAGGGAGGCTTTGGAATTGGAGCAGGCCAAAATTTTGGAGGGTGGTTGTAGCCGCTACAACACTTGGAAACACACTAGTAGAACTGCAGCTTCTTTATTTTGGTTCATTGCTAGCAGGGGCCCTTGGTCTTTTGGGGAGTATTAAATCATTGTGCAAGTTACATTAGTTTCCCCACTTACCCCATGAACATACATGGTTCACCATTTTCCAATTCAGTCAAACACAATCAAAAGTTCAGCTTAGATCTCAGTGTTTCGAATCCGTGAAGGGTAGTTTAGTTCGCGAGTTGAAGATTTTCAGAGTATAAGTTTTCATCTCTGGTGTTGCTCCGCTACTATCAGGCCTGTACAGTACCCCAGCAGAGTCACACAGGAACAAACACACTGATCCACTACCAGCGAGCCTAGTTAGTACCCCAATGGAGTTGCATGCTTCACCTTTCTGTGCAGGAAACCTTTCTCCTCTTTCACCTTTGTATTTTTTAAGAGTACTGTGCATAGGCACTTATTTATTTTTGGGGCGGAAGAGGGATCCCAACTTATTGAGAGAAGAATAGGTTGTTCCTTCATAGAAGCATGTAATACCTATGACATAGGTTTGCTCATTTAGGTTTTTCCCCTTCTTAATTTCTACTAGTTGGATTAGCTTAAACACAGAGATCAGAAGGTTGAGTACAGGCATGAGGCTTCCTAGTGGGGACACAGGTTCATGGTTGGACCAAAGCTTCCCTTACATATGGTTTGTATTTTTTGTTAGGACTTCATTGGTCGAAGGTTGCAACCGAGCACAGAGAAAATGGACACAATACTGGCCAAGTGCTGCAGTGTCACAAGCCTCTTCAAATTTCAGCCACATACTCTATTCAAAAGCCAGAACGTAGTAGTTGGCAGCACTTATTTTGGAAAAAAATAGTAATATACCAAACAAACAAAACAAATGTAAACAAAAATAGTAAGCAGAGTAAGAAATGCAAAGCAGAAGCAGAAGTAAAAGCGAAAGCAAAGCAAGTAAGCAAACACACAAGAAAGAAAACAAACAAACATGCAAAGCAAGAAAGAAAACAAGCATGTGAGAAAATAAACTGAAAGCAAGAACTACTCCTACTCCTAAGATAACAGTGCATGGGCCTGATCACGTGAAGTGATATTTCCAATACAGCCATTGGTGCATTGGTTGACCCATGTTGGTGAAGGCTTGGTCTGCGAGCAACCCAATTGTGCAAACCAGCAAATGTGAAAGATACAACAATGAAAACAGACATACTCCAAGCTTACAAGCATCCACAAAACAAAACTGAGGGAAATTGCATTTCATGCACTCCATGGACTTGCCATGGTGTTGTGCTACACTATGTGCAGATGTTAAGTGTATGCATTCCCTTGACCATGATATGCAAGCAATTGTGAGAAAGGTAGGCCACTTATGTTGCACAAGTGTGCTTGTTGTGTAAGATTCCTCCAATGCATGAGCGATGGGATTGTGTAGTTTCAGCAGAGGAAGTAAAATCTGAGTGTTATATTGATCTTGAATGCATACAAATGAGTGATGAGGAGCCTTGAGTGTTTGAGAAATTTCCTGATCAGAAGTGAAACCAACCTCAGGACAGAAAGCACTTGACATAAGCATCAGCTCGAGCTGAAGTGCCTCAATAGTCTATGGGGTTTCGACTTCATTAACAGATAGATCTTTGTAGACCAGTGACTTAGATGGATTAATAATGAGTGAATCAACATCCTAATCAGATGATGAGGTGAAGAGATCACGAAAACGAAGATGAGAAAATTCAGGATGTTGGTCGGCATCCACATGGTTTTATGAATCACACAGAGGGGTATATGAGAAGGAAGGATGTTCAGCCTCTGCAGTTCCAGAAAGAGTAGATGAAATATCAAGTGGATTTTCAATGAATGATTGGTCCTCTCTGTTGTTGGATGATGGGCTAACATACGGTGTGTCCTGCGAACGATCAACAATGGGTGCATCAGTGGATGAAGACACACATGTGAAATCATGGATGGCAGGTTCACCAATGATGTTAGGAAAGAAGGGAGGGGGATTGGATAGAAGGGAATCATCCTCCACCAAGTGTTGATGCTTAACCTCCCACTCATACTCTTCATGAATGACAACGCATGTTGGTTGTGCAACACCAAATCTATCAATGGCTTCTTCCTCGTTCACAATAAGTGAAGAGTGCGGAATGGATGAACATAAGACAACATCATCCGGAGGAACACTCAGGTGCAGAGACGAAGGTCAAAGAAAAAAATTCATATGATAACTTGAAGGACTCACAACCAAATCTGCATGAAAATTGAGTGAAGTGATGTTGGGAGAGTGTGAAAGATGAATAGGTGTGTGAGCATGATCCTCAACATCACTAGGTAGTGGTGGGGTTGTTGAATGAGAGGAAGACGGACAGTCAGTAGAGATAGTGACTACATCCACATGAGATTGCGCAACTTCATCAGCAAAGAATGTTGAGCGAGGCTTGATTTCAAACTTTCTCTTGGGACGGGAATATTTCTTGAGGCAGTACTCAAACCGGTCCCAAAGATAAGAAAATTTCATCTGGCTCCTGGGAGTTTGAAACTACAAATCATGGAAGTTGTTATCACTTAAGAAAAATTATTTTACATTCTGAACATCAAGTTTTTAAGTTGGTCAAAAGGTTGGTGTTAGTTTTTGGGTCTAGTCTTTTCATCTTGTTTTAAAGTCTAAAGAGTCAAAATAGGAGTCTTGTTAAGAGTCTTGTTGGTATGTCAAAAGAGGTCAATTCTCTGCTTTAGTCTATTATTGGTCTCATATCTCACACGAATATCATTTGTCGAAACTCGTTTCAAAGTTCTCATGTGTTATAAAAAGGTTTAGGTGATTTCGCAGCGCAGAAACTCTGTCTAGGTGATTTCGTAGCGCATAACCCAGGTTTTACACTGGCTGCGCTATGAAATCGGAGATTCGTGCAATCCGTAGCAAATCTTTTCTAATCGTCATATCTGTCAAGTTCAGTTATGGTTGCATTATTCATTGTCAGCTTATACATTCCACATATCATGTCCAACCGCTTATTTCCATCATTACAGTCGTTAGGTACCTTGGTACGCTTGGATTGCAAGTTCCAAGAACAGCCAGACATTCACAGTCATACTTATGATTGTATTCATTGCATGAGGGAAATATGTAAGCGTTCAATTTGAATGCATTGTGTATCAAGCGAGGCAGTCATCAAGCGAGCTAGGGATCGAGGATTGAGCAGTGCCAATATTTCAAACCTTCATTACGCTGAAGTCTCATGGAGGGATCTGCAGAAAGAAAAGAGCACAGATCAGGCAGATGTTTGAGAAATGAACCTGAAGGTGTAGACATTATCTTGAAAAACAAAGAAGTTGAGCATGCATTCAAGCAGGTTGGATGTTGGAATTTTTGTGAGAAACTCCAGGGAGGTCATGCACAAATCACCAAGGAATTTGCCTTGAATTTCACGGGACTGAATTCAAAGGTTGGGATGCTTGAATTGCAAATTTCACCAGAGGTAATATCCACAGTTACTGAGATTCCAAGGGGACAAGAAAATTGGTTTAAAAATTTCAAATTTGATATGACCCCCTGCAAAGAATTTCTAAAGCTGGAGTACATTGACTCAGATTTAAACAAGTCTGTGCCTAGAAATTATGTCAAGGACTCATATGCCAATCTGCTTACCTGTATACAGAGGTACCTTACCTATGAAGGGAGATATAATAAGGTGTATTCATATCATTTCAAGCTTCTGCTACATTTTATAGGAAATATATCCCTTGATTTACCTTTTTACTTATTTCATAGCCTAAGCAAAATGTGTGATAAGGTGCAGCTAAGGAAAGAAGCCTGTGAGACCTCATTGTTTCACCACGGTTTAATTAAGTTGATCATTCTGCATGAACTCTAGAGAGTAGGTAGGGACTGGCCCACATTCATATTCATGTCTGGTTTCAAGAATGAGACCGGTCTCAGTCCTCAAGCTGCAAAAGATCTTCCAACAACAACTGGTCATCAGGCAGAAACGAGATCCAGGAGGTTTGCAAAGTTAAAGGCTAGGAAACAAGTAAGGGAACCCACCAAGCCACTGATTATCCAAGATACACCCCAGCAGTCCCTCAAAGAGAAAACTCAGATCAAAGAAGGTGCACATGAATCAAGCACAGGTGAAGGAGTCCAAAGAAGAAGGACTAGGAGCCAAGTAGCTAAAGAAAAAGGAAAATCAGTGATTATTGAAGAAAGCCCTGTTTCAAAGGGAGACTTGAATGATTTACTGCAAGCCATTGATATTGAGGAATCTCCCCTGGTTCAAGCAGATTTGATAGAGTCAGGAAAAGACAAGGCTAAGAGAATCAAAGCCTCGAAAAAACTCAAGTTTGATGATCAGGTTGCTCAATTCGTCTTTAAGCCAAGAAGACCCATAACGAGGAATTTCAAACACATACAGAAGATAGTGCTAGGAGCAGATGAAACAGAGGAGATAACATAGTCTCATGAAGGAAAAGATAAAGGTAAAGTAGTTACCCTTCAAGAATAAGATAGTGTTGAAGAGTTGAAAAGAAAGTTGGAATTGGCAAACTTTGAAATTGCTAGACTGAAGAAAGCCTCCAGGAAACATGCAATCAAGGAGGCTTATTTTAACCAAATGAAAGCTCGATGGGAGGACAAAACATTTCAAATACCCGAGGTGGTTGACTATAATGTTCAATTCCGTAGCTAGACTGTCCCTGCAATAAAGGAAGCACAATTCATCAGAAAGGTCAATACAAAGCTGAGAGCTGGGATCAGAGTCACGAAGAAGCAAATTGAAGAATTGAAGCTGCAGCTAAGGCAGCGGGAAAGATCTCCTTAAAGAATCCACAGAGCAAGTAAGGTTACATTCAAAGTTTTGATGATTTTCCTTGTTACAGTTTCTTGAAGAGTGATACATCCCCACTCAGTTTTGATAACTTCAAGGCAGTTGAAAGGGATATGTCAAGTTAAATGAGGCTCAAGTCAGTCGGATTTTGATGTTAAGCTGTGTTTTGTGATTACACAGCAGTTTTGTAGCATGCTACGAAACTGCTGGTAAATACGCATAATACACAGCAGTTTCGTAGCGCGCTACGAAACTGCTGAAGCTGCATAATTAACATTCAGTCAACCAAATTTTGAAGGACTTTTCAATCAGCATTAAAAAGTTTTTGTCAGCACACATGTACATGGGAAAGGCTTACAACACATGAAGGACGTGGCACTCCAATGGATTGATTGACTAATTCAAGAAGATCAACATGGTTAATTACTTCCGAATATCTTTGAAGAAACCAAAAGCATAAAAATAGGGGCAATTTCCTATTTCTCAACAGAGGTAAAGGGATACGACATTAAGGACCAGTAAGAAGCTTAGAACATCCACCACAGCTAAATTGAAGGAGACCACTTGTCAGGGAACTAGATTTGATTGTAATTAATGCCATTACCAGCATGATAAGGAGTTAGACTCCTAATTGTCTTAGGTTTCTAAAAAAGCTAGTTAGCAGTTTGTTGTATTTAATAAGTAGTTAAAGTTCAATAGTTGTCAGTATAAGGAGAAGTTGAGTTCCCCTCATGTTGGAGGAGGAATCTCAGTTAGGTAAAAGAGATCTATATATAGCAAAGGAGCTGATGTACAAAGGGTTGGAAATTTATGAAAAAAAAAGCTCTGATATTTGGCTTATGTAAAAGACTCTATTTTTTGGTAATACAGTACTAGCTTATGCTTCTCAAGAATCATAAAGAGTTCAATGTGATGAATTTCTTTTATTGTCTTTTCATGTTATCTACAGTGTTATGAGTACGTGATTACTTAGAAATCGCTAACAGTGCTCTAATTTCCTTCATATACTCGTAAAACTGCCTTCTATGTGTTTGGTGTGCCCTACATATGTTGAAATCGGAATGCCTTGACTTCTATGCAAAGCCTACCCTACTGTTAATACTGAATCACATATGACTCCATAAGCCCAATGGATACTTGTTAGTTGTGTTTCCACCATTTTCATTTTTATCTGTTTCACAAGAGTTAGTCATCTTGATCATAATCAAAAACCTCTAATCCTTCGAGAGAGCCCTCTCAGGTTGGGGAGGTTAAGCTTCAGTCTAAAGTAGGTTTGAAACAGTTACTTGAAGTTTTCCTTGTCTGCAGCCTTCCAAGGTCTAATTTTGAGATAACACAAGTGCTGCCAAAAATAAATAACGGATTCATGCGGAGCCCTCCATTGCTATAACAATTTCTAGTCAATATGGTCTGGATCAAAATGATAGAACCTATCTTCAATAAGATCACATAAGTGCTCAAATGAGTGCATGGTGTTAGCTGGTAGGCTGATCAACCAACAAAATGGAGATTCACGAAGTGTGTATACAAGCAGCAAACCAGCCTATTCATCAGAAAACTCATCTTCCTCACGAAGCATGGAAAGAAAGTCATGTAAGTGCTTAGGCCAGGCCACTTCATCTTCACCATCATACGTGAAAGTGGACAAGAGATTGAAACTCTTCCCTGTGATGGAGATATCCTCACGATTCGAAAAACACCATGGGGGAAGAAGAGTGCAAGACTCCAAGAAATATATGCAAAGGTTCAAAACTGGATGAGAGGACATAGCTTGTCCAAGGAGGAAAAGTATAATCAGTGATGGGATTTTCCTTGATACTATATGTTCGGGAGGGGAAAAGGGCTCACAGTTACTTGAGACCATATGACTAGGGGTGAGGGAATCACCCAATGAAGACCCAAGATAATGACCAATAGAGAATAGGGAGAAATAAGTATTGTATTCAACAGGTTGTTCTTTCCCAAAGTCATAATCTAAATGCTCAAGTGATTTGAACATAAAATCATACTTAGGAGAAGTTGCAGCCTTATCAATTCCCTTAGTATAAAAGATTGAGTCTCTCTTAAAAGGAAATTTGATAACTTCCAACTGCCCCTATTTATGCCAAGGAAAATGAATATTCCCCTTCCCAAGGGTATCAATGGGTATGTCATCATAAATAGTGCCCGAGGGGAAGCAAAAACCAATCTCATCCTCATCCTCCTTGTCGGTGTCATAAATGGGAGCACAATCAAATTCAAGACTAACAATTTCCCAATTCCCCTTTTCAATGTGGAAATAATCTTCAATGTCATCTTTCAAGGGGCTAATGGTATCATATCTCTCAAGGTGTTAAAAAGAGGATTCATTGGAAGTAATATCCTTGAGAAAGGTAGGGTTGGTCTCAATTTCGCTTTCCATAAATTCATCCTTCCCAGCACAAGTGTCCTCAAAATCATCATTTTAATAATGTGGACCCAAGGGGGACTTGTCTTCTTGCTCATTACCCATGTTGTCAATGTCTTGATGATGGTCGATGAAAGCTTCCTCTTGGATGCTTAATTCAGGGTGTACTTGAAAATGTCTAAGAAATCCCTCAACAAACTCTTCAATATATAAAATTCTCCTAGGTTCGTGATCATGTAGCCATGAGTTATGACCACTGAGTGACCCCATGAACAACATAAGAACATCTTGGTGGAAAGCCTTCTCTCTTGAAGCATGTGCATTAAATGTTTCTACGTGGTTAATTTCGAAAAGTGGATCACCATCAAACACGGTCATCCCACGTAGCATCCTTCCCATGACATGATTAAGATGTCCAGGGATGCTAGAAATGTCCAAAGTGGGAAATTTATGAAAGAATGAGAACATATTTGAGGTATACATGAAACATATGTAGGAGTCACTAGGGTGAAATTAAATATGCCTAGAAAATAGCTTGCTTTACCCTACAAGCATCGACCTTAAAGTTCAATGAAGAACTAGAGCTTCACTCTTCCAATGGAGTCACCAATAATGATATGTCAATATGTCATATGGGGAACACAACACACATTTCATGTCCCCGACAATGGTGCCTGAAATGTTACCACTCAAACCAGTAGGGGACCTAAAAGGGGTTCCTAAGAGGGCAACTGCTAGGTTAAGGGCAACGGTGGAGGCTTAGCCCACTATCACCACAACTAAGTCTTCCTTCCCTTTACAAACTTTCAATGATGGGAGGAGACTTGGTAGTGTAGAGATTACTTTTAAAGTACATGTCAATGGATAGGCAGAAAGTGACCTTGAAAACCCTTTCCCAAGGATGGAGAGAATAATGGAACTTGCTTGCTCTTTAAGTAAGGGACATGGTCCTCTAGGGGTAAGGGGTGAGGATTGGAGGTTTTAGGGAGAAAGAATAGGCTAATAGATGAGGTTCTCAATCCCTATAATCCTTGGGAAAATTGGATTCCCAAATTGTCCTTAACAAATAATGTTTATTGAGAAGTGGGACCACAAGGGGCCAAGTGGACCTAGTCTAGGTTCGGGGATGGAATGTAGCAACCAATGATGTTCCTATCCTGGAAAAGGTGAAAGGAAAAGACCAGAAAAGAATATTTACTTCAAAAGGTTGAATTGATCCTCTTGAGATCTAGCCTTGGGGATTCCCAGGAAAAATTAGATCCTAGAGCTAGGGTCTGGGATTCCCAGAGATTTCACCATTATAATTTCCTCAAATTTGCTGGAGAGGGAGGGGATCCATGAGTGAAATGACTTGTGGGAGATAGAAATTTTTCCTTGGGTCAATTCCCAGCAAATTGATGCCCTAGTTGACCTAATGGGGATAGACCTATGGAAAATGGGGAAAAGGGTAAAAAAGGGTTAAAATTACCACCCTTTTTTAGGGATCAGTGCCTAATTCACTTGGGGATATGGAGTCAAGGATGGTGATGAGTAAGAACTTGGTTTCTTGATCAAGGAGGCCTGGAAAGTCAGCTTCATCCAATGTTGAGAGAAAGAAAAGTGACCTTCAAGAATTTATACTTCAAAGAAAATGATGCAAGCTTATCAAGACAAATAATGTCTAGGACATTTCATTCATATAACATTGGCCCATACATTAAATTGGCTAAAACATGCTTAATTCCACATTTCAATTATGCAGCAACTACCCCTGATTTTAGCAGTATGTAGCAACAAGAATAACAACGAAAAAATTTACTTACAACGTTATAGAATATATCCAACTACAATTTTTTTTGCAAGACAAAGATATAAGACAAGAAAAATAACCCAAATCCATACGTCAAAATTCAACCATCTCCAAAAAATATCCACCAAGGAAAAAAATGTGAAGTTCTCTATGATTAGAGAGATTCCAAGTCAAGTGATGATACAAATGAATGTATGTAACATCAATATATAGCCTCATAAGGAGTTCGAATTAGCTTGTAGTCCTACATTATCCCTTAATGATAAATAATGTGCAAATAAAACCCCTATTGGTGACAAGCCCACCAAATTAGCTCACAAGTGGAAAAAATCAGCCTCACATGAGGCCAAATAATAATATGTGCTTGTCATGGCATCCTACAAAGGCCTAATAATGTCTTGAAGTGCCATAATAAGGAATAAATTCCTTGTAACATGATGGACAAGGGGGTGGCCCCTTGTTCTCCAAGTAGTATATCTGTGGTGCTCCCAGTGGGTCTGAGGGCACATAAACGACCCCATGGGTCTCCATATGAATTGAAGATGCTTGTAGATTCTATGCAAGGGTATGAGTTGTGGAATGAATGCTACCATGATGTCATACAAGTTCTAGACACCTACCAAGTGTGTGGGGCTTCTGTGGGGCTTGTTGGGCATAATGTACCAAGCATATCACCATCATCCCAAAATTGGATTGCTAGTAGTCTTTGAGCATTGATGAAGATCCGTGGAATGTTATCTGTTGCTCTAGAGGCTAATGGATCTCTGTGCACATCCTATATGTTCCAATGTAGACCTCTGGGGTTAGGATTTCATATAGGGTGACCAAACCCAAATGGAAAACACCTATAATCCTACATAGGATCCAATGTGTCCCCTAGGCTTCTAGTACAACTAGTCATTAAAATAATCGGGTAAATTTTTTTACGAATCATGGATAGCAAAGTGTGCACTTCATAATGTGACGCCCTTCCATAGTGGGCTTTGGCATGTGCTAGTGTCTCCAAGATCCAAAGGGGGTTAACCAAGTACCTTATTAGGTGGTTTCAGCCCTTAAAGGGGATATTATGGCCAAGGTACATTCGTCTAGTGGGGGTAACAAGTGATAAATAAGTGGAATGGAGTAGGGAATGAGAGGGGAAACCCTGGACCACATATTGGGGCATAGGGGTAGCTAGATAAGGGGAATCCCACACCTGGGTATGTAATATGTAGGAGGGAGCAATCATGGAACATAAGGTAACCCATCCTTGATTTTTCCACCCTTATTTATATGAATTTGGCCTTCTAAGAATTTTCTTTAATTCACTGCTCATGGCTCAAAGGACAAGAGCACGATTTGTAAGATATAGCAGTGATTACCTCTCTTAGGTAGGGCGATTAATTTTCCTCCAGGGGTGGGCACAATCAGGGGTTCTTGAATGATAAAGGAGGCTCATCTAGGGCCTATGGAACTAGGGTGATGACAATGGATTGGAGTAGATCTCATGCATTGGCTTTTGCCCACATGCTCATTATTTTGTCCTGACCATCGTTTTCATTTTGTGGTACAATTTCCTGTTAAATGTGGCTAATTCTACTTTTTCATTTTCTTTTAATTGCTTCAACCTCTAGGGCATCATTCGAGACCTGACCCAAGGTGTGGGAAAGGGGATGGGGAGGCTAGCCCTATGTGGACCCAGAATGGAGATGTGGACCCAGGTGGGAGAAATGATGAATGGCATATAGTGAGTGGAAAGGGAGTAATATATGTGGGTAAAGGAACAAACCACACATCCAAAGTCAGGGTTTCCCAAGTAGTACCACCCTAGAACAAAATGGTCAATAAAGTAGATCCCACGTGACTAAGATCCAAGGGTAACAACCAAAAGAGATCAAGGGGACAAGAGAAAAAATTGATCCCACCCTTTCAACCAAATCCCCCCATCAATCCATACACAGAATTATCCATGATAAGTAAACTCAATACACAATTATATATTGATAAGACATACCTTTAGATTCGGGAAGCCCACCTTCAAACATATGATCAATATAGGTGGGTTAGGGACCACATGGTTGGATCAGGTGGTAGAGAAATGGAACAATGAGCTAGTAGGAGGCTGCAAAGGGTTGTTGGCTACTGGTTGAGGTTCATGATGGAGAAAAATTTCTCATAGGGATATCACCCATGAAGTGGTGGGTAACAGACCTTAGGTTGAGACTAATGGCGACAACTCCCGAGTCTACCAATCAAGGAAACCCCTCTGATGTGAATCCTGGTTCTTTTCTTTCTTTTGTAGATATTGGTGCTCCTAATATGGAAATGTTGTCCCTTCCCGGATTTACCATTGGTTTGCCAGTTTGGTTTTTTTTGACCCCTATGGTTTAAAATTTCCTAATTTCTCCTCAACCAAGTTCTCCTCCACCTGAACAACATCAACCTCAACTTGATCCTAAAGTTGACCCTTTTCCTTCTTCACATGTTGTTTCTTCAACCCTTTCTTCGTCCTTGCCTGGTGAAATTATTCATTCTAGTAACTAGGAAGCTAAGAAGAAGAAAAGGATGATGAAGAAGAAGAAAAATTAGCACGGGGGAAACCAAGCAACCATTACTACCAATGCAACTAGTATGGAGAAACCTTGCAATCATCCCCGCAAAGTTAAATTCCCTTGCAAGATTTGTAAGGGTGATCATCTTCTTAGATATTTCCCTGGTATTCCACAAGTATTAGAAGTGTGGTCCTCAACCTCACATAAGCCCTTCTCATCAGCCTCTAAAGTCCACATTGATGATAAACCATCAACTTATGATAGTAAGGTCCATGGGAAGAAGGGGAATGTCAAGTTTCCCTATAGTTTATGTGAAGGGAATCATCCTATTCATCTTTGTCCTTATATGGATGAAGCCTCTAAAGTGTTGGAAAACCTCACAACTCCTCAACCTCGTCTTTCGGTTGGTTATCAAAATCTTTCTCCCAATCCTCAACTAGTTGATGAAGTGATTGGTCAGAATATGGATCTCATAAATCCCACTCTCTTTGAACATGAATCCTATGACATTGTTCCCAAAATAACCATTTCTTAAGAAAATGGTTGAATCGATTCCACCTTCCCTTAATTGTATTTTTCCCATAGAGAGTGAGTCTCACACTGCTAAGGTTCTTCTCATTTCTTTAGGTTCCAATGAACTGGGGGAAATCCCCCTGTTCCAATGGCACAAGGGAAAAATCCTCCTGTTCCCATGGCACAAGGGAGTACTTCTCATGTTCCCATAGCACAAGGGGATATTTCTCCATTCCCATGGCACCTGCTCCAAGTAGTATGGTCACTTCCTCTAATTGGAGTCGATTGATAGGATATTGTCTTCCTCCTCACATGCCCTTCCAGTTTGTGATCGTTACCCAAAATATGTTTCCCTTTAAAACAGGAACCAATCAACCATTAGGTATCCTTCCTCAGTTTCCTATTACTTTGGGAGGAAATAATGACTATATCAATGCAATGGTAATCCAAGGCCCTTTGGATTTTAATTTACTCACTGGGTGTGACTATAATGTATGGCATGGGAGCTCTTGTCTCTTCACTCTTTCATGTGATGTGTTTCTCGCATGAAGGAAGAATCGTGACCATTGACCAACTTTCGTTTGTTGGTCCTAATTTGACTCCCAATCAAATAGCTTCCCTAAATGGTTCTTATATGTAAGTGGTATCTCCCATGCCACTAGTCAATTATGTGGCAACTTGTCCCATGCCTGTCCCTATTGATGAAGATGAATCGTTCACTATTTTCTCGATTTATTTTGACCTAGATCTAGTAGGTGATATGGTAACTGTTGAGTCCCAAACCTGCACTTCCCTATATACCCTTTTAGCCTTCTTTTTCCATTTACTTCATCCACCAAGCTGTCAAATCGTTGCATAATAGTCTAAAAAGATCTTATGGAATGGTTTCCTAACTATGTTTATGACTGTTGTTTGATTTAGATTTTTGTTCAAGCAGCTGCGGAAACTTGTCACTTTCCGCAGCCATTTTGTTAAAGGCTATGCTACAGGTGTCCAATGGAGAAACCAGCCACATGGGTAAGCTGCAAGTGATGTGTACATGGGGTGTGTCCCCTCAGATCAGCCAAATCACTCATAAACAGTCGCGGTCAATGATGGTCAAAGGAAGGGCCAAATGAGGAATTTTATGGTGGCACGACTCTGTTTTGCCCACGTGAAGGTTTGCGTGGCACGATCCATAGTTTTCAGAGGTATTGGCACACCTGGAGAGTAGCCCGTGAACTGAACCAAGCAGCCACCACTCCATGAATTCATGACCATCACGCTAGATCTTGGCTCAAGGAGATTTACGTGTCTCTTGGCAACATAAATCTAGGAATTAGTTGCAGCATCTTTTTCTTATAAATAACGTGTTGATATACACTGAATAGATTAGCTTTTTGTATTGTAATTTCGACTGTTGTCACCCACTGTACTGCATTTCACTTTGCTTTAAATACATGAGAAGACAGTTTTTCTGAATCTGATTTGTGACTAAGTGATTGACTGGCCGAGGTTGCAGAGGGCCCCTGTACACCAAAGCTTTGTATAGTTTCTTACTTGCTTTCATTTACTATTTTTTTTAATCATTGCTTGTATATATAGTGTGTTGTTCTGATGTTCATTTGCTGTCTATATTTCCTTTATGTTTCTTTTCTAACTGTTAGCTGATCAGTGCTTCTTTTATAGGTTTTGTTGTAGGTAGCCAGGGCAGATTTACATATTTTTTTTTGATAACTACTGACATGAGATCATCTTGTCCTTCCTGCTGATTCTCATTTCCTGAAGCTTAATTCCAGCACTGTCATTTTTCAAATTGTGTTTTGCTTATTTATTTTTCTGCTACTTAGACATCATATTACTCATCTGTTTATGATTTCCTTTCTATAGTCAAGTGACTCTGTTAGTAAGGAATCAGAATATTACTTATTGTAGTATGATTTAGTTTGCTTTATTGCAATTTAAATATCATATTGCTCAGCTTGTTCATGATTACTTCCTATAGGCAGATTGAGTTGAAGAGTAAAGGATCAGAACAGGGGTTGAAGTAGTGTGATTAGTTTCCTTTTATGCAATTTAATTTCCTGCAATTTAGATATCATGTTACTCAGTTTGTTTATGATTACTTCCCAAAAGGCAGATTGAGTTGAAGGGTAAAGGATCAGAACGGGGGATGAAGTAGTGTGATTTAGTTGCTTTGCTTTCAGTCTTTGAGTTGCTTTAAGTTCAGTTTTTACTTTCTTTTTCATACAGTAATAAGGATACTGGGCCATTGTCATTAGTTCACTGTTTGATACATTTACTTTCTCTTGAGAATTGATTTCATTACAGTTAGTTTAGAGCTTTCTTTTTGAACACTTTTAAGTTTGGAAAATCACTGTAGAAATCACCATTACCATCCATACTTAACTTTCAATTTCGCCATCACACACTAGGGAATCCATAAAAGATAAATCCAAAAACAAACTAAAAAACTCAAAAACGACAGAAGACTAAGAAAATGGTTATCTTGTACATATAGTACACTTCACTTCGTCAGTTTACGAATCCCGGATTGACATTTTAATTAGCAATTTAGAACACACTAAATTGACCAAACATTTTGGCGCCGTTGCCGGGGAAGTGAAACTAGGTAGCCAATTTCTTAAAAAAAAATATAAATAAAAAAAAAAAATTCAAGGAAGGAAAATTGATAACCTCTCAAAGTATGCTCTCCTCTTGCACTTAGCGTGATCTGGAGGATCAGAAAAGAGAAAGTTATTGGTTTAATAGTTTCTTGAGTATGCTCTCTTCTTGCACCTAGAGTGACCTGGAAGATCAGAAAGAGAATTATTAGCCTGACTTGAAGAAAAATAAAAATGATATGCATAGAGCAAGAGATTCTAGGGGAAGGTTTTTAGCTAGAGCCAAGAGTTCGATTTTCACAACTCCATCTACTTCAAGGAATAGACAAGGGACACCTCCATCATCTCCAACCTACACTCCTAGCCCTAGGATTCCTGGAATTCAAGAGGCAGTAGTTGAGTTAGGAGACTCTTCCAAACCATCCATCGAATCTGAATTAGGAAAAGATCCTTTCTTTCCTTCTACAAGGAGACACATTGTAATTGAAGAAGTAGAATCACCTGAGGAAGAAGAGGGAGAAATTCCTCCTCATTCACCATTAGTAGAGGAACCAGAGGACTTTGAAATCTCTGAGGAAACTACCATGACAGAAGAGGGAGTTAATGGATTTGGTAGAGGTAGAGGTAGAGGAGGGGGAGGAGGAAATAATGGAGGAGGTAGAGGTAACAATGGGGGAAATAGGGATGGAGATAACTCATTTGGATTTCCTATAGTCGATGAGGATTCTCGAGCAACAATGAAAAATATTTCACCATCTGTCCTCCCAAACTTTCATGGGTTAAGAAATGAAGATCCTGAAACATTTCTATTTGAGTTTGAGGTCATGTGTCGAACCTATGATTATCTGGAAGACTCTCAAAAAATCAAACTGTTTCCTTCAACATTGAAAGGAGCTGCTTTGAAATGGTTCATGGGATTACTCACTCAATCCATTAGGACTTGGAATGATATGAAACAAACATTTCTGGATAGATACATGGACTATTGTATGCCTACCAACCACAAGGATGAAGTATTTAAAATGGTACAAAGAGAAGATGAAAACTTGGAGGATTTACTTGAAAGATTCCAATACAATCTGAAAAGAGCAAAAATGAGTAACTTAGATGAGGAAACCTTGAAAGCCCTTCTATCAAAAGCCATTAGAGATGAATGGATAGATATTTTGAGCATGATGGGAAAAGGAGACATATCTCAACTTCCACTTCATGATATAGCAGAGCTGTGTGTCCATCTCTCAAGAGGAAAATCTAAAACTGGAAAAGGGCCTAGAGATCCTTCTCTCATCAGAGCAAACAAATCTGCAACTGGATCAGTAAGTAGGGCTGAGATTGGCAATATGCTTGATGAATTCAAAACTGATATCTTAGGGAGTCTTAGTGAGCAACTAGACACTCTTAAGATCCACAATAAGTAGAAAGCAAAAGCTGAAGCTTTAGCCATCTTGTGCCCAAAATGTAGAAAAAGACATGCTCTCAGGGAATGTCCCTTGGATGCAAAAGTTGTAGAAACATGTGCGATTTGTTCAGAGAATCATGAGACCAAGGATTGTCCTTCAATTCCTGGGCTCAAAGCTGTCTTCCAAGAAGATCCAAATACAATTGAGTCTCTCTGTTTTGTTGCAAGGAGACCTTGGCAGGGGCAACAAAACCAAGGGTTTAATAACTCTATGAACTTTCAAACCCCACCAAATTGGAATCCTTGGCAACAACCTTGGTCCCAACCTCAAAATCCTTTTCAATCATGGGTACAAGGCATGCAAAATCCTTATGGGATATTTGCTCAATTTTATCAATATCCTCCATCTTTTCAAAACCAGCAAACTCCACAACTTCCAAATCAAAATCCACAACTATCATTGCCATTTCAACAACAACAACCCTCTCAACAAAACCCAAATTATCAACTCTTGCTTCCATTCCAACAGAAGTCAAATCAACTTCCTTCCCAGCCATTGCCAAACCCCAATAATAAAAACCCTCAAAATGCTTACATGGTAGAAGGTCAACAATTTCCTACCTATATGATTGTTCCTCTCAATGATGTACAACTCAGATCTGGAAGAGTTTTAGATAAACCTTCTATAGATGCCCAAAAGCAAAGCATTTCTGAGGAAGATTCTCATGAAGCCAATAAGGGTTTTGAAGCATCTCTTCAAAACCCAAGCACTCAGAAAGAAAAAGAAAAAGAGCTAACCCCCACAACTCCTATAGTTGAGCAACCTGCATCTTCATCCACACCTCCTTTTCCTGAAAGATTACAAATTGACAAAGTGGTGGAAAAACAAATCTTGTTGCCTGAATATGATTTTCTAGATGAATTGAAGAATGTCTGTATCAAGATTCCCTTGTTACAAGCCATTAGAGAGATTCCTATTCTAGAAAAAACGATAAAGGAGTTGAGTCTTAAAAGACCAGGAAGGAAACCTAGAGATACAAGAAGAATCTACTTGGTAGGGAAAATTGCAAACATCATGATGGGAAAAATTACTATGCAGAAGTATGTAGATCTCGGTAGTCCAATTGTCAAAACACACATCAATGGGGTAGAAATTCCAAATACTTTGATTGATTTAGGGGCTGCTATCAACATTATGAGTAGACAGACTATGGAACAACTGAAACTTCCTAATCTTGTTTTTACACCTACTTTACTGCAACTTGCAGATCGATCAATTATTAAACCATATGGTGTATTAGAAGACATTTCAGTCTCCTTAGACTCTTGGGAATATCCAGTAGATTTCATTATTTTAACCCCCAAGAGTAATTTAGGAGGACACCCTCTCATCTTAGGAAGACCTTGGCTAGCCACAGCCGATGCTTTCATCAGTTGTAGGTCTGGGGATATGTATATTTCTAATGGTAATTCGACAAAGAAATTCAATCTGTATCCTCCAGCAAAAGCAATTACAGAAATAGGAGATAATGAGTGGATTGATGATGAAGATGCTATACAACCTGTCTTTACCATTTCTGAAGTTAGTGAAGATAGTCAAATTCTGAACACATTAGAAAACTTTGGAACATCTTTAGAATATGACCACACACAATTTCAGTTAGATTCTGACATTGAGTATCTATCATCTATACAAATGTCTCTTTTCTCTATGGAAGAGTTTGGTAGTTCCGCCATTGAGATCTTTCCAGGTAAAACATTGAATATCAACAAAAATTTGGAAAGATCACAACAGGAGGAACTAACCAAAATCTTGCAAAAACATTCTACTGCATTTGCATGGGAATATACTGATATGAAAGGTATTGACCCTAAGACTTGCATTCATCACATCTACATTGAGGAAAACAGTAGACCGATCAGACAACCTTAGAGAAGGATGAATCCAAACCTTAGGGAGATAGTGAAAGAAGAGCTCCAAAAACTACTTAATGTAAACTTCATTTATCCAATTTCAGATAGCCGATGGGTTTCCCCTTTGGTTATAGTACCTAAAAAGAATGGTAAATGGAGGGTATGCATTGATTACAGGGAATTGAACAAAGCAACTTTGAAGGATCACTTTCCTTTACCCTTTATCGATCAGGTATTAGATACTTTAGTAGGCAAAAAGTATTTTTCATTTTTGGATGGTTTTAGTGGCTACAATCAGATTCAGGTAGCACCTGAAGATCAGGACAAGACCACATTTACCTATCCATGGGGAACTTTTTCTTACCGAGTACTTCCTTTTGGATTATGTAATGCACCCCCAACATTTCAAAGGGAAGTACTAGGAATCTTTTCCGATCTAATCCATGATTGTGTAGAGGTTTATATGGATGATTTTACAATTTATGGTAATTCGTTTGAAGAGGCATTAGAGAATTTGAAAAATGTCCTTATAAGATGTAAAGAAACAAACCTATCATTAAGTCATGAAAAATGATTTATCATGTTTACTGAAGGGATTGTTTTAGGACATCATATTTTAGGGGATGGGATTAAAGTTGATAGATCAAAAGTTGAAGTCATCTCCAAGTTGCCTATTCCAAATTATCAAAAATATGTTAGAAGTTTTCTTGGATTTACTGGATACTATAAAAGATTTATTGAAAACTTCACCAAAATAGCATCTCCACTCTTCAAATTACTTACAAAAGACTGTGAATTCAAATGGGATCCTGATTGTCAATCTGCATTTGAAACTTTGAAAACAAGAATATCTGAAGCACCCATTTTGAGAGGACCAAATTGGAAACTTGCTTTCCATATTTCCACAGATGCTTCAGATATAGCTCTAGGAGCTGTGTTGGGACAACAGGATTTAGTTCCTTATGCCATTTACTACACCAGTAAAAATTTGACTCCCACCAAGTTAAACTATATTGTGACTGAGAAAGAGTTCTTAGTTGTTGTTCATGCAATCAATAAATTTAGACACTATATAAATGGCTATGAAACTTTTGTCCATACTGATCATTCTGCAATTAGATATCTCATGAATAAACCTGTTACTAATGGCAGAGTTACAAGATGGCTCTTACTTTTACAAGAATTCAATATTACTGTGTTGGATAGACCAGGGAAACAAAATACAGTAGCTGATTTCTTGTCTAGAATCCAAAATACTAATGAAGATTCTCCCATAGAGGATAAGTTTCCAGATGAGTATTTATTTGTAATAACTACTAAGACTCCTTGGTATGCAGATATTGCTAACTATTTGGTTACAGGAAAGCTACCTCCACATCTATTTCCTGGTGAAAAAAGAAAAATTATTCAGGAGAGTTCAAGTTATTCATGGTTTTCTAATGAATTGTTTAAAACAGGGCTAGATTGTGTGATCATAAGATGTATTCGGGAAGATGAAATGCCTGACATCCTTAAGGCATGTCATGATGAACCATGCGATGGACACTTTGCTGACAAAAGGAAGGCCTATAAAATCCTTTCTTTAGGATATTATTGGCCTTCCCTTTTCAAAGATGCAAAACATTATGTCAGAAGGTGTGACAGCTACCAAAGAGTTGGGAGAACGACTCTTTCAAATGAAATGCCATTACAACCACAGGTACTCATCGAACCCTTTGAAAAATGGGCTTTAGATTTCATTGGACCTATTAATCCACCATCTAAACAGAAAAAGTATATATTGGTATTCACTGATTATGTCACTAAATGGGTAGAAGCTAAAGCATTGCCTTTTGCCACTGAAAATTCAGTTGTTCAATTTATTTTTGAGGATATTTTTACTCGTTTTGGTGTCCCAAGAGAAATTGTGACAGATCAAGGAAGTCAATTTACATCTAACTTTATGGAGAAGCTGATGGAAGAATACAAAATCAAGCACAGAAAATCTACTCCTTACCATCCGCAAGCAAATGGCCAAGTGGAGTCTACAAACAAAGTTCTTGAGAGCATCATCACCAAAACTGTTCATCTACACAGAAAAGATTGGGCAGAAAGGCTTCTTGAAGCCTTATGGGCCTACAGAACTACATGGAGGAATACAACAGGACATTCTCCCTATGAACTTGTTTATGGGAAAGAAGTCCTGCTCCCCATTGAGTTTCAAGTCAAGACTTTCAAGATGGCAGTCCAGTTGGGGATGAATCTATCAAAAGCCCAAAAGCACAGAATGGTGTAGCTGAATGAGCTAGATGAGATCAGACAAGAAGAAATTTTAAAGACTGATCTAGTTCAACATCAAAGAGCTAAATGGCATGACAGATACATCAAAGAGAGAAAGTTTCAAGAGGGAGATTGGGCATTACTGTTTGATTCCAAGTTCAAAGACTTTAAAGGTAAATTTCAGACCCATTGGCTTGGGCCATATGAAATTGACAAAGTCTTTAATAATGGAGCAGTAAGAGTCAAGACCATTGATGAATTTCAGATTTCTTTTCTTGTGAATGGCCATCGATTGAAAATTTATCATAAGCCACTCTCAAAAGAAGAATTTGTCAAGATGTTCCAAGAGAATTCTGCAATAAGGCTGGTGGAGAAGAATCCTTCTTCCCCACCAGCCTAGCCTTCGATTCTTTCAGTTAAAAATAAAAAATAAAAATAAAATAAAATGTATAAGCCTGAAAACCAATCATAGATTGGCAGTCTTATACAGAAAATATGGAGTGAAAATCAAGGACACTTGACACTCTATATTTTCCAAAATAAAAATATCTCCTCTCCTTCTCTTTCCATCTTCACTCCACCTCATTTGCCATTCCACTTCATCTCCATCTCATTCACATTTTCTCTTCACTTCACTCCGCTTCATTTTCATTCCATTCCACTCATTTCATCAATAAAAGTTCCTTTCAGAACTATTTTCACTCAGTTAGTTCTTTTCTAACCACATTTGTTCAGCTAAGTGGGTGTTGTCCTAGTTTCCGCAGCTGGAAGCAGTTTCCGTAGCCAGAACCGATTTCTGCAGCCACCACCACTCTGTTTTTCAAATTCAAAGTCAAAATGTTAGTACAAAAATCATGAAAATGCAGGTGTAAGTGAGCAAATACCATGAAGACATGGAGCATCTCCAAGACATCAAGAAAGAACAGTTGGTTAAAAGCTATGGGCAAGAAATGACAAAGTTTCCAAAGGTATGAGCAAATTTTTTTATCAAATAGCAATTAAAGTCATGATTATGCATAGTTATCAAACCATGAAAAGTTCTACTATGTGCAATGATTCGATATGATAGCTCCATTACCCACTCCTATCCCACGACATTACTCCATACACCAAGCATTCATTTCTTAACGGTCTCATGATGGGTTTTTCGGGTTTAAACTCAAGTTAACTGCACTTTCATTTGCCACCTGCGCTCATGAGATGTGACCAATCTCCTTACGACTCTTCTTCACCGTATTTTCCGTAGCTATCTATTAAAACGTGTGATCTCCCGTACGCAGCCGTTAATTCAAAAAAAGATCTCGCCTCCACTACCGGTCACTTACCATTTCATTTAAGACCTTCCTTTCATATACACGCACTTCAGTTTGTAAACCCATTCACTACTGTCTATCCTCTGTTCCGCCTGTAATCTGAAGCATTCCCGTTACCTGCTATCGATTGCAGCCATTACCTTTTACCATAAACCCTGCAACCGAGCTACTGTCCTCTGCTAAAATCCTCATACGCAATTGTATCCTCAGTTGAAATTTGAAACAGGGAAAGAAATGGGAAAACTACTCAGGGCAGAGCCAGAAGGACCAAAATATCTAGAAGGTTACCCTCAAGCCAAGGATTTACTGAAGAAAGCTAAATGGTTACGGTTCATTCAAAGGTTTAAAGGCTATAACAAAGAAGTAACCAAGGCTTTTGCACGGTCATTTGATGGTCAGAAAGTGGAGATTGGAGATTTGAAGCTCACAGTGACCGAAACAACGGTAGCAGCTGCTACAGGCTTACCTCAGGAGGGTGAGAGATGGTTCAAAAATAAAAGCGTGGATGAACAGGCATGTAGAATAATACTAAGAAACCCAGGTATGGACACCACCATGTTTACTAAAGGAATTCCTGTTCATGCATTAAAGGAAGAATGGGCTAGCCTACTATTAGTTATCCAAAAATTTGTCACCTGTGAAGGACGCTTCGGTTCGATGTATATGTACCATGCTAGACTGTTGATGAATTTCTTAGAAAATTAGACTCTTAATTTCTCTTATTTCTTGCTCTTGAGTTTGAAGAAGATGAGCATTACAGTCCAAAAACACATAGGCAATATAGACCCTCATCTATACCATCATGGACTTATAAAAATTCTTATTGAAGACCACTTAAGGAAAAAAAAAGATACATGGGAGCAATTCTTGATAAGAAACTACTTCCAAGAGCCATCTGAGGCCTCTGAAAGTAGCACACCGAGGACACCAAGAAAAAGTAGGAGGAGAGAAAAGAGCACTACAGTCCAAGACTCCCCTACTATAGAAACTCAAGAAACCGGTCAAAAAGAAGAAGAAGATAGAGCTAAAAACAAGAAATAGAAGAAAGAAAAAGGCAAAAGGACCATCCAAGAAGTCTACCCATCCCTTGAGCAATCCATAGAGGAAGATTATCAACCACTGTTATAAAGATTAGTACATCTTTAGGCTACTACTATAGCAAAGAAAAAGGCAAAAGGAAAACAGAGTATACAAGAAAAGAGTACTAGTCCACCATACTTAAGGAGAAGCACAAGGTTAAGAGCAAAAGGGAGTAAAATGCAAATAAAACGACCCCACTTCATTGACTTGGGTGGAGAGACACCTGAGAAAACTCCAGCTGGTCGTAGTCCACCTCATCCTCAACCAAGCATTGAAATCAGTCCTCCACATGATGAAAGCCCTTCTCGGCCAGAGTTAGAGAGCAGTCCTCCTCCTCCACTAGATTTTGAACTCAGTCCAAGAAAGACACCTGAAGTAGACCCCAATCAACAGGAAGTATATGACTACTTGGAATCATTAGAAAAATCAGCTGCAGGTCCAAGTACCACTCTGCCACTAGATGCACAAGTTCAGTCCTTAAAACAGGAGGTATTTGAATTAGAAGTCCTAAACAGGCATATCAAGCAGGAAAATGAAGCACTCAAAGAGCAGAGCAAGGTAGATAAAATTATTCATGATAACACTATGCTCCATTTAGGACTATGGCAAAAGAAAAACAAGAAGCTGAAGAAAAAGTGCAAAAAGTTGAGCAGAGCATTGATTAATCTCAAGTTCAGGTGTCTAATAAGGAAACCAAGAATGGTGGTAGCACCAAAGAAGAAGAAAAGAGGGTTAGATGTCCTAGCAGAAGCATCAGAACATATGGATTAGAAAGGGGTGACTAAATTTTGGTTGCATGAGGACATGCAACACCTTCACAGTGGGGGTATGTTGAGTCCCAAACCTGCACTTCCCTATATACCCTTTCAGCCTTCTTTTTCCATTTACTTCAACCACCAAGCTGTCAAATCGTTGCATAATAGTCTAAAAAGAGCTTATGGAATGGTTTCCTAACTATGTTTATGACTGTCGTTTGATTTAGATTTTTGTTCAAGCAGCTGTGAAAACTTGTCACTTTCTGCAGCGAGCCCAAGTTTCCGCAGCCATTTTTTTAAAGGCTATGCTACAGGTGTCCAATGGAGAAACCAGCCACATGGGTAAGCTGCACGTGACGTGTACATGGGGTGTGTCCCCTCAGATCAGCCAAATCACTCATAAACAGTTGTGGTCAACGAGGGTCAAAGGAAGGGCCAAATGAGGAATTTTGCAGTGGCACGGCTCTGTTTTGCCCACGTGAAGGTTTGCATGGCACGATCCTTAGTTTTCGGAGGTACTGGCACACCTGGAGAGCAGCCCGCGAACTGAACCAAGTAGCCACCACTCCATGAATTCATGACCATCACGCTAGATCTCGGCTCAAGGAGATTTACGTGTCTCTTGGCAGCATAAATCTAGGAATTAGTTGCAGCATCTTTTTCTTATAAATAACGCGTTGATATACGCTGAATAGATTAGCTTTTTGTATTGTAATTTCGACTGTTGTCACCCACTGTACTGCATTTCACTTTGCTTTAAATACATGAGAAGACAGTTTTTCTGAATCTGATTTGTGACTAAGTGATTGACTGGCCGAGGTTGCAGAGGGCCCCTGTACACCAGAGCTTTGTATAGTTTCTTACTTGCTTTCATTTACTGTTTTTTTTAATCATTGCTTGTATATATAGTGTGTTGTTCTGATGTTCATTTGCTGTCTATATTTCCTTTATGTTTCTTTTCTAACTGTTAGCTGATCAGTGCTTCTTTTATAGGTTTTGTTGTAGGTAGCCCGGGCAGATTTACATATTTTTTTTTGATAACTACTGACATGAGATCATCTTGTCCTTCCTGCTGATTTTCATTTCCTAAAGTTTAATTCCAGCACTATCATTTTTCAAATTGTGTTTTGCTTATTTATTTTTCTGCTACTTAGACATCATATTACTCATCTGTTTATGATTTCCTTTCTATAGTCAAGTGACTCTATTAGTAAGGAATCAAAATATTACTTATTGTAGTATGATTTAGTTTGCTTTCTTGCAATTTAAATATCATATTGCTCAGCTTGTTCATGATTACTTCCTATAGGCAGATTGAGTTGAAGGGTAAAGGATCAGAACAGGGGTTGAAGTAGTGTGATTAGTTTCCTTTTATGCAATTTAATTTCCTGCAATTTAGATATCATATTACTCAGCTTGTTTATGATTACTTCCCAAAAGGCAGATTGAGTTGAAGGGTAAAGGATCAGAACAGGGGTTGAAGTAGTGTGATTTAGTTGCTTTGCTTTCAGTCTTTGAGTTGCTTTAAGTTCAGTTTTTACTTTCTTTTTCATACAGCAGTAAGGATACTGGGCCATTGTCATTAGTTCACTGTTTGATACATTTACTTTCTCTTGAGAATTGATTTCATTACAGTCAGTTTAGAGCTTTCTTTTTGAACACTTTTTGGAAAATCACTGTAGAAATCACCATTACCATCCATACTTAACTTTCAATTTCGCCATCACACACTAGGGAATCCATAAAAGATAAATCCAAAAACAAACTAAAAAACTCAAAAACGACAGAAGACTAAGAAAATGGTTATCTTGTACATATAGTACACTTCACTTCGTCAGTTTACGAATCCCGGATTGACATTTTAATTAGCAATTTAGAACACACTAAATTGACCAAACAGTAACTCATTTACTAGGGGAATTGTAGCTTGATCTCTCCATTAGATCCCTTGATATGCATCCCTTCCATATCATTGTCCTCCCATCTGATGACAACCTCTTGGAAGCCATGGCCTGATAGAGATCTTGATTAAGGCACCCAGAGAAGAATTCCTTTTCTTGTGTCAAACTCATTAAAAAATGAAACAAGGTGCAAAGAAAAGTTCATTTTCTTGTATGAAGCTCATTAAAAAACGAAACAAGTTCCCTTGAGCATAGTTATTTTCCCATGTCAAGCTCATTAAAAAATGAAATGGATCCCCTTCCAATTTTAGTCTTTGATTAGATCTTGTAAAAATTCCTCGTTGAGTCCTACACTTGATCTCGTAAATGAATCTTCATTCCATCCACCTGTTAGTAACCAATAGTATACTTAGGTGAATGAAATGAAGCTTGGGTGGTGTGTGCCTAGAATCACATCATTATGTTGGGGGCATGCAAACTTATTTCAACCATAGTTTTCCTCTATTTCAAGCTTGTGTAAAAATGAAACCAATCTCCAGCATAATTTTTCTCTATTTCAAGATTATGTAAAAATAAAACCAGTCACACTTTATCCTTTGTGATTTCCATTTTCGACAACCTATTTCTTCTAGATTAGCCTTTGTTTTCTCATTCCATCACCACCATTTTCTTGGCCGACCATACACTTTCACTTGGTTTTTTATCCTTTCCTGAGGAACCATTGCAATGAGTGGTCTTATTAGCCATCCCATTGAATTATATGTGTTTTGAGCAGTTCCATCATGATAATAACCATTTGCTACCCTTTATACCAATCATTCCTCCAGGAGGATTCCTCTTTCAGCTCTTTTCAAACTCCCTAAACATGAAAATTTATCTTAGCACTTGTCTTTTCGAACTCCTTAAAGTAAATGAAACGATGCATGCCTAATTTAATTTTAACCCTTTTTTGAACTCGGATAGACTATTTATAAAAAAGGAATACTTTAGTCAAACATGACTAAAAGGTTCTCCTGAGTATCTTTTTCTGCCTTTTTCAGACTCAAGAGATAATTTTACAAAAATGAACCTTTGGATTTTTCTTATTCACCTATTTTTCAAATTCTCTACACATGAAAAGAGGCCAAGTTACACCTTTGCTAGACTTGTAAAATCATAAAATAGCGATGGACTCATCAAACATGGCTAGAACAAACCACGCCTTCTCAGGGTTCGTTAAAAATACTCAGAGGGATTCATCCGAATGATGAACTTATAGATCAATCATATGTTATCATCCTCAAGATTTTCAAAAATAAAAAGGTATTGATGAGAAATGGTTGGGGAAATTCGAAAAATAGGGTACTTCACCTATTAATGGAAGTGTGTCACTCTTGAACATGACACTCTTTCACCTAATCTCCATGACTGTTGGGTTGGGAAATTTGCTTGCCTCTTTGGTTAATAACACCATATCAAAATCCTCCATAATCAATTTTGGGTCAATAATTCCAACTCCATAAAGTTTCATAGGTGTGTTCAAGAGAAGTCATTCAGTTGATATTTTCTATAATACTATTAAGCCTTCATTCATGTATTTCATTCCTGAACTAATTCAACATCAACATCATTTTATGTCAAATATTCATACCTATTTTGTGTCGTTGATGGGGGATACATTAAGACCCTACTGTGACGGATCACTTCTTGCCGACATTTGCTCATTATCTATGAATTTGACTTAGAAATTCCCTTTGGTACCTTGGATCTTGCATACATCAACTGAAGGCTTCCTCGCTCTTGATTGTAGGTCCTTATCATTGGCCTTTGACCGAAAGATTTTGTGTGGTGTTTGACTTCATCTCCATTATTCACACCATACAAATTGTATTGTTGTACCTTGAGAGCCATTAACATCATCAATGGTTTCTCTCACATCTGTTAATGGCTTACATAATTGGTTGGTAATCATATGGTGTTGACCATGTTCAACTTCATCTCATTTAATCACATGGTTAGACTATACTATCGATCGATTGAGTGAACAAGATAGAATAACCACGATCTAGCTTCATCCATTCGGGCCATGTTTTTAGGATACATATGAGATCACGAAGTATGATGGCTATGATCATACAAAAGGTTATCCAAGCATGGGTCCACACCTTGTCATTAGTGGACGACATGTTTTGATCATTGTACATGTAATTTGGCTTATATGTTGAGTATGGGTATGCCTCCCTCAATAGTGATATCATGATGAAAATTTATTGTAACAAATGATGATGTCAACTGTTACACTAAAATTTGTCACCATGACTATTTGCAGTTAGTATGGCTCCATCAACTGTCATACTATCCTCCTTGGCAAGCCTCATACCTCTGCTCTCCATGTCAAACTTCAAGAAAGAGAGAAAGTCATTAAAAATCTATATATCTCTGGGTACGCAGTTTCTCTTAGCCTTACCTACGTGTATGCACTCCAAGTTCACAATACCTGCGTACTTGTACGCTCTGTATGTAAAGCAATGGGTGCGTACTCCTGTAAAGGTCAAAAGGCGCAAATTTCACTCCCAAAAAGTTACTTGTGGTCATTTCTAGAGTATTCTAGAAGCTTGTTTGACGTGTATGAAGCGCCTCCAGATGGTTCATGTATCCCTACCAAAGAGGAACTTATCCCATCAAGAGGGGAGCTATCCCATCCAAAGAGGGGCTTATCCCATTAATGGTGGACCTAAATAACTTCCTCTAGAGCACTATAAATACAGGCATTGGGCCAAAGGGAGGGAGGTTGAAAGCTGAACATTCCTAAGGGTAGATGCTGCTGGAATTAGGACTTCCTTGTATAAGCTTGTGAGGAGAGATTACCATCTTTACTTGTTGTATTTGGAAGTGGGTGAGCTGATCAGAGTAAAGGAGGACTCTTGTGGACCCTGGGAGGACTTGGACTACTACTCCAATTGTTCCACCTCAACCGAATGCTTCACCTCAACAAAGTTCACCATCTCAACATCACCAACCTTCTGTTGACCCTTTACCTTCTTCGCCTAATTTTTCTTCCTCCATTTCTTCCTCTTCGCTTGGTAAAAGCCTCGATGCTAGTAACCAGGTGGCTAAGAAGAAGAAGAAAGGGAAGAAGAAGAAGAAGAAGAAGAAGAAGAAGAAGAAGAAGAAGAAGAAGAAGCAAGATAAGAAAGAAGTCAACCAACCAACCACGACTGTAAGTGTTAGTTGTGTTGAGGAAAACTCCGACATGCATCGTAAACCCAAATACCCTTGCAGGCTTTGTAAGGGTGACCACTTCCTTGTCAATTGTCCTGGTATTCCAAAGGTCTTGGAAGTATGGTCAGAAAAATCTCATCAACTTTCCGTTGATCCATCAAGCAGTGATAGTCAGGTTCCTGGGAAAAAGGGTAAAGTTAGGTTTCCTTGTAAGTTATGCAAAGGGAGTCATCAAACTCACATTTGCCCTCACATGGACGAAGCCTCAACATTGTTGGAAAGCCTTACTGTTCCACAGCAAGAATTTCCAACTGGTTACCGTAAACTTTCTCCCAACCTACCGTCAACTGACGGAGTGATTGATCTAAATTCAAGTACGGTCAATCACACTCTTCCATTGGAGAGTGAAACTCATGTCACTCAGGTTGATGATCCAATAGTTGATCAAGTGGTCGATTCAATTTCGCATTCGGTCGATCACACTCTCCCTTTCGAGAGTAAATTTCATACCGCTGATGTTCTTCTTGTTACATCAAATTCTTCTATGCCGAGGGGCATTTCACCTATTTCTACAGGACCCCCTCCAAGTACTGAGGTCTTTTCCTTTGATTGGAATAGACTAACAGAACCTCGCCTTCCTTCCTCCATCCCTTTCCATATCATTGTCAAGGCTGGTGGTAGGGACATACATCGTACTCAGGTAGATGAAGGTGCTTCTGTTAGTATTTTATCCTCAACTATTTGGAAAGCTTTGGGTTCCCCTCAGCTTGCGCCTATTACGCAGAATCTGAAAGCTTTTAACAGAACCATTAGTGAACCTTTAGGGATCCTTCCTAGTTTTTCCATTACCTTGGAAGGTAAAACTGTCTGTATTGATCTTATGGTAGTTCGAGGTCCCTTGGATTTCAATTTACTCCTTGGGCGAGACTATGTTTATGCAATGAAAGCTATCGTATCGACACTCTTTCGCGTGATGTCTTTCCCTCACAATGGCAGTATTGTGACTGTAGACCAGCTTTCGTTCCCTAGTCTTGTTTCAACTACCAATAACATGACACCCCTAAATGTTCCTGATTCTAAAGAGGTATCTACCCTGCCACGGGTTAATTATGTGGCAACTGGTCCCATGTTTTCAGTTACCGAGGTACGTGAGCCTCTCACTGTATGCTCATCTTCCTTTGATTTAGATCCGGTAATTGACATGGAAAACTCTATGGGATTACTTGAACAGGATGTTCTTATCCCTTTTGAGTCCCTTGACATGTGTTCCTTCCAGAGAACTATTCTTCCTTCTGATGAAGACCTCTTGGAAGCCATGATCAAGGTATGTCCATTGACATGTCTTTCTTCCAGTTGGAAGCCATGATCAGTGAGTATGAGGACGGTTCGTTTCCTGTGTCAACCTCGTTAAAAAATGAATCAGGGGTGAGGATAGTTTGTTCCTGTCTCAACCTCATTAAAAAATGAAACTGGATGTAGTGAGGAAAGTTCCTTTTACTGTGTCAACCTCGTTAAAAAATGAATCAGTGCGTGCGAGGATAGTTTTTTCCTGTATCAACCTCGTTAAAAAATGAAACAGGCTGTTGTGAGGAAAGTTCCTTTTACTGTGTCAACCTCGTTAAAAAATGAATCAGTGTGTGCGAGGATAGTTTTTTCCTGTATCAACCTTGTTAAAAAATGAAACAGGCGGTTGCGAGGATAGTTTTATCCTGTATCAACCTCGTTAAAAAATGAAACAGCCTGTTACGAGGAAAGTTCCTTTTACTGTGTCGACCTCGTTAAAAAATGAATCAGTGAGTGAGGAAAGTTCCTTTTACTGTGTCAACCTCGTTAAAAAATGAATCAGTGTGTGCGAGGATAGTTTGCTCCTGTCTCAACCTCGTGAAAAAATGAAATTGGATGTTGTGAGGAAAGTTCTTTTCCTGTGTCAACCTCGTTAAAAAATGAAACAGGTGTCAATGAGGACAGTTCTTTTCCTGTGTCAACCTCGTTAAAAAATGAATCAATTGGTACGAGGAAAGTTCCTTTTACTGTGTCGACCTCGTTAAAAAATGAATCAGTGAGTGTGAGGAAAGTTCCTTTTACTGTGTCAACCTCGTTAAAAAATGAATCAGTGTGGCTGAGGATAGTTTGTTCCCGTCTCAACCTCGTTAAAAAATGAAACTGGATGCAACGAGGATAGTTTTTCCTGTATCAACCTCGTTAAAAAATGAAACAGGCTAGAACGAGGATAGTTTTTCTTGTATCAACCTCGTTAAAAAATGAAACAGGCTAGCACGAGGAAAGTTCCTTTTACTGTGTCAACCTCGTTAAAAAATGAAATAGGCTACCATGAGGATAGTTCTTTTCCTGTGTCAACCTCGTTAAAAAATGAATCAGGTTAGAGGATAGTTCTTTTACTGAGTCAACCTCATTAAAAACTGAATCAGGTAGATTTTAGGATATGTAGGTAGATTGTAGAAAGTAGGTTTTGAGGATAGTTCCTGTTACTGAGTCAACCTCGTTAAAAAATGAATCAGGTATGAGGATAGTTCTTTTCTTGTGTCAACCTCCTTAAAAATGAAACAACTCCCTTTTCAAGTTAAATATTGAAAGCAAACCTTCATTTCATCCATCTGGTTGAATGCAATGAAGCCTGGGGGGCATGTACCTCGCTTTGCATCATTATGCTGGGGGGCATGTGAACTTTTTGAGCATATTTCCTTGTCTTGTGTCAAGCTCGTTAAAAAATGAAACAAGGAGTCTTGAGCATAGTTCCTTGTCTTGTGTCAAGCTCGTTAAAAAATGAAACAAGGGTAGGATAAGTAGGTAGATTGTAGAGAGTAGTTATGAACATAGTTCCTTATCTTGTGTCAAGCTCATTTAAAAAATGAAACAAGGGTTTTGAGGATAGTTCTTTTCTTGTGTCAACCTCACTAAAAAATGAAACAACTCCCACAAGTCTTTCCAAGATCTTCAAAGTAAAGCTTCATTCCATCCACCTCATTGAATGTAATGAAGCTTGGGGGGCATGTACCTTGATTTGCGTCATTATGCTGGGGGCATGTGAACTTATAACAAGCATAGTTTTTCGTTTCAAGCTTGCGTCAACATGAAACCGAATCCGAGCATAGTTCTTTTCCTATGTCAAGCTCGTTAAAAAATGAAACAAATCCTCCTCTACTTGAGTCGAGAGTTTGACTAGATCTCATAAATCTTAAGTTATATATTTAGGTTAGTTATTTCAGTGTTTTGCATAATTTTCTTACAGTTTTAGGTCGAGTCTTTCAAACGATCTCGTACATGAACCTTCATTCCATCCAGCTTGTATTTAGTTGAATGAAATGAAGCTGGGGGGAATGCACTCTAGCAGTTATGCTTAGGGGGCATCAAGCACAGTTTTCTCTCTGTTTCAAGCTTGTGTAAAAATGAAACTACTTTGAAGCATAGTTTTTCTCTGTTTCAAGATTTTGTAAAAATGAAACCTATCTCGAGTCAATTTCAGTTATTTTCAAGACTCGTTAAACTCATGAAAATCCCGAGATTATTTTGCTATTTTTCATTCTCGTAAAACAAATGAAAATGCCGAGTTCTTTCTGTCTTTTCCTGCTCGTAAATTAAATTGAAAGTCAGCCATATGAGTACGTTTTTATCATTTTTTCAAACTCATTAAAACTTACGAAAAAATGAAAACCATGAGTATATTTTTATCATTTTTTCGAACTCGTTAAAACTTACGAAAAAGTGAATCCTCAGAGTCATCTTTTAAGCCCTTTTCTGACTCCTAAAACATGAAAAGATTTCCGAGTGTTTCTTTTACACTCGTTAAAACGGAATTAAAAGACGGTCCCCTTATATCCCTTTTCTGACCGTAAAAAACAGGAAAAGATCGCCGGGTTTTTGTCGTTTCAAACTCGATACTGGAAATAAAACGACGTGTCCTTGATCACTTTTTACTTTTCAGGTCAAAGGCACTAATCATGAAAGTACTCCTTGGTCGCAAGATCAAGTGGTTCTCTCAAGTATTATTTTATACTTTTTCGGGCTTGGGAGACACAACTTTACGAAAAAGTTCAACCTGGAGTCTTCTTTAGTTTTTTCTTCAGACTCTCTAAAAATGAAAAACGCCGAGTTTCTCCTATACTGGACTCGTTAAAATTTCACAGTAAAGGACCTGTTCGATTACAAACAGTAATGGACCACTCCTTCTTAGGGTTCGAATCAAAACTAAGTTGGACTCATCCGAAGGATGAGCTTATAATCAAGCATATGTTATCCTCCTCAAGCTTGTAAAAAATAAAGAGGTACTTGCCAGAAATGGTGGGGGAAAAGAGAGAAAAATGAGCCCATTTGTTATCCTTTATCTCAAAAGAAGCCTTATTACCACTCTTGAACACGACACTTTCATTCACCTGGGTTGGGAAATCCTTTGCCTCACAGTTGATCAAACCATATTGAAAGTCTTTAGCCGGGTATTAACTTTGGGTCAAATCTCACCAAGCCATCTATCGTGTCGTTATGTGTTCAAGAGGTCTCTGCAATAAACATTCATCTGCAAAATACTCATCATCCATTTTGACCATCCCTGAGTCAGTCCTTACAGCTATATTTCTTCAACTTGATCTATGATTTCGTGTTGTGGGCTTGCCTGCAACGGGTTGCTTTCTATCGACATCAGCACATTATCTAGAAAGATGACCTAGGAATCGTCAGTACCTTGAAGTCTGCATGCATCAATGGCAGGTTTCTCGCCTTTGACGACAGTTTACATCATTGACTTTCGATCGAAGGATTCCGTGAAATGTTCGACTTCAACTCATTCATTCACATCTCATGGACTGTACTGGGTACTTTGAGAACCATTGACATCACTAGTGGTCTCTCTCACGCTTGTTAACAGTTTACATCATTGACTGGTAATCAAGTGGTTTCTACCATGTTCGACATCAAGTCATTTATTCGCATGGATAGAATCGTACCTGTCGGGAAGTAGAAATGAAGACCCTGGATCTAGTTTCCACCATCCAGGCTGCGAGGAGTTTTGTATTCATTATACAGTAGACTAATCATAAACAGATGGATGCGTCCATACTGTGTCTACAAAAGTCTATGATTATGATGTATTGCAGAATCATTCCTGTATCAGAGCAGTAGATAGTCAATTAGTTAAAGTTTTCAATCTGAGTATGGGAATGCCTACCTCAGCGATGATATGATCATATATATGTATTTTGTGTTGAATACTTGCAGGTTCCGACTGGGCTCTCCACAAGATAATCCTTGAAATGATAAAGTACTTCACCCTTCCTAGATTATATGAAACCCTAATCTACTACAGGCTTCGCACTTTAGGGGGCAATCTGTTACACTAAAATTTGTCACCATGACTATTTGCAGTTAGTATGGCTCCATCAACTGTCATACTATCCTCCTTGGCAAGCCTCATACCTCTGCTCTCCATGTCAAACTTCAAGAAAGAGAGAAAGTCATTACAAATCTATATATCTCTGGGTACGCAGTTTCTCTTAGCCTTACCTGCGTGTACGCACTCCAAGTTCACAATACCTGCGTACTTGTACGCTCTGTATGTAAAGAAATGGGTGCGTACTCCTGTAAAGGTCAAAAGGCGCAAGTTTCACTCCCAAAAAGTTACTTGTGGTCATTTCTAGAGTATTCTAGAAGCTTGTTTGACGTGTATGAAGCGCCTTCAGATGGTTCATGTATCCCTACCAAAGAGGAACTTATCCCATCAAGAGGGGAGCTATCCCATCCAAAGAGGGGCTTATCCCATTGATGGTGGACCTGAATAACTTCCTCTAGAGCACTATAAATACAGGCATTGGGCCAAAGGGAGGGAGGTTGAAAGCTGAACATTCCTAAGGGTAGATGCTGCTGGAATTAGGACTTCCTTGTATAAGGTTGTGAGGAGAGATTACCATCTTTACTTGTTGTATTTGGAAGTGGGTGAGCTGATCAGAGTAAAGGAGGACTCTTGTGGACCCTGGGAGGAACTTGCACAACACCAAGGCTCAGGTTGTAATGGTTTCTTTTGTTACCTTTTAATACAAATAAGTCCATTCTTCTCAACAATTTGTTATTTATGAGTTGTTTCATATACTCCTTGGTCTATATGTTAAATGTGTTTTATTTTATGTGATATTCAGGTGCTATTTAATCGTTTGATTTTTAGTGAATGCAGGTTTCGAAGAGAAGGAGGAGCTCATCCGGATCAACGAAGCTAGACTACTACAACAGCGTTGGGTTACAGGTAAGATCTAAAACACTTGATTTCTCATAGTATAAATGCATATTTAGAGAAGGATTGCTCCTATTTGTCTTGTTTGTCACTAGAAAGTCTTAGGCTTCTAGGGAGGTTGGTTCTGTCCGCACTATCAACTCTTTCTGTGTGACATCAACCATTTTTTCTTGATCCAGACTTTTCATAAGGTAAAGAACCTCATTTATTAGGTACAACTTTTGAATTTGTACTTTAGGGGGGGATTTTTTATAGGCCATTATTTCACATCAACCCAAAATTCCTACAAACTAGATCAATCAACATCCACCAAAACTTTTTCATAATCCATTTACAAAGCCCTAAGCATCACTTCTCCAAAAATTCTGAGTTTCTGGGACAATAAGCTCAAAAAAAATATTTTTAGCCCCAATGAACCTTACAATACTAGCCACCTATTTTCAACAAATCTTGCATACCTAAGCTCCAGCATTGGTTAGCACATGTTGCTCCCTTTTTCAGGTGTGCTGATTCTAGAAAGTCAAGAAAAATAAAAAATATATTCGAAGCTTGCTCTTTGAGAAGCTTCAAAAGTAGTTTTAACTATTTACCATGGATAGAGATCTCAAATTATTTCTAATCCTATCTTAGAAACCTTATCACTTATCCCTTGATTTCATCCTCCCATCATATGTGTATCTCAAGCCCATAATGGTAAATCCTAAACTACCACACTCATCCTATAAATTTACTACCTTCCATAGAATTAGGGTTGGCTTTTGGAGATTGATAGTGCCCTCATGTTACTGCTTTGAGCCTAAGGAGACATCACATTCATGCATTAGGGTTGATGTTGAGGTGTGATCTGTGGCAATGAAGGACAAGTCAACTTGGGGAGACATATACAGAGCCATACTTCTATTTAAAGTTGTAATACTCTCCTATATATATTAATACAAAGAGAATCTTGTTTTCCTATATTTGTTGTGTTACGTTTGCACTCATATATTTCAATGCCATGCTGAATCATTGAATGGATATTTTAGATTATTTTGTGTGGATTATGGTTCCTTTTCTTGTTTTAGTCATGTGTTCAAGCTCTACTTATGTTAAAATTAGAAACTAGGGCCAAACTCCATATGGGAACCTCATTTATGGTAGCTGATATTTTTCGTGGAATTCTCTCTCCGAGAGGTGTAGGATTGATCTAACAATCATCCAATTCCGTCATGTATTAATGGAGATATGAATTTATTTGTATTCTTGATAATTTGTCAAGGTTGGCCAGCAAGAAAAACAATGATTTTCACCCCCAACTTGTCCTCAACGTGGCATATAAAAGGAGGAGACCTTGTGGCATAATCTCACTAATCTCATCTCACATTCTTCTCTCTCCTAGATTGATTGGGTATGCGTTGGAGGAGAAGATTTTTCACATGTGTGAAAAAGGAGGACGTAGATTCTAATTAGGGAAATTGGCTTTCGAATTTGAGATGAAGGACCTAGGACTGATGCACTACTTCCTAGAGTTGGAGGTCTGGCAAAAGCCAGGAGAAATTTTCCTATCTCAAGGAAAATACGTGGTGAAGATATTGGAAAGATTTGGGATGGTGTAATGCAAGCTCATGACTACCCCAATGGAGCTTAACTTCAAGAAGTTATGTGGTAGAGCTGCCAAAACTGTATTGGGAAATGCTTCTGAGTATCGTCAACTCATAGAAGCACTGATGTTCTTGGTGAACTCCCGTCCGGATATATGTTTTGCAGTGAACAAGTTGAGCCAATTTATGGTTGAGCCTCATCACTCACATTGGATTGGTGCCAAGAATCTTCTAAGATATCTTCAAGGCACAATCACTCATGGAATGGGATACACTATCGAAGATGTGAGGCATGATGGTTATTCTGATATTGATTAGGCAGGTAATGTGGTGGATCAGAAGAGCACTTCTCAGTGTTGTTTCTCTTTGGGTTCTTCTTTGATATCTTGGATGAGTAGGAAGCAAAAGTTGGTGACTTTAAGCACCACTGAGGCCGAATACATTCTTGCAAGTATGGCCTCCTGTGAAGCTGTATGGTTGATTAAGCTCTTCAGTGAGCTATTTAGACATATGTTGGATACCACCATGATCCTCTACGACAACCAAAGTGGGATTCATTTATCATAGAATCCTGTATCTCATGATCACTCCATGCACAGTGATATCAGGTACCACTTTATCCGGGATATGGTACAATGAGGAGCAATAAGGCTCCATCATATTGGGACTGATGATCAGGTCATCGACATTATAATGAAGCCCCTGGGAAAGGTAAAATTCTTGACTTTCCAAGAATGACTAGGATTCGTGGAGAGACCCTCTTATGAGGGTCTTGTATGGTATGTACATTGAGCTCTAGGAGCTCCGGGGGGCTTGGGGTACTTCTTGGAGTGATGAGAAACCATATGGTGAGTGGTTTAGCCTTCCCCTAGTGGTTTACTATGTATAGGGTGAGTGGTTCAGCCTTCCCCTCTGATACCATGTGGCGACATGTAGGCAGGATGAGTGGTTCATCCCTCTCCTACTGAGACATCCTACCCATGCAATCTGGGACTCATGAGAAGTACCTTTCGTCTGGCCAATGAGTAGGGAAATGAGGATAGGGACCTGTTGAGGGCCCGGAAATCGGGTCGACAACAAGGGGGATACCCACCCGGTCCGGAACTTGGTTGGCAGCTCCTTGTCCGTTTGGTATAGCGGGTCCGACTGGGGATAATGGGACCAGTTTCCCAATCTAAGGGGTGTGTGTGTGTGTAGAGTTTGATGATGCTAATCTAGAAGTATTTTCAAGCTAATTTAATTCTAACTTCTAAACTGACTCTATGCTATTGTAATCTAACAAAAAACAACACATCTAATCTACGCTAACCTAGGGTAGATTTCCTCTATTATGCGATCTAAATAGATTTCGAACAATAACTGGTAATAAAGATCATTCAACTATCATAAGAATAGAAATCAATTAAGATAAACCATTCTGCATAAAAAGTTAGACAAAACAGTTGTGAACAGCATATCGCATAATAAGTTATTCATATGTCAAGCACAAATAAATGACTCCACCGTACAAAAGTGCCAAATGGTAACCCACACATTCATACATTAACATACAAACAACTCAGCTGCATATCACTCTAAGAATATGAGCAGAAATTGGTCAAGAGATAAAAGTACCATTTATGACTGATTTCACTCATAAACTTCAAGCAATAACGATTTATCTCTACTTGTTCTAATATCTACTAAGAGTACAGAAGTGCAACATCAGTAGCAGACATTAAAATGCAAACATAAATAAATCTTGATCCATCCATTCATCAAAAACCCCCTCCGAGGGTGCAAAAGTGCATGTTCTGAGGACAAGTTTTTTGACAAATTTTCGGACCCTTCTCCAAATTCCATGAGAAGGGTTAAATACTACTAACTAATTAATCTTAATTACACAAATTTAGGAAACGGCTTTAAATGACCGCCCTTTTACTAAAACAAATTTATTTCTAAAAATTGAATCTAATTTCTAATCGTTTCTATATCTGCTCCTTAGTGCTGTAAGCAATGCAACGTTCGCCTAGAAAGAGTCGGCTGGTTGTCTTTCCCTTTCGTTCGAGCGATAAAAGTAGAAATAACAAGAGTTGGCACCTCTTTCTGACAAACTAGGAGATATTTTTGAAAATCTTTCTCTGGCTGGGTGTATTCGCTGTGTGTATACTTAGTGTAACCCAGATTTCTTTCAAATTGATTGTGTTGTTGCTATTTCGGTTTCCGGCCGTGCGAATGACTCAATGCGTTAGGGATTTCATTGCCTGAACAATCTTCTGTATTGAAACTTGCTTCCGTTCTTTGTTCCAGGCTTTTCTGGAGCGTCTTCCTTCTTTTTGCTTTACCCAGTCTGAGCTTCAGGATCTTTTGTAAACATGCTGCTTTTGTGCGCCTTTGACTCTGAGTCTTGGATAGTCTATTTCCATCAGTATCTGTTGAGTGATACTCTGGAATCCGCGGTCCTGCTGCATGCGGCAACCATTTGCGAAGGCATCTCCTCTCTGTTCTCCTAGTATTGGCGCTTTCCCCTTCTCCTTAGATGTTTCCTGCATATTGATTTATATTAGTCGCT
This sequence comes from Pinus tabuliformis, assembly GCA_031772625.1. Classification (NCBI taxonomy): domain Eukaryota; kingdom Viridiplantae; phylum Streptophyta; class Pinopsida; order Pinales; family Pinaceae; genus Pinus; species Pinus tabuliformis. The sequence continues at coordinate 1,298,638,045 of CM062807.1, forward strand.
GCCTTACAGTTTACGCAAAGGAAAGGAAGAATAACGAAAAGATTGACATGAAAGCATTAAGTTCTAATGAATGCATAATTATGACACTCATAATGACTTGACTCTTCGAAAAACGCGACACAATCATTCTTGGATACTCAGGCGTACAATCATTAATTTCCCTTAAGGTGCGCGCTCAATTTTGGGTTTACAGACTATGTCGAGGAAATCTTGCGATGAGTGGTTTCTGCGATTCGCATCGCAGTATCAAGGATTGTGATGTCAAGAGGTGTCATCGCAGGAATTGATAGTCTCATTCATCGCAGATCACAAATCGCAGGATCGCAGATTGCGAGATCGCATTTTTCATTCAATCACTGTGTACTGCTTATGTGATGTTGCGATATGCGACGTCGCATATCGGCCGTCGGTGATTCCTTCAGATTTTTCATTTAAGGGTGCTTTCAATATATGCGATGCGATGAATTTCGCGTCGCTTCTTCGCAGCTTATTTATGCGCATAGGAAATGCTTCACTCTCTCCTCGCGATGCGATCTAGCTTTAGGGAGTTAAAATACAAAAATTTTGATAAAAATATTTTTGGATTTTTAGCTAAGGGTCCCCCTTTGCTTGGTGTTATTGCTAATATCAAACAAAGAGGGGGGTTGTTGGTGACCACAACAATGGCGATTCACTGTGAAGAACCAGTTATCTCTGCTTTTCTATTGAATTTCCACTTCCGAAACAGAAAAATTTTCGTATGTCTAAGTTTTGTTATGGACAGATAGAGTACGTTACCCCTTATCCTGTCAACGATACTTTGTCTCAACCTTTTCATATTCCAATTGTCTGCTTCCTCAGGCTTAGTTCTTGCATTCATACCAGACATTACTCGGTCTTTTTAAAGATAAAATAAGGTCTTCTCTGTGTACTGGCTTTTTTAAAATATGCTCATTTGTCGTAGGTAGAGCCTCTGCTGCCCGCAAGCGTCCATAGCCTCGACAGGGTTACCATGTTATCCAGCAATGATCCTTTTTCCTGCTTGAGGTTATTTACAACATTTCGGAGAAAAATCCTTTTTGACACTTTTTCCTTTTTTATTCTCTAAAGAACAATGTCTTGGTTTGGTGGCCAAATTATGACACAGTCATTCACTTGATTTACACTTTTGCTGAACAAGTTGGCTCGTGATGAGACCCCTTGTCTTTTGATTGCAACAATCTTGATTCGTTGCCCTGTTTTGATAGACAGTATTGGCAAAGTCAGCCAGTTATAATATCTGTGATCATGATAAGCCGGCTCGTGATGAGACCTCTTATTCTTTGAGATATAGTGTTTTATCAAATTGTTCCTCTGAATGCTGCGATTTCCTTTAGCAGGGAGGAAGTCATTGTTTTTCCTTAAGAAAGAGAAAAACAAATAAAAACTAAAACTATCCTACAAAAATAGAAGAATGATCTTCTATGGAAAATACATTTTAAGAATCTGTCCATTCACAGGCAAAGAATCTCTTCTACCTGCCAAATCCTGCAACACAAACGTCGATGGGCCTATGACTTCTACAATCTGAAAAGGACCAAGCCACAGCTTCTGAAATTTCGTATGTTTGCCCTTTTCTTCATGAGCCTTATCCCATTTCAAAACTAAATCTCCCATTTGAAAGTTTTTTCTGGTCATTATGCTTGAGTCAAAAGAGGATTTTATTAGCGCTTGGTGGTGAGCATGGGTTTTCTTAGCTTGTTCTCGTCGTTCTTCTAGTTTGATTATTTCCATTTGTCTCAGTTGTAAGGAGGAAGTAGATACTTCATCGATGTATTGTACTAAAGACAAAGAGGGAATGACTAAGTGAGTTGGAATAACCACTTCTTTCCCATAAACTAAGTTAAAGGGAGAAGTGCCGATTGAAGCTTTCTTCATAATTCTATCTGCCCATAAAGCATTTACCAGCGCTTTGTGCCAATTCTTTTGGTTTTGGTCGACTATTTTTTTAATAATCCTGATTAGGTTTTTGTTTGTCGATTCAGCCAACCCATTACCTTGTGGATAGTAGTTGGCAGAATACTTCAATTTGAACCCTCTTTTAAGTGCAAACTCAGTCATCGTATTTCCAGAAAAGTATGAGGCATTATCAAACATTAAGGCCGTTGGCAATCCAAACCTAGTGATGATAAATTGATTTATGAATTCAATAATGTTTTCAGAATTAGCTGTCTTGAGAGGAACTGCTTCTACCCATTTAGTAAAATAATCTGTTGCCGTGAGGATATACCTATGCTACTTAGAAGAGTGAGGAACGATCTCACCTATTATGTCCAAGCCCCATTGGCTGAATGGTTGCTCGATGTTAACCGGCTGCAGTGGCATGGACGATTTCTTTTGTCTCCCTGCAGCAGTCTGGCAGACTTGGCATTTCCTTACGTAATTGTATGAGTCTTTGAATAGTGTGGGCCAATAATATCCTGCACGTAAAATTTTATGTGCAGTAGCTTCTCCAGCATAGTGTCCACCTGCTGGTCCATTGTGGAGTTCCTACAAAACATTTTCGGTTTCATTTTTCTCAAGACACCTAAGAAGTACAGAATCGTAATTCCTTTTAAACAGAACATCATTTATGAGCTGGTATTGTTTAGCTTTCAATCTCAGAGCTCTTTTCTTGGTGTGGTCCAGGTGCGATGGAGCATACCCGTTCTTAAGATAGTAAATGGCGTCAGCATATAATGATTCTGCGTCGTTTAGGCTTATCTCATACGTATGTACCTCCTCAGATGAGTTCTCAGGAATTTGCGATGCTCCAGCTAACATCTTGCAGAAGCCTTGACCTCTTACGATGTTTGCTGGTTTGATCTCAAGATCGTATTCTTGTAAGGTGGTAATCCAATTTGCTCTCTTTTCGCCCACATCCTTCTGTATCGGAAGGTTTCTTACCGCTGGAAACGGCACTATGACTTTGGTATGGGCTTTAAGTAAGAAAGGTCTGAAATACTTGATCGCTTTGAAAATAGCATATGCCTGTTTCTCCACGTCTGAATAATTGAGTTCAGCACCTTGTAAGTTCGAGCTAAAAAATGCGATTGGAGCTTCCGCCTTCTCTTGATTTGCTTGAGTTAAAATCGCGGCATAAGATTTCTCTGAGGCAAATATGTATAAGATAAAAGATTCTGAAAAATTTGGGGTCGCTAAAGATGGAGCGTTGATGATAGCTTGTTTGATCAAGTTGAATGCTTCATGTTCGTCTTGACCCCATTTAAAATTTGAATTCTTTTTTATCATATTTTGTAAAGGAGAAATAATACGTGAAAAATCGGGGACGAACCTTTTTACAAAATTGATTTGACCAAGGAAATATTGCATGGTCTTTTTGTTATGGGGCATGGATATTTCGGAAATTTCTTTGATTCTGTCAGGTTCAATGTGAATACCAGATTTTGACACTATGAATCCTAGTAATTTCCCTTCACTTAATGCGAAAAAATATTTCTTTGGGTTAAGTGAAATCCCATACCTTAAACATCTTTGAAAGATTTGTCTCAAGTCTTTGAGGTGGTCGCTTCGCTTCTTGGAGTACACTGTTATATCATCCAGGTAAATCACTACAAATTTATTGACTAATCCTTTAAACGCGATGTCCATGGCTCTCTGAAAGGTAACGCCGGCATTGATCAGACCAAATGGCATCTTCCGATATGCATATGTGCCCCATTTAGTTCGGAATGTGGTTTTTAACTGATCATCGGGATGTACTAGCACTTGATTGTATCGTGAAAATCCATCCAGAAAAGACATTAATTCTGAGCCTGCTACTGCCTGTAATATTTGCTCCATAGGTGGGAGGGGAAAATTGTCTTTTTGACAGGCTTTGTTGAGGTTCCGGAAATCGATACAGATCCTAATATCTCCATTTTTCTTTCTAACGGGCACCATATTGGATACCCATTTCGAATGTCTGACGGGGAAAATTATTCTGGCTCTCAACAACTTATTTAACTTAGTCTTTATCTGATTTTCTAAGTTGGGGAGGATTTTTCTGAGTTTCTGCTGGACAGGTTTTTCATTGTCAATCATAGGGATAGTGTGTTGAATGATAGAAGTGTTGTATGTCTTTAGCTCATCGTAATTCCAGGCAAAAACGTTTTTGTATTGTCTCAGAAGACGAATATATGCTGATTTTTCTTCAGGGGCTAGGCCGTGGCCTAGATTAATGTTTTGTGGCTTCTCATCGGTTCCTAGGTTCACTAATTCATAGTTCAGAGTCGAACTGTAGAGTTTAGGATTGGCAGACTTTTTAAACCGACTTTTTAGATCATATAAGTCTTCTAACTTAACCACAGATTTAGGTATAGCATTATCAGTGCTATTTTGTTGTATTTGGTGATCATGATGGTCTTCGTCAATTATTTGGTTTGAGTAGGATCCTTCAGAAGTGAGGAAGTTTACAATGTCAGGATCGTCGTTGAATACTCTCCAGTTGGTGATGTTGTCAGGGATGGATGGTCTAAAGATTAATTCTATTGAGAATCTATCTGGACTAAAATCTTCGGAGGGAATAAGTCTAGAGGCTACGTTAGCTAACAGGTCTGCGCTCGCATTTTGGAGTCTTGGGATTGACGAAATATTGAATGCTATGAAATGTGCAGTCAGATCTTGTAATAAAGATTGATAGTGCTTCAAATGACCTGATAGGCAATGTATGGTGTTACGTACCTGTTTGACGATGATCTCAGAGTCTCCAAAGACTTGAATATGCTTAACGTTCAACCTGATTGCTTTGTATAGGCCTTTCACCAAGGCTTCGTATTCCGTTGTGTTGTTAGTGCAATCGAACTCAAGTCTGCATGTAAGCATGGTCTTATTTCCGTCTGGGCTAATCAGAACGCATCCTGCTCCTACTCCCTCGTTAGATTTGGAGCCATCAAAATATAATTTCCAAAACAAAGATGTATTTACAGGGTTATCTAAAAAATTAACGCATTTTGAATTATCAGTCTGGGAAAAATTTTCAACTTGGGACAAAATTGAATTTTCTAAGTAAGGTGAGGTATGAGCATTGAAATTGCCGAGGAAAGAATCTACCGAGTAATTGCCTATGATATTGCTGTTGTATGCTATTGCTTCATTCTCTCCTTCCAATTCCGTCACTATGTATTTTTCGTGCAACTCTCGTTCAACCTTTATTTGATTCAGTTTACCGTTGTAGGGTAACCACATGTGTGACCAGTCGGTTGAGAAATATCCGTGGAGTTTTTTGGACCAATCCCTGCTAAGAATCAAACCATAGAATTCAGGGATATCAACTACTAGAATGTCGATAACCTGGCATACCTGCGGGTTAGATGACAATCTTATGGTCACTTGGTTAAGTTCACCAATCACTTCGACTTGAGATTGATCAAGTTGAACTATGCTCACTGCGGATTTTTGTGGTTGGACATTCAATTTGGCACATATTGATCTGGGTAAAATATTCGTTGAAGCACCAGAATCAACCAAGCAATTGTGCACATTTTTATTGAAAATTTCATAAGTGAGAAGAAAAGGAGGAGTATGAGATCTTGATCTTCCTCCAATCAAGGTGATGTCATTCGGATCAATCTTATTGATCGTGTTGGTTGGAGGTCTTCCCATGTTGTGGGAAGCTACGGCTGTAGGTAAAGATGTAGTAGGCACGGCATGTAATTCTTTCATCATTATTTTCTGTTGATGTTTCAATTTGCTCAACTCGTAAAGAGTGATATTAGCCCTAGTCTTTTTCATGTCATCGATAATGTTATACTCCATTTCATCTGACACTATCAGTGTTCTTGATGGAGGTGCTTGATCTGATTGGACCGGGCTAAATTGGGTCGCTCTAGTGGTTGTTTTCTTTGTTGCGACCTTATCTTTTGTTGCAGGGCTTGCGCCCTTCTGTTTAGGGGTAGTTTGGGGAGGATCAAGCTGGTTTTTGCTTCGTGTGCTAACCGGGAATGCTTCTTGATCTTCTTCTTGTGGGAGGATGAAATCCCACATTCCTTGTAGTTCCACAACTTCTTCATCATCGGTCTGCCCTTCAATGGTGTTCTCTTCTTCTTCTTCTTCTTCAGATTCGACGTTTGAGACAGCATTGGGTGGTCTGACATCCATGGGAGAATTTCTTTTAAAAGCTCTGTAGGGCTTTTTTGAAGAAGTTTCTACTACTTGTATCATCTCGTTGGACATGGCCTTTAACACTTTTTGTAATCCTTCCAAATCGAAAGGATCTTTCGTTTGTTTCTTCTTGGTGTCTTCTTTGAAATATATTTTCTTAGATTTGCGTTCCTCTATTGCAGATCTCTTTTCTAGGGCCACTACGCGTTTTTCTACTGCTAACGCCTCTGTCAAGTTTTCAACTAAGGTCATCTTGTTTGCCCTATCTACGAAGATAGCCAAGTTTGATGGTAAGGCCATGATATACCATTCACATCTTACTTCCTCGCTGGGTTGAGAAGCAGCGGGGATTTTGTTGAGGATCTTATTGAACCGTAAATTGAAATCTTTAATGCGTTCTCTAGCCTCAGCTTTAAGATTGGATAGGTCATTAATCAATGTCGCTGTTGATCTGTCATCACCGAACTTGGTAAGGAATTGACTCTGAAAAATGTCCCAGCTTGTGATAGACCCGGAAGGTAACGAAAAGTACCATGACCCGGCTGTTCCTTGCATTGTATAGGGAAAAAGCCGGACAACCGCATCTTCGTTGGTAACTCCATTGAGATTAACAGAAAGCATGAAATTATTGATATGCTCTTCAGCTAGCATGCCTGTTTCTGGATTGAATTTAGGTAGCCATTTCTCAGGATGGGCCGGTATTGGGCTCAGGGGTGGAGGCATTAAAACCGCCCCAGGGTTGTTCCATGGAGACTGGGCCATCGTTGAGCTGCTAGTTAATGAAAGTGCAGGGGATGATCCCTTATGCTGAGAAGATGAAGATATTATGATCTTTGATGATTGAAGAGGAAGGGTTGTGGAAGATGGATGAGTGATTTGGGATGAAGATGTGAGTGGCTGACTTCGCGGTGAGGGAGTTGAAATGGACGAAGTAGATGAAAGAGTCTCACTGTCGGACTTTGGTGGTATTTTCCTTGCTCTTTTCCTAGTGGGGAGAGGAAGTTCAGTTGGCTGGATGCCAAACTTTTCACTCTTCAATTTGGTCAGGGGATGAGCAGGATTGTATCGTGAAGTCACACTGCTTTGAGATTTATCAGACCTCTGATTAAAAATAGAGAATCCCTAGAGTTTACGAATCAGAGTTTGAATTTCAGGGGGTTCAATGATAAGTTGGTTTGATATATTAGGGTATGTAGCAGTGGTGGATACTCGAGCGACTTCTAACTCTGGGTTTAACCGTACTGGAGAAGTCGGGGGAGTTGATGAGGGTGATTTACTCTCAGAATGGTATTTAGATTTTGATTTAGGTGCCATTCATAGTTCGTGCCCTCCTTCTAGCACCAAATATGTTGAGGGCCCGGAAATCGGGTTGACAACAAGGGGGATACCCACCCGGTCCGGAATTTGGTTGGCAGCTCCTTGTCTGTTTGGTATAGCGGGTCCGACTGGGGATAATGGGACCAATTTCCCAATCTAAGGGGTGTGTGTGTGTGTGTAGAGTTTGATGATGCTGATCTAGAAGTATTTTCAAGCTAATTTAATTCTAACTTCTAAACTGACTCTATGATATTGTAATCTAACAAAAAACAACACATCTAATCTACGCTAACCTGGGGTAGATTTCCTCTATTATGCGATCTAAAAAGATTTCGAACAATAACTGGTAATAAAGATCATTCAGCTATCATAAGAATAGAAATCAATTAAGATAAACCATTCTGCATAAAAAGTTAGACAAAACAGTTGTGAACAGCATATCGCATAATAAGTTATTCATATGTCAAGCACAAATAAATGACTCCATCGTACAAAAGTGCCAAATGGTAACCCACACATTCATACATTAACATACAAACAACTCAGCTGCATATCACTCTAAGAATATGAGTAGAAATTGGTCAAGAGATAAAAGTACCATTTATGACTGATTTCACTCATAAACTTCAAGCAATAACGATTTATCTCTACTTGTTCTAATATCTACTAAGAGTACAGAAGTACAACATCAGTAGCAGACATTAAAATGCAAACATAAATAAATCTTGATCCATCCATTCATCGAAAACCCCCTCCGAGGGTGCAAAAGTGCATGTTTTGAGGACAAGTTTTTTGACAAATTTCCGGACCCTTCTCCAAATGCCATGAGAAGGGTTAAATACTACTAACTAATTAATCTTAATTACACAAATTTAGGAAACGGCTTCAAATGACCGCCCTTTTACTAAAACAAATTTATTTCTAAAAATTGAATCTAATTTCTAACCGTTTCTGTATCTGCTCCTTAGTGTTGTAAGCAATGCAACGTTCGCCTGGAAAGAGTCGGCTGGTTGTCTTTCCCTTTCGTTCGAGCGATAAAAGTAGAAATAACAAGAGCTGGCACCTCTTTCTGACAAACTAGGAGATATTTTTGAAAATCTTTCTCTGGCTGGGTGTATTCGCTGTGTGTATACTTAGTGTAACCCAGATTTCTTTCAAACTGATTGTGTTGTTGCTATTTCAGTTTCCGGCCGTGCGAATGACTCAATGCGTTAGGGATTTCGTTGCCTGAACAATCTTCTGTGTTGAAACTTGCTTCCGTTCTTTGTTCCAGGCTTTTCTGGAGCGTCTTCCTTCTTTTTGCTTTACCCAGTCTGAGCTTCAGGATCTTTTGTAAACATGCTGCTTTTGTGCGCCTTTGACTCTGAGTCTTGGATAGTCTATTTCCATCAGTATCTGTTGAGTGATACTCTGGAATCCGCGGTCCTGCTGCATGCGGCAACCATTTGCGAAGGCATCTCCTCTCTATTCTCCTAGTATTGGCGCTTTCCCCTTCTCCTTAGATGTTTCCTGCATATTGATTTATATTAGTCGCTACATTATAGTTTACGCAAAGGAAAAGAAGAATGACGAAAAGATTGACATGAAAGCATTAAGTTCTAATGAATGCATAATTATGACACTCATAATGACTTGACTCTTCGAAAAACGCGACACAATCATTCTTGGATACTCAGGCGTACAATCATTAATTTCCCTTAAGGTGCGCGCTCAATTTTGGGTTTACAGACTATGTCGAGGAAATCTTGCGATGAGTGGTTTCTGCGATTCGCATCGCAGTATCGAGGATTGTGATGTCAAGAGGTGTCATCGCAGGAATTGATAGTCTCATTCATCGCAGATCGCAAATCGCAGGATCGCAGATCGCGAGATCGTGTTTTTCATTCAATCACTGTGTACTGCTTATGCGATGTTGCGATATGCGACGTCGCATATCGGCCGTCGGCGATTCCTTCAGATTTTTCATTTAAGGGTGCTTTCAATATATGCGATGCGATGAATTTCGCGTCGCTTCTTCGCAGCTTATTTATGCGCATAGGAAACACTTCACTCTCTCCTCGCGATGCGATCTAGCTTTAGGGAGTTAAAATACAAAAATTTTGATAAAAATATATTTCGATTTTTAGCTAAGGGTCCCCCTTTGCTTGGTGTTATTGCTAATATCAAACAAAGAGGGGGGTTGTTGGTGACCACAACAATGGCGATTCACTGTGAAGAACCAGTTATCTCTGCTTTTCTATTGAATTTCCACTTCCGAAACAGAAAAATTTTCGTATGTCTAAGTTTTGTTATGGACAGATAGAGTACGTTACCCGTTATCCTGTCAACGATACTTTGTCTCAACCTTTTCATATTCCAATTGTCTGCTTCCTCAAGCTTAGTTCTTGCATTCATACCAGACATTACTCGGTCTTTTTAAAGATAAAATAAGGTCTTCTCTGTGTACTGGCTTTTTTAAAATATGCTCATTTGTCGTAGGTAGAGCCTCTGCTGCCCGCAAGCGTCCATAGCCTCGACAGGGTTACCATGTTATCCAACAATGATCCTTTTTCCTGCTTTAGGTTATTTACAACATTTCAGAGAAAAATCTTTTTTGACACTTTTTCCTTTTTTATTCTCTAAAGAACAATGTCTTGGTTTGGTGGCCAAATTATGACACAGTCATTCACTTGATTTACACTTTTGCTGAACAAGCTGGCTCGTGATGAGACCCCTTGTCTTTTGATTGCAACAATCTTGAGTCGTTGCCCTGTTTTGATAGACAGTATTGGCAAAGTCAGCAATAACGATTTATCTCTACTTGTTCTAATATCTACTAAGAGTACAGAAGTGCAACATCAGTAGCAGACATTAAAATGCAAACATAAATAAATCTTGATCCATCCATTCATCAAAAACCCCCTCCGAGGGTGCAAAAGTGCATGTTCTTAGGACAAGTTTTTTGACAAATTTCCGGACCCTTCTCCAAATGCCATGAGAAGGGTTAAATACTACTAACTAATTAATCTTAATTACACAAATTTAGGAAACCGCTTCAAATGACCGCCCTTTTACTAAAACAAATTTATTTCTAAAAATTGAATCTAATTTCTAACCGTTTCTGTATCTGCTCCTTAGTGCTGTAAGCAATGCAACGTTCGCCTGGAAAGAGTCGACTGGTTGTCTTTCCCTTTCGTTCGAGCGATAAAAGTAGAAATAACAAGAGCTGGCACCTCTTTCTGACAAACTAGGAGATATTTTTGAAAATCTTTCTCTGGCTGGGTGTATTCGCTGTGTGTATACTTAGTGTAACCCAAATTTCTTTCAAACTGATTGTGCTGTTGCTATTTCGGTTTCCGGCCGTGCGAATGACTCAATGAGTTAGGGATTTCGTTGCCTGAACAATCTTCTATATTGAAACTTGCTTCCGTTCTTTGTTCCAGGCTTTTCTGGAGCATCTTCCTTCTTTTTGCTTTACCCAGTCTGAGCTTTAGGATCTTTTGTAAACATGCTGCTTTTGTGCGCCTTTGAATCTGAGTCTTGGATAGTTTATTTCCATCAGTATCTGTTGAGTGATACTCTGGAATCCGTGGTCCTGCTGCATGCGGCAACCATTTGCGAAGGCATCTCCTCTCTGTTCTCCTAGTATTGGCGCTTTCCCCTTCTCCTTAGATGTTTCCTGCATATTGATTTATATTAGTCGATGCCTTACAGTTTACACAAAGGAAAAGAAGAATGACGAAAAGATTGACATGAAAGCATTAAGTTCTAATGAATGCATAATTATGACACTCATAATGACTTGACTCTTCGAAAAATGCGACACAATCATTCTTGGATACTCAGGCGTACAATCATTAATTTCCCTTAAGGTGCGCGCTCAATTTTGGGTTTACAGACTATGTCGAGGAAATCTTGCGATGAGTGGTTTCTGCGATTCACATCGCAGTATCGAGGATTGTGATGTCAAGAGGTGTCATCGCAGGAATTGATAGTCTCATTCATCGCAGATCGCAAATCGCAGGATCGCAGATCGCAGATCGCGAGATCGCGTTTTTCATTCAATCACTGTGTACTGCTTATGCGATGTTGCGATATGCGACGTCGCATATCGGCCGTCGGCGATTCCTTCAGATTTTTCATTTAAGGGTGCTTTCAATATATGCGATGCGATGAATTTCGTGTCGCTTCTTCGCAGCTTATTTATGCGCATAGGAAACGCTTCACTCTCTCCTCGCGATGCGATCTAGCTTTAGGGAGTTAAAATACAAAAATTTTGATAAAAATATTTTTTGATTTTTAGCTAAGGGTCCCCCTTTGCTTGGTGTTATTGCTAATATCAAACAAAGAGGGGGGTTGTTGGTGACCACAACAGGACCATAATACTACATATGGATGCATCGTGTACTACCATAATCCCTATGCTATGATGATATTGATCTGGGATCAATTGGAACTGAATTCGAGTTAGTAAGAGTGGTATGAGACACTATCTTTATTTTGGAACTGACTTCGGATCAGTAAGGGTGGTATGACACACTCTCTTCATTGGAACTGACTTCGGGTCTGTAGGAGTGGTATGAGACACTCTCTTTTATATGGGATTGACTTCGGGTCAGTAGAGAATGGTATAATACATTCTCAATCACTTCTTCTTCATCATAGCTCAGGAAAGTAGTGCAGAGTAGTACATTGATGGCAAAGATAGTACCGACAGACAGATGGATTAGCAGATGGAGTTCTCCCTAGTTGAAAGGGAGTGTTAAAATTGGAAACTAGGGCCAAACTCCATATGGGTCACCTCATTTATGGAAGTTGATACTTTTCTTGGATTCCTATCTCCGAGAGGTGTAGGATTGATCTAATGATTATCCAATTCCGTCATGTATTCATGGAGATATGAATTTATTTGTATTCTTAACAATTTTTCAAGGTTAGCCAACAAGCAAAATAGTGACTTTCACCCCTGGCTTATCTTCAACATGGCATATGAAAGGAGGAGACCTTGTGGCATAATCTCACTCATCTCATCTCACATTCTTCTCTCTCCTAGCTTGATTGGGTATGCATTGGAGGAGTAGATCTCTCACACATGTGAAGAAGGAGGATGCAGATTTTGATTAGGGCAGTGTTGACCTAGGTTGACCAAAAACTGCAGGGTGTCTCTTTGACCAGCGTTGACCAGTGTGGACTCCTCTTTGACTACGGATTGGGTTAGGCTACCTCTCCTTGGCAGGCCGCATTTTTGAACAACTGTTTGGACCTCTCTTTGACCATACTTTGACCAGCGTTGAATATCAAAAACTGACCGCAGGTTTGACCATAATTGACCAAACTTTGACTAGATATTTTTCATTGTTTTTGGTTGCCTTTTCTTACTATTGGAGGCTAAGTTGGCTGAGAATTGACAGGGGTTGTCGAGAGGTCAAATCTGACCTGTTTGACTAGCTTTGACTTTGTTGGTTATGGTTTTTCTATTGTTGTCATAAAATTGTAGATTTGTATAATTGCACTATCTCTCTCTCTGCTGAATTATTGAAGAATATAAGAAGAATTGATTAAGGGTTCCCGCACATTGGGGTTTATCCCAGGCTGGTGCCACATCTTATTTCCTCTTGTCTTGGCTTGTCTTCTATTGTTTATATTTATGTTCTATCTGCATTTTACTATCATGGTGATGTGATTGCTATTCTGGAAATTGATATTGGGCTAATAAGAAAATTTGAAGTAAATTTCTCTTAAGCATATAACATACCAAAATTAACAAATTATAGCATTTGGAGCTAGAGCTAGAACTTACAAGTAAGTAGGAAAGGAAGGCTTGCTACACATCCTAGGTGGGCTTCTTTCCCATTTTCAAATTTCTCTAAGGAAAACTTGAATCTTTTTGTCTTATGTTGTTCTAGATTAGAATAATAGATCTAGGGAATTCACTTTTGTCCACAATCGTGAAACTTTCGCATAACAGTGGGGGTCCATGTGAAATAGGTGAGTGGCCACCAATATCCACCTGGATCACACAAGTCTTTGGACTTCATCTCATAGGGTTAGTTTTTGGATGTTTAGGGTTTCTCATTCCTTCATTACGATAGAAAGGCCTCCAAGCCTCACGGTAAGATAGTTCAATGAAGGCATGTATCCATCGCATCTCTTCTCAGAGGAAAGCTACCACCATTCAAGCTAATTTGTTTTCATTCTACATGTAAACCATTCCAAAATTTTTCATTTTTTAATAGAAGTATGTTCGTGGACTTTGTTATAACCATAACAAGAAGTATGTTCATGGCCACAAATGTAATGAAAAAAATCCATTTCAAACATAGGCAAGTGATGCACTATAGGAATAGGTTACAAAGGAGCTAATGGAGGAAACCATGGTCCCAAATTCCAAAAAGTTGAGAAGCCTCCATCTTAACCCTAGGAACTTATTATTTTTCTTCATTCCTTATTAGGTATCTCTTTTCCACAAACAATGGAAATTGGTTCCTACATTAAGAATCAAAAGGTCGTCGTGTTGATTGATAGTGGAATCATCCATAATTTCATTAGTAGAAGGGCGGTTGAACAACTAGGTTGCTTTGTGAGACATGTCAACAACTTTCAAATTCTCATTACAAATGGGGGAATCGTGAAGTGTGGTGGGCATTGTGAAAATGTGAAGTTGCAAATGGGAAATTATCTTCTTAAAACTCACATGTTCACCGTCAACATGGGTGGTTGTGATATTGTGTTGGGGGGAAAATGGTTAAGAACACTGGGACCTATTACCATGGACTTTCAAGAATTATATATGAGTTTCCATAAGGAAGCCCATACATATGCACTCAAAGGACTCCAAGTAGGATCCCCAAAAATCATCAACTCTCACATAATGAAAATACTTTTTAAGAAAGGGCACTAAGGTATTATTTCTCACTTACACACCATTCATGGTATTGAGGATGAAACGCCAAACATCCATCTCGAAAGGGTATTAACCAAACATCAACAAATATTTGAGACACCAACAAACTTACCCCCCTCTCGTGGTGAGCATGACTATAACATTCGTTAATTCTAGGGATTCAACCACCCAATGTACATACTTCTGAGTACCATTTTATCCAAAAGAAGGAAATTGAAAAAATTGTCCAGATGTTGTTGGATGCAGGTATCATTCATCTAAGTACTAGTCCATATTCATCTCTAGTGGTAATGGTTTTATAGAAAGAGGGTACTTGAAATATTTGTCCATACTTCAAATCTCTCAATCAATAGACTATCAAGGATAAATTCCTTATTCTATTCATTGATGACCTCTTAAATGAACTGCATGTGGCCCAATTTTTCATCAAGTTATATCTTCGTTTAGGCTACCATCAAATTCACATGATCGATATCCCCAAAACTACCTTCCATACCCATGAGGGACATTATGAATTTTTGGCCTTGCCCTTTGGACTCTATAATGCTCCATCTACCTTTCAAAGCTTCATGAACAAAATATTTAAACCATATCGTCAAAATTTTGCCTTGGTCTTCTTTAATGAAACTTTGATCCATACCAAATCTTGGGTGGCACATCTCTAACACGTTGACAAAGCCTAACAACTTCTTCGAGACCACTAACTCTTTGTTAAACATTCCAAATACTCTTTTGAAGTTTCATAAGTTGAGTACTTGGGCCACATGATAGGGCGAGATGGGGTAAGGGTGGACCTCGAGAAGATCCAAGAAATGCAATATTGGCCATGCCCCAAGACAGTATAGAACCTTTGTAGATTTATGGGTCTTACAGGATATTACAAAATGTTTGGGCAAAACTATGGTAAGATGGAGACACCTTTAACCGAACTACTATAGAATAATTCTTTTGTATGGAACCAAATGGTGGCATAAGCCTTCGTCAACTTAAAAGCCACCATGTGCACCACACTAGTCTTAGCAATATATGATTTCTCAAAAACCTCTGTCCTAGAATTTGATGCTTTAGGCACAAGTCTAGGTGTGGTTCTTACTTAGGATAGGAAACTGTTAGCATTCACCAACAACCAATTATGTGACCATAATTTGGGGAAATCTAATTTTGAAAATAAATGATGTCCATCCTTCATGTCGTGGAAACCTTGGAACCATATCTCATTGGTCATCAATTTCAAATTAAAATTAACTACCATGGTCTCAAATAATTTTTGGAACAAATATTATTATCCCTAGAGCAACAAAAATGGGTAACTAAAATGTTTGGCTATGATTATGAAATCATCTATAAAAGGATAAACACAACATGGTGGTTGACGCATTGTCATGCTAATATGAACAAAATAGTTCCTTCTTTTCCATGTCAGTTCCTATTCTAAAATGGTTAGAGGAAGTTGTTGGCTTCTCGAGGCCTGACCCAAGTTCAATGTTATTTAGCCAAAAAAATCCCTACACTACTAGCCCTTTTGGAATCAGCCCATAGAGCGTGGACCGAAGTCTCACCCGAAGCAGTATGGGGGGATGCTGGAACCAATTTTCCGCACCTTGAGATGGTCATGATGTCGGTTTATTCCTTCTATTCCTACCTTCGTGCAGGTCACTTAGTTCTAGGGCTTGCCAGACTAGCCCCTATTCCGCCCTTTAGTACCTCTGTGAAAGGGTACGATTAACCTTCGCACAACCCTAACCTGTGCGTCAGGTATTTTCGTGCTGCTATGGCAGCGTACCATGCAGATTCCTAAACTAGCTTAACTGACTTACTTATCTTATTAGACAATCATAGTTAGCACCACGTAAACAGATGTTCTTACTTGTGTTCACTTAACCAACGTAATTACATACATTCACACATCATATAATCATTATAAATGAAATTCATACATAACATGTCAAGATGCATTAACAGGAACAAAAGCACAAAATTTGCAGAATACTTTTCTTTATTGATATCTTTCAAGTGATGACAGACTCTATCCACCCTGTGCACACAGCCACAGGGGTCCGTGGTCTCAGCTAAGGACTTCAACCCTAGGCCTTTACACACTCATCTGCAGAGCCTCTACCTACACTACAACCTGAACTTAGACTTCTTACTTTAGAGCTATCACTATCTGACTCCAACTCATGACTCTAAAACTACTTAGAGCTTAGCTCTTTCTATACAATCCCATGGTCTGCGGACCATGGGTAGATCTTTTACAGCTGACTTTACTTTACAAAAATAAGAGCAGAAAACCCTTTATGACTCATGAAATCTTCGCACTCATCGACCACAAAATGCGAAGACTTTACTATTTTATTACAAAATTCGACCCAAAACATGGGCTTTTAGCCCCAAAACTGTCCTTGGGGGATCCCATTCCCAACAGGCCCCCAACACAAACATCGTGACTCGTCCTCGAGTCACTCGGTAGGCGTAGAGATCTTTGCATGAATACCTTCCAGTTCGACTCGTATGACCGCAACCTCAGTTGTGCATTGTGCGGCCTCCTACTTCACATCTTTGACCATCTGCTCGGTTACTGCACCTGAACTGTCGGCCTGAAGCTTTTGTTGCATCACTTATAGAGTCGCAAGCTTTCCTTCAACAGAACCTATCACAGTGTAAGCCTCATCTAGCCAGGGCTTCAGTCTTACCTTCAGCACTGCTTCCTTATGCAACGTTGCATCCACCTATTCCTTCAGCTGCTTGGCCTCCTGCAGATTTGCTAGTCTTTGTGTTAGCACAATAGTTCGCACTGTGCCCTTAACCTCATCATAACGTTGTTGTAGCTCACACGCTTCCATCTCTAGTCACTAGACATTGGGGTCCTCCTGCAAGTTTGTCAGGACCTCAAACGACTGCTCAAAAAGTTTTGTGAAGTCTGCTACTGCACTATCCACCGCCGCTACTCCTTCTGTGACAGAGGTCACTCGCTGCTCCTTCACTTCCGACGGAGTTGGAGGCTGGTCCTTCAACTGTAATTCCATGATTTGCAGGCTCATCTCCAACTGAATCCTTGCCACCTCAGTAAGAGTGTCGCCCACCCTTGTGGCCAGCTTGCAGATGCGTACCTCACCTGGCTCCTCCTCTGGAATGGCCAACTCTGGGACCATTAAATATGCATCCTTGATGACCTGCATAATGCACTTGCTCTGATTGGTTGCCTCGATCTCAGTGGCGATGGAAGAATCTTGTTTTAGTTCCATCTGCTCCTTGTTGATCTATTATTCGCTGATCACCTGGAGGGCGCAGTGCTCATAGTCTCTCAGCTCTGTAATCACTCCATCCTACAAGAGGTGGAGCGCTTCACACGGGAGCACTACTAGGTTCAATCCTACTCCCTTTATGTCGCTGACAGATAGCCTGTCAGCCTCATTCTCCATGGTTAGCACTCCATCAAGCAACACTATCACAATGGAGGCCTTCGCACGCAACATCTTGGCAGCTTCTGAAGTGCTAATAGCTAGGATGGTAGACACCATGCCAGCTTGAGACACGCAGGTCTACAGCTCTTGAAAACCTATCTGGATAGCTCCCAAGACTATCTATTGTTGCTGCTCAAACTGTTGCAGGGCCTTTGCGGTGACATCCCGCACCGTATCACCAATATCATGTAAGTCGCCCTCTGTTAGCGTGATCAGGTCCAGTGATGTCTTGGTAGCCTTTGATTTCTTCCTGGACCCTCCTTTCTCCTATTCCCTTGGGCACTTGATGTGGGTGGATGTCTCCTATGGGTCTGCGTCGTGCTACTCGTCTATGTCCTCCTCTGTCTTAGGTGAAGCCGACCTCATGCCTTTGTCATAGCCTGGCTTTGTCCCACCTGTCTGCTTTGTTTTTTGCTGCATGGCCTTGCACTCCACTTGGGCCTTGTCAGTGGCCTCCTTCTTCCTCTTTTTTTTCAGCCAAGTCATCTTTAGCTTGGCCTCCTCCTTTCTCTGTGCGATAGACTTGCTTCCTCCCACCACCAAGTATGTTGTAGCGCACCAATCTACTAGACATTGATCAAGTACCGCATCAATGGCATCATCCGCTACCATGTAAGGAAAGTCGTACCATTTCTACACAGGGTCCTTCCATGCCCTAATGGGTACATCATGGAAGTCTGCTTTAAATTCTACGTAGCCCTACAGGTTGGTGTACACGGTAGGCAACAATCGTGGTTTGTGATTGATGGCCATGTGGATGTTCATCTCCATCAAGATCCAAAAGATCTTGCAGTCCTTGACTCGTTGTGCATCCTTGGTTGCCCACAACGAAGCATACTTTGTTGATTCTAGTAGGTCTGGCGCGACCAAAGGGAACTGCCTATTCTCTGGTAGCTCCCACGCTACCAGCACAATTGACACCAAGAGCCACACATAGTGGAATGTCTTGCCGAGCTCCTGTGCTTCGCGGTAGTTTGCTAGGAACTCTCCACGAAGGTAGTCTGACTAGTTCAACTAGACTCCTTTGGCACACTAGGCACCGACACCTCGTCGGTGTGACACTTCCTCATCACCTTCCCTGCTAAGATCTATGTGGCTACCTTCATATCATGGTCGTAAATGCTGGATATGGCATATCCTTGTGGCTTCTTCACCAGCTTAAAATTTTCTTTCGTGGATTTCACGAGGGCCTGATCGCCACCTTTTCCACCAAATAACATGGCCTGATTCTCTCTTGTATACGAAAACCACGTTATTTTGTGAATCAATATATCCGTGATGGGTATTGTCTCCTCCAGCCATAGGCACACATCATTCACCGGGGTGTGGTTGTAGTGTGGCACCTAAAGCAGGTTTAGCAACCCTGCCTTGACTACTCCTCTGAGCCACCTCCGCAACTCCAATGCAGTCATTCTGGTGTTTTTATCAATGATGCAGTGGATGAGTTGCTTAGTCACCAGGTGCGGTAACTTCTCATGGTCGGCCAAGTTCGAGTCTTCAAGTTTCAGCATCGGCACCCGTTCTAAGCGCGGTCCTTTGAAAACGATCTCATTCGGCAGTAGAGGGGTTTTCAAGGGGGGCTTGGTCTCATCGATGTATTTCAGCACCTTGAACTTGGCCTTGTTGTTTCAGGGAAAACTAGTGTCGATTCGAACTGCTACTCCCACTAAGACAGGTAGCTATCTTAGAAACAAACAATGAAAGCTTTTCAAGAGTTCCTTTAAGTGTGATAGATGGAAGAGAAGAAAATAGGACCAACATGGATCTTCCACTTTGATCCTAGCTTGCTTTCTCCTTTCCTTGATAGAATTTTCCACTCCTCTCCTACTTTTCCCGCTTCAAAGAGTACTTGTAGAGTTAAAGTAACAACAAACTATCAAAGCATTTTAATCTAAAACATCATAAACAATGCGGAATCAGAAACACATTGACCATACAATTGCGTTCATAAACAATAAGATTCACAAATACAAGATCATATGGAGGAAAAATCAAAGAACTTTATTAATAGTAATGTAAGAGAGGATTACAACCCAACTGTCCGATCCAGCATCATCCTTCCAGTTGTAGAAGCCCTCTTCACCTAATGAACAAGAAAATCACCCAACAATGCAATGTCTCTTCTCACCAACAAACCAACAACACTTCCTTACAAAATACAAAATTCCAGCCTCTAGATCTCGTAGATGAGGGATCCATTTATAAATGTCTTGCAAGGGTGTGAGTCAGCTCTGGGTTTTTGATTAGTGTCATTCCACTGATAGTTCTTGGTTCCACTTGGAGATTTCATGATCTCTTACTCATCCCTGGGCGAATTCAGAGAGGCAAGTGTCACAGGAGAAGTTTCTGGAAGATTCCATGATCATCCACCTTGCAAACTGTCTCTGCCATTTGTCTATTCTTGCTCATCACACCCCACAGAACACCATTTTAGTATGCATCGCACCTTGCTAGTTAGGCGGTGAGTATGCATTGCACCTTGCCCATGGAGCAGTCTGTGTCGTCCAGTTTTGGCGAGTTCTAAGTAGTTTTTCAGGTGGAACTTCTGGGAAATGATGTAATCAATTGACCATGATCCTTTAGGGTATGAAACAACACTTTTAGGGACTTAAGGAGCCCTTATTTTATGGACATATGAGTTCGGGGTTGCAGTGCCCAAATATGTCTATAACAGATTCCCCCTAAAGCATGAGGTCGTAAATCTTCTGATTTCAGGTGAAATGCTTTATTCATGAGGATCCGAGGTATTCATACTAGAAGGTGACCTGTATAAGATACAATAAAATACATCATCATCATATTATTTTCATCATCTAGCTGAGGCGGGCATTCCCATGCTCAGCTTTATAAATTCATTTTCATGTACATAGGACAGACAATCGTCTGCTGTTGCAGACTGGTGATTCTTCACATGAAGAGTCATCTTCCCTAGCTTTAGATGACTATCTGTGCAGCTTCTATGTACAATTGATGTCTTTCTTTTCTTGAATATATCGTAGTACGGATGGATGAAACTAGATCTGGGGTCTCCAAAACTCGTCCAATCTTCACCCGATGTACAAGTCAATCCATGTGAAAAGATGTTCTGAAGTTGAACATGGAAAGACATAGCCTGATTACCAACCAATAATGTGAGCTATTAACAGATGTGAGAGGAGTAACCGATAATGATGATGACCCTCAAGGTACTACAGTACAATTCATGTGGTGTGAATATATGAGCCAATGTCAAACACCACGCAAAGTCTTTCGGTCGAAGGTCATTGATGTAAACCTGTCACCGGAAGTGAGAAACTTGCCATTGAGGCATGCAAGCTTCAAAGTACTGAAAGGGTTGTTTCTAAGTCAACTTCTTGCATAATGAGCTGATGTCGACAAGAAGTGACCTATCGCAGGAAGGCCTTGATGCATCCCACATCTACGATGCGAAACAGAGCAAATGATTTTTGTGGAGATGAAAACGATCTGATGATATAAGGTTTAGGAATGGTGGCCATGAAAAATAAAGAGTGGATGTAATGCAGTGGATGAGGCATTTGCTGGATGGTGAATTCTGTGAATGACTTCTCTTGAACATATTCGCGACACTGATATGGACTGGTAGCGTTAATCCCATGGATGGCACGGCGGACAAATGGTGACGGTGAACGGAAAAACCCAACCTAACTCAATCACGATGATGGAGTGAAAGTGTCATGTTCAAGAGCGACTTGTTACCAATAAAGTTCTTCAAGTTTTCTTCCCATTTTTCCCCAATCATTTCTGACCAATACCTCTTTATTTTTGACAAGCTTGAGGAGGATAACATATGCTTGGTCTATAATTTTCCCTTCGGGAAAACCTGTCGCTTTTTGTTTAGCGAGCCTAGCATCAGTGAGACTCATTCTTGTCTAGGTGGACAAGTTTGTCGCTATTTTTTTAACGAGTTTAACGATAAATATAACTCGCTCCTTCTCATGTTTAGAGAGTCTGAAAATGGATGAAAAGGAGACTCCAACAGTCCTTTTTCTTGGCATAATCCCTTAAGTCCGAAAGAGTGTAAAATAATACGAAAGGGATGACTTTTCGATAGTTTTAACAAGCCTACAAAGCCAGGCGCTCGATCTTTTTGTTTAATAATCCCTCAAGTCCAAAAAGATTAAAATATATGAGAGGGATGGCGTTCCCATTACTTTAACGAGCTGGGAAGGCAAATAGCTTGACAATCATTTTATATTTAATGAGTCTAAAAAGAGTTTAAAAGAGACTCATTTTTTGAGGAATGAGTGGTATTTCTAGGTAGCAGCTGCTTCCAAGTAAGTTTGGAACTTCTCAAAACATGGCAGTGTGAAGAGGGTGGAAATCAGAGTCACTCGTCAGAGATGTTCCTCAAAAGGGTAAATAATCAAGTGGAAGCGTATGGTCGGCCAAATGAAATGGAGGTGACGGAAGGAACACAACCAAATTTCAAAAAGGGCAGATAGCAAAGTGTTACAGGGAAAAGTGTATATATAGAACTGCTCTATCCCACTAAGGTGTGACAGCTGCCTTAGAAACAAACAGAGAAAAGCTACTTTCATTTTTCCTTTATGAATTATAGATAGAGAGGAACAAAAAGACCAACCTCTGTCTTGCGCTAATCTCCTGATTTGATTCCTCTCTTCTTTGATAGTCTTCAGCTACCTGCTACCTTGCACACCCAGCTTCACAAAGTACCTGTAAGATCACAGAAGAATAGCACTATACAAAGACATGGATCTATAATCATAAACAATCTAGGATCAGATGTAAATTGACCATACAAATGTAGCAAGCATCAATGACACAAAAGCATGGAGGAAAACTTGAATAACTTTATTGATAAACAAGAAAAGAGCCAAGAGGAGTTACAACCAGTTGTTCTGACCCAGTATCTATCTCCCAGCAAAGAAGCCCCTCTTCACCTCAAACAAAGCTTAGATCACCCAACAATTTGATGTTTGTCTCAAGAAACCAACAACAATTCCTTACAATATGCAAAATTCCAGCCTCTGGATCTCTGGGATGAGGGATCCATATATAGATGTTTGTAATGGAGATGTGTCAGCTCATGATTTGATTAGTGTCTTTCCTCTGATAGTTCTTGCTTCCACTTGGAGATTGATGGTCTCTTACTCATCCTTGGTCGAATTCAGTGAGGCAAGTGTCACAGGAGAAGATTCTAGAAGCTTCCATTGCCTCTCCACCTCGCGGAATGACACTGCCATTTGTCATTTCTCGCCCATTGCACCCCACAGAAGGGATTTTTGAAATGCAATGCACCCACACAGTGTATTTGGGTGAGATGCAACGCACTTAGCCAGTGGAGCAGCTGAAATGATCCTGTTTTGACCAATTCTGAGCAGTTTTTCATGGAGAACTTCTGGGAGAAGTTGTAATCTGTTGACCTTATTCCTTTAGGGGTTAGAACAACACTTTTAGGGACTTAGGAGCCCTTGGTTTATGGACATTTCATGCTTGGGGTTGTAGGGCCCAAAAATGTCTATAACAGTTGCCCCCTAAAGCATGAGGTCGTTAATATTTTGATGTCGGGTGAAATGCTTTATTATGAGGATCCGAAGTTCTTTCAATGGTGGGAGGAGACCTGTAATAAGATACAATACAATACATTATCTTCATAATTTTCTCATGATCTAGCTGAGGCGGGCATTCCCATGCTCGGCTTTATAAATTCATTTTCATGTACATAGGACAGACAATCGTCTGAGTGTAGACTGATGATTCTGATAGAGCCATCATCCTTTTGATTGGATGATTATCTGTGCATCAATGATGTACATTTGATGTCTTTATTTCCCTGAATAAATATCGCAGCCCGGATGGATGAAACTAGATCCGGGGTCTTCAATCTCGTTCGATCTTCACTCGGAGTACAAGTCGATCCATGTGAGAAATGTTCTGAAGTCGAACATGGAAAGACATCGCTTGATTACCAGCCAATGATGTAAACTGTTAACAAGCGCGAGAGGAATCACCAATAATGATAATGACCCTCAAGGTACTGCAGTACAATTTTCGTGGTGTGAATAAAGGACTTGGCGTCGAACACCACGCAAAATCTTTCGGTCGAAGGCCATTGATGTAAACCTATCGCCGGAAGTGAGAAACTTGCCATTGAGGCATGCAAGCTTCAAAGTACTGAATGGGGTGTTCCTAGATCAACTTCTTGGATAATGAGCTGATGTCAACAAGAAATGATCTGTCACAAGAGGGCCTTAATGAATCCCACATCAATGACACGGAACGGAGCAAATGATTTTAATGGAGGTGAAAACGATCTGGTGATATAAGGTTCAGGGTGGCTGTCATGAAAGAATGTAGTATAAATGTATGGTAGTGGGTGAGACATAGGTGAATTCTTTGAATGACTTCTCTTGAACATATCGGCGACACTGATGTGATGGATTGGTAGCATTAACTCCAAATGTGGATGGTATGATGGGACCATGGTGATGTGACCGGCGAATGAAACAACCCAACCCGACTCGGACATGGAGTGGAAGTGTCATGTTCAAGAGCGACTTGCTACCAACAAAGTTTCTTCAAGTTTTCTTCCCAATTTTCCCCAGTCATTGCTAACCAATACCTCTTTATTTTTGTCAAGCTTGAGGAGGATAACATATGCTTGTTCTATAATTTTCCCTTCGGGCAAACCCATCGCTATGTTTTAACGAGCCTAGCGATAATGAAACTCGTTCTCGTCTATAGACAAGTTTGTCGCTATTTAAAATTTTAACGAGTTTAACGACAAAGATAACTCGGTCCTTTTCAATTTTAGAGAGTCTAAAAAAGAACGTAAAGGTAACTCCAAAATTCCTTTTTCGTCATCTAATCCCTCAAGTCTGAAAATGTATAGAATAATACAGAAGGGATGAATTTTCGATACTTTTAACGAGCCGAACAAAACAAGCGCTCGATCTTTTTGTGTAATAATCCCTCAGGTCCAAAAAGATTAAAATTTAGAGGAGGGATAGCACTTCCTGTCCCTTTAACGAGCTGGGGAGGCCAATGGCGCGGAAATATTTTCATATTTTACGATTCAGTTGAAAAGAGCTTAAAGGAGACTCGTCTTTTGAGGAACGAGTGATAAAATGGGTAGCAGTTGATTCTAGGTAAGGTTTGGAATTTTCCAATAACGGCAGTGTTACAAGGATGGCTAGTGAAATCACTCTTCACAGCTGTTCCTCAAAATGGGTAAACAATCAAATGGGGGTGAATGATTGGCCAATGCAAAAGTGGAGGTGACGGTGCAAACACGACCAAGGCTTTAATGGCTGAAGTACTACATTCACAATGGTTATTTACTGGGGAATAGTTCATTTTTTAACGAGCTTAAACACGAGAGGAAACATTTTCTCATGGCTTATGTTTATTTTTTAATGAGCTTGAACTATGTGCTAAAACTGCTCGATTAATCCAGTCGTGTGATAAGAATGTCTCATATAAAAACGACAACTTTTAGAGTTTTGCCCCACATCCTTTCTTTATGCAAGTTAGGAAACGACCAATCCTACGAGTTTAAAGGGTTAGAGGACCTACAAATTTAAAAAAATAAATAGTCGCTCTTCGCTTGCAAGCCAAAAGGTTTGCATGCCCCTAGGCATAAAACAAAGTTTCAAGGTTACCCCTCCTTTAGTCCATTAAAACATTTGTTTTACCGAGAGAGGCCTACCTCTTACAGGTTACCCAAAGATCGTTCTATTCACAGCGCAAACAAAACACTTCTTTGCCGATGTCTACCGAAATAGACAAAGGTGAGTGAAGGAGGCTACTCCACTCACATAACTTTGACAAGAGAATCTTGTTCTAGAATAACCCCCTCTTCCAATCACGGATGGGAGTACAGACTAGTCATATTCTGGAGCAGAAACCTACCCTATACCCGAAGTTTTCCTGCCGAACCAGACCAGGGTGCATGCCCTCTGGGGTGGACGGACTGGAGATTGAGACATTTATTGCGTGAAAAGACCATTCAGGAATGGTATATGATTATTTGCTCTGTATGATCCAGGAAATGAAAGCTGGTCTACGAGCTTGACCACTCTTCCTTCGTGCGGAAAACACATTACTCTAAAGAGTGAGGAGACAATTGCTCCCATGCAATAAATATAGTCTTGTCCAAGGAGTAGATTGTAATCCAGGGGTCCTTGGACTACCATTACGTTAATGTGAACAGTTTTCCCTCTCAATGTTATGGGCACATCAGGAAGGATCCCTAACGGTCGACTGGTTCCTTTATCAAAACCTGTTAGATTTCTCATCTCAGGCAAAAGCGATGGTGAACCAAGCGCTTTCCAAGCAGTTGAGGAAAGGATACTCATAGAAGCCCCCTCATCTATGATGGTACCAACCATAACCATTCTATATATTTGAACAATGATTTAGAATGGTACACTAGCTGGTAAACGGGGTCTGCCTAGTTGATTCTAGTCAAAGGAGACAACTAGGTTGCTTGGAGGTGGGGACCGAATAGACGGTCGGGTACGACTCTGACGAACTTCCTTCCTGCGGTAAAGGAACGGGTAAATTGCCCCCATGTTAGTTGGAGTCTGTGCTTATGAAAAGAATTTGGACGGTGTCATCCTTTTTCTCTTCAGTGACTGTATCATCTGAAGATGGAACCTCTGAAGGCAAGACCGGGTCAACTGCCGCCTCGACCTTTTGACTTTCGTCTGGTATGGGTTCAGATGGTTTGTCTTCACTGATAGATGCTTTGGCCAACCACCTGAGCGGGCCAGCCATATTTTCAACTAGTGATAGACTCGGCAAGAGTTTTTTATATCCAGGAGGAAGTCGTAACGGTGAAACCGGACGATCGTCCAAAACTCTTTTAGCTTCATCTAAGAAGGGACAATGGTGGATGGCATGATCACCTTCGCACAGTTTACAAGGAAATCTATATTTTCCTTTTTGTCCCGGGGCTTCGCTTTCACTAGTTGACGGTGTGTTTTCAACATGACCATCAGAGGTTGACGACACCGAGTTGTGCAAATGAGGAGACCAGTCGCTTAAGATCCGAGGGATGCAAGGACAATCTCTGTGATAGTGGTCTCCTTTTCAAATGACACATGGCGATTTAGGCCTGGTCGGTGCAGTGTGTGGATTGAGTCGTATCTTGTAGTGTCGGCAACATAGAAATATCGCTCTTAAATGCTGCAGGTGATCAGTCCGCTTTCGCGAATGAGCCGGAAGGTCATCGAGGTATGGTTGAATGATGTTTTTGATGTCATGGAAGGCATAATTCATTGCCCTCTGAAACGTCGCCCCTGCGTTCTTTAAACCAAAGGGTAATTTTTGATATGCGAATGTGCCCCACGGACAAATAAATGCAGTCTTTGACTGGTCTTGTGGGCGGATATTTATTTCATTATACCTGGAGAATCTATCCATGAATGAAAAGATTTCGCATCCGGCGCATTCGTCAATTATCTGGTCGATAAAGGGTGTAGGGTAGTTGTCTTTTGGACACGCTTGATTTACATCCCTATAATCAATGCACACTCTAATTGTTCCTTGTTTTTTCATAACAGGGACAATATTCGATACCCAATCGGTTAGAGGAACCGGGTAGATGAAACCAGCATGGAGAAGTTTCGCAACTTCTACCTTAATGGCAGCGGCTTTCTTGGGGTGCACCTTCCGTAGCTGTTCTCATACTGGTTTGACATCTGGATACATCTTAATTTCATGTTCAACGATACTTGAGTCAATGCCTGGCATTTCACTATATGACCAAGCAAAGACATCTCTGAATTCGTGAAAAAGAGCATCATATATCTCCAGTTCTGAAGGGGAAAAACATTTGCCAACATAAATATTCTCTACAACATCTGTTTTGGTCGAGATATTTATGGCGATAGTCTCTTCAATGTTGGACAAGTTTCGCTTCGAATCCACCGTGTTTACAGTATTTGATAGAAAATCAAAAACTGAAGGATGATAAAGGTCATCTTGAGTGTCTTCTCCACAATTCAGAAGAAGGGAACGATGGTGGGTTTCATTCCATGGTGCCCCTTCAATTACCATTGATTGGACAATTCCTTCATCGATGACATGCACTCTCGACCAAGGATATGAAGGGGTACCATATTCTTTAGACCTATCTATCCAAACGCTTGTTGAGCGTTGATTTGGGTTTGCCTCCCATGCTAGGAACATTGATTGCTACAATATTTTTGTTGGGCTTGGAGGCAAAACCATCGCATGATCCATGTCGATATCATTTTCTGAGATCTTTTTAGAAGATATCATATTGTAGGTTCCTATCGACGCTACTTCCGCTAGATTGATTGGAGGTGGAAGGGCGAAAGTTCCCATTAATATAGTATCTTTTAGTAGGCCTACTCCGATATTTTGAAGCGAATGAGGGCTTCCATGGATCATAGGAATGCTTCCTGTAACTTGAGAACCATTGGGTAGGAAGTTTTGTTGATCAAAAATTGTAATCCCTCCTTGAAAGGGAAATGCAATCTTCCTAAAATAGGTCGACACAACAACAGCCATAGCATATATCCATGGTCTTCCCAGCAGGATGTTGTAATCGAGATTTCCGTCGATTACTTCAACATCTATTTCTACTGTTTTCCCTCCTAGTTCAACTTTCAAGTTACTTAGAATACCATATGGGGTATATGTCCTTCTGTCGAATGCTTTTAATGTCATCGAAGATCGCGACAAGGTTGGAGATCCTAAAGTTTTCCAGCAACTCATCGACATAATGCATGTAGATGCTCCCTCATCAATAATTGTTCGGTGAACAATTTTGTTGAGGGCTTTCACTTGAACAAGGAAAGCTAGTTGAGCTGGTAATTGAGGATCGTATCCTTTATGATCGAAGGATACAAGATTGGAATCCTTTGGGTCTATCCCACCAATGGCTGATAATAAAGCCTGCCTTTGGGATGGGCAATTCTGTAGTACTTCAAGAGTCGACATAGCGGATGGCGATTGGGCCAAATCTTCCACTATATTATAATGTTGTACCACTCTAGCGTGAGGATTAAACGTCGACTTGTGTACTACTCCCTTTGGTGGTTTTATTGTCAATTCAGGAATGATGGGTGGCGCAACTTCTGTCGAAGTTGTTGTCGAACTACTAGGTTGATCTTTATCCTTGTTGTTCGACAGCTGTGGATTCCCATAATCTTTGTTCCTTGTCGATATCAAAGCATCATTTTGCTGTTTTTAAACCGACAACATTAGCACTTGAGATGGGGAAGCATTTCCACTTTTAACCAGATTTGTTCCTGGATTTGGAAACGGATCAGTTAACACTGCGGAGGTTTTCGAATTCTTGAAGAATTTTTTAAGCTCAGCTCTGTGTGGACAATTTGCGGTCCAATGATCCTCATCGCATATAAGGCATGGATTTTTTGGTTTCCTATCTCCAGGACGTTTTGCAGAAGATTTTTCAGAAGATTCTTCCTGTTTCTTCTTCTTCCATTTTCCTTTCTTCTTGCCCCCTGGTTGTTTGGTTTCTTTGCCTTTATCTGTTGATACGAAATTTACTTCCGAGGCAAGAAGTTCATCTTTTGCATTTTGACCTGGAATCTTACGGGCCTTTTTGGATGTAGCCTTTGTCGATTTCGTGTCTGTTGTGCCAATCACACCATCGCCGGCATGAGAGTCATTGTTTGATTTAGGAGGAGGAGGAATTAAGAATTCCGGTCTAGGGGCATCAGGTATTTTATTGTAGAGCGTGCTGGACTGAGTGTAAATCAAGTCCAAATATTGCGCACGAGCGATAACTTGCTCTTCTATTACGACTCCCCCCTTTTCCACATCTTCCATGATGGAAGGTATTAATGACTTAATAAACCATTCAGTTAAGATCTGATCGGGAACATAGGTTTTTACCATTCTACGACGATGTCGCCACTCATGTATATGATCAGATATGTGAGTGGCCGTTGTCTGTTTGAAGTTGGTAAGAAGTTTTGTTCCCGTTTCGTACCTTATTGGTAACTGAAAATGGGTTAAAAAGGTTGTGGCTAAGGTACTGAAGTTGTCGAACGAAGCTCTAGGCAATTCGATGTACCATTTTGCCGCTGGACCCGTTAACGTCCTCTGAAAGAGGCGAAATCTTATCGAATCATTATTTAGGGTGTTTGATGAACACCATAGATGAAAGGTCATCACATGATTCGATGGATCTTCACCCGGATTTCCATTAAATTTAGGAATATCTAATGGAAGTTTATGTGGGATCGCTGGCCACCAAGGGGCATAAGCGATTGGATCGTTTGTTAACTGATTTAAATCAGGTAACTCTAAAGTTGCCACAAAGGGTAACTGCTAATTCAGGTTAGGTGAAGCATACCCAGGATAAGATGGGATTGCCTGAGCAATTGGTCTTTTCATACCGGCATAATGCATTTGATGCTGGTAACTTTGGTAAGGTTGGTGGGCATGACCATTGTAAAATGGTTGATTTTGACTGTTTTGAATATACGGCTGTCCACTATTTGCAAAGATTTGTTGCTCAGAACCTTGGTATACTTGTTGGAATTGCGGTTGTTGGTATTGTACTAGCCATGGTTGTGAAGCCATGTGCTATTGACCGATACTAACAGTTTGACCAAGATGAGAGGTAATTGTACCCGTTTGAACCTATGTCATTCCACCAGTCGACGATTGTGGTTGAGTCGCAGGGTCGAGGGGCTGTTGCATTACAACCTGAGAAACCTGAGGTTGGCATACAATAGGCAGCGCTTGAACTTGCGACACCGTCACAATAGCTGGCGTAGTGGGTATATTTGACATAGGTAAGCATTGTTGCATCAAATATACAACTCTTGGTTGTTGAGGTAGTATTGGTACACAACCGCTTGAGGTAATTCCAGTATAACCCGAATGTTGTTGTGAACTCCCGTATGGATATCCTCTCGGAGGGGATAATGAAAGGGTATACTGCCCCCCATACAGTGGTAATCCAGAACTCAAGGGAATGGTTTGCCCTTGGGGGCCGGACTGCCCAAATTGACCTCCAAATGGATCAATTTGTTGAGACTCAACATAAGAGTTTCCGGATATTATTTCGCATGAACAAATAGGAATAGACCATGCTGTCGAAATAGCCCCTGAGTGGACTCCTTCTAGCAGTTGAGAGCTAGTTGGGACAGATGGTATACCGGTGAACATTGTTGGAGCGATAGCAGGGAGTTCTGCCATCGCTGTGTCAGACGCCATAGTCCTAGATGTTGACGGTTGTTCAGACATTTCTAGTCTATCCAAAAGATTACCTAGCGATTCTACAGGAGCTTCTACTGGCGGTAGACTAACTTCTAATGAAGAAGGATATAGAGTGATCCCGACTCCAAATTTCGATGGAGTACTAGTTGGAGGATCTTCTACAATTTCTTCTATGGCAATCAGACCAGGTGGAAGGGGAAGACCGTCAGGTTCGTAGAATATTTATGGTGCCGAAGAAGGTATGGAATCGGCAGCGACAGATGTTTGAAGAGCAAGACTCTCCGAACCGGTTGTAGATGGAACTGGTTCGGTAACACAAGTGTTTACTCTCAGACTAGGATCAGTACTACTGTCCTTCTGCGGCTGCTGAACTTCTTCTGTAGAGGCAGGGATTCTAGAAATGTTTGGAGTAACCGGAGTCTCTGATGTTGTTGGAACACTTGTTCTAACTTTAATAGGAGATTTGGAACCGGTTAAATGAGTTCGCTTTGTCCGTACTAGCTTCGATTCCGGGGACAAAGACGGTTGACTCGTAAGCCTCCGCGAACGACGGGGTTTTAATTGACTTTCTTCCACAATTGCAGATTACTCGATCAACTAAAATAAAGGGGAAGTATGTTTCCGAATTAAATGAATTTTAGACGCTTTGACACAACTTGTTTTTTCAACTTTTAAGAGTCGAGAAAAAACAAAAGATGACTCTAGTCTCCTTCGATTTTTAATGAGCTTGAAGTGACAAGTGCTGAGATGGACCTTTTCCGTTAAGGAATCTGAAAAGGAACGAAAGGGACTGCTCTGGAAATCTAGGTAGAGGGATTACCAAACCAATTGCAAAACTGCAGAATACTTTTTACGGTACGGCATTCAATCTTCCCAAATGCTGTGTTTAGTGCATTGCAATCGATAGGGTGGCAGACACGGCTTCCTATGGATAAAGGATTAAGCCTATTGGGGTCTCCCAAAATATACTCGACGGTACGTGGGAGCACAAGTCCGTACTGGCACTTATCATCTCAAAGTGGAGGAATCACCCAACCATCAGTGAGAACAACAGTTACCAGGCTTCACGATGCCAGAATACGTCTCTAGCCTAGACTTCTAAATGTTGTGCGTTAAGTTCCAAAGCGTTGTTAGATTCATTGAATTTATTTTAAGTTGATCTTGTTTATGAAGTTTGCCTTTCAGGTTTACCATGAGATGTAGATGTAATTCCTAAAATGCAATCTAAGATGATAAACAAACTTTTTATCTTCTTTGTGCAATGAAAATCCTAGCTACTAGGGAAAAGAAAGACAGAATCTTTTCACAAGGAGCAAAGAGCACACTCTAAATGCACTTTCCTAAATCAAGCCAATCAGACTGTCTATATGCAAATGCACATGCATGTATTTTTTTCGTCTTTCTTAGTATACGAATGCTAAAAAGAAAGTTGATGCACAAATCTAAATTTCTTTTCAAGTGACAAATATCAACAAGTTTCTTTTCGAAATCAAAAATGGAGACGAACACAACACCTTACGATTTTGAAATGAATACTTGTTCTCGACACTAGAAAATAACAAATTCAGACCAAAAGCAATAGTAACAGGATAATCGAACATCAACAGTAATCAAACTCTTTCCTACGATTGAAATCGATACTTATGAAAGTTTCAAATCAAAGGACGATAGTACGATTATGCTACTTTTGCAAAGGAGAACTGTAAATGACTCAACAAACACACAAAAACATCTGCAGTTCTTTTGTACAAAGGAGGCGGAATAACAGCAAGGAAAAAGGGGTTTCAAACAGACATATACTGATCACAGGCAGCAAAATTCAGGAATATAATTGGAAAGAATGAATCACAAAAACCAAAACTGCACAGAGCTAGTCTGATCAGCCCACCTGTAACACAGAGAATTTGAAATGGAGCGCAGCTTGTCCACTCGGGAAGTGCGCTGAAGTTCAGATTCTTTGAACAATACCTGCGCTGGGCCAGAAATGAGACTCTGTTTGGGTTCCGGGTCACAGTTTGCAATTCAGTTCTTGGGTTTTGGCCGAGCAAAAAGTAATCAGTAATGCAACAATCAGGGGTAGATCTAAGGAGGATCTAAGAGCTATCACAAGGGCAATCAGATAGTTTGTGAATCAGTTGTTTAAATCATAAACAGATCTAGTAGATGGATTGAAGTAGCAGTTATCTACTTTGCATTTGTTATGGCAAATGCAGTTCGAATGCTACCTGTAAGTTTATGAAATAGACAACAAAGAATGATAAACAATCCAACTAATTATCTCCCCAGCGGAGTCACCATTTTGTTACAGGGAAAAGTGTCTATATAGAACTTCTCTATCCCACTAAGGTGTGACATCTGCCTTAGAAGCAAATAGAGAAAAGCTACTTTCGTTTTTCCTTTATGAATTATAGATAGAGAGGAACAGAAAGACCAACCTCTGTCTTGCGCTAATCTCCTGATTTGATTCCTCTCTTCTTTGATAGTCTTTAGCTACCTGCTCCCTTGCACGCCCAGCTTCACAAAGTACCTGTAAGATCACAGAAGCATAGCACTATACAAAGACATGGATCTATAATCATAAACAATCTAGGATCAGATGTAAATTTACCATACAAATGTAGCAAGCATCAATAACACAAAAGCATGGAGGAATACTTGAATAGCTTTTATTGATAAACAAGAAAAGAGCCAAGAGGAGTTACAACCAGTTGTTCTGACCCAGTATCAACCTCCCAACAAATAAGCCCCTCTTCACCTCAAACAAAGCTTAGATCACCCAACAATTTGATGTTTGTCTCATGAAACCAACAGCAATTCCTTACAATATGCAAAATTCCAGCCTCTGGATCTCTGGGATGAGGGATCCATATATAGATGTTTGTAATGGAGATGAGTCAGCTCATGATTTGATTAGTGTCTTTCCTCTGATAGTTCTTGATTCCACTTGGAGATTGATGGTCTCTTACTCATCCTTGGTCGAATTCAGTGAGGCAAGTGTCACAGGAGAAGATTCTGGAAGCTTCCATTGCCTCTCCACCTCGCGGAATGACACTGCCATTTGTCATTTCTCGCCCATCGCACCCCACAAAAGGGATTTTTGAAATGCAACGCACCCACACAGTGTATTTAGGTGAGATGCAACGCACTTAGCCAGTGGAGCAGCTGAAATGATCCTGTTTTGACCAATTCTGAGCAGTTTTTCATGGAGAACTTCTAGGAGAAGTTGTAATCTGTTGACCTTGTTCCTTTAGGGGTTAGAACAACACTTTTAGGGACTTAGGAGCCCTTGGTTTATGTACATTTCATGCTTGGGGTTGTAGGGCCCAAAAATGTCTATAACACAAAGTGATCACAAAGGTTATTTACCAAAGGCGGGTTTATTTTTTAATGAGCTTGAACCTTGTGCCAACATGTGCTCAGTACAGGTTGATTTTTTAATGAGCCTAAACCTTACAGGAACATTTCTCTTACCAGTCTTTTGATAATGTCTCTTGGTATATTTATCTTTTAATGAGCTTGAACACTACCATAACATGTGCTCATGGCCTTTTTATGTAAGCTAGAAACGACCGAGCTATGAGGTTAAAGGGTTAAGAACCTACAAAAATCAAAGGTTTCTTTTCACTTGCATGCAAAGGTTTGCATGCCCCCAGGTATTTTAGTAAAAGGAGAGTTTCTAGGTTACCAAATGGAAGTTCCTGCGGTTAGGCAGGATTGTTTCTGTCGGCTGACAAAAAAATCTTCCTTTTCTTTGTCCATCGAAATAGACAAAGGTGATTGCTGTGAGCTTCCAATCACATAACGTACGAAGGTGAATGTTGTGAGCTTCCATTCACAATCATACAAAGGAAATAACTGTGTCAGACTGATCACATAACCTATGCAAGAATGTTATTCGGTCCAAGTATTATAACATTTCAAGAAAATCTCTCTTTTCCTCTGGGTTCACCTGCTGAAGCAGACTAGGGTGCATGCCCCCTAACCTTCATCACACTCACCAAACTACTTATGGTAATTAGGTGGATGGGATGAAGGTTGAAGAGACATTGTTGATGTGAAGAGACCATTTAGGGATGATGGTTGATTTATAGCTGTGTTTGAACCAGGAAATGAAAGTTGGTCGACAAGTTGCACCAATCTGCCTTCATGTGGAAAACACATCACTCGAAAGAATGTGGAAACAATGGCTTCCATGCTATATATATAATCACATCCAAGGAGTAGATTGTAATCTAGTGGACCTTGGACTACCATCACATTCAAATGAACGGTTTTCTTTCTCAAAGTTATTAGTAACTTTGGAAGGATCCCTAATGGTTGACTGGTTCATTTGTTGAAGCTTGACAAATTTTGTTTTTTAGGCAAAAGCGATGGCGAACCAAGCGGTTTCCAAGCAGTTGAGGAAAGGATACTCACTAAAACCCCTTCATCTATGATTGTGCTAGACATGATCATTTTGTAAACTTGTACTATGATTCGGAATGGTACATTAGATGGAAGGCGATGTTTCGCTAGTTGATTCCAATTAAAGAAAACGGCTAGACTGCTTGGAGGAGGTACTGGATAAATGTCTGGATAAGTTTCATGAACTAGGGGGGTCTCTTCCTGTTGTGAAGGAATGGTTGGATTGCCCCCAAGTTCATTAGACTCTGTATCAACAAAAATAATTTGAACTGTGTCGTTCTCATTCTCTTTGGAAACTATATCATCTGAAGGTGGATTTTCTAAAGGCAAGACTGGGTCGACTGTCATATCGACCAATTGACTTTGGTTCGGTATGGACTTAGAAGGTTCACTTTCAATTATAGGCGATTTGTCGACAATTGAGTTATGTCAATCAGGTTTTCAACTAGCGAAGGACTTGGCAAGAGTTTCTTGTATCCAGGTGGAAGCTGCTGCGGTGAAGCAGGACGGTTATCCAAAATGCTTTTGGCTTCATCTGGGAAAGGACAATGGTGAAGAGTATGATCACCTTCACATAACCTACATGGAACTATAACTTTTCCTTTCTGTCGATTGACTTCGTTCTGACTAGTTGACGGTGCACTGTCAACCTGACTGTCAGGGGTTGATGACACCGAATGGTGCAAATGGGGATACCATTCTCTCAAGATCCGTGGGATGCAAGGGAAATCTCGATGGTAATGTCTCTCCTTGCAAATTACTCATGGATTTTTTGGTTTGGAAACTTTAGTGTGTGGATTTTCACCAGATGATGCATTGGTGTTCCCTTGTTTAGCTGGCTTCTTCTTCTTCTCCTTCCCTTTATTTTTCTTCTCATTTACTTGGTTTTTAGTGTCACTAGTTTCACCAAGCGGAGAGGAAGAAGGGGAAGGAGAAACAAACAAAGTAGAAGGCGAAGGGGTAACTTCAGAATCATCTGGTTGCTGATTAGATTGTTGAGGAATTACAGTGTTTTGAACGACAAAGGTCAAGAAAAGCCATACTGGCAAGCCAATTTTGATTCCTAGAAGGGAAAATGTAGCCATATATGGAGAACCAATATCTCCCCAAGAGGAGAAAGGACTAGGATTCCCTCCAAAAGGGATCCCTTGATTGGTAGACTCCATTATCTCAACGTCAAATCAATGTAGGAATAGGGATGTTATTCCGATTAAAATAAATTTTAAAGACACTTTGACGCAACTTGCTTTTTCAATTTTTAAGAGTCGAGAAAAATCTAAAGGTGAATCTAGTCACCTTCGATTTTTAATGAGCCTGAAGTGACAAGTGCTCAGATGGAGCTTTTCTTTTAAGGATTCAAAAAGGAACAAAAGTGACTGCTCTGGAAGTCTAGACAGAGGATTTACCAAACCGATCGTAAAATTGCAAAATAGACCTTGGTGATAAATGATAGAGAAATTACCAAGGACTTATGTACGACAGTCAATATTCCCAAATGCTGTGTTCAGTGCATTACAATCGATAGGGTGGTAGACACGGCTTCCTAAGGATAAAGGATATCAGCCTATTATGGTCTCCCAATATATACTTGACTGTATGGGGAGCAAAAGTCCATACTTGCACTTGTCATATCAATGAGGAGGAATCACCCAACCTTCGATGAAAAGGATAGTTACCAGGTTTTACGATGCTGGAACACGTCTCTAGCCTAGACTTCTAAATGTGTTGAGTTAGGTTCCAAAGCATTTTTATGTTCATTGAGGTTTATTTTAGAGTTGATCTTGCTTAGAAGTTTGTCTTTCAAGGTTCACCATGTGATGTAGATGTGAAATTCCTAAATATGCAATATAAAATGATAAACAGTCGTTTATGTTCTTTTAGCAATGAAAATTCTAGCTACAAAGGAAAGAAGATGATGATTTTCTTTCAGCAGAGAGCATAGAGAACACATTAAATGCACTTTCCTAAATCAAATTTCGCATGCAGTCAAAATGCAGATGTACATGCATGTATTTGTTTTCCGCTTTCTTAATGTGTGAATGCCAAAAAAAGAAAGCTAAGTATAGATCTAAACTATTTTCTTTCAAAGCGACAGTACTAACAATTTTTCTTTTCAAAACGAAAGGAAGACTAAGACGTCACTTTTCGATTTTGAATTGAAAAATGTTTTTAACACTTGAAATACTAATAATTTCAAAATCAAGTACAATGAAAAAATTACAATCAACTATCTAGAAGAGGAAGACTTTACAACACTCTTCTTTTGATTTAGAATGACAATCATGACACTTGCATCAAAAATGACAGTTCGATTAGGCTACTTTCGACAAAGGAAGACTCTAAATGATTGAAAAATATGCAAAAAAATTTACAATTCCTAATTGATGGCGGCTAAAATAATGTGAAGGAAGATGGTTTCAGCAAGAAGGTACTGATCATGAACAGTAAAACTACTGAATAAAGCTAAAAACAAGGAGAAAAAAAACCAAATTTCATAGAAGAAAACAGTGTCACTCAATCATTGCACCTGCAACATAGGGAAACAAGGATGCATTTCACCTGCAACACATGGGAGGTGCAATGCATCCAGGTTGCACAGTTACAAACAGTGTGATGGGCCAGGGAGTGCAACTGAGCTTGGTTTTTGCTCAAAACTTGCAGTTAAGTTCAGTGATTTAGGCTGAGTAATGATGGACAGTAATAACAAAGCATAAGGGTAGGATCTAATGAGGTTCTGAGCTACCACAAGGGCAATTCAAATGTTTTGTAAGTCAGATGTTCAGTTCATAAACCAACCTAGAGATTGAGTGAAGCAGCATTTATCTACTTCACAATTGCATAGCGAAGGCGTTTCGAAGGCTAGCTGGCTAACTTTAGGCTCTGTCTGTAGTTTATAAAGCAAACAATAAACAAACAAAATTCATTCCCTAGTGGAGTCACCATTTTGTTTTATGGAAAATTAGTGTCGATTCGAACTGCTAGTCCCACTAAGACGGGTAGCTATCTTAGAAACAAACAATGAAAGCTTTTCAAGAGTTGCTTTAAGTGTGATAGATGGAAGAGAAGAAAAGAGGACCAACCTAGATCTTCCACTTTGATCCTAGCTTGATTTCTCCTTTCCTTGATAGAATTTGCCACTCCTCTCCTACTTGTCCTGCTTCAAAGTAACAGCAAACTATCAAAGCATCTCTATCTAAAACATCATAAACAATGCGGAATCAGAAACACATTGGCCATACAATTGTGTTCATAAACAATAAGATTCACAAATATAAGATCATATGGAGGAAAACTCAAAGAACTTTATTAATAGTAATGTAAGAGAGGATTACAACCTAGTTGTCTGATCCAGGATCATCCTCCCAGTTGTAGAAGCCCTCTTCACCTCATGAACAAGTAAATCACCCAACAATGCAATGTCTCTTCTCACCAACAAACCAACAACACTTCCTTACAAAATACAAAATTCCAGCCTGTAGATCTCTTAGATGAGGGATCCATTTATAGATGTCTTCTAAGGGTGTGAGTCAACTCTGGGTTTTTGATTAGTGTCATTCCACTGATGGTTCTTGGTTCTACTTGGAGATTTCATGATCTCTTACTCATCCCTGAGCAAATTCATAGAGGCAAGTGTCACAAGAGAAGTTTCTAGAAGATTCCATGATCATCCACCTTGCAAACTGTCTTTGCCATTTTTCTATTCTTGCTCATCACACCCCATAGAAGGCCATTTCAGTATGCATCGCACTTGGCCAATTAGGCAGACATTATGCATCGCACCTTGCCCATGGAGCAGTCTGTATGGTCTAGTTTTGGCCATTTCTGAGTAGTTTTTCAGGTGGAACTTCTGGGAAATGATGTAATCAGTTTACCATGATCCTTTAGGGTATGAAACAACACTTTTAGGGACTTAAGGAGCCCTTAGTTTATGGACATATGAGTTTAGGGTTGCAGTGCCCAAATATGTCTATAACACTTGCACGGAGGGACATACTGAGGCATCCGAGTAATAGGGTCCGCACCCTGGGCTTCAACCTCCTCTACTTCGACTCCCACATCCTCATCATCCATCAGGATGTCTTCAATTTCTTCCTCCTCTGGCTCCAAATTTATGGCTTTTCCCTTCTCCTATGCAGTGGTATTCAGTGGGTTTCTTCTTGGTGATGTGGACACCAGTATCACAGTTGCTTTCCCTTTTTATCCTTCATGGTCTCCTTGGTTGGGGTTAGATTTGGTCTCGGCATCCTCAATGATTTGGGGACTTCGGCTAGCATTTTGACGACCTCTGGAGCAACTACTTTTGCCTCCATCTCAACTTCCGGCACCGACTCCTCTGCTTTGGTATCTATAGCTTCTGTGGGTGTCGACATGACTTTCTGTAAGAAATCCTGTGTCTCCTTTGGCAATGTCTCAAACACTTTATTGGCCATTAGAAGCTCATAGTGTTTGTGATTCATGTGCACCTAAGAGCTCAACAATTCAATTCTCAAAATGCCAAGTGTTTTTCGTTGGATAGCCACTTGTAATTTATACGAAATTTTGAATTCAAATCCGACCGTTCCCCCCAAATTCGATTCATTAATGCTGGATTGGCGGTAGATTTTCAAGGATCTGAGCCATAAATTTCATCTTAAATGCTGGCCACCCACTCCATTTAGCCGCATTTCTACTGTCAAATCATGAACAGTGACTTTAATGGTCACTTTCCAGCCATTCTGCATGATTTTTCTCCATGTAGCGCAGCTCCCTTCGCATTGTCGCAAACCCTGTGACACTTCCTTGCTTTGAACAATCCTCTAATCATGCAGCTCCCCAACCTAGGTAGTGTAGTTTATAGTCCTGTGCCTCCTTTCAGATGCCTGGAGGGCTAAGACTATGCTACCTTCATCTAGTCACATGGCCGGACTACCAATGTATGGCTTCAACCGAGTGCCATTCACCTTTCCTGGGAAAGGATCTCCATTCAATTTGACCAGCTGTACTGCTCCTCCATTGGTAATCTCCTTAATGGCATAGGGCCCTAACCGGTGCATTCTGAATTTCCTTGGAAATTTATCAAACTTGCTATCATATAACAAAACCAGGTCAGTTACCTTAAAGGTGTGAAACTTAATGTGTTGATCATGCCTTGCTTTTTTGTGCTACTTTTGGACCTGTTGGTGAAATCCAACCAGAAATCTCTCTTCCTCAAGTTCATCCAGTTGTGCGAGCCTTTCTTCCAGGGCTCCACAATTTGTCATACCCATGAGCATTGTTATGCATAGACTAGGCACAATATATTCCATAGGCATTACCGCTTCAACACCATAGACAAGCCTAATTGGATTTTTTCGAGTCAACTTCTTGCATGTCGTTCGATAAGCCCATAGTACTGTAGGTATGCGTAGGTCCAAATCACTTCACTGAGCATTGCAAACCATAGTTAGCTTGTTCTCCAACACTTTATTGAATGCTTCCACTGTCCCATTAGCATGCGGGTGATAAGGTGTGCTCTTCTGGTGATATACCTGAAATTCCTTTATTAGTGCAGTGATCGTCTCATTCAGAAAGTGCGTACCGAAATCACTCATCAAAATCTTTGGACAACCAAATCACGTCAGTACATACTCAAAGAGGGACTTCACAGCAATCACACCTGTGCAATCCTTCACAGGCTGTGCCTCCATCCAACAATTCAAATACTCCATCGCAGTGACAATGTACCTTGCTCCCATTTTTCCTTGGGGCTGGATGGGTCCCACAAATTCTATCGCCCATTTCTCAAAGGGTTGTAATATCATCTATGGATTCAGAGGCATCTCATCCTTCCGTGATGGCCTGCCATTCCTTTGACACACATCACAAGCTTTGCAGTATGCTTTTAAGTCCTGATCGAGGGTTGGCCACCACAACCTTGCGCGTAGAATATTCTGTGTGGTTGCTCTCCCTACATAATGTCCTCCTGCGGTGCCCACATGAGTGTCTGTGAGGATGCTGCTCCTTTCAAACTATGGTACATATCATCGTAATATCTCATCAGACCCCATTTTGTACAAATTCCCAGCAGTGACAGAAAAAGCTGTCGAGCACACCACTAACTCCATCTACAGGATGGTGTATCCTTCCAGGGCTATCCCTGTCATTAGGAAGTGTATGATATCCTCAAAACGACCATCGATGACGCACACTGGAAATAGCTATGAGTCAAGAAATCCCTCCTCCAAATTAGTGGGCTCTTCCCCTGTTTCGATGCGTGACAAATGGTCTAGTCCCGTGTACAGTCATCCAAGCTTCACAATAACTTCAAAATCATATTCCTGGAACAATAACATCCACCTGTAGATTCTCCCCCCCAACACAGGCTTATTGCCCAGGTATTTAAGCATAGAGTGATTTGTATACATCTTAAAATGGCCTCCTAGCAAGTAGTCTCTAAACTTCTGGAGCGCATACACCATGGCTAACCCTTCATGCTCGGTGGTGGAATAGTTATTCTTCGCTTTGGATAACCTCCTTCTTGTGAACTTGATAGGATGGTCCAAGTCTTCTCCACCAGCTTGTGTCAGTACTACTCCCAGTGATATACATGATGCGTCGACATGTACATGAAACTCCTTCTTTCAGTCCGAGAAGACTAGAATCAGCGTGGTGACCATATTTTATTTCAATACATCTAAGCTCTTCTTACAGTCCTCGTTCCAGCAGAATCAGACATCCTTCTTTAACAACTTCTCCATAGACGCGTTGATCTGGGCATAACTTTGATGAACTTTCGGTAATATCCTCTATGTCCTAGGGTAGCGCACAATTGTTTCGAACTCCTTAGCACTTCCAAATTCAATATCACCGTGATCTTCATGGGATCTACTATCAGTACCTGTCTGCAAACCACATGACCTAATAGGGTCCCAAAAGGAACACAAAATAGGCACTTCTTCAGATTAAGTGCGATCTGGTATCTTCGACAAGTATCTAGCATCATGTGTAAATTGGTGACATGGCTTTTCACCAGCCCAACCATAGTCCAGTCATCAAAGTATACTTCTAGGAACTTATGAATAAATTCCTTGAACGCCGCAACAACTATGCACGAGAAAATAGTAGGTGCATTCTTCAAGTGAAATGACATTACAATGTACTGAAAACTCCCTCACTCAGTTGCGAAGGTTGTCTTGCTCCTATCCTTTGGCGCGATTTTGATTTGATGGTACCCAGAGAACCCATCAGTGAATGAATATGCTTCCTGGCCACCTACATTGTCCAACACTTCATCAGTGAATGGAGTTGGGAAAGGATCATGTACACAAGCATCATTAAACTTCCTGAGATCCACGCATATCCTTTTTTCATCTTTCTACTTCTTCTCTTGTACCACCATTCGACTTACCCAGTCAAATTCTTCCACAGGCTCAATGATGCCTACTATGGGCATCTTGTCTAGCTCTAAGTGGACCTTCTTTTATACTTCGGATTGAGACGGTAAGGTCTTTGCTTAACTGGCTTTGTTTCGGGTTTCAACGTGATCTTCATAACTCCTAGGTCTCCGACTATCCCTTTTAGATCTGTAAACTTGGTAGGGAATAAATCTTGGTATTCACGGAGCAATTCGGCAACCTTATCCACCGTCACATCGTCCCAGTAGTCTCCAATCTTTGTGAATTTAGGCTCTGCCTTCGTACCAATGTTTACTTGTTTCATTTTCAGTGGCGCAATTATATCAAGATTCTCAATCTGTAGTCCTTCAACCTCGCAATGGGCTTCTGTTTCAGGGATATTAGTCTTTCGTAGATCCTCATCTTCTTCTTCAGTGGTCACGTTATAGCATTCTAGCATGTGACTCAACTGAGTATCCCACTCAGGTTCAGCCAGGTGCAAAGGATCCTGTGGTATCCTAAAGATTGTTGCTTTCACCTCTTGTGGTGCCTCATCAATACAGTCAAACCCGTCTTCAAAGCTGAATTTCATTATGAATTGCTCATGCAAAATATCCCTTTCACCTGTACCATGGTGGAGCTCTATTTCTACATACCAGTTCATTGGGACAACATCCAGGGTGTGACAGAACAAGTGCACCCATTCAGGTTGGGGCTTCTCTCCATAAGCCTGAGTCCATTTGGCCAAGTTCTCGCACAGATCATCTTGCCCATCATACTTGTCTGTTATTCATACCTTCGGCTTCCTAAAGTGTGT
This sequence comes from Pinus tabuliformis, assembly GCA_031772625.1. Lineage (NCBI taxonomy): Eukaryota > Viridiplantae > Streptophyta > Pinopsida > Pinales > Pinaceae > Pinus > Pinus tabuliformis. Next base: position 1,298,681,590 of record CM062807.1, read on the forward strand.
TCTCATCATCCTCCTACATTCGCGCCAATCATCAAAGCTTCCCTTGTGCATACCCCACCACCTTGCGGGCATAGTGCGCAATGCCCAATCCAACACCCGGAAGCGCTGCTTTTTTGGTACCTCCCTCTTAAATGCATCCAAAAAGATATCTACATCATTCAGGCCATCATAAGTGGGTAGACTTCTTACCTTTAACGACACACAACGCAGCGACTGGGTCATCATGTTACAGCTCAGAGTAGTTACCTCATGTAACTAATTATTCCAACGCTCTAATTCTTCATCAAAGTCTGAGGTGTAGGAACTCTCGCAATCCCATGTAATTCTTCCATCTGCGATTGGATTCACCCAATCTTGATCTCGCACTGTTATCTTATAGGTACAGTACATATCGGTGTCGCTCTCATAATCACGGACTGGTTCAGTGTAGCGCGATCCTTTAGCAAGATCTAGGGGCACTATTATGTAGAGCTATTTCTTCTCAAATAACATCTTCCTCTTCTTTAGGTTGATTACCACGTTCATATCAGTAGCCCAATCAATTCTAAGGAACCCAGGGTAGGGGTTGCTATCATCCACAATTTCTATTAGCTCGAAGTCAGCCAGTGCGCTTTTTCCTTCAATATCTACAGTCACCCCTTGCAGCTACCCCATAGGGATGATCTTCTGTTGATTTGCCATCCTTAGCTAAATTGGAGAACACTGCAGTGTGGGTCTCCCCATTCGTTCCCAAGTCTACTTCGGTAGGACATTAGCATCTGACCCCAAGTCCAAAATAACCTGATCCATTTCATACTCTCCTATCTGTGTGGTCAACCTCATCTCTCATCCCGTCTTTGTCTTATGCTTATCAATCTTTCATACTACGCATGGCTCACCGGGAGTGTATCTGGCGCATCTGTTTATAAACTCTTGTATCCCTTTCACAACCTTACTATCGTGCAGTAACTTCATGCAGGTCTCCAGGAAGGTTGTAATCATAGAAGGGTCCATCTCTTGATCAAGCGTATCCTTGCTCCCTGAGGTGGAGGCCTCGGCGAGCTCTTCTTCACTTCCATGAATGTTTCACATCCACGCTCCAAATCAAATTCAGCCTCCTTTGCTGGAGATTTACGAACCCATGTACTGTCTTCGAGTTATTTCCCCTTGTCATCTCCTGTTGTGATTCCACTCCGGAGCACTATATTCACATTCAGATCCTCTTCGCGCAGCTCAGATCTCATCATCTGCAGGTTCTGAGTCGGCTGAGGTGGTAGTTCCCCTTTGTCACGTATCCTTGCTATCAACATAGGACAGTCTTTCATTTCATGATCAAACAAAGCGCAATACTTTCACTACAAACGTGTTGGGTTAGTGCAATCGCAGGCATAGTGTCCTGGTCCTCTGCAATTGTAGCAGATTAGCTATCCCCGACCTCTGCCAGGTCCTCGTCCACCTCGTCCTCCTTCGCGCCCCTGAAATCCTATCTGCGCCATCCCCACACTCTAGTCAGGGGGTTTCATTTCTACCTAAACCCTATAGGTGGGATTTCTATCGATCATCAATTCATAACTCCTGCAATTACACTCATCATGCCCTACCTACCTACAAAAGTTGCAGAATAGTTGTTGCCGTGTCTGTAAAACTTCTGCAGCAAATGATAGTTATATGTGGCATGTTTTCCTGCTACCTGACATGGAGCGCACCACGATGCAGGCCCCGTACTCAGTCTTGCTTGAGCTTCCTACCTCAAAGGCATTGGTCCCCCTCCTGCAGTGTAGTTCACAAAGACCAGGAAATGGTCTTTGTCATGCCCCTGACCCTTGCATTTCAGGTACCATACCTCTTCATGCACCTCTAGCCGAACTGTTCTATCCTGCTTCAAACTTTGCATCTCAAGGCAAAGATTTTTCAACTATGCATGGATCTGTTGAACCCCTAGATTTGGATCTTGTATTAGTGTTTCATGCAGCCTCATTGCAATCTCCAAGGCCTCTGCCTGAATTGTTATCTTCTATTGTGACAGCGCAACCCTTAACTGTGGAAGGAGCAAAGCCACAAACCACTCGTGATGATGTCCATCTGTTAAGTTCATGTTAGCTTCGTGGATTTTACACTCCAACCATTGATCTAGTTCCCAAGGCATTTCGCCTGGTTGCATCACGATCTCCTTAAACCCCACAATCGACTGTGCCTCAAATTTATGCCTACTGAATTCTCTATTCAGTGTTGTTTAGATGTCTTACACTCGAGCATTTGGTTTATCATTCAAGTACTTGATGTACCAGGTTAGCGCGCGATCCTGTAGGGCACTAACCAGGGTTGCCTTCTTCATGTGATCATCTGTAATGCCTTGAGCTTACCATACAGATTTCATGACGAACCAGAACTGGTCTGGGTCTTCATTTCCAAAACCTTTGAACAAAAGAAACTTCACTGAATTTTCCATACTGAACTGTGGTGGAGGCGGAGGTGGTATGGGTGAAGTTGTAGGCGATGGTGGAAAAGTTAGAGGTGGTGTGGGTGGAGGTGGTAGTCACGAGAGTCCTTGTCTTATTAACTAAATAGCACTTCGCGGAGAAGCCTACACTACTCCTTCTTCATCACCTCATGGAGGCGAAATTAATGGACTATATTGAGGACCCTTTCTCCCTTTGTTCCTGTAGGTTTTTCTACTTCACGTTGGTCCAAAAATCAAGGTAGTTGCATAACCCACTTTTCGCACAATAACATTTTAATCCAAGTATCCGAAGATTTCATGTACTTACCTCGTAGTCCTTTGAAAAAGTGTTGCTCTGCCTCATTGTAGCTGGTTGAGGTATCAATCGCAAACTCAGTCACAAATCCTCCTATGACGTGATCGAGCCAATGATCGACAGTGCAGGTAATCTTATCCTCAGATGCTTCCAATTTCTGTACTAGCTCTGGGGTCCAAACAATAGAACTGTCAAGTCTTCACCTTCCTTAGATATATGCTAGCTTCGTGATCCACTCGTATAGATCAACTGGAAAGGAGAAGAAAAAGATCTCATGGATTTTTGTATATAGGTACCTATCCAGTCACTGTTCCTTTGTCAGTTGCAGGTTTTTGTACTCCTGCGTTGTGAATTCATGGATCTTCTTATCCAACCAGCCTTCGATCTCTTTCTTAGTTGGATTCCAGCGATACGACATCACACATCTCTTATGCAGATTCCAATCCCGGCAACAGAACCATTTGTTGGCTTGTGGGGGCCTGACCTAGGTTCAACGTTATTTAGCCAAACAAATCCCTACACTACTAGGCCTTTCAGCATCAGCCCGTGGAGCACGGACTGAAGTCTCACCTGAAGCAGTATGGGGGGATGCTGGAACCAAGTTTCTGCACCCTGAGATGGTCGTGATGTTGATTTGTTCCTTCTATTCCTACCTTTGCGCAGGTCAATTAGGTCCAGGGCTTGCCAGACTAGCCCCCTATTCCGCCCTTCAGTACCTCCACGAAAGGGTACGATTAACCTTCGCACAGCCCCAACCTGTGGCTCAGGTACTTTCTCGCTGTTATGGTAGCGTATTGTGCAGATTCCCAAACTAGCTTAAGTGTCTTACTTATCTTATTAGGCAATCATAGTTAGCACCATGTAAACAAATGTTATTACTTATGTTCACTTAACCAACGTAATTACATACATTCGTGCATCATAAAAGCATTATAAATGAAATTCATACATAACATGTCAAGATGCATTAACAGGAACAAAAACATAGAATTTGTAGACTACTTCTCTTTAATGATATCTTTCAAGTGATTACAAACTCTATCCACCCTACACACACAGCTGCAGGGGTGTGCGCACTTAGCTGCGGACTTCAACCCTAAGCCTTTGTGCACTCAACTGCAGAGCCTCTACCTACGCTATGACCCAAACTTAGACTTCTTACTTCAAAGCTATCACCATCTAACTCCAACTCATGACTCTAAAACTACTTAGAGCTTAGCTCTTTTTATACAATCCTGTCAGACCGAGAGTAACTCCAGACTTGGCAGAACAATTCAGAAAAACTGATTGGTATATTTCATTAGGTAGCTATTGTTTATATACATGAATGTGACTGATCAGTTCATCTTCTTGATGACTGTTCACATTCCGGGTACACCCAACCGCTGAGGATTAGGTGTCAACAATTCCCCCCCTTAATCTGAAGGGATGTTGGTGAGTCCAAGCATCGTTCTGAATCTTTCAAGCTTTTCTCTTCCAAGCGCTTTGGTGAAGATGTCTGCAATTTTCTCATTTGTGGAACAATGACGGAGATGGATTGTTTTGGCCTCAACATGATGTCGGATCAGATGATATTTAGTATTGATGTGCTTAGTACGATCATGGAACTTTGGGTTCTTGGCCAACTTTATTGCAGAGGTGTTATCAATCATGAGTGGAGTTGATTGTACTTGTTTTACCTGCAAATCTTCAAGAATTTTCCTGAGCCACACAATTTCTTTCGTTGCTTCAGCTGCTGCCACGTATTCTGCTTCTGTTGTGGAATTTGCTAGAACTGATTGTTTGCATGATCTCCAAGAGACAGCTCCTGATCCAAGACTCATAGCATATCCTGAAGTAGATACCCCAGTTTCTTTGTCTCCATCGAAGTTTGAATCAGAGTATCCAATCAAGCTGAAGTCGTCCACTTGTGTATACTTGATTCCAAGGTCTTGAGTTCCCTTCAAGTACCTTAGAACTCTTTTTGCAGCAGACCAATGTCCCTCACAAGGCTTTTGCATAAACCTGGAGAGGATTCCAACAACAAATGAAATGTCTGTTCTGGTAGTAGTGAGGTAGATGAGACTTCCTACAAGCTGTCTATACTTTGTTGCATCCTCAAATTCTTTTCCTTCAATAGATGTGAGCTTTAAGTTTTTTTCCATTGGAGTAGAAAGAGGATTGCACTCTGTCATGCCAAATCTGTTTAACAAATCTCCAATGTATTCCTTTTGAGAAAGAAATATGGATTTTGGATGTTGGGTTACTTCAATGCCAAGATAGTAATGAACATAGCCCAAATCAGTCATTTCAAAAAATTTTCCTAATTCTTTCTTTATGGATGCAATATAGCTTTCATTGTTCCCTGTCATTAAAAGATCATCTACATATACCACAAGATATACAACTGTTTTGCCAACTTTCTTGACAAATAAAGTTGCATCATCAAGATCAAAATGATTGAAGTTGAGTTTCAGAAGATGCTCAGTTAGTTTTTCATACCAGGCTCGTGGTGCTTGTTTTAGGCCATACAAGGACTTCACAAGTTTGCATACTTTATGTTCATGTCCTTTCACAGCAAATCCTTCAGGCTAGGACATAAAAACATTCTCTTTTAGATCTCCATTCAAGAATGCAGTTTTTACATCCATTTGATGGACTTTCCAACCGTTCTGAGCAGCTAGTGCAAAGAGTGTCCGGATGGTGGCCCATTTTGCTGTGGGGGAAAAAGTTTCCTCATAATCGACCCCTTCCTTCTGTGCAAAACCTTTTGCCACAAGCCTAGCTTTGTGCTTGTCAAGTGAGCCATCAGCTTTTTATTTGTTCTTGTAGACCCACTTGCAGCCAATTGGTTTGGTTCCAAATGGAGGATCAACCAGCTTCCAAGTGCCATTCTTTATGAGGGCATCATACTCCTTTTGCATCACTTCTTTCCATTCATCATGAGAAGCATCTTCTTTGAAGGAAGTTGGTTCAAAATCTGTAGACAAGTTCAATTCACAATCATAAGTAACATCCATATCAATAGGTGAATTAGAGTCATCTACATCACCTCCATTTTGTTGGTTTGAATTTTTGGTTCTTGTTTTTCCAATTTCATCAGGATGAACACTTTCAAGTGTCTTTGTCAGCCACTTTGGGGGACCTTTCTGAGATGGTCCAGGCTGCTCTGTTGATTGAGTTGGGACTGAATCAAGATTGAGTCTCCCAATTCTATCAATTACATCACTTAAAGGATAATCCGGTGTTGGATTTTCATGCAGGGGAGATTGTTCTTCAGAAGAAGATTGCACATGTTGATCTAGTATAGGAATCCCCCCTTCAAGATGTGGAATCTGATTATCAAACTCTTGAAATGATTTCATTTTTGTGAATCTATCCAAGCGATCAAGTTGCCGCTCAACAACACTGTCAGATTTGGATGATTCAAGAAAAATGACATCTCTAGATACAACAAACTTTACTTCATCATAGAGACGGTATGCTTTAGAGGTGTTTGAATACCCCAGGAAGATACACTTACGACTTCTAGCACCAAGTTTGTTTCTATGTACCTTTGGTATTAAAGCATAACAGGTGGAACCAAAGATCCTGAGATGTTTTACCGAAGGAACATGTCCATACCACAATTCATAAGGAGTCTTGTTTCTTATAGCACTAGATGGACATCTATTCTTTATATATGCAGCACATAGAACAACATCAGCCCAAAACATTATCTTTACATTTTTGAAGAAAAGCATGGATCGTACCATATTCAAGATTGTTCTATTCATTCTTTCTGTTACACCATTCTGTTGGGGATTATAAGGTACAGTTGTTTGATGTTTGATCCCATGTTGGCGAAGATAGTTTTCAAATTCATTTGATGTATATTCTTTTCCATTATCAGTGCGAATAGACCCAATATGAGATTGTGCATCATTTTCAATCCACTTATGAAAATTCTTGAATGTTTGAAAAGCATCAGATTTGTTCTTCAATAAATAAACCCAACACATTCTGGTGTAATCATCAATAAATGTCATGATATATTTATTTCCATTTGCAGAAGGAACAGGCATTGGACCACATAAATCTGAATGAATGAGTTCAAGCTTCCTATGTGCTCTTGAATGTGAATCATGAAAAGACTGTTTGCTATGCTTTCCTAGAATGCAAGCATCACATTGCTTATGTTTTCTAGGAATTGTAGGCAAACCAGCAACACCATTTTTCTTCAATAAGCGGAGACTGTCATAGTTTAAATGTCCAAATCTAGCATGCCATAATAAACTTGATGGAAGTGTACCTTCTTCATGATGAGAAATATATGAGAAATGTTGTGCATGAACAGAGGTTCCTTGTAGTTTGAGAAGCCTTTCTTCTTCTATTCCCCTCATGACAAGTGAGTGGTCAGAAGCTTTTCTTACCTCAAGCTTGCCATCAAACATATGAATGGAGTGACCTTGCTGGCGGATGTGGACCAAGGACATCAAGTTTCTCTTGAGCTGTGGGAGATATAGAACATGATCCAGAAGAAAGTCTGGAAGACCAGGCAGTTTAAGCCTAATTGTGCCAAGCCCTGATGGCTTGACTTTTTACTGATCTGCAAAGTATACTGCTCCATCAACATTGTCAGTGAAATCTTCAAAAAAATCTTTCCTATGAGTCATATGACAGGTTGCTCCTGAATCAAGCAACCAATCATTTTTCGAAGAAGCAAGTGAAGCATTAAACAAATCTTCATTTACTCCAATGTTACATTGTGCCTCAATATAGTGAGTGGATTCAGGTGCTTTACCTTTGTCTGTATCATCAGTTTTACCTTTCTGCTGGTTTCTTTTCTGCTCAATTTTGTCCCATGGTAGCTTGCATGTAGAAGCATCATGTGATCCATTTCGTTTGTAGCGAATGCAATGCAGATCTGCCTTTTCTCCTTGAGAAATTCTGCCCCCCCTGCCTCTGAAGTATCTTCCTCTTCCTCTTCGTCCACCTCTTCCTCTCGTAGAATCTTGAGCAGGATGCTTTTCTTTATGAGCAAGGCAAACAGTCTTTTCAGAAGATTCAAGGACTGTCTTCTTTCCAAAGGCTTTCTCTCTTTCAGAAAACTTTTTCACAAGAGAGTCAAAGGTTATATCTTTAAGATTTCCATTTGCTTGTAAAGACTCAAGATAATTGGAGTAAGTAGGATAGAGTGCCTTGAGAAAAGCAATAAGAGGGATATCCAGCTCAACCTTAGTGGATTTGATATCATGCATTATGGATTTTACTTCAGATGCAAGAGCAAGAGGATCATTATTTTTTAGTTTAAGAGTGAAGAGTTTAATCATGAGCTGAACAACTTCAAGTGCAGAATGTGAGTCATAAAGTTCTTTCAGCTTTTGTAAAGCTTCAAAGGCAGTTGAATATGATGAAATATGGCGACTTACTTCTTCATTTACAGATGCTGTGATTAATGCATAGGCTTTGCTATTCTTGTTTTCCCAAATGACAAGCTCTTTATCTGATGTAGGCTGCACAGGGTCTTTGTCTTCTTCTCCGACACACACTCCTTTCCACAACTCATTGTAGATGAGAGTGTGTTTTACCATCCGGGACCATTCAGGATAGTTCTCCTTGCCAGTGAGAACTATTCCTACCATAGAGACGATTGAATGCATTCTGTAAAAAAATTACTTCTGCTGATAAAAAAAATTTCCTTACGTTACAGCCTTCAAATCCCTCTAATGTTTGCTAGAAGCATTTCATATCACTTCAATATATCATGCAATACTACTATGTTTTAAAAAATGCGCAAGGGATCACTTCAATATATCACTTCAATGTATTAATATATCACTTCAATATATCAATATATCATGTAATACTACTTTGAAAGCAGCGCAATATATAAATGCTTTGAATGATATAAATGTTTTGAATGATACTGCACAATACTCAACACTTTCAACTATCCCAGCAGCTTCGTGTCCAAGAATGCATGGAAAAAGACCCTCTGGATCCTTTCCGCTCCAAGTATAAGCATCTGTGTGGCATAGAGCCACATACAATATCTTTATGCGGACCTCCCCAGCCTGAGGTGTTGCGACTTGGACATCTTCAATATACGCGCGTCAACAGTATCCATTCATTTGATCTATGTTTCTATGTATATAACCCTCGGCGATGTCGACACAGAGTCAGGTCATCACATGCAAAGCTGTTGTTGCATGTTGGTGAGGGTGTTACTAAGGTTCAACCATAGAGAGAGAGGGCTCGGATAGGTCGGGAGCATGGACAAGCATAGGCTTACCACCTCTGCTCTTGACTTCACTGGTGTAGAGAACCAGAATACGGAAGTGGATTCTCTGTCAAGAAAAGCACAAGATGTAGCTAAAGGTACCTTGATCTCGGAAGAAAAGATACGAGCATGTATCAATTTCTGAAACCAGCTTTTGAATATTTTAACATTAGTGGACGGCCTCGAATCCGGCAAGGGGCTCGTGGAGGGATTGGATGCCCAATACAAGATAGGAGAAATAGATGGGATCGTTCACTGTTACGAGAGATGTCAACAGAGACCCGGATGAAAGAGGGGCAAAAAGACATCTATTATGTCACCGGCGAGAGCAAGAAGGCGGTGGATGCTATCGATGAATATGCCATAGGGAAGCTCAAGGAGTATGACGGGGGAATGTAGCTGAGAACAACGAGCTGCAAGTCGGCGTCGGAGGAAAGGAAGATGCCGTAGAGCCAACAGCAGAGGCGGTCTGAGGTGGAGCCAGAGGAGGCCTCCTTGACAGTCAGGAGGTCGTGTATAGGCTCTAGTGCCTCCTTCCTTCTCCTATTGTGTCATATTTGTAAATCCTTCAATCCTATCCCAAGTTGTTCTTAAGGGGGGATGTTAGGATATTCCGACACATAGGAAATAGTTAAGTACAACTTGGTCTAATATAGAGTTAGGTATAGAGTTAGGTAAAGTGTGTTTCTTTACCGTTGTACATTTTGTAACTTACAATCCGACGGTCACGATATGTAGTGATCCGACGGTTCATTCTCTCCTCGGTATTACCGACACTTGATCCGTGGCTTAACACCCGATTGGTCCATGAATTCTATTTAAAGCGCATGGAGGGTCATTTGTAGGGTAATCCGTGCATGAGAGAAGCTTATGTAAATTTTCATTCTTTGATTAATAAATTGCCTGAAGTGGCCGCGTTGGCTCAGGCCGTGGACTGTTTCCCTCTTTAAGGGTTTTAACCACGTCAAAAATACTGGTGTATTGATCTGTGATCTAGTTGTGAGCGGTGTCCTTTTGGTGTTCTTTCTGAGGAACTTACCCTATAAATTCCTACATGGTATCGGAGCTATTTGAGGGCCGCGTCCGTTGGTGATCCAAATCTGAAGCCGGTAGAACTGCATCCGACTGCCGTTTCCTAGATCTGTTGTTTTCGACTGCTTTCGGGCCGAGAGGACTGCTCTGTTGTGTTCGGAGCATCTGTTCCAGTGAGGAACCCCTTTCGTTTCATGCGAAAAGGTTTCTGGTAGCCCTAGCTGCGTCATTTTTAAGATCTGGAGGTATACAGTGTTTATTTGCAGTTTACTGTTATTTTCTCTCTGCTTATTTCGGTTTCGGTTTATTTAGCTTTTTTTTAACCAGATCTATACCTTTCATTTCTGCGTATGCTCTTTGCCCTACGACTCTGTGCGATCTGGGCAAAAGGAAGGATTTTTCTCATGCGTATGCTCTTTTCCCTGCACCTTAGTGTGATCTCGGAAAATCAGAAACATTGAGAAAAATATTTAGTTTTTCGGCTAAAGCTAACTTTGAGCCGAAAGGTTCATTTTTGAAAATATTTAGTTTTTTGGGTAAAGCTAACTTCAAGCCGTAAGGTTCATTTTCTTTGCATGTCCGTGTTGGGTTTTGTGTTTTGTGTTTTGTAGGGAAAAAGAGCTTTCTCAAGGCAAGCACGGAACCCAAGCCCCCCCCCCCCTCTCTCTCTCTCTTTCAAATTTTTTGTATAGATCAATTGGTTCAAAGCTATTTTAAGAGAGTAGAGGTCTTGGGTTCAAGTCTCCATTTTGTGGGGGCGGACTTTTTCATTTCCGCACATTCCCGCACTTTGCCGGCAACTTCAACAACTTTTTTTCAAAAAGTCATAACTTCTTCATCCGGAAGCCTTTTTCAGAGCCCTTTTTTTTAAACCAGCCTAATTTTTTGAGATCTATCCATTGGAACACTTACTTTCAGCATCTTCAGCTTCAGTTTCTGTTAAAATGGAAATTCAATACCAAGTTACCCTTGACAGCACCAACTACTTCCAATGGTTGTCCTACATGGAGGATTTACTTAGAAGTAAAGGTCTCTACCGAATAGCCACAGGCCAAGAAAAGAAACCGAAAGATGAAGACAAGGCTGCTAAATGGGAAAATAGACAAGATCAAGCACGTGGTTTGATAGGGATGTATATTTCTCCTGATCTTAGATTCCATATTGCAGAACTTGATACTCCTCATGAAGCCATGGAACAAATCAATAAAGTTTTTGCGATTAAAAATGAAATTAGAGCCCATCAACTTGAAAATGAGTTGCTTACATTGGACCCTAATAATTTTTCTTGCATTGAAGATTACTTGTCTAAGTTCAAGACCATTAGATATCTTTTGGAAGGTGTTAAGGTTAAGAAAGAAGATAGTAACCTTATTTATTCCATCCTTACTAAGTTGGGACCAGCCTACTCTGTATTTGTTTCCACCTTCCATTCTACAAGAGAAGCCTTCATTTCTCAAGGAAAAGACTACAAGCCCCCTTCCTTTAACTCTTTTTGTGATTCTTTAATAAGAGAACAAGAAAAACTCTTACACCTTGGTCTTCTTAATCTTGGAAACTCTTCCAAGAAAGCGTTAGCCGCCCAGCAGCAACCAAATTCAAAGAATCCTAAGAAGTCATATCTTAAAAAGAATGGTCCTAAACCAAACAAGGGTCCTAAGCAAACTCAGCCTCAAAATGAAAGATCATTTCAGCAAAATGATAAGACCAATAAAAACAAATGGAAGAAGACTGACAGACATTGCAACTTTTGTAATCGAGATGGCCACTTAGAATCAAAATGCTTTAAAAAGATGGAAGCCTTGGAAGCAGCAATGAAGAAGCATAACATCCATTTGGGGCAATCTTCAACTTCCACTTCAACTTCAGGAATGGCACTTTCTGCATGTGGTTGTCAAGCATCTCGGTGTTACACTAAAAAATGTCACCATGACTATTTGCAGTTTGTATGGCTCCATCACCTGTCATACTATCCTCCTTGGCAAGTCTCATGCCTCTGCTTCCCATGTCAAACTCAAAGAAAGAGAGAAAAGTCATTTAAAGTCAAGTTATCTCTAGTACGTAGTTTCTCTCAGCCTTACCTGTGGGTACGCAATCCAAGTTCACAATACCTGCGTACTTGTACGCTCTGTCTGTAAAGCAATGGGTGCGTACTCCTGTAAAGGTCAATAAGCACAAGTTTCACTCCAAAAAAGTTACTTGTGGTTATTTCTAGAGCATTCTAGAAGCTTGTTTGACGTGTATGGAGCGCCTCCAGATGGTTCACGTATCCCTATAGAAGAGGAACTTATCCCATCAAGAGTGGAGCTAACCCACCCAAAAGAGGGGCTTATCCCATTGATGGTGGACCTGATTAACTTCCTCTAGAGCACTATAAATACAGGCATTGGGCCAGAAGGAGGGGAGGTTGAAAGCTGAATATTCCTAAGGGTAGATGCTGCTGGAATTAGGACTTCCTTGTAGAAGCTTGTGAGGAGAGATTACCATCTTTACTTGTTTCCATTGGGAGGTGGGTGAGCTGATCAGAGTAAGGGAGAACTTTTGTGGACCCTGGGAGGAGCTTGCACAACACCAAGGCTCAGGTTGTAATGGTTCCTTTTGTTACCTTTAATACAAATTAGTCCATTCTTCTCAACAATTTGTTATTTATGAGTTGTTTCATATACTCCTTGGTCTATATGTTAAATATGTTTTATTTTATGTGATATTCAGGTGCTATTTAATCGTTTGATTGTTGGTGAATGCAGGTTTCGAAGAGAAGGAGGAGCTCATCTGGATCAACGAAGCTGGACTACTACAACAGCGTTGGATTACAGGTAGGATCTAAACACTTGATTTCTCATATTGTAAAAGCATATTTAGGGAAGGATTGCTCTTATTTGTCTTGTTTGTCATTAGAAAGTCTTAGACTTCTAGGAAGGTCGGTTGTGTCCGCACTAACGACTCTTTCCGCGTGACAAAATGGCGACCATACTGGGGAATCCATGAATGTGTTTGAGTTCTTTTTGATTTGATATTTTGGTCTGAGAAAAAGCGCTTGCTTTCTGATTTTTGGCTGTCTAGCTGTGTATTTGGGTGGGTTAGCTTAGAGTCAATTTAGATTTTTAGTTTTCTTAGCTTTGCCAGCAGTACGCAGGCTTTGAGTTCAGCACAGTGCGTACTTGTACGCACTGCGACTGTGTGCACAGAGCGTACCCGCGCCTGTGTCAACAGATCACCTGCGTACCCCTGTCAAATTTGAGAAAATTTCATTTTTCATCTTTTTGCTCTTTAGATTTTGTTTTTACTTTGTTTTTACTGCCCAGATCCATTAGTTTACTGTCAGAGATCTTCACCTGAACTTGTCCCATTAGTGTCGAGGGTTTTGGTGGAATTCATAGGGATTTTGCCTTAGGGTTTGATTTTTAACTGGTCCTGTAGTGACTTTGGCGTTAGAGGTTGTCAAACTTTGGATCTCCTTGGTTTTGATCAGTCCTCTTAGGAGTCAAGCCTGTCATAGAAGTCACCCTTGTGAGAGACCTACCATTGTGTCTTCTCTTTGCAAATCTCGAAAAGTTTGTTTGTTAAAACCTTGAATTTCATTCTTGAGAAAAAAGAACAAAAAGATTTCGATTTTGTTTTTTGATCAGTTTATGATTCTGCATGGACTGATCCTTAGTTGCATTTTGACTGAGTAAAACATCCGGGAATCATCCTTGTAGGCTTTTGTCCTCATTATCTTTTGCTTTTAGGTAAATTTCCTTTTAATTTGCTTTTGAGTGAATTTGATTTGATTGTGTTAGATTTGTTAAATTTGATTTGATAAATAGTTTTTACATGCTTTATTAATATAGAAAAAACACAAAAATTCTTTTGGAAAAAGTTTGCTTTGGTAGCATTTGTAGACTTTTGGGAGAAAAAGGAAATTTCGTAGAATAATTAGTGGTCATGAGTTGCATGTTTTGAAAAGATAAAGAGAATTGTTTCTTTGATTGTCTTTGTTAAGAAAGTTGTTTTCTATAAAATTTGCATTCTCTCAACTCTCTTAGCTAGGAGATTCATTGAAAAAGGAAAGTAGTGTAAATCATCTTAGGTGCATCTTTGTAGTGTTTGAGAGTCGAGTCTACACACCACCAGTTTCATCTCCACTACCTTTTGTCTTTAAGAAAAACCATAAAGTTAACGCTTAAAGTAAAATCAATCTAGTAACTTTTTATTTACTAGGGCTCTGAAACACCAATATAGATCAGGCTAGTGTCTTGGAGTAGGAGAGTAATTAACTCCCCAAGACAGCAAAACCAAACAAGTAGCTGATCTTGTGGTAGGATAAATCCAACTGTTTCATTTATACTCTGGGAAAGCTCCTCTTAAAGGAGAAGCACGAGCTCGTGTCCGAACCAGTGAGGGGATCAATCCTCCCTTGTTGGGAACGACGCCAAACATGCACGTATTACAAATGCTAAACCTCGGATTAACCATTGTCGAGGAACCAGGGGTCACTTGTCAGTAAACCTTGGATTATTGTCAAGGAGCCGGCAAGGGGATTGAGCTTGATACTCTGCCCTTGCGTGCTGTCGGAGTGTAGACTGTTCCCCCAGGTGTATTTGTTGCTGTTGGTAACCTTAGTGACCATTATCTTTAGGATTCTACCCGAGGTGACGGTGGAGGGAAGATCCCACTGTACCTGGAACAGACGTCGGCTAGACTCACTTGGATTTTTCGGGGGGTTCACTTCACTCGAGACGGTTAAAGTGGAGGAACTTGTGCCGGTCTATTCATTAAGCAGGTTGCCGGGGTAACTGTTCCACCCACCACTTCTGTACTGAATTCGGCGATGTTGGGCTTCATCACCAACTAGTGTTTTCGGTCCGGAAGGCTACTATTTGTGCATGGTTTGACGCCCTAGATTCTTTAGGTGTGTGATTCAAATTTGTTTGGTTCTTTAGAGACTTTAGGTGGTTTGTTTTGAAATTTTACTTTGTTTGCGTGTGCAGTAGTTAAAAGTTTTTAACTGTGGCGGAATTACCGAGACAGTCCCGTAGACTTCGGGGCCAATCTCCTCAGATTGTTTCCGTGGCCGAATTGTTGAGGAGATCCCGTAGACTTCGGGGTGACCCTCCTCGAGATGACCCGAGTAATCTGGAAGGTTTGAAAGTCCTCGTAACTCCTCCTAGTGGCAGTAAAGTAGGTTCACCTGAAGAAGGAGAGTCTTCGTTGGTAGTCCATCCAGATTACCAAAGTCTAGAAACAGGTTACAATCCTGAAGCTGTTGCAGTTTCTGAGCTTGCTGGTAGTTTTTCATCTACTAGTGATATAGGCAAAGAACCTGAAATATCTGAACCTGTTACTCCAACTTCTAGTGTTCTTGATTCACCTAGGATTGAAAGAGTCATAACCGAAAATCTTCCTTCTGGTTTGTTAGCTATTGAAGAACTTACTCCAGAAGAAGAAGCAGGCCCTTTTCTTGAAGATCAACCTACTCTTGACCTAAGAAAGCGTGAATCTATCTTTTACAGTCCACCTAGAAGTACTACTTGGTACCTTTCGTTAACCAATTATTTAGACAACTCAGGGGTAGGTTTTTCTCCACCTCGTACTCCTTTTCCACCTGGAGGTATTTATACTCCTGTAAATATGTCTGGTCAGTCGTCTGTGTTCACTCAATCTCCTGAATCTTTCTTGTACGGCGGTCCTTATGTTCCCTCCGGGTATCAATCACTTTCTGGTACCTTTTCGGGGGCATCTCCTCAACCCATTGATCATGGGTTATTAGCTGGAAACGATGGTAATAAACCGTTGGGTGTAGGGGACATTTACATGATGTCAGATTCAGTTCCCGTTTCTCAACCTCAAGGTGGCCAATTACCGCCTGGGGGGCAGCCTCAATTAACGCCTGGGGGGCAACCTCAAGGTACACAAATTGCATCTGGGGGGCAACCTCAAGGACAGTATGTACCCATAGTACAATACATGCCTCAAGGTCAACCCCAGCCTCAATATGTACCCCAGGGTCAACCTCAGTATCAATATTTACCTCAAGGGTATCAACCCCAAGGGTATCAACCTCAAGGGTATCAACCTCAAGGTCAAGGTCAACCCCAGTATCAGTATTTACCCCAAGGTTATCAACCTCAAGGTCAACACTCGAGTCAAGGTTATCAACCACCTCAAGGTCAGTCATATGTTCAAGGTACGGGAAATGTACCCTTCAATTATCAATCCTACCCTCAACCTGGTTACGGATCTCAGTATCCTCAACCTGTTACGGGTCAATACCCCGGAATGATAGTGTGGGATCCATCACAAGGTCAACAGGTGTTGCAGCCAAGTATACAGTTGTTACCTCAAACTGGACAACCTGTAGTTTCTGGTCCACCCCAGCAACCACAACCTGTCCAGTCAACTGTTCAAACCTCTGTAACTTCGGTAGTTACTCAGCCGCCAATCGCACCTACTACTCCATCTCAAACGGCTGCTGCAACTACCGCAACATCTACCACACTTACTTCTGGAGTATTGACAGCTCTGGTTTCTACTGTCTCTGCAACCACCCCTCAGACATCTTTACTGTTGTCCGGATCTACGATTCAAACCACGGTCCAGATGCCTGTAGGGCAGCCTGGTTTAAGTACTGTTGTAACGAGTCAACCACAATTCGCTTATCAACCGTACCAGGGACAGTACCAATACGGGCCTGCTGTCCAACAGCCGGTTTACCAGTATCAACCGTATCCTGGGTACACTTATCAACAACCTCAACAACCCTAGTACAGTCCGGTTAATCCTGGTTTTCCAGGAGGATATAATATCCCGAATGCGATTCCTGTTCCAAGTTATCCTGGATATCCTCCTCCTGGGATTGGTCTTGTGACCCAGAGTTTTAGAGATCCTAACCGGCAATTACCGTTTATCGCAACTTCAATTCGATATCTTCCGTTCTGGCCGCCAATGCCAAATAAGTTGCCCAGTGATATACCCAAGTTCGAAGGTAAGTCTGGAGAGGATCCGTCCAATCACGTGATGACTTACCACCTCTGGTGTGCTTCGAATTCTATCTCGGATGATTCGATCCGCTTACGTCTTTTCCAACGTATGCTCATTGGTCTCGCGGCCAAGTGGTACATTCAGTTACCACGGGCCTCTTTTTACAATTTTAGCCAGTTAGCTACCTCGTTCCTAACTCATTTTCAGTTGTCGGTCAGATACGATAATGGTACTGAGTTATTAACTTCATTAAAACAATCGACGTCCACTTATATTTCCGATCATATTCATAAATGGAGACGTCGAAGACATTTAGTGAAAGTTTTTATCCCGGACCAAATCTTAGCTGAATGGTTTGTAAAATCATTATTACCGAAGATTACTGGAGATGTAGCTAAGGCCGGAGTAGTTACTGAGGAGCAAGTCATTGCTCAAGCCCAGTACCTTGATTTAGTTTACACTCAGTCGGGTACGTTGCACGAGAAGATCCCAGATCTTCCTAAGTCGAATCAAATCGCTGCTGCTCCTTCGGGGTCTCATGCTGCTGATGGCATGATTGGTACGGTGAATACTAAAAGTAAGAAGAAATCCTCAAAGAATTCTTCTCCAATAATAACCTTACCAGACTCCCCGACAGGAGAATCTTCTCCTGAAATTACCGCCGACATTCACGCTGTAGAGTCATCTACGGCTAAATCAAAAAACGGTGGTAAGAAGAAAGGCAAGAAGAAGGATAAAGCAGACAAGGCTCCAAAGGAGAAAAAAGAGAAATCGGAATCTAACGACGAAAAGCGCAAACCTCGCTATCCTTGTTTAATTTGTGAAGAAGATCATTTCACAAGAGATTGCCCTCATCGGGCAGAGGTTGTGAAAATCGTTAAAGGTTCCCCAACTCCTGCTGTTTTGAAAGATCCATTTCCGAAGCAGGAAAGTAAAATGATAGGTTATTCCTCGAGTGCCAGTGAAGCACCCATATTGATGATGTCTCATGTACGGATTGCGACTCGATCGCAAGATTATGGTAGTAAGAATGTTGTTGATGGCAAAGAAGCAGAATCTTCTCATTCTAATCCATCAACCTCAGCTCCCGGTTCTGATCCACTACAGATCGAGAAACCTAACCCGGACTTAGTAATCAAACCGCCTGCCAAGGGTATACTTCGAAAGTCTGCTTTCAATCCACATGCGAGAGCAGCTCAGAATTATAACATTGTTGAGGATTTAGCTGTTTCACCCTCAGCAATGTCGGCTTTGGAAGTGCTGCAATCATGCCCAACACAATGAAAATTACTTTTGTCGGCTATAGGAGCTGTTGATATTCAGGATCCGAACCTGCTAATCTTTGATCTAGAAAATAGTACACCGCGTCTCCCTCATCAGATGGCTTTCCAGATTCCAGTGATAGTAAAAAACAGGCCTATTCATCGGACTGTAATTGATGAAGGAGCTTCTACGTGTATTATGTCGATTCAGTGTTGGAGATCGCTTGGTTCTCCTTCACTGAACCAATCCCCGACGATTCGTAAGGCCTTTGATGGCCGTGGGTTCCATCCGTTTGGCATTCTACAGGATTTGCCTATAGGGGTTGAAGGAAAAACCGTTAGTCTGGATGTGGAGGTGGTTGATGCCCCTCTAGACTACAACCTTCTTTTGGGTCACAGCTGGTCTTACGCTATGACAGCGGTCGTGTCATCGGTCTTCAGAGTTATAAAGTTTCCACATAATGGTAAGATCGTAACGATAGATCAGCTGGCTTACTTTTCATCCGACCCAGCCTCTTCAGAGAGTATCCAGCATGTCGGTAAAACGACTATCCCTTACAAGGATGTTGGTGTAGGATTAGTTAAAGATTCCGGTTTACTGGGAACTTTTCCTTTTCCTTCGATCAATGCAGACCCTTCATTCGCGTCCATTCATATGATTACTTCAGACACTATTATTTACGATGATCCTTGGGTTGTCCCATCTGAATCTGAGATAGACTCATTCGGTGATGCCATGCCTTTGAGTCCATATGAAATTGCTTATGAAGCCGTGCAGTCTTTTACCGACTCGCGTTCAACCCATTTCGACCAAATGAATGTGGTCCGTGAGGAATCACTTTTCACATCAACCTCAGAATGGATAACGTTTCCTGAAGTCGTGTCATCTGACGAACAACTTCGCGAAATCCTAAGTGTAGACGATCTACCATGGGAAGATCTTCATCATCGTTCTTCATTTTTACCTGAGGGGGATGACTTTGAAAATGATTTTTCATCAATTTTTACAACTGAATATGTCAAGGACGCTCAGAATCCCATGAAACATCCTGATTCAGAGTTGAATTTGGGAAACATTTCCCAAACTATTGCCATTGACATCTCAGTTAAAACTGGAATTATTGAAAACATTCATATAGGTGCCTTGTGTACAGATGACGAAATTCAAACATATAAGGTCCTTTTTCAAGAATTCCGCGACGTGTTTGCCTGGTCCTATGAGGAAATGCCAGGAATTGATCCCTCTATTGTTGTTCATGAAATCAAGACTTACCCGGACGCTAAACCCATTCGGCAACGTCTGCGTCAGATACACCCTAGGAAAGCGGCTGCGATTAAAGCAGAAGTCGAGAAGCTGTTGAAAGCAGGTTTCATTTATCCGATCCCGTTAACGGATTGGGTATCGAATATTGTTCCAGTTAACAAGAAGCAAGGAACAATAAGAATATGCATCGACTATAGGGATATTAATCGTGCTTGTCCAAAAGACAACTATCCCACACCCTATATCGATCAAATAATTGATGATTGTGCCGGCAGTGAAATATTTTCCTTTATGGACGGTTTTTCCGGTTACAACCAAATCAATATTCTACCTGCCGATCAACCAAAAACGGCTTTCATTTGTCCTTGGGGGACATTTGCTCACTGCAAATTACCTTTTGGACTTAAGAATGCCGGAGCCACTTTCCAACGGGCAATGTCTTACGCGTTTCACAACATCAAACACATTGTGCAACCGTACCTCGATGATTTGCCTGCTCATTCTTTACATCGAGCTGATCACCTCGTCCATTTACGCGCTATTTTTATGAGGTGTCGGCATTATCGAATTCGGTCGAACCCACACAAATGTGTCTTCTGCATAGAAGTGGGACGATTTCTAGGATTTGTCGTTTCAAAAGCCGGTATCCGCGTCGATCCCTCGAAGGTCGAAGCCATCATCAAATTGCCTCCTCCTTCGAGTTTGCGCCAACTCCAAAGTTTGCAGGGGAAAGCAAACTTTTTACGTCGATTCATTCCTAACTACGCTGAGGTTACAAAGGGTTTCACCCGGTTGTTAAAACAAAACGCTCAATTTTCTTGGGATGAGATAGCTCAGAAATCTTTTGATGCACTTAAGCACGCGTTGACCCATGCACCGTTGCTGCATCCTCCCAACTACAACCAGGACTACTTTTTGTATCTCGCTGCCTCCCACTCCACCATTGGAATGGTCTTAGTTCAGGAAGATGAATTCGGAGCGGAACATGTGATATATTACCTCAGTCGGACGTTGAATCCCACCGAGCTAAAATATTCGCATGTGGAGAAATTGGCCCTGGCAGCCGTTCAGGCTGTCCAGCGTTTTCGTCATTACATTCTTCTCTGTAAAACTATAGTGATTTCGGATTGCAACCCTATGATCTATATTCTAACTAAACAATTGCTAGGGGGCAAGTACTCCAAATGGATTGTTATCCTGCAGGAGTTCGATTTGGAGTTTGAGAAGTCCAAGTCTAAGAAATCCTTAGTTTTTGCGGAATTGATGTGTGACTTCCCGCGTGCTGACACGGAAACTGTGGTAGAGGAACCCATTGCGGACGAATCTCTGTTTCTTATCAGCACTTTAGATCCATGGTATGGAGATATAATCGTCTATCTCCAAACCCAATCCTTTCGGCCCGAAGCTTCAAAGTCGGAACGCCGAAAAATTCGATTCCAGTCCCAACAATACAAAATAATTGGAGATACTCTTTATCGTCGTGGGGCGGACTTGGTTTTTCGTCGTTGCTTAACTCATGAAGAGGCAGAAAGGGTTCTGAATGACTATCATTCTGGAGCATGTGGCGGTCATATGTCTGGGTATGCCACAGCTCAGAAGGTGTTGCGTGCTGGCTATTTCTGGCCGTCCATGTTTAAAGATTGTATCATTGCGGTCCGGAAATGCCACAACTGTCAAGTGTTTGATCGCAAGATGCGCGCACCACCTGCTCCTCTCCACCCTATAATTGCCATTGGTCCTTTTGCTAAATGGGGTATCGACTTTATTACTTGTAACCCTCACTCGGTCGGGGGGCATGCGTATATCATCCTTGCGGTTGATTATTTTACTAAGTGGGCCGAGGCGATGCCTACATTCGAGGCAAGCGGCAAGACAGCAGCGATTTTCGTATTCAATCATATTATTGCTAGGTTTGGTGTCCCACAAGCGATAATCACTGACCATGGGCGCCATTTTCGGAACATTATGATGACAGAACTTACAAGCCAGCTTGGTTTACGCCATGATAGTTCTACTCCTTATTATCCTCAAGCAAACGGTTTGGTTGAATCCATCAACAAAGTTCTAGTTATCATGATCCGACGAATCATTGGTATTCATCGGTCGAATTGGCATAACATGTTATTTTCAGCGCTTTGGGCGTATCGAACCTCAGTAAAAACATCAACAGGGTTCACTCCTTTCCAACTAGTTTATGGTTTGGAAGCAGTGTTGCCCATTGAATGTGAAATCCCATCACTTCAAATGGCTATCGAATTACTCCCAGCTACCTCTGAAGAGGAGAAACGTTTGTTATACTTAGCTAAATTAGATGAGACTCGACGTGATGCTGCTTTGGCAATCGAGACTCACGCAAAAAGGATGAAAGCTCAGTATGATTGTAACGTAACCCCTCGTAATTTTTCGGAAGGCGACCTAGTGCTATTATATGATCAAGCTAACGATAAACTAGGTGCTGGAAAATTCGTTCCCATGTGGCATGGGCCCTACATTGTTAAGCAAAAGCTAGCAAAAGGGGCCTATGAGCTGGTAGATTTTGATGGGGACTCTTTAGGTAAGCCCAGAAATGGACTTTACCTAAAGAGGTATTATGCTTAAATGGTGGGTATGGAGATTCAGTTAATTTAGTTAGGTTAATTTTTCTTTCTAGCTGGTATGTTTGCTTAGTTTAGACAGTGTGCTTAGCTTAGAGAGTGTGTTTTTCGTCGTTATTCTGGCTTATCTTGGTTTTACTCTTGATATTGCAGATGTCGACGCCTCTCCAAACGTACATTGGATTTGCTGATGGTGCTTGTCGTAGTACACGGAATATCTCTTCCGCAGCTTGGGTTATCTATTCGCCCTCTGATGAGTTAGTTTCTATGCATGGGGTGAGCCTCGGTCAAACAACAAACAACATTGCAGAATACAGTGCAGTGATTGAACTATTATCTGAATCTATTTCATTTGGGATTCGGAGTTTGATAGTGAGGTTAGATTCTGAACTCGTTGTATTACAGCTTAATAGAGTCTATGCCATTAGAAATCCAGTGTTATTAAGATTGTTTTTGAGGGTGCGTCTCTTGGAACGTGAATTTGATTACATCGAATATCAGCATATTCGAAGGTCTTTAAATACATTAGCAGATGCAATGGTGTCTCGAATGTTAAATAGACATTTGTAACAATCATAAATGTAAATTTATAAACATTTCATCACACATGTTTGACAAAATAAGCTGGTAATAATGATATATATAGATAGGAGTGTGTCAAAAATATACATCGTCTTCGATCATAGGTTGAAAAACACCTTATGATTGGCAAAAATGATAAGTACAAAAAACCAAAAATGTCACATGTGTCTACAAAAGTGACTAGCCAATCACTGGTGGTGCTCTCTATACGAGACCACTGCCCGCGCTACCCTACACAAGAACCTCCTGAAAGGTCCTGGGACTGCGACCACATAGCGCTGAAGTCGGATAGGAATGTCATCTATAGTGGTCTCTGGTATACCCGCCGTCAGACGCTCTAGATCCTGTTCCAGCTCGGCTAAGGTCTCTGCGGCCACATCCTGTGGGGCTGGTGCTGGTGCAGCTGGTACTCTTCTCTCAAAAGCCCGGAGATTGGCCGGACGCCGTGGACCTACATCTGCATTTTGAAAATTTGTCACTGTCAATTTTGAGACGATATATAAAAAAAACAAAAAATAGATAATTTAAAAAAAATTGTGAAAAATGAAGTACCTCTGTCGTCCCATTGTTCTCCCTGTGGAAGAACCATGTCTGGATCATTCCGAAAATCCATTCCGACATAAGGAAAATCCTGAATCGCAAAGACCTGGTTCTCCAACCAGTGAAAGTAACCATCAGGAAATCGAACAACCCCCGCTCCCTCATCAGGATGCCGGGCCATTACCGAAACCCATCGCGTCAACTTAGGCTCCCGAGGAGGCCCAACTGGAACTGTAAGATGCTGGGGGATCAGCATTGGAACTCTCTCTAGGGCAAAGCTCACAACTAAAGGCCCATATCCAAAGGTCTTCAGTTGTCCGTTCTTTGCCCTGGTTAGTTGGCCCTTCATATTGGCCAACATAGCATCGCACCAGTTGAAAATGGTGCCTCGGAAGCAATCTATAGCCATCCGCATTTGGGACCCGGTGGCATTGTGCAAAGCGGCCGCACCGCAAAGTCTGGTAACTGTAAAGGCAATTACCATAAGTTCAGGTCGGGATATGTATTTGATTTCTATCCCCTTCTCCTGGTTTTGATTGTTGCACCACTCTAGCCGGAGGCTAGCAAGGGATTGGCCACCTGGCCTAGTCCCGGAGAGAGTCAGTTGCTCGCCCCTATTAGGCAAACCAGTGAGAAAATATATGTCAGAGGGCTCTATCTCGAGCTGGTGCCCTCCGATGTAGAAGCATTGTTCCTGGATGTTCCACCTTTCAACCAGCCACTCTAAGAATGGCACCTGGGCCCTCATGCCAGGTATGGCCCAGTACTTGTAGAGACCGCATGCCTTCAAAGCATCAATGGAGGGTTGATGATTTATTGCGGCCAAATCAACGTCCTCGTGTTCTCTTTCGCGCCAATCAAGCATGGTGTGCACCCTGCACATCATAAAACATCTGTTAGAGTCCATAAATTTTTAAAATTTTGGTCTATTTTGGAGAAATAAGGGTTTCAAAATGTGTTTTGCGCGGTACGCACCCTGGCTTTTAGGGACAGAGCGTATGTACGCAGCTGCCCTTAAGGCCGGGTGCGTACGCCCGATATTTTCCCCATTGAGAAAATATCGGGGTACGCAGGTCAGCAGTGCATGACCTGCGTACCCCAAAGGGCGCATCTTGAAACCCCAAGGCCTCCAAAAAATCAAATAAAAACCTAAAAATGAATTCTAAACGGATGGAAATTAAGAGAAGGATGTTGTAGAATACCTGGTGAAACGGCGTTCGATTCTGACGGTCGGATTCTCCGCAAAGTCCACGGGAAGTTTCTTGTCAAAAGCCCTTTTCTCTCCCTCAACAGTAAAATGGTAAAAATGACATGGTAAAAAGTCTTTTTATAGGTTTTTTGGATGAATGAATGCTAAGTTTGTTTATTTTCTACCATGAAAAGATATTTTTCAATGTATTTTTGCCCATCTTAAACAGGTATGAGTAATGTGTTGTTTTTGTGCAGGACAAAGGGACTTTAGGGTAAAATCATCATTTTTTACGAACCAAGACATCAGAGTCATCTTTTAAGCCCTTTTCTGACTCCTAAAACATGAAAAGATTGCCGAGCGTTTCTTTTACACTTGTTAAAACGGAATTAAAATACGGTCCTCTTATAGCCCTTTTCTGACCGTAAAAACACGAAAAGATTGCCGGGTTTTTGTCGTTTCAAACTCGATATTGGAAATAAAATGACGTGTCCTTGATCGCTTTTTACTTTTCAGGTCAACGGCACTAAACATGAAAGTACTCCTTGGTCACAAGATCAAGCGGTTCTCTCAGGTATTATTTTATACTTTTTCGGGCTTGGGAGACACAAATTTACGAAAAAGTTCACTATGGAGTCTTCTTTAGTTTTTTCAGACTCTCTAAAAATGAAAAACGCCGAGTTTCTCCTATACTGGACTCGTTAAAATTTCACAGTAAAGGACCTGTTCGATTACAAACAGGAACGGACCACTCCTTCTTAGGGTCCGAATGTAAACTAAGTTGGACTTATCCGAAGGATGAGCTTATAATCAAGCATATGTTATCCTCCTCAAGCTTGTAAAAAATAAAGAGGTACTTGCCAGAAATGGTGGGGGAAAAGAGAGAAGAATGAACCTATTTGTTATCCTTTGTTACAGAAGAACCTTATCACCGCTCTTGAACACGACACTTTTCATTCACCTGGGTTGGGAAATCCTTTGCCTTAAAAGTTGATCAAACCACTTTGAAAGTCTTCAACCGTTTCTGGGTATTAACTTTGGGTCAATCGTCGCCAAGCCATCTGTCATGTCGTTATGTGTTCAAGAGGTCCCTGCAAATAAACCATTCATATGCAAAATGCTTGTCATCCATTTTGACCATCCCTGAGTCAGTCCTTACAGCAACATTTCTTCAACTTGAACTATGCTTTCGTGTTGTGGGCTTGCCTGCAACGGGTCGTTTTCTATCGACATCAGCACATTATCTAGAGAGATGACTTAGAAATCATCAGTACCTTGAAGTCTGCATGCATCAATGGCAGGTTTCTCGCCTTTGACGACAGTTTACATCATTGACTTTCGATCGAAGGATTCCGTGACATGTTCGACATCAACACATTCATTCGCATCTCATGGATTGTACTGGGTACTTTGAGAACCATTAACATCACTGGTGGTTTCTCTCACACTTGTTAACAGTTTACATCATTGACTGGTAATCAAGTGGTTTCTACCATGTTCGACATCAACTCATTTATTCGCATGGATAGAATCGTACCAATTCGGGAAGTAGAAATGAAGACCCTAGATCTAGTTTCCACCATCCAGGCTGCGAGGAGTTTTGTATTCATTATATAGTAGACTAATCATAAACAGATGGCTGCGTCCATACTGTGTCTACAAAAGTCTATGATTGTGATGTACTGCAAAATCATTCTTGTATCAGAGCAGTAGTTAGATTGTTAGTTAAAGTTTTCAATCTGAGTATGGGAATGCCTACCTCAGCGATGATATCATCTTATATATGTATTTTGTGTTGAATATTTGCAGGTTCTGACCAGGTCCTCCGCAAGATACTCCTTGAAATGATAAAGTACTTCACCCTTCCTAGATCATAAAAACCCTAATCTACTACAGGCTTCGCACTTTAGGGGGCAATCTGTTACACTAAAAAATGTCACCATGACTATTTGCAGTTTGTATGGCTCCATCACCTGTCATACTATCCTCCTTGGCAAGTCTCATGCCTCTGCTTTCCATGTCAAACTCAAAGAAAGAGAGAAAAGTCATTTAAAGTCAAGTTATCTCTGGTACGCAGTTTCTCTCAGCCTTACCTGCGGGTACGCAATCCAAGTTCACAATACCTGCGTACTTGTACGCTCTGTCTGTAAAGCAATGGGTGCGTACTCTTGTAAAGGTCAATAAGCGCAAGTTTCACTCCAAAAAAGTTACTTGTGGTTATTTCTAGAGCATTCTAGAAGCTTGTTTGACGTGTATGGAGCGCCTCCAGATGGTTCATGTATCCCTATAGAAGAGGAACTTATCCCATCAAGAGGGGAGCTAACCCACCCAAAAGAGGGGCTTATCCCATTGATGGTGGACCTGATTAACTTCCTCTAGAGCACTATAAATACAGGCATTGGGCCAGAAGGAGGGGAGGTTGAAAGCTGAATATTCCTAAGGGTAGATGCTGCTGGAATTAGGACTTCCTTGTAGAAGCTTGTGAGGAGAGATTACCATCTTTACTTGTTTCCATTGGGAGGTGGGTGAGCTGATCAGAGTAAGGGAGAACTCTTGTGGACCCTGGGAGGAGCTTGCACAACACCAAGGCTCAGGTTGTAATGGTTCCTTTTGTTACATTTAATACAAATTAGTCCATTCTTCTCAACAATTTGTTATTTATGAGTTGTTTCATATACTCCTTGGTCTATATGTTAAATATGTTTTATTTTATGTGATATTCAGGTGCTATTTAATCGTTTGATTGTTGGTGAATGCAGGTTTCGAAGAGAAGGAGGAGCTCATCCGGATCAACGAAGCTGGACTACTACAATAGCGTTGGATTACAGGTAGGATCTAAACACTTGATTTCTCATATTGTAAAAGCATATTTAGGGAAGGATTGCTCTTATTTGTCTTGTTTGTCATTAGAAAGTCTTAGACTTCTAGGAAGGTCGGTTGTGTCCGCACTAAAGACTCTTTCCGCGTGACACTCGGTCTGGCTATGCATTAAATGTATCTTCTTCTTCTCATCCTCATGAGTGGCTCATTGATTCTGGAGCTTCTTATCACATGGCCAAAAACAAAGCCATGTTTTCTTCTTTAAATGATTGTAACACCAAAAATATATATGTTGGTGATGATAGATCTCTTAATGTTGTAGGGACTGGAACTGTTCATCTAGACAATGGTCAGTTTAATGATGTATTATGTGTTCCAACCTTATCCTGCAACCTTCTATCTGTATATCAGATAACTCATTCAGGTGAAGGTAAAATCGTTGAATTTTCACCTCATGATGTTGTAATCAAGGACTTAAAAGATCCTAAACAGATTTTGGCTACTGGCATTGCTGATGATTCTACAAGGTTGTATAAGTTTCACAACTTTGGGTCATCAAATCTTCCCTCAGTATTTGTTGCTCATAACGATGAAGTGAGCAAACTTTGGCATGAGCGATTTGGTCACTTAAACTATCGCTCCCTTCAGCATCTATGTAAAGAAAATATGGTGACAGGTCTTCCTATGGTATCTTGCAGAGATGGTGTTTGTTCCGGATGTGTACTCGGAAAACATCATCGGGACAGTTTTGAAAAACGTGCCTCTTGGCACGCCTCAGCCCCTTTACAGCTTGTGCATAGTGATTTATGTGGTCCACTTCCAGTTGTGTCATTCTCTGGTTGCAAGTATTTCTTAACTTTCATTGATGATTTCTCCAGACGCACTTGGGTATACTTCTTAAAACTCAAGAGTGAAGTATTTAACACTTTTTTGGCCTTCAAGGCCTTTGTTGAAAAACAATCTGGACATCAAATTCTTAAGTTAAGATCTGATAATGGCGGAGAATATGTTAAAAACACATTCATCAACTATTGCACTGAGAATGGAATTCAAATGCAACATACTGTTCCATATACTCCACAACAAAATGGTGTAGCTGAAAGGAAGAATCACACCTTAAAGGAAATGGCTAATTGTATGCTACAATCTAAAGGACTTGGTCTTAGTTTTTGGGCAGAAGCAATTAACTGTGCAAATTACATAATAAATCGCACTCCTACTAAGGCTTTAAAGAATATCACTCCAGAAGAAGCATGGAGCTCAATCAAACCAGATGTAAGTCACTTTCGTGTTTTTGGAAGTGAAGCGTGGGCCCATATTCCAGATGAAAAGCATAAAGCTTTAGAACCTAAGAGTGAAAAATGTACTTTTTTTGGATATTCTGAAGATGTCAAAGGATATAGACTTATTCCATTTAAGTCCAAAAATGTTATCATTAGAAGAGATGTAAAATTTGATGAAAATATATCGGCCTGCGAGCCTAGTCCGGCGGATGTGCCACCTCTCCCTATCTCTTCTACCTTTGAAAACATTTCTTCTTCAGATGATGAAAGTGAGGATGACAATCCTCCCCCACCATCTCAGGATCCTCCTTCAGCTCCTGAGCTTCCAAAATGGGTTCGTGCTACTCGAGATGCAGCAGATGATCTTGCCGGTGATCCTACAGATCAGCGACGCACACGTTCTCAGTTCGAGAGAGCCTCTTCTTTACTGGCTCAAGCTCCAGTAAACTATGATCCTGACACCTTTGCAGAAGCTTCAGGCCATCCAGATTGGGAAGCAGCTATGAATGAAGAATATCATTCATTATTGGCAAATGATACATGGGATCTTGTTCCTTTACCAAAGGGACGAAAACTTGTTCGATGCAAATGGGTTTACAGAACCAAGTATGGACCAGATGGGAAAGTTGATAAACATAAAGCTCGTCTTGTTGCTAAGGGCTTTTCACAGGTTGAAGGCATTGACTACACTGAAACCTTCTCCCCTGTTTCCAAAATGAACTCTATCTGCCTTGTTCTTTCCCTTGCTGCCTCTTTCAAATGGGAAGTCCATCAGATGGATGTTAAATCTGACTTCTTGCATGGGGACTTGCATGAAGAAATCTATATGGAACAACCCATTGGCTTCATACAAACAGACTCCAGCCTTGTTTGTCGACTTAAGAAATCCCTTTATGGTCTCAAGCAAGCTCCTCGGGCTTGGTATGCCAAAATGGATAGCTTTCTTTTAGAATCTGGCTTTTCTAGGTGTCATTCTGACAATACTGTCTACACCAAGAGAGTGGGCAAGTCTCTTATCATCCTTGTTCTTTATGTTGATGATCTTATCCTCACTGGTAGTGATCCCAACCTTATAAACCATGTGAAGTCCAGCCTTAAAAAGAAATTTGAAATGACAGACTTAGGACACTTACACTATTTTCTCGGTCTTCAAGTCTTGCAATCCAAGGAGGGTATTTCCCTTTCCCAGTCCAAGTATGCTTGTGATATTCTTCGTCATTTTCACATGGAATACTATAAGCCAGCCCCTTCTCCCTTTCAGTCTGGAGTCAAACTTTCAGTCACTTGTACTTCTCCTGAAGTTGATGCTACCTTATACCGTCAACTTGTAAGAAAACTCTTGTATTTAACCCATACTCGTCCTGACCTTTCCTTTGTTGTTGGCCTTGTTGCTCGGTTCATGCAAAACCCCCGTGAAAGTCATTGGAAAGCAGCTAAAAGAATACTTCGTTATGTTCGAGGTACAGTTCATTTTGGGATTCATTACAGTGCCAAAGAATCTCCTCTATTGGTTGGTTTCACTGATTCCGATTGGGCTGGTGACCCTGATGATCGGAAGTCTATTGCCGGTTATGTCTTCACTCTTGGTTCAGGACCTATTACATGGGCTTGCAAGAAACAGGGTGTCATTTCTCTTTCATTAGCAGAAGCAGAGTATCGTGGTGCTGTAGAAGCTAGTAAGGAAGCCTTGTGGCTTCGTCAGATCCTGTCAGAATTTGGCTTTCAGCAGCAGCATCCGACTACACTTTGGTGTGATAATCAAAGTGCCATTCAGCTATGCAAAGATCCAGTTCAACATCAGCGCAGCAAACACATTGAACTGCACATGCACTTCATCAGAAAGCTCATTCACAACCATGTTCTTGAAGTGCAATATTGTTCAACAGATGATCAAGTTGCTGACATCTTCACAAAGGCTCTCACAGAGGCGAAGTTCACTAAACTTCGATTTATGGTTGGAGTTCAGGAAGTTGTCACTAAGGGGGGATAGGCTCTAGTGCCTCCTTCCTTCTCCTATTGTGTCATATTTGTAAATCCTTCAATCCTATCCCAAGTTGTTCTTAAGGGGGGATGTTAGGATATTCTGACACATAGGAAATAGTTAAGTACAACTTGGTCTAGTATAGAGTTAGGTATAGAGTTAGGTAAAGTGTGTTTCTTTACCGTTGTACATTTTGTAACTTACAATCCGACGGTCACGATATGTAGTGATCCGACGGTTCATTCTCTCCTCGGTATTACCGACACTTGATCCGTGGCTTGACACCCGATTGGTCCATGAATTCTATTTAAAGCGCATGGAGGGTCATTTTTAGGGTAATCCGTGCATGAGAGAAGCTTATGTAAATTTTCATTCTTTGATTAATAAATTGCCTGAAGTGGCCGCGTTGGCTCAGGCCGTGGACTGTTTCCCTCTTTGAGGGTTTTAACCACGTCAAAAATACTGGTGTATTGATCTGTGATCTGGTTGTGAGCGGTGTCCTTTTGGTGTTCTTTCTGAGGAACTTACCCTGTAAATTCCTACATCGTGTACGCCGTCTCCTTTGAAATCTCCTCAACGGAAGGATTTGGATTAGTCTTCAGTATTTCCACAACGTCCTCGCTGATCTGTTGCAGAGCCGGTGCATCTGGTGTGGAGAGGCAGCGAATCAATGAAACGCAGGACAATCAATGACTTTTAACCGATGCGCAAAGAATCAATGACACGCAGGACAGAGGCAGCGCTCAGGTATTCATGCGCAGAGAATCAATGAAAGGAGTTACGACTATTCTTAGGACTGGCTCTGATACCATGTCAGACTAGGAGTAACTCCAGACTTGGCAGAACAATTCAGAAAAACTGATTGGTATATTTCATTAGGTAGCTATTGTTTATATACATGAATGTGACTGATCAGTTCATCTTCTTGATGACTGTTCACATTCCGGGTACACCCAACCGCTGAGGATTAGGTGTCAACAAATCCCATGGTCCACGAACCATGGGTGGATCTTTTACAACCGACTTTACTTTACAAAAATAAGGCGGACAACCCTTTATGACTCATGACACCTTCGCGATCTATGACCACAAAATGCAGAGACTTTACTATTTTATTACAAAATTTAACCCAAAACTATCCTTGGGGGATCCCGTTCCCAATAGAAGCTTACCAAGAATGACTTCACCATCGTACTATCTCTTAGATCATCCATAGGCTACAAGAGAATCCTAACCGACCCACCAGATATACTTAGTAGGATGAAACACTAAGGTATAAAGGTCACCTTGCATTAACACCTACTTCCATGCTCAAAACCATGATCTTAATGAAGGTGCACTCTTCACCCATAGTAGGTCATTTAGGATTCTAGAAAACATATGTTCATACATGATGTTCTTTTTTCTAGGTAGGAGTGTAAAATGATATTCTCACCTTTGTGGATGAATGTGATTCTTTTCAAAGAAATAAAGGGGAAATAATTAAGACTCTTGAGACATTGCAACCTTTTCCTATCCCTACCAACATTTGGACTGACATATCCATGGATTTCATTGTTGGTCTTCCCAAAGCAAGAAATAAGACAATAATCATGGTAGTGGTTGATCGACTCTCCAAGTAGGCTCACTTTTGTGCTCTTCAGAAATCTTTCACATTGGCTTTGGTTTCTCAAGTCTTTATGGATCAAGTTTTTAAACTGCATGACACATCCACCTCCATTATGTCAAATAGTGACCCCACTTTCAATTGAAAATTTTGGTAAGAACTATTTACACTACAAGGCATGTCACTGAACTTAAGCACAATATATCAGCCACAGATAGATGATCAAACTAAAGTAGTCAACAAATGTTTGTAAACTTACTTATGATGTTTCACCTCTGAAAAACAACAATGGGCACGATGGCTACCTTTGGCTGGATAGTGGTACAATATATCATACCATGAAGCAACCAAAATGACTTTATATGAAGCAGTATTTGGCCAACATCCACCCTCGTTCATCTCCTACCTTTAAGGTTCGTGCAAAGTGGACACAGTGGATCAACTACTTCAAGCTCAAGCTCAAGCTCTCGCCTTGGAAGCCTTGAATGACAATTTAGCTAATGATGGCTCAAAATCATATGAAGCAAAAAGCAAACCAACATTGCTTAGAAAGAATAATTTAGGAAGAACATCAAGTTTTCCTCCTCTTACAACCTTATAAGCAATTATCTCCTCCTCTTACAACCTTATAAGCAATTATCGCTAAAAAAAAGAAAAAGAAAAAGAAACATTAGAAACTTGCACCCAAATTTTATGGTCCTATAAAATTCTTCAATGCATAGGTCGAGTGGCTTATAAATTGTTACTACGAACCAATTCCAAAATCCAAAAAACTTTCATAATTAAAATAACTCTAAGAAGAAAACTTACATCATTAAAGTAACTCGAACCAAACTTAAGTAAATCCCATTTTCATTAAATAAAATTGTTGTGACATTTAACATCACTTTCAAATTATATCGCTTTAACTACCATGCTCTCAAAAAACTATAATTTCACAACATTTCCAGATACAAAATTCTAAAATTATGTCCCTTTTCAATCATAGTATAACATAACTGAAAAGTTTTAGGAGCTGGTCCACTACAAAATTGAATCGATGATTATTAAATCAATTCACATTAACGACCTCGTTCTCACATAAATTCCACGTCCACGCTTTCACTTTCATATATGAGAACAGTGGTACCTAAGAAACTCGATCCGGCTTTCAAGAAGGTAAAGTATGGGACTCTCATTTATTCCAGAGGTACCAGGAAGGGGCACACGTCTTGAGCAGGCAAGGTCAAGCAAAGTCAAGCATTCACTTAGCTGAGTGTGCAGCCCCTTGATTTCACTTCTGTCCAATGTTGAGAGTTGGCTTTTCTGCAAGCCCTTTATATCTTGGGGAAGTGCCAGTATGCCCTGCAAACCATGAATGCAAACATGCATCGGGAGCTCTCCAGTGGACACCACTGGCATTGAGAGAGCGAAAGGAAGTCCAATCCTGCAGAATTAAAGTCAAATCAGCAATCTTAGCCTTCATGCCTTTACAGCAATTGGCATGCATTGTGAACACATCCTTCACACCTGCTCTCCTCTCACAGAACCCACCCACGTACTTGGTATCCAGAAAAAACATCTTCAACCCTATTTCAGACAACTGCTTCCCTGACTTTATCTTGTTTAGCACATCCTGATCGTGCAATTTGGGGTACAATCTCCTAGACTCATACCACCATCCATAAAACCTAATACTTCTCTTATTGGAGCGAACGAAGTTGAAACCCCCATTGGCAGCATTTGATAAGACGTGTGGATTGCCCTTGTAATGATCGCAGGCAATTTGAAAATCAGCTTTTTCATCAAACAATTGGAACGGATTCCGAAACCACAGTATGTCCGCGTCCTGTTCAGTGAATCGACATACAGTAGAATCAAATTAATCATTGCATCGTAAACTATTGAAATTTCTAACTGAAATTCGTAGCTCAGATTTGTATTTCAACCCTTGAATGCGGCCTCGATCAGGGTTTTAATTACTTGTCCGATTAGATTTTCTATCAGTATTTCTATATTTATTGTCTCAGAACTATGAAATTGAAGTATACTTACAGAAAAAACAAAACTGTAACCTAACTCCAACACATGTTTCAGAAAGAAAATTCTAGCCCACATCATGTCCAAGTATCCTTGGCTCATAAAAACCTTTTCCCTTGAAAGATCAGATCCTTCCTTCACCAAAATATAGCAGTGTGGATGAATCTGTTGGCAACGCTTGAATGCCTCTTGGTCCACTGCAACGAGGAGGAGATGATTCAGCAAATGTTGTGTCCCTTCACCCATTCGAAAGCTCTGAAGGTACAAATCTAATATACTGTTTTCTTCTGCCCAAGCTGCGTTTATTGTTGTGATTATCACAGTCTTGTTGGACATTGAAGCCTTTTTCAGAGCACTCTCTAAATCAGTGACAATTGCAGACGAACTCAACTCTGCCTCCTGCAAGAGATTGCTACTTAATTCAATATTGATAGCCATTGAAATCTATTTGATCAATCTCATAACCAATATATACAGATATTATTGTATGAGTTTCAGAAAATCAGACGCACGAAAATTTATTATAATTGAGAAAACCCTACTTACAAGTCTGGCCGAGGTGTAGAAACCCCTTGTGCCATCGCTCTGTCCAATAGGGGAATTAAAATGTGAGAGTGCGATCACTATTGTGAATATGCAAACGCATAATATAATCGCATATTTACAGATCGTTGTTGCCTGAATGGTCTGAAATTTGTTTCCGAGAAACTGGTTCACCATTGTTGGATCAACAAGATATTTTCCTTTTTCTTTGGCAGTCTAATGGCGCTCAGACCGAAATTCCTCGACTCGACAATACACAACAAATATTTTTAAACAATTGAAGAAAAGTTGTATAATTATATGTCAAAACTGGAATGATCGATTCCTCTGAGGAAGATGGCGGTGAGCCTGAGATAGTCAAGAAAGCAGGCCAGCGAGCCGATTTCTCAGAAGGTTCCTTGGGCAGTGCTTTTCAGTCTGAGTGATAGCAGTTTTTGGTTCATCTGTAGCCATTCCGACAATATTATGTTGAGAAAGTAACAGGTAACAGAACAAATATTGTGAATCCAAAAATGTCATCTGTCTCTCAACAGAAGAAACCCATAACAATCGTATTTCTGGTGAAGAACAGTCAGTTTTGTGTCTGCACGAGCTTTGCATGATGACAATCAAATTTGGGAAGAGAGGAGTAGTACTATTACTATTAATAGAGTACATACCGATATTGTTTTTGCCCTGAATTTGTCGCCGAGGGGATTTGCGTTGAGCCATAAATTTAGAGTCTTCGTTATATTTCGATAGCCATTAAATTGTCGTGGAGAGAAATGATTTCAGGTGTCCCCATTGAAACTCCAATTATGGCGATTATGGTGGCGGCGTGATGAAAAAGCTACCTTGAAAGTTAAATTAATACAATTATATAAGGGTAAGTAATTTTTGGGAAAAAGGAATTTTACTTTTTAAGAATAAATTGATATGTACGAGTGTGGCTTGTGATTACGGTTCAAAGCCCTAAGTGGGGATTACGTAAATATGTTTAATATGTCCTATACCAAGAATATTAAATAAAAATCATTTAATAAAAAATTCATTTATGAAAAAGTAGATTATCCTGCCCGGTTTTGCACAAAAGTTAATTATGGGAGCTCAAAACTTTTTTAAACTTAAATATTATAATATATAAATTGAAATCAATTTAATAAAATCATGATATATAAAATTGATTTGAGTTTAAGTTTAGTTACTTGATTTTTTTTTTCTAATATAACTAGGTTGATCTGGGATGTTTTAAGGATAATTTAATCCTTTTAAAAGTTGTTTTTATTTTCAAGATTTTTTATTATGTGGTTTGAATGTTAGATTTAGTGGGACTAAATCTTACTCAAACTAACTAGTTTATACTTTATGGATTTTTAAATTAAAAGAAATAGGGTTGGGCTTTGATCCACTTATGTGTGTACAAGTAATTTAGATGATATTTTATATGGATGTGAAGTTTGGGGTTGTATTATCTCTAGAGTTATGGAAGAAGATAGAACATATTAAGAAATACTCTCTATCTTATTATACTTATTGCAATACGTTTTTCACCAATTAAGAACATGATTATGACCAATATCTTATGTATAAGAAGATTAAACAACATGGAAGTTTTCCTAAAATAGCAATTGCTTCTAACTCTAGCTCAAATGCCTATTCCAAATGGAGATCTGACAATGCCCAATCTTAGTGAGACGATTGGGGAATAAAAGTGGAGATAATTTTGTAAAATAAGGATGATATTAAAAATATTATTACATCAAAATTTAAGAAGAAATTGTGGGGCAATAGAGAATTGGAGGGAAAAGGAAAACTAAGATATTATAAGGAGGTAATCAACCCCACTTAAAAATATATCTCTATCTTAATTAATATTAAGAAGAATAAAACCTTGTTAAGATAAAAACAAATCCTCATGAGCTTCATGTGAAATTGGGCATTGGTCAATTGCCAAAACCCCATGGGATGAAAGAGTATGTGCAATGAAACAATCTCTCACATTTGCAACACTAAAAGGGTTATAGATGAAATTCACTTTCTCATTGATTGTCCATTTTGAGACTCAAATTTAATCTAATTTTCAAAATATTTATCACACTACCAAATTTGTTAACCTTTTTAACTCAACAAAACTATGATTATCTTAGAACATAAAATGGTAAAGAATTTCAAGTAATTTCCTATCTTTCTAAGATCCAGTAAACCATATCTATCTTAGTCAATATTAATTATTATTATAATTTTATTATAATTCAAATTTAATACATAGCAAAATAACATTTTATTTATAATTTCCTTATTATAATTCAATTATATTGAATAAAATGGGAGCGATAGAGGAGAGAGTGATGGTGTCGAGCACAAAGTTTCCATTTGGCAAAGTTGTTGCAGACAATCCAAAGTTTTTGTTGGCCTACGAGAGATTCAAAGAGGGAGTCAACCGATATGCTGGATAGTCGCGGAGATATATCAAGCCAAAAGGACAATATAGACTCAATCGGGAGTATTTTTTGCTATGGGAAAGATTGTAAGAGCTTAACCATAAGGTTTTTGACATCAGGCAGTTTCTTTCTGCAAGGATTGGGCTATGCAATGGGTTTTTCAAGATTTTGGCCATTTATGTCCATGCTTTCTCCCACCTTAGTTGTAGATTGGATTTACTCTTTTCCATATATGACTCTCCAAGACGTAGATTTGCCTCCTATCAAGCTAGATATGGTTTTTCTCCTTCTATTTCGTGATGCCCTATTTTGATCTATCCTTCT
Organism: Pinus tabuliformis; assembly: GCA_031772625.1. Taxonomy (NCBI): domain Eukaryota; kingdom Viridiplantae; phylum Streptophyta; class Pinopsida; order Pinales; family Pinaceae; genus Pinus; species Pinus tabuliformis. Next base: position 1,298,718,985 of record CM062807.1, read on the forward strand.
GCAGGTAGATCCATGCCGCTAGGATATTTTAAATGAAGATCAAAGCTTTTTTTGGCCTGATTGAAGGTTGGATCCTTTTGCATCAAACTTGTGGAGGTGGTATTGGTGATATGTTTCATGATCTATGATTATTCCCATTCATCAGCTGCTAGATTTGTCACTTTGAATCATATCTGGAGGAGAGACAATTAGAGGGGAGCATACCATGCCCACATCTAGTTCCTAAGGAGTTTTTCCAGGTTTTTATCAAAATCTTTAGTGGGAAATCGATCCTGCTAGGAGAACGAATCTTATATAAGATCTAAAGCAGTGTGTGCAAAACACATAAGGTATTCCAACATCCTTATAAAGCCTCTTTTTTGAAGGAAAGTTGTTGTCGGATGACATGTAGCTAGAAGATTATGGAATTCAAAGGAACTCAATTGTTATCCTAAACTTAAGATTGCAAGGTAGAACCCCATGAGCAAGCATTCCAACTGGATCTTCTTCTACTGACAAGGGCCCAGTTTCATTTAAGGATGCATTGAGAAGGAAAATAGCCACATTAGAAGAAAAAAATCCCCAAATTTGATAATGCTAGGTCCTTACTTTGTTGAAAAGATAAAGAAAGCTCCATATCTAATAATAAAATTGTCGGAGGTGAGTGGTGTTTTCTCTATGCTACAGGAAAAAGTTATCATATGCCGATTTGATGGATTCTTGTCCAAATCTAAAGATCTCCATCAATGGATCTACCTCAACTAGATAAAAAATTATGATATTTACCTATGTGCGAAGGGATTTTTTGTGGTACAGTTTGACAATCAAACAAACTTGGATTTTTTCATTAATGAAGAACCATTGTTTTGGGGAATAGTGGGCCTCTTTGTAACTCTGTGGTATCCCAGTTTCGATGCCAATACATTGGAGGTACAAAAATTCCAGTATGGGTAAGGTTACATAATCTCCCTTTTCCTTTCTGGCACCACAAGTCCTAGAAGGCATTGGAAATTCACTAGGGTGATTTCTAAATGTGGATCGAGAAAGAATGGAGAAAGGTATCCTTATATTTTCCTGCATATGTGTGGAGATAGACTTAAGTAAAGGCCTTCTAGATTGTGTCCATCTTACTCATGAGGATTTTAAGTGGACCCAATGGTTAGACTTCGAAAATACTACTTTCATGTGTTAGATCTGCCATGAGACAGGGCACTTGCGAACTACATGTGCACAAGCGAAGAAAAGAACAAAAAAAAGACCTCAAAATCCAGAAGGATGGCAATTTCCTGAACCACACTCTTTTGACGATGAAGATGAAGAAATGGATGAGAGAGAACAACAATGAGAGGCACAAATTCAACAATATCCCTAAATGAAGGAGGGAGAAGAGAAACAGAAGGACCCAACCACATACAGGGGAACCCAATGAATTAGCAGCGATCTAGACTCCTAGAAATTAGCACGAGGGAAAGAGAAATAATTAAGTTTCAGGTGGATTAAAGAGAACACATGTTTATGAAAATTCAGACTTTGACAAGGAAGCACCAACAAATTTAGAAGAATAAGAGTTGATAATCGTTATGGTTACTCCATCTTCTGGGGTATGGAAAAAAGTTAAAAAAAAAAAGAAAAAAGAAAAAACCACTTCATCTAGGTAACTATTATTTTTTGGTATTTTGACTACCATGAATGCTTCTAACACATAGAAATAATCTTTAAAAACAATACTTGAATGCATTTTTACATATACTTATATAATTTTTTAATTTTTTATAATAAAAAATTAAGATTTTTACTTAAAAACAATAATTTAAATTATATTATTTAAATACATTACTAAAATGTACTATTCACTTTAAATCATTAAAAAAACATTAATTAAAATTTAAAATTTATTGAGCTCTCATTTCTTATGTCATGAGATTCTAATAACTTTTAAAAAGTTTGCAATATGATTGGGCACCTCCCAGTTATGTATAATAGCCAAATCCACGACAATAATCCTACCCCCTTCTTATGACTACTCATTTGATGTAGATGTTATGAGACGTAAGCACCACAAAATAATGCTATTGGTTAGCGTGATGAGAATCAGGTACATTTTATATTTTTAGCTTTAAAATTCTTAAAAACTCTTAAATTTTTTAAAAAGTCCAGTTAAATTTTTAATTAAAAAAAGTGATGGTTAATTATAACTATAAATAAAATCGATAATATTATAATTAAAAAGATATCGAAAAAACAAAATAAGTTTAAAAAATATTTGAAAATTTTTAACTTTATTATTTCTTTATTATTTCTCTATTTTGCAAAGTGGTCAAGGTTTAAAGTTTGTAGTAGTTAGGAGAAGACACCAAAAAAATCTAGTCTTGTTAAGAGTTGGTATGGCTTGGATCAAATGTATCCATTAAGTATTTTTCAGAACTTAGATATCCCTATATCATGATTTATTGATGGTCGTTATTATCATATGAATCATTAATTCTTGTGAGTGTGAGTGTATAAAATCTTTGTGATGCAAGTGTATTGTTCTACAGTGCGAGTGTATTTTTCTACAATGTGAGTGTATTGAACTTGTATGATGCAAGTGCATTTTTGTGTGGTGTGAGTGTATTGAATCCCTGTGCTACGAGTGTGTCGAATCTTTGTGGTGCAAGTGTGTATCAATTTATGCAAGAGCAATGAATATATGTAGTGTAAGTGTATATTTAATATCTATAGTGTGAGTGTAGTGAATCCCTATGGTGTAATTGTATTTGATGCCTCATTATGCAAGTGTATTGAATCCTTGCAGTGCGAGTGTACTAAATCCCTGCAGTGTGAGTGTATTGAATCTATGTAGTGTGATTGTATTGAATCCCCGTGGCATGAATATATTGAATCTATATGGTGTGAGTGTATTGTTTTGTAGTGTGAGTGTATCGAATCCTAGTCGTGAAAATGTATTGAATCTCTATGATGAGAGTGCATTGAATCATTGTGGTGCAAGTGTGTATCAATATGTGCAAGTGCAATGAATCTTTGTAGCGTGAATATGTATTAAATCTTTGCAGTGTGAGTGTATCAAACCCCAACAATGTGAGTGTACCAAATTTCTTATTATGTGAGTGTATTGAATCCCTCTGGTGGAAGTGTATTGAATCCCTATGGTGTGGGTGTATTGAATCTATACAATATAACTCTCTTGTTATGTAGTGAAAGTGTATTGAATCCAAGTGGTGGGAGTGTATTAAATCTTTGCAGTGTGAGTGCATTAAACCCTTGTGATGTGAGCATATTAAATGTCTGTAGTGTGATGTATTGATCTATATTGTGTAGTTCTCTACAGTGTGGGTACCTCTTTTCGACATAGTGGAACAGATTGATATGTTTATGGTGTGCAATGTAGTGTGAGGTATCTTTCTTCATGCACCGCTTTGTTTTTGTTCAATTTCCCGAACTCTATGCAATATAATCCCAATCAACATACTTTGTAGCAATATATACTAAGCCACTCATTATCTCGATTGATCTCTATATTCTCGAGTCTATGACAATTTTGAACCTTACCTCGATGATATCAAGTATATTTTTTTTATTCAATGGCCTATCACCCAAAAGCCAAGGGAATAAGTTCCTTTATCTACTTTATTCCTTCCTCCTTTTTTTTAATTATGAATATTTCACCATGTATGTCGAAACCTCAACCTAGTAAGAGGAAATGAAGAAAAGTTACCCTAGAAATTCTTTATGACCATTTCAATTTAGTAGAAAAAAGGAGATAAGAAAGAGAAATAGACCATAAAATAGAATTAGTTACAATGCTTGAAAACAAATTCAAATTCTTAAAAAATGAAATATTAGGGTTCAAGAATGAGCTTAAAATAATGAAAGATAGGATACAAGAAATGGAAAAGTAGAAAGAATCAATAATTAAAGAAAATTTCACCTTGACATATGTGATTAGCGAGTTAAAAGAAAAACTAGATAACAATATGGCCCTAAGTAGTATGGATAGTAATTAGACATCAAACCCATTAAAGAGGAAATAAGCAAGCTAATTGAGATAGATAACAAGTGCAACAAAAGATCCTTGAATCTCTTAATTGTTGATATAAAAGAGAAGAAATATGAGGACACGTTAAAAATAGTAAGAGACAAGCTAAAAAATAAGTCACAAATTGAAACAAATTATCTCATAGAAGCAAGAAGGTTGGGAAAGATAGGCGAGCATAAAGATAGACTCATCCATGTTAGGGTAAGTTGTAGTAACCTTGAATTTGGAATACTCAATAAATATACAAGCCTTAAAGGGACAAGAATAATTATAAATGAGGACCACATCCTAGGGAAAAAAAGAAGAAGACAAAATTAATTAAGGAAGGAGGCTCAAAAGGAAAAGGAAGCTAGAGAGGAAGGTAAATGGGAAATCATTAGAAATAGGAAATCTATTCTTAGGGATAGAGACCAAAATGAGAGAAATAAATAGGAATTTGGAACAGTTAAATCTTCTTCTGGAATTATTGTAGCTTTCTGTGGCATAATGGTCCTATGTTAAGCTGGATCCCAAGTGAAATTGATCTTATTTTTTAGTCAAAAATTGGGATAATAATGAGTCTAATGTCCCTCACGTAGATGTATTCATTTTGTGTTTAGACTGGAACAAGAAATCCTCTTGTAGAGGGATTGGAGGAATAACCTATTATATAAAATAGAGTGTCTCTCCTCACACTTGGGTTCATAAGATTGACCCCTTGAATTGGTATATTATGATCTAAATATCTAACATTAGCACTAAGAGGATTTATATCGCAATTTGTTATTTTGAACCTATCCACTCTACCTTTTAAAATAAAAAATTATAGCTAAGAATTTTCCTTATAATACCTTAGTATAGGATATTCATAATCTAAGGAATGAAGGTAATATCCTCTTTTTAGGAGACATTAATGCTAGAATTGTACCTAACCAAGCTATTCCTCTTAGTAATGATTCAAACCCCAATCCTCTTTGGTTACATGAGGACTTTGATCTAGTTAGTAGATTCAAATGAAACACTAGTTAGTAGAGTCAAAAGTAGTTGTTTCTTTCTAGCCATTTGAATCATCGGTCTTTCTATTTGACTTGCTGCCATGATTTGGTTATTCATCTTGTCCTAATGATGAACCACACTTTCTGGTTTGAAACACATCAACAAATGAATTTTGATGTGATTATTGCCGAAAACATGTCTCAAAAACCTCATCAAGAATTTATTTGATATCAAGTTCATCAAATTATGTATTTCTCAAGACCTTATCATTTGTAATGGCATAATCGAGTGGAAAAACTACAACCAAATAAATTGTATTCATGGGCTTGGAAATAGTGTAATGGATTATGTGATATTTGATATCCCTATTTCCAACCAAATTATTAAGTTTGACCTCCTAAATTACCACGAGTCTGACTCTAATCATAGACCTCTAACCTTAACTCTACACTTTTTCATGTAAAACAAGTACATGCATGAGAATTGTGAGATTTAAAGACATTGCTTTTTAACTAGAGTGTTATACATTAATTAATGGAGAAATGAAGCATACACAATATTGCGGAAACAAAAATACAGAAACACATAAAATAAGAGAGACACAAATATACATGGTTCACCCAATTCGGGCTATGTCCACAGAGAAACAACCAATCTTTCCTTTTATATTATACAACAAAATGAAGAGATACAACCTACAACAGATCTGTTGTAATTTCTTCTTTTCTCTCACACAACCTCCTCTCTCTCTCACTCAGAATAATAATACACAGCTGCAATACAATTCCCTCATATAAACTGAGGGTTACCTTGTAGGGAAAAAACCCTAAATTAACATAACTTCTACGACCAGATCATTCTCCTAATGAATTTCCCAGATTGACTACGAAATTACAACATTTTACAAGGTAATTTTACATCTATTTCTAGCTTTGGGGGAGCTTCCCCTGAACCCCTGTTGGGGGTCCGTTAGCCCCCAAACCCCCCATTCGAGGGAGATGGTCACCCCTTTTCCCTCATGGGGGAAAAAATCCTCCCTGCATGGAGGGGTGTGCAATCCTCCTAGGGTATAAACCTAGTTGAAACAAGACCTATGAATTAGGAAGATAATCAGGCTCCACACCCAAGTATCTCCCACTTGGAGACTGATTATAGTAACTCCAACATTGCTTCATTTGTTGGAAAATGCTTCCACTTTGGACCTGACTGTTTCTCATCTTCATCATCATACTTGAAGACCAATTGAAATTGAGAGGAATCTCAGTTTCTCCCTGGTTACAATTTCTGTTAATATATCTATAGGATTCTGCCTAGTGTGTATCTTTTCCAGCTTCAATTGTCCATCTTCCAACATTGACCATATGAAATGGTACCTTAGTTGTATATGTTTAGTATTGGAAAGAAATTTTGAGTTCTTTGCAAGATGGATGACACTTTTATTGAAATATGGCAACAAGAGTATTCTAATTTAATCTGTCCTTGAATTAAATTGTGAATTAAAATCGAATTTAGTCTTAAGAGCTACTTGGAATTAATTAATTAATTTATTTTAAATTAATTAGTTGGAGAAATTCAATTTAGAAGTCTTTCTGAAGACATGCAAGAGTTATCCCTTAAATTAAGGAGATAATATTGAGTTATATTTGAGTTGTAATTAGTTAACTCAGTTTACTGAGTTAAGTCTAGTTAAATTAGTTCCAAACTGTTTGAGGAACTAATAGTAAGTTAACAGTCAGTTGATGCATGCATGCACTCAACTAGTGCTACTCCAGTTAACTGAATATTCCCTCATCAGAAACTCATGCATGCCTATTTTGAGAAAGATCCAGTTGAGTTAAATTTCAAGGATAGTGTACTATCAGTTTCATGTGTTTTCTTATAAAGAAAACTCATGCATACAGTCAAGGGACCATCCTTGAAGATTGTGTAGTTTTGGAGGAGATCATCCACTTGGTAAAAGGAGAATCATCCACAAGGAAGAACGGAAGGAAATAGGAGCTTGGAGGGTAGACAGGAAGGCTGGAGAGAAGCCAAGATTGCTTGTGAGCATTTGCGAGGATTGTATTGAGAGTTGGATAGCTGTGAGAGCTAAGGCTTTGTATAATTCCTGTGTATTCCCACCATGTATGATAATACAATAGTGTGTGGTTTTTGCTAAGGTTTTCCCCAAAGTATTTTCATGTGTATTGTGCCATTGATTCTTCTTCTTTTGGTTATATTTTTCAGCTCGATCTTTAAGCTTCCACAAATTGATAGTAGAAGTAGGTTATAGTATTCTGCTTTGATTTATATTGCATTATCGGGTTAACCTACCATTAGATTTTATACATGGTATCAGAGCTATATTTGTAGAAATCTCTACATGGTATTGGAGCTATGAACAATATACTAAGAACATAATTTGAAATTTGAAGTTTGAGGTTGTAGGTGCAAATCAAATTCATATCATACTTCAAGGTTGGCCAACGACGTTCTATGGCTGGAGACTTGAGTATGCTTTGGAAGGTAGCTCGAATTACATAGCATGGAAAGATAGAATGGAGGTTGTATCAGAAGACAATGGCTTGAAGGAATTCATTGATCAAGAAATCCCAAAGCTAGCTTCAACTAATGCACAAGAGTTGGTTGAGTGGAAGAAGTGTGTGGCAAAGGCAAGACGGATCATCCTTGAGGGAGTTAAAGACCATATTGTGTCGAGTCTCCATGGGAAGGATACTCCATTTTCAATGTGGAAGATATTGAAGGACCTCTACTAGAACAGTAGCGACCAGAGGAAATTGGCGCTCAAGGATAAGCTTCGAAGAATCGAGATGGAGAAGAGCGATACTATTTCCACATATCTAAACAAGCTCACCACCTGTAAAGATGAGTTTGGCAGTGTGGGAGTAACTACTACCGATGATGATATGGTGAGCCTCGCTCGCCTTGGCCTTCCAAAGAGTTGGAATAGCTACCAGGACTCTATGAATGGAAGGGATAAACTGCCAGATTGGGAATGACTGTGGTCAAATCTTATGCAAGAGGAGATCAGGAGGAGCACACGAGATGGTTCTTCATCCAAGAATGATGATGAATAAAATCTGGCCTTAGCAAGTAAGTCAAGGAAAGGGAAGGGGAAGGCTTCCCATTCCAAATCAAATTCTTCTCATGGAGGGAAGAAGGGTGACATGTCTAAAGTAAGATGCTTTAATTGTCACAAGATGGGACATTATGCGACTAATTTCTCATCGAAGAAGTCCAAGAAAGGATCCTCAGAAGGATTGAAAGGTGAGGCATTAGCCTCCCAGTTTGAAATGGACTTTACCCTCATTGCATGCATAGTGTCATCGATGATGGGTTGTGTCTAGTATCTTGATGGTGGAGCCTCAATCCACATGACCGGTGATAAAAATTTATTCAATGCCTTGGAGGAGAAAGACCTCAAGATGCGCATATAGATGTGTGATGATGGAAGGTATACTGTTTCAGGAGTGGGAACGGTGCATGGAGCTCCTTTCACCTTGACAGATGTGATGTATGTGCATGGACAAAAGAAGAACTTGGTATTGGTCACGATGTTGGAGGAAAGGCTATGATGTTGTCTTCAGTAAAGGAAAGGCATTCCTAAGACACATAGACATGGGTCAGACCAAGAGGATAAGGATTCGGGTAAAGAATCTATATAAACTAGAGGTAGATGAATGTGCAACATTGACTACGAAAGTAGAATTGGTGCAAAGCCAAGACATTGGCGAGTTGTGGCATAGGCAGTTGGGATATTTGCATCATGGGGATTTGAAGATAATGCAACAGATATCTACAGGACTTCCCAAAGGTAAACTTGAGCAAGTTGACACATGCAAAGGTTGTACCTTGGGAAAGTACACCGAGTCTTCCTTTCATGATCGAGACAGTCGAGCAGAGGCTATCTTAGAGTGAGTTCATATTGATTTGTGTGGAACATTCTCAATGGCATCCACAGTGAAGCAGATTGATTATGTGATTTTCATTGATGACTATTCTCCTAAATTCTAGATTTATTTCATGCAGAAGAAGGACCAAACCTTCACAAATTTTTGTGAGTTCAAAGCTTTGGTCGAGAAAGAGTCAGGGAAGAAGATGAAGGCCTTGAGAAGTGACAATGGTAGAGAATATGTCTCTCAAGAGTTTAAGGACTTTTGTGCAGTGGAAGGAATTAAACGAGAGTTGACGGCACCTCATAACCCACAACAGAATGGGGTGGCCGAGAGGAAGAACAGAACTATTGTAGGGGTAGCACGGGCAATTCTGCATGACCAAGGACTACCACTTCACTTGTGGGCTGAGGCATGCAACACAGTGATCTATTTGTAGAATAGAAGCCCACATCGCATACTTGGGATGAAGACACCAGAGGAAGATTTCTTTGGTAAGAGACCAGATGTGGGTCACTTTAGGATCTTTGGATCATCAGTATATTTCCATGTGACAAAGGATGCATGGAAGAAGCTTGAGCTGACAAAAAAGTTGGGGATATTTGTGGGGTACACTGATACACCTCACAACTATCAGGTGTACTTGACTACCAGTCAGAGGACAGTGGTTCGCAGAGATCTTAAGTTTGATGAGAAGAAGGCCATGCGAGTTTCCCTTGAGAGGGATCTCCAACTACAGGCTGTGGAGGAATTGTTGGTTCCTAAGGAGGAGGAGCCTCGGACTGATGCAGAGGAGCTGCATGCAAAGGCTCCAAGAGTGGAGACATCCACTCAAGCAGAGTCTTCCATAAATGGACGAAAGTGCACAAGAGAATCTGACAGATTGTTCGAGGATGCAAGAGAGAATGTGGGAGCACCATCTTCTCAGGGCAGAGAGAGGAGGTCACTTGAGAGGTACACTGGATACATGGCCCTTGCTGGGGAATGCGTTGAGATCGAGCCATCTTCCTTTGAGGAAGCAATGTAGCAGCCGATTTGGGTTGATACTATGGTGGAGGAGTATGACTCCATACTTCGTAACAGTGTCTGGGATGTGGTTCCGAGACCGGAGAACAAGTCAGTTGTGAGTTCCCATTGGCTTTACAAGGTAAAGCAAGCTGCTGATGGTAGTTTGGAGAAGCATAAGGCAAGACTTGTTTCTGTGGCTTTTCACAGGTCAAGGGGATTGACTATGATGATAGTTTTACTCCTATTACAAGGTACTCATCTATCAGATCTATGTTGGCATTATCAGCACAAATGGGTTTGAAGATCCATTAGATGGATGTGAAGATTGCATTCCTCAATGTCCAAATTGAGGAAAAGGTGTACATAGAGTAGCCAGAAGGTTTTGAGACCTTCAATCGTGAGTCGCATGTGTGCCAACTCAAGAGAGCATTGTATGGGCTGAAGTGAGCACCTCATGCTTGGTACACCAAGATAGACAACTACTTCACCAGGTTGGGCTTCACAAAGAGTGAAGCGGATGTAAACTTGTACCACATCATGGTGAAAGGTAAGCTGTTGATCATCATACTTTATGTTGATGATCTCATATTGACTGGTTATGATCAGTTGATCATGTCTTGCAAGGAGGACCTTGCAAGAGAATTGAAGATGAAAGACATGGGTCTCATGCATTACTTCCTTAGCATGGAAGTGTGACAGAAGGATGGGGAGTTATTTGTGTCTCAGGGCAAGTATGCCAATGAGATACTCAAGAGATTCCACATGGAGATGTGCAAGCCCATGTAGACTCCTCTAGCAGGTAACTGGAGGATGGAGGTTGCTACTTCAAGCGAAGAGGTAGAGGCTATTTTATATAGGAAGCTTGTGGGTTCACTGATGTACTTAGTGAACACATGACCAGATTTGTGCTATACAGTGAACCAGATGAGTCAAGCGATGGTTCAACCTACCAAGATGTTTTGGAAGGCAGCAAAGCATGTATTGAGATACCTCAGAGGCACATCTCAGTATGGATTATGGTACAGATGGATAGAGGGAGTGAAGCTATAGGGCTTCACTGATGTAGATTGGGCAGGGAGTCCATCAGATCAAAAGAGCACATCATGAGGTATTCTCAACCTTGGGCCAGTGATAGTTTATTGGTATAGCAGGAAACAGACGTCGGTTGCACTTAACTCGGCAGAGGCGGAATACATGGGTGCAAGTCAGGCAGCATGTGAGGCCATCTGGATGTGGAAAATCCTAGTTGGTTTGTTTGATCAAAGGATGGATCCAACTGTGATCTATTGTGATAATCAGAGTTGTATCAAACTCTTTGAGAATCCAGTGTTTCATGATAGGTCGAAGCACATCGACATCCAGTATCATCCTCTCAGAGACTGTATAGAAAGGAGGTTCATGTTGCTGCAGTATGTTTTGACAGAGGAGCAAGATGCTAACATTTTAACAAAGGCATTATCAAAGTGTAAATTCGAGTTCCATAGAGACAGGATTGGGGTGGCAGATAATCCCTTTCTTGTTGAGAGGGAGTGTGGAAATATGGAAACAAGAATATTCCAATTTAATTTGTCCTTGAATTAAATTGAGAATTAAAATCAAATTTAGTCTTAACAGCTACTTGGAAATAATTAATTAATTTATTTTAAATTAATTAGTTGGAGAAATTCAAGTTAGAAGTCTTTTTGAAGTCATGCAAGAGTTATCCCTTAAATTAAGGAGATAAGATTGAGTTATATTTGAGTTGTAATTAGTTAACTCAGCTTACTGAGTTAAGTCCAGTTAAATTAGTTCCAAACTGTTTGAGGAACTAATAGTGAGTTAATAGTCAGTTGATGCATGCATGTACTCAACTAGTGCTACTCTAGTTAACTGAAGATTCCCTCATCAGAAACTCATGCATGTCTATTCTGAGAAAGACCTAGTTGATTTAAATGTCAAGGAAAATGTACTATCAATTGCATGTGTTTTCTTATAAAGAAAATTCATGCATGCAGTCAAGGGATCATCCTTGAAGATTGTGTAGTTTTGGAGGAGATCATCCACTTGGTAAAAGGAGAATCATCAATAGGAACAGTGCAAGGAAATAGGAGCTTGGAGGGTGTTACACTAAAAAATGTCACCTTGACTACTTACAGTTAGTATGGCTCAAATCAACAGTCATGCTACCCTCTTAGGCAAGTCTCATGCCTCTGTAAAAGGCAAAATGCGCGAGTTTTATCTTGAAAAAGTTACTTGTGGTTACTTCTAGAACATTCTAGAGGTCGGTTTGATGAAATGGATGCGCCTCCAGTTGGTTCATGTATCTCTATTAAGGGGGAACTTATCCCATCAATAAGGGAGCTATCCCAGCCAAAGAGGGGGATGATCCCATTGATAGTGGACCTGAATAACCTCTTTACAGCACTATAAATAAAGACATTGAGCCAGAGGGAGAGGAGGTTGGAGCTATACATTTTCTTTGGGTAAATGCTGCAGGATTTAGGTCTTCCATTAGAGCCTTTGTGAGGAGAGATTGTCTTTACTTGATTCTACTTGGAAGAGGGTGAGCTTTGTCAAAGTAGAGGAAAACCCTTGATGGACCCTGGGAGGAACTTGCACAACACCAAGGCCAGGTTGTAAGAGTTTCTTTGTTTCGTTATTAATACAAACTGGTTTATTTTTCTCAATAGCTTGTGTTAATGAGTTATTTCATGTGTTCCTTGGTCTGCATGTTGAATATATGTTTTATTATATGAAATGCAAGTGCTTGGTAATTGTTTGATTGTTTGTGGTTGCAGGAATTGACTTGAAGGAGGAGCTCATCCGGATCGTCAAGAACGGACCTCAACAACAGCGTTTTGGAATAAGGTAAGCCTAAACACTTGTAGTTTTCATGTTATAAAAGGTGTATTTAGAGAAAGATCACTCCATTTTGTCTTGTTTGTCATTAGAATGTCTTAGACATCTAGGAAGGTCAGCCGTGTCCGCACCCTTGACCAATTCCGTGTGACAAATTGGCGACTCCACTGGGGAAAGATTCCATTGATGAGAAAAGTCTTTTCCTTTATGTGAACTTTGCTTTGAGAAAATTGGTTTATTTTTCTGGTTTTGGCTCTGTGATTCTGTCTCTGGGTGGGTTAGCTTAGGATTAGTTTTATTTTGGTTTTTCTTGAGTTTTTCAGACGGACGCACCCTCTGAGTGCTGCACAGTGCGTCCCTGGACGCACTTTTGCTGTGTGCACAGAGCGGGCCCGCACCTGTGCTAACGGGTTGCCTGCGTCTTCCTGTAAAAATTTAGGAAAACTCCATTTTTGCTTTAATTGCTTTTAGATTTTGTTTTTTCTTAGTTTTTTCTGCCCAGATTCATTAGTCCCTTGTCCAGAATCTTCACCTAAGCTTTTTCCTGCTCTTAGCTTTCATCAATTGGGTGTTTTGAGTCTCTTTCTTGAGAAATTCTTAATTTGATTTCCTTTGGTCATTACTTAGAGGTTTCTCTCAGTCTTTTCACAATTTTGCATCTTTTTGCTTTTGTTTTTGCAAAAAAATTTCCCCCTCATTCGCCGGGGGGGGGCTAAATTGTTTATGAGTGTTAATTGCCTTTGAGTGTTTTTATGTTTTGATCTTTGGAACTCTCACCCAATTTTCTCGACTTGCACTTGATTGGTTCTTAGATTACATTAGAATCATCTTGTGTTTGAGAATTCTCTTGCATAGATCACATTTGCATAATTAGAGTTCTCAGTTTCAGAATATGAATGAAAAATGTGCATAGATTACATTTGCATACTTTTCATGTGAATTGTGCATAGATTACAATTGCATAGTTTACATTCTGAAAAATCAATCGTAGATTTAGATCAGCTTTCTTTGATTTGAATTTACACAAAAATAAAAAAAAAAAATTGGTTTGGAATTGATTTGCATTAGTTTTTCTTGATGAAATTAGTGCATTAGAGAATTTGTTAAATTTTCTCTTAATGATCAATTTTTTGCATTGTTGGAAGTGAATGGAAACTCTCTCCTTACTCTAGTTAGGATTCATCGAATTGAAAGGATTGCATTATCATATTCGATTGCATTCAGTTGAGTCGGGTCATAACACCATTGGTTTCATCTCCATTTACCCATTTGAGTAATAACAGCCTTAATAACACAGCGCTTAATTAAAATTCATCTAGTAATTTTTACATTTCTAGGGCTCTGAAACACCAACATAGCTTAGGCTAGGGTCTTGGAGTAGGTGAGTACTTAACTCTCCAAGACTACAAAACCAAACAGATAGTTTATCTTGAGTAGAATAAATCCAATTGTTTCAATTTCACTCTGGGAAAGCTCCTCTTAAAGGAGAAGCACGAGCTCGTGTCCAAACCAGTGAGGGGATCATTCCCCCCTCGTTGGGAACGACGCCAGACAGTACGTATTACAAACGGTAAACCTCGGATTAACCATTGTCGAGGAGCCAGGGGTCACTTATCGGTAAACCTTGGATTGTTGTCAAGGAGCCGGTAAGGGGATTGAGCTTGCTACTCTGCCCTTGCGTGCTGTCGGAGTTTAGACTGTTCCCCCAGGTGTATTTGTTACTGTTGGTGACCTTAGTGACCATAATCTTTAGGGTTCTACCGAGGTGACGGTGGAGGGAAGGTCCCACTGTACCTGGAGCAGACGTCGGTTATACTCACTTGGATTTTCCGGGGGGTTCACTTCACTTCGAGACGGTTAAAGTGGAGGAACTTGTGCCGGTCTATTCATTAAGCAGGTTGCCGGGGTAACTGTTCCACCCGCCATTTCTGTACTGAATTCTGCGAGGTTGGGCTTCATCACCAACTAGTGTTTTCGGTCCGGAGAGCTTACTGTTTGTGTGTGGTTTGACTCCTAGATTTGATAGCGCGTGTTAATTTGTTTGTTTTTACTTTTAGAGACCATAGGTGTGAATTGTGAATTTTAGTTGTTAAGTGTGAATTGTGAATTGTTAATTTTAGTTTTAAATTGTTAATAAAATTCACTGAAGTTGAATATAATGGAAAATGTTCCGGAATTTATCAACCTAGGAACCCCTCCTAATGAGAATCCTAGTACTTTTCCTTACTTTGGAAATGTTGGTCCTCCTTATATGGCTACTTTGTCATTACCTGGATTTACAATAGGTTTACCGATATGGTTATTTTCAACTTCGTTGGCCCAAAATACTCCAATTGTTCCATCTCAACCGGATGCTTCACCTCAACAGAGTTCACCATCTCAACATCACCAACCTTCTGTTGACCCTTTACCTTCTTCGCCTAATTTTTCTTCCTCCATTTCTTCCTCTTTGCCTGGTAAAAGCCTTGATGTTAGTAACCAGGAGGCTAAGAAGAAGAAGAAAGGGAAGAAGAAGAAGAAGAAGAAGAAGCAAGATAAGAAAGAAGTCAACCAACCAACCACGACTGTAAGTGTTAGTTGTGTTGAGGAAAATTCCGACATGCATCGTAAACCAAAATACCCTTGCAGGCTTTGTAAGGGTGACCACTTCCTTGTCAATTGTCCTGGCATTCCAAAGGTCTTGGAAGTATGGTCAGAAAAATCTCATCAACTTTCCGTTGATCCATCAACCAGTGATAGTCAGGTTCCTGGGAAAAAGGGTAAAGTTAGGTTTCCTTGTAAGTTATGCAAAGGGAGTCATCAAACTCACATTTGCCCTCACATGGATGAAGCCTCAACATTGTTGGAAAACCTTACTGTTCCACAGCAAGAATTTCCAACTGGTTACCGTAAACTTTCTCCCAACCTACCGTCAACTGACGGAGTGATTGATTTAAATTCAAGTACAGTCGATCACACTCTTCCATTGGAGAGTGAAACTCATGTCACTCAGGTTGATGATCCGTTAGTTGATCAAGTGGTCGATTCAATTTCACATTCGGTCGATCACACTCTCCTTTTCGAGAGTAAATTTCATACCGCTGATGTTCTTCTTGTTACATCGGATTCTTCTATGCCGGGGGGCATTTCACCTGTTTCTACAGAACCCCCTCCAAGTACTGAGGTCTTTTCCTTTGATTGGAATAGACTGACAGAACCTCGTCTTCCTTCCTCCATCCCTTTCCAAATCATTGTCAAGGCTGGTTGTAGGGACATACATCGTACTCAGGTAGATGAAGGTGCTTCTGTTAGTATTTTATCCTCAGCTGTTTGGAAAGCTTTGGGTTCCCCTCAGCTTGCGCCTATTACGCAGAATCTGAAAGCTTTTAACAGAACAATTAGTGAACCTTTAGGGATCCTTCCTAAGTTTTCTATTACCTTGGAAGGTAAAACTGTTTGTGTTGATCTTATGGTAGTTCGAGGTCCCTTGGATTTCAATTTACTCCTTGGGCGAGACTATGTTTATGCAATGAAAGCTGTCGTATCGACACTCTTTCGCGTGATGTCTTTCCCTCACAATGGCAGTATTGTGACTGTAGACCAGCTTTCGTTCCCTAGTCTTGTTTTCAACTACCAATAATATGACACCCCTAAATGTTCCTGATTCTAAAGTGGTATCTACCCTGCCACGGGTTAATTATGTGGCAACTGGTCCCATGTTTTCAGTTACCGATGTAAGTGAGCCTCTCACTGTTGATTTAGATCCGGTAATTGACATGGAAAACTCTATGGGATTACTTAAACACGATGTTCTTATCCCTTTTGAGTCCCTTGACATGTGTTCCTTCCAGAGAACTATTCTTCCTTCGGATGAAGACCTCTTGGAAGCCATGATCAAGGTGTGTCCATTGACATGTCATTCTTCCAGTTGGAAGCCATGATCAATATTGTGAGGATAGTTTCTTTTCCTGTACCAACCTCGTTAAAAAATGCAATAGGATGTTTCGAGGAAAGTTCCTTTTACTGTGTCAACCTCGTTAAAAAATGAATCAGTGAGTACGAGGATAGTTTTTCCCTGTATCAACCTCGTTAAAAAATGAAACAGGCTAGGACGAGGATAGTTTTTTCTCGTATCAACCTCGTTAAAAAATGAAACAAGAAGTTACGAGGATAGTTTTTTCTCGTATCAACCTCGTTAAAAAATGAAACAAGGAGTAACGAGGATAGTTTTTTCTCGTATCAACCTCGTTAAAAAATGAAACAAGGAGTAACGAGGATAGTTTTTTCTCGTATCAACCTCATTAAAAAATGAAACAAGGAGTAGCGAGGATAGTTTGTTCCTGTCTCAACCTCGTTAAAAAATGAAACTGGATGTACGAGGAAAGTTCCTTTTACTGTGTCAACCTCGTTAAAAAATGAATCAGTGTGTCTGAGGAAAGTTCCTTTTACTGTGTCAACCTCGTTAACAAATGAATCAGTGTGTGCGAGGATAGTTTGTTCCTGTGTCAACCTCGTTAAAAAATGAAACTGGATGTACGAGGAAAGTTCCTTTTACTGTGTCAACCTCGTTAAAAAATGAATCAGTGTGTCCGAGGAAAGTTCCTTTTACTGTGTCAACCTCGTTAACAAATGAATCAGTGTGTGCGAGGATAGTTTTTCCTGTATCAACCTCGTTAAAAAATGAAATAGGTTAACGAGGATAGTTTGTTCCTCTCTCAACCTCGTTAAAAAATGAAATTGGATGTTATGAGGAAAGTTCCTGTTACTGAGTCAACCTCACTAAAAAATGAATCAGGTAGATAGTAGGTTATATAGGAAAGTAGGATTAGCGAGGAAAGTTCCTTTTACTGTGTCAACCTTGTTAAAAAATGAATCAGTGTGTTCGAGGACAGTTCCTTTTCCTGTGCCAACCTCGTTAAAAAATGAAACAGGCTAGTATGAGGATAGTTCTTTTACTGAGTCAACCTCATTAAACAATGAATCAGGTAGATTTTAGGATATGTAGATAGATTGTAGACAGTAGGATACTGAGGACAGTTCCTGTTACTGAGTCAACCTCGTTAAAAAATGAATCAGGTATGAGGATAGTTCCTGTTACTGAGTCAACCTCGTTAACAAATGAATCAGGTATGAGGATAGTTCTTTTCTTGTGTCAACCTCCTTAAAAATGAAACAACCCCCTTTTCAAGTTAAATATTGAAAGTAAACCTTCATTTCATCCAGCCGGTTGAATGCAATGAAGCCTGGGGGGCATGTACCTCGCTTTGCATCATTATGCTGGGGGCATGCGAACTTTTTGAGCATAGTTCCTTGTCTTGTGTCAAGCTCGTTAAAAAATGAAACAAGGGTAGGTTAAGTAGGTTGATTGTAGATAGTAGTCATGAGCATAGTTCCTTGTCTTGTGTCAAGCTCATTAAAAAATGAATCAAGGATTTAAGAGCATAGTTCCTTGTCTTGTGTCAAGCTCGTTCAAAAATGAATCAAGGTTTTTTAGAGTATAGTTTTTTGTTAGGTAGATTGTAGAAAGTAGTTATGAGCATAGTTCCTCGTCTTGTGTCAAGCTCACTAAAAAATGAAACAACTCCCACGAGTCTTTCCAAGATTTTGAAAGTAAAGCTTCATTCCATCCACCTCATTGAATGCAATGAAGCTTGGGGGGCATGTACCTTGATTTGCATCATTATGTCGGGGGCATGTGAACTTGTAACAAGCATAGTTTTTCGTTTCAAGCTTGTGTAAACATGAAACCAAATCCGAGCATAGTTCTTTTCCTGTGTCAAGCTCGTTTAAAAAATGAAACAAATCCTCCTCTACTTGAGTCGAGAGATTGACTAGATCTCGTAAATGTTAAGTTGTATATTTAGGTTAGTTGTTTCGGTGTTTTGCATAATTTTCTTACAGTTTTAGGTCAAAGTCTTTTAAATGATCTCGTAACTCAACCTTCATTTCATCCAACTGGTTGAATGAAATGAAGTTGGGGGGCATGCGCTCTAGCAGTTACGCTTAGGGGGCATCAAGCACAGTTTTCTCTCTGTTTCAAGCTTGTGCAAAAATGAAACTACTCTGAAGCATAGTTTTTCTTTGTTTCAAGCTTTTGTAAAAATGAAACCTATCTCGAGTCAATTTCAGTTATTTTCAAGACTCGTTAAACTCATGAAAATACCGAGATTATTTTGCTATCTTTCATTCTCGTAAAACAAATGAAAATGCCGAGATCTTTCCGTCTTTTCCTACTCGTAAATTAAATTGAAAGTCGGCCATATGAGTACATTTTTATCATTTTTTCGAACTCATTAAAACTTACGAAAAAATGACAACCATGAGTACATTTTTATCATTTTTTCAAACTCATTAAAACTTACGAAAAAGTGAAACCTCAGAGTCATCTTTTAAGCCCTTTTCTGACTCCTAAAAAATGAAAAGATTGCCGAGCGTTTCTTTTACACTCGTTAAAACGGAATTAAAAGATGGTCCCCTTTTAGCTCTTTTCTGACCGCAAAATCAGGAAAAGATTGCCGGGTTTTTGTCGTTTCAAACTCGATATTGGAAATAAAACGACGTGTCTTTGATCGCTTTTTACTTTTCAGGTCAACGACACTATTATGAAAGTACTCCTTGGTCGCAAGATCAAGCGGTTCCCCCAGGTATTATTTTATACTTTTTCGGGCTTGAGGGACACAAATTTACGAAAAAGTTCAACGTGGAATTTCCTTAAGTTTTTTCAGACTCTCTAAAATTGAAAAACGCCGAGTTTCTCCTATACTGGGCTCGTTAAACTTTTACAGTAAAGGACCTGTTCAATTACAAACAAGAACGAACCACTCCTTCCTAGGGTTCGAATTTAAACTAGGTTGGACTCGTCCGAAGGATGAGCTTATAATCAAGCATATGTTATCCTCCTCAAGCTTGTTAAAAATAAAGAGGTACTTGCCAGAAATGGTGGGGGAAAAGAGAGAAGAATGAACCTGTTTGTCACCTTTTGTCTCAGAAGAAACTTTATTACCGCTCTTGAACACGACACTTTTCATTCACCTGGGTTGGGAAATCTTTTACCTCACAGTTGACCAAACCACTTTGAAAGTCTTTAACCGGGTTCCGGGGATTAACTTTGAGTTATTCGTCACCAAGCCATCTGTTGTGTCGTTATGTGTTCAAGAGGTCTGCAAGAAAAACTTTCATCTGCAAAATACTTGTCATCCATTTGACCATCCCTGAGTCAGTCCTTACAGCAACATTTCTTCAACTTGAACAATGATTTCGTGTTGCAGGCTTGCCTGCAACGGGTTGCTTTCTATCGACATCGACACATTATCTGGAAAGATGACTTAGGAATCGACAGTACCTTGAAGTCTGCATGCATCAATGGCAGGTTTCTCGCCTTTGACGTCAGTTTACAACATTGACTTTCGATCAAAGGATTCCGTGAAGTGTTCGACATCAAAACATCTATTCACATTTCACGGGTTGTGCTTGGTACTTTGAGAACCATTGACATTACTGGTGGTCTCTCTCACGCTTGTTAACAGTTTACATCATCGACTGGTAATCAAGTGGTTTCTAACATGTTCGACATCGAATCATTTAATCACATGGCTAGAATCGTACCAATTCGGGAAGTAGAAGTGAAGACCCTGGATCTAGTTTCTACCATCCAGGCTGCGAGGAGTTTTGTATTCATTATCTATGTAGACTAATCATAAACAGATGGCTGCGTCCATACTGTGTCTACAAAAGTCTATAAAAATGATGTACTGCAAGATCATTCCTGTATCAGAATAGTTAGTCCATTAGTTAAAGTTTTGAATCTGAGTATGGGAATGCCTACCTCAGTGATGATATAATCTTATCCATGTATTTTGTGTTGAAAATTGCAGGTTCCAACCAGGCCATCCACAAGACAATCCTTGAAATGATAAAGTGCTTCACCCTTCCTAGAATTACAAAACCCTACTCTATTCCAGGCTTCGCACTTTAGGGGGCAATCTGTTACACTAAAAAATGTCACCTTGACTACTTACAGTTAGTATGGCTCAAATCAACAGTCATGCTACCCTCTTAGGCAAGTCTCATACCTCTGTAAAAGGCAAAATGCGCGAGTTTTATCTTGAAAAAGTTACTTGTGGTTACTTCTAGAACATTCTAGAGGTCGGTTTGATGAAATGGATGCGCCTCCAGTTGGTTCATGTATCTCTATTAAGGGGGAACTTATCCCATCAATAAGGGAGCTATCCCACCCAAAGAGGGGGATGATCCCATTGATAGTGGACCTGAATAACCTCTTTACAGCACTATAAATAAAGACATTGAGCCAGAGGGAGAGGAGGTTGGAGCTATACATTTTCTTTGGGTAAATGCTGCAGGATTTAGGTCTTCCATTAGAGCCTTTGTGAGGAGAGATTGTCTTTACTTGATTCTACTTGGAAGAGGGTGAGCTTTGTCAAAGTAGAGGAAAACCCTTGATGGACCCTGGGAGGAACTTGCACAACACCAAGGCCAGGTTGTAAGAGTTTCTTTGTTTCGTTATTAATACAAATTGGTTTATTTTTCTCAATAGCTTGTGTTAATGAGTTATTTCATGTGTTCCTTGGTCTGCATGTTGAATATATGTTTTATTATATGAAATGCAAGTGCTTGGTAATTGTTTGATTGTTTGTGGTTGCAGGAATTGACTTGAAGGAGGAGCTCATCCGGATCGTCAAGAACGGACCTCAACAACAGCGTTTTGGAATAAGGTAAGCCTAAACACTTGTAGTTTTCATGTTATAAAAGGTGTATTTAGAGAAAGATCACTCCATTTTGTCTTGTTTGTCATTAGAATGTCTTAGACATCTAGGAAGGTCAGCCGTGTCCGCACCCTTGACCAATTCCGTGTGACAGAGGGCAGAGAGGAAGGTCAGAGAGAAGCCAAGATTGCTTGTGAGCATCTGTGACGATTGTACTGAGAGCTGGCTAGCTATGAGAGCTAAGGCTTTGTATAATTCCTATGTATTTCCACCATGTATGATAATACACTAGTGTGGGGTTTTTAGCTGAGGCTTTCCCCAAATTATTTTCATGTGCATTTTTCCATTTATTCTTCTTCTTCTGGTTATATTATTCAGCTCGATCTTCAAGATTCCACAAATTGATAGTAGAAGTAGGTTATAGTATTCTTCTTTGATTTATATTGCATTATCGGGTTAACCTACCATCAGATTTTCTACAACTTTCGTTGTCCCTGTAATAAAGACATACCCTATACTGTGTCTATCTCCACTTATAATAAACACATACCCTATGGTGCTCCTCCTATTATCTCTATCACATGCCATACCTGCATCAATTTATTCATGTAGAGCAATGTTTGAATCACCAAAGCATAATGCTTGATTCATAGTACCTTTCAAATACTCGAGAATCCCATTGCATCTCCAATATCAGGCCTTCTGCAGACCATTGCATACATTAAGCTTCCAAATGTTGAAACATATGGAACTTTACACATATAATTCATCTCTTCCTTAGTTTTGGGAGACATATCCTTACTTAACTTGAAATGGCTAGCCAAAGGTGTACTAATTGGTTTTGCACTTTGCATATTAAATATTTCCAACACCTTTTCTATTTACTCACTCAGAGACAATGTTAATTTGTGATTTTTCCTGTCTCTAGTTATTCTCATACCAAGGATTTGTTTTGTGACACTCAAATCCTTCATTGCAAATGAATTTGCCAATTTTCCTTTGACCACATTTATTTCCTACATGTTAAACTGAGCAACAAGCATGCCATCTACATACAATAGCAACATAATATATGTAGGTTTTAACCCCGTACAGAAATTACCTGCATACGAATTCTAAAACACTGAAAATAAACAATACGAGAGCATAACACATAAAACACATATACACATAGATTTCCCTTGGATCCCAAAACCGAGACTACTAGCTTGATTTTTCATTATGTTCCTTCCAATGTTACAATACATATTTAGCCTTGCCGAAGCATCCAATACCATGAACCGAAAACCATCGCATCCAAAACCATGTGTGAAAATAATGCACAAAACCATAGGTAGGTATGCCCAACCTCATATAGGGTCCAAAAAACAAAATTTTCTGGGGCGCTGCCCCAGACCCCATAGAGGGGGGTTACCTGCACCCCTCAAATCCCTTGTGAGCCCCCCACTACGCAATCGGCACAACAAAGGGGGGGCTCTGCCCCCCTCTAACCCCCTAATTAACTACTTGGGATAGTCATGGAAAGAATATAACACAACCTAACATTCTCCCACTTGTTGTTTTCTTTCCACAGGGGAGCACAAGAGAGCTTAGTCATTTATCCAGCCCTGTAATGCCCATTGTTTCTCTACACCAAGATAACTTCTCAGAGCTCATAGATTTTGTCAATGCATCTACAGTATTCTTCAAAGTGTCCACCTTTACCAGCAACACCTTTTTGTCTTCTATCATATCCCTCACAAAGTGATACTGAACATCAATGTGCTTTGTCTTTGAATGATATGCAAGGTTCTTTGCCAAGAAAATTGCACTTTGGTTGTCACAGTCTGTTAACACCCAGGTTGTTCCCTTTGACTCCTGAGGGAATACGGCCGGGGTAACCACTAACCAAGCTTTGGATTACAGGTTCTAGCCTACCTGTGATCAGAGAGGGCTCTCTCTTTTAGTTTTAACTTTGTTTTTGAGGTTTTTAGGCTAGCTGTGAGGTGAGAGTTTTGTTTAAAGTTTTGGTTGAATGATGTCTTCCAGTATCTGAGATGAGATCTTCAGAAGGTTCAGTCCATTGGGAAATGGAGTCTGTGATTATGGGTTGTTTGAGAAATTGAGTAAGATTGCTAAAACTGCAAGGGCCAGATTGATATACCATGAAACAAACTTAAAATTTGTGAAAGATGAAATATGTCTAGCCAGTGAGAGGCAACTAAGATTCTTTCACTAAGCTGGTGGTGTGGGAAAAGGATATATCACTCAGGAACAGCTTTGAATTCCTGAATAATACTCACTGTGAAAGTTTTAGTATGAAGGTGAAGCAACTAAGAATTACACTTTCATAGCTAATACTGAAGAAAACATTCATAACAACATAGATTGAGTTCAGGGTGTTTAATGGACAAATCCTGAAATATTCTTTTTCTGTGCTATTAAACTGTGAAATATAGAGCATGAGCGGATTATGATAGAATGAAATACATAACAAGAAGGTTTAGGAAACTTATTGTGCCATGAAATATGCAGGAATCCTGTAGCAGTAAGCAATCACACCACAACACATCAAAACAACTCAGAACTTCAGAAATTCCATCAACTCCCTGTATTAAAAGTCTGAAATTTACAGCATAAGTTCTCCAGAAGAGAAAATCAACAACCCCAACAAGCTTATGCAAGGGGATATATATACAATCGGTTTTACAAAATATCTGAACGCTGAGTTATTTGCTCAATAACTGCGTTCACCAACTTTCAGAATAGCAGATAAAAAATTGTTGCTATTTTAAATATACAATGAATACCCTTCAGTTCTGTCAGAAACTTTTTTGACTTTTGGAGGCCACTGAGTCGGTTGGGCACTTTGTATTAACTCTGAATGATAAGCTCTTTATTGCTTTATCGTGCTATAACTTTCTCGGCCCTGTCACCTGCATCTGTCAGTGCTGCTTTGGTGGCCAAATTTTGTCTGCTGAGTTGGCTCTGTCCACTCTTCTCCAGTCGTAAAGAATGTATCAATTTTCTGAACATGATGATTTATATTTGATGTACAAGATTTGATGAAAATCTGTTTTTTCACAGCAATGTCTGTATCATGCTTGTCCACCATTCCTGAGTAGGCAACTGATGTCTCAAAATTGTGCCTAATGTTTCATCTGCATCAGTATATTTGTAGTAATTTGGAGGCACTTCAAACAGATGTCTAATTTCATTCATGATAAAAAACAAATTTTCTATTCTGTCATAGAGGCTCTGCCCAGATGCAGGCCCTGTTTCCTCTGGGGTACTTGATGCTGCAGTGATCTGATTTGTGGCAAATGTATTTACCCTTTTGGCATAGTTTTCATGGGATAGTAGCCTTCCTGCGCTATTCAGTAAGCTGGGAAGACCTCTGTTATGTAATGCTGTGAATTTTTCTGTGAACTTGTTCACCTCTGTCTGCATTTCCTGACATCTTCTATCCAATGTTTGCACAAGACTTCTTAAAGTGAGCACCCTTTTCACCAGTAAGATGGTGTCAGTTCTGTTGGGGATTCCTATTGCTGCCAGCTGAGGGCCTGTGCAGTTGTTCAGGACATTGATCATCCTATTGGCTATCTCAGGCATATTGCCTAGAGATGCCCTTGCTCTCTGACTTTCCTTGTGGGCCCTGCCTATGAGATCCATGTGCTCATGAATGGTTTCTATATACTGCCATTGATCTGTTATGGATTGACCAATATTGGCCCACAAGACTTTCTTGATTTCTGCCACCACTTTGTCAAGAGAGAGCTCTTTCTCCAGCTCTTTTATCCTTTTCTCAAGAGCCTTCACCTCTATGGTTTTTTCAGCTACAATTTGCTTTGATTTATCATATTTTTCATTAAGTGTAGCCAATTTTTCCTTGGCTTCATTTAGCTCTGCCATCTGGGCCTCTAGAACTTGAATCTCCTTCATCATCTTCTGCATATCAAGGCTCGGTGCCTGTTCTGATGTTGTTGCTGGTGCTGATGTTGATGGGCCTGTCCCAGCTGTTTGTTCTGTGGGAGGGCTGATAATTTGAGGAGGCTCCTCAAGATTAATCACTGGCTGAGGGGGCTGAGATGTCTGGCCTCCCTCTTTCTGTTTCAGGGCTGCCTGTAATGCACCCTCTGTTGCTACTAATCTCCCTTCTGTCTCTACCAATTGTTTGTGTAGTGTTAGCAGCATGGCTGCTACATCCTGGTCCTTTCTCTGCTGAGCAACATCTTCTGTTTGAGGGTGAAGGGTTGCTGGAATCTTGACCATCTTCCTCAAAGCTGCTATATCTGCATCTCTTACCTTTAATAATGCCTGCACAGCTTTGGGATCACTTGGGTCATGCCCAAGCTCTATAATGATATCTTCCAAAGACCTAATCCTGTTGTCTTTGGCTTGTGAAGATTCTTTCTCCAATTCTAATTGGGCAGTGGTATTATGGAGACTATTTTGCAATTTGTGTGCAAGGAAGGTTTTGTCTGCAAGAGTAGAATAGACCATCTCACCCGTTTGCTTATGAAGCTCAATTTGGTCCATTGGGTGGATGTCCTTTGCAAATACCTCCAAGTTGGTTCTTATGTAATCTGCAGCTGACTGTGGCTGTAGCATAGTAGGCATGAAATGACTCATAGTCATCTTCCCCTCTGTTATGTCATATGCTGACATAAGCCTCTGCTGGTTTGTGGGAGCCATTTTGAGTAGATGATTGTATAGCTGGAGTCTAACTGGCTCATTCCTCTTCTTGATGTCAATGAATTGCTGCTTTATACTGGATTCTGCCCTCCTTTGCTGGCTTGAGGAGCTGACCTCTCCTCCAAGTGTTCTTTCTTGTTCCTGTTGGAAGGAACTGGCAGATGCTTCCATGCTAGGGGGGCCCATACCCATGGATGGCCCAATAGGCATCTCTTCTTCAGAAAGAGGATTTAACCTTTGCCTTTTCTCCCCTTGTTGACTTGTTGAAGTAGTGAGGGGAGTTTCCTGCTCTCTATCCCTCTTCCTGGTCCTTTCTTCATTTAATGGAGTTTGGAGCACCGAGGCATCCACTACTGTTTCCTGCCTTGGAGGCACACTTTCCTGAGCCTGTTGCTCTGTAGATATAGGAGCTTCAGCCATTTCTTCTTGCTATTTAGGCTGCTCTTTCTGCTGTTCTGCTGTTGGGGGTGGCTGCTCCTGTTCCATCTCTTTCCCTTTCTCTGTGCTAGCTGCCTGAGGAGTGGTTTGAGCTGCTTGCTGGGGGGCTGTAGAGGATGAGGCAACTGCTCCAAATTGAATTTGATAAGAAGAGGAAACTTGCCCACAATTTTCTAAGTCAGCTTCCTTCTCAAGATTCTTTGCTTCTTTTTGTAGTATTTCCTCTTTAGTACTTGCCTCTTCTAATGTGCCCTCTTTCCATCTTAACAGATTTGCATATTTTTCAATATGAGGTAGCCTGACATGATCATAGCTAGCCAACTTATACTTGACCCTTCTAAGGCTAATGAAATGATTGGGATCATAGGGTATCCAGAGGAAACTAGTTTGCAACCCGAGGCGTTGTAGGATCTTATCTGCTTCTTGCCATGCCTCTTCTCTTTTATTATAAATGAATGGGCCTAGCTGATTTCTGACTTTTAATTGTACCTTCTTGTTTTTGCTGTGGAAATGGACCATGTCTGCATTTCCAAATTGTCTGAAATACTCTAAGGCAAAGAGTCTCATAGGGACATATCTTGGTAGCCTATATGGGGCTAACTCACAACCATATATTCTGATTACTGTATGGTGTTGGTAAAAGTACCAATCCCCAATGTTGTAGGCCTTTGAGAGCTGGAGGATTCTTTGCATCTCATCTGTTAATCTTGGAGGAGGGGCACTCAACAGCAAGGACATGGCTGGATGGATAAACAGGTCTATGAATTCACAGTAGTTATATGGTGAAAAAGATATGTGATGGAAAACTGAAGACCAAAATACTACAGACCTTTGGTTCCCTTGGGCATCAAGCTTCTTGAGAGTAATAGGGAAGTTATCAGGCTGATAGAATAGGAACAAGTGATAGATGTAAGAAGTGTATCTAAATCCTCTCCCTCTCTAGATTCATCAATTGCTCATGAATCTTGTTGGCAATGTAGGCAGCATAATCATAGTGAACAACAAGAGGCTTTCCAGGGGAGAAGATGGAAAGCATCGCCAGAATGGTTTCATCAGCATCCTCAGATGACCTATAACCCAGGACATAACTGATCATATCCACAAGCATCCTGCCCAACTCATTGAAATATACATTTCCTATGGGAGGAGTCCTCACAGTTTCAGAGCTTGATTGAATGAATAATTGATTGATCTTTAAAATTTGGGCACTAGATAGCTTGCCTCCTTTCTTTAGCAAGTCCATCATGGAGAGAGGAGTCAATGGCTTTGCAGTATGAAAGTGTAGCATTTCATTTATGGCCTCAGGGTTGACATGGAACAAAACTGAGCCTGAGGGATTGAGGACAGCTCTCTGACATGGGTCATAGTTGGCACTGCATCTATGTATCAAGTCTGGGAGGATATTGACTTGAGGGAGATTAAAAATGGGCAAATTGGAGTCCCAAATCCCTAGGATATCATTCCCACTGAGATGCTTGGCTTTAAGGTCATTGAGTACATGAATGTGGTATTTGCTGTAGTCTGGGATTCCCTCTGCCATTTGGTAGTTGTCAGCCAGGGTCTGCCATTCTAGCTCTCTTTGTGGGGCATTTAGAGGTGGAATGTTCAATGCCACTGGTGTCTCCATGGTTTTTGGTGCTTTGATATGTATTTGAACTTGTTTTTCTGGGCTCAGCAACACAAAGTAATGAATTTTGCAGGAACAGGGCAATTTGCAGAGAGGAACAGGGTGAATGAGGGTGAAAACAAGTTGAAATGTTCCTGGAAAAGGTTTAATGAGCAACTATTGGGATTTAAGAGTCGTTTTCCTGGTGGACTTGTGTAGCAGAGGTTTTAGTTTGCGAATGCGCAAACAGGCTATAAATTTGTGGAAATTCGGCTCAATGCGGACAGTCTGTAGGTGAATTCAGCCTTATAGTTGGAGATAAATGATGGTTACCGAGGATTTGCTGGTAATTACAACGTTTTTCTCTCTTTTCTCGCTTGTTTCGGTCAATTATGCAAAAACCCAGGTGCGGAGGGGAGATTTTGATAAATACCTGGTAAACTCGGGCAATGGTGGCAATGCAGGCGAGCTGAGGGCGTCCACGGTCTTTAAATCAATTTCTGCAGGTTGGCGGCGAAATGGTCGTAAAATTGCATGCAGGGAGCACAGTAGTTCTTTTGTCAAAAAGCGCAAAAAACTGTGATTTTTGGCCAAATATGGACATTTTGGGCTTTGGCGCATTTTTTGGATGACGTCAGCATGACGTCATCGGGTACGAAAAGGTGATGTGGCGGCCTGTGAGTGGTCCACGTGGACGGGGGACGTGGCGGACAACTTGGAGCGATGGCGGGCCGGGCGCTGATGCGACGCTGAGGTGGCAGTGACGTGGGCATGGCGGTAAACCAAAGCGGTAAGTGGTTCCATCGGACCGCTTATAGTACGAGAGCGGTTTTGGCAGGCGGCCTCCCGATACAACCTGGGAGCGATGCGTGGCCGAGCCCTGACGTCACCCTCTGACATTTTTCGGGTGCTAACGTCCGGACATCGGGGGCGGCCCGATATTGATATAAGCCGTCGGATGGGAGGGCCCAGATCCGACGGGCGACGGGTTGCAAAAATGGTAGGACAATACGGCGGGGCGCTTATATTAAATAAATGATTTTTATGGAAAAGCGCGCCTGGGCGGAACTTTGGAGATCAAGAGAAATATGGGTTTTTGCGGCGTTTTATAGGCAAAATGGATTTTTGGCATTTATTCACAAAAATGGGTTAAGGCTATTAAACCAAGCAGATCTTGGTTTAATCCCAAGATTTCGCCTTCGGCGCTTTTGCAACTTGCGCCTAAATATCTTAGCGCTCCAACCTTTGAAACTATAAGGCTATATTGCCTAGGGGAAAGGGAATATACACATTTTTTGGGGCTTTTATACACCATAGTGCTATAGTAATAGGGAAAGGGGAACATAGGGAGTTAAGTAATAATGGTTAATAGTTAATATGGGAGGGGGATATGAATGAGAGGTGATAGACACTAAGTTCTTTAGGGAACAAACTTAGTTAGGAGAGTAGATCAAAATGAAAAGACTTTTACACAGGAAATGTGGCTCTTTATGCAACAAGGATCAACAAAAGAGTTTGATTTCTCTCATGAACCAAGGTGATAGAGGGATGTTAGCAAGGAGTTTGATGGGGGATGATTGGGAAGTTAGACATGCTCCACTTTGTTGCTACAAAACTGCTGAATAGAAAGATCTGCACTGGCCACCATGTGTTTCCTTTGCTCAGGCCAGTGATATGAAAGAAATCATGCTTCTGCAACTCCATCTACCTACCCATCCTATTGCCTAGCATTTTTTGTTACTTCAAGGAGGGTGCACTTAGACTGACAAACCCTCATGTGCCTTTTTCTTTCCCTTTGGAATTTCCTTTTGATTTTCTATCTAAGGCTAGCCTTATTACTTCCAAGGCCCCAAATTAAATAGTTGGGAACCTTCATTCTCTACCTAACTACTTATCTGCCAAGATTGAACAGTTTGGACAGATTTCTTTCTCTAGTCTACAACAAAAAATTGAAACATGGCATGACCCAGCTTAGACTGTTGGATCACCCATTCAGAAGTATGACAGCATCAAACAACTGTAGATATGTGTTTTCCACAAAAATATGAGATCTTTGCATCACCAAAGTAGATCATATTGGCACTTCCCCTGCCAATCATGAAAAATGAAACCTATTGGTATAGGTAGCTAACACAGTCTATCCTTATAGATCCATGTGCTAACCCCATACTTGAACACAATCTCTACAACCAAACTGCTTCCTTGCTTGCATGAGTGGCTACCATGTATTCTACCTCTGTAGTTGATAGTGCCACCACAGATTGTTTCTTACTCATCCAACTGACTGCAACTCCAAATAGGTTAAAGATATACCCACTTGTAGATCTTCTCTGATCTAGATCTCCAGCCCATTCTGCATCAACAAAGCCATGAATATCCAACACTCTTTCAGATCCTGGTCTTCCTTGGTAGCACAAACCATAATCACTAGTGCCACACAAATACCTGAAAACCCGCTTCACTGCTATCTAGTGCTCCTTCCCTAGTTTTGACATAAACTTGCTCAATACTCCCACTGCATGTGCAATTTCTGGTCTAGTACAGACCATTGCATACATCAGGCTATCGACTGCACTTTCATATGGAACATGGGACATGTCCTCTTCCTCTTCTTGTGTCTGGGGACACTGTTCAGCAAATAACCTCACACCTATAGGAATAGGAACCTTCACCAGTTTACTATCCTGCATATTAAACCTTTGCAATATTGTCTCAACATACTTCCTCTGGTTTAACCAGCGCTTTGTCTTTTCCTGGTCTCTTTTAATTTCCATCCCCAAAATATAGTTTGCAGCACCAAGATCTTTCTTGTCGAATTTGGAGGACAATTGGGTCTTCAAATCCTGGATAGTTTCTTTGTCATTTCCAACTAGCAACATGTCATCCACATACAAGACCAGATAAATAACACGGTCACCAATTAATTTAAAATACACATAGTGATCTGCTTTGCTTTTGGTGAAGCCAAGTCCTCGTATAAATGTATCAAATTTCTGATACCACATCCTTGGTGATTGTTTTAACCCATACAAAGACTTCTTTAACTCACATACCATTTCTTTCTTACCCTTCACTGTAAAACCTTCAGGTTTCTTCATGTAGATCTCCTCTTCCAGATCCCCGTGAATAAATTTTGTCTTCACATCCATATGTTCTACCTCAAAATCAAAAGTAGCAACAATAGATAAAAGTAATCTAATAGAAGCTACCTTGGCAACAGGAGAAAAGATATCACCAAAATAAATTCCTGGCACCTGGGAATAACCTTTTGCTACCAACCGAGCTTTGTATTTCTCCACCTTTCCTTCTGCATTTGTCTTCTTCTTGAGCACCCATTTGCTGCCAATGGGTTTCCTTCCAGTCGACAACTCGACCAGATCCCAAGCCTCATTTTTGTGCAAATATGCCATTTCATCAACCATGGCATCTTTCCAAAGTTTGCCATCCTCTGAATCTAATGCTTCCTTCACAGTTCTGGGATCATCATCAGTAACATATAAAGCAAAATTTGAACAGAAAGTAGATGGAATATACCTTTCAGGCTGCTTTATTTCTCGAAATGATCTTCTCACACCTAGGTATGTGGCTCTTCATCTTCTGATTCCTCCTCTGCTATAGAGTCTGATTCTTCCTCCTTAAGCTCAAATTCTATCTTCTCAGGTTCCTTTGGTTGGACTTCATGTTCAATAACATCTTTCACCTCTCTGAACACCACATCTTGGCTCTACACAACCTTCCTTGTTACTGGGTTCCAAATCTTATAACCCTTTAAACCATCCTATACCCAATAAAGATGCACTTTTCAGATTTACTATCCAACTTGGTTCTTTTCTCCTTTGGAACATGTACATATGCCTCACATCCAAATACCTTCAGATGTGAAAGAGAGGGTTTCTTACCAGTACATACCTCTTGTGGAGTCTTATCCTCCAACACTAATGAAGGTGATCTATTGACCAGGTAACATGTTGTCTCCACCGCCTCTGCCTAGAATTCTTGTCCTAACTCGACACCACTGAGCATGCTTCTTGCCCTTTCCATCAATGTCTTGTTCATTATTTCTGCAACTCCATTTTTCTCAGGTGTGTATGGAGTAGTCTTCTATCGTGCTATACCACACTTCTACATAATTCTTCAAATTCCTTGCTGCAAAACTCTCCACCGTTATATGTCCTCAACACCATTATCTTCTTCTCTGTCTGGTTTTCGACCAGAGCCTTAAATTCTTTAAACCTGTTAAACACTTTAGATTTCTTCTTAAGGAAATATATCCATGTATTCCTTGAGAAGTCATCTATAAAGGATACATAATACACAGACTTACCCAGTGATGGAACCTTCACAGGTCCAAACACATCACTATGCACAAGTTCTAATATCTGTTTCGCCCTCTTACCACCAGAGGGGAAACTCACCAGATTCTGCTTCCCATATACACAATTTTCACAGAAATCAAAATCCAGAGAGCTATTACTCATACCTTCTACCATACATTTACCATGAAGTATTTGAAGGCCCTTCTCTCCAATATGTCCAAGCATTTGATGCCACAGCATGGTCTTCTCTCCAGAGACCACTAGATTTTTTGCTCCACTTTCAGGAACCACAGAGCTATTGCACCCATCAACAACAATGATACCTTGCAGCTTGTACAAAGTTCCAATTCGAAATCCCGGCATCAATACTAGTGCTCCTCGAACCATCTTGTAGGTATCCTTCTCGAACACTATTTTTACAGCTCCATCATCCAGCTTGCTTACAGAAATCAAATTTCTGGCTAATGTAGGAATATGCAGAA
Organism: Pinus tabuliformis; assembly: GCA_031772625.1. Lineage (NCBI taxonomy): Eukaryota > Viridiplantae > Streptophyta > Pinopsida > Pinales > Pinaceae > Pinus > Pinus tabuliformis. The sequence goes on from CM062807.1 coordinate 1,298,751,932, forward strand.
CACCCAGAAGTGTTCTAACGCTTCCGCCTTGCAACTTCAACTTTACTTTTCTGCGACCAACAATTCTAGCCTTCCTATCATCCCATAATAAGACATCACCACCATTGTATTTCTCATACTCGCAAAACCACTCTCTATGGGGAGTGAAGTGAAAGGATGCACCTGAGCCAATCAACCATGCCTCACAATCTACATGTGTACTTGAAGAAGCCAAGCACACATCCCCACCTTCATCTGAGGTGGTTTTTTCCTTTGCAGAAGGAGAATCATCAGATCCCTTTCCTTTATCAGGAGCTTTAGATTTACAGTCCCTTTTGTAGTGCCCTTCCTTTCTGCATTTCCAACACACCACCTTTACAAGTTTTCTTGGAGATTTAGATCTCCCACTCGATGACTTATTTTTGTTTCTATTCTTGGACCATCCTTGTACAGACAAGGCATCACCTTTCTAGCTCTCCATATTTTTTCATCTCATTTCCTTCATCAGCAAGGATGAGACTATTTCATCAAACTGCACGGCAGTTGTATTGCTAGCTATTGCAATAACCAGAGTATCCCACAAATCTAGTAGAGAACACAACAAACTGATGCACTTATCTTCATCTGAAATTTTAATATCAACGGATAATAACTAACATACCATAGTATTAAATGTATTCATGTGCTCTGTCATTAAGTCTCCATCTTTCATCCTCAGGTTATATAGCTTTTTCCACAGGAAAAGTTTATTCACCAGAGACTTAGATTGGTACAAAGTCCCTAACTTTTCCCACAAAGCCTTCACCATAGTTTCACCTGATACATTCAGAAATACTGAATCTGAGACACGCAATCGCATTGTGCTCTTTGGCTTCCGATCCAACTTCTTCCATTCTTCATCAGACACTCCCGTTGGTTTAGTACCTGGATCTACGATGATCCACTGATCTTTATCCACCAACAGATCCTCCATCTTGAGCTTCCATAACTCAAAACTCTGACCATTAAATTTCTTGATCTCTATCTTTCCACTGCTTTCCATCTTCTTTCGCCACCAGAATTGAACCCGCAGATCTCCCACTGAACAGGGTCTAACACAGGCCCGAGCAAAACCCCTCAGCAACCAAGGTGTCCCCTTGAAGCCAAAATAGCTCTGATACCAAATGTAGGTTTTAACACCGTGCAGAAATTACCTACATACGAATTCTAAAACACAGAAAATAAACAATGCGAGAGCATAGCACATAAAAGACATATACACAGAGATTTTCCCCTGGACCCCAAAACCGGGACTACCAGCTTGATTTTTCATTATGTTCCTTTCAATGTTACAATACATATTTATACATGTCAAATCATCCAATACCATGGACCGAAAACCATTGCGTCCAAAACCGTGTGTGAAATTCATGTATAAAACCATAGGTAGGTTTGCCCAACCTAATATAAGGTCCAAAAAAAAATAAATTCAAGGGCGCTGCCTCGGACTCCATAGACGAGGGTTACCTGCACCCCTCAAACCCCCTGTGACCCCCTCGCTACGTAATTGGCGCAATGAAGGGGGGGCTTCGTCCCCCTCTAACCCCCCGGTTAACTATGTGGGCTAGTCGTGGAAAGAATATAACACAACCCAACAATGTAGTTGCCATCATTTTATTTATTAAGATAAACATAGTGATTAGAGTGACATCTAGTATAACTTTTTTCATACATAAACCTATCAAATTTTATATACCACTGCCTTGGATCCTATTTTAGGCCATACAAGCTCTTCTTCAACCCACACACTAGTTTCTCCTTCCATTTGATAACATACCCTTGTGGCTACTGCATATATATTTCTTCCTCCAAATCCCCATGGAGAAAGGATATATTTACATCTAACTACTCAAGATGAAAATATTTTGCTACCACTAGACTTAAAATAGTTCTGATTGAAGCCATTTTAACAATAGGAGAAAAAAATTCATCAAAGTTTATACATTTCATTTGTGCAAACCCCTTTGCCACAAGTCTAGCCTTATACCTATGTTTACCTCCATCTTCTTCCTTCAACTCGTAAACCCATTTATTCTACAATGTTGTTTTACCTATAGGCAACTTGACTAAGTCTCAAGTCTGGTTATGCATCAATAAATTCATCTCTTCTTGCATGGCTTTCTTCAACTTCTTCATGGTTGCTACCTGTATTACTTCTTCATATCTTTCTGATTCACCAGAATCAGTCAATAATACATAATATAATGAAGGAGAATATCATTCTAGGGGTCTACTTATCCTGGTGGATTTTCTAACACCAATTTTAGGTGTTTTAGGTCCATGTTTTTGTTGTTGTGGTTGTTGTTCATTATAATTTTTAGGCACCTTTACTTTTTTTGTGATCTCATCAAGCACTGTGTATTCTTTATTTTCCTTTTCACGTTTCTTTTCCTACATTGGGTCCTTACAAGACCTTTTTATTGAATATGACATCTTGACTCCTAATGATTTTTTTTATTTTCATAATCACATAAGTGACAACCAAAATCATTTACACCATATCCAATGAAGGTACATTTCTTTGATTTTTGCTCAAGCTTTGTTCTATTTTATTTATTAATGTGGACAAAAGCTTCAGAACCAAAAGTCTTTAAAGATAAGTGGTTTACCTTTTTACCCGTCCATGCCTCCTCAGGAATACCACCAACCAAGGAACTTGAAGGCCCTTTGTTTATTAGATAAAAAATAGTATCTATGACATCTGCCCAAAATTTTAAAAGAAATCAAACATGCAATCTCATGCACCTTGCATGCTCCATGATTGTCATGTTCATCCTTTCTGACACATAATTTCCTTGTGGTGTTCCTAGAACTATCTTCTCTATATGAATTCCATGTTCTGAACAATAGTTATCAAACTCTTTAATGTAGTATTCACCTCCATTGTATGACCTCAGACACTTCAGCTTCTTTCGTGTCTCAGTCTCAGCCAAATCTTTCCACTTCTTGAAAGTATCAAATACATCAGATTTATTCTCAATACAATAAATCCAAGTTTTCCTAGTTGCATCATCAATAAAAGTAACATAATAGTGAGGGCCACCAAGAGGTGATACGTGAGATGGTCCCCATACATCTGCATGCACAAGCTCTAATTTTTCACTCTTATTTTAATTCCCACCTCTGATAAATTTGACCCTCTTCTACTTTCCATAAACAAAATTCTCACATAAATCCAAATCAACATGCTTTAAACCTGGAAAAAAATTCTTGAGTGAAGATTTTGCATCCCTTTCTGACTCATCTTCCCAAGCCTATGATGCCACAATGGCATGTGTAGTCTTGTGGAGGTTAAAGAATTAACATAATTATAAATAGCATTGCATAAATACAACATACCAACATTTTCTCCTTTTGCTATTACTAAGGCTCCTTTAGTGACCTTCCAGGTTTTGTCTATGAATGTAGTTAGACAACCTTCACCACCTAACTGCCCTATTGAAATTAGATTTTTCTTCAAATCTAGAACATGCCTTACCTCCTTCAATAGCCATTGGTTTCCATTTTGTTTCTTTATAAAAACATTACCCATTTCAATGATTTTACAAGGTTTATCATCACCCAGACAAACCTCTCCAAAATCTCATTGAACATAGTCATGAAAATGTTTCCTATCAGGTGTGGCATGGAATGAGGCCCCTAATCTACCACCCAAGAATCAATAATATTCTCTAATGAAAGAATCAAAACATATTCTAACACATCACCTATCACATTCACTTCATGATTGTTCTCTTGCTATCCATCTCCTACTTTTCCCTTCCGATATTTGCAGTCTTTGTTCAAGTGTTTTTTCTTCCCACAATTCCAACACACTATCCACGATATGGATTTGGATCTACCTTTTCTTGACTTAATGCGATTTTTTGGGCTCCTTACTCTTTCCATTTCTTCCCCATAGTCTATGCAGTCAAAGAATTACCTGATGTCTCATTGGATAATTTCCATCGCATTTCCTCACTAAGGATGGCACCAACAACATCGTCAAATTTTAAAGTACTAGATCTAGAGATAGAATTACTAATAGCCACAACTAAGCCATTCCAACTTTTTGGCAATGAGCACTAAAATAACAAAGCCCTAACTTCATCATTAAAATTTACCCCTATAGAACTTAACTAACTTGTAATCATGTTACATTTGTTTAAATGATCAACAACATATCAAACTTCTGACATATTCATATTAAATAGATGCTTCATAAGAAATACCTTATTTGAGGACAAGGGTTTTTCATATAGTTTTTCCAATCCCGTCATTAAACCTTTTGTTGTTGTTTCCTTTGAAATGTTGAAAGCCATCAATGCTGCCAAACATAGCCGTATTGTTCTTAGTGCCTTTCTATTGAGAAGATCCCATTCTCCATTTTTCATACTCGTCAACTACTTTAATTTTCCACTCAATGGTAGGTATATTTTTTTGATACAAATAATCTTCCATATGCATCTTCCACAGCTCATAATTTTGGTCATTAAGTTTCTTGACCCTAAAATTACCATCTTCTGCCATTGCTCACACTCGAACTAGTAACCCTTACTTCCTATGAGTTTATCAACCAAATAGATCTCCGACTCTAATATCAGTTGTTAGAAATTACTTAATGGAGTAATGAAAAACATACAATATTGCAGAAACACAAATACAAAAATGTATAAAATAAGAGAGACATAGATATATGTGGTTCACCCAATTTGGGTTAGGTCCAAAAAGAAAAAATCAGTCCTTCCCTTTATATTATCCAACAAAATGTAGAGATTCAACCTACAATAGATCCGTTGTAATTTCCTCTTTTCTCTCACACAACCTCCTCTCTCTCTCGCTCAGAATGATAATACATAGTCACAATATAATTCCCTCATATAAATTGATGGTTTCCTTCTAGAGAAAACAATCCTAAATTAACATAACTTCTACTACCACATCATTCTCCTAATGAACGACTCAGATTCACTACGAAATTACAACATTTTAGAAGGAAATTTTAAATCTATTTTTCACTTCGGGGGTGTTGCCCCTGAACATCTGTTGGGGGTGTGCTAACCCTTAGACCCCCCCAGCCGAGGGGAATGGTCCCCCGTGGGGGGGATGAGTCCCCCCTACATGGAGGGGTGTATAGTCATCTTGGGGTATACACCCACTGAAATAAGACCTCTGAATAAGGAAGATAATATGGCTCCACACCCAAAAAAGAGTAACATTGATCTATTCTTAAAGGATTTATATAGGTATTTGCACCTCTTGACTTATATGGATAACATTTAAATCCTCTATCATAATTTTACTAGAACCCTCTTTGCTATGATTAACAAGTTATCTATCTAGGGTCCAAATGAAAAGGATAATTAACTATTAAGCATTAGTATGATGATCATTTTAAAATTGATAGAAAATTTATTAACGATGAACTTAATGAAACCTTAAAACTTGATAAGTTAAACTCATATAAAGGCCTTATTGAAAGAAAGAAAAGGTATTATATAAATAGAACCCAAGGGTTCTTAGAGCACAAGGAAACCCTAAATTGGTTACCCCATGAAGTGCCTATCTTTCAACTGCAAGGGTTTGGCCAGCCCAGACAAAAAATTAGCCCTAAGGAGACTTTTTAAATCTGAAAGGATAGATGTTATATTCCTTCAAGAGACATTGGGAGAGGGAGATGCAATCAACACCATTCTGACATCCATTCTACTTGGTTGGACTTTTCATACCCTTGATGTGATAGGATGATCAGGGGGATGTGTTATTGGCTTCAATAAAAAAAACTATCAAGACTGAAAACATTTGGGGATGTGAAGGAGTATTGGTAGAAGATATCATATCTGTTGAACTTGACACCCTACTCTTCTTGATCAATATATATGGGCCGTGTTACAACCATGTAGGCTTTTGGGATAAACTGATGGCTTCATCATTTATGAATAAGGACAATGTCATCATTTGGGGAGATCTAAACTTCTCATTGTGACATGCTGAATCATGGGGCTCATGAGATTAGACTGACCCATTGAATGAATACTTTGAGCACCTACTAGACTCACATAGTCTCCTGAATATAGACATGGCCAAAATTGAGCCCACTTAGTGCAATACGAGAATCAGGGATGATGCACTAGCTCAAAGATTGGATTGATTTATCATTAAAGTGTAGTTTGTGGATCAATTGGACAGAATAAGACATTGGGTGGGATCTAGGGGTATTTTGATAATTTCCCAATTTTTTTTGAAGTCATGAACTCAAATTGTAAGCCAAATAATCCTTTTAAATTGAACTCAGCCTGGCTTGAGGAGATTGAATTGCATAATATTGTTAAGGAATCATGGATCCACTGCTTCCAAGATTCCAACTCTTCATCAACCACAATCATATCTAGAAACTTGTCTCGGATCAAGCACATGACCATTATATGGGAAAAAGGAAAAAATAAAAGAGACGATGTTACTCTACTGAAGATTGAAGTTGAAATTGCTGCGATGGCAGACACTAGCAATTCAAGTTATCTATCTACTGAAAGGAAGAATCAAGTTATTAGTTTGGAAGCAGAAAAGATTAAAATCTTAAGACAAAAATAGGAAGCTTGCAGATTAAACAGGAGAGTCATTTGGCTATAGGCAAGGTTGACAATACAAAATTCTTCCAACAATGTGCCAAGGGGAGAAAAATTACCAATACGATTTGGAAATTAAGGGATCAAAATGGTAAGGAGGCCAACACATTCGGTTAGCTTGTGGACATGGGCACTAGACACTTCTCCAAAAAGTTCAGAGTTCCACGAGAAGAAACTATAGCAGAAGTGCTCTGCATTACTAGGACAATGCCTTGATTTGTGAATGAAGATGATGTGGAGAACTTGAACAAACTAGTCTTGTTGGGGGAAATTGAGTGGTGTTGAAGTGGTTCAAAAAAGACAAAAGACCTAGACCAGATGGATGGCCTTTAATTTTATCTTACATTTTTTGAATTTATTGGTAAGGAACTCCTAAAGGAAATCGAGGAATGCAGACTTTCTGGGAAGATGTACGATGGATTCAACTCTACATTTATTGCATTCATCCCCAAGGCTGATAACCCCCAGACATTTGATGACTATCAACCTATATCCTTATGCAAATATATATAAAAAATCATAGGTATTCGCATCAAGCCCATCTTATCCAAGCATATATCCAAGGAAAAATTTGCATTCCTCAATCAGAGAAAGCTCCATGAATCCATTGGTACTACTCAAGGAGGCCTTCACTCCATTAAACTCTTAAGAACATCATTCTTAAGATTGACCTTCAAAATCCTTTGACAGAGCATGCTAGACATACCTTCAACTTATTCTAACTCACATTGGCTTTCATCACTCTTTCATAAAATGGATTATGTGTTGCTTCACTTCTACATCCTGTAGCATTCCTATCAATGGGGCTGCATCCAATTTTTCCCATTCTGAGTGTGACCTCAGACAAGGGTGTCGATTGTCACCCCTTCCCTTCCTCCTAATCATGGAAGGATTAAGTCGGTTAATATTCAATGCCCAAGCATCCGGGTCATTATGTGGGGTTAAATTGACGAATGTATCCTATCTTACACATCTTTTATTTGTTGATGATGTACTAATATTCTCATATGGATCCATTCGGGACACAACTTGTTTCAAGAATATTTTTTCCCCGTTTTTTAAAGCTACATGAATGATGCCTAATTTCATCAAATCCACTATTATGCCTGTGCGTTGTTCACTAAATGAACAAAGATACACTCTTCAAGACTTTCAATTTACACGACTAGACATTAAGGAGGGCCTTAAGTACCTTGGCTTCAGATTGCAGACTGGACTTGGCTCATTGCAAAAAATTGAAGGACGCATCAACATTTGGCAATAGAGATGGCTTTCTAGAGCTGGAAGATTAGTGCTAATCAAATCAGTGCTAGACGCTATACCAGTATATTGGATGGCTCTGGCTTGGATCCATAAAGGTATCACCACCAAAATACAAGAAATCTATAGCAGATTCTTATGGAGAGGGAGGCATGATGGTAGGAATTTTTCCTAGGTGAAATGGGAGAGAATTGGAAGGCCCAAAAAATGGGGAGGTTGGGGCATCGAGGATTTGAATAAATTTGCAATGTATCTTGCAGCAAAACTAGGCTAGCAGATATTAACAACAACAAAATTATGGAAAGAAGTTGTTTATCACAAATATATATACCCTCTTACCACTATGGAATGGATTTGCATCCCGATCAGGGGTAGATCTGGTTCCTCCATCATATGGAGAGCTATTACTCAATCGATTTTGGTCATAAAAATAGGACTGGTTTGGTGTATTGGTACTGGTGAACTAGTATGCATAGGAATAGATGCATGACTGGGTTGTGGGAACACGCACATACTACCATTGGAGCTCAGGAAGACTTGAATTTTCAGGAATCACATAGCTCTCCCAAATCGCAGATGGGAGAAAAACTACATGGTTCTCACAGGCTTGGAAATCAGCTCAAGACCTCATGATACCAGGCATCTAGAGTAATGAATGGATCATATATATTGGGGCACTAGGAGAGTCACATGTCAGAATAACAGTCCAAGAGGATGAAATCATATGGGTTTCCTCTCCTCGAGGACGCTACACTCCCAAGGATGGATATACCTTCCTTATTACGAAACACGAACCGGTTGTTGTTGAATGGTGGTGGTGACCCTTATGGAAACTCAAGGAACCGCCTAATATTGGATGTTCATGTGGTGCCTATTATCAAATAAAGTACATAGTAATTATAACCTTAATCACCAAGCTATACATGACCCATCTCGATGCTGCCTATGAAAGGAACATGATGAAGACATTGACCATCTCTTCCTACTATGCCCAACAACCAAATAGGTTTGGAATTAGATTTGTATTTCCCTTGACATCACCATCAGATGGCATGGGGAACAACTCACCTCATCTTAGCATACATGGTGGACTGTTAAAACATCACAAAAAATCCGCAATCTCCCCCTCCTAGTCTGTTGGGGTATCTGGCTGGCTCAGAATAAGATCATATTCTAGGACTCCCTCATACATTGGAAGTCCATTTGAAACAACATAGAAGAACTATATCCGTTGATCCTTGAGGATCAACCAATGAAACATGTCCGTACCATAATAGCAGAAGTTATTGATAGATCATACCCATGGGCTTATTTTGATGGATCAACCCAAGAAACTAGTTGTGGAGGTGGTGAAATCATATACATCTCGGACAATCATTATTACAAGCTCAAAAAAAGATTAGGTCAAGGCACAAACAACTATGTAGAATTAAAAAACCTAAGATACCTACTCATATTTGCACTTGATAAAAATTGCAACAGGATTCAGATCTTTGGGGACTAAAAAATTATCATCAATTGGATCAACTCAGCATCTCATTTTCATGTGCACACACTTAGGGGATTACTAAATGAGGTTACTATTCTAAAATCACATTTTGATTTTATTGTCTGCTCACACATCTACATGGTAAGGAACCAGATTCTGACTACCTTTCCAAGGAAGCTGTGCAGCAACCTAGGGGTCAGTGGATAATACAAGAACAACACGATCAAAATTTGCACCAGTTCTATCACAAGCCATATATTTAGCACTCAGGAGAACATGAGATGAATTATCTACCTACATGATCCTTCTGTTGCTTTTGATAGCTTCATATGACTAATATTATGCTTTGCATTTTTATATTTTCTAGCTTTATTATGTATATATTTATGGGCATTTTATGTATGAACTATGATCTGACACTGGATAGATGGATTGGTCCATCTATGATATACACATAACTCTTTATGCAGCTAATACAACATGTAATTTTCAATTTTGATAATGGAAATTGTTGTCCTTTGGGATAACCCTAGGTCAGTTGGTTATGCCAAAGCATCTGGAATATTTTGGGGTTTTTAATTTTGTGGATGACCAGAGAACAGTTGATTAAAACATTTGTTTCTATAACTTAGAAAAATATTAAATATAATGAAGGGTTGTTTTTTATTTGCACATAGTAATTTAAATTTGATGTGTGATGATTTTTAGAAGAAAAAGGAAATGTAAATGATCATTTACTCAGACAAAATTCTTAAACATTTACAAGAAGAAATCATTAAAACTGTGTTTCAATTATCAACATAATTCAACCAAATTATAACAGAAACCTAATGCAATTTAACATTCAAGAGGAAGTAATAGAAGCAAACAAATCTGTAACTTAGTCTCTTAATTAAATTACAATTCACAACAAATTAAAAATGAAATTGATACTCAATTAAGATTTTTAATTCATAAATTATATGAAGAAACAATTATGACAAACACAAAGAAGAACTCACTAGAAGACAAACCATGTGTAGATAATTCAAAATCCTTTATTGACATTCAAAAAAGCTCCAAATTATTACAATTCTGTTCAAAAACTAATTCCAAGGTGCAACCCCTGATTCTTTATCAGAATGAGGTATTTATACAAAAAGAGGAGTTTTACAATTAATGCCTTATTGACTAGGCATGCTAAAATATCTAAAATTAAAATATAATTGAAGGATTCAATCTAGGAAGAATGCATTTGCATTCTAGCCCCGTTCTGCTAGAATCTATTATTGAGTACCCTTCTTTGTGGATATGTTGGCAACTAACTGTTGTGTTGGAGTGATGTGCTGACGGGCTTTACTCCTTTTGATAGTCTTCCAATTTCTCCCAATGCTCTGAATTTGGAATTGTTACTTTTATAGCTTTTTGGTAGATTTCATCTACCTTAGTGTATTTAGTAAAGGTAAGCTTTATTGGAAAAACATGTTGAATTTCATTTTGAATAAAACAAAGATTCCCAATTGCTTCATATAAAGCTCTACCAATGATTGATCCTTTCATTGAAGATGATGCAGCAATTGAAGTTTTCATCTTTTCCTGTAATCTTTGAAAATAATTTGTTTTGTCCATCAGCTTGTTAGTCATCACAAAAATAGAAGGCAATCCTTTATTAATTAATGCCTCAATTCTTGACATAAATCTGTTGATGCCAAATTCCAGAGTATGGCATTTTTCTTCTACCTGTGTTACTAAGTTCTTCCTAGTAAGAACCTTTTTTACTTCAAGGATTACTTATATTCTATCTTCCACTCCCAATTCTTCTAGCTCATACTTATCCTTAGAATTTATAAACTTAATGATTTTGTTTGCTGTTGCAGGCATTGTTCCTAACTAATCATTTATTTTAGAAATACCTTTGTTGGCTTTTTCTACTAGTTCTCTTTGTTCAAACATAATCTGGATGCAAGGACAAATTTGTTTCATTTCATTGATGATGCTGTTCCAAATGATTTATTTAACCTAAGCAAGGGGAGTACTAATGGAATTTTCATTTTTTGACTTCTTCCAATTCTCTATCTGAGTTTGGGCTCTCTGGAGTTCTATTGAGTGATTGGTGTCAGACCTACTTTTAATATCTTCCAGTTGCTTTACCTTTTTGTCCAACTTTTGTATTTCTTCATATTAAAGTGACATCTTCTGAACTACTTGGGCCAATTCAATAGCATCTCCTTGAGAGCTTGTGGTAGGTTTGGATGAAGGCATATTAGTGATTGGAAGTGCTTGTAGAGGAACAACTGATTTCTTAGCTTCATTAATAATTATTTCTATCTGAAATTCCATCTACTTTATCTATGAAGTTTGTTCAATAATGATCTTCATCATATCTAATTTTTGGATCTCTGTCTCAGTTATTTCCTTAGCCAAAGGGTCTTCAGTTCCTGGGAGTTTGAGTTGTTTCCTAAGAGCAACAATATGTTCATTCTTCTTTTTGATTGATTCCTCTGCAGCTTTAACATTTGCAGGGTCACAACCCAATCTAATTACTAGGTCTTCTAATGCTTTAATCCTAGAGTCTTTGGCATGAGAAGAAATACTTTCTATGTCAAGTTTTAATTGAATGGTGGTAACTGTAGCCTGTAATCTAGATAATGTCATGGCAGTATTAGTTGCAGCGCAAATTATCATCTCTCCCGTCTATTTTTTCATTTCCATCTGATCAATTAAATGCACATCCTTAATATCAAACTCAAGGGTGGCTTTATTGTAATCTTCCTCTCCTTTAGGTTGAGGTACTTGAGCTTCGAGAAATTCCATGTGCATTCTTCCTTTCTCTAAATCAAAGGCAGTTAACAATCTGCTCTGTGTGCTAGATGTCTGTTTCCAGAATTGATTATAGACATTGATCTTTAAAGCTTCATTCTTTAGCTTGATTTCTTTGTAGATGTCCATTGTGCTTTTCTCAGGCTCGCTTGATGAAGATGCTTCTTTCTGTATGATCTGCTACTGTTGAATTTGAGAAGGTGCTGAAGAATCAGGAGGATCTGTTGATTGCTCCTCTCCTAATATAGTTGTAGGAATTTCCTTTGAAGTGCTAGGCTACTGTTGTTGTGAATCTTTGGTGAAGTTCAGCCTTGAACTGAGTTTTGCATTTTCTTTATATATAAGTTTGAAACCTGAGTTGATAATGTCAGTTTCCATGGGAGACACCTCTTCTCTGTTTCTCTTTCATGTCTTTCCTTCTTGCATGGAAGGTGTATTCACTGAAGAAGTAGAGACTTGCTTCTCCTCTGATTCTTGTAGAGTATTTGGTAGCCATTATTTTTTATTTTTATATTGTTCAATCCCTGGCCTTGCCGTATGAAAGTAAGGTGTATATTTGGTGTCCACTCTTAACTTAGAAATGATTCCTAAAGGGTCATAAGACCAAGTAAAACTCAAATCAAAATTCATGGTTTTAAATATCTTCTCTGCCTCTTCTCCTGTTTTCCTGCTATTACAAATAAACTGACCAACTTGAGTCTTTATTTTGAATTGTGATTTCTTTTTGGCAGATGTAAAGTGAATCTGGTCCATGTTTATCATCTGTCTGATATATTCAAGTGAAAAAAATCCTCATTTGGAGGTAATTGGGAAACTTGAAAGGTGGTAGTTCACAACCAAAAATTCTAATGTCAGTGTAATTCTCATAGAGATACCAATCTCCTGTTTGTACTTGCTATGTAAGCTGCAAAATTTTATGAATTTCCTCACTTATCTTGCTCTCAATAGTGCCACTGAAAAGACTCATGGCAAGATGAAAAAACATGTCTATGAATTGTTTAAATGAATATTCATTTTGTTCTTTCCTGACCATGGTAGTCCAAAATATTACTGACTATTGTTATCCTTTATCATATAACTTATACAATGAAAAATTTAGATGATATCCTTGGAAGTATAACAACATATAGATCAAAACAGAAGTATATTTAGATACCTCTTGAGTATCAAAGTTAACAAACTGTGGGTGGATAGATTCTGCTAAAAACTGAATGAAATTAAACACAATGGTGGGTTGGTTATCATTAGAAAATATTGATAGGAATCCAAAAATGGCATCATTGACCCATTCGTCAAAGTAATAGCCAAGTAAATAAGAAATCAGAGTGATAATTTGTCTGGCTCTTTCTAGGAACATGGATGAAGGATAGCAAGGATTCTTTTTAGGCATAGGGGCATCTTTTGAAAGGAATAATTCTAGGGTTTCAACTCTCTTGGTAAAATCCAGTTTTTGATATAATTCAACCAAGGCTTCATGAGAAAATGGAGTGCTATATTTGATAGTTGGAGCTTGCATCATCTGGTCAATGGATTCAGGGGTTATGGTAAACAAAATTTGGGCTTGAGGGTTGACAATGGCTCTCTGATCTAGGAGATAAGAAGCTTGACGCTTTCTGACAAAGTCTAGGGCAGTGAAGGTGAGAGGAAAGATTTAATAGGGGAGGTTTGATTTCCATAGTTGAAGTTCATCAGTTTGGTTGACATATTTATCTTCTGACCAACAATATAATTCAAAAACATCAATCTCACAATTGGTTTCTTGAATCATATAGTCTCTATTGGCTAAATGAATATGGTGAATGTCAACAGAGGGAAAAATAAGAGGGTTAACATCTTCCTGTGGTTTCTTCTGTTTAGGAGGCACACTGATAGAAATTTGACAGTGGATTTTAAACTATAACAGAAGAACTAAGTTTTATAATTGGAAAGAAGGTTTCTAACCAATATATGAAGAGGGGAAGTGCACTTGTGAATTTGGACATTGCTCGGATAGGCGATGTAGCTTTGAGAATTGATGGAGTACGCTTGATCGAAAATTGATAGAAATTCTGACTCTGTAGACTGTAGTATGAAAACAGGAAGTTCACAGAGGGTTTGAGATGGGTTTATAATAAATTTATTTTCAACCATTGATGGCGTGGGGTTAACAGGTAATTATAATAAATGAATAACGGGAATATGGAGGGAGATGATTTTATTCATTGGTGAGAAGGTACATGGTAGTAGTGAGATGGTAGAGTAGACAATGGTCAATGGTAAGTTGTTTTGGAGAAACAACCTTCGGAGGGGGGGTTAGGTTGTTTATGGTTTTGATGGAGGGGGGTCCGAAATCTTGTGATTGTGACATGTAGCAGGTGGGTGGTATGGTAATAAAACCTATTTCAGACCCCCCCCGCTGATAAAGGTTAGACGACGGTGGGGGTCCAAAATCATATACAAAGCATTGGATCAGTGTAATCAGTTGGGGATGAGCAGTAAACTAGTCATCTTTTAATGGCGGGACCCGAAGCCACATTAAAACTTTTATTCCAATGTTCATATGACGGGATATATGAGGTAAACAATAATATGTTGGGAGTATAACTTAGGAAAGTTATATGGTAGGGAGGTAGGAGTGAAACATAATGTGTCGGGAATAAATTATTGGGAAATAGAACTTAGGATAAAACTATGAGGGGAGTGTGTAATGAAGATGGGAATTAGGGAAACGAATGTATAGGAGATTATAATGTTGGAAGGGGATTTTTAGTGTAAGAATGGGAACATGACATCCTTTAATGATTCTTCCTTACATATGGCATAGGATCAGCATGACGATGGTTCTTTTTTGCTAGCAACCATATGTATTCCAAAAAATTTTAAATGAAGCTTCTTTTTCTTTTAGCTTGCCTAACATTTTATTTTGCCTTCTTTGTTTAAAGCAACTAGCACCTAACATTTTATTGATGTGGATGACTATCATAATCAATTTTTCCTAAAAAAATGTAAAACCAATATTTTTCTTTTGCATCCACATCCAACCTTAACATTTTCCAAATTCATAATTCTAATATACTAACTTATCAAAACTAGATATGTTACAACAGAAATTACGATTTTTTTCTTGGGAACAAAGAAAGAAACAAAGAAAGACTAGATACTTCACCTCTCTAAGTCTGATTGTAGAAAGTTTTGGAGGATTTGTTTTTAGAAATAACTTGAAATTTTCAGTCACTAATGAATTCAGATTGAAATAAGTAGACACATATTTATTCTACTGAATCTATAGAAGGGAAAACATAAAATAGAATCACATGCAATGATTCAATCAAAATGAACACAATACTTTCACTGGGGAACATAACTAGGAAAAACTCCTCCTCTATTTGTATTATGTCAAATGAGAAAATTAATCTATTACAATGACAACTTCAATCCTTGAAGCTCAACTTGCACTGTAATACTGGTCTCCTTCTCTTGAGACTTCCTTGGAAAATACTTAGCCAAAATAGGCCTCATTCTTGCTCCTATTTTCTTGCACAATTCCTTAGGAAATTAGCTCCTAAAGAATAGGTAAAGGTCATATTTTCTTGCAAAAATCCCAAGAGAAATGCCTCACCTGCTACATGCAAACACTGTACACTCACAAGTATGGAAAAATGATTACAATTAAACCTTTTTCCTCCACTCAACTAGGCAATTCAAATTACATGTATGAATAGAGATATTTTCATTGAATTGACTAGTTAATTGAGAGATCAATGAGTTAAAAATAGTTACAACTACTCAACTGAACTCATAATGACTCTATTCTAGGCTAGAGCTCAGATAACTGAGTTTCACTAAACATAACTCGACTAGATTACTAAATCTTAGCAGTCAACTCATGCACAACTCTACTTATTTCCCACTAACTCAAATTGACTAACTTAACTAAGTGACTTGGCCATGTAACTCCTACTAACTGCATGTCAACTTATCCTGCTAAAGTGGAAATTTGGATTTCTCCATTTGACTAAGGCACAAGTTAAATGAATCCTGTTGTTGCTATAATTTAACACTTCCTCTTAACAAGAAATAGTTTTGAACAACCCGAATTAACGTTGTTGATGTATGAAAACCATGCCTTCCTACCATTGTCCGTCAACCATTGTGATAATTGTGATTCATCTGCTACTAGTTGTAGCTGGTCCATGTTGCACCTGTGTTGTTGTTGAAATTGCACTATACAATTGTACTACTTCCAACTCTACGTCTACACTGCAACTCAACTAATACTCCTCATTTTTTTTGTTGCTACTGCAACTGAGAAGTATTCAAAATGCTCCAACTGAATCAAATGTGTCTTTTTCTTGCAACTATCTCTTAAGTCTCTAACTATTTCTAACCTTTGCACTATCCATTAGGAAACCTACGATGTTGTTGGTTCTGCACTCTGCTTCCTGCACTACTATCAACACTACTTTTCACTCCTCGGCATTTGACTCCAACTAGTCAACAATTGTCACTCAAGATCTGACTACATGAAATGACATTGATCCTTCTACTACTGAATACTATGGTCCATTTTAGCAAGGGTAACGATCCATGAGAAGAGTATACTGCAATTGTTTCCTCTCTCCTATGGACCTTACCCAAACCTTTGCATCTCTAGGACTAAGGTTCTACATCACCCCACCTCACTCGTGGAGGCATATCTGCATACATGGAAAAAACCACCTCTAGCTTATAGATGTTTTTAAATTGAACACCACTTTGTTTTACTTGTCCAATAGCAAAATGCTTGAGATATGCCTTCCCTCTATTGAACACCACATCATGTCCTTTGTGTTCATGTACAACTACAAAAACTAGATTTTTCTTCAAGCTAGGCACATACATTACATTCTTTAGGTGAATATGATAGCATGACCCCCTCTTAAAGGTGACAGTGCCAAACCCTTTGGTACTATATCTCCCATCATTTCCAAGATCTATGGGTAATTGTAGGTCCTCCTCCTCTAAGCTGTTGAATAACTCCTTATTTCCTGTCATATGAAATGAAGCACTAGAGTCTAAGTGCCACTCACTCCCTCTTACTGTGATTACCATTTAAGCAATGAGGGTTAAATCCAACTTGAATTGTGATGTGCGAGTATATCCTCCCATTGCTTCTGTGGCCTTTTTATTGGATTTCTTATGTGGACACTTGTTTGCATAATGTCCATACTCATGATAGTGAAAGTATTTAATTTTATTAAGGTATTTCTTCTCACCATGGTTATGGATGGATTTTGCCTCACCTTGGGTCTTATTTCCTTTGGATTTAATTCATTTTCCAACTAGAGAAAAATCTTCTTCCTCATTAGTTTTGGATGTGACACCATCTCTAGTGTTTCTTCTAATCTCCTCCTGCACCCAACTAGACCAAAGTATCTCCCAATTTCAGAGCTTGTCTCTTCCACTAACTAAATCCTAATAGTTGTGCTAGGACTTCAAAAGACCAAGGAGTGCTAAGATCACAAGTTCGTATGGTGGAATAGTCTCTCCTACTCCTCCAAGTTCATCTATGACCTGAGGGAATCTAGATAGGTACTAAGCAATGGTTTCATTTTTCTACATTTGAATGTTCTTGAGCTTATCTTTTAATGCCAATTTCCTGGCTTCACTACTACTCTCGAATAACTCTTTGAGGGTTTTCCAAATTGCATAAGTAGTATACTTTTCATGCAAACTCAAAACCACATGGTCTCTAACTCCCTCCAGGATAATCCTCTTGGATTTTGTTTTATATGTCTTCCATTGAGTCAACTGTTGTGTATTTGATGCTACTAGTTTTGGAATATCAATTTGTGTGTGCTCCAATACTCGATTGTCATATAGCACAACTTACATTCATTCTTTCCAAGCTAAGAAATTATAATTTCCCTCCAATGCATACTAAAGCCTCAATCCATTGAAAAAACTTGTTCCTGCACTAAAGAAATACATGCACCACAAATATGCTATTCAAAATTTTTAAGAGAGAAGATCAAGAATTTGGTTTCTATGTAGTTTTCAATAACTCATATACCATGTAGAAATAAGTCAAAATTTTCACTTGCTAATGAATTCATACTAGAATCAATAGACACAAATTTCTTCTACTCAATCTGTAGAAGTGAAAGCATAAATAGAAACATATGCAATGATTCAATCATAATGAAAAAAATATTTATACTAAGGAACCCAATTGGGAAAAAATCCTATGTTTCTATTATGTCAGATGAGAAATTGATCTATTACAATGACAACTTCAATCCTTGAAGCTCAACCTTCACTGCAATATTGATCTCCTCCTCCTGAGACTTCTTTGGTAAACACTTAGCCAAAATAGGTCTCATTCTTGCTCCTATTTCATTGCGCAATTCTTGAGGAAATTATCTTCTAAACGATAGGTAAAGCTATTATTTTATCGTACAAATTCCAAGAGAAATGCCTCGCCTACTAGATGCAAACACTATACACTCACCAATGTACAGTTATGATTACAATTAAGCCTTTTTCCTCCACTCAACTAGGCAATTTGAATTGCATGCATGACTAGGGATATTGTTAGTAAATTGACTAGTTAACTAAGATATCAGTGAGTTAGCAATAGTTACAACTACTCAACTAAACTCATACTGAATCTATTCTAGACTAGAGCTCAGATAACTAAGTTTCACTAAACATAACTCCACAAGATTGCTAGCTTTTAGTAATCAACTCATGCACAACTCTACTTCTTGCCCACAAACTTGAATTGTCTGACTTAAATAAGTGATTTGTCCATGTCACTCTTACTAACTACATGTCAACTCATCCTGCTAAAGTGGAAATTTGAATTTCTCCATTTTACTAAGACACAAGTCAAATGAAGCCTTTTCTTGCTACAATTTAACAAATTATGGTTTGTAAGGCCAAAGCAAGTCATTTAATTCCATTGAACAACTATAATATTTAGCTTAAAAGCCTCTATGAATCCCCTAACACCATGGATACCATTTTGAATTCCCTTATAGAGGATGATATATTTTTTTCGAAAGACATTTATTTTGTGTTTAAGCAGCGCACTAATGGGAAAACTAAGTACATTGAATGTTACCAAACTAAAATTTTTAATATGGGAGAACCTATCCTCATCTCACACATAAATAGGCTCTTTAATTTAGTAGTGAGGAAAGGATTCCTTAAGCCTTGGATGAAAAGCCTTATTGTGCCTATGTTTAAGAATGGGGATATAAGTATTCACTATAATTATAGGACCATTATGATTAGCCACACTTAAGCCTAGTTGTATGGGCTTATTTTGGAAAAAGAAGATTAGTCTTTAGCTTAAAAGCCATCATAAAGAGAAAATGGCCAAGCTAGGTTTAGGAGATATCGTTCAATCATGGACAATCTTGTTACTCTTAGGAAAATTGTAGAGGAATTTTACAATAATAAATTGATCTCTTTTATTATTTTGTTGATTTTCAAAAATATTTTGGCATCATTCGTAGGTCAAATTTGTAGAGAGGCTAGAAGATATAATGGTTCCTCTCGAGCTGAGGGTTTCTATGAAAGGGGAGTACGATAATGTTACTACTAAGCTTAGTACCTTTGAGGTTTTCTAAGAAGAAATTAAATGGAATATTAGAGTCAAGCAAGGGTGTCCCTTATCCCCTACGCTTTTTGGCTTATACATTAAATATCTAGAAGAGTGTTTAGAAGATGTAGATTGTGTTGACCCCATGCTCATTGGTATTGTTAACGGGAAAAGTGTCTACTCAGAACGCCCCTATCCCACTAAGGTGTGACAGTACCTTAGAAACAAACAAAGAAAACTACTTTCGTATTCTTCTTTATGAACTATAAACGAAGAGGAATAGGATGAACCAACCTGTGTCTTGTGCTAGTCCTTTGATCCAATCTCTCTCCTCTTTGACAGCTTCCAGCTACCTGCTCCCTTACTTGCCCAGCTTCACCAAGTTCCTGCAAGATCACAGAAGAGGAAAACTACACAAAGACATGGATTTATATTCATAAATAGCTAAGGATCAGATTTAAGCTAAACATGCAAATATAACAAAACATCATTGATACACAAGCATGTAGGAGAAACTCAAATAGTTTTATTGATATAACAAGAAGGTCCAGGAGGAGTTACAACCGATGATTCCTGATCCAGCATCAACTCCCCAGCAAAGGAATCCCCTCTTCACCTCCAACAAAGCGTAAATCACTCAATACTTTGATCTCTATCTCAAAACCAACAACAATTCTCTGCAATGTACAAAATTCCAGCCTCTCGATCTCTTGGTGAGGGATCCATATATAGATGTATGCAAAGAGGATGAGTCAGCTCATGAATTGATTAGTGGCCTCTCTCTGCTAGTTCTTGCTTCCACTTGGAGACTGAGAGCCTCCTACTCATCACTGGTCGAATTCAGTGAGGCAAGTGTCATTAGAGAAGATCCTGGAAGCTTCCATTGTCTCTCCACCTTGCGGAATGACTCTGCCACTTGTCATTTCCCACTCAACGCACCTTGGTAGTGCATTCAAGTGCATTGCAATGGACCTAGCCAGTGTATTTGGGTGCTTTGCAACGCAGCTAGCTAGTGGAGCAGCTGAAATGATCCTGAGTTGACTAGTTCTGAGTAGTTTCTGGTGGAGAACTTCTGGGAGAAGCTGTAATTTGTTGACCTTGTTTCTTTAGGATCTGGAACAACACCTTTAGGGACTTAGGATCCCTTGGTTTATGGACATTTCATGCTTAGAGCTGTAAGGCACAAAAATGTCTATAACAGTTTCCCCCTAAAGTATGAGGCCGTTTATCGGGTGAAATGCTTTATTAGGAGGATCCGAAGTTCTTTCAATGCTGGGAGGAGACCTGTAATAAGATACAATACAATACATTATCTTCATACTGTTTTCATGATCTAGCTAAGGCGGGCATTCCCATGCTCAGCTTTATAAATTCATTTTCATGTACATAGGACAGACAATCGTCTGATGGTAGACTGATGATTCTGATGAAGTCATCATCCTTTTGGTAGGATGATTATCTGTGTTGCAATGCTGTACATTTCAATGTCTTTATTTTTCCTGAATATATATCGCAGCCCGGATGGATGAAACTAGATCCGGGGTCTTCAATCTTGTCCGATCTTTACTAGAAGTACAAGTCGATCCATGTGAGAAATGTTTTGAAGTCGAACATGGAAAGACATCGCTTGATTACCAGTCGATGATGTAAACTGTTAACAAGCGCGAGAGGAATCACCGATAATGATAATGACCCTCAAGGTACTGCAGTACAATTCACGTGGTGTGAATAAAGGACTTGGCGTCGAACACCATGCAAAATCTTTCGGTCGAAGGTCATTGATGTATACCTGTCGCCAGAAGTGAGAAACTTGCCATTGAGGCATGCAAGCTTCAAAGTACTGAATGGGGTGTTCCTAGATCAACTTCTTGGATAATGAGCTGATGTCGACAAGAAGCGATCCGTCAAAGGAGGGCCTTGATGAATCCCACATCAATGACACGGAATGGAGCAAATGATTTTGATGGAGGTGAAAACGATCTGATGATATATGGTACAGGATGGCGGTCATGAAAGAATGAAGTATAATGTATGGTAGTGGATGGGACACGGATGACTTCTCTGGATGACTTCTCTTGAACATGTCGGCGACACTTATGTGATGGATTGGTAGCATTTACCCCAAATGTGGATGGTATGGCGTGACCATGGTGATGTGACCGGTGAACGAAACAACCCAACCCGACTCAGGCACGGAGTGGAAGTGTCATGTTCAAGAGCGACTTGCTACCAATAAAGATTCTTTGAGTTTCTTCCCAATTTTTCCCCAGTAATTGCTAACCAGTACCTCTTTATTTTTGTCAAGCTTGAGGAGGATAACATATGCTTGTTCTATAATCTTCCCTCCGGGCAAACCTATCGCTATGTTTTAACGAGCCTAGCGATAGTGAAACTTGTTCTCGTCTAAAGACAAGTTTATCGCTATTAATCTTTTTAACGAGTTTAACGACAAAGATAACTCGGTCCTTTTCATTTTTAGAGAGTCTGAAAAGGTACATAAAGGTAACTCCGAAATTCCTTTTTCGTCATCTAATCCCTTAAGTCCGAAAAGGTATAAAACAATACAGAAGGGATGAATTTTCAATAGTTTTAATGAGCCGAACAAAACAAGCGCTCGATCTTTTTGTGCAATAATCCCTCAGGTCCAAAAAAGATTAAAATCTAGAGGAGGGATAGCACTTCCGGTCGTTTTAATGAGCTGGAAGGCCAAAACTCGGCAATCTTTTCATATTTTACGAGTTAGTTGAAAAGAGCTTAAAGAAGACTCGTCTTTTGAGGAACGAGTGATAAAATGGGTAGCAGCTGATTCCAGGTAAGGGTTGGAATTTTCCAATCATGGCAGTGTCACAAGGATGGGTAGTGAAATCACTCTTCGCAGCTGTTCCTCAAAATGGGTAAACAATCAAATGGATGTGAATGATCGGCCAATGAAAAGTGGAGGTGACGGTGCAAACACGACCAAGGCTTTAATGGCTAAAATGCTTCATTCACGGTGGTTATTTACCGGGGAATAGTTCATTTTTTAACGAGCTTAAACGTGGGTGGAAACATTTGCTCATGTCTTATGTTTATTTTTTAACGAGCTTGAACTATGTGCTAAAACTGCTCGATTAGATGGTCTTGTTTTGATTTTTACCATAAATAGCTTCGTCTTTCCAAAGATAGTACTGTATTTTCAACTGCTTCATCAAACTAGTTAGAAATGAACAATATTTGCTTGAAAATGAGATTAAAACGCTAATATTTTACTTTGAACTACGTAAAAGCAATCAAAAAGTGTTTTTTACCTCTCATTTTACCATTTCATTCGAACTTGGTTTGTTGGAGCTTTGGAGGTACCTTTTCCCCCTCGATTTTCATCAGCTGATTTCGGGAGATTCTATGGACGATTCTCGGCACCGTCTAGACCAGGTAGGAGCTAAACCCAAGCTCTTTCATTTCATGGTTTCCTTTTTGCATTCTGTGCTTCATTCCCTGCTTTTCTGAGCCCCTGGGGTTTGAGGGGTTTGTTCTGCCATCAACGCACCCTTAGCACATCGAAACCTGCGCTGAATGTTGGCCTGTATGAAGGCAGTTTGACATTCAACGCAGTTGGAACACTGCTGCAGGTGCGTTGGGCGCAGAAAGGGAATTTGTTGCACAGTTTTTGATGAAATTTTTGCCTGTTT
The DNA here is from genome assembly GCA_031772625.1 of Pinus tabuliformis. Classification (NCBI taxonomy): domain Eukaryota; kingdom Viridiplantae; phylum Streptophyta; class Pinopsida; order Pinales; family Pinaceae; genus Pinus; species Pinus tabuliformis. The sequence goes on from CM062807.1 coordinate 1,298,775,338, forward strand.
CTCATCAAAATCAGGATCTAACTCCTCTCTTGTTTGTTTTTCAGAGATCTTGGAGCAAGATGACCCTTACATGGCAAGAACGAGAACATGAAGAAGAGGACATGATTGCCCTACATGATCTAGTTACAGTGAACGCGCTGCGGAATTGTGGCTTGCTGAAGTTCTTCCGCATCTCTAGCAGGAGACAGCAAATTAACTTACTGAAGTATTTTCTTGACTCTTGGGATCCTATCAACCAGGTTTTCCAGATTAGGGGAAAATCCATCCCCTTGACTGCAGTAGACATCTATTTCTTGACTGGCTTGTCGAGGCGGGGTGCCCCCATCTCTTTGTCAGGTTCGGCCTGAGGAGGCCATTCTGTGAGAGATTATGTTCGCCAGTATTGCAGGGAAGGATCTCAGCCGAGTAAAGACGACAAGATCATCATCTGTGATATCACTGATAGGTCCCTTAGGACTATCCTATTTACTTTTGGTAGGATGGCCGGTAGCGCGTCTCTTCATGTAGCCAACAGATCCTATATGCAGCATGCCTTGGAATGCCTCCAACCGAAGGTGTTCAACTGGTGCGACGCAATACTTCTTGTGATGAAAGATCAGTTGACCAAGATAAAGAACGGGAGGTTGAAGAACTTTGGGTTCGGTTCTATTTTGACCGCCTTTGCCTTGGAGAAGATACCACTGATGCAGCCGCAGTACATTGCACTCGACTTACCTTCTCCTACTGAACCACGTATGCAGATATGGGTTGATCATATGTCTAGGCATGCTGGCCAGTCTCAGATTTCATTTTCCGATACCTTCTTCAGGTGGTTCGATCGTCAGGAGATGGTTTATGCCGAGTATCCATATGCTGGCATGGACTTCCGGGGTGATCCAGATTTAGTACTGCCGGATGGCGAGCAGTGGGGTGCTATTGGTAAAATCTTTGACCATATCGTTGTTTACTGTTTTTATTTATAATTTCCTTGTGCTTTATTCTATCAAGACTTTAATCAAACTCATGTGTACATGCAGATGTTGGTCCTGTTCGTCCAGTAGTTCGCCTGAGAGTACCAGCTGTTGCCCCGGCAGGAGAGGCCACCGGGAGAGTTATTCTTCGTGATCTCGATGTGGCCGAGACTCTCACAGTTGTGCAGGAGCAGGTTGAGAGCCTTACTCTCGGTATTCCAGATGTGAGGATCGACGAGCTACCTTTGCAGTTACAGCGACATACTACTGGTGTGCCTAGACGATGGACTCGTCTCTTACGCATGATCGCACAGGCTATGACTTGCTATCACGAGCATCATAGACTAGGGTGCCCCCTAGCATTTTGAGTTTCTGGGTCATGTGACCGATTTTTTCTTGGTTACAGAACATTATATGTAAACCATAAACAACTCTATATATTTTGATTTTCGGGGTTTTATTTTGGTTGAGCTATATGATCCACATGTAAAACATTGATGATGCGTTTCTTTTTATAAATGTTGCAAATGTCTATCTAACACATAGTTTGCTAATGAGTCGGTTAATGTGTTTAAGTTTCTGGAAATATGTTGGTATTGAATAAGATCAAATTGTCTTTCCAAAATCTTAACCCTTAGGAACATGCGATAAATAGCTGGGTTTCAGACGGAATATATACCATTGAGTTGTAGTATTACGAGTTGTGAGTCTAGCCTGACAATTAGTCGGCATATACCATGGGTGATGGCATCAGAGAGAAGTTCTATCAACGCGCTATACTCAGCGATGTTATTCGTTGATTGACCAATACATACACCTCTGAAACTTACTAACTCGCCGCTTGGATCAAAACTGGCCCAAGCTGCAGAGGACAGGTTCCGCGAACTACGACTCGCTCCGTCGGCATATCCAACACATGGCTCCAAAAGTTTTGACATCTGCAATAACTGTAAAAAGGTGGATTACTCGACCAAAACAAACACTTTAGCGAAAACAAAAATATAACAAAAGCATATTGGTTACTATTTATGCATAGTAACGCTTGAGGTACAACCCATTACGAGGTTGCGCCAGTGGAACTCCGTCATAATCCATTAACTCGTAGGCTCCTTTTGCTAACACTCATTTAACAATATAGGGGCCCATCCATAAAGACTTAAATTTACCTGCTCCCAATTTATTGGATTCTTGGTCGTAAAGCAAGACCAAGTCACCTTCTGAGAAGACACGGGGTTTGACATTTTTGTCGAACTGCGCCTTGACTCGTTTCTTATGGGCTTCGTTAGCCAAAGCGACATCACGACGGGTTTCATCCAATTGGATTAATTCCAAGAAACGATCCTCTTCTTCTGAAGTTCCGGGGAGGAGATCAATTGCGAGTTTAAGAGACGAGATTTCACACTGGACTGGTAAGACTGCTTCCATGCCATATACCAATTGGAAGGGTGTGAACCTGGTTGCATTCCTTACCGATGTTCGGTAAGCCCACAAGGCTGAGTACAGGATTAGGTGCCACCTTCTTTTGTGAATTCCGATCATCCTTTGCAACATGCGCTTCAGGACCTTGTTGATCGCTTCAACTTGTCCGTTGGCTTGCGGATAATAGGGAGTAGAGCTGTTGTGAGACAATCCTAGTTTGGCAGCTAATTCGAGCATCATGTGATTGCGAAAATGCGATCCATGATCTGTGACTATAGCCTGTGGTACGCCGAATCTGGCGACTACATGATTGAAAAGAAAAGGGCAGCTATTTCACCAGTATTATCTAATGTAGGCATCACCTCGGCCCATTTGGTAAAATAGTCAACTGCGACTATGATATACCCATGCCCCCCGGTCGAGGTGGGGTTACATGTCATGAAATCGATGCCCCATTTGGCGAATGGCCCAACAGAAACTATTTGTTGTAGAGGCGTGGGTGGTCTTCTGGTTTTGCTATCAAAAATTTGACAAGCATGGCAACTTCTGACTGCGGTTATGCAATCTTTGAACATTGTTGGCCAGAAGTATCCTGCTCGTAAGATTTTTTGTGCTGTAGCATATCCAGATTGATGCCCCCCACAGGCTCCTGAATGACACTCATTCAGGGCTTTTTCGGCCTCCTCATGGGTGAGGCACCTTCTCAGAACTGTATTGATACCACGACGATAAAGTGTATCACCGACGATCATGTAGTCTTTTGCTTGGTATTGAATACGTTTTTGTTCAGAGTGTGAGGTGTTTGGCCTAAAATTTTGTGTTTGGAGATAAATTATTATATCTCCATACCACTCATTGCTTGTAGATATCAGAAACAAATTCTCATCCACGATTGATTCTTCGGATGTTTCATCGTTGGACGACGATGGGAGATCGCATAATAGTTCTGCAAAAACTAGAGCTTTCTTTGATTTGGATTTTACAAATTCCAGATCAAAATCTTGAAGGATCGCTATCCATTTTGAATATTTTCCCCCCAGCAACTGTCGCGACAATATATAAGTCATGGGGTTGCAATCAGACAGAATGGTAGTTTTCCAAAAGAGGACATAGTGTCGAAATCTTTGTATCGCTTGAACAGCTGCAAGCGCTAGTTTTTCAACGTAAGAATATTTTCTTTCCGTATCATTTAAGTTCTTACTTAAATAATATATAGGATGTTCAATTCCATTGACCTCTTGAACTAAAACCATTGCGATGGTTGTATCTGCTGCAACCAGATACAGGTTAAAATCTCTTTGATAATCAGGGGCGTACATTAAAGATGCTTTCATTAGGGAATCTTTTAAAGCATCAAAGGAAGCTTGCGCGACCTGATCCCAGACAAAGGGTACCCTTTTTCAAAAGACGTGTATAACCTTTAGCAAGTTCAGTGTAATTTGGAATGAACCTCCTCAGAAAGTTTGCTTTCCCTTGGAGTTTCTGAAACTGAAGCAAATTTGAAGGTGGAGGCAAATTTATGATTGCCTGGACCTTGCATGGGTCGAGACGAATCCCATCCTTGGAGACTACAAAGCCAAGTAAACGACCAGAACTGACGCAAAATACACATTTGTGTGGATTGAGTCGTATCTTGTAGTGTCGACAACATAGAAATATCGCTCTTAAATGCTGCGGATGATCAGTCCGCTTTCGCGAATGAGCCGGAAGGTCGTCGAGGTATGGTTTAACGATGTTTTTGATGTCATGGAAGGCATAATTCATTGCCCTCTGAAACGTTGCCCCTGTGTTCTTTAAACCAAAGGGTAATTTTCGATACGCGAATGTGCCCCATGGACAAATGAATGCAGTCTTTGACTGGTCCTGTGGGCGGATATTTATTTGATTATACCCGGAAAATCCATCCATGAATGAAAAGATTTCGCATTCGGCGCATTCATCAATTATCTGTTCGATGAAGGGTGTAGGGTAGTTGTCTTTCGGAAAAGCTTGATTTACATCCCTATAATCGACACACACTCTAATCGTCCCCTGTTTCTTCATAACAGGGACAATATTCGATACCCAATCGGTTACAGGAACCAGGTAGATGAAACCAGCATGGAGAAGTTTTTCAACTTCTGCCTTAATGGCAGTGGCTTTCTTGGGGTGCACCTGCCTTAGCCGTTGTCGTACTGGTTTAACATCTGGATACATCTTAATTTCGTGTTCAACGATACTCGAGTCGATGCCTGGCATTTCACTGTATGACCAAGCAAAGACATCTCTGAATTCGCGAAAAAGAGCGTTATATATTTCCAGTTCTGAAGGAGAACAACATTTTCCGACATAAATATTCTCTACAACATCTATTTTAGTCGAGATATTTATGGCTATAGTCTCTTCAATGTTGGATAAGTTTCGCTCGGAATCCACCGTGTTTACAGTATTTGAAAGAAACTCAAATATTGAGGGATGATAAAGGTCATGTTGAGTCTCTTCTTCACAATCCGGAAGATGGGATCGATGGTGGGAATCATTCCATGGTGCTCCTTCAATCACCATAGCTTGGAGAATTCCTTCGTCGGTGTCATGCACTTGCGACCAAGGATCTGAAGGAGTACCATATTCTCTAGACCTATCTATCCAAATGCTTGATGAGCGTTGATTTGGGTTTGCCTCCCATGCTAGAAACATTGATTTCTATAATATTTCTTTTGGGATCGGGGGAAAAACCATTGCATGATCCATGTTGATATCATTTTCTGAGATCTTTGTGGAAGATATCATGTTGCAGGTTCCTATCGACGCTACTTCTGCCAGATTGATTGGAGGTGGAAGAGCGAAAGTTCCCATTAGTATAGGATCTTTTAGTAGGCCTACTCCGATATTCTGAAGCGAATGGGGGCTTCCATGGATCATGGGAATGCTTCCTGTAACTTGTGAACCATTGGGGAGGAAGTTTTGTTGGTCGACGATTGTAATCCCTCCCTGAAAGGGAAATGCAATCTTTCTAAAATAGGTCGACACAACAACTGCCATGGCATATATCCATGGTCGTCCTAGTAGGATGTTGTAATCAAGATTCCCATCGATGACTTCAACATCTATTTCTACTGTTTTCCCTCCTAGTTCAACTTTCAAGTTATTTAGGATACCGTATGGGGTATATGTCCTTCCGTCGAATGCTTTTAATGTTGTCGCAGATCGCGACAAGGTTGGAGATCCTAAAGTTTTCCAGCAACTCATCGACATAATACATGTAAATGCCCCCTCATCAATAATCGTTCGGTGAACAGTTTTTTTGAGGGCTTTCACTTGAACAAGGAAAGCTAATTGAGCTGGTAACTAAGGATCGTACCCTTTGTGGTCGAAGGATACAAGATTGGAATCCTTTGGATCAATCCCACCAATGGCTGATAACAACTCCTACTTTTGGGATGGGCAATTTTGTAGTACTTCAAGAGTCGACATAGCGGATGGCGATTGGGCCAAATCTTCCACTATATTATAGTGCTGCGCCACTCTAGCGCGGGGATTAAATGTCGACTTGTGTACTACTCCCTTTGGCGGTTTTATTGTCAATTCAGGGATGGTGGGTGGTACAACTTCTGTCAAAGTTATCGTCGAACTACTTGGTTGATCATTGTCCTTGTTGTTCGACAGGTTCGGATTCCCGTAATCTTTGTTCCTTGTCGAAATCAAAGCATCATTCTGCTATTTTGAAATCGACAACATTAGCACTTGAGACGGGGAAGAATTTCCACTTTCAACCAGATTTGTTCCTGGATTCAGAAACAGATCAGTTAACACTGCTGAGGTTTTCGAATTCTTAAAGAATTTTTTAAGCTCAGCTCTGTGTGGACAATCTAAAGTCCGATGATCCTCATCGCATATCATGCATGGATATTTTTGTTTCCTATTTCCAGGAGGGTTTGAAGAAGATTTTTCAGGTGATGATTCATCATGTTTCTTCTTCTTCCCTTTGCCTTTCTTCTTGCTTCCTGGTTGTTTGGTTTCTTTGCCCTTATCTATCGATACGACATTTAATTCCGAAGCAAGAAGTTCATCTTTTGCATTTTGATCTAAAATCTTACGGACCTTCTTGGACATAGCCTTTGTCGATTTCGTGTCTGTTGCGCCAATCACGCCATCGCCGGCATGATAGTCATTGTTCGATTTAGGAGGAGGAGGAATTGAGAATTCCGGTCTAGGGGCGTCAGGTATTTTGTCATAGAGCGTGCCGGACTGAGTGTAAATCAAGTCCAGATATTGTGCACGAGCGATCACTTGCTCTTCCATTACGACCCCCCCCTTTGCCACATCTTCCGTGATGGAAGGCAGTAATGACTTGATAAACCATTCAGCTAATCGCTGATCAGGAACGTACGTTTTTACCATCCTACAACGACGTCGCCACTCATGTATATGATCAGATATGTGAGCTGCTGTTGTCTGTTTAAAGTTGGTAAGCAGTTCTGTTCCTGTTTCATACCTTATCGGTAATTGAAAATGGGTTAAAAAGGTTGTGGCTAAGGTGCTGAAGTTGTCGAACGAAGCTCTAGGAAATTCAATGTACCATTTTGCCGCTGGACCTGTTAACGTCCTCTGAAAAAGGCGAAGTCTTATTGAATCATCATTTAAAGTGTTTGATGAACACCATAGATGAAATTTCATCACATGCTTCGATGGATCTTCACCCGGATTTCCATTAAATTTAGGAATATCTGATGGAAGTTTATGCGGAATCGCTGGCCACCAAGGGGCGTAAGCAATTGGATCGTTTTTTAACCGGTTTAAATCAGGTAACTCTAAGTTGCCACGAATGGTAACTGTTGATTCAGGTTAGGTGAAGCATACCCAGGATACGATGGAATCGCTTGAGCGGTTGGTCTTTGCATACCGGCATAATGCATTTGATGCTGGTATGTTTGGTAAGGTTGGTGGACTTGAACATTATAAAATGATTGATTTTGACTGTTTTGAATGTACGGCTGTCCACTGTTCGCAAAGATCTACTGCTCAGCACCTTGGTATACTTGCTCGAATTGTTGTTGTTGGTATTTCACCAGCCACGGTTGTGAAGCCATGTGTTGTTGCCCGATACTAACCGTTTGACCAAGGTGAGGGGTAATTGTACCTGTCTGGGCCTGTGTCGCCCCACTAGTCGGCAATTGTGGTTGAGTCGCAGGGTCAAGGGGCTGTTGCATTACAACCTGAGAAATTTGAGGTTGACATACAACAGGCAGCACTTGAACTTGCGACACCGTCACAATAGCTGGCGTAGTCGGTATGTTCGACACAGGTACGCAATGTTGCATCGAATATACAACTCTTGGTTGTTGAGGTAGTATAGGTACCCAACCACTTGAAGTAATTCCAGTATAACCTGAATGCTGTTGTGAACTCCCGTATGGATATCCTCCCGGAGGAGATAATGACAGGGCATACTGCCCCCCATACGGTGGTAATCCAGAACTCAAGGGAATTGTTTGCCCTTATGGAAAGGACTGCCCAAATTGACCTCTAAATGGATCAATTTGTTGAGACTCAACATAAGAGTTTCCGGATATAATTCCAGATGAACAAACAGGAACGGACCAGATTGTCGAAATAGCCCCTGGATGGGATCCTTCTAGCGGTTGTGAGCTAGTCGGGACATTTGGTATGCCGGTGAACATTGTTGGAGTGACAACAGGGAGTTCTGTCGTCGCTGTGTCAGAAGACACAGTCCTAGATGTTGACGGTTGTTCAGACATTTGTAGTCTATCCAAAAGATTACCTATAAATTCTACAGGAACTTCCACTGGTGGTAGACTAACTTCTGATGTCGAAGGAAATAGAGTGATCCTGACTCCAAAGTGCGTTGGAGTACTTGCTTGAGGATCTTCTACAATTTCTTCTATCGCAATCAAACCAGGTGGAAGGGGAAGACCGTCAGGTCCGTAAAATATTTCTGGTGCCGAAGAGGCAGCGACAGATGTTTGAAGAGTAAGACTCTCTGAACTGGTTATAGATGGAACTGGTTCAGTAACACAAGTGTTTATTCTCAAACTAGGATCAGTACCACTGTCCTTCTGTGGCTGTTGAACTTCTTCTGTTGAGGCAGGGATTCCAGAAATGTTTGGAGTAACCAGAGTCTCTGATGTTGTTGGAACACTTGTTCTAACTTTGATAGGAGACTTGGATCCGGTTAAATGAGTTCGCTTTGTCCGTACTGGTTTCACTTCCGGAGACAAAGACGGTTGACTCGTAAGCCTCCGCGAACGACGGGGTTTCAATTGACTTTCTTCCACGATTGTGGATTACTCCATCAACTAAAATAAAAGGGAAAGTATGTTTCCGTATTAAATGAATTTTAGACGCTTTTGACACAACTTGTTTTTTCAATTTTTAAAAGTCGAGAAAAAACAAAAGATGACTCTAGTCTCCTTCGATTTTTAATGAGCCTGAAGTGACAAGTGCTCAGATGGACCTTTTCCGTTAAGGAGTCTGAAAAGGAACAAAAGGGACTGCTCTGGAGATCTAGGTAGAGGGAGTACCAAACCAATTGCAAAACTGCAGAATACTTTTTACGGTACAACAGTCAATCTTCCCGAATGCTGTGTTCGGTGCATTGCGATCAGTAGGGCGGCCGACATGGCTTCCTATGGATAAAAGGTTTTAGGCCTATAGGGGTCTCCCAATATATACTCGACGGTACGTGGGAGCACAAGTCCGTATTGGCACTTATCGTCCCAAAGTGGAGGAATCACCCAACCATCAGTGAGGACAACAGTTACCAGGCTTTACGACGCCGGAATACGTCTCTAGCCTAGACCTCTAAATGTTGTGCGTTAAGTTCCAATGCGTTGTTAGATTCATTCAATTTATTTTAAGTTGATCTTTCTTAGAAGTTTGCCTTTTTGGTTCACCACGAGATGTAGATGTAATTCCTAAAATGCAATCTAAAGATGATAAGCAAGCTTTTATCTCTTTTCAGCAATGAAAATCCTAGCTACAAGGGGAAAAGAAAGACACAATCTTTTCTCAAAGAGAAAAGAGCACACCGTAAATGCACTTTTCCTAAATCAAGCCAAACAGACTGTCAATATGCAAATGCACATGTGCATGTATTTGTTTTTCACTTTCTTAATATTGATGCCTAAAAAGAAAGTTGTTGTACAAATTTGAATTCGTTTTCAAGTGAAAAACACAAACAAGCTTCTTTTCGAAATCGAAAGGTAGAGACGATTACGACACTTTATGATTTTGAAATAAACACTCGTTTCGACACTAGAAAGTCTCAAATTCAAACCAAAGGCCAAAGTAAAAGCATAATCGACTGTCAACAGCAAATAAACTTTCTCCTAAGATCAAAATCGACACTTACGACAGATCTAAATCCAAGGACGACAGTATGACTATTCTACTCTTTCAATGGAAAACTGTAAATGATGTAACAAACACACAAAGAACATGTACAGTATTTTTGTACAAACGAGGTGGAATTAAGGCAAAGAAAAGGGGTTTTTAAACAGACACACACTGATCACAGGCTGCAAAAATCAGAGACAAAACTGAAAAAATGAAGCAAAGAACCTTAGCTGCACAGGGCTAGGCTGATCAGCGCACCTGTTACACAGAGAAACTGGATTGCAGCACAGGTATCCCTCTCGGGAACTGCGTTGAAATGCAGAATCTCTTCATAGTACCTGCGCTGGGGCAGAAATGAGAATTCTATCCGGGTTCTGGGTCACGGTTTGCAGTTTAATCTATGGTTTTTGGTCAAGTAAAAGCAATCAGTAATGCACTATCAGAGGGTTGATTTAATGAAGGTTTAAGAGCTATCACAAAGGGTAATCAGATCATTTTTGAACCAGCTGTTCAAATCATAAATAGATCCAGTGAATGGATTGATGCAGCAGATGTCTACTTTGCATTTGTTAATGGAAAATGCAGTTCGATTCGCTACTTCTAAGTTTATGAAACAAACAACAAGAGAAACACAAACAAACTAATTAGACACGATTCCCCAGTGGAGTCGCCATTTTGTTAACGGGAAAAGTGTCTACTCAGAACGCCCCTATCCCACTAAGGTGTGACAGTACCTTAGAAAGAAACAGAGAAAACTACTTTCATATTCTTCTTTATGAACTATAAACAAAGAGGAATAGGATGAACCAACCTGTGTCTTGCGCTAGTCCTTTGATCCAATCTCTCTCCTCTTTGACAGCTTCCAGCTACCCGCTCCCTTACTTGCCCAGCTTCACCAAGTTCCTGCAAGATCACAGAAGAGGAAAACTACACAAAGACATGGATTTATATTCATAAATAGCTTAGGATCAGATTTAAGCTAAACATGAAAATATAACAAAACATCATTGATACACAAGCATGTAGGAGAAACTCAAATAGTTTTATTGATATAACAAGAAGGTCCAGGAGGAGTTATAACCGATGATTCCTGATCCAGCATCAACCCCCAGCAAAGGAATCCCCTCTTCACCTCCAACAAAGCGTAAATCACCCAATACTCTGATCTCTATCTCAAAACCAACAGCAATTCTCTGCAATGTACAAAATTCCAGCCTCTGGATCTCTTGGTGAGGGATCCATATATAGATGTATGCAAAGAGGATGAGTCAGCTCATGAATTGATTAGTGGCCTCTCTCTGTCAGTTCTTGCTTCCACTTGGAGACTGAGAGCCTCCTACTCATCACTGGTCGAATTCAGTGAGGCAAGTGTCATTGGAGAAGATCCTGGAAGCTTCCATTGTCTCTCCACCTTACAGAATGACTCTGCCACTTGTAATTTCCCGCTCAACGCACCTTGGTAGTGCATTCAAGTGCGTTGCAACGCACGTAGCCAGTGTATTTGGGTGCTTTGCAACGCAGCTAGCTAGTGGAGCAGCTGAAATGATCCTGATTTGACTAGTTCTGAGCAGTTTCTGGTGGAGAACTTCTGGGAGAAGCTGTAATTTGTTGACCTTGTTTCTTTAGGAGTTGGAACAACACCTTTAGGGACTTAGGATCCCTTGGTTTATGGACATTTCATGCTTAGAGCTGTAAGGCACAAAAATGTCTATAACAGGTATGATCATAACTCTTCTCCTTTTTGCTAATTATATCATTATTTTGCTAGGGAAACACCACGATCTTGGAAAGAAATTGAGAAACCACCAAGATGAGTATGAATGTTAATACTGGAAAAACTGAAGTCGTGATAATTAAATCGAAAAAGATCACCTATGATACTTCCATTTATGATAACAACTCCTTGGAGGAACTTCCTTGATACAAATATATGGGAATCAACATTTATCATAAGCTCAGATGGAATTCTAGAACTGAGAAAAGGGTAAATAGAGGTTGGAAAACTTACTATGTGCTTAAAAGCAATTGTAATTCGGTAGATATTTAGATTTGGGATAAAGAAAATTTACTATTATAGACCCTTGTCACTCATTTTATTTTATATGGATGTGAGGTTTGGGGTTGTAGTGTATCGAGAGAGTCATGGAGGAATATTGAACAAACACAAATGTGTTTGATAACCTATAACTTCAAAATTAAAGGAAATACTACATACCTTATTGTCCTAATTGAAGTTAAACCTTTCCCCATTGAAAGTATGGTTATGACTAAGTACCTTATGTATTAAAGAATTCATACAACATGGATGCCAAGAGGTTTCCTAAAATTGCTTCTAACTCTATCAAAAACCCCTACCTTCAACTCAAAATACAATGACATAAGGATGCCCAATCTTGGTCAGAACACTTGGAAATTGATGGGGATAAGATGAGTTTCCCTGAATTTTTGCCATAACCTAGGATACTTCAACCCACAAACAATTCTTTTTTCCTTAATTCTAGAATTTTAGAAATTTTATTTAAAATGTATAGTCAAAATCAGAATGGAGATTTCCTAGGCCTTTTCTATGAGATATCTCTCTCATAGCCTTCTAACCCTTACTCTCACCTCAACTGACTCAAATGGGCTTAAAATATTTAAGGGCACACCCAAAAGGCCGAAACAAGCTCTCAAAAGCTCACACGCAGTCCAAAAACCTCCTTGTTGTAGGTGCTACAAAATATTTTTGCAACGCTGTAAAAAATCCTGTAGGAACTATCATAGCATCACAAAACTTGTATTTTTGCATTCCAGGGAAGATGAATCAATGTTATCCTCTAAAAGGTCAATTCTCCTTGACCTTGTGTTTCTTCTTAACACAACCATGAAAGTATTATGCCCTTATTCACCGGGATTGCAATGCTAGCACATTTGTCCCTCGAAATTAGTCACAAAAGGGGTTTCAACAACATTCGCACAACAAGGATCTCATGTTTCCTATGACAGTGTTATATTGTTGTAATTAATACATGTTAAAATTCCATAAACACAAGGAACACTCCCCCCATGGGTTTGGAGCCCAAATACAAGACGGTCATTAAATCCTACAGCACCAATTGAAACAGTCAAAGAGGCCTTACGCATAACACTTTGTTCTTATTCTAACAACACTAAAATTATACACAGTCACACAACAACAACTCCATCATGGCTTTGGAAGAATCTTCAATGAAATACCAACGTGCACGACTAAAGTGCACAACAATTAAATCATCATCTATTAACATTAATCGATTCATTAGATTACAGAGTCTCAGAACCATACACCAATGACACATGGCTTCTACAATGAATATGCAACACTACCATTTTCCAATGATGATTACACACATCCCTAGACTCATAATGATACATTCTAACACTTCAACAACCACTACGACATCCATATGAAGCTACAACTTCATACGCACAGGAAAAAACACTTGAATAAGGAATCAATCCATAATTACACAGTCCATAAAAGACAATGATGGCAACAATTCTTACTCACATGACCATTATACACACATGTAAATAGATTCAACTTCAAACTATATTTAAAAAAAAGCATTGACTTGACAACAAGGCATGCATCCATGAAATTTTTTGCCACTTCTAGATTCGACATAAAGGCATACAACCATGACACATTTCTCAGCACACTTAAAATTCTTAACAAGTGTGGATAAACAACCTCATTACGAATGGACAGGAAGAGGAAAATACACACACAAAGGCACATAAACACATTAGATCATTAATCAAATTATGCATACATTAAGTTGTCCATATCTACAATTTGGGAATGTGCAACCCTGACCTCTCATCCTTTGCCTCTCTTCTTAGAGCTGGAGCTTCTCCTCTCTACCTCAGCTACACTTTTTTTTTTCCTCCTCTCTTCTCAAACACTCATTTCTTTATAAAGAAAATTAACATGGGTAACCAAGAGTCACACGTGATGGTTCGTTTCCCCTTCTCACAAAATATGGGAAACTGAAAATACATTAGGAAATACTTCCTCTAAATAGAAAAACCCATTTCCAAATGTAAATATCTAGAAAAAATTTAAAATGTCTCCTAGCATCATCATGTGACCATCGCATCACATTGGGAATCCTCATCCCATCCCTCATCAAACTTTTTGCTCCATCTATTCTCCTCCATTAGACTCCCAAGGTACAAAATATATGTCCTCCTGGTTATATGAATTTGGTCTTCTCATGACAACTTCAATTTGTGAGCCACAACGTGCCTCTGTAGTAACAAGTCTCGACCTTGCTACATGATACCTCACCAAAATTTCTCCTAAGTTTGGGATTTTGGCATCTTCCTACTTCTCTTCTCCGGAACCCTGTGAGCACTCCTTTCTCTGGGATGCTACAAATTTTCTCACCTTCCTCTACTGTCACATGCATAGTGAAACTTTAAAAATATATTACTAGATCATTAACTCAACATGTACCTTCTTCCACCATTTCCGCTGCGAACTCTAAACTTTACTTGCTGCTAAATTGTTCAAACTTGCCAATACATCATAGGTTTTCTCTTCATGTAACCAACTATACCTTCCTAATTTCCTTTTTACAACTTCATCTTCTAACTCAGTCCTTGGTTGAAATTTACTGTCTTCAAGTTATTCATCAAATCTCCTTCTACTTCACCACATGTGTCCATCACCCTTAAACTGTTCTTCCATCATTATAACTCAACTCCATTGATATTTTCCTCCAACTGAGAATTTATCTTTGTCTCAGCTTCACCTATAATAAATCCCATTTTATTTATTTTGCAAGGTCCATCTATAACCTTGTTCTTCTTCCTCTCTCTATAGAAGTCCTCTCATCATCTCTAGCTATAATTTAACTTCAATTACTTCATCAAGTTTTTCCTTACTTGAAATGCTATGGATTCTCTTTTAACCTTGACTATGACTCTCAGTAGTCACAAATATCCTTATTACATGAGCTTCTCCCTACTCACTATGAGCTACACGTAAGACACTGCAACAAGATGACTCCACCAACCTGTTTGTAAATGCCATACTAAGCTCTTGCAAGACTAGTCTTATCCCGATATTTCTACTAACTTATTCCTCTAGAATCTCCATCTAAGCACTCTTTGCTCTTCTAGCTTCTGCATGTAATTGACTCACGTTCTTCCTCTTAGAACTTTGTTGTTCTTCCTTCACTTTCTACCCTAGGGTTCCTTTCCATCATCCTCATTTGTAAACACTCATCACTGCTACTTGTAATCAATAAGTAATCATCAATTGACTAAAAACAAAAGAACATTAACTCTTGGTTCAATCTTCACTTGAACACACAATTTCTGTTGTAAAATTTTTCTTACTATTGTCATCCTTTTGCTATTGTAGACCTTCCTTTTCTTTAAATAAACACCATACTTCCTACACATTACACAAAAATAACTCTTGGTCATATTAACTTGTAGAAATTGTTTCATATGATTAAATCTACCCCAATTCAACCATCTCCTTCTCAAATCCTTCATTACCCATTCCTTTGGCACTTTTCTTATTTTGCTTGTGACTTTCATCTGAACCCCTGCCAGGACTAATAAAACTCATCTTCATCTCCATCTCTGTTGAGTTCTCCTTGTCTACTAGTGAGCTGCAACAAGCCCTTCTTTTGTCTATAACAAGTCTACTACTTGTCACTCATAACAAGTCATAATCTTGGTCTCTTTTCTTCTCTAGGTTCTCTACAATAGAACCCCTTCTTGAGCATCTTGCTCCTCCGCTTTCAAAGTTGTCAGTTGCAACATCTTTAACCACTCACTCTTATTAGTTTCATGATTGGGTTTTTCCATCCTTTTTTTTCATCCAAGTTCTTTTTTTTCTGATTTTCCTTTGACATAGCTTACTTTCTATGAAATCTATTACCAATTCAATCCTACAAACACAATACTTTTATTAACCAAGTTACCATAAACATCACATTCAATGGTAATATGATTTATCACCAGATTTCATCCTCCACAATCTTTCCTGGATTTACTCGTTGAACCAATTCCTCTCCTACCAATGCCCTTGATCCTCCTCAAGAACATATAAACTCTTTAGTTCCCTGCAATCACCTCACTTACTGATGTAATGTTCTTTTTTTCTTTTCAGCCTCTTTTCACTATCAAGCTGCCTTCAAACCTGGAAATTCCATTTGTACATGGATCAATTTGTCCTTGACCTCTATTCCATATCCATCATATGGATCTTCTGCCAACCTCTCTATTTGTCCTCTAGAGCTATTTCCACTGTCCATATTGTTGGAAATAATACTAAGAGGGGGGTGAATCATTATTATCTAATCAAAATTTTTATTTCCCAAACATATTTATATACACTACTTTAGTGAAGTGAACTAGCGTGTATACGCGATTGTGCTTAAAGAAACTACTGTATATGCAAAGAACTTGTGATTTATGTGTTGAGCTTAAACTAGTATATCAAATATTTATTACACATTGTAGTAAAAGCATAATAAAGCATCACACATAAGCAACACACATGAACACCAAGATTTAAGGTGAAAACCCGATGTGGGTAAAAACCACCTGCTGTTGTCATCTCTGTCTTATTTTAGTAATAAGAAAATCTGTTTACAATCTTGTACTGGTGCAGACTCATACCAGTACGCAAGCTTCTACCTGCAGAAGGTTACAACCTTTTCTCATTCTCCATTTTCTACTGGAAGGGAGCTACAACCCCCTAGCTCTTGTACTAGCCAATATGTTTACTAGTACGTAGGTGCCAGCCTACATAAAATACTCCACTCTTCCACCAAGGAACACGTTTCATGAATTTTTAGACTGGATACTCCTGGATCACAACACCACAAACTGAAGGTCACGTTTCATCAAATTTTCATGCTGGGCCCATCAAATCTTTTAAACTTAAACTGAATCAACCAATATTCAGTTGATCTGAACAATCCAATCACTGACACCAGAACACTGTGTTGAAACCAGAACCCTACATCATCAATATGAACCAGCTATAACCTCAAAAAACATGCATTAGAGTGTATATGCTACTTGTCTGCACCCAAACTGCATGTATATGCTACTTCAATTAATTGAACCTATGTATACCTTAAAAACTACTGCAAACATAAAATTTTGAATCAAGTCTGTACCCACTATCAATATTTTGAATATCTACTGTCAACTATCAGAGCTTTACACAGGCGTGGATAGAGATCACTTCTTCTTACTTATACAATCAATCAATCAAATGCCAACCTTCTTATGCATTTAGTTTTATATTTAGATCTAAGAAGACTTCATTGACAGACAACAGTAAAATAACATAATTTTATTAGATAGATCAATCATATCTGAAAAGAAGCTTTCCTTTTGTATATGCTACTTGAAAGAACTGAACCTGCGTGTATACGCTCTTTGGCTAAGTTGAACCTACATGGAGATCTGCAAATATTGACTCAGAACTTTGCTGTTATTCCAGACTTCATGCAAACCCAGATCATGAATAGAATAGGTGCAAAAAATCAGATCTAGTCTGACCCAATATCATATCATTCAAGAATAAGTCATTTCAAGCCTCATGATTCCTGATCCAATATTGGACTCAAGGTGCACATGAATATTTCAAATCTAGTTCCAAACATAACCCTGCAGCATAAAATATACTTCAGATAGAGGTATTCCTTAGAATCTTATTGCTTTCTCTTTTGGTCTAATGATCTTTTCCTCTTCACATACTCTTAGGCCTTTCTCAATACCTTGGACCAAAACCACTTAGGACCAATACCTTAGACCAAATACCTAGGGTCAATACCTTGGACCAAATACCTCAGCCCAAATACCTTGGACCAATACCTTAGACCAAATACCTAGGGTCAATAGGACCAAATACCTTAGCCCAAATACCTTGGACCAATACCTTGGATCAAATACTTGATTTTCCAACATGTACGTGCTTTTCCTCCTGTGTAAGTGTGTGTATGCATTATATGATACTTTTGTTCTGTTAACCCACGTGTATGTGCTTCTTGGAGAAAGTGAACTAATGTATACCTCTCTTTCTTCATTCTTTGGATTCTGATTTGTAATACTTTGCTATTAACTCGTTGCTTTGTGAACTGTCATCTGAGAGAGTTGCCATCAAGGACAACACCTGTATCATAATGCCAACAATCTCCCCCTTTGGACTTGAATGCAACAACAACACCAAGACACTCTCCCCCTTTAACATTAAGGGCAAAGGGTGGACCAAGATATTATCTCCCTTTGACATACATTATGTTTTCCATGCTCCCCCTGAGTACATGCTGAATTCTCTAATTGAGCTCCCCTTTGTACATGCTGAGATGTACTGAAATCGTTCATGCTCCCCCTGAGCACATGCAGAGTCTGAAAAATTATTCTCCAAAAGAAGAACATGACTCTATAACTCCACTATGTGCATATGGCTTTCCTATCACCAATGACGAAAACATACGTCCATCTCCCAACCAAGTGGGGATATACCAAATGTTTATACATGACAGAAATAATAAATATTACATCATCCATCCCATGCAAAGTGGGGATACAAATTACATCATTTTTCCAAGAGGACTCATTCAAATGTATGAGAAGACATATCACACCGTAGACTTTCACATGACTTAAGCAACAAATGCTATAAATATCTGAAGCCATAGCTAGACTGAGAAACCATAATTCCAACAATGCTAAAAGTACGTGAAGGCTAATGCTCCCCTTGAACCTGTGCTCCCTGTGCATTGTTAACAAGTCAATGATCAAGGCATCTTTGTCAGTCAGATAAAAATTAATGAACGAAGCATATCGAGAGACAGTAATCATCAACATCAAGCAGAGCACCCATATCAGAGCCTGCACCACTATTTTTCCTGTCTGAAGAAAATATACGCTCCTTGACCCACAGAAACTTGCATGTGTACGCGAATATACTTCATGAAACATGCGTATAATAACCTTTCTCTGAAAAAGTTGGATTTAACAACAGGATGATGCAACAAATACTCCCAGATTTTGTCTGAGATATTAAAATGTTTCTCTAGGCAGTGGTTTAGTGAATATATCAGCAACCTGTTATTTGGAGGGAATAGACACCAATTTGACCTTTTGTTTAAGCACTTGTTCACGTATAAAATGGTACTTGATGGGTATGTGGTTGGTCTTGGAGTGCATGACTGGATTCTTTGAAATACTGATGGCACTTGTATTATCACATAGAATGGAGATAGGTGAAGTACATGTGATTTGAATGTCTTGAAAAGTTTGCATCATCCAAAGTAGTTGTGTGCAGCAAGATGCAACAACCACATATTATGCTTCAGCTGTAGATAAAGCAATTGAACTTTGTTTTTTACTAAACCAAGACACTAACCTAGAACCCATATACAATGCACCACCACTAGTGCTTTTTCTATCATCAACACTTCTTGCCCAATTTGCATCTCTATATGAATGAAGAGTAAGATCTATATCTCTAGGATACCATAAACCAAAGTCCTGAGTTCCTTGAAGATATTTGAAAATTATTTTCACCACCTGAAGGTGTGATTCCTTTGGATTTGCTTGGAATCTTCCAACTATTCCTACTGCATGCATGATGTCAGGTCGGGTACCTATTGGATAAAGCAGACTGCCAATCATGGATTTGTAAGTTGGTTGATGTACTACTACTGATTCATCATTTGAGCTAAGACTACATCTCGTTACCATTGGGGTACATACAGGTTTAGAATATTTCATTTTGTGCCTTTTTAAGATCTGTTTGAGATATTTGGTTTATGACAGAAAAACACCATCTTTATATTGTTGAACTTGTAGACCAAGAAAATAGGTAAGTTTACCAAGCAAGGACATTTCAAATTCTTGCTGCATTATTGATGCAAAATTCAGACTCATGGATTCTTCATTGCTACCAAAAATGATATCATCAACATAAACAATAATAATTAGCAATTTATCAGTTTCAATCTTTGTATATAGATTGCTATCTGCAAAACCTTTTTTAAAACCTTGTTGGTGTAGATATTTGTCAAGACGGTAATACCAGGCCCTTAGAGCCTGTTTCAGACCATAGAGAGCCTTTTTGAGTCTGCATACAAGTTTTGCATCATTTCCAAGAATGAATCCTTCTAGATGTTCAATATAAAATTCTTCTTCTAAATCTCCATTAAGGAAGGTTGATTTTACATCCATTTGCTATACTTTGAATTTTTGAAAGCTAGAAAGAGAAAGAAACATCCTTATGGCTCAAGTCTAGAAACAGGTGCAAAGGTTTCTTCAAAATCTATACCTTATTATTGAGCATACCCTTTACAAACAAGTATGACCTTGTTTCTAATGACTTCTCCATTTTCGTTCAACTTGTTTTTGAATATCCATTTAGTTCCTATAATATTTTTATCATGAGGTCTAGGAACTAGTTCCCAAGAATCATTTTTTTCAATTTGCTCAAGTTCTTCATCCATGACCTACACCCAACATTCATCTTTGCATGCTTCATTTACATTTTGAGGTTCGGTGGAGGATAGTAATGTTAGATAGCTTGAGGTCCCTGTGATAGTTCTTCTTGTCTGTACACCTACATCTTTTTCCCCTAAAATTTGAGTTTCTGGATGATTTTTCTGAACATCCCTGGACGGAGTCTTTTTTTCTACCATTATCTCTTCTTCTAGTGCTTCATTGGTTTCTTCTTCAATATCATTTTGATTTGATGTGGGAAAATAATCCCCATCTTCTTCATTTTCATAATCTTTTGTTGATTTTATCTTGTTTGGATTTTTGCATGCTTCATCAACTACTACATCAATGCTTTCAACAATTTTCCCAAGTCTTTTATTATAAAATTTATATCCTTTACTTCTGGAAGAATAAACAAGAAGAATACCTTCATTTGCTCTGGGTTCAAACTTACCAAGTTTTTCATCAGTCCTTTTGATAAAATATTTTCTTCCAAAATCTTTAAAGTATTTTACTGTAGGAGTCTTGCCATACCAAAGTTCATGTAGAGTTTGAGTGCTATTTACCTGAACATTTTCTTTGTTGAGAATAGTTACAACAGTGAATGCAGCTTCACCCCAGAAGGTTTCAGGAGTTCCAGATTCATCTAGCATAGCTCGAGTCATTTGTTGAACTGATCTGTTCATTCTTTCTACCACACCATTTTGCTGAGGAGTCCTTGCGGTGGAGAATTGCCTTTTTATTCCATGTTGTTCAAAAAAGTCAAAGAATTAATCCAATGTAAATTCCCCTCCTTGATCAGATCTAAGACATTTGATTTTTCGATCTGATTCATTTTCAACCAAAGCTTCGAAGGCTTGGAACTTTTCAAATGCTTCATCTTTATGCTTTAGAAGATCTATCCAACACATTTTGGAAAAATCATCAATGAACAAAATAAAGTATTCTTCTCCACGAGGTGACTTTTTCCTTGATGGTCCACATAAATCAGTATAGACAAGTTCAAGAGGCTTACTAGCTGACCCTTCTTTTTCCATGAAGTGGACTCTAGTTTGCTTACTGATTTGACATGGTTTGCATATTGTATTTTCTAGGTTGCTGATATCTGGAAGATCACGAACAACCTTGAGTATGCATGTTTTTCTTATTTGAGAAAAGCTTAGATGTCCCAATCTTCTATGCCACAACTAGTTTTCATCATTTTTGCTTAGATAGCACTGTTGTTATCCTCCCTTGAATATGTATAAGTTGTTTGGAGTTCCTTTACCTTTGATCACGGTCTCTCCTGTATCAAGCTCACGAACAACACATCCGTTTGATCGAAACACCACTTCATTTTCTTGATCACACATTTGACTGACACTCAACAGGTTATGCTTTAAACCATCTACAAACACAAAATTTACAGCTTTAACCTTTTCTTTCAAGAAATTAGAGCCTTTACCTTTTATGATAGTAGAAGTGTCATTTCCAAATGAGACATTCTTTTCCTTTTCTAAGGAATTATATGAGTGAAGTTTTTCTTTATCACTTGTCATGTGTTTTGAGCATCCACTGTTGTTGTACCACTGATTTTCTTGTCCTTATGCATACAAGGCTATACCACATCTTTCTGTTTGAGAGTCTTTCCTTCTCCATATCTTGGGATTTAATAGTGTTTTCTCCTTTTTAGATGTTTGTTGAAATTTTCTCTTGCATTCAGATTCTTTATGACCAAATTTGTTATAGATTGAGCATTCTATTTCCTTTTCAAGAGGAGAAAAGTTATTACAGGAACTTCTCTTGATCCCTATTACATTTCTTTGATTTTGTGCTTCTCTAGTCATGATGGTTTTGTAAGCAATGCATTGAGCAGCTTTTTGCCCAAAATTATGACATGAAAAACATTGCCCATTAAAGAAGTTCCTGTGACTATTGAATCTATTAACCTCGTGATTGTAGTTTCTATTGATATTCATCTTTGGAGAAAATTGAGAATGATTTGCCTGAGATTGGTTGTGGCTTCTATTCATCCTTGGAGTAAATTGAGTATGTTTTACCTGGTGAACTGCTTTATGCCTTTGTTGACGATTGTCATACTGTTCACTGGTCTTTTCTGCATCAAGATAGCTTTTGGTGGAGGTTGACGACTTTTGTGATTGAGATGTTTCTTCAGTATATCTAAGACCTGTCTTTATCAGAGAATGCTGAACTTTGATAATTTCATTTAAAGTTTCCGATCCTTTAGAAAATATAATATTTAGAGATTTCGTTTTCTCAAGATCCTTTCTTAGACCCATAATTTCAGATTCTAGTTTTTCATTGTGTTTTTCCTTTTCAGCAAGTTGGTATGTAAAGGTATCTATAATCATATTTTTTTCTTCCAAACAAATTTTGAGTTTAGATATTTCTTCATGAAGGTTTTCCTCTTCTAAAGCATCCCAAAAATTATCATCGTCATAAGCCATGAGAAGTCTGTAATCTTGTTCAGTTTCATCTTCATCACTATTAGATAAACCATCGCTATCTTCATGAGTATAGTAACTCCTTTTATTCACAACTTGTTTTCTATTCCCTTTTGCATATTCCTTTCCTTTTTCATATTTATCTTTATGAGGACATCTCATAGCATAATGACCGAATCTGCCACAAGAAAAGCATTTGAAGGGTGGCTTACCTCTAAACCTTCCAGAATCCCGTTGAAGCTTCTTGACAAAGTTTACCTCATCTTCTTCTTCTTAAATATGTCCCAATTCATTGTGTTCTTCATTTCCTTTTACTGAAGCTTTAAATGTGGCTTCTCTCATATCTAATGGTCCTCCTTTTCTCATCTCAAAGGCAGTTAAGATTCCATGAAGTTGTGTCACAGTGATATTCTGCAGATCCTATTTTTCTTCTATGGCAAACACTTTGGATTCAAATTTAGCAGACAAGGATCTCAAAACTTTCTCAACTAAGGTAACTTCCTTTATTTCTTCACCGAGATTCTTCATACAATTAACAACCTCATCTATACGTAAGAAGTAACTAGATATACTTTCATCACTGTGCATATTAAGAGTTTCATACTGAATTCAGATAGTTTGAAGCTTAGAACGTTTTACCTAAGAGTCTCCTTCGTAGCTCAGAACAATTTTGTCCCATATTTCTTTGGCTGATTTGAGCTGCATGACTTTGATAAACTCTGATTGTGATAGACTTCCCAATAAAGTATTGACAGCTTTAGGATTGGTTCCATATTTCATTTTACATGTCGCATCTGTAGGAATTGTTGTTGGAAATGTATATCCTCCTTCAACAATTTCCCATACATCTGTTCCAAGCGATCGTAAATAGGCTGTGGTTCTTATTTTCCAATAAACAAAGTTGCTCCTATCGAAGATTAGTAGTCTGATGGATCCCATGCTTTCTTGATTATTCATGTTGATGGATCTCCCTTCAAGCAATCAAGCTTCTTGTGAAGGACCTGATCTGATACCAATTGTTGGAAATGACACTGAGAGGGGGGTGAATCAGTATTATCTGATAAAAAAATTTATTTCCCAAATAGATTTATATACGCTACTTCAGTGAAGTGAACTAGCGTGTATACGCAACTGTGCTTAAAGAAACCAACATATATGCAGATAACTTGTGATTTATGTGTTGAGCTTAAACCAGTATATCAGATATTTATTAAACAGTGAAGTAAAAGGAAAATAAAGCATTACACATAAGCAACACACATGAACACCAAGATTTAAGGTGGAAACCCAATGTGGGTAAAAACCACCTGCTGCTATCGTCTCTGTCTTATTTTAATAATAAGAAAATATGTTTACAATCTTGTACTGGTGAAGACTCATACCAGTACGCAGGCTTCTACCTGGAGAAGGTTAAAACCTTCTCTCATTCTCCAGCTTCTACTGGAAGGGAGATACAACGCCCTAGCTCTTGTACTAGCCAATATGTTTACTAGTACGTAGGTGCCAACCTATAGAAAAAACTCCACTCTTCCAGCAAGGACCACGTTTCATGAATTTTTAGACTAGATACTCCTGGATCACAACACCATAAACTGAAGGCCATGTTTCATCAAATTTTCATGCTAGACCCATCAAAGCTTTTAAACTTAAACTGCATCAACCAGTATTCAATTGATCTGAACAATCAGATCGCTGACACCAGAACATTGTGCTAAACCTAGAACCCTGCATCATCATTCTGAACCAGCTGTAACCTTAAAAATCATGCATTAGAGTGTATACGCTACTTGGCTGCACCCAAACTACGTGTATACACTACTTTCGATAATTGAACCTGCGTATACCTTAAAAACTAGTGCAAACATAAACTTTTGAATCAAGTCTGTACCCACTTTCAATATTCTGAATATCTACTGTCAACTATCATAGCTTTACACAGGCAGGGATAGAGATCACTTCTTCTTACTTATACAATCAATCAATCAATGCCAGCCTTCTTATGCATTCAGTTTTACATTCAGATCTAAGAAGACGTCATTGAGAGACAACAGTAAAATAACAGAATTTTATCAGATAGATCAATCAGATCTGAAAAAAGGCTTTTCTTTTGTATACGCTACTTGAAAGAACCGAACCTGCATGTATACACTCTTTGGTTGAGATGAATTTGTGTACAGATCTGAAAATATTGACTCAAAACTTTACTACTATTCCAAACTTCAAACAAACCTAGATCATGAATAGAACAGGCGAAAAACATTAGATCTAGTCTCACCCAATATCTGATCATTTAAGAATAAGTCATTTCAAGTCTCATGATTGCTGATCCAATATTGGACTCAAGGTGCACATGAATATTTCAGATCTAGTCCCAAACATAACCATGCAATATAAAATATACTTCAGATAGAAGTATTCCTTAGAATATTATTGCTTGCCCTTTTGGTCTAATGATCTTTTCCTCCTTATATACTCTTAGGCCTTTCTCAATACCTTGGACCAAATACCTAGGGTCAATACCTTGGACCAAATATCTTGGACCAATACCTTGGATCAAAATACCTTGAATCAAATACTTGATTTTCCAACATGTATGCACTTTTCCTCCTGTGAAAGTGAGTATACGTTATATTCTTCTTTTGTTCTGTTAACCCACGTGTATACGCTTCTTGGACAAAGTGAACCAACGCATACCTCTCTTTCTTCATTCTTTGGATTCCAATCTGTAATCCTTTGTTGTTAATCTACTACACTGTGAACTGTCATCTAAGAGAGTTTCCATCAAGGACAACACCTTTATCATAATGCCAACACATATAGAAATGGATAAATTCCATTTTCTCTTGAACAAAACATTCAATTCTATTCTATCAAAGTCTATCCAAATTTGCTTCTAATAACTTGCATAGCTTACCTCAACATACATCAAGTATCCTCTCAACCCTATCAATTTAAATTTTTTTTAAAGAATTTGTTTTCTCACAATTCCATCTGAATACTTCCATAACAACCCATTCAAAAGATCTTCATACAGAATAAACATTTTAACTTTAATTCCAACCTCTTTTGTTTTGACTACTTCACTAAAGAGTAAACATGCTCTTTTCACACTCTAACATTCTCCAAAGAATAAAGCTTAGATATGATACCTCTTGATGGGGACAGGTCGAGTTGCCCCAACTATCTCCCATAACCTAGGATACTCAAACACATAAACACAACTCTATTTTCCTTAATTTTGAAATTTCAAAATTTTTATTTAAAATGTACAGTCAAAATCAGAATGAATATTTCCTTGGCCCTTTGTTATGAGATATCTCTCTCATAGCATTCTAACCCTTCCTCTCAACTCAACTAACTCAATTGAGCTTCAAATAATCAAGGGCATGACCAATAGGCCAAAACAAGCTCTCAAAACCTCAGATGTAGCCCAAAAACTTCCTTATTGTAGGTGCCACGAAATATTTTTGCACTGCTATAAAAAATCCTATAGGCACTATGAAATATTTTTGTAGCATCCCAAAACTTGTCTTTCCACATTCTAGGGAAGTTGAGTTAACTTTATCCTCTTTAAGATTGATTCTCGATGGTCTTGTCTTGCTTCTTAACACAACCATTGAAGTATTATGTCTTCTTCACTGAGATTGCGGTGCTAACACATTTGTCCCTCAAAACCAATCACAAAAGGGTTTCTGACAGCATCCAAACAATAGGGAGATTGGGTTTCCTATGACAACGTTCTATTGTTGTAATTAATATGCCTTGACATTCCAGAAACATAGGGAACACTCACCCCATGGGGTTGGAACCAAAATACAAGAGGGTCATTAACACCCACACCACCAATCGAAACAGTCAAAGAGGCCTTATGTAGGGCACTTTGTTCTTATTCTAAAAAAACTCAACTAACACATAGTTGCACAACAACCACCCCATCATGGGTTTGGAAGCAACTAGAATGAAATCCCAAGATAAGAACTAATTCTCATGAGTTTCATAGTGAAACTTAGAATTGGTCGATTGTTAAAATGCCATGGGCTGAAAGAGTCTATGACCTATGTGATCCTATAGACAAAAAATGCATGCTTTTACATTTCCCATCTTATACTCACATTTGTTCCAATTTTCAAAATATTTTTCACACTACCAACCTTCTTGACCCTTTAATTTAACAAAACTATTATAATTTGAGAATGCTTTTGTCACTTGTCTTTAGCATGCTCAAGGATTTTAGTTAGTATCTTACCCTTTTAACGTCTTATAGAATATATAGGTTTTAAAATATGGTCATCATCATCATCATCACCGAAAACTATTCCTTTGCAAAAAAACACACAAAAAACACACAAAAAACAAAAACATATAAAATTGTGCTATTATATTAACCTAAATAAAAGTAATAATAATTTTTAAAACTAATGATTTTTTTCAAATGTGGTTCACGGTCACTAATTGGTTGCTACATCCATGGGTAATAATCCAAACCTACCATCTTATATGGTCGGGCCTAACCCCAAGGGCATTAAGGAGATTTGACCCCATGACCTCTCAATTGGAAAGGTACTTAGCACGAGAACTTGACCAATTGATCTATCCCTTTGGGACAAAACAAACTCTAAACTATGCACCACTATTAAAAGCTCATGGGTTTTAAACATGGGCCTAACTTTCCACTAATTTCAGAGCTTTCAAACACACCACAAGGATATCCCTTTTTTAAAAACTAATGATATTAATGATATGTAAATATTAAAAAAAAATTAATAATAATAATAATAATAATAATAATAATAATAATAAATTAATTATTTAATTTTATAAACAATGATTTAAAAAAAAAATAATAATGTTAAGAATATCAATATTGGATTTATATATATCAAAATTATGTAATACAATTAATTTTTTTTAGTTTTAGTAATATTTCTTATAAAATGCCACACGAAGCATAGAATAGAGGGTAATGGGGTGTACTATTAAGTCACTTCTCGATGTTAAGGTCACTGGTTTGAAATTACGTAGGGAAATATCTAGTCATGTTAAGGGCTGGTGTGGCCTAGGTCGAGTGCAATCCCCAAGCGATATTGATGACTTAGATTCCCCTGGGTTGTAGTTTATCAAGACATGGGTCAAGCCTAAAGTAATCTCTGATGAACTCAAACCACTTGAAAAACAAAAACAAAAAATTCTTATAAAATGGAAAACATTTAAAAAGAATTAATCAAAATAACAATCATTTTATACAAATAATGTGACCTATTCCAATAGATTCATCCCTATAGACATAGAAGAAGAAGAGAGAAGTTATTTTATTAGACGCGTTCATGTATGTACAAGTATGAGTTTAGATTCATTATTATATATGATCCTTATTATAATATTTTCATGAAGATTATGATTAAAATCTATTAAAATTGAATATGGTTCATCAAATTTTAAGAAGGTAAGCTCTTTATTTGTTTTCTTAGAATTTTGTTTATATGCTCGATGAATATTAAGAGAAGCATTCCAATATCTCCATAGTTTTGTTCTATTAACGTTAGCCTCTTTCTCATATACAATGATCAAGTCTTAATATACTGCCTTTATGTACTTTACATCTTCAGATATAGTTTTTATTGTAAGTGGATTACTAGATCCTATTTTGTCACATCCTACTTTATCTCTTTATGAGGTGTCAAGGTGATAAAAATTGAGGTGGTTTCATAATTGTATTATGTATTTGTATCATTGTAAGATGAATAAATAATGTGAGAATAGAGGCTATGGCTTGAGGCATTTTGTGCCAATCTATTTTTCTTTGATATTGTATTTCTTATTTTATATATTTCATCAATTGGTATCAAAGCTCTTGGAAATATTTTGGGAAGACTGTGCTAATTGTATTATATTGACTATGCTAATTGTATTATATTTTTTCTTTCCAGACTTAATATACATATGTTGAATTTTCTATGTATGTTCTTGTATCTGTGTAAGTGAATATTTATATAGAAACTTATCAACCTTTTTTTGTAGGGTGACCTAGTTGTAGGTAAGATCCAATGAGTGTGACCATACAAAGGTGTAGTTTTTGTGTTTTAATTTTTTTTCACATGTAGTATCCCTTACTCGAAGAGGTTCCTCCCTATTAATACGGAGTTATCGTGTCTTATCGTGTCTTAGGGTTGAAATATATCTTGGGTGGTTTACATCAAACAAGCACCGAGATTTCTTCCATTCACCGATTCAACGAGTATTGTAGAATCTTGAATTTTCAATTGTAGGATCTATTTCCCATTCTCATATACTTAAGCTAGCCTATATACCTTTTTCTAGATTTGGTTTGCAAATTCTCCATCAATTGAATGGATCTATTAACAACCATGATTGGTTCGTCCATAACAACATACCCTACCAATGTAAGAAGTGGTCTTATGATTGTTTCATGGATTACAATGTTGGGTCATGAATAATTTTTATAAATAGTGAAGGGTATAACGCCAAGTTCTAACAACAATTTTACTTAGCAACCAACATGATGTAATTTTGGAGTTTATATACAGTTCACCACTAGATCCCACCATAATCTGGTCAAATCACCTACTATTTGATTATGTATATATATTGAGTGGATCGTTCCACTAGATGAAGAATTCTCAATGAATGGTTTCATCTCTACACAAGGAGTGAAGGATAGAGTGAATAACGAGATCCAAAGTGAATGAATCCGCTTTGGAAAATGTATTGTGAAGAGGAATTGTGATTGGTATGTTGTGAGAGGAAGTTTCTAGTTCATAGGATGAAGAGTGCATATGAGTGCTTAAAACCATATGTGGTAATTATTTTAAAGGAGAATAGCTCCATGCCTATTCCTGGACCTACATTTTTGAGTGCATATGCTAATGTGTGTGTATCATGAGGTTATTGTAGCATGAAGTTACTATTGAGTGGAACTGCAATGCATATTCGTGTTGTGTCTACTACGTGTGAAGACATTTGTTGTGTGTGTAGTGGAACTTCCATGAATTGGCCTACTTCTAGACATTTCTTCAAGAACGTGTTGGAGTATATTTTGAATTTATAAGAAGATTAAAAAGGGATTTTAGTGATACTTTCATTTACCTCATGTTATGAATAAAATTGTTGATGTTTTGGTGATAGATAAGTTGTAATGACCATAATAATATCAATTCTTAGTGTTGTTATGTCCTAGATCCACCTCAAATTTGAATAAGGGGATCTTAGCTGCACCCCAAACACATTTATGATCATGCCTAATTTTTCTATCTAGTTTTGACACTAAACACAATATACCAAAAAAATAAAATAACGATCATAATTGATATATTTCATGTGCATTGCAATAAAGTAACCACTAGGGACACTGAAGCATTCAAAATATCAAATCACTATAAAATGCAAAAGTTGGGATGAAGAATTCAAGTGAGTGTGAAAGTACAAACAAGCTTAAAATTTAAGCAAACTAGTAAAGTGTTAGGAATATTTTGAATGTAAGTGATCAACATAAATGTAAAGGAGTCATGTAAAGTATAAATTCCGATATATGCAAGCCACAAAAGTTATGTATTTGAAGTGGGAGAAGTCATGTTGAAACTCTTTTGATGTAATGAAATTGTGAATAGTAATGAATTCTTGGTAAGACTTTGATCCAAATTTATGTCAAGAATGAATTGAAGTTAGAGTAATTGGTTGTATGAAGATTGTGTGCGCTTTCAGTAAACCCAATAGTTTTCTAAATCAATGTAAGGAAAGGTTGAAAAGGGTGAGTGGTCAAAACTTAAAAACATTTTGGTGAATTTTTGGTGGTATATGACACCCTCAAATAAAATCAAGCAAGTGCAAGGGAGAGAGTTCAAGAGTATAGGCGAGCGAAAAAAATCAAGAAAGAAAGTGAATAAAGGAAGGAAATTCAATGAAGGGGTTAAAGCAAGTGGGTTCAAAGGGAGCATAGTATTGAATTATTAGGGCTATTGAATACTTTGATAATAAATGCTAAAGAAAACACAATCATCATGACAAAAATACTCTCCAATCAGTGGGAACTTGTTTGTAAGTAAAGCAAGCTCAAGATAAACTTGTCCAAACTAAATTTAGCTTCTTCAAGATGAACTTCAAAAAAAGAATTTTGATGTAATAATGGTTCATAACAACCCTCTGTTTGAGGAAGAAAATGATCATGCATATGATGAAGATGATGATTATGAGCCACTCAGTGTTACAACTTCAAGTGTAGAAGATGATAAAGTTTTACATGATTAATTTCAACCTTCTTTTTGCAAGAAAATAATTAGACATTGGGAAGAAATCTAGTGAAACGAAATTTGACACGAGTTAAGATATAAAAAATATGAAAATAGCTTGAATATTATAGATTATTTGAGACATATCAATTTTTTTATTGTAGGTTTTTTGAATAATGAAACATCAAACAATAAGGAGGAGAAATAAAAGGGCAAACATTGCAATTGAGCTAGTCACATGGAAGATAATTGTTTTGATCTCCATCCTTGTCACTATTGTGGCAAGAAGAATCATCCATCAAATAAATGCTCCAAAATAAGAAAACATGTAATATTGAAGATTGACTATGAATGGATTGATCCTTGGAAGTGGTCATCAAAATCCAAATGACTACATCAGTTCCACCACAGAATTCAATCTCGAATGAAGACAAATATTGCAACTAATAGTGAAAATAATATGATACTCTCATGTGTCTAAAATGGGGAGTAAAATGGTGAAACTCTCCTACATCTTAAAGGGTGGAGTTCAAAAATAAAATGCAGATGGTCAATGGTCAAGAAAAATCCACTTATGGTCTCTCATTTTAGCTGAAAAAGGGAGGAATTTAAATTTAAATTGAAATTCAATTGATAATGATACTGAAGATGGTTTTTAGACTAAAAGTTTCAACAACACAATGAAATTTCTAGATGGGCACTAAAATTTTCCATATGGGCAAGAAGACTTTGAAATAATTATGGTTGAATTTTTTTGAGATGAATCATACATGGGATATATGATCAGGATGATGATTGAGAGAAAATTTGTGTACAATTTCGTTCACTTGAATGGTCATTTGACCTAGTAAAGGATAGATGGACCCTTCTACATTGCAACCTGGAATTAGATTTAACTGTAAATCATTTTTAGGGATGTGTCAAAATTGGATTTGATTCACTTCTCTTGGTTCACTTTCTTTAGATTGGAGTTTTCAGCATCCATTTTTGGAATTTTTCCAGGCAGTTCTTCATTGAGGCTCAAATCATGGGTCTGAGCATGAAGACTTGGAGATGGTACCGGTTTATGTTGCATTTCTAATATTATTGCTTAGACTTATCATTGAGGGGGGGAATGTTAGACTCTTTTTCATATACAATTATGAAGTCCTAAAATACCACCTTTATGTATTTTACATCTTGGGATATGTATTTTATCTTAAGTGAGTCTCTAGATCCTATTTGGTCTCATCCTGCTTTATCTCTTTGTGAGGTGTCAAGGTGAGAGAAATTGAGGTGGTTTCGTAGTTGTATTATATATTTGTATCATTGGAAACTAAATAAATAATGTGAGAATATAGATTATGGCTTCAGGCCTTTTGTGTCAATATTTTTGTCTTTGATATTGTCTTTCTTATTTTCTATATTGTATCGATTAAAAGGATAAGAAGCTTAGTAGTGTAACAAATATTTTTAAATTTAGATCTAATCTAATTTTCTTAAGTTAAAAGGTAAAAAAGAATGGTAATGTGAAAAATATTTTACATTTAGATATAATATGAGTATAGGCTGGACAATCTATGAGAAAGTGATTCTTATCTTCCACTCTCTTATTAGAGTCCAAATAAATGACAATTGGAACTCGTTAAGTATACATAGTGATATTCTCTATTGTGTTTTAAGACTTATATTCTAGTCATCACTAGAATTTTCCTTTCTGTCTATAAATTAGGGTTTTGTGTAGTTTTCTTCTAAACATATGAAGTGAATTTTGTCTTCCTTCTCAATTATCTCTCTTTGTAGAAGTGTTTTGGTTTCACAATTTGGTCGTGGGTGCCTTTTTGCACATATAAATGGTATTAAAGCATGACTACAAGCCACTCTAATTATTTGTGTGAGAGATATATAGTAAGGTGATCATATGTGATTCGATCTAGTAGCAAGCGACATTTTTTTCATGTTTTCTTCAAGATTGTTTGAGATTCAATGTTTGGATATAGATTTAGACCTCAGAGGTAATGGATTTATGCATTATGTTGAATTTTGCGGCACCAATTATGTTTTTGCGATAGTTTTTTTAGTGGCTACTAGAGGAAACAAAGAAATATTGTATTATTATGGTGAACCAACCCTTATTTCTCCATAAATATGGAGGATATAGTATAATCGGTTTCCTATTACAATCACTTCCTTTTGCAATTCATAGTTCTAAAGGAGTGCATCCATCATCTTTACTTTTGTTTTTATGGATAACTTATCTTTGAATACAAGGCAGAGGGATAACTAGATAGAGAAGGCTAAAGTTGTCCAAGCTAATAACCAAGTTTATGTCAATTTAGCTTATTAAAAAAGCAACATGGCAACGAAGTGAGTTATTTGTTATAGGGTATCAGGATTGTTTGCAAGAATATTTGTCTCATCTTAGATGGTAGGGAATCCCATAAGCAATTGATGCAAGGTCGTAGATTCCAAATTTGTGGATGAAAGAGTTGGATAGATTTATCTATAGCAGCAATTCTACAATTTTGTAGCTATTGGAAGGGTCCATCCATTTATTTCCCTATGTAGAAATAGAAACTTTGAGTTGGAAAATTTGAATGATTCCTTGAAAATTCAAAAGCCCCTCATTGAAAGAGGCCTTGAGACTATGTTTTCACCATTATGTAAGTGACATTGAAGGTGGATGCGGTCCATCAATTTCATATCAAAATTGGAACTTGGTTTATTGTTGTAAGAAGAAAATAAGCAATACCTTCATACCTACACCAAGCGTACAATGATTGTTTTTGCCATGGTAAGGCCTATTATTTTTACCAAAGTTTCTTTTGGAGGATAAAAAATTTGGATCAATATATATATATATATATATATATATATATATATATATATATATATATATATATATATATAAGTTCGGGGAAAAGTATTTGGGAAAGAAACATTTATTGAGCAAACTTTTTTTTATTGAACCATATAGAGGCCGTTGGAAAAAATGATTGGAAAAACTATTAAGCCATAGTTCCTATAAGTAAAAAATTGAGTTTTTTGAAATGTGGAAGAGTTAACGACCATAGAGCTCCTTACTCCCCATAATTATCATACTTAGAATATAATATGATAGCTCTTGAAATTAAAAGGAGTATGGGAAATGTTAAGTGAAAAGAAACAAGTTTTTACAAAAGATGTTGAAAATTTACCTATAGGAATAAGCAAGATGAAGCCAAGGGTTTGATTGGGATTTATGTTTTAGATAAGCTATTGTTTAATCTAGATAAATATATCACTCCAAAATAAATATGGGATAAATTGGACTCTCTATTTGAAAAGTTAAATGAATTTTTTACTTTAGAATTTGAAGGAACATTATCAACCTTGGAACCTGATGAGAATGCCTCAATTGAGGATTATTTTGAAAAATTTAGGCTATTGGTGGCCTAATTAAAAGAAATAAAAAAAGGAATGCATTTTTTTGATATTATCTCAATTAAAGGGTCCTTTTTAGGTTTTTTCATTTACATTCTATTCAAGTATGGATGCCCTTGAACATTCATTCACAATCCCATTTTTTATACATTATGTGTTTGCCTCACATGTCAACAATACAATCTTAGGTAACTAGATGTTCATACATCCAATGGTCAGTAGAAAGCTTAGTTATAATATAAGAAATACTCTACTCAAGACAATGAGCCTCCCTCCAAGCCAGAACAAAACAATAAGTCTACACCTCAAACTTTTAATACTGATGGATTTTCCCCCAAGAAAAAGAAAAATAAGGGGAAGAAAGTAGATGAATCTGTTGGCATTATGAGACAAGTGTTGTCCTTGATGGCAAATCACACAGATGACAGATTATAATGCAACAGGTCAGTAGCAAAGAATTGATGATCAGACTACAAAGAATGAAGAAAGATGAGTATATACGCAGGTTCACTATATACCAAGTCGCGTACATAGGCAGGTTATACGCAGGTTCACTATGTACCAAGTTGCGTATATACGCAGGTTCACTATATACCAAGTAGGGTATACACGCAGGTTATACACACAGGTTCTCTATATACAAAGACGCGTATAAATGCAGGATTGCTGATCAAAAGTCGTGTATGAAATGCACGCACTTTCATGCACGGAAAAGCGTGTACATGTGGGAAAGGGGTCCGTGGTATTTGGACCTATGGTTTTGGTCCTTGGTATTGCGTCCGAAGTGTTGAACCCAGGTATTGGGTGCCTAGTATTGGTTCTCAATGGTTTTGGACCATGGTATTGAGTAAGGCCTAAGACTATAAAAGGAGAAGAAGATCATTAGACAAGGGCATGGAGAAAGTCTTGAATATCTGATGAAGTATGAGATCCAGTATGCAGAATATGGGTTTATGATGCATTGCTTGATCTGAGCTAAGGAGGAATCTCAACGGTCGACGGAGAACAAGATCTAAGGATAGATCGGGATCTAATGGCTTGGAATGAATCATCTCTATACGGTTTGATCTTGTTTAGTCTAGATCTGTATACTGACGCATGTAATGTTCTGCAAATGTTATGATATGAGTATGACTGATGTTTGGAACATCTGTAAAGTTATGAGAAAATATTTGTAGATATGTACATGGGTTGGCTTTGGTGAAAGCGCGTATGTACGCGGGTTTGGTTTATCGTAGTAGCGTATACATTATGAAGTATGATATTTGAAGTTGCAGTTGGGTCTGATTTTTATTGCAGAGTTCTATTGTCTGCTCTGTGTTCTGGTGACTGTGTTGTTGACAGGGTTTCAGTGTTTCAGTGATTCAGAGATTGATGATGCTAGTATTGATTGATTTTGTGCTTCAATGATATTGATGGGTCCAGTATGAAAATTGGATGAAACGTGGCCTTCAGATTATTGTGTTGTGCTTCAGGAGTATCCAGTCTGAAAATGTATGAACGTGGTACCTGGAGGAAGAAAGAGAAGGTTGTAGCCTTCTTTAGGTCGCACCTACATACAAGAGCTAAGGGGGTGGTAGCTCCCTTCCAGTAGCAGCTGGAAAACGAGAAAATATTGGAGCATTTCAATAGGTCGGCACCTATGTACTAGTAAATGGATCGGTTAGTACAAGAGCTAAGGGGGTTGTAGCTCCCTTCGAGGAGAGACTGGAGAACGAGAGAAGGTTGTAGCCTTCTACAGGTTGTAGCCTACGTACTAGTAAAGGACTACACCAGTACAGAATTATTGTAAAAAGAAGTTTCTAATTGAAAGAAGATAGAGACATATTGCAACAAGTGGTTTTCACCCACATTGGGTTTCCACTTTATATCATGGTGTTCATGTGTGATTCTTGTGTGTGATGATTTGTTCTATTTTACTGCACTTGCTTACTGTTCATATGGATAATGAAGTTTTGATGCACTAACTAAAGATCAACATTTAATGGATTAACTGAATCATAAGTATTTTGGATATACGCTAGTTGCATTAGACATAGTTGCGTATACACGCGGGTTCCATTAACTGAAGTTGTGTATATGAATCTTAATATGGAAATGGAAAAGTTTTGTTGATTTGATAATACTGATTCACCCCTCCCCTCTCAGTATTATTTCCAACAATTGGTATCAGAGCAGGTCCTTTGGTAGAAGCTTGATCGCTTGAAGGAGATTCGTGGAACAATGGGAAAGAAGCTTAAGAAGAAAGCACCTAAGAAGAAGAAGACATCTCAGAAAGACTATGACAGTGGGAGCATCGATTGGGGAATATGTGGAAGAAGCACTTCAGACTCAGAATCACTTCAAGATGAAGATCTATCAGGTATGAATTTGTTATCCTCTGGTGATACATCTATTTATCCATTTGAAGACGATGAAAGTGATAGCGAAACAACTGAATTTTCTCTTATGGGTGAGCAAGAAAGATATCAAATAGAGGCAGAATTTAAAAGGCTAACAGACAAAATTAGAGATCAACAAGATCTATTGAACAAAAGGGAATGTGCCTTCAAAGAAGTAGCTACCAAACTAAAAGCTCAACTAGAGGAAGGTAACAAGGTAAGGAAGCTATTCAAAGAAAAATATCAAAAGTTTCAAGATGAAGTGACATCATTAAGAAATGAAGTAAATGAAAGAAGCACAACAATCAAGAAACTCAGAGATAGATCCAGTTACTATGAAAGGCTTGAAGCTACGATCCTCTCACTAAAGGAAGATCTTGAAGAATCAAAGAAGCAGAATAAAGAACTACTCCAAGCTCATGAAAAACAAGTAAATGAAGTTCTTGATCTAAGACATCAGTTGGAAGAAGGAAGAAATGTTGAAGAAAACATGAAGAAGCAGTATCTTGAAAAGGAAGAGCAACATCAGGTTGAGGTAAATATTCTAAAAGATAAATTAGAAGAAAAAGATAAGCTCTTACGATTTCAAGATAGTACTAAGATCTTGGATGATATTCTTTGTAGTCGAAGATCTCCTTCTATCAAAGCTGGTCTTGGTTGTCATGAATCTGTTGAAGAAGAATCTAGTTCAAAAAGTAAGACAAGGGAATCTAATGAAAAATATGAAATGCTCAACAAGGAACCAAGGAGAGAAACTCTTCAAAGAAAATCTTTTACTCCTCCGGTGAATAATGTTGAATGTTATGTATGTCATAATCGTGGACATGTTACAGCCAGATGCAGAAGAAGATTAGTTCAAGACCATCATACAGAAATATCATCACATTCCAGGTACTTTAATGGATATTGTTTTACTTGCAATATGTTTGGTCACAAAGCTATTGATTGCTACAGAAGGAATATGAAAAGATGTTATGCATGTAACAAGCTTGGACATATAGCAAAGGAATGTAGGAACAAAGTACAGGCACCATACCAAAAGGAGAAAACATCATCACACTTGAAGATATGGAAGAAGAAGGAAGTACAGTCAGAAAGATGTGGCACAACACAATATACTCAGACACAGCACAGCACAGACATAACAGACTCAGAGGGAGCTGAAAGTGTAAAGCTTCAGTGTCCTAAATCTCATACGCAAGTTTCATAAAGGGAAGTCACGTATATATGCGATTTAGACATTGCACAGTCGAGTATATGTCAGTCTGAGGAAAAGTAGAAGGGACAGGCTCAGAAAAAGGGTCTGATATGTTTCAGTGCATTATTTACTCTGGTTGATAATGGTTACAATCTGCTAATGATGTGTGGAAATGTCTTGATACTCATAAGATGTTTAGAAGTGTTTTTGATCCTAACTTGATGATGATTATGTTGTGATACTTCTTGCTGATATATGCATGATTAGATCTGACAGTAAACAGATGACACAGGTTTAGGGGGAGTTTATGTTTTATGCATTGTCGGCATTATGATTAGTAGTCCTTGGTGATGATGCTTATATGGCTAAATGATATATCTTGCTATGATATGGTTATGAGTTATCCATGAAAAAATCTCATATGATTCTTGGGGTTACATAGCTGGTGTTTAATTCAGAAGTACAAAGTACTTGGTGATGGGCCACTCATATGCTACTGTTGTCATATGCATAAAGATCATATAATACATTTATGATGTAGGATTCCTATAGTTCTTGGCACTCATGTGGATAAGGATTGTTGTTTTTGATGATATCAAGAAGTATTGACAAGTGATCTTGAGCTCAAGATACATAATGCTGATACATGGATGACTACTCAAAGTTGCATTGTTGGAGACATGATGATGATGAGTTCTTACCTATGTGATGATAGGTTGAGACTTACATATGTTGATTGATGTAGATGTTCCCAAGTAATGATACATGGATGATATATCAGATCATGAAGATTTTGATGATGATGAGATGACTATGGTGTTTTACACATATGATATAATGTGAATGATTTTATGATGATGTTCAAAAGGATGAGTTGATATCTATATGTAGACATACCTTGTTATAGGACATTTACAAATGCCTGATCTGGAAGTGGTTGTATGCGAGTTTCATGAGGAGGATACGCGTATATACGCCTGTTTCTATGGATACAGTCACGTATATGTTGATTAGAAGGAAATCAGTGGGCCAAACTTAGGATGAGAAGAGTCTGATATGGGCCTAACAGAGACCATCTGGCACAGATGGAATAGGTGCAGAAGGAGAACATGGTTGCTAATCTGGATAATGCTGCTAATATTAGTTATTGGTGACTTTCATAGTCTTGCTCTAGATATTCCGTCTTTATGTCATGTATATCTTTTATTATTATCAAGGTCATGTAACGGCCTATGTTGGTTTCCCCACTATGCCTGGGATGGATGATGTAATGTTCTTGTTTTATCATGTGTAAACTTTTGATGTATCCCCACTTGGTTGGGTGGATGAGTCGATATTGGTATATCCCCACTAGGATGGGAGATGGATGTATGTATGAGTCTTTGGTGATAGGAAGGTCATTTATGATAGAGTCATGTTCTTCTTATAGAACATCTTGTTGCAGACCTTACTTATAGTTAGGGGGAGCATGAACAGCACACCACAGCAGAGCAGAGACTTCAGCATGTACTCAGAGGGAGCATGGACAGATTGGTACACCTTGGGATACACAAAGGGGGAGCTCATTCAGAGATTTCAGCAGGTACTTAGGGGGAGTATGGACAGCGGAATGTTTATCAAGGAAAGAGAATATCTTGGTCCGCCCTTTGCCCTTGATGTCAAAGGGGGAGAGTGATTTGGTGTTGTTTCCATCAAGTCCAAAGGGGGAGATTGTTGGCATTATGATGCATGTGTTGTACTTGATGGAAACCAACTCATAGAAGAACAACTCACTAGAAGAATCTACAGAAGAAATATCAGATGTGACAGAATACATGGGATGCAGGACAGCTCAAAGGAATCAGATGACAATTCTCAGTAATGACAAGTTAGCTTTGCCATCAAGTCCAAAGGGGGAGATTGTTGGCATAAGGAGACAAGTGTTGTCCTTGATGGAAAATCAACAGATGATAGATTATAATTCAGCAGGTCAGTAGCAAAGAATTGATGATCATATTACAAAGAATGAAGAAAGGTGAGTATATACGCAGGTTCACTATATACCAAGTCGCATACATAGGCAAGTTATACGCAGGTTCACTATGTACCAAGTCGCGTATATACGCAGGTTCGCTATATACCAAGTAGGGTATACACACAGGTTATACACGCAGGTTCTCTATATACAAAGACGTGTATACACGCGGGATTGCTGATCAAAAGTCGCGTATGCATATGCATGCACTTTCATGCATGGAAAAGCGCGTACATGTGGGAAAGCTTATTTTTGGGTCCGTGGTATTTAGACCTATGGTTTTGGTCCTTGGTATTGCGTCCGAAGTGTTGAACCCAGGTATTGGGTCCCTAGTATTGGTTCTCAATGGTTTTGGACCATGGTATTGAGTAAGGCCTAAGACTATAAAAGGAGAACAAGATCATTAGGCAAGGGCATGGAGAAAGTCTTGAATATCTGATGAAGTATGAGATCCAGTATGCAGGATATGGGTTTATGATGCATTGCTTGATTTGAGCTAAGGAGGAATCTCAACGGTCGATGGAGAAAAAGATCTAAGGATAGATCGGGATCTAATGGCTTGGAATGAATCATCTCTATACGGTTTGATCTTGTTTAGTCTAGATCTGTATACTAACGCATGTAATGTTCTGCAAATGTTATGATATGAGTATGACTGATGTCTAGAACATCTGTAAAGTTATGAGAAAATATTTGTAGATATGTACGTGGGTTGGCTTTGGTGAAAGCGCATATGTACACAGTTTGGTTTATCGTAGTAGCGTATACATTATGAATTATGATATTTGAAGTTGTAGTTAGGTATGATTTTTATTGCAGAGTTCTATTGTCTGCTCTGTGTTCTGGTGACTATGTTGTTGACAGGGTTTCAGTGTTTTAGTGATTCAGAGATTGATGATGCTAGTATTGATTGATTTTGTGCTTCAATGATATTGATGGGTCCAGTATGAAAATTGGATGAAACGTGGCCTTCAGATTATTGTGTTGTGCTTTAGGAGTTTCCAGTCTGAAAATGTATGAATGTGGTACCTGGAGGAAGAAAGAGAAGGTTGTAGCCTTCTGTAGGTTGGCACATACATGCAAGAGCTAAGGGGGTGGTAGCTCCCTTCCAGTAGCAGCTGGAAAATGAGAAAAGATTGGAGCATTTCAGTAGGCCGGCACCTACGTACTAGTAAATGGATCGGTTAGTACAAGAGCTAAGGGGGTTGTAGCTCCCTTCCAAGAGAGTCTGGAGAATGAGAGAAGGTTGTAGCCTTCTACAAGTTGTAGCCTGCGTACTGGTAAAGGACTGCACCAATACAGAATCATTGTAAAAAGAAGTTTCTAATTGAAAGAAGATAGAGACATATTGCAACAAGTGGTTTTCACCCACATTGGGTTTCCACGCTATATCATGGTGATCGTGTGTGATTCTTGTGTGTGATGATCTGTTCTGTTTTACTGCACTTGCTTACTGTTCATATGGATAATGAAGTTTTGATGCACTAACTAAAGATCAACATTTAATGGATTAACTGAATCATAAGTATTCTGGATATACGCTAGTTGCATTAGACATAGTTGCGTATACACGGGGGTTCCATTAATTGAAGTAGCGTATATGAATCTTAATATGGAAATGGAAAAGTTTTGTTGATTTGATAATACTGATTCACCCCCCCCTCTCAGTATTATGTCCAACAGAATCACGTCCTTTTTTGTGGTAAATGTGGGTGTATTGAAGAAAAATGTTAGGAATCCCTACAACAAGCCATGAAGAAGCACACTATTTCAACTTGTCGACGACATATTTATTGGCCCAAGATTTAGACAAATCTGCAGATCATTGGATACTTGGTTTAGGAGCATCACATAATATTAATCCTTGTTGAGGTTTTCTCCCTTCTAGATCTCATAGGAACATTGCACAAATTGCAGTCAAAGACTCTACTCAACTTAATGTCTTGGGGCTAGTTACCATGCAGTTAAATAATATATGCATAAAGAGTGTACTCCTAGTTCTTGAGGTCTCTTCAAACTTGTTATCTTCCTATTATATTTTTCACTTTGGTGAGGGAAAAAAGTTGTGTTTTCTCCAAATTAGGTAGTTATTCATGAACTACATGATCCAATGATTTTTTTTTTTTCTATTGAATAGGTTGATCATGCCTCTATATTATATAAATTTGTCACCTATGGGCCCTCCTCGAATTTTTTCATAGCACATGATAACTCTTTGTGTAGGATTTGGAATGAAATATTTAGACATCTAAATCATATATTTTTGCAGCAGATGTTCACTCAAAATTTATCTTCGAGTCTTCCAATCAATCTTTGTACTAATGGGGTTTGTATATGCTATGCTATTGGAAAACAAAGCTAATATCCTTTCCCTGTATGTGCATCAATGCCTCTTAAGTTGGTGCATAGTGATTTGATGTCTTTTCCAACTCGTTATTTTTCAGGGGCCAAATATGCACTAAATTTTTTTGATGATTTTTCATGACATTATTGGGTGTAATTCCTCAAGTACAAGAGTAAAGAATTTGCAAAATTAGATACATTTAAATATTTTCTTGACAATAAGTCATCATGCTTCATAAAAAAATTTCACATTGATAATGGCAGGGGTATGTCAATTAGGCATGTAAATATTTATGTAGAGAAAAAGCCATTCTCCATTAGCATTCTATTACTTACACCCATCAACAAAATATTGTTGTTGAAAGGAAGAAATAAACACTCAAGGGATGGGAAATTACATGATTTAGTATAAGAACATGACACCTTCCTTTTGGGTTGAAGTAATTAATTTTTCCACTTATATTAAAAATTCGATGCCTCATAAGGTAGTTCATATTATGACTCTAGTGGGAGATTAGACACATGTGAAGCCCATTGTCTCTTCTTTTAAAATTATTTGGTAGTCCTAGTTGGGAATTAATCTCTAGATGAAAAGTATGAAGCCATGGAAAATGAAAGTCAACAATTAATATTTTTTGGTTGCTACAAGGAAATGAAATCCTATAGGATCTTTGATCCTACTTCTATGGAAGTTTTGTTTCAAACAAGTGTTCATTTTAATGAGAAAAAAATCTATGATTGCCTTCTGATCCTTCCTTAGCTTTTACTATTGATAATGGTTCTAATTATGGTGATGGTTTTTTAGATATTGAAGATGAATATAGTTTTGATGAATGTCATCAACAAGAAGAAAATTTACCATAAACATCATCAAAACTAGAGTAGTCTAATTACGAATATTGTTCAATATTTATCACTAAGGAGGACACTTCATAAGCGAGAGAAACCCGATAGATATGGTTATGAGGATACTAATCTTAGTTATATTGCCTCAAATTAGTTAGATTAAAGAGAAATTTCTCTTTTGAGTCATGCCATTTAGAATATCTATAACAATTTAGATGTTGTTGGAATACCTAAGTGGAAAGCTACCATGATAGAATATTATTATTCTTTGATGAAGAATCATACTTGGGATATTGTTCCTCTCCATAAATGATATAAGTTAGTCTGTTGCAAATGGGTCTACAAAACAAAATATGTTGCAAATGGTTATGGTGAAAAACATAAGGCACATGTTGTGGCCAAGGGTTTTTCATAGGTTGAAGGGATTGATTATTCTGATAATGTTCCCCCATTTCCAGGATGGATTCTATATATCATGTTCTTTCTCTAGCTACCTCTCAAGGTTGGTTAGTTTACCATATTGATGTAAAGAGTTGCTTTCTACATAGAGAATTCCATGAGGAGATTTACATGGAGCAAACTCCTAGATTTGTGCAATATCCTCCACTATTTTTGTTGTGGGTGGAAACACCCTAGGGTCTTGGGTTGAAAACCCCAACAGAGGGGAGGTCATGCAACAGAAAGAAATGTGTAGACAAATAGTCTAGATTCTTAAACTACCGAAATGGGAAGAAGTGGTATTACCCGGAGGTCCTACATTCGGGGTTGATCGGTTCAAACCCTCTTCTCCTTCTAATGCCTTTAGAACCTCTAACTTATCCAAGCAAAGAATATACAACAGCAGTAACAAAAAGCATGTTCATGATATATGTGTTATATAATATAATAAAATGAGCAATTTAGCATTAATATAATATTTATAAGTGAATCATAACATGGATCAATTAATAAACACGATAAATATTAGGAACAGAACATCATTTCTTTATTGATGTAAGCTAAATGAAATGTGGAAAACTACAACCTGAGTCTTCCACCAGCTCCAAGCAGAACCATCCTCTAGATCCGTCCTGCCCTAGCCTCAGTGATCTTCCTCCATTGATACACACAAGGATGTCATAAGAGGGATGAAGGACATCTCAAAAGAGAAAACAAAGGTTTCTTATAACTTGGGAGTGCAGGAGGCATAGGGATTTCTTCAGACTCGATCAGGGATATAATCAACTATAATATCAATATCTCATCTCTTCCCCCCTTAGGCCTTCCCATGGAGGTTTATTTATACTTATCCAAATTAGTTTTTTCGGTTGGGAAATAGTTGGGCCAT
Organism: Pinus tabuliformis; assembly: GCA_031772625.1. Classification (NCBI taxonomy): domain Eukaryota; kingdom Viridiplantae; phylum Streptophyta; class Pinopsida; order Pinales; family Pinaceae; genus Pinus; species Pinus tabuliformis. The sequence goes on from CM062807.1 coordinate 1,298,819,734, forward strand.
GGGCTATAGTAGGTGAGTAACAAGTAAAACCCATAAACTCCACCCCAATATAAGGAGATTATTTACTTTTTAGTGGTTTAACACATATACGCATGTTGGGTATATACTGACCTGCGTGTACATGCTTTTAACACAAGGAAAATTAGCATATGGGAAGTAAAACACATTTTTTAGAATTTTGGACCAAGTTTGGAAGGAAGGGTTACCCTAGGCCATAACTAGAGCATCAAATATACCAAGAGTGGTAAATGGTGCTATAACAAGTTTGTAGGCTTCAACATTCCTTGCATGGTTTCAAACAAGATCCAAGAGCTTATTATGAGATGATGGATATATGTCTTCTTGTCGTAGGGTTCAAACATTGTCATTAATGATGATACAATTTTCACTCAGAGATAATGCTTTGAACTATTGATTCTAGTTTTGTACATGGATGATTTGGTGCTCACAAAGAGTTCTTCATAGGATTGACAGGATAGTTCAATATCACTAAACTTACACTTTTGTATTACCCTATTAGATTGTAGAATCACCAATGTTTAGAAGGGATCACCATTTTTCTAGAAAAAGTATGTTGTTGATTTACTTCAATGCTTTGGCATGGCTAGTTTCAAGTCTACACCTACTCTTTGTCAGTTATGTCATACTTTTACCACCAATTGCACCTCACCATAAGTGGATCATATATTTTATTAAAAATTGGTTGGGAGTCTATCTATATGAATAACATTTGACCTATCATTTCTTATGTTGTAGGGATGGTTTCTAAAATCTCTCAAGATCAACATCAAAGTATCTAGAAAGTTGCAAAGCATATTCTGAGATATATTTAGAGGACATCAAGTATTGGAATTTAGTATATTGTTGCTACTCTTAATCTTGTGGGTTCCATGGATTTTGAATAGACTAGATTAATTGATAATCAAAAGTCCACCCTTTTTTCTATCATGGTTCTACTCCTATTTCTTGGTCCTATAAGAAGTAGTCATTGACTACATTATCTAAGGAAGAAGTTGAGTATCAAGTTGTAGTTCACTCTAGTTAAGAAGTTATTTAGTTGTGATAATTATTGACCTAATTTGGAATTCAACAAGATCATCCTACTATTTTATGGTGTGATAATCAAAGTGAAATACATATTTATTGAAATTTAGTGGAGCATAAAAGGACCAAACATATTGATATCCATAAGCATTTCATTCAACTTATTCAAGATGGTGTTCTTATCCTAGAGTATGTGTCTATTGAAGATTAAGTTGTAGATATATTCTCAAAATATTCAACATCAAGCAAGTTTTTTCAATGACAAATGATGCTACCAGTGAAGTAAGTTGTCCTTGGGGGTCATCTGGAGACTTCCTTCCTTTACCTCACCATTTCTCTTTCTTTATTATTTTGTACTCTCTTTTGGAGAGGAGTTTTCTGCTATGATTTTTTCACTTTTTTTTAATTCATGAGAGGTTTTACATGGGTACCTTAGGAGGCCTCATTGCTAGGACCCATTCTTTGTTTTTTCTTTTGTTATTCTAGTTTTTTCTCTTAGCGGGGGGTGTTATAGTCACAATAAATAAATGTTGGATCTAATTAAGTTTACGTAGTGATCTTATCTACTACATTGTATGACTTTTCTTCTAGATATTGCTAGAAGTTTCCTTTGTTGAAATAAATTAGAGTGTTGTATAGTTTTTACATAAAACAATGAAGTGAAATTCTCCCTTTTTCTTAAATTATCTCTCTTTGCATAAGTGTTTTAGATTCACAATTTAATTCTTGGTTGTCTTTTTGTACATTTACATCTCTCTCTTAGAGTTACAAAGGTGTCAAATTATTTCATCCCAAGGTAGCTTTGGGAATTAACCAATTCCTAGTTTCACTATAAAGCTCATGAGATTTTTTTTGTTAGAAGTGTAGCAAGAAAGCCTAAATTTGACTTGTGTCTTACTCAAATTTAGTAATTCGATTTTCCACATCAACAGGATCACTTAGATTGTAGTTAACATGTGTGGCATGGTTTTTTCTACTAGTTTACTTAGTAAATTCGAGTTATAGGCTAGAAGTAGCATTGTTAATGTGGTGATTACTAAAATTTAGCAATCTAGTTCAGTTATTTTCAGTTTGACTCAGTTAACTAAGCTCATGTACTTATTTGAGTTAGTTGATTAGTAGAACTATTGTTAACTTAGTGATGTCTCAGTTAAAATATTCAATCAACAAAAAATATCCCAGACATGCATGGAATTCGAATTTCCTAGCCAGAGTAGAGAAAAAGGCACATTGTAATTATCAATTGTTATCAATTGTATACTAGTGGAGTGTACAAGCTTGGTAGTTAATCAGGTGAATGATTCCTTGGGAATTGTGAAACAAAATAGGAGATAATTTCTACTTTTTAGGAGCTAATTTCCTTCAATATTGTGTAAGGAAATAGGTAGTTGGCTGAACCTTGAATTGGCTAAGTGTTGGCTAGAGAAGAAAAATTTGTAGGAGAACATGTTTACAATGCAAGGTGTGCTTTAGATCTAAAGCGAGTCATTGTAATAGTTTCTCATTCTCATCTGATTAATGAACATCAACAAAGGGGCTTTTCCCAGTTGAGTTCCCCTGTAAATCATTTTGTTCTTATGATGTTTTAATGTTGCATGTGTTTCTAAATTGTGATTTCCATTCCATAGTATAGTAGAGGAAATTTTTAATCTCTTGATTTATGTTCAATTTCATAAGTATTAGAAAATTTCTATTAGTTTCTAAATCATATCAGAGAAAAAATCACACTAGAAACCAATCTATAGAGCCTCTGCTTCAAAGATTTCGATTTGCAAATTCAATGAAGCAATTTTCTTTCGTGCAGCAAAATTTCTTTCAACAGATTGAGATTGGAGTATGCCCTCGAGGGAACCTAAAATTTCATAGCCTGGAAGGACACAATGGAAGTATTACTCGATGATCATGGTGTGCTAGAGTACACAAAAGTTGACATTCCAAAGCCAACAATATCAGATGCAAAACAATTAGCCCAATTGAAGAAGGATATTGTAAAAGCTAGGATGATCATCTTGGAGGATGTTAGAGACCACATAGTCTTGACTTTACATGGAAATGAGACTCACTTTATTATGTGGAATAGCCTCTTTCAACTATTCTAAAATGGTAGTGAAGCCAGGAAATTGGCATTGAGGGACAAGCACAAAGGAGAGTCCATGCCACATTACCTCTCTAGGTTAACTAAGTGTCGAAATGAGCTTGGAGGAGTTGCATAAAATATCCCCTCTTCGGAGCTAGTGAGCCTAGCTCTCATAAGCCTTCCAAAATCCTGGCACAACTACCAGGACTTTGTAAATGGAAGAGACAAATTGCTAAATTGGGAGAGACTTTGGTTCGATGTGGTGTAGGAAGAAATTCAATGGAACACTAGAGATGGAGTAGCATCCAAATCTGAGGATTAAGAGTAATTTTCATTAGTTGGGAAGCATAAGAAAGGAAAGAGAAAGAAGGCCCAAACAAAAATAGAGACCATCCAAAACAATGGCAAGAAGAAGGATTTAATCAAGATAAAAAAATTTCACTACCATGAATTCATGAACTATGCAATAAAGTGTCCACACAAGAAGTCTAACAAGAAGACTTCTGGAGGAGAAGGAGGTGAAGCAATTGCCTCACAATTCAAATTAGACTTCACTCTCATTGCATGTATGGTGATAACTCTAATGGGGAGTGTGTGGTATGTATATTGAGGTGCTTCGTTCCATATGATATGATGCAAATAATTATTCAGTAGCATAGAGGAGAAGGATATCCAGATGCACATAGAACGTGGGGATGATGGGTGGTATAGTACCAAAGGATTTGGTACCGTAACCTTTAAGAGGGATTTGGGCTCCAACCTTCATTTGAAAGATGTCATTTATATACATTGGATGAAGAAGAGCTTGATCTTTGTAGCTATATTGGATGATCATGGAAATGATGTTGTTTTCAATAAGGGGAAATCCTTTCTGAGACATATAGCTACTAGGAAGGTGAAATAGGTTGGCGTGTGAGTGAAGAATATCTATAAACTTGAGGTGGAATCTTACGCTTCACTGAGTAGCAACGAAGGAGAAGTGTAGAGTTGAGATGTTGGATAAATTTGGTATAGGCACATGCGACTCTTACACCAAGGAGCCTTCACAATCATGTAGCATGTTACTACTAGTTTCCCGTAATGCACCCTTAACCAACATGATTTTGGCAAGGGATGTACATTGGGGAGATATATCAAATCCACCTTCCAAAGCTGAGATAATAAATCTAGAGAAATCTTAGAGTGGGTGTACTCTAATGTATGTGGACCATTTTATATAGCCTCTACAAGAAAGCGTAGGTATTATGTGATTTTTGTTGATGAATTTTCTAGAAAATGTTGGATATTCTTAACGCGAAGGAAGGATGATTTTTTCTCAAAATTTGTTGAATTCAAAGCATTGGTTGAAAAGGGGACTGGTAGGAAACTGAAAACGCTAAGAAGTGATAATGGCGGAGTATATGATTCTAGAACCTTCAAGGATTTTTATGCCAAAAAGGGTATTGTAAGAGAACTAATAGCACCCCATAACCCATAGCAAAATGGAGTGGTTCAAAAGAATAAAAAAATCATAGTGGGAGAAGCATGAGTCATGTTGCATGATTAAGGGTTTCCATTACATATATGGGTAGAAGCATGCAAAAAGTTATTTTATTTTCATATCAAGAGCCCTCATAGAATACTTGGCATGATCACACCTGAAGAGGCTTTCTCTGGGAGGAAGCCAAATGTATCCCATTCAGAATTTTTGGAGCTATTGTGTATTTTCATGTGTATAAGGATAAGAGGAATAAACTTGACTCTATAAATGAGATGAGAGTCTTCGTAGGATACATAGAGACACCACATAATTACTGAGTGTATTTTCCCCAACTTAGGGTGATAGTAGTGAGGAGAGATGTCAAATTTGATTAGAAAGATATGAGATGCTCTCTAGAGGGAGATTTGAGTATCCCATCGGAGGAGGAGCTTCTAGATCCAAAGGAGGAGCCTCATTCAGAGCTTCATGACATTGTGGAGGATCCACCTATAGAGGAGCATACATGAGGCAGAGTGGAGGCACCCACTCAACCAAAATATTCCAAATAGGGGAGAAATAACACAAAGAAGATGAATTATTGGCATAGGATGCATGTGAGCATGTGGGAGTTCCTTCATCTCTTTATAGGAAGAGGAGGTCACTAGATAGGTACAATGGGTATATGGCTCTCATGACAAAAATCCTTGAGACAAAGCCTTCTTCATTTAAGGAATAAGTTTCTCAAACAATGTGGGTTGATGCCATCATGGAGGAGTATGACTCCATCATGAAGAACAAAATATGGGAGGTGGTGTCGAGGCTAAAGAAAAAGTCAGTGGTTGGTTCCAGATGGATATACAAAGTGAAGCATTTAGCTTGCGGGAGCATCGAGAAGTAAAAGGCTATATTTGTGGCCAAAGTCTTCTCTCAGGTAGAGATATTGGACTATGGGGAAACATTTTCCCGAGTGGAAAAATATTCCTCCATCAGAACCATTTTAGCATTAGCTGTGAAAATGGGGTGGAAGATCCATCAAATGGATGTGAAGACCACCTTTCTCAATGGTTTTTTTTCAAGAGGAAATTTACATAGAGCATCCAGAGGGATTTGAGACATATGACAAGGAGACACATGTGTGTAGACTTATGAGAGCCGTGTATGGTCTCAAACAAGCACCAAAAGCATGGTACACTCAGATCAACATGTATCTTAGGGGATTGGGCTTCACCAAAAGTGAAGCAGATGTGAATCTATATCACATTGTGGTATATGGAACGTTTCTTATCTTGGTTTTGTATGTTGATGACTTGATACTTACAGGGGATGAGCAGTTGATCCACTCTTTCAAGGAGGGCTTTGCGAGAGAATTTGAGATGAAATACATGGACTTGATGCATTACTTCCTTGGGATGGAAGTATGGAAAGATGATGGTGAGATGTTTATGGGTCAGGGGAAGTATTCCTATAAAATACTTCAGAGATTTCACATGGATAACTGCAAGCCTATGGACACACGTCTAGCTAGAAATTGAAGGAAGGTGAGTGCTTCTTTAGGAGAAGTAGTAGTTTCTACCATATACATACAAATTGTGCGATCCTTAATGTATCTAGTGAACACAAGGACTGACATATGCGATGCAGTTAACCAGTTGAGCCAAGCAATTGTGAAGCATACCAAGCTCTATTGGAAGGAAGAAAAACATGTGTTGAGGTACCTTAGAGGCACAACCAAGTATGCATTGTGGTATAAGAGGAGAGTGGGAGTGAAACTCCAAGGCTTCATTGATGCATATTGGGTAGGGAGTCCATGGGACATGAAAATTACTGCAGGTGCTATCTTCAGTGTTTGTTATGCAACCATCTCACAAAATAGAAGAGAGATAGATCAATGACTTCAAAATAAGCCTATTTGAGGGGGAAACCTCCTTTACATTACACAAATTAATAATTCTTGGATGATACAAATGACAATAACTCCTTTATATATCTAGGAGACTAAGGGGTCACAATATAATCAACGCTGACATAAAAATAATAATGTAAGAGCACAGCAATAACAATAGTGGGCTTTTATGGGGCATAATAATAACAATATGGGGACTACATGGGCACAACAATACAATAAGGAGGTTGCACTAATAACAATAAGGGGCTACACTAGCAGTATAGGGACCTAACATTCCCCTCTCCTTCAAAAAGTGGTATCTTCAATGCTTGAGTAGTTCTGGATGCTTCTGTATAAAATTCTAATCCTCCCATGTGGAATCTTCAGCAAGTAAGTTCTTCCGCTTGATGAGATACTCTGAAACTAATTGATTTCATAGTTGTTGGGTTCTTGTTTCCATGAATGCTTCAAGTTCCAATATGATTTTTCCTTCTCCATCAAGTTTTGGCAATATTGTTTGAATAAGGAGCTTGTCACCTATAACCTTATTTAAGCATGCCACATGGAAAATTGGGTGCACTCAGGAAGATACAAGAGGCTCCAATTTGTATTCCATAGTACCAATCTTTTGCAACACCTCGTAAGGACCATAGTAATTTGGTGGTAATTTATTATCCTTCTTAGCTTGTTTGAGGGACATTTGTTTTTATGGTTGTAGCCATAAAAATACCCAATTGCCTACATCAAAACGTCTTTGATCTGCCTGTTGTTTCATCTGATTCTGCGACAAAGTGAGTTTATCCTTTAAGAGTTTGAGAACCTGTTGTTTATGCTCGATGCGATCTTCCACTGCTTGAACCTTAGAATTTTCTCTTAAAGATGATGTGATAGATGGTGGATGATATTCATAAAGTGCCAATGCATTACAAGATATGGTCGAATTCATTTCTTCTTTCTCTAGGGTTGGTTCGTGGTATATATCCTCTTCTTTTGATGTTTCTTGATCCTTTTCTTCAATGTCTTCACAATCTATGTAAAATAATTCCATCTCATCACACTTATGACCTTTAGTGTATTTTCTATCAAAACTGTAACAAAGCTCTTTTACTCTTTTTTCTTCCAACTGTTGTGTGTCAACCTTGTAGGTTGTGGAAGGCTAGGAGGAGCCATACTTCCATATTTATAGTTTTGAGTGGTAGGCTTCCTTGTTGCCATCATTTTTCTTTCATTTTTTCTTTCCAACCTAAATGCCTTCTCAAATATATCAGGTTCCCAAAGACGAACCTCATGTCGAATGTTATCCTTTAAAGTCCCTATGAAGATATCAATCATCTGCTTATGTAGAATATCATTTACCCTTATATTCAATTTTTGGATCTCGTCAATGTGCTCTGCCATTGAACCCTTTTGTTTGATATTTATCAATTGGCTAAAGAAGGTGTTGCTCTTTGTATCCCTATATTGTGCTATCATTTCCTCAGTGAAAACTGACCAGGTGACAAGTGGTTTACGAGAAAAAATCCCTCTATACCATACAAAATGATTCGGTTCTAAATATAAAGATGAAATAAGTACCTTTTGTAACAGTTTCACATCATGTGGATCAAAATATTGTTCCATTTCTAGTATCCAAGTTACCAGATCCTTGCCATCAAACTTCCTCATATCTCTTTTTCTTTCTTTTAGGAGCTCAATCTTGAAATGACTATAACTCTATAATTTCATACCTCCCAGTTTTAAAATTTCATATTATGGTAGTCTTGTGAGTCCTCTTTCCAACTCAATAGTTCTGATCAAGATTGGATTCTTCAAGAAAGAGTTATGCCCAATTTCCTACGATGGTCGGATTATAGACTAGTTCAGTAGAGAAAACTTGTGAGAAGCTCCATGTGCCACTGGTTTGAACTTTCGCCCTAAAAATGATACCCAAAAAACTAAAGCTTGTCCTCTTTCTGTCACTTGTTATGCAATTTTAATCTGATTCTCAGAGAGAAATTTAGGACTATTGTCCCAAGTTCACCTGTTTGAGATGGAATTCAGGAGCCTGCCGAAACCCTAACTTCCTTGGATCATATCTTCGAACATATAAAAAAACAAGTTCTGAAATTTGTACAAGAGGTTAAGCATGATTTCGTCTCAAATGGGTTTAAATTTCAGCTTCCGAAGCTTTGTAGAAAACAATTTATACCGAAAATTACATGGTGACCTGTTTGAGATAGAATTATGGAGCCTGCAAAAACCCTAACTGTCGCAACGCATATCTCTGAAAATAGAGCGCAACAAGATCTGAAATCTAGACATGAGGTTCATCACAATTTCATTTCAAGTAGGTTTTAATTTCATATTCTAAAACATCGTAGAACAAAGGTTATAGTGAACATGCCACGATGGCATTTTTAAAGCAATGAAACCCTAGAACCCAAAGCTCTGATACCAAATGTTATGCAACCAGCTCACAAAATATAAGAGAGACATATCAATGACTTCAAAAATAAGACTCTTCGAGGGGGAAACCTCCTTTACATTACAGAAATGAATAATTCTTGAATGACACAAATGACAAGACCTCATTTTTATATATAAGATTATAAGGGGTCATAATATAATCAGAGCCGACATAACAATAATAATGTAAGGGCACAACAATAACAATACTGGGCTTATATGGGGCACAATAGTAATAATATGGGGACTACATGGGCACAAATATACAATAAGGGGTTTTCACTAATAATAATAAGGGTCTGCACTAGTAGTATAGGGACCTAACAGTGTTGGGTATTCAACTATTTCCTAGGATAGTAGGAAAAAGAGGTTTGTGGCACTCAACTCAACAACGATTAAATACATGGTTGCAAGTCAAGTAACATGTGACGACATAAGGACGAGGAAAATACTTGTGGGTATTTTTAGTCCAGAGATGGATCCAACAATGATTTCTTGTGAAAATCAGAGTTGTATCAAACTCTTTCAGAATCCAGTATTTCATGACAGGTCTAAGAACATTGATATCAAGTACCATCACTTATGGGATTGTGTGCAGAGGATAATTGTATCTCTACAATATATTTCAACTAAGGAGCGAGATGTAAATATCTTGACAAAGGAATTGTCAAGAGGAAATTTTGAATTCCACAGTTGCAGGATAGGGGTGGTGCAAAATCCCTTTCTTTCTAAGAGGGAGCGTTAGAAATGTAGCGAGAAAGGCTAAATTTTACTTGTGCCTTAGTCAAATTTAGTAATTCAATTTTCCACATCAGCAATATGACTTGGATTGAAGTTAACTGGTGTGACATTGATTTGTTTACTAGTTTACTTATTAAATTCAAGCTATAGGGTAGAAGTAGAGTTGTGCATGTAGTAATTGCTTGTAGAATTCCTGCAGAAACTCCGATAGTCTAGAATTCTAGTTAAATTAAACACAAGTAATTTGTTGATATTCAAGAGAGGAGAGAAATAATTTGCTCCATAAAATCAATGTATTAAATTAATGAACAATAGTAATACATGAGCAACCAAACCTCTAATCCCAAAGGAAGGTGGTTTTATAGAAATTGTCGAATCTAGAAAACTAGGAAAAAACTAGTAAAAAACTAGAAAAGGCTAAGAAAAGCTAAAGCGAGGCCTAAAATAGCAACAATGACTCAAGATAACCTATGCCAACTATCCGCCATGAGAAAAGCATGAGGATGGGCATATTTCCCAAGGAAGGTGACTTTAAAACATGCTAAAATGGTCTGGGGGACCAAATCCCTTAATTTAAGGGGGAATCTTCATGTGGGGCACCAATCCTCAAATAACGCAAGTGGTGTGGTTAGGTGTGAACATGCACTTATATGTCTAAATGGTTTAGGAAAGTGGTTGGACCAATATTTCCATAATATTAAGCCTCTAAAGGAAAAAAACAAGGGAAAGTTGGTCCACCAAGCTCGTTTACCAAAAACCAAGTGTGAACATGATTTTAGTGCATGTGGCTAAGTCAAGGATACTTAGGCTAAAAAATAAATGTAGATGTTAGGATTATATTCCAATGCCCCCATTTCATCCTAACTCACTTATCTAAACTGAGTCCTGTCCAAGATGCCATGTTAGGTACTCAGGTACAATAAATAAAAGATCCTCATAAAATGAAGAAAGAGGGAAAACCTTGTGGGAAACACCACGGCCCCCCCCACAACCACACCCCCCCCACCCCCCCCCCCCCCCCCCCCCCCAAAAAAAAAAAAGGAGAGGAAGAAATGGCTAAGTGCCTAGAAGGACCTACTTAGTTGTCTCCACCACTCCAAGCATAGCTCTCAGTTCTAACAATTTCTCTTTAGTGAAAGACTTAGTGAACATGTCTGCAACCTGCTGCTGAATGGGACAATACTGCAATGATATGACACGGTCACAGATCATCTCGTGGATGTAATACATGTGAATCTCACTGTGCTTGGTCCTCTGCCTCTAACTGGATCAATCAATATTTGAATGGACCCCTGATTTTCACAAAATATGACATTCGAAAGTGGATACTGAATACCAAACTTAGAGAGAAGCCCCTGCAACCAAATAGCCTATGTAGTTGCATTCACTGCACCTCTATACTCTGCCTTAGTTGTAGATAAATCAATCATGGATTGCTTCTTACTAGACTAGCAAAAAGTCCCTAAACCAAAGCTAAAAATATAACCAGAGGTGGACTTGTGGTCTGTACCATTGCCAGCCCAATCAGAATCTGTGTACCCTATCAGTGAAAGTGGGAAATCTACAACATAAAAGATACCAAAAATGGAAGTACCTTTCACATATCCAAGGATTCTCTTTGAAGCTTTCCAGTGAATCTCATGGGGCTCCTACATATATCTAGAACAATCTCCTACTGCAAAAGATATATCAAGTTGGATGTGAGTAAGATACAACAAACTCCCAACCAACTGTCGATACAGTGTACTGTCCACCAAAGGTGTAGTACCCACATCCTCAAATATGATCCCTGAAAGAAAGGGAGATGATGTTGGCTTGCATTCTGTCATCTGAAAGTAGAAAAGTAGATCTGATTCATACTTAGACTGTTCCATCTTGGTCCTTGAAGTAGACTGAGAAACTTCAAGACCAAGAAAGTAGTGCAACAGTGCCAAATCTGTCATGGAAAATCGATCATGCAATGTTGATTTTGCTGAATCAATAGCTGAGATAACGTTCCCTGTCATCAATAAATCATCTACATAAAGTATTATCAGAAAAAGGGAATCATCATGTTGCAGCAAATAAAAATTCGGATCAGATTTGCATCGAATGAATCCAATGGAAAGCAGGAAAGAATCCATCTTTGCATACTAGGCTCTGGGAGCCTATTTTAGGCCATACACAGATTTATTTAATCCACAAACGAGGGAAGAGTTCTGAATGTATCCCTATGGCTGCTCCATATACATCTACTCCTTGAGATATCCATGAAGAAATTCACTCTTCACATCCATGTGATGAACTTCCCATCTGCGAGAAGCAACAATGGCTAAAACTAGTCGAATGGAGTCCATTTTTGCAACAAGTGCAAATGTCTCTGTGTATTCTATGCCATGTACCTATGAGTATCCTTTTGCAACAATTCGAGATTTGTACTTTCTAATCTCACCATCTGCAACAATCTTTTTTCGATATATCTATCAGAATAAAACAAGCTTTCTTCCTTTCAAAAGTGGAACCAAGTCCCATGTGTTGTTTTCCATGAGAGCAGAGTACTCTTCATGGCAGCCTCCCAAAGCTGGTTTCCAATAGCCTTAGAGTGTGATTGTGGATCTAAACCAAGTGTCATATAGCAATGTATGGGAAGCAATGGTTCAATGGCAGCCAGGGCTTGAGGAGCCCCAAAAAATTGTGATCTAGTCCTTCTCATATCCACAGGATCATCGACAAGTTCACTCGCATCTTACAGGGTTTTCTCTGCACAAGTTGGCAGTTGAGTTGGAGCAGCCATGACTTGCTCCTCATCCTCTGAATTAGACCCAAGAGGCTTCTTTGAGGCTGCTTTGAAGTGCTCAAAGAAGTTTTGGACTCCTCCTCATCAGTGGCAACAAGCGGTTCATCAGCAAGGTCTGCTGAAAAATCATGCATTGATTCTTCTTCAAACTTCACACTTCGAGCTACAAGGAACTTTTAAGTGTGAGAGTCTAGCAATATATATCCTTTGAAACTGTCAGGATATCCAGCAAAGATACATTCAACACTTTGAGGCTCCAAATCCTTCCTCTTATCTGTCGGAATGTGAGCCCATGCTTGTGAACCAAAAATGCGAAAGTGCAACACTTTCGGTTTCTTACTGGTCCAACATTAAAATGGAGTAGTTCCTTTGAGTGCTTTGTGAAGAATGCGGTTCTGAATGTATGTTGCATAATTAACAGCTTCATCCCATAGCTTAGGAGCTAATTATTTAGACTGTAGCATACAATTGGCCATCTCTTTTAATGACCGGTTTTTCCTCTCCGCGACATCATTCTATTGTGGTGTATATGGCACTGTGTGTTGTAGCTGTATACCTGCATCAATAAAAAGTTTCTGCACATCTTTGTTGACATATTCCCCCCCATTATCAGCATGAAGTATCTTAATCTTACACCCAGACTCATTCTCAGCAAGTGCTTTAAATTCTATAAGGCATTCAAATACTTTCGATTTTAATTTCAGAAAAAATACCCAAGTAAAGCGAGAGAAATCATCTATGAAGGTGACGACATATCAAGCCTTACTGATTGAAGGCTGCGGGAATGGGCCCGTGATGTCACAGTGAATCAGCCCAAGAGGTGAAGAAGTTGTTTGTTCCTTCCCTTTTCCAAACTTTTTCTCTAAATGCTTACCAAGAACGCATCCTTGACATACACCACTTGTGAATTTAATAGTGGGTAATCCTTCTACCATGTTTTCCTTGCTGAGTTGATGCAAGTAATTATAGTTTAGATGGTCAAATATTTCATGCCATAACCTGTTGATATCATTATATTGTGAAAAAAATACAGTGCTAATAGATTTAGGAACAAAGTGGGAGAAGAAATACAAATGAGAACCGTGATCTGCAATTCCTTGTGCACGCTGTGAGCCCATGGAAATGTCGGTAATCACTGTGGAGTCTACAGTGAACTCCACCTTCCTGCCAGAGCTGGAATGAGTGATCTAATATAACGAGAGAAGATTTTCAAACAGAGAGGGAACATGAAGAAAATTTGTGAAGCATCCCCCTTCAATGTCTACAATTCCTTCTCCGCACACCTTTGCAGGTGTGGCATCTCCCAAGTAAATTGGGGATCTAGTGCTTTCTTCGATGGAGGAAACTTCATCTTTTGATGTAGCCATATGGTTCAATGCACCTGAATCAAGGATCAAAGCTGATGGAGTGGATGTGATAGCCATTGAAGCATGACTATCTATTGCTCTCCCTCTCCCATCTCCCATTCTGTTATCATCCTTCTTCTTTGCATTCTCATGCATGGTGAGATTGTGCTGGTGCAATTGCTTAGCCATCTCATCGATTGTTTTCCTCATGCAATTTTATTTAGGATGAAAATATTTGGAACAATATCTGCAAAGTGTTGTTTCCTTCTTCTTCTTACCCTTAGGCAAAGAAGATCTCTCTGAAGATTGTACGGGTCTCTCCTTCTTCGATTCATTAAATTTACCCTTCCCTTTTTGCTTGTCTCTTCCACTGCTCTTTGGAGCATCAGTAGTTGCAAGTGCTTGGTTCTTTGAACACTTGATGGAACCCATTTGGAATAACTTAGCTTTCTCTTGAGTCAATGTTGCAATGAAGTCATTCAATGGATGCATTTTCCAGTTTTCCTGAGTCAATTTAGATGCTTGAAAAGATGATACAAATACGGAATATTCAGGGCCTAATTTCGAGAGAATTGAAAGGATGAGTTGATCTTCATCTTTCTTGATTCCACATGCATCAAGTTCAACGAGGGATTTAAACTTGGTGAAGTATTCTTGCAGTTTTATGAAATGAGTTGGACTGAGGGATATGAGTTCATTCTCTAGTTGATGCACTCTCATTTCATCTTGCTTGCTGAATAGTCCTTCCAATGTGGTCCACACCGCATCGAGAGTAGTGGCTCCGTTGACAAGAAAGAGGAGTTCTCTAGAAATTGAAAGGCATATCAGCCCAATTGCTTCATCTACTTTATTGAAATACTTGATCTTCTCCACCGCAGAAGTCGGTTCAGGCTCTGTTCCCATTGTTACCCTATAAAACCCTTTTCTTCGAAGGAGCAGAGTGATCTCTGTCTTCCATTCGAAGCAATTGAAAGGATTTAGAACGAGTTTTGTGGGCTGAGAGAGATGATCCATTACTGATTTTTGCACTTACTGATGATCTATACTTGCAAATAAAACCAATTACAATCCACTAGATTCGAACTAGCTCTGATACCATGTAGAATTCCTGCAGAAACTCCGATAGATCTAGAATTCTAGTTAAATTAAACACAAGTAATTTGCTGATATTCAAGAGAGGAGAGAAAGTATTTTATCCATAAAATTAATGTATTAAATTAGTGAAAAATAGTAATACATGAGCAACCAAACCTTTAATCCCAAAGGGAGGTGGCTATATAGAAATTGTTGAATCTAGAAAAGTAGGAAAAAACTAGAAAAGGCTAAGAAAAGCTAAAGGGAGGCCTAAAATAGCAACAATGAATCAATAAAACCTATGGAAACTATCAGCCACGAGGAAAGCATGAGGAGGGGTGCATTTCCCAATGAAGGCAACTTTAAAACATGCTAAAATTGTCCGGAGGACCAAATCCCTTAATTTAATGGGGAATCTTCATGTGGGGCGCCAATCCTCAAATAACTCAAGTGGTGTGGTTAGGTGTGAACGTGCACTTAGATGTCTAAATGGTTTAGGAAAGTGGTTGGACCAATATTTCCATAATATTAAGCCTTTAAAGGCAAAAAACAAGGGAATGTTGGTCCATCGAGCTAGTTTACCAAAAACCAAGTGTGAACATGATTTTTAGTGCATGTGGCTAAGTCAAGGATACTTAGGCTAAAAAATAAATGTAGATGTTAGGATTATATTCCAACATTGCTAACATTTAACAATCTAGTTTAGTTACTTTCATATTGACTCAATTAACTAAGCTCAAGTACCTAGTTGAGTCAGTTGAAGGTCATTTGAGTAGTAGAACTATTGTTGACTCACTGATTTCTCAGTTAAACTAGTCAATCAGCTAAAACTAGTCCATACACCAATGGAATTCGAATTGCCTGGTTGGAGTGGAGGAAAAAGCACATTATAATTATCAATTGTATATTGGTGGAGTGTGTAGGCTTGGTAGTTAAGCAAGTGAATCATTCCTTTGGAATTGCGCAAGAAAATAGGAGAAAAATCATACTTTTTAGGAGCTAATTTCCTTTGGGGTTGTGCAAGGAAATAGGAGGTTAGTTGAGCCTTGAATTGGCTAAGTGTTGGCCAGAACATGATAGTCAACATGAGAACATGTTTACAATGCAGGGTGTGCTTTAGATTTGAAGCTAGTCATTGTAATAACTTCTCATTCACATCTGTTTAATGAAAAGTAGTGAAGAGGTTTTTCCCAGTTGGGTTCCCCTGTAAGTCATTGTGTTCTTGTGGTGTTTTAATGGTTGTATGTCATTGCATTTGTTTCTAAATTGTTATTTCCATTCCACAAAATAGTAGAGGAAATTTGTAATCTCTTGATTTTAGTTCGATTTCATTAGTAGTAGCAAATTTCTTTTAATTCCTACATTTATCTTATTTTAGCAATATTTATTTTATTCCTTGCACTAGTCAAAACAAAAAGATATTTTTGGTTTTGGACATTTTGGTTCATTACCTTATTATAATATCTTAATTTTCTATTTCCTTCTAACTCTTTATCACCCAATAATCTCTCAAATTTTGATGTAGTAATACTTTAGTAATACGTCATATTCGCTTGAGCCAAAGGTGGTTTTGTGTAGAGTTAAAATAAATTTTAGGAAACCTCTTATCTTCCATGTTGTTTAACCTCTTCATATACATAAGGTTATACCTAGCCATAGTCATTATTTCGATGGGGGAAAGACTTGTTTCAATGAGGATAGAATAGGGTGTATTATATTTAATATTGAGATTGTAGGTTATAAACTACTTTTGGATTTGTCTTATCTTCCTCCATAACTCTTTATAAATACAACAATGACTTATAAAAATTTAAAAGGTATGTCATCAAAATAATGATAGAATACATAAATATTTAAATGGACTCCTAACTTTAAGAAGTACGTTATCATGTTATGATTAGAATAAGTAGCAATGTAATACAAAGTTGACATGGTTACATATAAAGATGATGATTTTTTTTAATAATCTATGCCATGGTTATCTAGATTTAAATATAATTTTTTTATTTAAAAAATATATTTTTTTTATTTAAAAAATATAATTAAAAGGAAATGTAAAATTTGTAATATTTATATTTATTTTTTACTTTATTATTTTGAATTATTTTTATTTTGTTTTTTTATAATAATTTTTTATAATTAGTAATCACTTTTTTGGGGAATTTATCATTTTATATTAAAAAATGATATAATTATTAAAGATTTGTGTTCCTTACAATTTTATAGACTCTTATATAAATTATTTACTACTATATCCAACATATTTTAAGAAATTGAAATATGTTATGTATGAATTCATTTGGTATTTGTCACACTACTACTATCACCCCCTATAAGTGAATATCATAATATTTTAGAGTGCATAGTAACATTTTGATAGTAAACTACATGTCTATGGATAATATCTACTAGTGGAGGAATAACTCGAATATTCTTATAAAGAAAACACCATCGGAAACCCTTGAGTGCTTCCTTATACTTCATGGATGATACTTAGTGTAAACCCACCAACACTAATTACAACACCTAACCTAGAAAAGACATCAAATGAAACATTAAATGTCATTTAGAAACTAGACCCATTTCAATAGAATTTTACATATTTTGCTAAGATAGAATAGGTCAAAAGATCTTAACCTACCACAATCATTGACAATTCAATCCAACGTGATGGTCTCTCCACCCCTCTACTATGAAGAGTAATATGAACAAGGTGGACATAAACCAATTGATGAACATGTGGGCCTCAATATGATTTTTCATCCAAATGATAATTAAACATGGAAAGTGACTATTTTCTCCTTCTTGGATCTAAACATACCCTTAGGATGGAAGAATAAGAAGGAAAACCTGGAGGAGAAATTATCTACCTTGAAGAAGATGATCCCCTAGATCTATACCCAACCTAGCTACAAATGGTTTTTGATAATATAAAATCCCAAGGTGTGGAGGAAGTATCATCTAATATAACATAAATGATTTTGGATATTCTACTAGATAGATCATCACAACATATATGATCAAATTATACTTAAAAGTCAAAATTTACACTATGATGGTTAACATTTCCTTATATTTCTAGATTCTTTTATTACTATTTTATGCTTATGCAAGCAATAGATAAAATATGGAAAATATATAACAATGAAATAAAAATCACAAACCATAATAACACAATATATGATTTAGGAAACCCTTATTGGAGAAAACCCAGTTGGAAGGTGAGGCTACTCTTCTCTCTCTTTCTCTAAATGGAAATGGATGCAAGTACAAAGGATTTATACCTATGTATCATGAGCTTCTACAATATAAAAACCGTCTCTTTTTTCTCCATCTGCATAAACTTACATCTACTCAATTCATCTACAAAACAAAATGCACTCTAATAGAATGAAACCCATTTTTCTCGTAGTGACTTGATTATACCACAACCCAATAGAGACATAGGTGTTAAATTTGACCAATTTAACACTAAATATGTGCTACAACTCAACCCTTCTATAGTAAAAAAGTGTTCATGTGTCATCCTCTTGAATTATGGTGGTCAATTCAGATAGGTCAAGTTCTGGGAGGCATAAATTTCCCATACAAGATCTGATTGAGGTGATTCTTACATAGTTGGAAAGGTATCAATGTGTAGATTGTGAAATCTATGTCCATAGTAAGGTTTATACCATAAAATTTGGTCATTTAAAGCATACAAATTGCTTCTAAAGTTTTTCACTTAACACTTTCCAAATTGGAACCACTGATAAAAATGAACTTCCAAGTTTATTCTTCGAATTTTTCCACTCTAAAAGAATCAATATGAATGAAAATTAATATATCAATCTAATCCAGATCATAAGACAAATTTTGAATGCCCCTAATATCAAATAGGAAAATATACCAAGGAGGCTTCAAAATGTTAGAAGAGAGGAACCCAAGGTTCATAAGAGTTAGAGGAAAGGGGGAATTCCTAAAGAGTATAATTTTTACGAATAACCATCCTAATAAAAGAAAATCCCCAAATAGTTGAGAAACCTAAAGGCCATTGTTGGGCATGGAATCCCCCCAAGGCATGTTTTGGGGCTCAAAGCCCAAGTTTTGACTCGATATTGTTGTAAAGACTCCACGAAGTGTGGGTGCGGAGCGCGAAATGTATGATAGAGTCACAAGGTTGTCCACCCTAGTTTTATAATGTAATTTCAGCCTACCCATGGTCTGGGGACCATGGGATTGTATAAATAGAGTGAGGCTCTAAGTATAAGAGATAGCGAGGGAGTAGAGAGAAAGAGAAAGAGTCTGAGTGACTAAGTGTGTCTTTGGGTCATAGAGTAGGAGAAGGCTCTGCAGCTGAGTGCACAAAGGCCTAGTAGTCTGTAGCTGAGTGCACAAAGGCCTAGTAGTCTGCAGTTGAGTGCACGGACCCCTGCAGCTGAGTGCATAGGGCAGAGTGAAGTCTGTAACCAAGGAAGAAATTAATAAAGAGAATTTTTGTTACCAATTGGTGTATCTGTTCTTGGGTTAATGCATGTTTGATATAAATTGCAAATATATTGTTTATTTACTTCGCGCACCCGTAAGAATGATTTATGTTGTTAAGTATAACTTAAAGCACACAAGTAGGCTAAAATAATCAACTAACATTGGAATCCTAGTAAGGATTGGGTAATGAAGAGTGGTTGGATAGGAAGATTCACAAGTTCGTGGCGCAGGAAAATAGGAATCTTCAAATATTGAAGGAAGAGTGGTTAGAGCACTACTTATATAAGGAAATCCATGAAATGTTGTTTACATCCTTCCCCTCTGAGTTGTATGAGTGGATCACAAGGCTAGCAGACAGTCAAGGAAGGTGTAGGCTCAACAAACCTATTGTGTGGACTCCAGAGTTGGTGCACAGACTGGAAGCATTAGAAGATAGGATCACACATGTTGTGGACCATTGGCTCAATCGAATTATAAGGGGGTTTATCACCGAGTTCATGGTAGATACTTCAGTCAGCTATAGTGAGGCAGAACTATGCTTCCTCAAAGGACCGTGAGGTAAGTACGTTAAATCTTTGAGCACTTGGATTAAAATGCTACTGTGTGAAAAATGGGTTATGCGAATAAATTGATCTTTGGGGTTATGCGAAGTGGGAGGATCTATAGAAACGAAGGTAGCACAGAACTAGAAACTAGCCCTTTGATTTCACCTCTGGGAGAAAGCGATGAAAAACTCGCAAAGGTTTCACCAAGAAGTGCGATCAGTTTAATAAGGCAGCGAATTCCGCGCATACCACCCCCACCTACACCACCACCAGTTTCACCATCTTCACCCCCATCTTCGCCCACACCACCTCTGCCACCACCACATTTCAATATGGCGAGCACAATAAAGTTGCCAGTGTTAAAAGGAGTAGGGAACGAAGATTCGAACCAATTTTGGTTCGTGGTAAAGGCTGTATGGGAAGTGCAGGGAGTCAAGGACGACAACATAAATAAAGCAACGTTGGTTAGTGCCCTACATGATCATGCACTGACATGGTACATTAAGCATTCCAATGACAATCCAAACACAGGGATCGTGGATATGCAAGCTACGCTAAACAGGGAATTTAGTAGGCCAAAATCAGAGACACAATCGATTATTAGATTTAAGGAGATCGTGATGCTTGACTGAAGTGTATGATTCATGAAGCCAATATGACCTTGACGGATTGGCAACATCACACATGGTTTGTAGTGTTGCTAACACTGCATCTAAGGAATGTGTTATCACAACAGAAGCTATCAACTTAGGCCGAGGCCTTGGAGATCACAATGAGACTGCATGAGACCCCAATACAAGATCCTAACCTGGGAGTCCAATAGATCCACATGCAATTGAAAAACTTGTGTCTCGATTTGCAGAGCTTGAAACAAGACAAGACAACGCACCTAGAATCGCATGAGGAGGTATGGTGCATAAAGTTCAAAGGCCAAGGACATGACAAGTACCATTGTCCAGTCTTCGCGAACTACCTGGCAGGAGGAGGGCCAATACCATTGATACCAAAGGCACAAGCAAGACCGAGCATGAAGCCTGCATTATGGTGTGCAATGTTTCAGATAGGAGGGAAGCATGCTACAAATAACTACCATCTATTACAAAAGAATACGCAGACATCCCAACAGTTGTTCTGTAATTTCTATAGGTCAGTAAGCCATGATGAGTGTACCTGTAGAAGTTATGAATTGATGATGGATCAGACTCTTACCTATAGAGTTTAGATCGAAACCTGAGCCTTGGATTAAAATGCAAGGATGGCACGCACTGGATTTCAGGGGTGCAGACGAGGTTGAGGTGGAATGGGACTAGGAAGGGGTCGCGGACAACTGGTCTGTTACAATTGTGAAGGGCTAGGGCATTATGCCCATGATTGTACAAATCCAATGAGACCACCATGCTTATATTGTATCCAGTTTGATAACGAGATAGAGAATTTTCCCATGCTGATAGCGATGTTGTGTGATAAAGGAGCACTCTAACCTCCCCCGAATGAGAACCTACAAATGATGAGGTCTGAGCTATGCGAGGAAGAACCAAATGTAAATATCATGCTCTGAAGTGGTATTACGACAGGAGATGACAAAGGTAAGTAGCCCGAAGAGAGTGCCTAGGTTCACAAGGCTCCAATAAAGGAACCAGAATTTGATTTGGAGCGCGTGAAGGAGACATTCATGGAAGCTAAGAAGAGCTTCACGGAGGCCTCCACTTGAGGTAGTAAAGACAAACTGGAACTGTAGATGGACCCATCAATGCTCACTACCTTTCTAGAGACATGCGTGAAGCTGTTGTGCGACAGCAAGGCTATGAAGGGGCTACAAGAACTCATCATTAGATGAGTTGGGACTGCGCTAGGAGAACTGCGCGTAGTCCGGAAGTTCGGGAAGCACACAACGCGAACAAGAAGGGAGATGAGATTGACCGCGCAGATCAGGGAACATGAAATGGACCAAGTGATTTTCGATCTAGGATCAGATGCGAATGTCCTGCCAAGGCAGACATGGGAGCGCATGTGCAAGCTCACTTTGCAATGGTCTCCTAATCAATTGCAAATGGAAAATCACCAAAGGATGCTACCCATGGGAAGATTGTAGGTAATAACGGTGGATATCGAAGGTGCGAACGTGCTTGCAAATTTCGAAGTGCTAGAGATTGTTGATGACAACAATCCCTATCCCGTGCTACTGAGAATAGATTGGGCCACTGACATGAATGGAGTGATAAATCTAAAGAAGCGCAAAGTGATTTCTGAGAAAAAGTCACTGCGTGTAGTGGTACCTTTAGACCTTGTGGAAGGATCGCACTACACAAAGCCGGTGCACGACTGCGTTAGTGATGACGATCTAGAATGTATCTACAATATAACCACTTGGGAGCAAGACTGGGTGAATCCAACAACAGATGGCAGAATTTTGTGGGAGTGCGAAAGCTCCTGTACCTTAGATTTAGACAAAGAAGAAAAATGGTGGCAAAACCAGTTACACAAAGTAACCACACTGAATTGTAACATGATGATAAGGTCACTACACTGCGTGGAAATAGAGGTAAGAGATCTGCCTACGTATGATGGATTGACCAAAGTGGATGATTTCCTGAACAAATTTGAAAGCGAAGTACCCGAACAACATCATTTCGACGCTCTGAAATGGGCACTGCACACTACATCCGCAAGATGGTGGGGTACGCATCAAAGAAGTTTTGAGGACTGGCATGAATCCAGAAGGATGATGCTCATGTGGTTTGGGATGCCTTAGATGAGGCTAATAGACAAGTATGATGGATAGGATGATCCACGTGCACACCTCGTGAAATGGACCACAGTCTATGGGGAAGAGCCAGAACCTGAGTGAGTGCGCCTATTCTACCATACCTTGGATATCATACCCATGAACTGGTATACTAAGACGGATCTCCACCATGGCATGAGAGAATGGGATATCTTGTGCGAAGGATTCCTATTAACCTTAAAATTTGAATATCGTTGGTGGGATACTATTGATTATGCACTGTAAGCAGTAAAAACAACTATCTTCAAAATAACTCAGGAGCCAATGGAAGTGCTACAGCCAGAATGAGCGACCCAGCTCAGCTGCGCGCTGGAATGTTACAATGTAAACATTGAGGAGGATGATGAAGATCCATGAAAAATCAACATTCGAGAAACGGAAGGCTATCGCGAGGTTCAATGACGATTGATTGAAGATCCTAACATCACCGCACCGGTGAAAACAAAGCAGGTAAACATTGGGACAAAGGTTGAACCAAAGTATGCAATGCTCGGTGACTATTGGGATGATGCGACGGTGGATAAGGTTGCTGAGTTACTCCACGAGTACCAAGACTATTCATGCCTAAGATCACAAACATAAAGGGGATAATTGGCAATTTAGGGATGATGAAGATCACCCTAAAACCCGACGCAAAGTCGGTTAAGAAAAGGCCTTACCGCTTGAATCCAAAGTACAAGGAAAAGGTCTGCGTAGAACTAGACAAAATGCTTGCGGACGAAATTATTGAACCGGAGGAAGAATCTAACTGGGTAAGCCCTATGGTAGTACAGGAAAAGAAGTAGAAGGGTGAGATAAGAATATGCATGGACCTCAGGAAATTGAATGATGCCTGTGTGCATGACCCATTCCCGACCCCGTTCACAGATGAATTATTAGAAAATGTTGGTCGACAAGAAGCATACTCTTTCATGGATAGGTTCTCAGGATACCACCAGATCAAAATTGTGCCAGAAGACGGGAGCAAGACCACCTTCGAAACTGAATGGGGTTGCTTTCAATACATCGATATGCCGTTTGGGTTGAAGAACATGCCAGCCATCTTTTTGCGCATAGTTGTTTCTGCATTCAAAGAATACATCCACAATTTCCTGGAGGTATATCTTGATGATTGGATTGCCTTTGGATTGGTTAAGCACCATGTAGCAAGCTTATGCTTGATGTTGGATACTTGCCGATGACACCAGATTGTGATGGACCTTAAGAAGTGCACATTCCTCATTCCCTTTGGGAACCTGTTGGGACATGTGGTCTGCAAACAGGGACTGATGGTGGACCCCACGAAGATTGTAGTGATTCTAAATTTGGAAGCACCACGATGTGTTAAATAGCTACGCGCTACCCTGGGACATATGGGGTACTACCAGAAGTTCATTAAAAGTTATGCCCAAATCAATGCACCAACGGAGAAGCTGTTGAAAAAGGATGTCACATTCTGCTAGAATGATGATTGCATGAAGAGCCTAGATTTACTAAAAGATAGATTGGCCTCTACACCCATCCTGGTCTTCCCAAAATGGGATGTGGAATTTCATGTCCATGTTGACACGTCATGTATAGCACTGGGAGCAGTACTAACCCAAGAAGATGTAGTGGGCTTGGATCACCCTATCGCATTCGTGAGTCACAGGTTGTCTAAAGCAGAAAAGAACTATTCCACCACAGAACATGAGGGGTTGGCTATGGTGTACACACTCCAAAAATATCGGCACTATTTATTGGGAGGACATTTCAAGATGTATAAAAACCATTCCGCGCTAAAATACTTGGTCAATAAGCTTGTGTTGGGGGGGCACATCTGTAGGTGGCTCTTATCGTTCAAAGTATATGACTTTGAGGTCGTGGTAAAGCCTAGATGGATGAACGCAGGACTGGATCACTTGTCGCGTATTGAGACAGGTGAAGAACCTACTAGTTGGGAGGAAGGATTACCTGACGCACAACTCTTTGTTGTGTGCATCACAGATGGCCACTTCAAAGATATCATCCACTTTTTGATAAAAGGGACTACACCAAAGGAGTACTCTGTTCAACAGAAGAAGGAATTGGTGGTGCGTGTGGCAGACTTTTTTGTCATCGCGGGGTACCTATACAAAATGGGTAATGATGAGATATTATGAAGGTACATACCTGAATTTGAACAAAGTCAGATCCTTGCGGAAGCATATTGGGGCATTGTAGGAGGACACTATGGAAGATGAGAAACAACACAAAAGATTCTCCATGCAGGGTTGTGGCGGCCAATCCTTCATCAGAATTCAAAGGCACACTCTAAGGCTTGTGATATTTGTCAAAGAATCGATAAACCATCATGGAGGGATGAGATGCCTTTGCATCCAAAAATGACACTGCATCCCTTCGAAAAGTGGGCAATCGACTTTGTGGGACCTATCAAACCCAGGGAAAAATGGGTGCACATTACATCATCACTGCGACGGAGTACTTGACACGCTGGTGGAAGCACAGCCAGTCAAAGAGTGCGCGGCTGCTATGACTGAGAAGTTTTTGTTTGAACACATGTTAACTCAGTTTGGATGTCTAAAGATCTTAATGAATGATCACGGTACACATTTTGTGAATGAAACCATCAACACGCTCACAGAAGAGTTCCACGTGTATCATCAGAAAAGCACACCATATCACCCACAAGTCAATGGGACAGTAGAAGCATTCAACAAAATACTAGAGACTGCGCTAACCAAAGTGTGCAACGTGTAGTGAAATTGGGACTTGCGCGTACTTGCAATACTATGGGCTTATAGGACAACGTGCAAGAAACTGATGGGACAAACACCTTTCCGGTTAGTTTACAATGTGGAAGCTGTTATGCTGATGGAGTATATTGTACCTAGTCTACGAATAGTCGCGCTCACAAGTATGATGGACCGCGAAGCTCTGGAAGAAAGGCTCGCGCAATTAGAAGAACTTGAGGAGGAATAGTTCCTAGTTGGTTTTCATAAGCAGGAACAAAAGTAGCATGAAAAGGCTTGGCACGATCGTCATATTAAGTTGCACACCTTCAAGGTGAATGATTTAGTGCTGCTGTATGACAGTAAGTTTGAAAAATTCTCAGGAAAGTTCAGAATGCATTGGTTGGGACCATAAGTGGTTAAGGAGGTCATAGACGAAGGTGCAGTACAACTAGTCAAACTAAATGGAGAACCCTTCCCAGGAAAAGTGAATGGTAGCTGCTTAAAGCCCTACACGGGTGGGCTGGCTATTTGAATTGCCAGTAGAAGCCCAGTCTTCACGCTCCAAGGAACCAGACAAAGGCATGGGACTATAAACATATGCAGTAGATACCAGTATAGATGTATGGAAACAGTTTAGACGCAGAGGTCTCGGAACAATGGATGCAGCAGATCCAGCAGGCAACAGCTCAATGTGTTGCTGACCTCAACACAGTTTGAGAACAGTTGGAGGGACTCTGTGAAAAGATCACCGCGCTGACAAAGTGACTCAAGGGTGAGTCACGATGTTTGTGTTGGGGGCCTGTTGGGCATGGAATCCCCCCAAGGCATGTTTTGGGGTTCAAAGCCCAAGTTTTGACCTGATATTGTTGTAAAGACTCCGCAAAGTGCGGGCACAGAGCACGAAATGTATGATAGAATCACAGGGTTGTCCACCCTAGTTTTGTAATGTAATGTTGGACTACCCATGGTCCATGGACCGTGGGATTGTATAAATAGAGCGAGGCTCTAATTGTAAGAGAAAGCGAGGGAGTAGAGAGAAAGAGAAAGAGTTTGAGTGACTACGCGTGTCTTTGGGTCGTAGAGTAGGAAAAGGCTCTACAACTGAGTGCGTAGAGGCCTAATAGTCTGCAACTGAGTGCGCGAACCACTGCAGCCGAGTGCGTAGGGTGGAGTCGAGTCTGTAACCGAGGAAGAAATTAATAAAGAGAATTTTTGTTACCAATTGGTGTATCTGTTCTTGTGTTAATGCATGTTTGATATAAATTGCAAATATACTGTTTATTTACTCCGTGCACCTGTATGAATGATTTATGTTGTTAAATATAACTTAAAGCATGCAAGTAGGCTAAAATAATCAACTAACATTGGAATCCTAGTAAGGACTGGGTAATAATAGCGTTCAGCCCCCGAGTAGGGCAGTGTGAACACAACATCTCAGGCTGCGAGGTATGGGAAAGTGCATGTAGCGGCGTGTGCACAGTGTTGAACCATGGACCACTTGAACCCATTAGACATCTCCAGGGTGCGAAAACCTGGTTCTAACACCCTCCCATACTACTTCGGGTGAGACCTCAGTCCGTGCTCCGCGAACTGTTTCCGAAAGGGCCAGTAGTAGCGCAATTTGTTTGGCTAAATCAACTCTAAACCTGGGTCAGGCCCTAATGATCCAACAACCATATCATTCTAGGAAATCAATGGAAGACTCTTGTACTAGAACAACCTAATCCCATCATGACCAATATTTTTAACGATTATCAAGCTTTTAGGTATAACTTTTCTCATCTAAGTTTTAACCCTATGCAATTAATTTTTGCAAATAGATTCTTAATAGAATATAAAATATGCAATTAAAAACACACACATAAACATTGATATTTTATCCTCAAATTTAGAAATGAGAAAAACCAACAATATTTTTCAATATATATATTTATTTGTACAATATTACAATACAACATATATATCTCGTGGAATTCATGAATCACCAATCCATTTACCCTATATTAGAATACAACTATAGTTCCTTAACTGAAAATAAAAAATCATGGGAAAATGCACCATGCACCTCAAAACCACTTTTAGCAAAACCATGTGTCAAAAATCACCAAAAATAGATGCAATAAATTTCCCATTTTTTGTAGGGAATTTTAAACTCTTGCACAAGAAGGATTCCATCCTTTTTTGTGCATCATGCATTGGAAAACCCATGTGAATAGTCATGCAAATAATATAACACATACCCAACATTAACCCAATTATTTTTTTCTTTGCACACAGGGGGATGCAGTAGTCACGATCAAGAGTCTATGGAAATAATGCCCATTGTTTCTCTACAACAAGAGAACTTCTCATTGATTTTAGATTTTGTTATTGAATCTACAACATTCTTTAAAGTGTCCACTTTTCCTAGAAACACCTTCATGTCTTCAATCATATCTCTCATGAAATGATATTGAACATCAATATGGTTTGTCTTTGAATGATAAGATAATTTCTTTGCTAGGAAGATTGCAATCTAATTTTCACAATCTATCCTCACAACTTGTTGTACCAACCTAATACCTAAACATAACCACTATCATGTTATTTCTTCCTTGCTCACATGAGTGGCTACCATGCATTCAACTTCTATAGTTGAGAGGGCCACTACAGGTGGTATTTTTCTCATCCAACTAATCGCTCCTCTAATAGGTTAAACACATATCCATTTATTGATTTGAGGCTTCTGCGATCTATATTCTGTGTAGTGTTATCTTTCGGAATTATCGCATTCATTTTTGTTGGAATCAACTTTTCGAACCAACCTCTATGGTTCATCATCAAGATCAGATCCACTTGTAAATATTCCGCAATCTCGATCTCCAACCCAAGATTCATCAACAAGTCGTTAGTAATTTTTTAACCCATACATTGATAATTTTAGCCCACATACTAGCTCTTTCATTTCTTTCATAGAAAATCCCTATGGGTGATTCATGTAGATTTCTTCTTCTAGATCCCCATATAGGAATGTTGTATTCACATCCATATGTTCTAGTTCAATGTCAAAACTAGTAGAAACAAATAAAATAAATCTAATATAATTTAACTTGGAAAAAGGAGAAAAGATATCACCAAAATTAGTTCCCTCTACTTGGTAAAAACCCTTTTCTAGAAACTAATCTTTGCATTTCTTCACTCTACCTTCTTCATCCAACTTCTTCACAAAAACCGATTTCCTCCCAATGGGATTTCTTCTAGTCAACAACTCCACTAGATCCCAAGCCTCATTCTTGTACAAGTCTACCATTTCTTCAACCATTGTATTTTTCCAAAATTTTCCATCCTCTGAATCCACTTCCTGCCTTACAACTCTTTGATCATAATCAATAATAAATAGAGAACATTTTAAATGGAAATAAGGTGGATTATACCTTTCTGGTTGCCTTATTTCTTGAAGTGATCTCCTCAATGCTTGTGATTCTTCTTCTTCTTCTTCTTCATGTTTTTTTATAGAGGTTGATTCATCATCATTCAATTCAAACTCCATCTTTTCTAATTATTTATCCCTTGGTGGGACTTGTTATTAGATAACATCTTTAACTTTTATAAATACCACATCTCACCTATACACAACCTTCTTAGTTTGTGGGTTCCAAAGATTGTAACCTTTTAGACCTACACATTTATGCTTTCCTATCCTTATTACTCCTATTCTCCTTTAGAAAGTGTACATAAGCATCACAAATAAATACCCTAATGTGTTTAAATGAAGGTTTCTTACTAGTTCACACCTCATGTGGATCGTTGTCATCCAACACTGATGAGGGTGATCTATTTCCTAGATATCATGTATTTTCCATTATCTTTGCCCATAATTCATGTCCAAACTTGGCACCACTAAGCATCCTCACTTTCTCATTAACATCCTATTCATCCTTTTTGCAACTCCATTATGCTAATATGTATATGGAGTAGTCTTCTGCCTTGTTATATTACACTTCTTATATAATTCTTTGAATTCAATCCCACATAATTCTCCACCATTATCTATCCTCAACACCCTAATTTTTTCTCTATTTGATTTTCCATAAGAGCCTTAAACTCTTTGACAATTTCAAATACTTCAAATTCATTCTTGAGGACATAGATCCATGCATTCCTTTTGAAGTCATCTATAAATGATACATAGTACACAACTTTACCCAGTGTTAGAATCAACACACATACAAACACATCATTATGCACCAACTGTAATATTCTATCTAACCTCGTAGAACTAGAGGATATTCTTACCTGATTCTTCTTCCCATATAAGCAATGTTCACAAAAATATAAATCTGGAGAGGAATTAGACATACCTTCTACCATACCATTATTATGTAGTACTACAAAGCCCTTCTCTCTAATACGTCACAACATTTGATGCCACAACATAGTCTTTTCTCCAAGTGGTGCATTTCATTCTTCTACTCCACTCTTAGGAACAATGGAACTATTGCATCAATCCCTAATATTTCTTCCCAACTACTTATATAGAGTTCCAATCTTATCTCCCCTCAACAATACCATTATCCCTTGAACCATCCTGTAGGTATCCTTTTCAGACATTTTATTTACACTTGCATTGCTCATCCTGTTTACATAAATACAAATTTTGGCTAATCCTAGGATTTGCAGAACACCACAAAATTGTTCTAATCCTTTGACCGATGAACTTGAACTTTATGTTTCCTCATCTTATGTTTATGGTTGTTGAATCATCTCCTAGGAAAAGATCACCGCCATCGAATATTTCGAACTTGAAAATCAATCCCTACGAGGAATCATATCAAAGGCACTTGAGTTGACTAGCCATGCCTCATATCCCTTCCCTTTCTTGGTAATTTTGGAGTTACAATATTTATTATAATACCTTTCCTTTCCACATCTCCAACATACCTTTACAAACTTTCCTAGATATTTAGATCTTCCTCTAAATTTAGATCTACCACTTTATTTTATTTCTATTCTAGGAGCATCCTCTTCCAAAAAATGCATCTTTGTTCTACATTTCCATGTTTTTCCATTTCATCTCCTTCAATAACAAGGATGAAATTATGTAGTAGCAAATTTAGAGAAATTTTCCCAAATTCTTTCTTTCTTTCTAGCTTAGTTGTCACCTACAAGGAATCCCACAATGAGAACTATTAAAGATTATACATAAAATAAAAATGTAATGTAATCAATCGGAAAATAGAGAATAGATTGTACACTAAACAATGTAAACTATCAAACAAGAACTGCAAACTCAAAACGAGAACTATATCCAAAAATCTAAAAAAAACATGAAAAATAGCCTGAAAAAAAGTGTTGAAGTTCGAATAATGTTTTTTGGGTAAATTTTCAACATTTTTTAGTAATGACATTAAGGATAAAATATCATGACTCCAAAAAACCTTAAAATTCCAACAATTTTCATGCATGACATTTAAAAATAAAATATCACATCTTTGAAAAGCCTTAAAACTCCAACAATTTTTAGCCATGGTATTAAAGATAAAATACGTATAATTGTTTTCAACCATAACATTAATGATAAATTATCATGACTCAGGAAAACCCTTAAATTTTTTACAAATTTTCAACCATGGAATTAAAACCAAAGATCATAACTACAAAAAACCTTAAGTTTTCAATATATTTCAACCATGATATTAGGGAAACAATTTATGACTAAAAAAACTGTAAAAACAAATGTTTGAGTGAAAGAGTTATTATACTAAGCATAATTCATTCTTTAAATGCTAAAAGTATAGCAATTTTAAAATCTTAGCTTAAGACATCTTGGCACATTGCAACAAAAATTTTAAAATCAACCATCAAATTGACACATAATGGGATTAGATTACTAGTTGATGATCGACACGGACCCTATAGGAAAAACATAAAAAATAAAAAAATGAAAATGAAAAAATACAAAAGAAAACAAAAGTTAAAACATTAAAAAGAACTATAATAATAATAATAGTAATAATAATATCAAGTAAATAGAAATGTGTGTTAAAACATTAAAAAATTAAAAAACATGACTAAAAAAACAAAATTTAAAACATTTAAAGAAAAAAACTAAACACACACACAAATGTTTAACAAAATAATAACAAGTAAATAAAAATATATATTAAAACATAAAATAATATAAAAGTAAATTTTTAAAAAGACAAAAAATATCAAACATAAAAAATGTAGAAAAACATAAAATTTATTTATAAAAGACAAAATATATATATTAAGAAAATATAAATAAAGCTATATAACAAGTAGGGAATGTGCATAAATACGGAACAAGGTCAACTACTGGATCTATTGCTAGATCTACTTATGCTTGGTCCACTTTCTCTTCTAACTATGTCACTAGATTACTGCTACCAGATCTAAATAAAAAATAAGAAAATATTTCCAAAAAAACATAACTTAGTAAAAAAAAAATACATAATACCTAATTCAACGGTAAAAAAAACAAACAAAGAAAAAAAACATTAAAATAAATAAATAATATATTAAAATAAAATTAAAAATAATAAAAACATCTAAAAAAAATTAAAATAGAGAAAAAAACATTAGAAAAGTCAAATTAAAAAAAAAACATTTAAAAAAATATAAGTTTTTTTTTAAATCGCGGCCCCACGGGCCCTAGACAAGTCAAACCTGATTCTAGGAATTGGGTTTAGCCTGCCCAAGGCTTGTGGGTGGCGGGCCTGGTAGGCGAGGGCTTCGTGCAAGCCCCCACTTGCTCAGACCCACAGGAAAAACCAGATTCGCCCATGCTTGTGGCCCCACCGACCCTGCGCAAGCCAAACTCGATTCCTGGAATCAGGTTTGACCGGCCCAATGATCGTGGTCCAATCAAGCCCTCGCCCGAGAATCGAGCTTGACCCACCTAGGGCTCGTGGGTCACGAGCCTGAGTGAGCAGGAGCTGCATGCAATACCCACCCGCATCGACCCGCTACCCACGGGGCCTAGGCGGGCCAAACCCAATTCTGGGAATCAAGTTTGGCCCACATAGGGCCCATGGGTCGCAGGCTTGGGCGGGCGGGGGCTTGCATGAGTAGGCGCGTCCACGAAGCCCTCATCTACCAAGGCTTGGGCCCACGGGCCCTAGACGGATGGGGGTTGCACACAGCGCTCGCTCACCCAAGCTCGCTGCTCATAGGACCTAGATGAGCTAAATACAATTCCAGGAATCGGGCTTGACCTGCCTAGGGTCCGTGTGGTTGCAATTTTTAAATTTAAATTTTTATTTAAATTTTATTTTTTTAATGATTTTTTAAATTGTTTTTAATTTAAATTTTTTTTTTTTTTCAATATTTTTTTTAATTCCTTTTTATTGTTTTTTAATTTAATTTTAATATTTTTTTAATTGTTTTTTTTTATGTGTTGTAATTTTTTTATTTTTCAAAAGAATGTTTTAATGTTTTTAATTTTATTTTTTAAATTTAATTGTATTTTTTTATGTCTTTTAATTCTTATTTTTAATGATTTGTTTTTTGTTTTTAATATATATATATATATATATATTTTGTATGTTTTTAATATTTTTTAACAATATTTTTGTGTTATTTTTAGTTAATATTTTATTTGAATATGTTTTTGGAAAAAAAGATTCAAATATCATCATTTTTTGATATATAATTCATAAAAAAATATCATAAAATTTGCTATTTTTCCAACTTTTTTAATTCAATTTTTTCATAGATATCTTTTATTTAACATGTCATTTTTAGAGAAAAGTTCGTGAAATACATATTTTTTTTAATTATATCTATATGCAAAATGTGTATCTTTTGTCCACTATTTAAAATTCTTATTTTTTAGTGACAATTATTTATGAGAATTAAAGTATTAATTAATGATATATAAATATATAAATAATCATAACCTCAAAATATTAATGTTATTATTTTTTTAAAACTTTGCAAAAAAAATTAAAAAAAAAAATTCATTATTAAAATATATTGCAAAAAAAACAAAAAACATATGTTTGGAAAACTCTTAAAAAAAACATCTTAGGATGAAAAATAAGATGAGGAATAAGACAACTTGAAAAATGGTTAAATAATCAACATTTAAAAAAAGGTGCATACTTAGGACATAAGAAAATTTGAAATGTCAAAAATATGCCTTAAAAAAATATTAATGCTTTTCAAATTCTACATAAGAATCACTAACATTTAAAAGAAATTATCCACACTTTATACATTATAAAATTTAAAGTGTCAAAAATAAGGCCACTTAAAAAATGGGTTGATGTTGCATCAACACTTTTCAAAATCAGCTTGAAAATCACTAACATTTAAAAACAAAAGTTCATACTTAATACATAAGAAAATTTAAAGTATCAAAAATATGCTTCACAAAAAAAGGTGTATTTTGAATCAACACTTTTCAAAATCGAATGATTTTTTGCAAACTCAAAAAAAGGGTACTTGGTACAGTTCTCGTTTGATAGTTTACATTGTTACTAGTGCAATGAAGAAAATAAGAAAACAAGCTAAACACGAGAGAATAAAAAAATATCATCTTTATTAATTTTTGTAGAGATACAATGGATAAATTTGAAGACACTTGAAAAGCAATATGGTGAGCAATGGTCCTCTCTAACTCTTAGCACGGAGTTTCCTTTCTCTAATCCTATTTTCAAGCATCTCTCTCTCAAAGAAGGTATAGAAAAGTCGCAAAATGGTGAATTCCCTTGGCATGGTGATGTTAATTGTTCAAACAATTTTTGGTAGCATAACTTTTCTCTCAGTACTTTGTTTTTGGAAGTTGGATGAGATGAACAAGATTATTAGAAATCTCTCAAAAAAGATAGTAAAGTAAAAGTTGGAGAACAAAAATCCTCCTAGACAAATACAAGAAGCTGCTAACAAAAACTTCCATTCCTAATATAGGAGACCTCCACTGTAACTTTTGCAAAGAAAATGAAAAGATCAACAAGACCAAGTACAACCTCCCTTGTATATAGAAGATGACATTGAAAAAGGCATTGTTATGTAACTAGATCACAAAGAAGATAGTTAAATGACTTCAAAATTAGCCTCTTCAATTGGGAAACCTTCTTTACATCACATAAATGAACAACGTAGTGTACCTAGGGGGGATAATATGGCGTACAAAGGGAGGTACCCAAGGGAATATTGTAATAATGAGATGGTCCATAGTAATAAATAAGGTGGTTAACTCGTATCATGTAAGGGACCACAAGTAGTTAGTAATAATGTAATGGGCCCATGGTATTAGATAGATGGTATTGAGGGAACCATGGTAATGACCCATGGTATTGTATGTATGAGGCCTATATAGAGGCTAGAGACTCCACATTGAGAGGTGTCAAAGATTATTGTATGAACAGGCATATGGCTTATGGAGTGTTCTCCTTCCTTAAGGAGTGAATGTATGGTGTTGCCCTACCTTAAGGGTTTGATCAATAAAGAAACATTTCTATCTTATTATTTCTAGGTATATTGTATTATCTTATATTTCTGGGTTAGATCTATAACAAACAATTATTGGATGATCCAAATGATAAGACCTCATTTGTATATATAGGAGTCTAAGGGGTCACAATATAATTAGAGCCTACATAAGAATAATAATGTAAGGGAACAATAATAACAATAGTGGGCTTCTATGGGGCACAACAATAACAATAAGGGGCTACACTAACAATAACAATAAGGGGAATACACTAGTATTATATGGACATAACATGCCCCTCTCCTTCAAAAAAGTGTTGTCCTCAATGCTTAAGTAGTTTTGGATGCTTCTATATAAAATTTTCATCTTCCCATGTCGAATTTTCAGCAGGTAAGTTCTTCCACTTAATGAGATACTCTGAAATTAATCTATTCCTTCACTGTCGGGTTTTTATTTCAATGAATAATTGAGGCTCAAATATGATTTTTCCTTCTTCATCAAGTTCTAGAAACATTGTTTGAACTCGGAGCTTGTCACTGATAACCTTCTTTAAGCATAAAACATAGAAAACTAGGTGTACTCGAGAAGATCCAGGAAGCTCTAATTTGTATGCCATAGTACCAATTTTTTGCAACAACTTGTAAGGACCATAGTACTTGGGTGATAGTTTATTATCCTTATTAGCTTTCTTGAGGGAAATTTGATTTTATGGTTGTAGCCGTAAAAGTACCCAATCACCTACATCAAAACTTCTTTCACTATGATGCTGATTTACATGTTATTTCATTTGATTCTGCACCAGAGTGAGATTATCCTTTAATAGTTGGAGAAATTGTTGTTGATGCTCGATGTGATCTTCCACTACTTGAACCTTAGAATTTTCACTTAAAGGTGATTGGATGGATGGTGAATGATATCTATAAAGTGCCATAAATGGGGTCATCTTTGTTGTAGTATGGAATGAAGTGTTAGACCACCATTCAGCTAGAGGTAACCACTTGACCCATTGTGTTTGTTTATCATCTACAAAGAAACGAAGATATCCTTTGAAACATTTGTTCACTATATCAGTTTGCTCGTAAGATTGAGGATGATAAGATGAACTATGAGCCAATTGAGTACCAAGACAAGAAAATAATTCATACCAAAAATTTCCAGTGAAAATCGGATCTCTGTCACTTACAATATTAATTGTGTTTCCATGTAGCTTTTGTATTATTTCCATAAATGCAGTAGCAACTGTACTGGCTTTAAAAATATAAGATAATGAACAAAAGTGTGCATACTTGGTAAGTCTATAAACTACCACCATGATGACACTCTTTCCTTTAGACTTGGGTAAAACCGCGATAAAATCCATTGAGAACTCCTCCCAACGCTGAATTGGAATGGCTAAAGGTTGTAATAGACATGGGGTCTTAATTGCACCAACTTTATTTTGTTGGAAAACCAAACATTCTGCCATGAACTTCTGAATATCATATTTAAGGCCATCCCAAAAATATTCCTTATTGACCCTGTGGTATGTTTTTAAAGATATAGAGTGCCCTCCTAAGGGGGAGGTGTGCAATTCCAAAAGAATATTTTGCTTGAGTTGGGAATTATTACAAAGATATAAGTGATCTTTGTACCATAATGAATCATTTTTCCAACTAAATGTAACATATGTATTGGGATCTTGCTACAACTTTTAAATGAGTTTCCACACATCTTTGTCATTCTTCTATTCATCCCTTGCTTTGGTTTTCTAATCAAGTTGGATAATAGAACTGACACAAAGAAATGCTTCCACATCACCATCCTTTCTTTAGAGTGCACCTGCAACAACATTTTTCTTCCCTTTTTTGTATATGATTTCAAAGCCATAACCCAACATCTTTGTGACCCATTTTTGTTTCTCTTCTGAAGATAATATTTGTTCCAAAAAGTATTTAGGACTATCATGATCTATTTTTACCTTGAAATGTCTTCCCATTAGGTAAGGTCTCCATTGTTTCAGTGCATGTAGTATTTCCAACATTTCCTTCTCATAAATAGGTTTGTGTAAATATTTTCCTTTGATTGGATGACTTTCAAAAGCAATGGGTCTTCCTTCTTACATTAAATCAACATGAATTCCATTTCTTGAGGCATCACATTCCACAATAAAGGTTTTTGTGAAGTCCGATGTAGCTAAGACTAGTGTTTGACACATTGCCTCTTTAAGATGTTCAAAGGCTTTAGTTTCTTCTAGAGTCCAAGAAAAAGCATCTTTCTTTAGTAATGTTGTTAGAGGTGCTACTATTCTCCCATAATTCTTAACAAACTTATGATAATACCCTATCAACTTGAGAAATCATCAAAGATGTTTTATGGTTGTGGGGATTTTCCATTCCTTAATGGCTTTAATTTTGTTAAGTTCTACCTTAACACCCTCATGAGATACAATATGACCCAAATATTACAACTCGTGTACTCCAAATAAACATTTGGAGGTTTTTGCATATAATTGTTTCTACTCCAATAGTTTTAGCACCCTATCAACATGTTGAACATGATCCTTCCAAGACTTGTTGTAGATTAGTATATCATCAAAAAATACTGAAACAAAATTTCTAAAGAAGGGTTTGAAAATGGAATTCATCAAACCTTGAAAAGTGTAAGGTGCATTAGTTAGGCCAAAAGGCATGACCGAAAATTCATAATGATCCTCATGAGTTTTGAATGTTGTTTTCAGAATGTCTTCAGTCTTCATTCTAATTTGATGATTTCCTAAATAAATATCCAACTTGGTGAAGTAAATTGCTCCATGTAATTCATCTAAAAATTCATCAAAGACAGGAATGGGAAATTTATCTTTAATAGTGAGCTTATTGAGCTCCCTATAATCTGGACACATATGCCATGATCCATTCTTCTTGTGCACCAATATTACTATAGAGGAGAAATAACTATGACTCGGATGAATTATACAAACCTCTAATATTTCTGCAACCACATGTTCAATTTCACTCTTTTGGGCATAAGGATATTTGTAAAATCTAATGTTTGGAGGAACACTTACTGGAATTAAATTAATAACATGATCATGATCAAGAATAGGTGGAAGGCCTTTGGGAGTCTCAAATACCTTCAAATGATTATCTAAGGATTTTTGTAGATATGGAGAGATATATGATTTCGACGTTTGAACCTTTAGTGAGCATAATTGTGCAATTACGCCCTATTGTTCTTTCTTCAGAAGCTTTGTCATGCCATTAGAGATGATTATATTTCCTAGTTTCCTTGTGATACCCCTTAATTCATCTTCCTTTCCTTCCCAAAAAACTTTGAAGAAAAATTCTTGAAATTAAAAGATATCATCCCCAAATATTGTAACCATTGGACTCCTAGTAAAACATCAACACCACCCATTGGAATGGAAAGAATTGGACTATTCAATACATATTCACCCATGGTTAGCTTGATATTATGGAACTTTCCAGAGAAGTTTATAGTTCCTCCATTTGCAACCATCACTTGACACTCTGATGCTAGATATAGGAAGCAATTCAATTCCTTGGCTATCCTACAATGAATAAAATTATGGGTACTACACGAATCAATCAACACTATTACCTTTTCCTTCTTGATATATCATTTATCTTGAGAGTTTGAGGAGTGCTATTTCCTGCTAATGGATTACAAGATATGGTTGGATTCATTTCTTCTTTCTCTGGGGCTTGTTCCTAGTGTATATCCTCCTCTTTTGATATCTATTGTTCCTTTTCTTCCTCCTCTTCACAATATATGTAGAATAATTTATTCTCAACACGCTTTTGACCTTTAGTGTATTTTCTATCACAACTATAACAAAGCCCTTTTTCTCTTTTTCCTCCAATTGCCGTGGCATCAAAGTTGTAGGTTGTAGAAGGCTAGGAGCAACAAGATTTCCTTCTTTATAGTTGTAAGTGGTATACTTCCTTGTTACCATAACTTTTCTTTCAGCTTTCCTTGCCACCTAGAATGCCTTCTTCAATGAATCAGGTTACCAAAGGTGAACCTCATGTTAGATGTTATCCTTTAATGTTCCTATCAAGACATAAATCTTATGCTCCACTCGAATATCATTTACCTTGATATTCAATCTTTGAAAGTCCTCAACGTGCTCCACCATTGAACCCTTTTGTTTGAGATTTATAAATTGGCTAAAGAAGGTATTTCTCTTTGTATCCTCATAATGTGCCACCAATTCTTCCACAAAAAAAATTCCAAGTGACAATTTTTTTACGAGAACAAAGCCATTGATACCACACAAATTGATTTTTTTCTAAATATAAAGATGCATTGGGTACCTTTTGTGTGTTCGACTCATTATGTAGATCAAATAATTGCTCCATCTGCAATATCCATTTTATCAGATCCTTGCCATCAAGCCTCCTCATATAAATATTTGGAATGTGGCTAGTCTTCAACCCACAATTGGAGTCTCTAAAATAAAGATTTGTGTTCCTTTTGTCACTAATTGGAAGCATTTCTTATAGAAACTTTATCAAACCTTCCCTCAAATCTTGCAGGTCCCTTTTCATTTTTGTTTTTAAACCATCCTTCAAACCTTCCACCTTAACATTTGTGCCACCCTTCAAATCTTCCATTTTTTTCTTTTAAACCATTCTTCAAACCATACATTTTAGCTTCCATTTCATTTTTGGTTACTCTTTTTGAGAGCAAAATTTGTAGCACTTGGTCTCATAATTTTTATATATCATGTTGCATTTCTTCCTCTTCTTAATGCGTCATAGTAGATCTTTCTGGTTGCTTACTAGGTGTGTCCATTTTGTTTCTTCGAGGAATTTTGAAATAAAAAGTTGATATCTATGCTTCACTATACCCTTTAAATCACTTCAAACTTTTCTTTCAAACAAAAGTTATGTAAAATTTAAAATAAATACATAGATTTTTCTTCCTTTTTAGGAGTTCAATATTGAGACTTGTAAATTTGTAATTTTGGTTCTTCAAGTTATGAAATTTTGTCCTTTGGTATCCCTATGAGTCTTCTTCCAATGCCACAATTTAGACCAAAATTGGATTCTTCAAGGTAAATTTATAATGAATCTCCCATGATGACCTCATTATCGACTGGCCCTATAAAACAAACTTGTACAAAATTCCACGTGTCATTGTTTCTAATTTCAACCATGAAATTTATACAAAAAAACTATATTCCATTTATTTTGTCACATTTTATGAAATTCAAATTTGATGCTTGAATAGAACGTTATGATATTTTTCCCTTGGTCACTTATTTAAGACTGAATACTAGAGCATACAAAAACCCTAACTTCTTCATCCCATATCTCAATAGATATAGTGAAAATAAATCTGAAATTGCTACACAAAGTTCACCAAGAGTCTGGCTCCACGTGGTTTCAATTTTAGCTTCTGAAGCTTTGTATAAAAAACTTATAGCGAAAATTTTAATACAACATGTTTGAAGCAACGAAACCCTAGAATCCAAAGCTCTAATGCCAGATGTTATGTATCCAGATCACAAAAAAGATAGATCAGTGACTTGAAAATTAGCCTCTTCGAGGGGCAACCTACTTTAAATCACATAAATGAATAATTCTCAGATGATCCAAATGATAAGACCTCCTTGGTATATATAGGAGTCTAAGGGGTCACAATATAATTAGAGCCTACATAATAATAATAATGTAATGGCACTGTTGTTGCTAAATCTTGCACCTGCAGCACAAGAGCAGCAGGAGGCAAGGAAATCTCCCTAGAGACAACCTCTGGGTTCATTGTAGATGAGTTCCTAGGACATTTTAAATAGAGGAGTGCTTGTAAGGTTATATGTGAGAGGTTTGCAGCACTCCAATTGTCACGTAATGAAAGATAATGAGGGGGCTTGGTTCATTCCTCCAAAGTTATGAGTTATGGATTTCAGGTACTCCCTCACACACATAGTTCCTTGTAGTCTCACATAGAACAGCGGACGCCGATTACTTCAAAGGGGATTACAGATTAATAGGCTTTGTTGATTAAATGAAAGAGGATTAAGAGAAAGCATAAATCATCATATAGAGCCCAAAACATCCAAAATTCTATGTTGAAAACATAGAGCCACAAGCAATGGGAAATTCTACACATGTTTGAGTTATAGGCAGAAATAATGTACTGAAGAGAGGATGGGTGCTATGATTCTTATAGAGAAATTTAAAGATATACTTCATCCCTTCATACAGATATTATGAATTAATAAATCAACACACATGGATATGTCAAGAAGCATGAAATCATTTCTAGTAGTTATTGTAGCACACATGCAGAGAAGGGTGTGAACATAATGGAATTAGCATAAGGAAAAACATATTGTAATGCTAAGAAGGAGGAATCACCACCATTTTTGTAGTAGTCTAAAGATATGCCCATGTAAAGTTATACAATCTAAGATAGCAGTCATTCACTTACAGAGTTATGAGCCAAAATATGGTATCACAGAGTTCAGCCCTCTTGGGTGAGAAATTACGGAACCTTTGTATAATATTTCTTCCCCCTATTTATAAGAGGAGGGGGAGCTGGAATTACAAAAATATCTAAGAGCTAGGGTTCCAGCCACCATACTAGACTAGCTTTCTGCCTTGTAAGACTATGCTACCTACAGATTACAATAGGGATCAAATCCCTTTCTTAGAAACAGAAAATACAGAAAGTCAAGGAGGAATAGGAGGAAGAATGGAGGAGGGGTCCTCTGTCAACTCTATGAAAGCTCTAGAACAGGCCCTATCTCTGTCGCAGGTTTCTTCCCATCTTGCCAAGCTTGCTTCTGTCTCTTCTGACTTAACTTCTTGAGTGACCTGTTCGGTGGAGTGCGGAGCATAGTGGGAAAGTCGTGTGCCCAAGAAGTCCTTCTCTGTGTAGAGGGATGGGGCACCATGCCATGCCATTAATTCTTCTTGAGTTCTCCCACAATACTCTGTAGTTGCGCCATGCTTCATTAACTATCGCAGTTTCCGGCCCATCTGCCCATTTAAAATCTTTGTAATGACACTCTCAGCACACCATGGCCACGGGCGTTTTAATCATTTAAAACAGGAAAAATAGGCGACACTTTTAATTTCTCCCCATAGCCCCCTTATTACAGCCCCTATGTGATGTTATTCAATAAGACCAGGACTAGGACTAGGGGTTTAGTCTTTGATCACCAAGGCTTCAAACAACCATGCAGGGGGGCCTTTTCCCTTTATAACTTGAATTACCTCTGATTGCCTCTTACACCGGATCGACCAATCTACCAAATTCGAAGACTTTATGAAATGTGTCTTATGAAATATCATATACGGGGCCTTTTCCTTTGTTATCGCAGATCCCGCATATCAGCACTTGAACTCTGCTTTACCCTACTCTATGATTTTTCCTTGGCGCTAGCCAATAGTCCAAATGTGAGGTCGTTATAGACCCTGGCCTAATACTTTATTGCGTTTGGAAGGGAAGTCCCACGTATCACAACCACAATGCACCATTTCTTAAGCCTTTACCCCTTAACTATTGCGATCATCGATAAACCTATGAAAACCATCAATTCCAAATCACCTGTTGATGTCATCACTACCACGTGTCACCCTATGAGTGGTGACATGTGGCACCCGTAAACAATGCCATAGGACCCCTAGAAATGTCAAAAATGAGTGACACATGTCCTCTG
This sequence comes from Pinus tabuliformis, assembly GCA_031772625.1. Taxonomy (NCBI): domain Eukaryota; kingdom Viridiplantae; phylum Streptophyta; class Pinopsida; order Pinales; family Pinaceae; genus Pinus; species Pinus tabuliformis. The sequence continues at coordinate 1,298,862,179 of CM062807.1, forward strand.
CCACATCATCTTCCATACTTTCCACGTTATTGCTGACATCAGCTTCCATGTCAGCTCGGTGAACCAATCAAAGGCCACCACGTGGTCCCCTAGAGGAGAGAGAAAGAGTGCCGCCGAGACCTCTCTTTCCATGCTTTCCTTTGTATTTAAAATCAGTCGTCACTGACAATTTTGGTCCATATCGCAATATTGACCTCCATATGCTATTTCGAGACTCAAACCTCGCCGATATGTGATAATGCGGGATTGCGCCACATGGAGGAGAGAGAAGGAAGGCGGCCCAAACCTTGGTTTGGTGCCTTTTCCTTTGTTGAAATTTTTGGCCCTCCCTCGATGATGTTGTTTTATATCGCAGATCTGCCCTTACGCATGGTCTTTCAAGTTTAGAACCTACCAATCTGTGGGGTTGCCGAGATGTGGGACTGCAAGAATGTCAAGATGCAAGATCTAGGAAACTGCCATGTGGAGGAGAGAGGAGGGCGGCTCACTCCTAATTTTTTAACATTTTTATTTGTAAACATTTTGTGGCCCAACCCAGAACTTTAACACTTCATTGCAATATCTTCCCCCACAAGGTTTTGGAGTGTCGGCCCATTTTTCCACCAGTGTGCTGATAATGCGGGATTGTAGGATTCACTGTGCCCGAAGCCCCTGGCTACAAATATGCAATATGCTCTATACCCGAACCCCACTGACTTCCCACATGCGATATCGACGATGAGCCTCCCGGGTCCTGATTGCAATTTTTTCTCCATACTTAGCCATATTCCTCAATCAACTGGGCCTTTTAGGGGTAATCTTCAACAGGCTCTAACTTTTGATCTAGGAACCCCCTTTTGGACTTCCATATGCGGCCGGAAATATTTTTCCGAGCACTATGCAAGGGGGAGGATCTAATCAAGCTCTCGTAGCTTCTGTGGCTCAGAATTTTGCATAAAACATCACTACTATTTGGATTTTAAAGTAGTTACTAATAACCTGTGAAGCAGTGAGTGACAACATGCACAACAATAAAAATAGTGGGCTTCTATGGGGCACAACAATAACAACATGGGGGGTTACATGGTAACAAAATAACAATAGGGGGACACACTAACAATAAAAATAAGGCGAATACACTAGTATTATAGGAACCTAATAGTCGCGTTTTTACTTGAAACAATTACGTTGAAGCCACTTTTAGTAGTTTTTGGCTATCACAACTACGCTGATTTCAAAAATTTGGGAAAAATTAGGGTTTCTACGCTAGGATCCAGTGTGTCTTGGCCTTTAAAAGTCTTTTCCTGTCTAATCTAGTTTTTTTGTCTGATTGACTTGTTGAATTAGCAAATTAGTTTCTTTGAATTTGAAGTGCTTGAAGTGAGAATTTGATTTAGTTATAGGGTTTCTAGGTCAATTAGTCACCATGTGTTATTTGTTGTGTTGTTGAGATACTGATTTATTGATTTATTGCGTCTTGTTTTTGGTGGGCTCCAGTATTTCAGCAATAATGCTGCAACTCCTAGGGATCCCTTCTTTACTTTTATCAACCCGGTAGTTCGTAACAAACTTGGAAGCGACAGTGCTATATGCACAAGTACTAGCTCTTGTCGCAGGTTGTCACTTGATCAGCTGGCACAAGTCTGCTAGGAGCTTAAGCCAACTTCTATGAGCTCTTAGAAGAATCTTTTAACTATGATGGATGAAAGCTAATCTCAAAAGGTTTATTCTACTTACAGAAAGAAGATGAAAGCTGAAAGGAAACACAAACCCTAGCAAACCCTAGTTTTACCCATTAACCCTACTAGTGCAAGAAAAGAGATGAAAGCTGCAGAAATGGATTCCATTGACTCTTGGAAAGGTAAAGTGCATGTGACTAAGCTACTTCTAAAGCAAAATCTAAAAAGGAACATCTTTTTGTATTTTTGAGTAATCTTGTAGAATTATTATGCATGTCCTTTAATTGTTTTTGACTGTGCAGAGGTTGATTGGCGAAAGGAAATGGAGTGGGAACTTGCAAGAGGTTGGGAAGGTGAGAAGAGGGCATAAGGGGTCCCTAACACCCTTCTAGAGAGTTTCACAGTGATCAGATCTTGAGAAACTTCTCACGTGATCTTCTACAGGAAGTCTGCAGGGGTTCTACAGGATGTTCTATAGGAAGATCCGAAAGAGGATTTTTGAAGGTTTGGAGGAGGAAAAATGGTTGGAAAAAGGAAATGAAGGTTCGATGAGGGTGATAGAGGGTCTAGGACTCTATTAATGAATATCAAACATGAAGGTGATGGCTGGATTGGTTCAAAGGATAAGAAAGCGATTTTGCACAAGAACGTAGAAATTAGGGTTAGTTGGGAAAGTGTGGCAAATGGAGGGAAGAAATATTGAGTGAGGGGTTGGAATAGGTTGTATGATGGAGGAAGGGTAGGTAGGGATGTGTTACAGGTGTTCTGCACATTACTTCTCAAAACTAATCAAACAAAGACTATGCAAACCAAAGATCTAGCTGTCTTGACCTAATTTGACCTAGAAACCCAGCAATCATGATGAATAGAACTTTATTGGTAGGAAATCATGTAAGATAACTATGAAAACTAAGCAAGAATAGATCTACGCATGTAATCACAACTGGTATCAACTTTTACAACTGAGAATCTAACACTAGCAATTGCATGAAGAAGCAAGAACAACGTTTTTGTGGCAGCAAGGACACCTTGGTCTCAGCTCATGGTCCCAAGGAGGGAGAGGTGAGATCAAGGGTTGCTTGATGGCCTTTTTCGAAGATATTTTTTGTTACCAACCTATCAAATCAACCTGAACATGAAAAGTTATTTCAATCATCAAAAGCAACCTAAATAACAAAGGAATATGTTATTCTAAGTAACATAAATTATTCTAGGAATGCAACAAAGACACATAAAAGTACACAAAGGAGGTACTGGGCACTTGGGTTGGGCCCAAACCCAAGAGCTATAGCCTCCTAAGAAATATTAGAGCTGGTGCAAAGCTGGATTCATCTTTATTGATCAAGAAATAATAGTTACATCCCAAAAACTGTCTACAAGAAAAAGCTCGAAAATGTGCTGAAATGCAGAGCTAACCTACTGACTAAAATCGAACTAACATCTGACTACAATCTGAATAAAAAATGACTAACATCTTCCTAAAAAATTACTAACTGAATTGAGGCCCTAAGCCCTCTTATTTATACAAATTGAGGACCCCAACAGTCCTCCTAAACTTTAGGAACTCCGCTGCCAAAACTTGTAGTTAACAGCAATCCTACTTGACTTGCTTGGCTGCCCCTTGTGCTCCGAGTTTTGGTGGATAATTCGAGGTAAGGGCTCATAAATGAAGGGGACACCTTCCTACAAATCATCTCCCTTGTTCTTCCACGAATTTGGCTGCCAAGTGCCCATTAAACCTTTGATTTTGTCTCAAAATTGACCAAAAAACTGCATAAAGCACACATTAGACTTGTTGGCATAATGACTAATCCAATTCACTCTATTAGCATAAATATAATCAAAAACATGCAATAAACTAATGATAATGGTGGATTAAGTCGAATTAGGAGGCTGAATGAGCCCATATAATTACTCATTTCTGGGGCTCATCAGTTTTCTGTGGAAATCATTGAAAAAATTTGTTTACATTTGTTTTAGCTTGTCTTTCAGAAACTTGCTTTTCAAGTTGCATTAGGTTATTTCCATTTGTAAGTCATATTTGTTTCTAATCAAGCATAAATTAGTTGTTCGATTTTCAGGCTGAAATGAGTGCATCGTTTTTTTGTTTAAAGGAAAAAGTGAGAGTTATTTTCATTTAGGTGCTTTTGAATTGGATTTGGTGTTGCTTTGGCTGATGCATTAGTTCCATTAGAGAATTTGAATAAAGTTTATAGTTTGCTTTAGTTGATGCTTTGGTTGCATTAGAGCATTCAAAAATCAAAGAAAATACATCATTTATATAAGTGCATCTTAGCAAAAGTGAAGACCATTTTTATTTCGAAAAGTTTCATTTAGGAGAGTGAAAATTGAAGATCATTTTTTACTTTTAAGCATTGCATTTGGAAAGCGAAAATGAAAGTTAGTGGAAGGCATGTTGTTTCATGCATTTTTTTTTATGCATTATTGACTGAAACTTCTTCCCTTGATTAGTCTAGCTTTCATTAAAATGGAAAGTTTTCCCTTTCTCATATAGTTGCATCTTAGGGATTTAAATGACATCGTTTTGAGCCCAAAATTGAAACATAATTCAAGATAAAAATTAAAATTTACTCAATTGACCTAAGGAGCATTTGGAACTTAAAGAAAACATTAAGAGGTCTAGGCTAAATACCTATTCCAATGTCTATAAACCTAGCAGTTGTCGTTATTTTCCAGCATTGTATCCTGGGGGTGAAATCCCGTTTCATGTATAGAAGTATATAGGATCATTCTCCATTACTCTCATGTATATCGGAAGCGCTCCATGTATGGAAAGTATAGGGGAATGATATCACTGAAAGGTTATGCATTAGACAACACTAAGATGAACTTGTGCTCCCCGTACTATCGTGTATATATTAGGAGACCCCACTAGGTTTCTATCCTTTAGCCACATGTAACCAACTCAACTGCCTTGTAAACGTAATACACCGAACACAACATTTGGGGAGATTGTCCATTGTACGTTAAGACCTTGGTTTCGACTAAGGTGTATATAGAATTTCACGGATACTTGGTAAACCCTCTTGCCTAGCTTACCCCTCTTTTATTTTGTTTTGTTAATTTCTAAAATCAATTAATTGACTGCAGAACAACATCCTTCTTATGGAAATACTCCTTATTAGCTCTTAGGTTGATACTGATGGCAACATTTCCTGAGTCTACCAGTCAAGGAAACCCTTCTTATGGGAATCCTAGTTCTTTTTCTTCTTTTGGAAATACTGGTGCTCCTTATATGGCAACGTTGTGCCTTCCTGGATTGACCATTGGTCTACCCATTTGGTGATTTTCAGCCTCGGTGATTCCGAGTGTCCAAACTTCTTTTCAACCTAGTTCTCCTCCACCTGAACAACATCAATGTCATGTTGATCCTAAATTTGACCCCTCACCTTCCTCACCTATTTCTTCACCCCATTCTTCCTCTTCGCCTTGTAAAAGTTTGGATTCTAGTAACTAGGAAGCTAAGAAGAAGAAGAAGAAGAGGACAAATAATAATAAGAACAATAAGAAAGGGGGAAACCAAGCAGCCATTTCTATGGATGAAAATAATGTAGAAAAATATTTAAACCAGCCCCAAAAAGTAAAATTACCTTGCATGTTATGTTAGGGTGACCACCTTCTTCAAAATTTTCCTGATATTCCCAAGGTCTTAAAAGTGTGGTCCACAAGTTCACATCAACCTTTTTCATCAGCCTCTAGAGATCATGCTGGTGATAAACCTTCAACTAGTGACAATAAAGCCCATGGGAAAAAGGGAAAAGTCAAATTTCCCTATAGGTTATGTGAAGGGAATCATCTTATTCACTTTTTTCCTCATATGGATGAAGCCTCAAAAGTATTGGTTAACTTTACTACTACTCAACCTCTTCTTCCAACTGGTTATCACAAGCTTTCCCTTGATCCTCCTCTAGTTGATCAAGTGATTGATCAAAACTCATGTTTGGTCAATCCCACTCTCTCTAAAAGTGAATCTCATGAGTCCATTTCAAGCCAACCATTGGTTGAGGAAATGGTTAACCTGATTCCACCTTCAGGTGATAACACCTTTCGTATAGAGAGTGAACCTCATACCACTTAGGTTCTTCTTATTTCTTCAGTTTCGAATGAACTAGAGGGAAGTCCTCCCATTCCCAAGGTGCGTGAGAGCATTTATCTTGTTTCCATATCGCAAGGAGACAACTATCCTATTCCTATGGCACCCTCTTCAAGTACTTTGGTCACTTCCTTTTATTGGATTCAACTCACAGAATATTGTCTTCCATCTTATGTGCCTTTCCATATTACAATTCTCACTTATAATATGGTTGTACCTAGCACATTCGTAGACAAGGGTGCATATGTTAGTGTTCTATCCTCCATTGCTTGGAAAGCTTTATGTTCTCCGCAGCTTGTCCTCGTCACCCAAAATATGTTGGAATTTAACAAAGGAACCAGTCAACTGTTAGGGATCCTTCCTAAGTTTCCTACTACTTTGGGAGGCAAGACTGTCTATATAGACATGATGGTTTTCCAAGGTCCGTTGGATTTTAATCTACTCCTTGGTCATGACTATCTTTATGTCATGGGAGCTCTTGTCTCTTCCCTCTTTCAAGTGATGTGTTTCTCGCTGATGAGCCTCGTCATTGCAACAAGAACACTACAACTCCCAGGGTTACGGACTTTAAATATCAACTCGGGGTTCATACAAACTTAAGAGGTATCGACACTATATGTGTGGCATACTATGTGTCCTTCCTTTGATATCATGATGTAATTGAGTGCATGTACTCAATTCAAATCCCTAAACTAATTATAGAAAATGAAATGTTCGAAATGGAACCTTAACCTATTGCAAGAAAGAAAGTACAAGGAAAGAAACGGAAATTCAATGCTAAATCACACCATTTCCTAATTAACTGCCAAGAAACTATGCTTTGCAATAATGCTAAATTATCATGAACCAAATTCTACAATCTAAGCATGGAAGTAAAAAGCATCAAACATCACTAATGTGAAATTAAAGGGACTGAAATAAATTTGTTTTTGTCTTTTTGTCTTTTTCATGCAAAATCAAGTACGCAGACTAATTTCCTTTGGTGATGTGGCAGGTGAATTAAGGATGTTGGAGGTTAGATGGAAGGGTTAGGAGATGGTTGGATGGTGTGGGAGACCCTTGGGAGGCTTTTGGTGACTTCCTATAGGTTTTCCATCAATACGACCTCAAAACAGGCCGTTTTAGGAAATCCTACAAGATGTACTAGAAACCTACACGATGATCCTGTAGGAATTACAGGAAACCTACAGGATACAACCGAGAGAAAAATGTGATGTGTTGTAGGTTATGGGAGGCCTATGAAAGGTATGTTATGGGTGGAATGGAGTGGGAAAATTCCTAGGATCACTCAGAACTCAAAACCAAAGTCGAGAGATAGATGGATTCACTCAAAAAGCTTGGAGAAGTTTCCTTGTAAAATGATGAAATTGGTGAGGGTTTAATTACCAAGAATATCAAATCCAAATTGGATTAAACAAATTTTTTTATTAACTAGGATGTCTTAGGTACCTATTCCAATTGGAATCACTCAAAAATATATATGTTAACCCATGCAAAAAAATAAAAAATAAAAACATTACTAGTCGAACATCTAGAAATTCGAGAACTAGTGAGCTAGTAAATCTAAGAAATTCCTAACCAAATCAAGTGAAAATTTTATGAGGTGAATTTTGTTATGAACTAGAATGTTTTGTGATCTAATGCAAGTGGAATCAATTCGATTGAAGCTTGTTAGCATGCTCTAAAAAATAGCAGAAATTTATTGTTATTTGCCAAAAAAGGAGGTCCAGCAATCTAGATTTGGGAATAAGAAGACTAATCCAAGCAACTCAATGATTCCTATGAACTTCCAAAGATATTCCAATTATGAAATAATTCTTGTGATCCTGCAAAAGAACTTACATCAACCATTTAACTCAATCCTATAACAAGAAATCATTAATTCTAAATGTAGAAATAGAAAGAAATAAAAACAAGAGATGCATGTGAATAAGCAATGAAAAGAAGGAAAGAAAATGATACAAAAGGGCTCTGAGGTTCCTAGGATGGTCAAGCCCAAGGAAACTCAGAGACCTATGGAGGAGAACAAGATTTCGAAGCTGAATATGACACCAATCTTCATTATTTTCATCAATAGAATTACATCCCTGCAAGAAAATACAATGGAGCTGCAAAAATACAATCTCTCACCACAATAAAGCTAATGAAAATCTATCTCTAGAGGAAAATTCGACTTGGTACTTATACAAAATGATTAATAATCATTCCCCATGAATGGAGGAAGCTTTCCCCTGTAGAAATTTTGAATAATACACTTATTCATAGAGATTATCCTGATTATACACTATTGTGGAATACATGCACAATACGTAATCTCCTCTACGTTGATCATCAATTTAGCAGCATTAAAAACAATGAAACATCGATCGCATGCACACATTAAAACAATATGTAACCCAGGGAAAGCTTAGAGCTGAAAACCCCACACTATCTGTATATTAATGATTGAGAACATAACAATACATAGTACAATACTCCTCTCAAGTATCCAGCACTATCTCCACCTGTTACACACAAAACTAGCTTAGATCCGAACAAGTCACAGGTTCAAATCTTCTCCACTGCTTTGCCTGCCTCCACTATACAATGATTGGTGAAAATTACGTGAGAATAGGCTATAATTCCTTGGTATTGGCCCACACTGTGCTGTTCTCATTGGCATTACTCAATCCCAATGATTGTGCAAGATCTCATTCACAACTATAGTCACAACTGATAGCAATCTCGACCTCTAACACCTTTCTCCACTGAACTGTACATGCACTGAGTTAACTGATGTATTCTTCAGTTTCTTTATGAGTTAATAATTAGTGAATTAATTAATATTTAATTCACACAACTCATCGCTAGTGTATTCTTTAGTTAGACTAAAATACAACTAGTTCAACCAAGTCAAATTGAACACAAGTCCATCAACTCCACAGTCAACTCCACCAAACTCAACTACATGAGTTCTAACTGAAGTCCTGCATGCAATAGCTCAACTGACCCACAAGAAAAGCGTATTTTCTTTTGACAGCTGCATGTGCCACATCTATAGCTCAAATTGAAGTTCTCCAAGAGGATAAGATAATGTTTATAGTATAAATATTATTATGAGACAATAATATTTGACTTTTCTATTTTTAGCCTGGTAGTTTAAAAATAGACTCTGATCACTTCGCTGTGAACCAGAAATAGAAGTCCATCTATTTTTCCCAACATGACCAATCATCCATAAACAACATCTTGCAACTCATAGACCATGATCCATATGTCTAAAAATAGACTTTGTGCCAAAAATACCCTGCGGGCCGACTTAGTGAAGGCGACTTCTTTCCACTAAGCTCCATCATCTTATTGCATTCTCAACACTCCCTCTCAACAAGATATGGATTATCAGCAACTCCTATCCTGCCTCGGTGGTATTTGAATTTTCTCCTGGTGAGCGCCTTCGTCAAGATATCAGCATCCTGATCCTCCGTTGGAATGTATGAAAGTAACATGATTCTCTGCTGCACACAATCTATGATATGATGGTACCTGATGTCAATGTTCTTAGATCTATCATGAAATACAGGATTATCCGAGAGTTTAATTCAACTCTGGTTATCACAATAAATCACAGTAGGCTCCAAGTAAGAACCGAACAAACCGACCAGGATCTTCCTCATCCATATAGCCTCGCATGCAGCCAAACTTGTTGCCATATACTCGGCCTCTACTGAACTGAGTGCCACGGATCTCTGCTTCCTGCTGTACCAAGAAACTGCTGTCGACCGGATACTGAAGACCCCTCCTGATGTGCTTTTTCTATCCGTTGGGCTCCCTGCCCAATCTGCATCCGTGAAGCCACATAGCTTCACCTCATCCTCCTGTCTATACCACAATCCATATCCCGATGTTCCTCTCAAATAACGCAATACATGCTTGCCTACCTTCCAGAAGAGCTTGGTTGGCTTAACCATAGCTTGTGAAATCTGGTTAACAACATAGCATATATCGGGTTGTGTATTGACCAGATACATAAGCGACCCCACCAACTGTCGATAAACAGTGGCATCCACTTCTTCTGCCGAAGTGGCATCCTCCTTACTCCAACCTCCAGGAAGAGGAGTATCAACAGGCTTGCAGCCATGCATGTTGAAATTCTCCAGTATCTCCCGAGCATACTTACCCTGAGAAACAAATAGTCCTCACTGCGCTGCCAGATTTCGAATCCTAGGAAATAATGAAGGAGGCCCAAGTCCTTCATCTCAAACTCCTTAGCAAGATCAACCTTGCATGAAAGTATCAACAACTCATCACCCATTAGAATCAAATCATCTACATAAAGTACAATGATAAGAAAATTACCCTCCACCACAATCTGGTATAGGTTAGGATCCACCTCACTCTTGGAGAATCCAAGTCCGGTGAAATAGCTGTCTATCCGTGTGTACCAAGCACGTGGTGCTTGTTTCAACCCATACAACGCTCTCTTGAGCTTGCACACATGTGACTCACTGCTGAAGATCTCAAAACCTTCAGGTTGTTCTATGTACACCTCCTCCTCAATGACTTCGTTGAGGAACACAGTCTTCACATCCATCTGATGAATGTGTCATCCCATCTACGCTGAGAGAGCAAGAATCGTTCCTTATGGAAGAATACCTTGCGACAGGTGCAAAGGTCTCCTCATAATCGATCCCCTCTATCTGTGAAAAGCCTCGGGCAACAAATCTTGCCTTGTACTTCTCCACACTCCCGTCAGCTGCCTGCTTAACTTTGTAGATCCATCCCGAACCCGCCACTGATTTCCCTTCTAGTCTAGGAACAATCTCCCATGCACTATTTCTGATAATCGAATCATACTCTTCCACCATGGCGTCTACCCATGCGGGATCCTCCACTGCTTCCTCGAAAGAGGATGGCTCAGTCACAACACAATTTCTCATAAGAGCCATGTATCCAGTGTACCGATCAGGTGACTGTCTCTCCCTGCGTTGGGTTGTAGGTGGTCCTACAACTTTCTCTGCATCTTGAGCCAGTCGCTCAGCTTCTATCAAGCACTTTCGCCCTCTAATGGTTGGCGCTGCATAAGTGGTCTCTTCCACTCCATGAACCTCGTCCTGTGGCTGATCCACGTCTTGAAGCTCATCCTTAGGAACTAATAGCTCCTCATCTGCATGCAAGTGTGGCTCCCTCTCAAGCGAACACTTCATGGCTTTCTCCTCCTGAAATTTTATATCCCGTCGCACAACAGTCCTACCACTGTCTAGCAAATACACATGATAGTTGTGGGGCGTATCAGTGTACCCCACAAATATCCCAACCTCTGCGGTCGGCTCCAACTTCTTCCTGGCATCCTTCATCACATGCATGTAAACGTTAGCACCAAAAATCCTCAAATGAGAAAGATCAGGCTTCTTACTAGAATAAGCCTCCTCGGGTGTACTCATGCCAAGTATCCTGTGAGGACAACGGTTCTGCACATATACTGCAGTATTGCATGCTTCCACCCACAAGTGAAGGGGTAGGCCCTAATCATGCAACATCGCCCGTGCAACACCCACGATCGTTCTGCTCTTCCACTCAGCAACCCCGTTCTACACTGCAGAAATCCTTAAAACTCACCAGAGATGTATTCACCACCATTGTCATTCCTAAGAGCCTTGACTTTCTTCCCCGACTCATTCTCGACCAGTGCTTTGAACTCATAGAACTTTGAGTATGTCTCGCTCTTCTTCTTCATGAAGAAGATCCAACACTTATGAGAGAAAAAATCAACAAAGATCACATAATACCTGTGTTTTGCTGTCGAAGCTACTGAGAAAGGTCCACACACGTCTGTGTGAATTCTCTCAAGGATCGTCGTGGCACGACTATCCTTCTCGTGAAAGGTGGCTTTCACAAACTTTCCCAAAGTACACCCCTTGCACTGATCTGACTGCATAAGAGTGCCTTTAGGAAGCCCTGTAGTGATCTACTGCAGTATCTTCAAGGCTCCATGGTGAAGGTGACCCAATCTCCTGTGCCACAGCTCGCCATCATCCCGGCTCACCAATCCTTCTACCTTGCATGCCATTACTGCGCATCCATCTACATGCAACTGATAAAGGTTCCTCACTTGAACCCCTATCTTCCGGGTTTCTCCAGTTGTCTTGTTGCGCAGGAAAGCCTTTCCCTCGCTGAAAACAACATCATATCCCTTGTATTCTAACATCACCACAGAGATAAGATTCTTCTTCAATCCTGGAACATGCATCACTTCCTTCAATACAAAGGGTTTACCAGACTCCCTCTCAAAGGAAATGGTACCGTTACCGGTCGCACTATATCTACCATCATTGACCATCTCGATGTGCACTCCAAGATCTTTGTCCTCCAGATCAGAAAACAAATCTCGATCTCCTGTCATGTGAAAAGATGCACCACTATCCAAGAACCAAACCGATCCCATCACACTTGAAACCAAGCATGCAATCAATGAAAAATCAAGCTCAAACTGCGAGGCTAGAGCCTCTCCTGCTGCAGATCCAGCAGCTTGCTTGTTCTTCTTCTTTTGCGGACAATTAGTGGCATAGTGTCCGTGCTGGTGACAGTGAAAGCACTTCACCTTGGACATGTCCTGCTTCTTTCCTTTCGCACCAGACTGAGAATCTTTCTTGTTCTTCCCCTTCTTTTCTTTGGCAGCCAAAGCGCAATTTTCTTCATCAGGTCCCTTTGATGAAGATCCGTCCCTGGTATTCTGTTTGATCTCCTCCTGCACAAGATCTAACCAAAGTCTCTCCCATCCTGGAAATTTCTCTCGACCATTGACAGAGTCCTGATAGGAATGCCAACTCTTCGGAAGACCAAGGAGAGCCAAGCTCACCAAGTCCTCATCATCGACAATCACCCCCACACTTCCCAGATCATCCCTGCACCGTGTGAACTTCGTGAGATACTTGGGCATACTGTCTCCCTTCTCGCATTTGATGTTTCTAAGTTTATCTTTGAGTGCCAGCTTCCTCTGATCGCTCTTGCTTTGGAATAGATCTGTCAACACTTTCCACATCAAGTATGGAGAAGCCTTTCCATGCAGGCTGGACACAATGTGATCCTTCACGCCCTCCAACAGAATCCTTCGACACTTTGCTGTCTTCTTTTGCCAAACCTCAGCTTCAGCAGCATCAATAGGCTTTGGGACCTCAGCCTCTATGAACTCCTTTAGCCCATTATCATCTAACACCACCTCCATCTTGTCCTTCCATGCAATATAGTTTGAGCTGCCCTCAAGAGCATACTCCAATCGTAATCCGTTGAAAGACATTGCAACGTTGACACCAAGAAAACACTACTGCAAATTCAAATTCCACCAGCTCCAAACTCAACCACCTCTGATCTAGAATTCATGAGAAAAAATTATTTCTTTTACAGAGATTGACTGTATGGGCTTTTACCGGATATCTCACCTTCCAAAGGAAGGATGAATCCAGAGGCTACCTGGCCCGATTACAAACTCTGCCTGAAGAAATAAGATGTAAACACTTTCTGAATAATAGATCTGATGATCAATAGCTCTGATACCATGTATAAATTTTGAATAATAAACACTTATTCACAAAGATTATCCTGATTATACACTATTGCGGAATACATGCACAATACATAATCTCCTCTACATTGATCATCAATTTAGCAACATTAAAAACAATGAAACATCAATCACATGCACACATTAACACAGTATGTAACCCGAGGAAAGCTTACAGCTAAAAACCCCACACTATCTGTATATTAATGATTGAGAACATGTAACAATACATAGTACAATACTCCTCTCAAGTATCCAGCAATATCTCCACCTGTTACACACAAATCTAGCTCAGATTCGAACAAGTCACAGGTTCAAATCTTCTCCACTGCTTTGCCTGCATCCACTACACAATGATTTGTGAAAATCACGTGAGAATAGGCTATAATTCCTTGGTATTGGCCCACACTGTGTTGTTCTCATTGGCATTACTCAATCCCAATGATTGTGCAAGATCTCATTCACAACTATAGTCACAACTGATAGCAATCTCGACCTCTAACACCTATCTCCACTAAATTGTACATGCACTGAGTTAACTGATGTATTCTTCAGTTGCTTTATGAGTTAATAATTAGTGAATTAATTAATATTTAATTCACACAACTCATCACTAGTGTTTTCTTTAGTTAGACTAAAATACAACTAGTTCAACCAAGTCAAACTGAACACAACTCCATCAACTCCACAATCAACTCCACCAAACTCAAATACATGAGTTCTAACTGAAGTCTTGCATGCAATAGCTCAACTGACTCACAAGAAAAGCATATTTCCTTCTGACAGTTGCATGTGCCACATCTGTAGCTCAAACTGAAGTGCTCCAAGAGGATAAGATAATGTTTATAGTATAAATATTATTATGAGACAATAATATTTGACTTTTCTATTTTTAGCCTGGCAGTCTAAAAATAGACTCTGATCACTCCGCTGTGAACCAGAAATAGAAGTCCATCTATTTTTCCCAACATGACCAATCATCCATAAACATCATCTTGCAACTCATAAACCATGATCCATATGTCTAAAAATAGACATAGTCTAAAAATAGAATTTGCGCCAAAAATACCCTGTGGGCCCACTTAGTGAAGGCGAATTCTTTCCACTAATCTCCATCATCTTGTTTCATTCTCAACATCCCCACCAAAATCCCTTGATTAGTGGATCTAGTCCCCAATACTAGGAATTTGCATTACATGGCAGGGAACACATTCCTAGATTTTCTCAATCATTGGAGTTCCAAAATTTGTGCCATAATTCCATAATATCTTGTTGACTTATTATTTATTATTGATCCGCCAGTAGTAGGGAACAATTCCCTAAATTATATCCTCCTCCAACTCTTCATAATCTACCCAATATTCTCATAATATTCCACAAAAAATAAATAATATTAGGCACAAATATTCAATTATTCATAAACCTTCCTAATGAATATATTAAAGTTAAAAATAAATTATCTAATGTAAAAAGAGAGGTTTAATGTGTTGAAGGATGATCATAGACCTTAATTCACTACAAGAAAAAAGGACATTGGTGAGGGGCGAAAAATCTCAACATAAGCTCATTGGTGACGGTCAAAAGAGCATTTGTCACCAAAAACTGAACGTCACCAAAGGTGGCGTTGCCAAAAGTATAGGTATTGTAGTGACATGCAAATTTTGTCGCCAATAATGATTTATAATGACAGGTAACGACCGTCACCATTTCATATGAGCAATGGTGATGGACCATTGCCTCCGTCACCAAAACCTGAGCGTCACCAAAAGTGGTGTCGCCAAAAGTATAGGTGTTGTAGTGACATTCAAAGTTCATCACCAATAATTATTTATAATGACAGATAGCGACCGTCACCATTGCATATAAGAAATGGTGATGGACCATAGCCTCAGTCACCAAAAACAGAATGTCACCAAAGGTGGCGTTGCCAAAAGTATAGGTGTTAAAGTTACATTCAAGGTCCATCACAAATATTGATTATAATGATGGATAGTGACCGTCGCCATTTCATATGAACAATAATGATTTATTGTGATGGATCTTTAATGGTCGTCACTATTGGTGCATATATATGGTGACGTTCATTGACCGTCACCAAAAGCCACATTGCTAGAAGTATAGGTTTTGTGGTGACATTCAATGTCCATCATGAATAATGACTATAATTACAGACAATGACCATCACAATTTCATACCAACATCAATGATTTATGGTTACCAACCTTTGAGGGTTGTCACTATTGATGCGTATATATGGTGGCGTTCGTTGATCGTCACCATTTCATATTTTTGTTGAGGGTCGAAAAATGTCACAAAAGCTCATTGGTGATAGTAAAAAGAGCCTTTGTCACCAAGAATTGATCGTCGCCATTCCATATGGATGTTAGCATGGCACGATGGAATTGAATCACGAATCTCCCGCTTGTAAAGCAGGTGCTCTTCCATTGAGCTAGCACCCTTTAAAGAATTATAGTTTTTAATGTTAAACCTTGAAACTTCATAAATTGTAAATTCTACAACTTTCAATAAATTAAAGTCTCAGTAATATTTTACTAAAAAAGCAAAGAAACATCGAAGATGTAGGTCCCTACCTAATGGTTATTGAAGTTATGAAAATTGGGTGGAGGGAAAAGTAGTTATGTATAAGAGAATCAATATGTTTAGTTTAATAATCAATTAGAATTGAAACTCTGAAGACATTTATAACCTATAAATTACCTATAACTATCAAATGCACCAAATATTGCAAAGGAAATGTCATAAGTGGATATCATATGGCTGAAGAGGAGGCAGGGACTTGGAACCCTTGTACATCTTGGCATGCCTTAGCACTTGGAAAATCTTAGCTTGTTTGACATGTCTTTGTACTATCTAGCACATCTTAGCATGCTCTAATATTCCCTAACACACCTTGGTAGTCATGACCTCACAACTAGCATTGAATTTTTCCATGACTTGGTAACCTTATATTCACTAGAACACCTTGGCACTCCCTAATTTTCATGCCCTTTGTTATCCTCCATAATGTCCCAGGCTGATGAAGAGATCAACAGAGGTAACCACAGACCAAGATTTTAGTTTGGTAGATATCCCTACCAAACCAGAGAGGGCTCTCTCTATGAAATCATAGCCAAGAGATGATTGGAATGTAAAGGATTTTTGGCTAGATAACTAGGGTCAGGTGGGTTTTTGGAAAATTTAGGGACTTGGAACTCTATCCACTGGTGTCTTGTCTAGCAGGGACTTTGTCAAGGAGGCAAGGACTTGGAACTCTGTTTAAGATAAATCACCTAACATGCATGATAGAAGCTCCCTAGAATAGAGTACCTCCTACCTAGAAGAGTGTCCCCTGCTTAAAATATAGAACCCTTCTCTACTGTGCACTTTTCTTAAATATAAATCTGTGCATAAAATAGTACTAAGAAAAACACCTAAATTATGAAAAGTGAGCATCTAAGTCAAACTATAAAAGTGTAATAAATATGGCTCTATATAATTTTGGGAAACACTAGACAAGCATGCTTTCATACAACAATAATAAGATGCCTAAAATTGAAGCGATTCTTTCATCATTGCTATACCCTCACAACAAAACTAGAATCTATAGCATGTACCCCAAGGCTGTATGTATTTGTTGAAGGTGTAGATTGAAAGGATCTGTTGAGATGAAGTACTATTGAAGGAGAAACACCTTCAAAACAATAGATAAATTCTATTATGAATTCAACCCATTTGCGCACAGACCAAGGCTGCTACTGGGTACACTTCTCCGCTGAATGGAAACTACAATGTATTGTAGTGCTATTGAAGGAAAATCACCTTTAGTGCAACATGAATAAACTCTAATAGATATTTTCACTATGGCCTCGGTTATCGATGATCTCATCAATATAGGAAACCACTTCGATAATTGAAAAACCAAAAGGTGGGATGCATAGATCATTTGAAATGACAGATTTGGGCATACTTTATTATTGTTTAGGAGTAGGTAACTTGTTTCATCTTTATGTCATAGGCCAAGGATGCGAAGAAATACATAAAATATTGAATAGCATGGTATAAGTCAATTGCAGGTTATTTTGAAACGGGAATGGAATTCTCCTTGTGTGGGTTCTAATCTAGTGGGTATAACTTTAAATAAGAAACTGATAGTTATGGGGTTGAAATTGTCTCACAATTCATGAAAAGTCCCAAATTCATTCACTAGAAAGAAGTAGAGTGAGTCATTAGGTTTATGGAAGGGGAAACCTTATTCGCAGGAAGATAACTTGAAATTAGTCGAGAATATTATTTCTCGTCTTCTTGTACGTGTGTGCTTTCAAAAGATAATGACATCCAAAGACTCAATAACAACTCTAGTAAAGTTTATAGATGTGAAGCACTTCTGAGAAAACCCATCGCTTAATGGCAATTGAGTGAGGAATATGTCGAAGGATTCAATCTTACACTCAGTCATAAAAAGGAAGTTGGGGTATCTAGCATCTTGCCAAAAAACTGACTCCAACCATAATGTGAAAGACAGGTTAACTACGAAACCTTTTTCCCACTTTGTAGTATTGTTTCCTCTTGAATTCAAACATGTATCTGGCTACTTAGATCCATAAAATGCGTGTCAGGTAAACTCTGCATGATACAATTGTGACGTACAAGCTTGACAAACACTCTAGTTTTCCTCTAAAAGAGGGTAAGTCAAAATATTATTACAATCTTAACTGTAATTTGATCATACAATATTGAGGTATTGCATGGAATAAAAAAATATACTATCAATGCACTAATGAAGAACTCAAAATAAATGAAATTTTTATTGCTACAATAGCACCTCTTGGGATTCTTGGATAAAGCACCTAACCTGCATGGCAAAAGCTTCCTAGAATAGAGTACCTCCTACCTAGAAGTGTGTCCCCTGCTCAAAATATAGAACCCTTCTCTACTGTTCACTTTTCTTAAATATAAATCTGTGCATAAAAAAGAACTAAGAAAAACACCTAAATTAAGAAAAGTGAGCATCTAAGTCAAACTATAAAAGCATACTAAATATGGCTGCATACAATATTGAGGTATTGCATGGAATAAAAAATATACTATCAATGCACTAATGAATAACTCAAAATAAACAAATTTCTTATTGCTACAATAGCGCCTCTTGGGATTCTTGAATAAAGCACCTAACCTGCATGGAAAAAACTTCCTAGAATAGAGTACCTCCTACCTAGAAGTGTGTCCCCTGCTCAAAATATAGAACCCTTCACTACTATGCACTTTTCTTAAAGATAAATCTGTGCATAAAACAGAACTAAGAAAAGCACCTAAATTAAGAAAAGTGAGCATCTAAGTCAAAATATAAAAGCATATTAAATATGCCTAAAATCGATGCACTTCTTTCATTGTTGCTACAACCTCATAGGAAAACTATAATCTACAACATGTATCCCAAGGCTGCATGCATCTACTAAATGTGTAGACCGAAAGTATCTACTAAGATGAAGTATTGTTGAAGGAGAGACACCTTCAAAACAACAGATAGAGTCTAATGTGCATTCAACCCATCTGCACACAGGCCAAGGTTGCTACTGGGTACACTTCTCCCCTAAATGGAAACTACAGTGTATTGCTTCTCTATTGAAGGAGAAACACCTTCAAAGAAACACGAATAAAACTATAACATATATTGTCACTGTGGTATCAGTTGTAGAAGTTCTCATCAATATAGGTAACGACTTCGATAATTGAAAAACTGAAAGGTGAGCTACATAGATCTTTTGAAATGATAGATTTGGGCATACTTTATTATCTTTTAGGAGTGTTAGTATAGAAAATGCAAGGTAGCCTATTGCATCTTTATGTCACATACCAAGGATGTGAATAAATACAGAAAAGATTAAATACCACAATACAAGTTGATTGCAGGTTCTTTCGAAACAAGAATGGAGTTCTCCTTGTACAAATTCTAATCTATTGGGTATAGATTTAAATAAGAAATTTATAGTTATGGGGTCGGAATTATCTTACAATTCATGGCAAGTCCCAAAGTTGTTCACTAGAAATAAGTAGATCGATTTGTCAGGTTTATGAACGGGAACACCCTATTCATAGGTAGATAACTTCTAATTATCCGGGCATATTATTTCGCCTCTTCTTGTACGTGTGTGCTTTGAAAAGATAACCACCTCCAAAGACTCAAGAACAACTCTAGTGAAGTTTATAGGTGTGCAACACTTCTGAGAAAAGCCATCACTTAATGACAATTGAGCGAGGAATATGTCGAAGGATTCAATCTTTCACTCAGTCATAAAAAGGAAGTTGGGGTATCCAACATCCTGGCAACAAACCGACTCTAACCATAATGTGAAATCTAGCTTAACTATGAAACCTCTTTCCCACTTTATAGTATTGTTGCCTCTTGAATTCTAATAGGTATCTTGCTGCTCAGATCCACAAAACTTGTCCTAGGTAAACTTTGCATGATACAATTGTGATGTGAAAGCTTGACAAGCACTCTAGTTTCCCTCTAAAAGTGGGTAAATCAAAATATTATGACAGGCTTAACTGTAATTTGATCATACACTATTGAGGTATTGTATGGAATAAACAATATATTATCAATGCACTAATGAAGAACTCAAAATAAACGAATTTTGTGTTGCTACAATAGCGCCACTCTTGGGATTCTCAAAGAGGCCACTAATTTATACACATTTGGAATCTTTACTTGGTTTACAAAAAGATTAAGCAATGGTAGTGATCACTCGTTGCCCTCCCATGGAAGGTTTATACAGAGTCAGCAATAAATTGATTTAAAAGTTTGGTATATTCCTGAAAAATAGGAGTCGGACTCTTCAATTCTAATTTAGTGTCAAGGAAATATTCAACTGTAAATGCTTGATCTTCTACAGTGTAAATTTCTATATAAATGGTTAGCGTAAATCTATCCATTGTCGACATATCCCAAAAAACCATGTATATCTGGACTCTGATTGTGTGTAAGAGAGGGGAGATCACATAAATAATCCATTGTCAAAAGAAAAAGTTAAAGCACAAAATTCTATGGAGAGTTTTTTTTTTTAATTTTATTACATACCTTAGAAAGTTTGAAAGGACATAACTGAAGCTTCCCTCTCCTTCCACACTTCATTAAATATGCCCCTTTTCCAATGCAGATGTGGCCTGTAGAATCACAATCAACAAATAGAATATGTAAAGTAAGTTTAATGAATTAATGTAGCTTTTTTATACCTCAAGCAAATGGACAATGAGAAATTGGATTCATTCTCTACAAAATATGATATAGCAAGATCTAATTACATTTTTAAATGAAACAAAGGTAAATTGGATTCATGCTCTGCAATAGACAATATAATGAGATCTAATGACATTTTCAACTCAAACAAAGGTAAGTTGAGTAAGCTCAAGCTCCAAAATGATGGCATCCAACTTCTGAGTGGCAGTTACTGTATATATCTAGCTAGAGGCTATAACATAAAGATATTTGTTATATATGAAGATAAAAAAATGAAAAGAATGTGAAATTTTTAACCATCAACTATAAGTTCCTTTCAAGGACTAGATCAAACCATAACATTTTTATCAAGATAATCAACTCACCCTTTCTAGTATGCTTCTAGTAGTTGCATGATAAAACTCAAACTCAATAAAATTCAAACAACATAAATTAACCAACAATATCTCTGAGGTTGGTTACCTAAGGAATATATCATACTAAATTACCTTTCGCATATAACATTGAAAATGACAGTGAAAGAAATGAAGACAAATCAATGATTATGATGGATGCATGTGATGAAATAAAATTAAAAAAGGACCTTTCTTCTTGCTACTGATGAGCCTTCTAGGGGATTCTTGGATGAAGTTGATCCTGATCTGCTTTCTGAAATCAAAGAGACACTTTCTAGCTACTCTGATTTGATGGACAACAACCCTAATTCTTATGAAAATGAATATGGAAAGAAATAAGCATCGATGAACCTGGTCTCGAAGAAGGTGTATCAAAGACTAATATGGATAGTATTTTAACTTTCTACAGCTAGCAGAGGGTTTTCCCAGTTGGGTTCCCTAGAAAATTTTCTTTTTTCTTGCTATAGTGTGACTGTGTTTTATTTATGTTCTATTCCACTACAATTTGGTAGAGATATTTTTTGTCTTCATGCAACAATTAGTTTTAGATTTATTCATTCAAGTAGTAGAAGAATTCAAGGAAATTCTACACAAGGGACAATTAATCTATATTTTCACTTATATCTTTTCCAAGTAAAATTCACAACTAAATTTTCATCCAAAGTGTTTAGGTTACTAGAAAGTGGTATCACATCATATCTCAACATTGCAAGGCATAAATCATACTATTCTATAAGGTTGAGACTTGAGATACAAAAATCTTCCCAAGTTATGCAAGAAAGAAAACTGTTGATTTTTAGTTCTAAATCTATCCAACCAAAACAAAATTATGCCATTTTCAACACCCTCTAGTCAATGTTATTCCTGGCCTCATTCAACTCAATTAAGAATATGTCAATCCCATTGATATTTCTTCTTCATTTCATGCTTCTAAGTTATATATTTATGCAACCTAATATATCATTTATGTTAAGTGATTATTCATTAAAAATTATTTAGTCCGTCCAGCCCATCTACCTAATTTTCTGATCAGTTTTTGGGAAGACTCTATCAAACATTTGCAGCAGAAAATAGAAGATTGTTTTAGTACCTAGTGTTATAAAACTCTAATCTAGAAAAAGTATTTTGGGTTGTTTCCCTAAAAATATTTACAAAATTTTCAATCCCAAAGACATTTCAAGGAGAATTTTAGTCAGAGAGAAATTTAGTATTATTTTTGGAAAATTTGAATGCAACTAAAAGAAATTCTTCCCGTTTGCTCAAAATATTCCAACACCAAATATGTGTGAATTCACAGAACTTAAGATTTGGAAATAATTAAATTTCACTTCGCTTTTCTAGGACCATATATGAGTGAATTCACAAAACCTGAGATTTGGATTCTGGAAACACTTAAATTTCACCTCATTTATTAGGATTGGAAGTTCCCTAAGATACAAACATGTAGCATTAAGGATCTACTTTGCTTGTTTAAGGACAATGTTTAGTTTATAAATAGTGATACAAGAATCCTTGTATACATGCCTAACACAGTTCTTTGGTCACAACTAATGAAACTGAACTCCATCAATACATAACAAACAAGGTAGAATGTAAGAGAGCATCTACTTTTCAACATATACTTTGACAAAAATAAACATCTATACAGTCATATAAAGTTGTCACCACACCAAAGAAGGAATTAAAAACCAAAATAAAAATAGGAACAGGCTTGGATTGTTATGGTTACTCTAACAAAATGTTAAATAGGATCAATATGTTAATATGGAAAATAGTGTAGTTGATTATGATTTATTGAGCCCATGGGGTTAGCCCAATCGAATGTCATTAATGTTACTTGGTATGTGACTAGTTCTATGCTAGGAGTGCCCTATTTGAAATCCCTTGGGTGAGGTGCACTAGTTAATGCCAATGGGTTTACGGGGGATGCCATCCACGAATGTGGGGAAACATCCATTGTGATTCCCTAGAGAGTTTTTCTTGGAATGAATAAAAATAGGATTTCCTAAAGAGAAATTTTGAGATGCACACACTGTACACCCAATAAAATCAACTCTATAGAGAAAAACCATAAAAGAAGTAAAAATACAAATTCTTTTACCTATGTTCCCTCGTTTTCCCTCCTGTGAAACGTGAAAAATGCTACTCTTAAACTTGAAAGAAAGGATGAAAAAAATAGTGAATTCTGAACGAGTCCTCCTTGTTTGGAAGAAGACTAAAAGTGGGGTGGAAATGCAGTGAGGTTAGAAATGAAACATACTTGGGCACCATTAATGGATTGAAGAGGTAAAACCTTAACTCACAACTCTCTTCAATCTCGTTTTCCCTCCCGCCATGTGAAAAGAGAAAATATGCTACTAGTAAACTTAAAAGCAAGGATGAAAAAAATAGTGAATTTTAAACTAGAGATCTTAGGTGTGTGTACTCCTCCCCATGTGGAAGAAGACTAAAAGTGGGGTGTAAATGCAGCGAGGTTAGAAATGAAACATATGTGGGTGCCATTAATGGATTGAAGATCTAATGGTGGGGGATCTGAGGTGTGTGTACTCCTCCCTGTGTGAAAGAAGACTAAAAGTGGGGTGGAAATGCAGGGAGGTTAGAAATGAAACATGCTTGGGCACCATTAATGGATTGCAGATCCAATGGTGGGGTTGGATATTAGTCTGCTACTGGTAAAACCTTAATTCACAACACTCTTCTTCCCTCCTGCCCTGTGAAAAGTGAAAATATGCTACCCTTAAACTTAAAAGAAAGGATGAAAAAAATAGTGAATTTTGAACCAGTCCTCCTTGTGTGGAAGAAGACTAAAAGTGGGGTGGAAATGCAGCGAGGTTAGAAATGAAACATACATGGGTGCCACTAATGGATTGAAGATCCCATGGTGGGGTTCGATCTACTGGTAAAAACTTAATTCACAACTCTCTTCAATATTGTTTTCCCTCTCACCCTGTGAAAGGTGAAAATATGCTACTTGTAAACTTAAAAGGAAGGATGAAAAAAATAGTGAATTTTGAACCACAGATCTGAGGTGTGTGTACTCCTCCCTGTGTGGAAGAAGAATAAAAGTGGAGTGTAAATGCAGCGAGGTTAGAAATGAAACATACCTGAGCACCATTAATGGATTGAAGGTCTAATGGTGGGGTTCGATATCAATCTGCTATTGGTAAAACCTTAATTCACAACTCTGTTCAATTTAGTTTTCCCTCCTGTCCTATGAAAAGTGAAAATATGCTACTAGTTTTCCCTCCCTCCGCATTATGAAAAGTGAAAATTTAATTCACAGCTCTCTTCAATCTCGTTTTCCCTCCCACCCTGTGAAAAGTGAAAATATCTACTAGTTTTCCCTCCACCCTACGAAAAGTGAAAATATACTACTTGTTTTAGAAATTAAATGAAGATTGGAATTAGGAGGGCTTTCTTACATCAAAATTAAGGCTGAATTTTTTCAAAAAATGTTAAAATTTCCCTCCCTAAAAAACAATAAATACAATATTTATAGAGTATA
Source organism: Pinus tabuliformis (assembly GCA_031772625.1). NCBI lineage: Eukaryota > Viridiplantae > Streptophyta > Pinopsida > Pinales > Pinaceae > Pinus > Pinus tabuliformis. Next base: position 1,298,886,628 of record CM062807.1, read on the forward strand.
GAGTAGATGTGTAGGTGTAATGTAAGTATGTAAACAATTCTAAATATGAGCTTAGTTAAAAAAGTATGGGGATGAGTGCAAAAATCTAAATGTTGGCTCAATTAATAATAAAAATAATAAAATTCATTTTTTTTATATTTTTATTTTGTTATTAACTTGTGAATAGGTTTTGTTACAATACCATGAGCCAATACCATGGCTTACCAATACCTCAAGCCCAAAAACCATAACTTCTTACACAACCAAAATATTTTATAACAATATGACAAGATTCTTAACCATGGATATTCACCCCCCACTTTACAGTGGATATTATTAACTTGTAAAAAATTGGTTTCGTTATAATACCATGGGGCAATACCATGGCTTATCAATACTACATGCTCTAAAAACATAACTTATTTCACGATCAAAATATTTTATAACAATATGAAAATATTCTTAACCATGGATATTATTAACTTGGAAATAAAATTTGTTACAATATCATGGGCCTATACCATGGCTTATCAATATCACATGCCCAAAAAACATAACTTATTTCAAAATCAAAATATTTTATAAGAATATGACCGGATTCTTAATCATGGATATTCACCCCCACTTTGTCATTGATATTATGAACTTGTGAATAGGCTTTGTTACAATAGCATGGGTTAATACCATGGTTTATCAATACCACATGCCAAAAAATCATATCTTATTTCACAATTTAAATATTTTATAACAATATGACAAGATTCTTAACCATAGATATTCACCCCCACTTTACCATGGATATTATTAACTTGTAAATAGGCTTTGTTACAATACCATGGGCCAATATCATGCCTTATCAATACCATATGCCCAAAAACCATAACCTATTTCACAATAAAAATATTTTAAATTAATTTAATTTAATAAAAAAAATTATTTGAATCTAATAGGAAAAGGGTTGTAATTAGTTTTGAGATATATATAAACCCTCTATCCTCATGACCACTAAAATTATTCCCAAATAACTTAAATTAAGGTTTTAATAAAATTAAAAATGAGAATACTTTTGTATTTAAAGATGTGAAATTTATATAATACAAATATTAGTAAGAACCAACATAGATTTATTTTAACTAAGGATCCAAGTGATGATAGCAAGAAAAATGAAGGGAAGGGAGGGGGAGGGAGATAGTGACAAAGATGGAGGGTGGAGAGAGAGAGAGAGAGAGAGAGAAACAGAGAGTCAGAGAGTGATGGGGGGAGACAACAAGAAGGAGGTAGGAAGAGAGAGGGAGGAAAGAACTAAGGCATAGGGAGATAGAGGTGGAGAGAGAGGGAGGAAAGAACTAAGGCATAGCAAGATAGAGGTGGAGAGAGAGAGGGAGTGACAATGGATAGATATGGAGTTGGAGGGGGAGAGAGAGGGAGGAAAGAACTAAGGCATAGGGAGATAGATTTGGAGAGAGAGAGGGAGTGACAATGGATAGATGGATAGAGAGAGAGGGAGAGAAGAGAGAAGTGGAGAGAGAGATAGATATGGAGAGACAGTGTGTGTGTTTGGGGGGTGAGATAGAGAGAGGGAATAAGAAAGAGACACATAGATACAAAGATATATATTATATAATATTATATAACCATCGTAGATCCATTTTAACCTAGATCTATCAAGTGCCAAAAAAGAGGTTTGCACATCGAGAGATTGGATCCCTCTCAGCACCTGATAGATCTGGGTTAAGATGGATCTAGGCTGGCTTAATAAGTTTGTAGTTGTATTTTATAGACTAACACTTTTTTTTATGGTTGTGTTTGAAAACAATCTTTCCACATTTGGTGTATTTATCATAATAATAATAATCTAATTTTAATTTAATTTTAAGCTTACCTTTTTTATGCAATGATTTTGTTGTTAGTTTATAGAGATAGACATGTTATAATTTTGGAATTTGAAAAGGGAACATGTGCTCTTAACTTGGTTGTATTGAAAACATTTAAGTGTAAGAAAGAAACATGCCCTCTTAACTTCGTTGTATTAAAGACATAAGTGTTCTTGTATACTAGGTGGGTGCAAACAAGAGAGAGTATATGGTAAGTGGATTAAATAGTTAAAAACAAATGTTAGTTAAGGAGAATGTTACAAAAATCTAAAAAATAGGCTAGGGTTAGGATATTACTATTTTGGGACATCTAAAGTTGAAGGTACATTTATGGACATTTAGTCTAAGCCCTTGGGTGTAGGACACATATTATGGGTATCTTGGACTTTTGGTGTGTGTTAGTGGTGTCAACTAGTGGTGGAGTGTCCAACTAATGAGTAGGCAAAGTTTTTCATTTACAAGGTTGGCATCAATCAAGTATTCTCCCTCTCTACCCAACTCTAATATGAGGAGTGTGCATAATGGACTTATTATTTTAACAAATTGCAAATATTTTATTATCTTTAAGTTCAAGGGCTTGAAGTGGCTACCTCAACCTACAAATCTTTAAAGGAACTATGTGTTTTTGAATTAAACCCTTGTGGTCAAGGAGCTGCAAAAAAGGAAGGCCGTATAGCTATTTTAAGGGGTTGTAATGACCCTCGTCTTGTGGTAAATATGTAGATATGACGCTAATGGTCTTGATCTTAGTACATTCACGTATATAATGTAAATATTTTCCTATCACCTTGCATTGTGTAAATATGATAAATATTTTGTGGTTACCCTGATGTACATGTTGAAGTTCCACTTGCATGATTATGGGAAACACTTCTCAATTATCCTTGTGTACATGGGGAAGACCATAATTACTCTATGTGATAAAAACACCTAGTAATATTTTCACGTTGAACACTATACAATAGACTTAACCCTAATATCTTAGTGAAGAACAAGTAACTAGCTAGACTCTGGAAGGGTTTTTGGATTGATTGTTAGTGAAACTCATTGCAGTTAGGTGTGCCAATGTGTGTTGAGTGTTAGTGAGTGCTAGGGAAACACAAGGGATCACTAGGTCAAAATGCATGGAAATGAATGAATAATAGTGTGTGACAGGGAGTGTCAATGAGTTACAGGTGTGGTAAGAGGGGAGTGACATGGTGTGATAAGCAGCGCTAAGTCATTCTAGAGTTCCAAAGCGACATGCAGCCAATATGTGCCAAGGTGTGCCAAATAGTGCTAGGAAGTGTTATGGAGTGTTAGGGAAACATAAGGGAGCACTAGGTGAAAATAATGCATGCAAATGAATGATTAAGAGTTTGTGATAAGAAGTGTCAGTGATTTCAGGGTGTGCTAAGGAGGGAGTGACAAGGTATGCTAGGCAGTGCTAAGGAATTCTAGAGGCTAGGGAAACATGACAAGATGTGCTAGGTGCTAAGGTGTGCCAATGCATGCCAGGGAGAGTTATGGAATGTCAGGGAAAAACAAGGGAGAACTAGTTTCAAATGCATGTAAATGAATGAATAAGAGTGCATGACAGGGATTGTCAGCAAATTATAGGTGTGCTAAGGAGGGAGTGACAAGGTATGCTAGGTAGTTCCAAGGAATGCTAGAGTGCTAGGGCGACATAACAAGATGTGCCAAGTCCTAGGGTGTTCCAATGTGTGTCAGGGAGTGCCATGAGAACATAAGGGAGAACTAGTTAAAATTGCACGGAAATGAATAGATAAGAGTGTGTGATAGGGAGTGTCAGCAAGCTCCAATTGTGTTAAGGAGGGAGTGACAAGGGTATATTCTAGGTAGTGCCAAGGCATGCTAGAGTGTTAGGGCATGTTAGGGGGTGGTAGGGTCTATAAGGGAGTGGAAAATCATGCCAAGGAATGTAGGGGATGATAATGTGTGCCATGTAGCACCAATGGATTATTATACGTGCCAGATGTTATGGCATGTGAAGATGTAAACTATGTTGCTTAGTTGTTTTATGGGCACTATTGGATGTGAGCCTTGACTTGGTAACTTGTTAAGTGGGATGAGTTAATATTGGACATGAGAAGCCTAAGATTATTTATAGTCCATTAGGGGAACAAGGCATAGTCTAGTTGTAGTAAATGTAACTTGGTAAAGTTGTTGTAGTCAAGGTAGGACTTGGTTGGGTTCCTAAGTCTAAAAGAAAATAAGGGTAGTTATGAGGGAATGATAATTAAGGAGTGCCATGGCATGCCAAGGAATGAAAAGGCATGCTGACATATGCCAGATAGTGTCAATGCATGTCAAGGAATGTTTGGAAGTGTCAATGAATCACAAGGGATAACTAGGTCAAAGTGGATGGAAATGAATGAATAAGAGATTATGCCAGGGAGTGTCAGTGAATTCTAGGTGTCCCATGGATGAAGTGTGTTAGGAGAATTTCATATTAGGACTTGTAGGATGAAAGCCTATGATTGTGATAAGAGGATGGGAAAAGCAGTTTGAGACAAAGGGAGACTTTGATCTAGGCACAACACTATTTTTTTAATGACTTGGTTGGGTTCCCAAGTCACAAAAAAGGTAAGGTTATCTATGAGGGCATGAAAACTAGGGAGTTCCAAGGTGTGCAGGGAATTTCAAGAAGTGATAACACATGTTATAAAGTTCCAAGGAATGTTAGGCATGTAAAGACATGCCAAGTGCTAAGGCATGCCAATGTGTGCTAGGTTCTAGGATGTGGTGCCAACACATGCTAGGAATTGCCATGGAAACTCAAGGGAGGACTCATTTCAATTACATGTAAATGAATGAATGTGCGTGTGTGATAGGGAGTGTTAACAAGTTGCGAAAGATTAGATAAGCTCTTGATATTATCAAACATCCACATAATCTCAACAGAGACAATGGCATTGAGATTAGTGGAAGCTGGCTTCCCTTAATAACATAATTTAAGATCACCAATACATCTCAGGTATAGCGCTTAGTGGGTAGATATCTCCCTCTCCTATTCCAATAGTTAGTAGCAAGCTTGGAATTTCAAATTTCCTATGCCTGTCAAATGAAAATTTGATGACGTTTTGGCATTTTTCATGCCCTTCTTTTTACGTTCTACCTAAATTTGTGAGTGTCAACCTTCCCTTATCTAAAAACTCTCTTTAAACTACTCCTGCTTCTCAACTTTCTTTAATCTCCCTCTTAGAGTGCTTTGTTTCTTCCTAAGTTAACATTTGTGTTTCCCCATAGCATACAAGCATACTTTTAAGATTTTATAAAGCTTTTTAGCCTTTGGGAGTTAATAGTTTTGATTATATACATAAATTTTGACATGTGAAAAAAACTAAAGAAAGTCATATAGTTAAGATGATGAGGATCGTCAACCACTAGTAGATGAGATAGAGTTATTTTTTTTAAATATTAAAAATTTAACTATTATCCTTTTTTATAATTTATTTAAATCTAATAATCTACTACATATGAATTTATTAAACATATAATTACATGTTTAACTATTTCTTTATAGCTTATTTTCACCAAATATTTTATTTACAGATGGGCACACACATCTTTATTTACTCACTGCATATTTTATGTACTGAATTCTTACCAAGATCTCTTTATTTATACCAAGATAACTTTAATCCCTATAAGTTCACTTTCAACCATCTATGAACTATTGAATAATAAATCTAGTGATGATAGCTAAATATTTTTTAAAATATTTGTATATTCTTTCAACTAATTTGATATCCATTATAAATATTTAGAATACATTATTCCTAAAACCATGAAGCTGAAAAATGTTTAAACGAAACAAACTCTACAATCTACAAGGTAATCAACTTATCATCTACATCTGAACATTGTTAACTAATCATTTTCATATGAGCCTATAGTGTCCTCAACATAAAAAATTGAATTCACATTACTTTCCACAACATAGATGAAATATACAACCCAACCAAGTACACAAAGCAATTCTTCCTATTGAGCATTACGCTAGACAATACCATTACTTATTCTATTCATGTACTTAGTACTGGTTGCATCCTCTAAATACAACTATATTAGAAGTGGTTGACAACCTAAATAGATACACTATATAAAAATGAGCTTGTAACATCTTCCATAATTATTTTTATAGTAAAAGAAATTTCATTGAATAACTATATAATTATTTTATTTTAAAGGAAAATTCACTGCTGTAAAAATAAGGTTGATTTCAAAGCCTTTAGTAAAAAACTCACAAAACAAAATTAGTGAAAATAAGGAAGGGCACTCAAAAAAACAAAAATAGTCAAAATAAGGTTGATTTCAAAACCTTTAGTAAAAAGCTCAAAAAACAAAATTAATCAAAATAAAAAATAGTCAAAATAAAGAAGGGCACTCAAAAATACAAAAATAGTCAAAATCACGACTCTTAGTTTTCAAGATGGTAATTGTAAGCTTCACTATGGAATAAATCACAAGCTATTTTTCTAATATCGGATCTTGGAGAAATTAATTTTGACAAGGGCGTCGATAATTTCAGAGAAAACAAATACAATAGGAAGAAAGAATGAAAAAAAACAACTGAATGAGATTGAAACAGATTGAAGAAGGAAACTTACTTGGGACTTGCAAACTGTTAAATCTTGCCAATTTTGATGTAAATGATGACAGTAATTTTAGTAGAAAGCTCCAACATTTTTTGAGTGACCTATCCTTGCGTTTCAAGAAAATAACATGGTAGTGAATACATGGTAGAGCAGAAAACGCAAGTATAGTTTTAGTGTTTTGCAATCACCTACTAGCATACAATTGGATGGCTGAATTCACATTCTTGACGTAGACTGGTTGGTTGGTTCCTTGAATGTAACACCTAACTTACAATCTAGTTGTTCTTAGTTTCCCAGGGCGAGATCGTTTCATAAAGTTCAAATCTACAAAAGGACTATAGCCAAATAATCTTTTATAGGCCTCAAATCTATGAAAGTGTGCAAGGCTCCAGTGCCATGTGAGCTAGATGCACTGTAAGCATTTTCCTTATGACCCTAGGCCTAGTCTTATTTTGTTGTTTTTAACTTAGGACTGGTACTATAAATTTTGGTGTTTTTAACTCTGACGGGTAATATAAATTTTGGTGTTTTTAACACTAATGGGTATTATAAATTTTGACGGGAAATATCCCAAATTAAACGTCAAAATAACTAAATTTTGGTGTTTTTAACTCTGACCGGTATTATAAATTTTGATAGGAAATATCCCCAATTAAATGTCAAAATGACGGTTATTGATTGATGAGGCACCTCAAATTTGACGGGTAAAAATTTCAAGCAACTGTCAAATACTTCTTAAAATAGGAAATACGTCTTGTGGGACGTCAAATTCCAGGCGTGGTTAGTAGTATTGCTATTTTTATTACTCTTAATAATAATTTTCAAACTAAGTATGATAATAATAATAATTATTAATTAATTATAACAATTACAATAATATTTATGATAATAACTATTACTAATTATTATTATGAATTTTTATTATTAATTACTAATTAAGATCTATTAATAAATAATAATAAGTATTATTAAATAATAATTAGTATTTAATATTTAGTAAATAATAATTAATAATTAGTATGTAATTATAACATTTACAATAATAATTACAATAATAACTATTACTATTATCATTAATTATTAATTGAAATCTATTAATAAACATTTGGTAGTAAAAAATTATAATAATAATTACTATTTTTAAAAATTATTAATATTAATTATTAGGATTATTATTAATCAATATTAAGATTCAGTTATATTAAGATTAAGGATTAGTATTCAATTAAGATTAAGGATTAGGTTTTTATTTAATATTAATAATTGGATTTAATAATAATAATTTTTAATACTTAAAATTAGTAAAATTAACTCTTCAATAAGTATTCAAAAAATATTCAAAATTACAATAAAAACTTAAAAAAGATAATACTAAATATCATTAATGAAGCTGACCTTCATCTCATCATTAAATCAACTCTCCTCATAAATATTTAAATCTCTCAATTTAGCTCTTCTACTATCAACATTCAAGAAGTCCTGATGATGGATCCCTGTTGGGATTTGAAACGTTGACGAAAAATGGTCTTTATTGTGGGTTCTCCAGTAACTAAGTCAAAAGTTATAGGTGTGCTAAGGAGGGAGTGACAACGTATGATAAGCAATGTCAATATTTGATAGAGTGCTAAGAAATCCTACTAAGATGTGGCAAGTGCCATGGTGTGCCAATATGTGCCAAGGAGTGTTAGGGAGTGTTAGGGAAACACAAGGGAGAACTAGGTCACAATGCATGGAAATGAAGGAATAAGAGTGTGTGGCATGGAGTGTTAGTCAGTTCCAAGTGTGTTAAGGAGTAGTTACAAGGTATTCTTGGCAATGCTAAGGAATGCTAGAGTTCCAGGGCAACATGCAGCCAAGATGTGCCAACAGGTGTAAGGAAGTGTTAGTTGGGAGTGCCAGTGAAACACAAGGGAGAACTATGTCAAAATGAATGGAAATGAACAAATAAGAGTTTGTGATTAGAAGTTTTAGTGAGTTCTAGGTGTGCTAAGGACAAATTGACAAGCTATGTAGGAAGTCTTAAGGCATGCTAGAGGCTAGGGCAACATGCCAAGATGTCATAGGTGCTAGGGTGTAACAACACATGTCAAGGAGTGATAAGGAGTGCTAGGGAAACACAAGAGAGAACTAGGTAAAAATGCATGGAAATGAATGAATAAGAGTTTGTGACCAAGAGTGTCAGCGATGTCTAGGTGTGTTAAGGAGAGAGTGACAAGGTATACTATGTAGTTCCAAGGAATGCTAGAGTGTCAAGATGGTAGGCCAAGATGTGTCAGGTGCTAGCGTGAGCTAGGGAGTGTTAGGGGATGTCAAGGAAACATAAGGAAGCACTAGTTCAAAATGCATGGAAATTAACAAATAAGAGTGTGTGAGAGGGAGTTTCAATGAGTTCTAGGTGTGTTAAGGAGGGAGTGACAAGGTTATATTCTAGGCAATGCCAAGGTATGCTAAACTACCAAGGCATGTCAGGAAGTGCCATGGTGTCAAAGCATGCCAAGGAATGTAGAGGATGTTAACGCATGCCACATAGTGCCAAGGCATTCCAAGACATGTTAGGTGCTATGGCATATCAAGACGTAAATTGTGTTGCTTAATTGTTTTAGACCAAGGTTGGATGTGATGAGCCTTGTCTTGGTAACTTGTTCAGTGGGATGAGTGATATTGTACATGAGTAGCCTAAGATGAGTTACAAGTAGTTCTTAGGTGAACAAAGCATATGTTCAATTTCCATGACACATGAGAATCTGGGTTTGGCCTTAGAATTTTTTATGTGAACACACTCAAGTGCCACAACACATCTACTATGCAGAATGAAATCTTCCATGAAAGAAAAAGCAATGGATTGAATGCACATAGTTTAGGGTCTACACATCTTCATATGTTAATTCTTATTATTGTGATATACAATAGCCATTTATATGTCTAGTGTAAGACTCCTTTGGAGATTTTTATCCAACAACAACATCTTTGTGGTAAAAGGTGTACTATCAGAGGTTGCTCCATTAAAAATAGCAACCAAAATGGACATTACTGTGCACACAGATGAAGAATTAAGAATATTGTTATCTATGAGTGCTGATGTGGAGGTATGGGACAAATTACACAGGCAACGAACCTTTTTGTTCAACCAATCAAGATCTAAAAAGAAAATGTGTGATTATATATACATGTGTGATAGTATTTGGAGAAATGCCAACCTAACCCACAAATTTGTTGACATTTTGCCGGAGTTGTCCTATAATTGTTCCTAAATTTAATAAACATGTAAAATAGGACTGAATTTTCAATACAAAATATAAATTGTTAAGAACATGGCCAAATTGTGAAAGTGTAAAAATTGGTATGGTTTAAAGGGACCGATCCGTTTAAAAAGTCTTAAATGTGGTAATGAAGGTTGAGCCTCGTTCTAGAACCCCTTTGGGCATCCATCTTAGAAATTGGTGTAGGATGCAACACTTCAGAATCATTTTTGTAGCAATGGTGTCAACACTTATATAGTGACATGGGGTTGGAGTTGGCCTGTCAAAGCTCATTGGTATACTTTGGAACTTCTCTAGGGTGATGCCTTAGATGATTTGGAGTACGACGGCATGATTTGATACTTAGTTTGCATTGAAGAAGCTTTGGAGGCTAGATACTGCAGGAAAACCCCTTGTTCTGAACATGGAAGAACATGCCACTAAAGAAAGTAACAACAAGTACACAAATTTGAAACTCAAATCACATCACTATTTATTACTCTTTGAAACAAGAAATAACTAAAAATTTCAAACACTACTATTCACTTTTCCTTTAGTTTGGAAGGTACAATGAATCTGAAAACATGTACAACAATGTCTTAACTTTCTTAACTCCTAATCCTAATGTACCTTCCTTGCATGTATAGACAAGACAATTAAAATCTGTCGCTAGTGAATATGATATGAGATATGCAAACATGCTTCCTTAGCTAAGGCTGAGAATTAATAACTAGGGAAGTGCTCCTTTTAACTATGCATGTAAAAACTAAATAAAGCAAAGAGTTTTGCTACTCCAAGTGCTAGAAACGAAACCACTACCTAAGGTAAGTGCTTTTCCCAGAGAAAGATATTAAGGACTTAGAAAATTTGTTGCTTCCTTCAAGAGAGGTGTATGCCAAATAGAACTAAGATATCATGCACTATCCTCCAAATTCATTCACCTTTAACAAAAATCTTGTGCCAAGAAAAAGACAGGAGACCAATATCCAATAGAATTCGCTAACTAGCCAGATACCATTGTTCTCAAACAATGAGATAATAAGGGAATGTCAACTAGGGTGGAATATTTCACCACTGAAATTGACAAGAGATAGAAGGGGTCAAAAACTATTAGACCTAATGCTCAAGAACAAATGAATTAATCAACACTTGGTTATCCAAAATGAATTCAATCCTTCTTTATTTATAGATTTTCCAGAGGGGTTTCATATTCTTAAGTGATTGAGTAAGCCTTACTCCAAACCCCAAATTTGGGTTTTTTAAGCCCAGTTTCCCCAAAAATTGCCCAATAATAGCTTTTTTGGGGTTTTTCCCCTTTATGGAGGACTATAGTCTATGGGGATGGATAGGATATTACGTCCCATTCATCCTCAATTTGTAGAGGACGCTACATGGCACTTAATAAAAGAAACAATGCTTTAGTTTAGCAGGTAATAACTAAATGCTTATTTCTTTCCACATAGGACATACATCTTGCAAAAATGATCATGGGGTACAAATACTACAAAAGGCCTAAATCTTACTAGCATTGTCATAGTCCAAGAATAAAAACCCTTTCAATTGAAACAAGGTCAGTACCACATACTACAAGCACAAATGACAAATTCAAAAACAATATACTTATTCAATGAAAGAATGACGAATCATATTAGCGCACTTCAAATTTAATAGCCCTTGAGTTGCAGTGTCAATCAAAATTTCTCAGGTTGGATCATAATTAAGTACTCAGTGTTGTTTTGGGTCCAATTTGGGGAAAAGGAGGAGCTCTTGGTGACAATGGGATGATCAGGCTTTTCAGAAGGGAGCTCTTCTATACTTTTCAACATACAAGCCATTCATTCTAGTGGAGGAAATATAGAGAAGCCTTTAATAAGGACCTTTCCAAGATCAATTTGGAGGAAAATCCATTTCCAAAGCTTAAACATAGTTCTAGATTCAAATAAGAGTAGTCATTTTTCAAAAAAATTATTAATTCCCAAGAAATTGGAACCAAGCTGACATGTTGAACATTTATTCTTCTACTGGACAAGGAAGCATTTATGAAAAGTCCTTGGCCCTTTGATCCAGTATTTGATGTAAATCTCTTGATTAGAAATGTAATAAGAGATGTAGTTTATATTAAGGAAAAGGGAAAAGTAGAGGGCCAGTTAATAATTATCTCTAAAAGACTCTCAATAGAATCCTAACATATTTGAAATGGAAAAGGATAACTCCATGGTTATTTTTTGGTTTAGAAACTTTGCTAATTTCCATGATTGAAGAATGTATTCATGCCTTGAAAGAAGCTCACAAATTCTTTTGATATTGGTTGAAGCAAAGAAAGTGTGCAAAGTTACACTCACATAGAGGTATGGTAAAAAAGTATGTGGAGCTTTTTGTCCCAGACTCCAAACAAAGAATGGACAAAAGGTGAAAAAACCAAGTCCAAAGGTATGTGTAGCTTTTTTCATGCAGAGGTAGGTGTTAACTCCACACACTACAACGAAGGCTTTTCGGCGCAAGTGACACAAAGGTTTGCATGGAGAACTTTGGATTAAAAGGAGTGGAGCTTGATGCTACATGTCCACTATGGCCCCACTTTCTGTATGAGTTACAAGAGATAAAAATAATGAGATATAGGAGATACAGAGTAGATACTATTTTTGTTCAAATTTAATAAAAAATATTACTATGTCTTCCTCAACATAAAAGAAATATCTTCCATAAAATATTTTCTCCATGAACCTGATTTAAAATGAATTTCTTCCATTGATGCACCTAGCTGCAAATAGAAACAATGCCAATGGGCCAATTTCGGTTTAGAAAATTCACAATTAGTTTCAATTTTAAGATCTCCTATTTTCAGTTTAGATTTTAGTTACAAGCAGTGAAACAGAACTCACTGATCAATAGCGATTAATCACGAGTCGGAATCTGCTCACTCTACAAATGATCTGATCTAAGTATTTACGAGTCAAACTCATGTTGACCATGTTTAACTCATGGTCAATGCAAGTTTGACTTGAGACTTTCCGATTAAAGCATATTCTTGTGATTGATTCCAATTTATTCGATTTTCAGCCTTGACTCGACAAGCACGAGTTTTTCAAGTTTAGGTATGCTGCATTGCTAAAAACTAAACATCAGTCATTCCAAAGTTTATTTCTCATTTCTCAGGCCCAAAACTCATATGTTGAGACCTTCAGTAATCGATCACTACTCACTATTACACGGTCCAGACTCAATATCAGGGAATCATCAAGGTAAGCCTAAGTCCAGACTCCATATCAGGCAGTCGCCAATGTGTGCTCTATCCATACTCCATATCAACCCTCAGGAAGTCGCATGTCACCTTCAACATGTATTACCTTTAGGCTTATCTGCTTTACTATTCAACAATCGAGTGACATTGCCACTTGGCTTAAATAATAGGTATATTACTATATTGAAGTTTCAATGTCGTTTTCAATGGCAAGTTTCAAGTTTCACTGTTCAGCAATCGAATATTCAGCGTATTCCTTTGGTTATGACTTTTCAACCCTATAATTGGGGCTTAAATGGATTTTAAAAATGCACTAAGAAATGGTTTCATACCAACCATCGACCAAGTCATCAAGCATTCCTTCCTTGGTCGATGTCTTGCCAACTTCAAAGGCTTTAACCATGCATTCACAACTTTGGGTATTTTTATTCTTCCAGAATCTGTTATTGATGTATTGGTTCAGTTGTTTTATGCTAAATGAACTTGAAAATTCAAGATTACAATGCAATATATGTTGATAATATTTCCTTTAGGTAGCATTTCCTCATATATACCTAATTGTGTTTCAACATCATAATGATATAGTAGGTCGAAATGTGCTTGTGTTGCTGGACAGATTCCTCTTTGATCCTTCACAAAACCTCATATCCTTTAAAACCAACCCTCTTTTTTGCGAAGTTATATATGGAATTTTTAATTTAAATTTTTTATTGTATTTTAAAGGAGCCAAATTAAATAGAAGGCACAAGTCCATATCTAAACAAAAGCCACAATTTAAACACAAGTCCAAAACAACAACAATGTCGAGGGAGAAGGACTTTGCTTGGGCTTATTGTGACAGGATTCTTGGAAACCCTAAGCTCGTCTGTAAATTTTGCAAAGAAAAATGTAGTGGAGGCATTTATAGATTCAAGTACCACCTTGCACAAATACCTGGCCATGATATAGGTCTCTGCAAAGACGTTGACGAAAATTTCAAACACCAAGCAACCTTGGCCATTGATATGTTGAGTCAGCATAATGTAAAGAAAGAAGAGAAAAAATAGGAAACAGGAACTCCTAGAGTTGACAATTTTTCTTCCACTACCCCATTGTCATCTCCCTCTGTTGAATCCTCAATGCAGTTCCCAAGTTTCCCACACATGCCTCCAAGTCCAAGTCAAACACAAGGCCAAATGAATCCTCCTGCATTCAACATTGGAGGTGGAAACATAAAGACCTTTTATTCTCCACGCACAAAACCCGATTCCCAACCTACATTAGATACCACTGGTTGGAAAAAAATAATCCATAGTCAGGCAAGGAAGGCCATTGCTAACTTTTGGTACTATTCTAACATATCTTTCCATTATGCCATAAGTCCTTATTGGCAAGCTATGATTGATGCAGTTGTTGTTGTAGTTCCAGGGTTCAAAGCTCCTTCATTAGAGAGAATTAGGACAAATTTGCTAATAGAAAGTGTTGAATGCCATTCTTGTGCTATCTGAGTTTCGTTAATCATGGGTAGGAACAGGGTGCACGATCATGAGTGATGGATCAATAGATGAGAGGAATAGAACTTTAATAAATCTCCTTGTATCTTTTCCATTAGGTATAATGTTTCTCAAATCAGTGGATGCCTTAAACAAGGTTAAGACTGCAAAATGTATTTGTGAAATGTTGGAGGAAGTCGTTCAAGAAGTGGGAGAAGAACATGTTGTACAAATTGTCACCGACAATGCAGCTAATTATATGGCTGCTGGTAGACTTTTTGAGATTAGGCACCCCACTATTTTTTGGACCTATTGTGTTGCCCATTGTATAGATTTAATTCTTGAGGACATTGGTAAGCTTCATTGGATACATGAGGTTGTGGAGAAGGAAAAATGCATAACCAAATACCTATACAACCACATTATTTTCCTAAACACCATGAGAAAATACATTGAAGGTAAAGAAATTGTTCGACCTGCAGTGGCTATATTTGCAACAAAATTCATATCTTTGCAATTTGTGGTTGAGCAAAAGATAAATTTGAAGAGGATGTCCTTGGGACCTGAGTGGATGGCATCTAAACATTCCAATACCCTTGAAGGCATTGAAGTTGTTGCACTTGTGTCAAAGATATCATTGTTGTGATAGAGTCCCTTGTTAGAGTTCTCAGGTACTTCAAGTATTTTAACTTTTTCATGTTTTAAATTTCATTTCAAGCTTCTTTTTATTTTCATTGTTTCATATTAATTTAAATTTTAAAGCTTGAACTTTCAGGATGGTTGACGGTGACAAACTTGGTATGGGTTACATTTATGAGGTGATAGATCTCGCAAAGGAGGCCATCAAAATAAGATATAGTGATGAGGAGGCAAAGTATATGCCTCTTTTGGACATTATTGATGCACATTAGGATAGGAAATTTCATTCCATGCTACTAGGTACTTCTTAAACCCATAGTATTTTTATGATAAGAGCAAATTTAATGAGGATGGGGAGGTTCATAGAGGACTTATGACAGGCATGGAAAGGTGCTTCCTTGATCCAGAATTTCAAAGTCGTGTCTTTTCCCAAGTATAGGATTATAGACCACCACCTAAATTATTTTCCTATACTAGTGTTATACGAGAAAGGTCTAAGTTATTGCCAGGTACCCTTTGAGGCTTGAAGGCTTTATCAGTTCATTAAATTTGTTTAAACTTTATTTTGTATGTTAAATGTTTTATTAAATTTTGTTGTCTTTTTAAGTTTTTACTATTTAGCATTTAGTACATCTACTCACGAACCCTTGGCACTTGCTAGGTCTTTGGTGGCAAAACTTTTGTAGTGATACGCCAGATTTGAAGAGATTTGCCATTCGAATCTTAAACCAAGCATGCAGTGCTTCAGGTTGTGAGTGCAACTGGAGCATGTTTGAGAAAATACATTCTAAGAAGCGCAACCAATTAACACAAAAGTGCTTAAATGACCTTGTATTTTTCCATTACAATCTGCAACTTCGTAACAAGAAAATACTACGTGAGAGCTTGAATTTGAAGGTTTCATAATTTGATTTGGAATTTAAAGTTTAAACTTTAAAGTTCAAAGTGAAACTTAAATTCACATTTCAATGTCTCATTATAATGATAGGTTTGGATCATTCACCAATAGACCTTGAAGAGATAGATTTGCAAACTACAAGTGCAACATACTAGGTCCAAATAGAGGAGGCTCCTCTTTTAAGCCTACATGACTTGGAGAACTTTGAGAGTC
Source organism: Pinus tabuliformis (assembly GCA_031772625.1). Lineage (NCBI taxonomy): Eukaryota > Viridiplantae > Streptophyta > Pinopsida > Pinales > Pinaceae > Pinus > Pinus tabuliformis. The sequence goes on from CM062807.1 coordinate 1,298,902,784, forward strand.
AAGCAAGCAGAGGAGTGGGAGGAATCCCTTCTAGTTCTTACTCTTAAGAGTATTAGACTCTTAGTTATTGATTTTTTCTAATTTGTATGCAGTTGTTTGTAAACTTTTTGAAGCAGTTGCTTCTAGTTCTATGTAGTCACTAGTTAGGAGTCATGACTCAGTACTTTGGATCATGTTTGGACTCATAACATATATGAGATGCTTATTCATTCATGATATTTTGGACATCTATTGAAATTATGAATTGTTTGGACATGGCTTTATTGAATATCAATGAAAAATGTTTTTTTTTTTAATTCAATATATGTGTATATTTTTATTTATTGAATTCACTGATTTTTTCCCGATTTTTCCTGATTTTTTTCCGATTTTTCCCCAATCTGATTAAAACTCTTAGCTCTTTTGCCTCACCGATTTATTTTCTATTCCAAGTTTGGTAACATTGGTTACAAGTTTCATTCTTAAATTATGAGTGTAAGGTGTGCTAGAGAGTGCCAATTCATGCTGAGGAGTCTTAGGGAGTACTAGGACAACACAAGGGAGCACTAGGTCAAAATGCATGGAAGTGAATGAATATGAGGGTGTGTTGGGGAGTGTCAATCAGTGCTAGTTGTCATTCCAATGAGGGAGTGATAAGGTATTCTAAGAATAGGTAATGCATGCCAGGGAATATCAAGGAATGTCAAGAAGTGCTAGAGTGTGCTAGGTAGTTTTGGCATGTGCTAACATATGCCAAATTGTGCCAAGGCATTCTAGGTGCTAAGACATGCTAGGATGTGCAGGGTGTAAGAGTATGCCAATATGCGTCAAGGAGTTTCAAGGAAACAAAAGGAATAACCAAGCTAAAATGAAAGGAAATGAACACATAAGAGAGTTAATAAGTCGAGACTTTATCTTTTTCCAAAGGGGCATGATAGGTGCACTAATAATATGTTACAATACATGATAAGTGCCAATGTGTGCCAAGTGCTAATTTTTGTCAATGCAATATTATGCCAATGAGTTCCAGGGCATGCTAGGGACTACAGTGAATGCCAACACATGATAGGGGAGTGCTATGCTATGATATGGCATGCCAAAATGTGCTTTGGCATCCTACTCATGGCAAGATGCTCTAGGTACAAAGATGTTCTAGGTACAAAGATATTCCAAGACATGTGAGGTGCCAAGGAATGTTAGTGTATTGTTCCAAAGCATGTTAAGGTGTGCCATGAGTGTTGAGGAGTGCTAGGTCTCTCTCATTAATAGAATTGACAGAGCTTTATTATGTATTAAATAATATAGTTCGTACAGACACTATTGGAACTTTATTTAAAGAAAATTTGCTAGATAATAAACCTAATAGAGATGAATCATGTGTTGACTCATAGGAAGACTATATTCTTATGACTTGAGGGAAATGATACACACTAATTACTTCTTAACAAATTGACTAGCTATTATAACCACTATGACCTTGGACACATAATGAAAAAGACTCCACAACAATGGTCTTAAATCATTATTGTTATCGGGAAATCTAGTGTTCACTCGGAGCTGCTAGTCCCACTAAGACTGGTAGCTATCTTAGAAACAAACAAACTAAAACTACTTTCGTTTTCCTTTACGAGAAGTAGATAAGAGTGGAATGAAGGACACCAACCTCAGTCTTTCGTTTGGTTCCTTGCTTGATTCCTCTCCCTTCTGATAGATCCTTGCCGCTTCTCCTTCATCTACCCAGCTTCAAAGAGCACCTGTGGAGTCAAAGCAGCATAATACTATCGAAGAATAGAGATCTACAATCATAAACAATATAGGACCAGATGTATATTGACCACACAAATGAATATATCATCAAACATACAAGAATGTGGAGGAAAACTTGAATAGATTTATTAATATCAAGAATAGAAAAGAGGATTACAACCAACTGTTCTGACCCAGCATCATCCTCCAGCATGAAAGCCCTTCTTTCACCTCATGAAAAGCTTAGATCACCCCAAAACTATGATATTCCAACAAGAAACCAACAACACTTCCTTACAAGATACAAAATTCCAGCCTTTGGATCTCTATGATGAGGGATCCATATATAGATGATTGCAGGGGGGTGAGTCAGCTTCTGGGATTTTGATTAGTGTTCTCTCTCTGATAATTCTTGATTCCACTTGGAGAATTCAGAGAGGCAAGTGTCACAGGAGAAGTTTCTGGAAGATTCCATGATCATCCACCTCGCAAACTGTCTCTGCCATTTGTCCACTCTCACCCATTGCACCCCATAGAAGGGATTTTCAGTATGCATCACACCACCTATGTGCATTAGGTGGGATGCATCGCACTTTGACCATGGAGCAGGTGAGATGGTCTAGTTTTGACCAGTTCTGAGCAATTTTTCATGGAGAAATTCTTGGAGATGATGTAATCAATTGACCTTGTTCTTTTAGGGTATGGAACAACACTTTTAGGGACTTAGGAGCCCTTGGTTTATAGACATGTTTGATTGGGGTTGCAGTTCCAAAAAATGTCTATAACAGTTGCCCCCTAAAGCATGAGGTCGTTAATCTTTTGATGTCGGGTGAAATGCTTTATCATGAGGATCCAAATTTTTTTTGAGTTGGAAGGCGACCTATAATAAGATACAATACAATACAATACATTATCTTCATAATATTTTTCATGATCTAGCTTAGGCGGGCATTCCCATGCTTAGCTTTATAAATTCATTTTCATGTACATAAGATAGACAACTGTCTGTGCGGGAGACTGATGATTCTAATAGAGTCATCATCCTTTAATTCGGATGATCATCTGTGCAACAAAAATGTACATTTGATGTCTTTATTTTCTTGAATATATCGTAGCCCGGATGGATGAAACTAGATCCGGGGTCTTCAAACTCGTTCAATCTTCACTTGGAGTACAAGTCGATCCATGTGAAAGATGTTTTGGAGTTGAACATGGAAAGACATCACCTGATTACTAGCCAATGATGTAAGCTGTTAACAGGCGCGAGAGGAATCACCGATAATGATGATGACCCTCAAGGTACTACAATACAATTCGCGTGGTGAGAATAAGGGACTTGGCATCGAACACCATGCAAAATCTTTCGGTCGAAGGCCATTGATGTAAACCTGTCGCTGGAAGTGAGAAACTTGCCATTGAGGCATGCAAGCTTCAAAGTACTGAAAGGGTTGTCCCTAAGTCGACTTCTTGGATAATGAGCTGATCTCGACAAGAAGTGACCCGCTGTTAGAAAATTATATATTACGGAGCAATGGAACACATAAAATATTGCAGAAATATAAACACAGAAAACGCACAAAACAAGAGAGACATAGATATATGTGGTTCACCCAGTTTGGGCTACGTCCACCCCAAACAGCCAGTCCTTCCTTTCTATTATCTAGCAAAATGAAGAGACACAACCTACAACAAATCCGCTATAATATCCTCTGTTTTCTCTCACAGTCTCACCTCTCTGTTTCTCACTCACTGAATACACATCTATCACACAGCCTCAAATACAATGCCCTCATACAAAGAGAGGGGTTACCTTCTAGGGCAAAAAACCCTAAACTAAACATAAGTTCTACCGTCAGATCATCCGCCTAATGAACGACCCAAATTGACTAGAAATTACTATACTTTTACAAGGAAATTTTACAGCTGCTTTTAGCTTCGGGGGCGCTGCCCCCGAAACCCCCTGCTAGGGGGGGGCTCCCAAAGGTTGCAGGCGCCCCCCCTGGATCCCCCCTATAGTGAATATTTTACGGGCGACGTTGCTGCACCCATTTCGAACTGGGGTCCTATGTGGCGATACCTTTGAATATAGAAGATAATCAGGCTCCACACCCAACACCCGCCATAGGAGGGCCTTAATGAATCCCACATCTACGACACGGAATGGAGTAAATTATTTTGGAGGTGAAAATGATCTAATGATACAGGGTTCAGGGTGGTGGTCATGAAAGAATGGAGCGTGAATGTATTGCAGCGGATGAGACACAGGTGAATTCTCCGAGCGACTTCTCTTGAACATACCAGTGACACTGACATGATGGATTGGTAGCGTTAACCCCAAATGTGGATGGTGTGATGAACCAATGGTGATATAACCAGTGAATGGAACAACCCAACCCGACTCGAATGCGGAGTGAAAGTGTCATGTTCAAGAGCGACTTGCTACCAATAAAGTTTCTTCAAGTTTTCTTCCCAATTTTTCCCCAGTCATTGCTGACTAGTACCTCTTTATTTTTGTCAAGCTTGAGGAGGATAACATATGCTTGTTCTATAATTTTCCCTTCGGGAAAACCCGTCGCTATATTTTAACGAGCCTAGCGACAGTGAAACTCATTCTTGTCTGTATGGACAAGTTTGTCACTATTCAGTTTTAACGAGTTTAACGACAAAGATAACTCAGTCCTTTTCAATTTTAGAGAGTCTGAAAGGGACGTAAAGGAAACTCCAATAATCCTTTTTCATCATGTAATCCCTTAAGTCTGAAAAAGTATAAAATAATATGAAAGGGATGAATTTTCGGTTATTTTAACGAACCGAACAAGACAAGCGCTCGATCTTTTTGTGTAATAATCCCTCAGGTCCAAAAGGATTAAAATCTAGAGGGATTGCACTTCCGGTCGCTTTAACGAGCTGGAGAGGCCAATCGCTTGGAAATCTTTTCATATTTTACGAGTCAGGTGAAAAGAGCTTAAAGGAGACTCAGTTTTTAGGAACGAGTGATAATTTCAGGTAACAACTGATTCCAGGTAAGGTTTGGAATTTTCCAATCACGGCAGTGTCACAAGGATGGCTAACAGGATCACTCCTCGCAGTTGTTCCTCAAAAGGGGTAAACAATCAAATGGAGGTGAATGATCGGCTAAAACAGAGTGGAGGTGATGATGAGAACATGACCAGGGCTCAAAAGCTGATGATAATGCATTCACAATGGTTATTTACCAGAAATTGGTTCATTTTTTAATGAGATTAAACTCTGGGAGAACTTTTGCTCATTGCTTATGTTTAATTTTTAACGAGCTTTAACTCCACATAAAAATTGCTCATACCAGTCGTATAATAAGTATATCTCGTTTAAGATGCCATTTTTTATGGAGCTTGGACCTTTCAAAGCTTTGCCCCGGATCCTTTCTTTATGCAAGTTAGGAACGACCAATCCTACGCATTTAAAGGGTTTGAGAATCTAAAAGCTAAGAAAATAAATGGTCGCTCTTCACTTGCATGCAAAAATGTTTGCATGCCCCCAGGTATAGTGAAAAATTTCCAAGTTACCATATAGAAGTTCCTGCTTTCGCAAGATAAGTTCCATCCACACCGCAGATAGAAACACTTCCTGGCTTAGTCCATCTGGACCAGGGTGGTTCTAAATCCCAACCCCCTAACCTTGACGAAGGAATCTTATTCCAGTCTAATCCCATTTTCCTAAATGGATGGGTGTGTCAGACTAGTCATATATCCTCCGCGGAAACCTACCCTATACCCGAGGCTTTCCTGCCGAAATAGACCAGGGTGCATGCCCCCTGGGATTCAGTCATGCCCTCCTGAATCACTCACGCTCATCAGGTGGACGAACTGGAGATTGATGAGACATTCCTTGCGTGAAAAGACCATTTAGGGATGGTATTTGACTATTAGCTATGTGTGAGCCAGGAAATGACAACTGGTCTACGAGCTTGACCACTCTGCCTTCATGCGGAAAACACATTACTCTAAAGGGTGAGGAGACAATGGCTCCCATGCTATAAATATAGTTGCGTCCAAAGAGTAGATTATAATCTAAAGGTCCTTGGACTACCATTACGTTCATGTAAACGGTTTTCCTTCTCAACGTTATGGGCACATTGGGAAGGATCCCTAACGGTCTACTGGTTCCTTTGTCGAAGCCTGTCAGGTTTCTCATCTCAGGCAGAAGCGATGGCGAACCAAGCGCTTCCCAAGAAATTGAGGAAAGGATACTCACAGAAGCCCCTTCATTTATGATGGTACCAACCATGATCATTTTGTAAGCTTGTACAATGATTCGTAATGGTACATTGGCCGGTACCCAAGGTCTGCCTAGTAGATTCCAATCGAAAGAAACGACTAGGTTGCTTGGAGGTGGGACTGAATAGATGGTCGGATATGACTCTGACGAACTTCCTTCTTGCGGTAAAGGAACGGGTAGACTTCCCCCATGTTCATCGGAGTCTATGCTTAAGAAAAGAATTTGGACGGTGTCGTTCTCATTCTCTTCAGTGATTGTGTCATCTGAAGATGGACCTTCCGAAGATAAGACCGGGTCGACTGCCATCTCAACCTTTTGAATTTCATCTGGTATGGGTTCAGCGGGTTTATCTTCAATGACAGATGCTTCGACCGACCACAATGGCGTGTCGGTCGGATTTTCAACTAGTGATGGACTTGGCAAGAGTTTCTTATATCCAGGAGGAAGCCGTAGCGGTGAAGCCGGACAGTCATCCAAAACTCTTTTAGCTTCGTCTAGGAAGGGACAATGGTGGATGGCGTGATCTCCTTCACACAGTTTACAAGGAAATTTACATTTTCCTTTTTTTCCAAGGACTTCATTTTCACTAGTTGATGGTGTGCTCTCAACATGATCGTCAGAGGTCGATGACACCAGATTGTGCAAACGGGGAGACCAGTCCCTTAAGATCTGAGGGATGCAGGGACAATCTCGGTGGTAGTGGTCTCCTTTGCAAATGACACATGGAGATTTAGGCCTGGACGGTGCAGTGTGTGGATTTTCGCTAGATGATGCATGGTTGCCCCTTTTCGCCTTTGGCTCCTTCTTCTTCTTAGTTACTTGGTTTTGGGCCTTACGGGCTTTATCAAGCGAAGAGGAAGGAGGAGAGGGAGAATCGGATGAAGTAGAAGGTTGGGGGGTAACTTTAGTATCATCTAGTTGCTGACTTGATTGTTCAGGAATCGCAGTATTCTGAATGACGGAGGTCGAGAAGAGCCATAAGCCAATCATCAATCCTAGAAGTGACAATGTGGCCATATGAGGTGCACCAACATCTCCCCAAGAGGAGAAAGGACTAGGATTTCCTAAAAGGGGAACTCCTTGGTTGGTGGACTCCATTTTCCTCAACCTAAGACCAATGCAAGAATGGTGATATTATTCCGATTAAAATAAATTTTAGATGCTTTGACACAACTTGTTTTTTCAATTTTTAAGAGTCGAGAAAAAACAAAAGATGACTCTAGTCGCCTTCGATTTTTAATGAGCCTGAAGTGACAAGTGCTCAGATGTAACTTTTCCTTTAAGGAGTCTGAAAAGGAATGAAAGAGACTACTCTAGAAATCTAGATAGGGGGATTACCAAACCAATCGCAAAATTGCAGAATACTTTTTACGGTACAACAATCAATCTTCTCGAATGCTGTGTTCAGTGCATTGCGATCGATAGGGTGGCAGACACAACTTCCTATGGATAAAGGATATATCCTATTGTGGTATCCCAATATATACTCAACAGTACATGGGAGCACAAGTCCATACTACCACTTGTCGTCTCAAAGAGAAGGAATCACCCAACCAACAGTGAAAGCGATAGTTACCAGGCTTTACGACACCGAAATATGTCTCTAGCCTAGACTTCTAGATGTTGTGTGTTAGGTTCATTAAATTTATTTTACAGTTAATCTTTCTTAAGAAATTTTCCTTTCAGGTTCACCACGTGATGTATATGTACAATTCCTAAAATGCAATCTAAGATGATAAACAATCGTTTAATCTTCTTTTTGCAATGAAAATCCTAGCTACTAAAGAAAGAGAGATGATATTCTTTCAATATAGAGCAGAGAGCACACACTAGATGCACTGTCCTAAATCAAACCAACAAGCAGTCTAAATGCAAATGCACATGCATGTATTTTTTTTCATCTTTCTTAATGTGTGAATGACAAGAAGAATTCTAAGTACAAATCTGAATTATGTTTCCAAGCGACAGTACTAACAAATTTCTCTTCAAAACGAAAGGAAGATAATGACGACACTTTACTATTTTGAATTGAAAACTACTTTTGACACTTGAAAAACTATTAATTCAAATCAAATACAAGAGTAACTGTATAATCGACCATCAAGAACAATGGAATTCTTTTCTTTGACTGAAAACAGCACTTGTGACACTTTCAAATCAAAAGACGACAGTTCGACTATGCTACTACTTTGTAAAAGAGAACTGAAAATGGCAGAAAATACATAAAAACATTCACAGTTATTTGCACAATGGAGGTGGAATGATGGAAAGGAAGGGGGTTTCCACAGTGGTATACTGATCACAGATAGCAAAACTCCAGAATAGAGCTGAAAAGAGTGAAGAAAAACTAAGACCTGGAGGCAAAATTAGCCTTTTCTGATCATCGCACCTGTAACACAGGGAAACAGGGATGCATCCCACCTACTGCACATGAGAGGTGCGATGCATACTGGTTTCCTTGAAGAGAGGGTGCGATGGTACCAGGACGAGACTTTACTTGGCTCTTGGTCACAGTTTGTAGCTCAGTTCAGGGATTTAGGCTGAGCAAATGATGTACAGTAAATAGAAATCACAGGGGCTGATCTAATGAGGTTACTAGAGCCACCACTAGGGCAATTAGAAGGTTTGCAAATCAATTTTTCAGTTTATAAACAAAACCCGGAGATAGACTAAAGCAGAATTGATCTACTTTGCACTTGCATAGCAAATGCAGTTCGAAGGCTAGCTGGCTTGACTTCAGGCTCCGTCTGTAATTTTATAAAACAAACAAATATAGACAAACAAACAATATATTCGCTCCCCAATAGAGTCGCCATTTTGTTATCGGGAAATCTAGTGTCCACTTGGAGCTGCTAGTCTCACTAAGACTGGTAGCTATCTTAGAAACAAACAAACTAAAACTACTTTCGTTTTCCTTTATGAGAAGTAGATAAGAGTGGAATGAAGGACACCAACCTCAGTCTTGCGCTTGGTTCCTTGCTTGATTCCTCTCCCTTCTGACAGATCCTTGCCACTTCTCCTTCGTCTACCCAGCTTCAAAGAGCACCTGTGGAATCAAAGAAGCATAATACTATCGAAGAACAGAGATCTACAATCATAAACAATATAGGACCAAATGTATATTGACCACACAAATGCATATATCATCAAACATACAAGAATGTGGAGGAAAACTTGAATAGCTTTATTAATATCAAGAATAGTAAAGAGGATTACAAACAATTGTTCTGACCCAGCGTCATCCTCCAGCATGAAAGCTTAGATCACCCAACACTATGATATTCCAACAAGAAACCAACAACACTTCCTTACAAGATACAAAATTCCAGCCTTTGGATCTCTGGGATGAGGGATCCATATATAGATGATTGTAGGGGGGTGAGTCAGCTTCTGGGATTTTTATTAGTGTCCTCTCTTTGATAGTTCTTGATTCCACTTGGAGAATGATGATCTCTTACTCATCCCTGGGTGAATTTAGAGAGGCAAGTATCACAGGAGAAGTTTCTGGAAGATTCCATGATCATCCACCTCGCAAATTGCCTCTACCATTTGTCCACTCTTGCCCATCGCACCCCATAGAAGGGCTTTTCAGTATGCATCACACCTCCCGTGTGCATTAGGTGGGATGCATCACACTTTTACCATGGAGCAGGTGATATGGTCTAGTTTTGACCAGTTCCGAGCAGTTTTTCATGGAGAACTTCTGGGAGATGATGTAATCAGTTTACCTTGTTCTTTTAGGGTATGGAACAAAACTTTTAGGGACTTAGGAGCCCTTGGTTTATGAACATGTTTGATTGGGGTTGCAGTGCCCAAAAATGTCTATAACAATTATATCTTGACAAAAAATATAGTAACAGGAACATAGCGTCATCAAAAACTCATTGGAATGATCAATGATGACAAACATTTTTTGACCATCACCAAAATTAACCAAAAAGAGCATTGGTGAGGGTCAATAAAATATCATCACTCGAAGTGTCACCAAAGAGAAAATTAGTGATGGACCTCTAATGCCCCTCACCAAAAGTGTCATCAAAGAGAGAATTAGTGATGGGAAATTAACAACCCTCACCAAAAGTGTCATTGAAAATGGCTTTGGTGACAAATCTTAAAGGACCATCACTATATACACTTACAACAACGATTTTTTAAATGCTGTCACCATATGCAACATTGGTGATGGACCTTAAAGGTCCGTGACAACATGAAGCATCATCAAAAACTCATTGGAATGATAAATGATGATGAATATTTATTGACCATCACCAAAAGTAACCAAATGTCATTGGTGACGGTCAATAAAAAATTGTCACTAGAAATGTCACTAAAGAGAGAATTAGTGATGGGCCTTTAACGACCCTCACCAAAAGTGTCACCAAAGAGAGAATTAGTAACGGGCCTTTAACAACGCTCACCAAAAGTGTCATTGAAAATGGCTTTGGTGACAAATCATAAAGGACCATCACTATATACACTTACAGCAATGCTTTTTTAAAGACCTTCACCATATGTGACAATGGCGATGGACCTTAAAGGTCCGTCACAGGCATGACCCTCACCAATGAACTTTTTTCTTGTAGTGATTTATGTTTTAAATTAAAGGCATGGGCCTTAATTTATGTCTAGTTTAAAGGCCCATCATACCCCCCTGCTGAAAGTGTAGCTCATTCTCTGAGCAACTTAGTGATCTCATTGTGCCTCATCCATGTCCTCAGTGGCCTCTCTCTTGTGCATTAAGAATCTTGGCTGTAAGCTCTGCAAGGACTAGCCCAAAAACATATTTGTTCAAAGAAAAAACATTGTTTCTTGAGACCATTAGCTTGCTTTATTGCCCTTATTCAAGATGAGTTATTGAATATACTTTTTAAGTTTGGTAAGGTCTTCCACACCCTTATCAACCATATGCTACCTTGTTCCACCATTTAGACACCTCTAACACCTTCAAAATGCATTTAGATGAGAACTAGGACATCCTGTAGTAATTCCTATCAAACCTACAGGAAACCCTGTTAAAACTACAGGAAACCAGTTTTGAGCATAAATGATAAACTAAGGTTAGGGCAGGCCCTCAACTTGACTCCCATGCATTTCTCCCATTTTTAGGCCCTGGACAAAAGCTAGAAAGAGATTGGAGACCTCTTGGAACACCTCTTTTCATCACTGCAATTTGAGTTCTATTTTGATGGTGAATTCCTTATTTCTTTTTGTTGCCTTATTCTTCTCTTTTGTGGCCTAGGTGACTTCCTAATTGCCTTGGAGTTCTCTAAAAAATCTTTTCCATCTTGGGGTTTAGCATAATTTGTTCATTTCTTCCTTCTTGTAGCAACATTCTGCCTTCCTATAGTAGTCATTCCTCCTCTTTCAAAGTCTTCTAATTGTATGAGAGTCTTCTTCCCTTTCTTGTTGTTTTCTAATGACTCCTTTGTTTGTGCAGGTACCTATGGTTGAAGATGGTGCTGATGTTGCTGCTTTGGAGCTCCTTTTGTTCTTGGATCATCATGCTGGATGATTGCTGTTGTTATGATTTGTATTCTGTGGGATAGGCTGCTACAGGATTTCCTATAGGATGTCCTGTAGCTGCTTCTCCCTCAGAACTCTTAATCATACACTTTGTTGAGATGGTGACATGGATGGAGAGAAAGACTAGGAGTGTGGAGAACAAGGAATACTCAGGTGATGCTATCTATTCCTCCTTGTTTCCCTTCTTTTTGAACACTGTTTTTTTAAATTTTTTGAAACTGATTTTGTTTTTAAGGGTGAATGCACGGGTGATGATGGTGGACAAGGTATGGTGATGTAATTATGAAGGGGGTGCATTTTATTGGCATAGCAAGTCATTTATTTTCCTTAGGACTGCCTCTTGTAGGATTTCTGGGTCACTGCAATTCCTACAAGATCATCCTGTAGGTTTTCAGGGGATCTTGTAGAAAACATAGACCCCTTGTAAACTAAAGTAAAGGAGTGGAAAAAATGATAGAAATGGTGGAGGAATGAATGGCAATGAGTGGTAAAATAAAAATGTGAGTGACAGGGGTCTCTTTGTGATCCTCCTTTGCTCTTTGAGCATCCTTTTTGCTGACTTGCAAATGGAAATTTCATGAAAATTGAGAGGATGCTCTCTTTGTTTTTGTTTTTTTCAAGAATGAAATGGGATGGATGAATGATGAATAAACAGTGAATATGAAGTGGATGGAGGGCTTGGAGTGTTTTGGTGACCTTGGCCTTTGCAAAAATTTCTTCTTTTAATTGTTGTCCTCATTCCTTGAAATCATCATCCTTCATAATTTGACTTTTCAACATTGCATGAGTGAAAGAGTGAGTTGCAATTAACTAGCTGAAGGTGGCTAAGACTGCTGACTAATCCTTAGCTTATAAAACCTCATCTCTCATGCATTGACAACAAATTTCTAACTATAATATGCTCAAGAGAAGAGTTCAAGAATATTTCATACTTGTACCTACCTAATGGTTGTTGGAGAGACATGCATGATGTTGCTGAGTTGATGTTGATGTGTAGGTGTTAGATGGTGATGGTGATGATCCTGATGCTGCTGCTAAGCTCTAGAGGAGATTCTTTGACTTCTGGATTTTGTTTAAAACTTATGACTTCCAATCTTGTAGGTGTTGTTCTGCATCTTGTAGGGAATCCTATAGGTTTACAGGACAACAACTTGTTTTGTCCATATCTCCCAAACAATAGACTGGATTGAGCTAAAACATTTTGAGCATGTTTCCATCATCATTATGCACCTCCACATAGAAAAATTTTGGTCAATGGATGCACGGATCTTGAGAAAAAACTAAAAATGGTTGAAAGTGATGGAGGTTGATTTCTTGGAAACCGTGCACTAGAATTTTCTGAAATTTCTTGGGAATTTTACCATCATCCATATTCATCTCTCCGTGAAACAAATTTTTAAATGGATGCACGGATATTGAGAAAATGCAAAAATGGCTGAAGGTGATGGAGGTTGATTTCTTGGAAACCATGCACTAAAATTTGCTGAAATTGCTTGAGCATGCTACCATCATCCATATGCATCTCCTCTTAAGAAATATTTCGAAATGGATGCATGGTTTTCAAGTTATGGAAAAAACAAATTTCTGCTCTATGTATTTTTGTATCTTGTAGTAAAACAGAGCATCCTGTAGTTTTCTAGGACAGCAAGGAAAATGAGTGGTAGAAAATTGAGAATGATGGGTGGATGGTGAAAATAGATGAGGGTGATCGATTGACATGGCCTTGGCCTTGTTGGAGCATTTGAGCGAAGTAGGAGAAAGTCAAAATTTGACTTCTTTTGACTAGGCTTGACCAATTTTCTTTTTGGTGCCAACTTGTTCTTGTTTCTTGCAGATGTTGGAGAGTACATGCATGCAGGAGCAAGGATTATTTTATTTTTTCTCTTCTTTTTTTCTTCTAGTCCTACTAGCCACCTCAATGAGGTTTTCAACTAGTAGGTCTGCCTAGGTGCCTCAAAGGAGGTTTTCACCTAGGATCTTCTTCTTTTTTCTCTTCTTTTTTTTCCTTTTTTTTTGTCAACCCATTGACCGCCTCATGGAGGTTTTCAATCAATGAGCCAATCTGAGGTGCCTCCAAGGAGGTTTTCACCTTAGATTTTTTTTTTTTTAATCTTATTATTCATTTTTTTTTTTCTTCTACCCTACCTTGAAAAAAAAAATCACTTTCAAGTATAAGAATACTTCCAATGGAGCCATGTGCACATCAAGATGATAGACAAAATGATGTGGAGGCTTGAAATGTATGCTTTGACATGTACCTTGATATTAGAGACTAAATGATTTGACTTTGAAAGGGTCAAGCATAGTTGAGGAAGAGAGTGACGTTGCAACTTAGTGACTGTTTGGAACCATATTTCAATATAGTTATGATGTCCTTGGTCCTTTTGCTGATATGGATCATTCTTCATGTCTTCTTCTTCCATGACCTTCAATTGTTCCTCTTTTTGTTGATTGTTCTCTTGAATACATGGAGGATTTGATGGTAACCATGAGGGAGTTCTCTCGATATCTGATTTTGATGTCTACTCTTCATCAATCGCAGCGCATGGTTCTGTGGTCTTCTTATTTGAATCTTCTTCTTTTGGATGTGGTACTTCAATGATATCAAGATAATCTTTTTTTTGTAATACTCTTCCTAAGCTATGGTGAATACCATTGAGCTCAAGAGGAGATGCTTGGAAGTTTTGTACCTTAGCATTATAAGTGGGTTGAGCTACTTCAATGTGTGGGTTTGGAAATGATGGTACAGGTAGTTGAGTGGGAGTGTATATCTGAGATGGATTTGGATGGGGTTGTGGTTGTGGTGGAGGTGAATGGTAAGGATAACATGGAGTTTGGTATGGAGGATATTGAGGAAAATACTAAGGAAATTGTGGATGACTCCCATAAGTTCCGTGCCAACCTTGTTGGCAAGATTGGTTTTGGGGTTGAGATGGACAATGTTGCCAAGGAAAAGGTGTGTTCCAATTACTTTGAGGTGGATATGCATAACCTTGAAATTGTGAATTAGGCTCTTGCATCATATCAGGCTGAATATAGTGCCATGGTCCTCTTGGAGCTACATAACATAGTTGCATTGGCAATTGAATTGTTCCATTGTACCCTTGGTGAAATTCCTTCAACCTTGGTAATGAGGAGCAACATTTAACATCATGTGATTCTGCAACACAAATATTAGTATTTTCTTTTACTTCATCTTGCATTCTTAACATTTCTACTTGTTTTATTAGATTGCTAATAATTTCTATTTTAAAATCATCAAACAAATTTCCAAGTTTAGCTTGACTTATCGATCTTGATGTTGATTTACCTACTCTTGCTTTTCCTCTTGATATGTGTTTGCATGTTTCACAAATTTCATCGAATGATAATTGGTATACATCACCTTTACTCATGAGATTAAGGAGATAAATCCACTCATTCCTAATTGTTCTAAGTAAGAGGGTTTTTTGTGTGTCGGATCCTAAATGATGTAGTTTTTCCCTCTTAACATTATAAATGAACCTCTCTATTAGATCCTCAAGACTCTAATCTTCTCTTTGATTCATTCTAGATATTTCTTCTTTAAGATCATGATGTTTATATTTTCCTAGAAATATCTTTTGCATATCATTCCATGATCTTATTGAATTAGTCCCTAAACTCATGAACCATTTAAGAGATATATCCTTCAATGTTTCCGGAAAAAATCTCAGTTTTTGAGTTTTTAATAAGTAGCCATAAGATCTACAAACAATTTCAAGTTCAAAGATAAAGGTTTCTAGATCCTCTGACCTTAGACCTTCGCATTTTGGAAGAAAATATGGAGGGATGTTCTTCATGTGCACATTGATATTAGTACTTGAATGGGAAATTCGAGAGGATCTTCCTCATCATCTCCATCCATTTCTTCTACATTCTTTGCCATCTTCTTCTTCTACCTACAAAGTGAATGGTGATGTCGCTCTTACTGCACCAAGTGATCAAATGGCGGGTTGGGTTGGTGTTGGAGATTTTTTTTTTTGTCTTGATGATTGAATGAAAACACTAATGCAATACACTTTTCTATTTTTGAAATAAATTATGCCTAATGCAAATATTTTTTTTTTTTGCAAAAATTAAAAAGAAATGAATCAAGTACAGAAGAAAACAATGCATACTTTGATACATCCCTGGAAATGGCACCAAAAAGTGATGAGCCTCGGTATTGCAACAAGAGTGCTGCAACTCCCAAGGCTACTGACTTTAAATATCAACACGAGGTTCGTACAAACTTAGGAAGTATCAACACTATATGTGCGGCATACAATGTGTCATTCATTTGATGTCATGATATAATTGAGTGCATGTACTAAAGTCAAATCCTAAACTAATTGCAGAAAATGAAATGTTCTAAATGGAACCTTAACCTATTGCAAGAAAGAAAGTACAAGGAAAGAGACAAAAATTCAATGCTAAATCACACAATTTCCTAATTAACTGCCAAGAAACTATGCTTTGCAATAATGATAAATTATCATGAACCAAATTCTACTATCTAAGCATGGAAGTAAGAAGCATCAAACATCACTAATGTGCACTTAAAGGGATTGAAATAAATCTGTTTTTGTCTTTTTGTCTATTCATGCAAAATCAAGTATGCAGAGTAATTTTCTTTGGTGATGTGGAAGGATAATTAAGGATGTTGGAGGTTGGATGGAAGGGTTAGGAGATGGTTGGATGGTGTGGGAGACCCTTAGGAGGCTTTTGGTGACTTCCTAGAGGTTTTCCATCAATTCGGCCTCAAAATAGGTCGTTTCACGAAAACCTACAGGATGTACTAGAAACCTACAAAATGGTCCTATAGGAATTATAGGAAACCTACAAGATACAGCCAAGAGAAAAATGTGAGGTTTTGGAGGTTATGGGATGCCTGGTAAAGGTGTACGATGGGTGTAATGGAGTGGTAAAATTCCTAGGATCACTCCGAAATCAAAACCACAGTCAGGAGATGGATGGATTCGCTCAAAACACTTGGAGAAGTTCCCTTGTGAAATGATGAAATTGGTGAGGGTTTAATGACCAAGAAAATCAAATCCAAATTGGATGGGACAAATTTTGTTATTAACTAGGATGTATTAGGTCCCTATTCCAAGTGGAATCACTCAAAAATACCTATGTTAACCCATGCAAAAAAAAAAAAACAAAAAAAAACATTACTAGTCGAAAATCTAGAAATTCGAGAACTATCGAGCTAGTAAACCTAAACAATGCCTAACCAAATCAAGTGAAAATTCAATGGGGTAATTTTTTTTATGAACTATAATTTTTTTTTGATCTAATTCAAGTGGAATCAACTCGATTGAAGCTCGTTAGCATGCTCTAAAAAATAACGGAAATTTATTGTTCTTTGCTAAAAAGGAGGTCTAGCAATCTAGATTTGGGAATAAGAAGACTAATCCAAACAACTCAATGATTCCTATGAACTTCCAAAGCTATTCGAATGATGAAATAATGCTTGTGACCCTACAAAATAACTTACATCAACCATTTAACCCAATCCTACAATAAGAAATCATTAATTCTAAATGCATAAATAGAAAGAAATAAAAACAAGAGATGCATGGGAATAAGCAATGAAAAGAATGAAAGAAAATGATACAAAAGGGATCTAAGGTTCCTGGCATGGCCAAGCCCAAGGAAAAAGAGACCTATGGAGCAGAACAAGATTTAGAAGCTGAACATGACACCAATCTTCATTATTTTCATCAATAGAATTACATCTCTGCAAGAAAATACAATGGAGCTGCAGAAATACAAGTTCTCTCCACAATAACGCTAATGAAAATCTATCTCTAGAGGAAAATTCGACTTGTTGCTTAGAAAAAATTATTAAGCATCATTCCCCATGAATGGAGGAAGCTTTCCCCACCAAAATCCCTTGATTAGTGGATCTAGTCCCCAATACTATGAATTTGCATTAAATGGCAGGGAACACATTCCTAGATTTTCTCAATCATTGGAGTTCCACAATTTGTGCCATAATTCCATAATATCTTGTTGAATTATTATTTATTATTGATCCTCTAGTAGTAGGGAACAAGTCCCATCTCCTCCTCCAACTCTTCAAAGTCTGCCAAATATTCTCATAATATTCCATAAAAAAAAGTAATATTAGGCACAAATATTCAATTATTCATAAACCTTCCTAACGAATATATTAAAGTTAAAAATAAATTATCTAATGCAAAAAGAGAGGTTTAATGTGCTGAAGGATGGTCATAGGCCTTAATTTATGTTTTAAATTAGAGTTATGGGCCTTAATTTATGTCTAATTTAGAGGCCCATCACCCTCATTAAGGAAGAATTGTGATCAACGATCAACTTTTGTTTCTTGGTCCTCATATGGCTCCAGATCAGCCATTTCCCTAAATGGTTCTTCTATGCAAGTGGTATGACCCCTGTCACAGGTAAATTATGTGGCCACCTGTTCCATGCTCGTGACTACTAATGATCTAGACAGTGATATAGTGTGTAATGTACTAGAGGCATTGGAACCTAATCTTTCCATTAGACGTTGTGACATGTTGTTCTCCCATATGATGAGAACCTCTTGGAAGCCATGGTCTCTTATAGTCCATGATCAAGGCCATGAGGGTAGTTCTTTTACTATGTCAACCTCGTTAAAAATGAAATAGGTCCCCACAAGCAGAGTTCTTTTACTTGTGTCAAGCTCATTAAAAAATTAAACAAGGTGTCACAAGCAGAGTTATTTTACTGGTGTTAAGCTCATTAAAAAGTGAAACAAGGTGTCATGAGCATGGTTTTTTTCTTGTGTTAAGCTCGTTAAAAAATGAAACAAAACCCCTTCCAATTAAATTCTTTGATTAGATCTCGTAAAATCCCAATCGAATCTTTGATCTCGTAAGTTAATATTCATCTCATCCGCCTGTTAGTAACTATTAGTCTTGTTAGGTGAACGAAATGAAGCTTGGGGGGCATGTACCTCAAACTGAGTCAGTATGCTAGGGGCATGAAAACTTATCTCAAATTTATTTTATATTTGTTTCAAGCTTGTGTAAAAATGAAACCAAACTCAAGCATAGTTTATCTTTATTTCAATATTGTGTAAAAATGAAACCAAAATCAAAACATAGTTTGTTTCCGTATCAAGCTTGTGTAAAAATGAAACCAAATCCGAGCACAATATTTTCTCATGTTTCAAGCTTGTGAAAAAATGAAGCCATCTTTGAGTATACTCAAGCATAGTTTCCCATGTTTCAATATTGTGTAAAAATGAAAGCATTCCCACTTCACCTCTTGTGGTTATCATCTTTATCAGCCTGTTTTCCCGGATGAGCCTTGGTTTTTTAATTCCATCATCCCCATCTCTTTGGATGATCATACGCTTTCACTTGGTTGTTTTACCCTTGCTTGGGGAACATCTGCAATGAGTGGTCTTATTAGCCAGCCTCTTGAACTTGACATGTTTTGAGCAGTTCTATCATGATAGGAACCAATTTTTATCCTTTTATACCACTTGTTCTTTTAGGCAAACTCATCTTTCAGCTCTTTTCACACTCCAAAAATACGAAAATATCATCGAGTACTTGTTGTTTCTACCTTGTTATAGTAAATTAAATGGCATCTACTCAGTATAAGTTTAACCCTTTTCCGAACAGAGATAGACTATTGTAAGCAAAAGGAATACCTTAGTCAAACATGGCTAATAGGTTCTCTTGGATATCATTTTCTACCTTTTTTGGATTCAAGAGACGATTTATGAAAAGGGACCTTTGGAATTTTACTTTTCGCCTCTTTTTCAAACTCTGTAAACGTGAAAAATATGTCGATTTTCACCTATGTCAAACTCGTAAAACTTAAACGATGCAAAACTTGTCACCATGACGAGACCAAGTTTTCCTTCCTAGGACTCGTTAAACTTACTAGGATGGACTCATCCATAAGATGAACTTATATGGCAATAATATGTTATCCCCTTCTAGCTTGCGGTTAAAAAATAATGGGGTACTCACTAGAAATAGTGGGGGGGAAATGAAAGTGAACATCTCTTGTATTTTGTGTAAACGTAGCATGTCGCTCTTGAACATGACACTCATATTTTGCTCATGTTAGGTTTGGGATATCCTCACTTAGTCACTTTCCTTGCTAGGTTTGGGAAATCCATTTTCACTCTCATTTGATTATACTAATTCATCATCATGACCTATGATCCTATGTTGAGTCAAATGTTGCCAAACTCCAAAGTCATGTTGTCGATATGTTCAAGAGAAGTCCTATCTGCATTTTTTACCACTTATAAACTGTTTAACCTTTTTGCCACAATCCTGAATCAAACTTACCTACTCTACTATAGCCTTTGTTTTGTGTCAATGATGTGGGATATATTATGGCCCTCCTTCGACAGATCACTTCCTGTCGACTTTAGGTCATTATCCAGGAAGATGATCTAGAAACTCCCTTCCAATACCTTGGAGTTGGCATGCCTCAATGTTAAGTTTTTCACATTCATCGATAGGATTACATCATTGGACTTCCACTAAATGATTCTACGGGTGTTTGACTTCAACTTCATTATTCACACTCATGGATTGTGCTTATTGTACCTTGAGAGCCATTGTGATTATTGGTGTTTTCTCTCGTGCCTGTTAACTATTGGGTTGTGTTATATTCATTCCATGACAAGACCACATAGTTAAACCAGGGGATTAGAGGGGGGGTGGAGCCCCCCCTTCATTGAGCCAATTTCATAGCAGGGGGGTCACAGGGGGTTTGAGGGGTGCAGGTAACCCCCCTCTATGGGGTCTAGGGCAGCGCCATGGAAAATTTTGTTTTTGGACCCTATATTAGGTTGGACGGACCTACCTATGGTTTTATGCATGTTTTTCACACATGGTTTTGGATGCGATGGTTTTTGGTCCATGGTTTTGGACATGATGGTTTTTGGTCCATGGTATTGGATGCTTCGACATGTATAAATATGTATTTTTTCTTTTTTACCAAGGAAAAATCATAATCTTTCATTAGTTTTTGAAAAATTACATATAGTGGATGCTTTATTAGGATATGCATCACTTGTTTGTCATATATGTCAAAATACCAAAAAAACCCCTTCCTGTAATGGCTGTAACAGTTAATAAAATCACCACGCAGGGTGATAGCCAGATTGTGTCCAATATATATGTTCATAAACTGTGAGTTCTATAGTATATACACCATGCAGGGTGTTCTCATAAATAAAACTATGATATATTCAACATCATATATGTATAAATATGTATTATAACATTGAAAGGAACATAATGAAAAATCAAGCTGGTAGTCTTGGTTTTGGGATCCATGGGAAAATATCTATGTATATGTGTTTTATGTGTTATGCTCTCGCATTGTTTAATTTCTGTGTTTTAGAATTATCATGCATGTAATTTATGTACGGCGTTAAAACCTACATTTGGTATCAGAGTTGTTTTGGCTTCAAGGGGATGACTTTGTTGCTGAGGGGTTTTTCTCAGGCTTGTGGTAGACCCTGTTCAGTGGGAGATCTGCGGGATCGATTATGGTGGTGAAAGAAGATGGGGAGCAGTGGAAATATAGAGATCAATAAATTTAATGGTCAGAGTTTTGAGTTATGGAACTCAAGATGGAGGATCTATTGGTGGATAAAGATCAGCGGATCGCGGTAGATCTAGGTACTAAACCAACAAGAGTGTCCGATGTAGAAGGGAACAAATTAGATTGGAAAGCAAAGAGAACAATACGATTGTGTATCAAATTTAGTATTGCTTAATGTATCAGTGGAAGCTACGACGAAGGCTTTGTGGGACAAGTTAGGGACTTTGTGACAATCTAAGCCTCTGGTGAATAAAATGTTCCTACCGAAAAAGCTGTATAACCTGAGGATGAAAGATGGAGACTCGGTGACAAAACATCTGAAATCATTTAATACTGTGTTAAGTCAGGTATTATCTGTTGATATTAAAATTTCAGATGAATATAAGTGCATCAGTTTGTTGTGTTCTCTACTAGATTCGTGGGATAGTTTGGTTATTGCAATAGGTAGCAATACAACTGCCTTGCAGTTTGATGAAATAGTCTCATCCTTGCTGACGGAGGAGATGAGACAAAAAAATATGGAGAGACAGAATTGTGATGCCTTGTCTGTATGAGGATGGTCCCAGAATGGAAACAAAAATAAGTCATCGAGTGGGAGATCTAAATTTATAGGGAGATCTAAATCTCCAGGAAACCCTGTAAAGGTGGTGTGCTATAAATGCCGAAAGGAAGGGCACTACAAAAGGGACTGTAAATCTAAAGCTCTTGATAAAGGAAAGGGATCTGATGATGCTCCTTCTGCAGAGGTGAAAACCACCTCAGATGAAGGTGGGGATGTGTTCTTGGCTTCTTCAAGTACACATGTAGATCATGAGGAATGGTTGATTGACTCAGGTGCATCCTTTCACTTCACTCCCCATAGAGAGTGGTTCTACGAGTATGAGATATACGATGGTGGTGATGTCTTCACACGGGATGATGGGAAGGCTAGAATCATTGGTCATGGAAAAGTAAAGTTGAAGTTGCAAGGTGGAAGGGTTAGAACACTTTCGGGTGTTCTGCATATTCCTACATTGGCCAGAAATCTTATTTCTGTAAGCAAGCTGGATGATGCAGGTGTAAAAAAAGTGTTCAAGAAGGATACCTACAAGATGGTTCGGGGAGCACTGGTATTGATGCAGGGAGTTCGAATTGGAACTCTATACAAGCTGCAAGGTAGCACTATTGTTGATGGGTGCAACAGTTCTGTGGTTCCTGAAAGTGGAGCAGAAAATCTAGTGGTGTCTGGAGAGAAGACCATGCTATGGCATCAAAGGCTTGGACATATTGGAGAGAAGGGCCTTCGAATACTTCATGGTAAAGGTATGGTATAAGTATGAGTAATAGCTCTTTGGATTTTGATTTCTGTGAAAATTGTGTATATGGGAAGCAGAATCAGGGGAGTTTCCCCTCTGGTGGAAAGGGCGATTTACATATATTAGAACTTTTGCACAGTGATTTGTTTGGACCTGTGAAGGTTCCATCACTGGGTAAGTTTGTGTACTATGTATCATTTATAGATGACTTCTCAAGGAATACATGGACATATTTCCTTAAGAAGAAATCTGAAGTCTTTGATAGTTTTAAAGATTAGGAGAATTCTTCAGCTAAAATCACATGATAGAATATTTGTCGAGGCGTTTCAAACCAACCAGTGTGGTTCATCATCAAGACAAGTTGAAGGATCAAATCTAGAATGCATGTTAAATAGTTAGAGCATAACTTCCAACAGCTATAATTACTAACCAAGTAACAACTCAATTGACTACCTAATGGCTATATTAGATGAGGTAATAGTTTGACCGGACACAGGGAGAAGGAGGCAAAAGACCAAATTGTAACTTAATTTAAGGTTTTTTATTAAATTAATGGTTAGTTAATTTATTAAATTACAAGTAAATCTATACCATACATATAACTACTAAGGATTAATAATATTAAAATAATCATATTTTTAAAATAATTAAATAATATTTTAATTGTTTATTACCAATTTGTAACTTAGTTTGAGGTTTTTTATTAAATTAATAGTTAGTTAATTTATTAAATTACAAGTAAATTTATACAATATATAACTACTAAGGATTAATAATATTAAAATATTTTAAATTTAATTGTTTAAAAATTCAAGATCTAAGAAAATTATTTTTCTTATATTAATTAAGTTGAATTATTATATAAATGGTTAGTTATACTATTACTTATTTTATGTAATTCACGAGCTAGAAAAAGTCTATTCAGGTACTTAATATATTATTAATCTAATGAAGTTAATGTGTTAACCTTATTTTAAATAAATTCAAGGATATTATTAATAGGTTTTATACTAGATCCCTATTATTATATTAATATTATTACTATTAATTGTATAGGGAATCAATATCGAAGTAATCTACTTAGTTACTGAAATGCATTTATTATAGTTTTAGAATTAATTTAAGGGAAGGGTGACTAATAAAATTAAATATCTAGAAATTTAAAAGGATAAATCAAATAAGGTAGGAGGCTAAAGAAGGAAGGAATCAAGGGAAAAAACCTCGAACAAGCTATAAAAAGAGGGGGGGGGGGGGGGGGGGGGTAACGACTAGGAGGTGAGGGCCAGGATCCAGCATCTGCTGATCTTCCACCTGTCATCTCTATTGATATTGCTTGGCCTCCTTTCGATCTCAATGGCTTCCCTAAATTTACTGTGGTGGAATTACGAAATTCTAGCAATGACATCGGCCTCCTCAATACAAACATGATGTTTGGTCTTCTCCACATGCTCAGCTAATGTGGAAGACTTAGTTCTCCCGTGCTTAAGATCAGCTGCGTGCTCACTGATTCTTGATTAATGGAGCGCCCAGTCTCACTTAAGGCTCTGGTGGAAAACCAGACAGAGAAGAAGATAAAGGTGTTGAGGACAGATAACGGTGGAGAGTTTTGTAGCAAGGAATTTGAAGAATTCTGTAAGAAGTGTGGTATGGCATGACAGAAGACTACTCCATACACACTTGAGAAAAATGGAGTTGCAGAAAGTATGAATAAGACATTGATGAAAAGGGCAAGAAGCATGCTTAGTGGTGCCTAGTTAGGACAGGAATTCTGGGCAGAGGCGGTGGAGACAACATGTTACCTGGTCAACAAATCACCTTCATCATCGTTGGAGGATAAGACTCCACAAGAGGTATGTACTGGTAAGAAACCCTCTCTTTCACATTTGAAGGTATTTGGATGTGATGCATATGTACATGTTCCAAAGGAGAAAATAACCAAGTTGGATAGTAAATTTTAAAAGTGCATATTTATTGGGTATAAGGATGGTTTAAAGGGTTATAAGCTTTGGACCCAATAACAAGGAAGGTTGTGTACAACCGAGATGTGCTGTTCAGAGAGGCGAAAGATGTTATTAAACATGAAGCCCAACCAAAGGAACCTGAGAAGATAGAATTTGAGCTTAAGGAGGAAGAATCAAGCTCTACAATAGAGGAGGAATCAAAAGATGAAGAGCCACAAACTCCGGGTGTGAGAAGATCAATTATAGAAAGAAGGCAACCAGAAAGGTATATTCCATCTGCTTTTTATTCAATTTTTTCTTTATCTATTACTGACGATGATCCCATAACTGTGAAGGAAGCAGTAGATTCAGAAGATGGCAAACTCTAGAAAGAGGCCATGGTTGATGAAATCGAATCTTTGCACAAAAATGAGGCTTGGGATTTGGTGGAGTTGCCACCTAGAAGGAAACCCATTGGTAGCAAATGGGTGTTCAAGAAGAAGACAAATACAGAACGAAAGGTGGAGAAATACAAAGCTTGGTTGGTAGCAAAAGCTTATTCGCAGGTGCCAGATATTGATTTTGGTAATATTTTTTCTCCTGTTGCCAAGGTAGCTTCTATTAGATTACTTTCATTTGTTGTTGTTTCTTTTGATTTTGAGGTAGAACAGATGGATGTGAAGACATCATTTCTTCACGGGGATCTAGAAGAGGAGATCTACATGAAGCAACCTAAAGGTTTTGTGGTGAACGGTAAGAAAGAAATGGTATGCAAGTTAAATAAGTATTTGTATGGGTTAAAATAGTCAGCAAGGATGTGGTATCAAATATTTGATACATTTATATGGGCACTTAACTTCACCAGAAGCAAAGCAGATCACTGTGTGTATTTTAAATTAATTGGTGACCGTGTTATTTATCTGGTCTTGTATGTGGATGATATGCTGCTAGTTGGAAATGAAAAAGAAATTATACAAGATTTGAAGACCCAGTTGTCCTCCAAATTTGACATGAAAGATCTTGGCGCTGCAAACTATATTTTGGGCATGGAAACTAAAAGAGACTGGGAAAAGAGGAAGCTCGTGTTAAACCAGAGGAAGTATGTCGAGACAATATTATAGAGGTTTAATATCAAAGATGGTAAACCGGTGAAGGTTCCTATTCCTGTAGGTATGAGGTTATTTATTGAATAGTGTCCCAAGACACCAGAAGAGGAAGATGACAAATCCCGTGTTCCATATGCAAGTGAAGTCGGTAGCCTAATGTATGCAATGGTCTATACTAGACTAGACATTGCACATGCAGTGGGATTATTGAGCAGGTTTATGTCAAAACTAGGTAAGGAGCACTGGACATCAGTGAAGCGGGTTTTCAGGTATTTGCGTGTCACTAGTGATTATGGTTTTTGCTACCAAGGAAGACTAGGATTGGACGGAGTGTTGGATATTCGTGGCTTTATTGATGCAGACTAGGCTGGAGATCTGGATCAGAGAAGATCTACAAGTGGGTATGTTTTTAACCTATTTGGAGGTGCATTCAGTTGGATGAGTAAGAAATAATCTGTAGTGGCACTATCAACTATAGAGGCAGAATACATGGCATCCACTCATGCAAGAAAGGAAGCAGTTCGATTGTAGAGATTGTGTTTACGTATGGGGTTAGTACAGGGAGCTATAAGGATATACTGTGACAACCAAAGTGCAATTTTCTTGGCAAAGAACCTTGCATATCATTCAAAGACAAAGCACATTGATGTTCAGTATCACTTTGTGAGGGATATGATAGAAGACAAAAAGGTGTTGCTCGTAAAGGTGGACACTTTGAAGAATACTACAAATGCATTGAAAAAAATTGTGAGCTCTGAGAAGTTCTCTTGGTGTAGAGAAACAATGGGTGTTGCAGGGTTGGATAAATGACTAACCTCTCCTGTGGCCCCCTATGGAAAGAAAACAACAAGTGGGAGAATGTTGGGTTGTGTTATATTCTTTCCACGACTAGCCCACGTAGTTAACCTGGGGGTTAGAGTGGGGGGCAGAGGCCCCCCCTCCTTCGTTGTGCTGATTGCATAGCGAGGGGGTCACAAGGGGCTTGAGGGGTGTAGGTAACCCCCCTCTATTGGGTTCGGGGAAGTGCCTCGGAAAATTTTGTTTTTGGACCATATATTAGGTTGGGTGGACCTACCCTATGGTTTTGTGCATGTTTTTTGCACATGGTTTTGGACACGATGGTTTTCGGTCCATGGTATTGGATGCTTTGGCATGTATAAATATGTATTGTAACATTGAAAGGAACATAATGAAAAATCAAGCTGGTAGTCTCGGTTTTGCGATCCAGGGTCAAATCTCTATGTATATGTGATTTATGTGTTGTGCTCTCACATTGTTTATTTTCTATGTTTTAGAATTCATATGCAGGTAATTTCTGTACAGGGTTAAAGCCTACATTAACAGTTTACATCATTGACTGGTAATTAGGTGGTTGTCTATTATGTTTGACTTTGACACATCTATTCGCATGCTAGAATTCGTACATTGATTGGACCAGGATAGAGATCAAGACCCTGGATTCCATCTAATAAAATCCAGGTTTTGTGGAGTCGTGAATTATTTATGATTGTACACATGATTATACAGATGGTTACGAGCATACCATGGGTCCATATATATGATCATTTCTATTCGGATGGTTGCGTCTATACTGTGGACCATATAGATTATCCCTTCTATTCAAATGGTTGCGTCCATGAAGTGGATTCATGTATTATTAGATGCCTATTCATATATCATTAGGCATGTTTATATCAGAGATGTCAGATATGTATATGTATATGCGCTATTTGCAGGTCTCTTGGTAGTGTTTCTCCGGTCCTTGCCTTGACTTGTAAAGCATTTCACCCATCACTCCATGTTTTGCCTTCATAGTTTAGGGGGCATTTGTTACATAGTATTTTTTCACACCTCCTGTTCACTTCCTGTTCCACATCCTGAAGTGCCAAAATGTTCACAACTGTGAAGTGTATTCATCATGAAACACATATTGAAACATCGCTCACCTTAGGGGAATTTTGAGGTATAAAATGGGCCTCCTAAGGAAATTGTAAAATAACAGTGCAAATAATCAAATAATATTAGATTACATCATCAAATTTTAGAGGGAAAAGAAAGGGGGAATTTTGAGGTATAAAATGGGCCTCCTGAGGAAATTGTAAAATAACAGTACAAATAATCAAATAAGATTAGATTACATCATCAAATTTTAGAGGAAAAAAAAAAAACTATTTTTTCAACTCGTATTTTTAACTTATCTCCCTATGGGTTTATTCCAATTTTGAGAAGAAACACTCGTTGGATGAAAAATTTGATTCCTCATCCAAGGATTAGCCATGTTGCATACTTTGATGGACCCTGCTACATGAAAAATGAGAAATACATTAAAAACGTGATTGCAATCACCAAATTTCATGTATTTCTCATTTTTCGTGTAGCGGGGTCCATCGAAAGTATGCAACATGGGTACTCCATGGATGAGGAATTAAATTTTTCATCCAATGAGTAATCCTGCTCAAAATTTGAGTAACACCTTAGGGAGATCAGTTGAAAATACAATTTGAAAAAATAGTTTTATTATTTTAATATTTTTAAATCTTTTTACTTTTTTACTCCAAAAATGGCGAATCATCCCCCATGGTTGACATCATCATCTTGAATCCTATTGGTTCTTATAAATTCTATTTTGGTTTTACATTTTTCTTAGCAGGCCCATTTTAGACCTCAAAATTCTCCTAATCAGAATGGAAGAAAAACTTCTCTGAGCCAATTTTGGAGAAGGTTGACTGAAACCCTAAATTTCAGTATCAACGTGCTTTTTTCCACTACCTTCTCGTGTTGATGGCAGGTTGTAGTTATTTGACCTAGCACTTACATCGCGGGTTTTGATATGAAAACCCGCATTGAACTTCTTCTGTTAGGTCTTTTTTAAATGGAGGAGAAGCTTCTTATGCTAGAAACTTTGAGAAACAACGAGTTGGATATTGTTGGGTAGAGATATGGTCGAGCTCTCCCATTTGGAGCTCTTGATCTTACCTTTAAGGGCCTTCCCCTTGATATGTGGACCTTCCTCCCTCTTTTTTGGATCCCCAAATCCCTCTCCCTTTATATAAATCAAATCCCTTCCATCCCGAAATGGGGTGCCTTTGATTGCCTCCATTCATATGCTGAGATTATGCATAAATGTTTCCCATATAACTTGGAGAAGGATTGTTTGAAGAGTCTTGGATTGGAGTTGTACATCCATCAAAATGAGGTCTCCAACATCAAGGCAATGGTTGTATGCTTCCCTTTTTTATTCATTAATATATACATCTGATGTTCACTTTCCAAAAATGTCTAAATATTTATGCATTTAGCTTGATACTCATTGATCTATCAAGTAGTTTATGTTTGATATATACTATGTATGCTAAATATTTATGCAATTTCTATCTCTCTCTACATTTTTAAACATAAGCTAGGAAAGTCTGCATTCGTTTGTTTAGGTTGTTGGTAGAACCACTCATTGGGCTAGAGATATCACCTTGTCCATAGAGGGGATTTATCTTCACAACAAGCACAAGAGGAGGAGGATGAGTAGGATGCTCCTTTGGATAAAGAGGAGATAGATGCTTATTTCAAACAATTTACATATTTCATGTAGGCTGTGTAGAGCTATAGAAAGGGTCTCTTTCACCTCTAATTACCTCACATTAATATGTCAATCCCGGAGCGTTTTGTTATTTCAAAGAGTGTCTCAGTTTGAGGCTATCATTTGTCAGAGTAATGCTAGTGGTACAGCGTTCAGAAATACAAGAGTAAACCGATGCTTGTCTACAACTAAGTTACTTCAAAAGAGTAAATCACACACTCAGAAAACTAGGCAACTTATTAGTCAAGGGTTCGGTAGCGATAACCCATCCCTTTGGAAACTGATGGAAAAGGAAATCAGAGAACATATCTTGGATCTGGGAACTAGATAGTAAATGCCGAGGCTCACTAAAGCCTTAGATCATCTCCCACACCAATATAACAAATGCTAGTAAATGGAACAGCAGATAAGAAAATGGAACGGCAAATAAGAAATCAAATAGCAAGTCTGTAATGGAACAGCAATTCTTAAATGGAACAGCAACTAAACAACTAAGTCTCACAAGCAGTAATCAAACTTAATCTACTAAATCAAATGCATTAATCATAATCGAACAACAATCTTTCACTCTTAAGGCAGATCAAACAGCGCACACTAATGGAACAACACTAATTACTGATAAGTTATGGAACAGCGCTTGGAAACCATATACACACACAACACACGTAAATAGTAATCTGATCTAAGCATCAGTCCCAATTAAAAGGAATACGACTGCATTTCACAACGGAATCGCATTGCTTCTGAATCCAACAATCGTAAAGAACACAACTTTCAAGATGAATCCTGTAACATGAATGTACAGCACAAAAGCTTTGTAATAAGATAGTAACAGTATTCTGTTAGAAATAATAATATTCAATCAACTTTGAAAGGAACAGTAATATGATGCAGAGTCAATACAACAGTTCTGTTTGTAGAAATCTTAATGAATTAAGCTTAACAGAGCATGTGATGTAAACTTATAAAGCATATCAGATTAACAAGTAACGATGATAAGCAAAACCACGCAGAAATAAAATCGTAATAATACAAGAGCAAGTGTCCTCCAGGGCCGGGCCCTTAGCCTCCAGGGGTGCGCCACCGAGGTTAATCTAGACTCAAAGATGAAGTAATCACCAAGTTTGTATTAATGCATGAAGCAAAATTACAATAAACCAGTTCTTATCGAGACTCGATGATCAAAGTTTTGATCTTAACAGAAATTACATAAAAGCATAATCATGTCCTCCTTCCTCCTCTGAGTTAACAATGCTGTCCCTTTTATAAGGGTGATGACGGAGACATCTAAGTATGAAAATAGATAAAGCAGCAATCCCTCAAGATCAAGGATCCTAAGGGATTCGCCGAACCGTTAATCCTTAATCATCTCTTTTCCCTCCTGCGCCGAGCTGGTGTCTTCACCTCCTTTTCAGGGCCGATTTGATTTGATTTGCTTAGCCTTGTTTGCATTCGGTCTCCCGTCAAAGGGACAGTGGTTACCTCGTCCTTGTCCTTTTCTTTGGAACAACAACTCCTCGTTTTCACCCCTTCTTGCATGAGGGAATGACAATTGTCAGTGGTTTAGTCTTACATATTAATCTCACATGTTTTTCTATAATTATTTATCGTTTTCCAAGTTCATGATGCAAAAATGTTTACAAGTTCTATTGAAAATTCACTGAAATGATCATCAAAAACATACCTTTTTAGTACTCCACACACCCCCCTGCTTACCCTGTTTCATGCCCTCATGAAAACGTTGTAGTTGACATGCAAGGCAGTGAGAGAATAGGCTGGAGATGGAATCTCATGCGGAGGCCTACAGCCATTATGAGTAACTAGGTAGTCAAAGAAATGGCCTGTTTGACCCTCAGGCATCTCATACAGGGCTTGGTATCTGGGTGCAGGGTGCCAAATAATTGGATTCCGGAACCTATATCCTAACCAGGATGGCCCTGCTCTCAAAATGCTTTCACCATAAAGGTGCAAATGATTGGCAGCTAATTTAAAATTTTCATACTTAAACGGTTCCCTGAGCTGGATATTCAGATTAGAGATTTGATACCGAAACTTAGCTGCATCAATGGCAAGGTCTTTAATAGAAAGAAAGTATTCTAATCCCTGCCGAATGAGTGCCTCATGCATGGGTCTTAGTGTTTCAATGACACCTGGAGTCTTCATGAGGTTTCTATGTGCTCTCCACAACTGTACTCGGTTCCTAGGCTTAGCCCTTACCCACAAATCTAAGCCGTTTTCTTGCCTCTAGAAAGTATTATAGGCCTTGAGCCATTTAATCTTATTAACCCCGAATGAGATGAATGCCTGCAATTGGATGTCTCTAACAAAGGGGCTAGGGTTCAGCTCAGTCTCCTGGTCTAGTACAAGGTTATGCAAATAGAACTCGCACAGCAGTCTCTGGACTTTTACCCCGTAGTGTTTACAACAGTCTATAAAATCATTAACAGTGTTAATTTTTATGGGAGCACTTACTTTAACAGCTTTTATTTTTAATTGCAAATACTGTTCCAGTAAAAACAGAGCATAATTTTTGGCAAGGGCCCTACATGCTAAGACGTCATTGTATAAAGAACACAAGGTATCCGTCTGCTTGATAACAATATCTAGCCTACGAGTTACCTTTGCAACTTTATCTTGTTCCTTCCGCCAACCTTCAAAATACTGGCTCTCAGATTGATTTACGTTCCTAAGTTGTTGTTGTAGCTCTTCATACTTTTCGCAAGGGACCGTTTGCTCTCTAAGATTTTCTGCTTCTTGTTGAGCTTGCTTCAACCCCTTGCGCAAGGTTACTATTTTTAGATCTCTTCTCAATGCAGCAGTGGAGGCCGGGAGTTTTACCTGAACTTTCTTATTGTGTTGCTTTGAGTTTAGAACCCTTATCACCCCCGAGAGTGGTGCCTCCGTCTGGATTTCCTTATCACAGGTCATCATATCATCCATTTCTATTTTAACGTGGATATCAGTCTGTTGTTGTTCCTTTTCAAATGGAACAACAGTCTGTTCCTCAGCATCATTTGGAACAACAGCTGGATTTTCGACAGGGTTTTGAACAGTAGGACGAATTCTGATCCTCCGCCTTTTTGCCTTGCGGGGTTTTGCTGGAGTGGTCACCTTTTTCTTTCCTGCAGTCCTTTTTACCCTCTGCCTTGCTTTCAGGATCCTAATCTGCTGGTGGAGCTGGGCTATTATGCTCAATAATCTCTGTTGTTCCTTTCACAATTCTTTAATTTCCAAAATTTCGTTAGAAGGAACAGCAGGCTGTTCACTACGGCCTGGGCCGTGACTAGTCCCTGGATCTTCCTTCTGGGGTGTTTCTTCATTGTTCTGCTCTGGTTGTTCTGGGGTAGGAACCCTAACTGGTTCTGTCAATTCTTGGGAAACTTCTTTTTCTGCCCCTGCTTCCTCCAGAATTTCTTCCGTTGTCTTTTGGTTGGGAACGGATTGTTCCTGTTCAGTATCTCTTATTGTTTCTTTATCATGAACAGGCAGATTTTCTTCTTCTGCCTCTTTCGCATGTGGTTTTTCAGGTGCATTTTCCTCCTGGGGTTTTTCATGGAGGTCTGATGGACTGGAAGGTTGGCCATATTCACCCATATTGGCTAAGACTTCGGCCAATTCATCTTCTCCTACTAGGTCCCGTGATGGGCTACCTTCCTGCTATTCTATTTCCTCCTCCTGCTTAGATTGTTCGGCTTCTGTTTCAGAATGCTTAGCTTCTGTTTCAGACTGCCCAGCTTCTGTTTCATTTTCTTCTTCGGATTGCTCGGCCTCCTCTCCAGATTGCTCAACCTCTTCTTTCTCTTCTCCTTCAGATTGCTCGGCCTCTTCTTCTGGTCGTGAGGGTTTCTCATCTTCAATTTCTACTGGCTGGCTAGTGTTTTCCTGAAGTTGTTCCAGCCTCCCTTGTATTCGTGCTAACCGGACTGATTTCCTGCGTTTTTCTGACTGTTCGGGTGTACCGGTGGCATGCTTACGCTTTGCCGATTCCTTGTATTTTTCTGGATGCTCGGATGTACTAGTGACATGTTTCTGTTTTGCTAATTCTCTGCATTTTTCTGGACGTTCCGGTGTGCTGGTGGCATGCTTACGTTTTGGGGATGGTGCTATCAACCCCCCTTCAATCATTGCAATTAGCTCTTCCCAGCTGCTCTGTTGCTGGGTGAGGCTATGACTGACAATTAATCGAATTAACCCATGATGACTAACAACTGACTCTACATGCTGTGCCTTTTTTAAGCTCCGTGCAACGTCATGAAGTAACGAATTCAAAAGTGCAGGTAAATTTACAGAGCATTTCTGTTTTAGAACAGCTAAAAGTTTAAGATGTCGTGGTCTTACCACGTCTTTTCTACCCTCACAGGTGATGTAGCTTTGCACGGTCCTTGCCAATTCTGCCCAGGGCTCTCCTAGCGTTGCTGGCAGAACTCCCTTCCCTTTAATTGCCAAGCTCTGGCCTTCGTCCTGGAAGATTTCTATAATCTTCTGTAATCTCTCCTTTTTTAACATCCATACAGGTCCGGTGGCTGGTAGTCCCGAGACTTCTGCGATTATGTCGTCGGTGACTGTTATCTATCTCCCACTCACTGTGGAGTAATCCTTCTGCAAATTCTGCAGGAATTCAATTGCCGTTGTCTCGTTAGACTCCTGCAAGCAGTTGAGATAAGTCAGTCACCCTGCTCTTGCCAGGATTTCCCGAGAAGCAGCGGATACTGTCAACACCTGCGGTTCCCTCCGGATCGCTCTTTCTCCCATGGTTTCACTGTGAATTCTCAATGGAACAGCAACTGTTTGTGCTATTTGAAACAGAGAGAGGGTAATAGACGCAAGACTTGTTTGGGAAAAAAAGAGTATACAACAGAAATGGCTTATGAACAACAATTCGTGTAACAAAAAAAATAGCATGCCGTTAAGCCGTGCCATACCCTAGTACACAACTTTCCCGAATAGTGAGCTGACACGTAATCCAGGGAATAATGAGGTTAACCTCCCCCCTCGCAATGTGATAGGTTGTCCGAGCCGTCAAATAAAGGAGCAGCACCCGATCTAAAACAGAGTCATAAAGGAACATCGTATGAAAATATGCCATGTTTAGAAAAACAACAAATTACCGAAATCGAGGCGTAGAGTTGGATCGCGTATTACGTAAGAGGCTGCTGTGATATGATGCAAGGCTGAGAGGAGAGGACATCTGTCGTAGTTTCTAAATCTCCTGCGGTCATTGTCAATTACTCCGCCATGATTGGTGATAATAGATTTGCATGCGCTATATATAATTTG
The DNA here is from genome assembly GCA_031772625.1 of Pinus tabuliformis. NCBI lineage: Eukaryota > Viridiplantae > Streptophyta > Pinopsida > Pinales > Pinaceae > Pinus > Pinus tabuliformis. Next base: position 1,298,937,072 of record CM062807.1, read on the forward strand.
GGAAATGATATATGATTAATTACCAAGGTGTCAGAAACAAAAGGGTATTAATAACTCACCTATTGGTGTAAATAATGTGATTTCGATACCATTAAAAGTGCTCTACTGCCGACAGGTGTCCATAACCTTGGCAGAGTTGTTTATTTCACCCATGGAACCATGATCCTTTGTGTATACGTTAGGGAGTGTAATGTCAAAATGTAGGCCATTATGCTGGCTTGGTAACCAGTTAACCATAATGCCATTCACGAGGAAGGAGCGAAAAGTGGGCAGGCCGGCTCGTGATGAGACCTCCTGTTCCAAGGTTTGTTTATTTGATATACCTTTTGGACCATATCCCTGGTGTGGTGGCCATAGTGGGAATGCCACTTCGTGATCGTCCTCATGATCATGGTAGGTTGGCTCTTAATGAGACCCCCTATCCTGCATTTGACAACTTATAAGTCATGTTTACTTTTTTCTTTCTTTTTTTTAAGTACCTTCCCTTTTTTATACACAAGGGGTGGTTCAACACTCCTTAAGAGTAGGAATGGTGGAAGAAGTCTTAACATCTCAATAGGAAGATATAAACCCTTTGCTCTTATTCCTAAGTAATAATCAAAGAGGAAAAAAAGGTCGTCATGATGAAGATGAACAATCATAGCAGAATTAGTAGAATAATGACAGCAAAAGATGATAAATAAGCGTGTCCTTCCTTATGTCCTCTTACCAATGCAGAGCCTTATAAAGATAGTGATTTATGATTAGCAGATTTCAGTATGTTGAGGTTTTGTATCCATTGCATAAATGCATAGCTGTATTCTAAAAGACTTGAAAGAACAGGAGCAATAAGGATCCTTAATTTAGACCAGCAAAAGGGACAAGCTGCTTCATAAGGAAAGCAAAAGCATGCAAATGATGTTCTTTTTGGAAAAAGGACCAACAAGAGACCTCAAAATAGCAGAAAATGCAAATGTCATTCCTTTGAAAAAGGAACAGCAGAACATTCCAATGTCGTTCCTTTGAAAAAGGAACAACAGAATCGAAAATATGTTATTCCTTTGGAAAAGGAACAGCAAACACATGGAGATGTTGTTCCTTTTGAAAAAGGAACAACAAAATAAAAAATATGTTGTTCCTTTAGAAAAGGAACAACAAAATCAAAAATATGTTGTTCCTTTGGAAAAGGAACATCAAACACACGGAAATGCCGTTCCATTGGAAAAAGGAACAACAGAAATCGAAAATATGTTGTTCCTTTGGAAAAGGAACAGCAAACACACGGAAATGTCGTTCCATTGGAAAAAGGAACAACAGAAATCAAAATGTTGTTCCTTTAGAAAAGGAACAGCAGAACAGGCAAATGTCGTTCCTTTGGAAAAGGAACAACACAAAATCAAGAATGTTGTTCCTTTGGAAAAGGAACAGCAGAAACACACAAATGCCATTCCTTTGGAAAAGGAACGGCAAAAATCGAAAATGTTGTTCCTTTGGAAAAAGGAACAGAAAAATCACACAAAAATAAAGAAAAAGATCCTAATTACAACAAGGTGACGGCTGATCCAACGGAATTTGCTCTTTTTTGAAAAAGGAACAGCCGGAAGAAAATGTTGTTCTTTTGAAAAAAAGAAACAGCAAAAATGACAGGAAAACATTAATTCAAACATATGTACAAAAAAAATGATTCAAAGAAAAAGAACTTATGTACAAACTGTAAAAAGAAATGAATTCCTTAATGAATTACGGGTGAGGAAGACTTCTCTTCCTCTCCCAAAATCTCCATATCAGTGTCTCGGCGTAGCTGCTGGCAGAAGGACTCCCAAGTGAGTGGTTTGCGATAGAGATGAACTCGGTGGCCATTTACCTTGAAGGCATATCCAGAACCGTCAATAGTGATTAGAGTAAGGGTCCCATTGTCATGTACCTTCTGGATTTCGTATGGTCCTAACCAACGAGTCTGGAGTTTCCCAGGGAAGTCCTGAAACCTGGAGTCATACAACAGAGCCTAGTCTCCCTCGTGGAAGACTTTGTTTTTAATGAGAGCATCATGCCATTTAGCTCGCTGTTGTTGGATCAGGGCAGTATTTTGAAGTGCAGAGAGCCTAATTTCGTCCAACTCATTGATCTGTTGCAATCGATTAATCTGTGCCTCGCTTAAATCTAAGCCAACTTCCTGTGCTGTCCATAATGTTTGGATTTTGAATTCTATAGGGAAAATGGGTTGTTTTCCAAACACTAATTGATAAGGTGAGTAACTAGTGGTGCTTCTCCATGTTGTTCTGTAAGCCCAGAGTGCTTCGGGTAGTCTGGCAGCCCAATCATGTCTATGGGATGCAATGGTTTTCGTTAAAATCGGTTCTATTATTTTATTGTTGCTTTCTACCTGTCCATTCACCTGTGGGTGGTATGGAGTAGTGATTTTATGCTGGACATGATAATTGTTGAATGTTGTAGCTAATCTGTTCCCAGCAAATTGTGGTCCACCGTCTGTAATTATTTCTCTTGGAAGACCATAACGTACAAATAGGTGGAACAGGAACTGTATGATAGAGTCCTCTGTAGCTCTAGGCAATGCTTCCGCCTCAACCCACTTGGTGACATATTCTGTTGCCACCAAAATATATGTTTTCTGATTTGATGATGGGTTGATAGGTCCAACAAAATCAAGAGCCCATCGCTCGAATGGTTCAATGACTAATTGTGGTTTCAGGGGCATCTCATCAGATTTACCAAGACGTCTTGCTCACTGGCAGCTGTCACAGTCTTGGACAAATTTCTTTGCGTCTTTGAAAATCGTGGGCTAGTAATACCCTGTTTGCAGCACCTTATGTCCAGTTTTGCGCTCAGCGAAATGTCCACCACATGGTCCATCATGACAGGCTTTTAAAATGTCAAAGATTTCATCTTCTCAAATGCATCTCCTGATATGCATGTTTGCCCCTGTGTGAAACAAATAGACCCCGATCCACGAGAATCGAGCTCTCTTCTAAACAATCTGCTTCCGCTCATTAGGGGTTAGGTGTTTTGGTAATTTACCTACTGCGAGGTAATTGGAAACATCAGCATACCAGGGTGTTTGAACAGCAACAGCAAACAGATGCTCGTACAGAAATTGATCTTCAACTGCAGCTGCATCAATTGGCTTTGGCATTCTTGAGAGAAAATTGGCTACAGGGTTTTCTTTGTCAGGTTGATCCTTTATTGTGATATCAAATTCCTGCAATAGAATCAGCCATCTAGTTATTCTGTCATTTGTGACAGGCTTATTTGCTAAATATTTTATGGCAGAATGATCTGTATACAAGATAACAGGATATCTTGTAATGTAATGTCTAAACTTATTGACAGCATGTATTACAGTTAGGAATTCTTTTTCAGTAACAGTGTAATTTAATTCAGCAGGGGATAAATTTTTGCTGATGTAATAAATAGCATATGGTTTTTTATCCTCTTCCTACCCGAGGACTGCTCCAATGGTTGTGTCTGAGGCATCAGATGATATCTGGAATGGCAAATCCCAATTTGGTCCTCGAAGGACTGGGGCTGTGGATACGAGCTTCTTCATATCCTTGAAAGCACGTTCACATTTTTCTGTCCAAAGAAAATCAACGTTACTAGTTAGTGCATATAGAGGTGCAGCAATGTGCGAATAATGTTCTATAAATCGCCTATAATAACCAGAAAATCCAAGAAAACTATGTACCTCTGTTTGAGTAGTAGGAGTGGGAACAAGCAAAAGTATTTGGATTTTGGTCAGGTCTACCTGAATGCCAGCTGCTGACATAGTGTCCTAGGATAAGTTCTTCAGTCATCATCATATAACATTTTTCGTAGCTTAAGCAAAGCCTGGTAGCAATGCAGCGTTGTAGGACTTTTTCTAGGGTGTCTAATGCTGGATCAAAATCATCTCCAAATGGTGTAAAGTCATCCATGTATACTTCAAGTCCATCATTTATTAAATCTATAAAAATACTAAGGATAGCCCTTTGGAATGTGGCAGAAGCATTGCATAAACCGAAAGGTAGAACTCGATAGGAAAATGTTCCCCAAGGACAAGTAAAAGTAGTTTTGTCTTGGTCTTCAGGAGAAATCTGAATCTGATTGTATCCACTGAAGCCATCCAGGCTAGAGTATCTAATACTTGGTCTATAATGGGAGAGGGAAGTGGTATTTTTGTGTTGCATTATTTAGCTCCCTATAATCCACATAGATTCTCCATTTCCCATTCTTTTTTGGTACCACCACAAGCAGAGAGACCCATTTACTATCAGAGATAGGATAAATAAAATTGACATCTAAAAGTTTTTGAAGTTCAGCTTTTACCACATATTTTAGATGAGGATTAAGTCTCCTTTGAGGTTAACGAACAGGTCTCGCATCCTTTTCTATATAAATGTGGTGTGTACATAATTGGGGGTCAATTCCTTTCATATCAGGGTAATCCCATGCAAATGCTTCTTTATATTTTGTTAGCAACTGGATGAGCTTCATTTCTTGTTCAGGTGTGAGGTTGGCATTAATGTTTAAGGTTTTTCCCGGTTCAATTTCCACAATTTTACTATTTGCAACAGAAGTAACAGGTATTGTTTGATCATGTGTATCTTTCAAAGGATCTTCTTCTAATTCATTATCAAATGCTGCTTCTATCATGTGAAACTGTGTGCAGGATCTAGTTTGACTAATAAAATTATTAATGGCATCATCTTTTGTTTGGTCTTTAAAATCAGGTGCCTCTTGTATAGTTAATGGAGATCTAATGTTATCAGTAAGGTATGATACAGGGTGCTTATTAGTTTTAATTATTGTGACACTTGGTTGCGCTGGAGGATATAGAACTAAATTCTTGATATTTGGTCCTTTGGTTATGGTCATATTTCCTTGTCGGTAGCTAATGTAAGCATCGGCAGTGGCAAGCCAAGGTCTACATAAAATCAGTGGGTGTCCATCAAGTCGGGTTTTTGGATTGATTATCAGGAAATCGGTTGGGTATTCCCAGGAATCAACAGAGACCATGACATCATGTAGAGTACCCTCCGACCTAACCACAGATTGGTCAACCAATTCTAGCAAAGTAGAGGTGGGTTCTATAGATGTAATGTCGAGCTTTTGGCAAGTAGTGGTTGTTAAAATATTAATTGCAGCTCCTAGATCAACTAAGGCATTAGACAGGGTCTGACCATAAATTTGAACAGTTACAATTAGATTTCCTGGGTCTTCATATTTAATGGGTGTTTCTTTCCCTGATAGTAAATCAGATAAAGTGCCGACTACTTGGACTCTTAGACTATTTGTTATATTCCTCCTTGGTTTCTTTATGCACAATTCTTTGATAGTTTTTGCGTATATGGGAATGTCTTGAATGGCTTGGAGGAATGGAATTTTTATGTACAGATTTTGTAATTCTCCCATAATGTCAAAATCAGGATATTGTAAAGGTTGAGGTATGACTAATCGTTCTGGGAACGGAGGAGAGGATGTGGTTGCTTGATTATGAGTTTGTTGTTTATTCACATCCTCTTGTTGCAACAGATGTTCTCTTGGTAACTGATTCTCAATCTGAACTGTTTTATCTCCCTCAGTTTCAATAATACGTCCAGATCTTAACTGAAGATCATTACACTCCCTCAGGTTGGGTCCTATTTCTGGTGATTCTATAATTTGGAGAGATTGGACCGGTCTGTTATTTGGATTGGGGTTGGGTTGGGCTGGGAGTTGTGGTCTCAGATTAGACTGGGGATTTTGTTGTAAGGCTGGCAGTGTAGGTTGAGGGAGTGGAATAGTTCCTACTGGCTGAATCATCGGTCTCTGCTAGTTTGTCTGCCAGGCTGAACTTTGTGAAGTAGGGGGAGTCCATTGTGGAGGGTATGGGCTACCTTGCCAATATGGTGGAGTGTAAGGGAAATTCGGCCAACCAGATTGGCTTGCCTGATTCAGCCACGAGTTTGAAGAAGGAAACGACTGTGGTGACCAGTTTGGAAACAGAGGTTGGGATTGGCTTTGCCACATATTATATTGTTGAGCATTATATTGTGGGAGTTGAAAAGAAGAAGTTGGGTCTAAAAACATACCAGATTGTCTCGGCTGCCACTGACGGCGCTGGTTGATCAAGTACACCGATTCTGGTTCTTCTTCCGCTTCCTTATATATCGCTTTCAATCTAGGAAGTGAGGGGCAGCTCTCGGTAAGGTGATATTTTGTACAGATGGCGCATGTTTGGACTGTATCCAGTGGACATTCCTTGTGACTATGCTTTTTCCTGCATCGGGGACAGAAGATCGCCAAATTCTGTTCTGCCTCCATTTGCTTCTGTTTAGCCTGCATAATATCAAGTTGTGTAGTTAGTGTCCCCAGAATATCAGTTTTAAAATTTTCCAATAAATTTCCAATTTCTACCCATGTTACTCCTTCTGTTGAAATTTTATTATCTCTTACAAACCGATCATGTTCTGCCAGTTTTACTCTTGTGCTACCTCTCAAGCTCCTGATACATAAATCAATAATGTCAGAAAAATTCTCTTGATAAATATCCCCTTTTCCCATGATGTTTAATGTTTCGATCCATTGTTCCTTCATACCCCTTATCAATGCAGTTTTTAACACATTATCGGGTAAAGGTAGTGATGCATAAGGAGATCTTTGTAGGTTGTACTGGAAACGTTCCACATACTCCTCTAATGTTTCATTCGGTCTAGCTATCATCTGGAATATTTCATCCTTTAGTTCTCTAGACCTGCAATAATCCTGATATTTTTTTAGGAAGGATTCTTTCATTTGATCCCAGTTATTTATAACCCCACCACCTAATCCCATAAACCATCTTAAAGTGGCCCCTTTTAATGTAGAGGGAAATAGTTTCAGTTTCTGGGGGTCGGTGGTGTAATCATATCCCCTGCACAACACATCAAATTCAAATAAAAATGCATCCGGGTCTTCCGATGTGAGACCGTGAAATGTAGGGATATGTTGAAGAGGGATTGCTTCCATAGGCGCATTTGTTGCAGAATCCACTATAGGGTATTGTAATGTAGGGGTTTGAGTGTTTGGCTGATTTTGAGCCATAGAGTCGAATATATGCCAATAACCTTATGGGATATCTAGGAGGGTATTCCTAGGTTGAGGGGGAATGGCTTTGACAGGAATAATTTTAATAGCACTTCCTCTATCTGGGATAATGAGAATGCCTGATGTCTAAGGAGATTGGGTTCCTTCAACAATGATTTTTGCGACACTTCCCTTGTCTAGGTTGTTTAATGGCTGATTTGTTCCAATAGGAGATCTTGGTTCCTCGGTTTCCCCTGTTTCTCCTTCTCCTTCACAAAGATTGCTGAAATTCCCTTCCTGCAATAGTTCTGGAGTAGAATTTTCAATTTCTTGAAAGTCCTGCTCTTCAGTTTGACTATGCACCTCAGCAAAGGCTACAGATGGTGATCCTGTGGCCTGAAGGGAACTAGTAGGCTGTTTAGAAATGATTTTCCTGGGTCCTACTGATGGCTGAGATTCTACTTTCTTGTAGATTTCGTCTATGAAGGTCATTCGACCAAGGGTCACCGATCCCTTAGCTTTTTCTGGCTTGGGTGGAGGTTTGGTATTTTTTTCTGGTTTTTTCTGCTTAGTCATGCACTCAAATGAACTACTAAATTCTATTCAAACAAAGCAACAACAAATCTGTTAGGAAAGCGGACAGAGGAGCAGGGCTTTTACATGCTCCGTACGTAGGTTCTTACCTTCCGTTTTTAAAATCCAACTCTTCCCTAGCAGGTTCGTACACTACTCTGCAAAAAAAGGACAAATGGCTACACTCTTTCCCTGGCAATAACGCCAAAATGTAGAGCTGTAAAAAGGGTCTCTTTCACCTCTAATTACCTCACATTAATATGTTAATCCGGGAGCGTTTTGTTATTTCAAAGAGTGTCTCAGTCTGAGGCTATCATTTGTCAGAGTAATGCTAGTAGTACAGCGTTCAGAAATACAAGAGTAAATGGATGCTTGTCTACAACTAAGCTACTTCAAAGAGTGTCTCAGTCTGAGGCTATCATTTGTCAGAGTAATGCTAGTAGTACAGCGTTCAGAAATACAAGAGTAAATGGATGCTTGTCTACAACTAAGCTACTTCAAAAGAGTAAATCACACACTCAGAAAACTAGGCAACTTATCAGTCAAGGGTTCGGTAGTGATAACCCATCCCTTTGGAAACTGATGGAAAAGGAAATCAGAGAAGAGATCTTGGATCTGGGAACCAGACAGTAAATGTCGAGGCTCACTACAGCCTTAGATCATCTCCCACACCAAAATAACAAATGCTAGTAAATGGAACAGCAGATAAGAAAATGGAACGGCAATAAGAAATCAAACAGCAAGTCTGTAATGGAACAAAAATTCTTAAATGGAACAACAGCTAAACAACTAAGTCTCACAAGTAGTAATCAAACTTAATCTACTAAATCAAATGCATTAATCGTAATCGAACAGCAATATTTCACTCTTAAGGCAGATCAAACAGCACACACTAATGGAACAGCACTGATTACTGATAAGTTATGGAACAACGCTTGGAAACCATATACACACACAGCACATGTAAATAGTAATCTGATCTAAGCATCAGTCCCAATTAAAAGGAATACGACTGCATTTCACAATGGAACAGCATTGCTTCTGAATCCAACAATCGTAAAGAACACAACTTTCAAGATGAATCCTGTAACATGAATGTACAGCACAAAAGCTCTGTAATAAGATAGTAACAGTATTCTGTTAGAACTAATAATATTCAATCAACTCTGAAAGGAACAGTAATATGATGCAGAGTCAATACAACAGTTCTGTCTGTAGAAATCTTAATGAATTAAGCTTAACAGAGCATGTGATGTAAACTTATAAAGCATATCAGATTACCAAGTAACGATGATAAGCAAAACCACGCAGAAATCAAATCGTAATAATACAAGAGCAAGTGTCCTCCAGGGCCGGGCCCTTAGCCTCCAGGGGTACACCACTGAGGTTAATCCAGACTCAGAGATGAAGTAATCGCCAAGTTTGTATTAATGCATGAAGCAAAATTACAATAAACCAGTTCTTATCGAGACTCGATGATCAAAGTTTTGATCTTAACAGAAATTACATAAAAGCATAATCATGTCCTCCTTCCTCTTCCGAGCTAACAATGCTGTCCCTTTTATAAGGGTGACGGTGGAGATATCTAAGTATAAAAATAGATAAAGCAGTGATCCCTCAGGATCAAGGATCCTGAGGGATTCACCGAACTGTTAATCCTTAATCATCTCTTTTCCCTCCTGCGCCGAGCTGGTGTCTTCACCTCCTTTTCAGGGCCAATTTTCTTTGATCTGATTAGCCTTGTTTGCATTCAGTCTCTGGTCAAAGGGACAGCAATTACCTCGTCCTTGTCCTTTTCTTTGGAATAGCAACTCCTCGTTTCACCCCTTCCTGCATGAGGGAATGACAATTGTTAGCGGTTTAGTCTTACATATTAATCTCACATGTTTTGTTATAATTCTTTATCGTTTTCCAATTTCATGATGTAAAAAGGTTTACAAGTTCTACTGAAAAGTCATTGAAATGATCATCAAAAACACACCTTTTTAGTACTCCACAGGCTGGGCTACACAGGAGATATGACTTGAGTTCTAGGAAGAATATCTCAAAAAGAGGACCAAAATGAAGAACCTAACCAACCAACCACCGCCAAGTAAACTAGTAATGGAAAACAACTTGTTAGGTCTGACCCAACAACCAAAGGAAGAACCTCCCATCCCACTCATTCTAAATCTTACTATGCAAACACATAACAAAAACTCGTGCAACCTAAGTCAATACCTCAAGAAAATGAAGAGATAGTTGATTAAGTGAAAATGGATAGGAATGCCTCTACCTTTAGTTTACAAAAGGATTTGGAGAAGGTGAATATATTTGTTCCCTTAAATAAATTGTTGAAATAACCTTCCTATAAAAGGAAAATTTCTGATGTCATGGATGTTTCTCATTTTTCTTCAACACATGACAGTTTTAATTTGCAGGAAGAAATGATTGTGGTCATGTTTGGTACACATGTGGAGGATAAAGACCCTTCCACACCTCCATTATATATTATATTAGTGACTCATGATCTGATATTGCACAATTATATGCTTGATTCAAGGGCTTCTCATAATCTAATGCCTTTGTCTGTCATGGAGTAGTTGGGCCTGCAAATAACAAAGCCATATAAGGACTTATATTCCTTTGATTCCAAAAAGGTAAAATTCCTTGGGATGATCAAGGAATTGGTGGTTAATTTGGCTCAAATCCTTGTGAAAAGTGTGGTAATGGACATTGTGGTTGTAGACATTCCTGCAAGATTTGGTATGCTTCTTTCCAAGTCATGAGGAATGAAACTTGGAGGATCCATCAAACTTGATCTCGCACATGCCATTATTCAAGTATTTGGTGGAGATGAGTTTATATTGTACAGGGGAAGACAATTCCAATAATTCTCCAGTATATGGCCAAGAAAATTATATTTCATGTATGTTGTTCAAAACGGATTATCAAATTATGGAGGATACCCAAGTAGAAATTCCCTCATAGTTGAACAAGCAGGAAATGAAAATTGACAATGTTTGGAAATTATATTTTGATGGGGCCTAATCTAAGGAAGGAAATGGAGTAGGTGTGTTGTTGATATCTCCAGAAGGTAACCTCATACCTGTCTCATATGAATTAGAATTTGAATCTACAAATAATACTGCAGAATATGAAGCATTGGTGTTGGGCCTGTAAGTTGCTAAAAATTTGAAGATTGAATGTTTGATAGTTTTTGTAGATTTTGAGCTAGTTATAAAACAAATTAAGAATCAGTGCCAGACTGAACACCCTAGGTTAAAATCCTATAGGAAAAAAGTGTGGGACTCGATTTAGAATTTCTTCTTGGCATTTAAAATTTTATTTCTACTCAGAGAGAAAAAAGAATGGCTACCTAGAAACAACAACTGATGCTTTCAAGCCACCACAAAATCCCATGCTCATATAGAAATTTGAGATTAGGCAAAGACCCTCAGTGCTAGATAATGAAAAATATTGGCAGGTATTCGAGGATGAAGATCATATTAAATTCTTTATGGAGGTAATTGGATAATTTTATCTATGTAATATACCAAGAAAGTGAAGACATAGAGGAAATTGAAGGATTTGAGCAACATGTGCCTTAGGAGGAATCTTTGGCTGGGCAGGAAATTTTACAATTGAAGGGAAACATAATCCCAAAAGGGCTGGTCCCATTGGAAAGATTGTTTAATGCTAATGATGTGGCAGTTAAACCAACCAATAAGAAGCAAGAGGAGGATACAGAGGACTATAACATTGGTAAAAAAATAAATAAACTTGTTAAATTGGCCAAGGGAATACTAGAAGAGTACAAACAAAGGTATATTGATTTGTTCAAATATCATGCTGATATTTTTGCCTGGTCCTATGAAAAATTAAAAACCTATTATACTAGCATCATTTAGCATAAAACTCCCTTAAAATTAGGAATTAAACCTCACAAATAGAAGTTGAGGAAAATCAATCCCTTACCTCTCCCCTTGATAGAAAAATAATTCAATAAAATTCTCCAAGCTAAGATCATTATGCCCATGAGATACTCAGATTGTGTGGAAAATCTAGTTCCTGTCAGGAAGAAAAATGGAGAGATCAGACTATGTGTGGACTTCAAGAATCTAAACAAGGCCTCTCTGAAGGATAATTAACCTTTGTCCAAGATGGATTATATTTCACAAAACGTCATAGGGTCATCAAGATTCTCCGTGATAGATGGGTTCTATGGATATAACCAAATTGTCCATGATTGATGGGTTATATGGATATAACCAGATTGTTGTGCATCCTGATGATAAGAAAAATATTGCCTTCACCACACCTTGGGGAACATTCATGTGTGCCAGAATACCTTTTTTCCTCATGAATTTTTGTGCCACTTCTTAGAGGGAAATTTAAATAGATTTTTTTAGGGAGAAAGATAAATTTGTGGTAATTTACTTGGATGGAATAACAATCTTCTCAAAGTTCGATGAGAAATAGTTGCAACACTTGTAGCATACATTTGAGAAATGCAGGAAGTATGGCTTTCCCCTAAACCTAAGGAAGTCCTAATTTTCCCTCACAGAAAGAAAACTATTGGGGCATATAGTCTCAAGATAAGGAGTGAAGGTTGATCTCAAAATGGTAGAAGCAAATAGTAGCATCCCTTTCCCAAATAACAAAAAGGAAATACAAGTTTTATTAGGCAAGATAAATTTGTTGAGGAGGTCCATGCCCAATTATGCTCAGATTATTAGAGAAATAACGGATATGTTGAAGAAAGAAAAAGAGTTCAAATGGACTGTAGAACCAAGAGAATAATTTGCTAAAATCAAATGGGCCTTTGAAGAGGCTCTAGTCTTAACTAGCCTCGATTATCAAAATCCATTTCCTATCTTTTCTTTTGCATCCCCTAACACTTTTGCAACTCTCTTATTGCAGAAAAATGAAGAAGAGAAGGAACAACCAGTTGAATTTTTCAGCTAAGTATTGAGGGATGTAGAGCTGAAATATGATATTTTGGAAAAATAGGCCTATGATCTGGTCAAGGCCTTGAAGGCTTTCCAGACTTACATTTTATAGTCTAGAACAATTGCTTATGTCCATACAATTGTTGTTAAGGACATTCTCACATAGGGAGACAGTGAAGGGAAGAGAGGCAAATGGATAGCGAAAATTCATGAGTATGACATGGATATCAAGCCCACCAAACTGATAAAAGGACAAGAATTCAATAATATTTTGCTATAAAAAAATTTCCAGGCATTAGGCATAAATTTGCTAGCTGAAAATTCAAAGCTAGAAAAGCAAGACAAACAAGAAAATACAAAAAGAGAAGCACATAAAATTGCAATGAAATATTCGATTTTTGAGTGGTATAAATTTATTATCCATTATTTGTTGTTTTTGGAATGTCCGCCCAAGTTTGGAAGATCTAGATACAGGGCTTTGAGACTACAAGCACAAAAATTTGTCATCTCAAATAATCAATTGTATTGGAAATACCCTGTGGGAGTTTTTCTACTTTGTTTGGTTGAAGGAAAATTCCCCAAAGTAATATATGAGTTTCATGGCTGTGTTTGTGTCGAAAACTACAACTGGAAAGCAACAAATCATAAATTTTTTTAAGGATGGATTATATTGGCCTTAGTTGCTTGATGATGTGAATGATCGAGTGAAGGCTTGCAAATAGTGCCAAATCTTTATTGAGAATAGAAATTGTCACACTTGCCTTTAATTCTTGTTTTTATGGAAGAACCATTTAAACAATGGGGGCTAGATTTTATTGAGGAAATTCACCCACCATCCAGTGGGAAGCATAAGTGTATTCTTATAGAAACAGACTACTTCACCAAGTGGGTATAATTTATCCCTTCTAGGAATGCAACTGATACCATGGTCATCAATTTCATGGAGGAAAACATCTTAGCGAGATTTGCTTATCCAAGGAAAATAGAGACTAATAATGCTTAAGTATTGAATCTTCCAAGTTTATTAGTTTTTTGAGAGCTATAATATAATTTTAGGGCACAACATTACTTATTATCCATAGGGAAATGGATTGGAAGAATCATCCAATAAAACCTTGGTCAAGATTCTCAAGAAGGTTATAGTGCAAAGCAAGAAGAATTGTGACACTCAATTCAAATTTGAATTATGGGAAAATAGAGTCACTGCCAAGAGATTAAATGGAAAGTCTTGATTTGAGTTGGTGTATGGGACTTCACAATTTTTTCCTACTCAATTGGCAATGCCAATGGATAAACTGATCCAGGATGCAAAGGAGGAGCCTAATTCCTTGACCAAGAGGATTCATCAGTTGTAATAATTGCACAAGAATAGGGAGAAAGTGACTTAGAATCTAATCATGTACTAAGAAAAGATGAAAGCTTTGTTTGAAAAAAGGCTAAGGACAAAAGTTTTCAATAGGAGACCTTGTACTCAGAAGGGATGTCAAGGGAGAGGACAAAAGAAAGCATGGGAAATTTGACCCTTTGTGGTTTAGAACATTCAAGATAACTGAATTTAAAGGGAATAATACCTTTCCATTGGAGAATCTTGATGGTGAGGTGTTTGAGATGCCTATAAATGGGAAGTACCTCAAGCACTATTTTTAGTACTAAGGACATTTTTCCACTTTCATTGTAATTACTAGTGAGCCTTTATATATACCAAAGTGTTTTATTTGTTTTTCAGTTCTATGTATATACATAATTTGACTCCATGCCCACGTTGAAGGCACTAATATACAAGTTCACATTTCCTTGCCAGCAAGACACTGCCCCCAGTTGTAGCTGATATTTTATCCTCCTCATTTTTCTGTGGTACTCATGTTGACAAGGAGACTTGTTTTGTATATAGGGATACATTGAAAACTTTGGAAAAATAAAGGAATATTAAAAATAAAAAGCAGAAGAAAGAAAGGGAGAAAGGGAAGTGGAATGTGGGCCTCGCCCACATTTCACATCAAATGATTAAATAATGAGTCTTTGTCAGGTGGATCACCATCCATCCCAAAGTCGACCGCTCCTGGTGAGACTCCAACGGGGTAAAGAGCGCAGAAATTATGCCAATGATTACCATAGAGAATCAAAGTAAAAAATGTGAGAAGGGAAGATATACGGTTGAGATTAATTCTGGGGCATAGAAACTTGTTCCCAAATCCTTCCAAACACCCCACAGAAGGGTGGGGACCAGGCATGCCACCCGACATTCCATCAGGGTAGGCACGTTAGTAAGTGAGCACAAACCTCTGCAGAGTTAATCACCCCTGTCACTCCTCACCTAATCCAATCATTCCACGTTTCATGACATGCCATCTCTTAGTTTTTCCCACGCATACCCCTCCCTAAAGTGACCATTACTATTTGAATTTATCTATTTTATGAAGTTATTCCCTTGTAAGTGCCATTCATTTGACCTACAGTCCAGAACAAGGTCCTCCTCACACACACGATGTCCCACCAACTTCATTTTAAATGTAACCCGTAATTTCTTGTCCTCAAAACATTAATACATTTATTAAAATGAATAATTTTGTCCCAAAAACCACCAAGTACTAGGAGGTGAAACCCTCAGGGCAGCCTGAGCCCCTTATGGACACAGAAAAAGAGATTCATGACCCTTTCTACCCCCTCCACCTATCATACCTCTTATTTGACCTATATGATTGCTACTTGAATAGGGAAGACCCTTTTCAAGTTGTAGAATTAGGTTTATACTACCTTATTGTCCCCATGATCTATCCCTTCCCAGGGTTTTAATACTATCTTATGGCCACCTACATAAAGGAGAAGAATTGTTGTTTCTCATCCACAAGGTATAAAATTCTAGATGCCACCCCAGAATTGATCCAAAATTCCTTCATTTACCCAAAATTCCATAATATAGAAAACTTTATAGAGACTTCCCTTTTCCTTAACCATAATAGGCTCTCAGTTGGAGACAAACAAACCTTATTGCAACAAATTTTAGCCCCAAATTCCCAATTTCCCAAAAATTTAGAGACATTTTCAATTTCTTTGTTTTAAGAGACTATACAACCCATATTGGCCACCATTGTGTTGTTGCTAGTAGAGGATGAGACTATCATTGTTACTAAATAGCCCTAGGGTTCTTTCACATAATAACCTGGAACCATTCTTAACACACCCTATTTCCTTGTTGAAGCCATAAAGTTCCAATTCAATCACTTTTACCTTGCCTCTTATTTCAGATACCACTCCATATTGGTCTACCTTTTACTGTATATTCATGTGGAATAATTTGAATACCTAGGCTTAAGCATCATAGACTCCAATAAACAAGGAAAGTTTGTAGCTAAATATGACAATTCCCTGAAAAAGAAACCCAACAATGAGGGATTTTTTGAGTTTGTTTCCACTTTCATGTCTACTGCATATAATATTATCAACAATGTCCCTCCTTCTAGAGTCCTACCTCAACAGAGAGAGATCCTTCAACTTAGCAAAGATACAATGGTAGGTGATTGGTTCTTGTTTCAAGACTACATTGAAGTCAAGGTTTATGGGTCTAAGCTCCCTCCTTACCAATTACTAGTATTCATGCCCATGAGAATATTTTCCCTAGAATTTATCAGGAAAATCTTAAATGCAGACCATATCCACATTGTCCCTGCCAAGAAGGGCTACATGTTTGAGCTGGGTAGAACTATGGGTCATTTTGTTATCAACACCAAGCAGGCCTTCCAACAACTAGAAAAAATGTTAAAGGAATTGAACTTTGAGAGAGGAGAAGTTTGGAAATATGATCCCCATGGTGTTATATAAAAAGGGAGGATATAAATAAATGTATCTCCTTATGAGCATGGATGTAAACTTGAGTTAGAATGGAAGGCTAATCTAGATTCCTAGCCTATTAATATAGAGATGGAGGTTGAGACACCAACTACAAAGGAGAGGACTTATAAGAGAAATGTAGATGGGGTTGGAGATACAATGATGGAGGATGCAACATCAAATAAAAAGGCCAAAATCCAGGAGCTAAATGATGAATAAATTGAGATAAATTAACTAAGAGGATTCTAGACTAGCCAGGTTTCCAAGTGCTCTTGGAGGATCCTCAACATGTTACCTCCTCCAGTCTAACTAAGGTAGCAATTATAGGCTTAATAGAGAGCACATCAGAATCAGGTCCTAAGTGGGAGGAAGGGAAGATGATATAGGATAAAATAAAGAAGATCAAGGACGAAATGCTATCATAGTTAGCATCTCACTCAGTCCCATACCAAACCAGGCTTCTACCTACCATGGACCTAGAGAGAAATCAAATGAAGTTTTCCTTGCATCATCCTTCAGCGTAGTCCCTTCCATCTAGACCACACTTCAATACAGTGGACCTATCACTAGATATGGGTAGTGTCCCACTGTAGGACAAAATCAACTTTCATAGTAAGGCAACAGAGGTGATCTACAACAAGTTGAGAAAAAGAGCCTTAACTATTAGCAAGGCTAAGAAATTGTTGGAGAAAGTTGCCACCAGGATTAAACATGGAAAATCCAATTCAACAACCCTTCATTTGAAAAATGAAGGCTTCAAGGATCTGATTGTCAAATTG
This sequence comes from Pinus tabuliformis, assembly GCA_031772625.1. Classification (NCBI taxonomy): domain Eukaryota; kingdom Viridiplantae; phylum Streptophyta; class Pinopsida; order Pinales; family Pinaceae; genus Pinus; species Pinus tabuliformis. The sequence goes on from CM062807.1 coordinate 1,298,954,203, forward strand.
AGGGTAGACCCAAATGATAAATTTATTGTAGAAACTATAAATTAAGGCTCGCAATATAAAATTTAGTCATTGAGGCATAAACTTAAGTTCCCTACAACAAAGCATGTGCAAACAAAAGCGATGGCCCAAGTAGAAAATTAAAAAGATATCCTAGCCAAAGAGTTAATATATAGGAATAATGAGGTGGTGGCCCTGAAGTAAAAGATCACAAAGCTTCAACAAAATCTTGATTCTCACATCTATGTTGTGGTTGTGCCAGACAACCCACAAAACCCCATAGAGTAATTGACCAAGGCTCTCACTACTTTGCAGCTATTAGAGAGTGAGCTCAAGAAGATACATATTGATCTGGACAACACCAAGTAACAAATTTGAAACAAGGAGAACCAACTTTATACAATCAAAGGGAGTGTGGAGCAAGTCGACAACAAATTGAAGGCTAAAAATTATGAGATTGAAGTGCTAAAGAACAAATTGAAAGGTAACATTCCCCCATTCATGGTAGACAAATAATTTGGGATGAAATTATTTCTAAGATGAAGAATATATGGGGGTATATGGACCTATTTGCATAGAAAATAACTACAATCAAGAACACTAAGTTCTTCATCCAGTGACCTAAGAATGAGGATGCAAAAAATGCCAGGACTACAAAAAGGTTCATCAAGCACCTAAATGAGAAATCAGCTAATGACCTAAGATAAATGGATATCATTAATAGGAAACAAGTGATTATTGAGCTCACCAAAATAATTTAGAGAAAGGCAAAAATAGATAGAGATAAGGAGTGCTTGTAGGACTTGACAAAGTTGGTGGCTGCATTTGATTCAAATTTTGATCAAAGAACTAGAGAAGGATTGCCTAGCTATTGGGATTTGCAAGGGAGATTTATTTCATGGGAGCAGTATGAGAAACTGATGGTTGAGGCCAAGAGAAAGGTGGATTATTCACATGAAAAGGATACCAGTCTTAAGGGAAGAGCCATAGTAAATTATTTGTAGAGGGATTTTCAACTGCTATGCCTGGTGAAAACCTTGTTCATTGTGAAGCCTAATTACACTGATCTTAAAAATTTGAATGTGACCAACGACACATTCAATAACACTCCTACAACAGACCCACCATTGTGGCAATAATGTGACCAACTCATCAACCCACCACAAATTTGAATTGTGGAGCCTACGCCGACCTTAGGAGATCAAAGGAATTAGTGATAAAGACATTTTGTTTTGATAATCATGGCATATTCATGTCATTTTTGAAAATTTTGTGAATATTTCATTTTCAAGAAAAGAATCAATTTTTTTTATGTAATAATTAGGATAGCTAGCACAATTGAGTAATTAGATAACTATAGTGTTAGGACTCCACTATGTACCATTTTTGCTATATATTTTGACATCACTTTACTCTTAAAACCATGAACCTCAATGTCTTTATCATTCACTTTATCCCAAGGTATATAGAAACCTCTTCTTTATTATATGGTTAATCTGTCTTACATTTAATTCCATAATACTCTTATATTTTATCAATTATTGAAGTGCATTGTTGCTAACACAAGTCAAAGATCGCAGATAAGTTATATGCCTTGTTGGGAACGAGCGGCCGTTGCTGAAACAGCTGACTTCGTTGCTGAAACAGCCGACTCCGTTGCTGAAACAGCTGGTCCCGTTGCTGAAACAGCTGGTCCCGATGCTGAAACATCTAACTCAATTGCTGAAACAGCCGTCAAGCACGCAAATCCCGTTATGCGTAATTTGCGATTCTGGAAGAACTTTTTGTGGATAATAGCAGCAGCCCGAAGATACGGTTACCTGGATTACCTTGAAGATAGCACTTCTGTTGTCTCGGTTGTAACAGTATCTCTTTTTAAGAAAGAACAAAATAGTCTTGTTTTGAACAGAATCGAGATATTCACTCTTGTGTAAATTGTAAATGATGTCTCCTCTTTAAAAAGAGGAGACATCATCATTAGAGGGGAATCGAACTGTAATTCATAGAACAACATTGTGTGAGACAGGAGCTAGTCTCCTTTTTGCAATGTATCAGTTTCTTGACATATGAATAAAGACTTGTTTTGAGCGTTCCAGTTTAATTCTTTCTCCTGGGGAATCTTGTGAGAAGGAAAGGGCCCGCCTTCCTCACAAGATCCACCCCTTTTGTTTCTGTAGTTGTTTATTTCTTTATGTATTTGTATTTTCTTTAATTCTGTTGCTGAAACACTAGTTACATGGTTTGCGATACTCTGTTTCTTAGCGCTACACGTATTGAATGCACGAGTGGATGATGAGAGCATGTGCTGAAGATCCCTGCACGAAGGGATAGGGTCTTGCTCCCATTGATTGCTTTCTTTTACCTGCAGTGTGATTAGAAACAAGAGGACAAGTGCTGAAGGTTCCTGTTCTTGGGAATAGGGTCTTGACCTCTTGAGGCTACTTCTTTTACAGTGTGATTAGTGCCAGGCAGCAGGTGCTGAAGTTCCCACCAAGGAATAGGGTCCTGTTCCTGCTATGGTTGAATGATTTCTTTCCTTATAGATTTATTTTCCTTTGCTGTAACAGGGAAATCGTTTCTGCTATAATTTAATTGACTTCGGCTTTAATTAAGTAGAGTGTAAATTGATAGATTGATGAATGTGTGTCTTTCTTTTACTACAACATTGAGCTGCTTTTGAAATTGAGCATATCCAGTGCGCTATTACCTTTGGAATAAAAAGACCTTCCCGGGTTGACAATTTATGTGGAGCTCGAATTGTGAAAACAATTAGAGCGGCCAACATTTTGGCGCCGTTGCCGGGGAAGGTAATTATAGATTTCAACAAGCATTCATTTGTTTTCTTTTAATGTGCAGATTGCATGAGAGGACGAGTAAACCAGAAGAAAAATAACCGCGCAGGTGGCAAAGGCTGGGGAGGACGAAAAACGTTTATTGACGAGATTGTATCAAAGGCTGAATCATCACAAAGGTTAAGTTCTCGGAAATCAAAATTTCAGCGTTCCCCTCAGTCAGATTACAGAACAGAGGAAGTTGTGGGTCCTGAAAATACAGAGGAACCAACAGTCAGCACTGAAGAGTCAGAAGGAAGTATTAGCAGATCAGTAGAACACATTGAGGAAATAGTAGAAAGTGCTGGACGACCGGTAGAAAACATTAAAGAACCAATAGAGGATTCTGACGATCGAGAAAGCGCAGTAGGAGGGCCAACAATGGAAGATAATAATGATGCATTCCTCTTTGGAGGAGGACGTGCAGGTCCTGAAGAAGAAAGAAGGGATGAAAATTCCCTTTCTACCTTGGGATTTCCCATCAGTGATCTTCCTGCAGGAACAATGAAAAATATCCCATTGTCTGCCCTACCTAACTTTCATGGTTTATCTACTGAGGATCCTGACGAATTTCTTTTTGAATTTGATATTTTATGCAGAAGTTATGATTATGTTACTAATGCTCAAAAGTTGAAACTGTTTCCAGCCACCTTAAAAGGGAATGCCTTGAGATGGTTCATGAGCCTTGGAAGTCAGGTAATCACAACATGGGAGCAAATGAAACAAAAATTTCTGCTTAAATATCAAGACTACTGCCAGACGAGAGAGAAGAAGGATGAATTATTCAATATGGCACAAAAATCGGATGAAAGCCTGGAGGACTACATCGAAAGATTGCAATACAACATACAGAGATCCGATCATCCAGATATAAGTAAGGAAATTCGTAAAACAATATTACTTAGAGGTTTAAGGGATGATTGTTTAAATATGTTAAATATGCTTGCTAAGGGAGATATATCTAAGGAATCATATGATGAGATTTGTGAACTTGCTAAAAGGTGTTCTAGGGGAGCTGCAAGGAACAGAATAAGAGATTCCACCTATTCAAGGGTACAGAAATCAGCCAATGGAGGAGCGACAAGAGCAGAAATAGGTAATTTACTTGAAGAATTTAAAACCGAAATGCTAAGTTCTTTTGCTTCGCAGATTGACACTTTGCAGGTTAAGAAGAAGTAGGCTGAAGCAGAAGCAACTCTGGCTGTCTATTGCCCGAAATGTAGAGACAAACATCCACTAAGGGAGTGTCCAAGAGATAAAGTACCAGTTTGCACCCTTTGTGAGAAGGATCATGAGACAGAACAATGTCCATCTCTACCAGGAATAAAAGCAGCGATGCAGCCAATGGAGGAAGAAGCTGAAGCAGTCTACCTGCTAACTCAAAGAAGACAATGGCAACCTAAAGGGCAAGGTACGAACTCTGGTATGCCATTTAATCGTTGGAACAATTATTCTGCTTTTGGCCAAACAAGCTACCCCCCCTTCAACCAAATGCAATATCCACTTTTCAATCAAATGAATTTCCCACCCATGCAAATGCAAAACCCTCCCTTTGTTGACCCTTCAATGTGGACTCCTTGGCCTCCACAGCAACCACCTCCTTTCAATCCTTGGAACCCAAGTTGGAATAGTCAATCACTCCCATACCCAAATCAAATGCCTCAATTCCAACAATCACTCTCTCTGCCATCAAATGCCCCACCAAACAACCAAATGAGACCCCAACTACCTGCGCAACCAAATCCTAACCCCAATAATAAAGCTGTGCAAGTCATTGATATTCAGAATCAGTCTATATTTCCTACTATGCAATGTAATGATATTCACTTGAGATCTGGAAGAGTAGTAGAGCCTATCATAGATGACATAACTGATTCAGATAAAAATGAAACTGAGAAACAAAAAGAAGCTCAACCACCTCCTAACAAAAATGTTGAATTAACAGAACCTCCATTCCCCGAGCGTTTGGTTTTAACCAAAGCAGCTGAAACACCTGCTTTTAATTTTATGGGGGAATTGCAAAATTTGTATATTAAAATTCCACTTTTACAAGCATTAAGAGATGTACCAATTTATGCCAAAACATTAAGGGATATTTGTGTTAAGAAACCTGGTAGGAAAACCAAGGATCCCCTTACAGTACATGTGATGGGAGACTTGTCTGCATTAATGTCCGGAAAAGCCCCTCCTGTAAAATATGGTGATCCTGGCCATCCTACTGTTACAGTTCAGATTGGTAAAGCAGTGATTCCCCGAGTTTTGGTAGACTTAGGTGCAGCAATTAATATAATGACTCTGGAAACTTCACAATTGTTACAGCTAAATAACACAATCAGAGATACACCCACCATTTTAGAGTTAGCTGACCGTTCCACAATTAAGCCAGAAGGGGTTGTTGAAGACCTGCTCATTTCAGTTGAATCCTAGAAATATCTAGCTGATTTTGTTGTATTGCAAACTAAAACAAAGCTGGGGGGACATCCCTTAATTCTAGGAAGGCCATGGTTGGCCACAGCTGATGCATTTATTAGTTGCAGATCTGGTTCAATGACAATTTCTAATGGTTATGAAACAAAACAATTAACTCTTTATCCTCACGCTACGCCAGTAGTTAATAATGAAGATTCTATATGGATGGATTATGATGATAATGCTGTTCAGCCGATTCTAACTATAGGACAAGCTTTAACTCTTAAAGACAATACAGAGGATGAGATAATCAATAATTTTATTTGTGAACCTTCTTCTGTTATTGCTGAAACACACAATCAATTAACTGCAATTTTTGAAACGGATGTACAAGAAAAGATTGAACCTGAAGATTCATCTCAAACTTTAACCACGATCCCATCTAAGAGCATAGCAGTTGAAATTGAACCCGGTAAGACATTAAACATAAATCCTGATCTAACAGATGCTGAAACACAGCAACTAATGAAGTTATTACACGAATATAAGGAGGCATTTGCCTGGGATTACACGGACATGAAAGGTATTTCTTCTGAATTATGTACTCATAGAATTTACATTAAAGAAGGATGCCGACCTGTTTGTCAACCCCAAAGACGAATGAATCCTAATTTACGAGAAATTGTTAAAGAAGAACTTCAAAAATTGCTTAACGCAGGATTTATATACCCCATATCTGACAGTGAATGGGTTTCCCCGTTAGTAATTGTTCCTAAGAAAAACGGGAAATGGAGGGTATGTGTTGACTATAGGGCTTTAAACAAAGCTACCCAAAAGGATCACTTTCCCTTACCTTTCATTGATCAGGTGTTGGACAGTCTTGCAGGGAAGAAATTCTTTTCTTTTCTAGATGGATTCAGTGGGTATAATCAGATAAAAATTGCACCCCAGGATCAAGACAAGACCACTTTCACCAGCCCTTGGGGAACTTTCGCCTATAGAGTTCTTCCATTTGGGTTGTGCAATGCACCAGCAACCTTTCAAAGAGCTGTTATAGGAATTTTTTCCGATATGCTGAATGATTGTATGGAAATATTTATGGATGATTTTACCCCCTATGGTGTGTCTTTTGAAGAGGCATTACAAAACCTTGAGAAAGTACTTAAAAGATGTATTCAAGCCCACCTTTTCTTAAGTACCGAAAAATGCCACATGATGATGAGTGAGGGAATAGTGCTTGGACATTTTATTTCATCTCTAGGTATTCAGGTAGACCCATCTAAAATATTAGTCATTCAGAATCTTTCTGTTCCTAAAACTCAAACTGATGTGAGAAGTTTTCTAGGACATGCTGGTTATTATAGGAGATTTATTCAAGATTTCTCTAAAATAGCTTCTCCATTGTTTGTATTGCTTATGAAAAATGTTGAATTCAAGTGGACTAATTCTTGTCAAAAAGCTTTTGAAGAACTGAAGCATCAGTTGTCCACTGCTCCTATTTTGAGGGGACCTGACTGGAATCTTCCGTTTCACATATCCTCTGATGCTTCAGATGTTGCTATTGGAGCGGTCTTGGGACAAGAGGAAAATCATCTTCCTTATGCTATATACTTTATCAGTAAGAATATGACCTCTGCTGAGCTTAACTATACAGTTACCGAGAAAGAGTTCCTTGTAGTAATCTATGCCATTAATAAATTCAGACACTATATTACTGGTTATCCTACTTTTGTGCACACGGATCATTCAGCTATTAAATACTTAATGAACAAATCTGTCACAAATGCTAGAGTTACCAGATGGCTATTACTATTGCAGGAATTTGATATTACAATTGTAGATCGGCCTGGTAAGGAAAATGTGGTGGCTGATTTTCTTTCACGGTTAAAAACTGACAATGACATTCCAGTAGATGATAGTTTTCCTGACGAATATTTGTTTGCAGTTTCTGCTCATTCTCCATGGTATGCAGATATTGCTAATTACTTGGTTGCAGGAAAACTACCAGCACACCTGTCATATAGAGAAAAGAGAAGAATTGTTCAACAAAGTGCCAGGTACAGTTGTATAAGCGGATGTCTCTTCTATACTGGGCTTGATCAGGAGATCCGAAGATGCATTAGAGAAGATGAAGTGTATGACATATTGAAAGCTTGTCATGATGGCCCTTGTGGAGGCCATTTTGCTGATAAAAGAACAGCGCATAAAATTCTGAGGATGGGTTACTATTGGCCCTCATTATTTAAGGATGCAAAGAAATATGTAAGGGCTTGTGACAGTTGCCAGAGAATGGGTCAACCCAATCATAGAGACCAAATGCCATTAAACCCCCAGGTAGTTTCTGAACCATTTGAAAGATGGGCCTTGGACTTCATAGGACCCATTAACCCTCCATCCAATCAAAGGACCTATATATTAGTCTGTACAGACTATATGACTAAGTGGGTGGAGGCCAAAGCACTTATTAGAGCCAATGAAGAGGCTGTTCTGGCCTTCTTGTTTGAAGACATTTTCACTAGATTTGGAATTCCCAGAGAGCTAGTTACTGATGGAGGACCTCCATTCAATTCTCATGGTTTTAAATCTACCCTTCACAAATATCATATTCAACATAGAATGACTACACCATACCACCCCCAGGCCAATGGGCAGGTGGAAAGCACAAACAAAGTTTTAGAGGCCATTCTAACTAAAACAGTGAAGGACAACCGAAAGGATTGGTCCCAAAGGCTCCCTGAGGCATTATGGGCTTACAGGACTACTTGGAGAAACACTACAGGTTTTTCTCCCTATGAATTGGTTTATGGTAAAAATGCTATTTTTCCTGTGGAATTTGAAATTAAAACTTTAAAGACTGCCTTAGCTGTTAATCTTGATTTGAATGATGTGCAGACAGCTAGATTGCAGCAGCTTTTGGAGTTGGATGAAAAGAGATTGGATGCCATTCACCAAACAAACATGATTCAGCAACAAAGGATGAAGTGGCATGACAAAATTATCAAACACAAGCAGTTCCAAAAAGGTAATTGGGCCTTGCTGTATGACTCTCGGTTTGAAAATTTTCAAGGAAAGCTACGTACACGTTGGCTTGGACCATATGAAGTAGATGATGTCTTTCCAAACGGAACGGTAAGACTTGTAACAATTGATGATGCTAAAACACCTCTACTAGTCAATGGCCATAGGCTCCGTTTGTATGAGCGCCCTGTTTCTAAAGAGGATTTCAAGACTGCTTGCATGACTGATATTCATTATCTTTTTCTAGGGGAGTCTTCTGCTCCTCACAGCACTTAATTTTCTGTACTGTATTTTTAGTATTAGATTAGATTTAGCACTAATAATCCCTGTCAAGGATTGGCATATTACAATTGAATTTTTGCAGATTTTGGAAAAGCAATAAGGAGGACAGATTCATCATGAGAAGATCTGAAGCTTTAAATCAAGAAGCTTCTTCCCATCATTTTACCCCCTTTCCTAAAAGCTATATCCCCCCATACTTACACTATTTATATCACTCCCACCATTCCTGAAATATCCTCCTTCAGTCAGTATTTCCCACCCCTTACTGCTGAAATAATCCCTTACCATTCACAGACCTAAGTCAGTCATCCCAATTCTCTGATTTTTCCCGTTGCCGAAACACCTGTTTCAGCAACGTAACACCAGCTTTTTCCGTTGCTGAAACACCTGTCTCAGCAACATATCATTGATTTCCTCCGTTGCTGAAACACCTGTTTCAGTAATGCATTATTGATTTCCCCCGATTGCTGAAACACCTGTTTCAGCAAGGTATCGTTCATTCTTCAGTTGCTTAAACAACAGTCTCAGCAATTGGTTATCATCAAAGTAGTATCCCTCCTTGCTCTCATAAAAGCTTCCTGGTTCTTCACGATATTTGGCATATACCAGACTCAATTACACCTTCGTCTAACAATCCACAGACCCTTCTATGATCATTAAAGCTATTGCAACCGACACTTCGAATTATTAATCAAAGGTAAAGTATAAGGTATATGGTTTTAATGTAATTCGGTTAAATCATATTAAAAGAGAGGATTTCATTTCATAATGATTGCATATCCTTCCACGTCCAATCATTATTACACCATACGTAGGGGGGGGAATTCCGAAAATGGAATAATTATTTCGCATGAACCAACCTGCCGCCAGTTATCATATCCAGTTTTGCCGTCATTTAGACTACGCAGCCTTTGTTGCAACAACTAGTCCGATCAGGGTCTGAGAATACTGTATTGTGCCTCTGCGAAAAACTCAAAGCTTCAGCCATGGGAGGGACGGCCATTAGAAATGAGCTCGGCTCCATAAGTCTTCTTCAGTTCTTTCCTGAAGTGTATCAGATCTTCCAACAAGCGGGGTGGACAGCATATTTTGAAAGGTTGGGAGAATTTAACGCAGAAGAAGTACTAGAGTTTGCACAAAACCTTGAAGACAATTTCTCAATGGTCCGAGGGGTTCGCATTTCAGTGACAGAGGATGACATAGTTCAGGTATCAGGGTTGCCAGCTGAGGGCATTCGCTGGTTTAGCAGGAAGCAGGTCGTTCTTAACGCGCAGCAAGAATTCCTGCGCCCGGACGAGCAAGTGGAACCCAGAGGCCGCGGGGTCAGTCTGCACTCACTTCCTCAACCATGGCCATCAGTAGCAGAATTCGTCAAACACTACCTAACATGTGAGGGGCGTTATCAGGTAGTGTACAATCATGACTTTGTTTTGCTGAATCATTTGAGGAATGGAAGACTCATCAATATCCCTTATTATCTGCTTGGTTGTATTAAAAACATGTCGTATTATTGTAAACGAGCCAAATCTCCAATGTCATCCCTTACCCATCACCGCTTATGCCAGCTGCTAATACAGAGGGGTTTTGCTCAGCAAAATCCCCCTCTGCAGGCCCTACCTGAAGTCCCTCCGCAGGCCCCACCTGAAGTCCCTCTGCAAGCCCCACCAGAAATTCCCCAATTACCCGAAGTCCCTTTGCAAGCCCCACCTGAAATTCCCCAGCCGGTCGAAATTCCTCAGCAAGAGAAAACGTCCCAACCGTCTGAAAATCCTCATGACATTCCAGAGATTCCTCATGAAGAACAACAGGAGGAAACCCCGCATTCCCCAGTCAACCCAACCCCGAGCTCGCCTCGGTTAGCAGAGCTAACACCCTCTACTATTCCTGTCCCTAGTGACGACTCTCTAACACCCCCTTCTTCACCTGTTAAGAAAAAGAGGAAAACCCCAGCAGTCACAAGCTCCAGACCACGGACAAGGTCTACATCCCAAATTCTTACCCCTCCGGAAAACCCTGTCCCCAAGAAAAAGCCCTCCCTTTCGAAAAAGAGGAAAGGCAGTGATTTTACTGCCTTCCTATCAAAAAGGAAGAGGACAAAGACTGTTGAGACAAAATCCACTTCCATTTTCCCTAACCCTGCCACTATTCTATTAAAACCCTTATCCCCATCCCAAACTTCCCAACCTGTCTCGTCCGAAGGCACTGTCACACAAAAACCAGTGCCTCGGGATAATATGACATTGTTTGTGGGTCAAGAAGTGACTGCTCCACAAGAACCAGTCACTTGCCCAGTGACTGAAACACAAGAACCAGTCACTGAGGCACAAGAATACACCAAGCAGGATAATAGTGGGAAATTCCCAGTGACTGCTCCACAAGAACCAGTCACTGAGGCACAGGAATACAACAAGCAGGATGATAATGGGAAATGCCCAGTGACTGAAATACCAGAACCGGAGACTGAGACACAGGAATCCATTCCTAACCCAGTGGATGAAACACAAGAACCACCCACTGTGGTACCAGAACTAGTCACTGAGGCACAAGAGTCCATTTCTGGCCCGGTGGATGAAACACAAGAACCACCCACTGTGGTACCAGAACTAGTCATTGAGAAGCAAGAATCCATTCCTGGCCCGATGGATGAAACACAAGGTCTACCCACTATGGTATCAGAACTAGTTGCTGAGGAACAAGAATTCATTCCTGATGAAACACAAGGACTACCCAGTGTAGTATCAGAACTAGTTGCTGAGGAACAAGAATTCATTCCCGATGAAACACAAGGACTACCCAGTGTAGTATCAGATCTAGTCATTGAGGAACAAGAATTCATTCCTGATGAAACACAAGGATTACCCAGTGTGGTATCAGATCTAATCACTGGAGAACAAGAATCCATTCCTGGCACGGTGGATGAAACACAGGAACCACCCATTGTGGTGCAACAACCAGTTACCACCGTGCATCAACAAAATATTCCAACAGAAACAATCAGCATACAAGGTCCACACACTATGACATCTCTACTGCAGGAAAATGAGTTCCTGAAGTCTGAATTAGAAGCTTACAGAGATGAATTAGCCATGGCTCGAGAGGCTTTTGAAAAAGAACTCAATCTCCATACATTAGCACATGTAGCCTCAATGCAAAATAGGGAGCCATGTATGGAATATATGTGCAAGGAGTGTGGCACCATTTATCATAATGCAGGCTATAAAGTAGTTGAAATTCCACTCCCTGAAACAATTATGACAGAGGGAATACAAGAGGAATGCCCTACTGCTCCACAAGAACCAGTAGGACCCCCTATGGTGCAAGAAGAAGAAGAAATCAAACCAGAGATATCTCATCCTTTGTGGACTGATGCAGCCATTCCGACAGAAGAAACACTGCCCCAGCACTCTACTATTGATGCAGCTATTCCGACAGAAGAAACACTGCCCCAGCATACTACTACTGATGCAGCTATTCCGACAGAAGAAACACTGCCCCAGCACACTACTACTGATGCAGCTATTCCGACAGAAGAAACAATGCCCCAACGCATTACCTCTGAGGCAGCCATACAGACAGAGGAATTAGTGTCCCAACCCACTACTTCTGTTAAAAAGACACAGACTCCGCCATGGGACCCATTGGAACAACTGAACAGATGGAAGAAGAAACATGCTGAAGAACAGGATATAGTATTACGACAGCATAAGTTGCAATGGCAGAGCTATGTATATACTAACTGGGATAGCTGGGAACAAATACTGCAAGAGCACAGGGAATATAAGAAGGAAGCCAGACAGTCTAAGGAACGGATAGCCTTGATGTTTTCATTGGTGCGGAAGTTGATGGTTACACGTAAACCCTCTGTAAATTACTCTCTCTTTCTTACTGAACGACTAGTTTATTTTCAAATAAAATCAATAGCATATGGCAGACCACATGAATTACTGACTTCAGAGAAATTTGTTGAGACCTTTAAGGAGGCCCCTGAAAGTGACCAGCATCTGCTGTGCGAACTCTACCTTCATAATGAGGCCATTCCTGAAGAAAGGAGAGTTAATCTTACTCCAATTGCAGGTGATATACAAATTAGGGCATTTGCTTCATTTTTGTCTAATCAGCTCACTTGGCAGACTGCGTTCAATGCAAGCAGTCATAATGAGGAGAATAAACTCCTGTGGATTAGACCAGAGCCTGTAAGCCCAGCCATGTTTATAGCATAGTATTATGAATTCTTGCAGAAGCCGGGAATGAACGAGCACATAGAGCAATTACAGGCTTCAATCCTTTTTAAGTGTCAAGAGCATATTAGAATGAAGGGTCCTGCTGCATTGAAGGCCAATGATATCTTTTGGCAGCAGTCAAGTAAGGAAAGACAGGATTATCATCCTTTTAACCCACTCAATCTTCAAGCTGCATTGTCCAGGGTCCCTAAGTATATTGATTGCATTCAACATTGTGGAGTCAATTGGATTGGGTATCACTTCCGTTTTCCAATCTTATGGCTGCCTTCAGAAAAATATCAAAGTCATTATCAGTTGACTGATAGAGAGGAAGCCTCGGCATGGCAACAGTTGCAGACCAACAGCGGGTTCCGAGCTCCTACAGACGCCACCTTCTCCAGCTACTGCTTGAGTAATTTGCATTGCCAGTCCCAGTACTCAGACTCTGATTCAGACGAGGGGTTGCCTGAGGACATGCAACATTTTTAGCTGGGGGGGATGTTAGGACTCCACTATGTACCATTTTTGCTATATATTTTGACATCACTTTACTCTTAAAACCATGAACCTCAATGTCTTTATCATTCACTTTATCCCAAGGTATATAGAAAGCTCTTCTTTATTATATGGTTAATCTGTCTTACATTTAATTCCATAATACTCTTATATTTTATCAATTATTGAAGTGCATTGTTGCTAACACAAGTCAAAGATCGCAGATAAGTTATATGCCTTGTTGGGAACGAGCGGCCGTTGCTGAAACAGCTGACTTCGTTGCTGAAACAGCCGACTCCGTTGCTGAAACAACTGGTCCCGTTGCTGAAACAGCTGGTCTCGATGCTGAAACATCTAACTCAGTTGCTGAAACAGCCGTCAAGCACGCAAATCCCGTTATGCGTAATTTGCGATTCTGGAAGAACTTTTTGTGGATAATAGCAGCAGCCCGAAGATACGGTTACCTGGATTACCTTGAAGATAGCACTTCTGTTGTCTCGGTTGTAACAGTATCTCTTTTTAAGAAAGAACAGAATAGTCTTGTTTTGAACAGAATCGAGATATTCGCTCTTGTGTAAATTGTAAATGATGTCTCCTCTTTAAAAAGAGGAGACATCATCATTAGAGGGGAATCGAACTGTAATTCATAGAACAGCATTGTGTGAGACAGGAACTAGTCTCCTTTTTGCAATGTATCAGTTTCTTGACAGATGAATAAAGACTTGTTTTGAGCGTTCCAGTTTAATTCTTTCTCCTGGGGAATCTTGTGAGAAGGAAAGGGCCCGCCTTCCTCACAAGATCCACCCCTTTTGTTTTTGTAGTTGTTTATTTCTTTATGTATTTGTATTTTCTTTAATTCTGTTGCTGAAACACTAGTTACATGGTTTGCGATACTCTGTTTCTTAGCGCTACACGTATTGAATGCACGAGTGGATGATGAGAGCATGTGCTGAAGATCCCTGCACGAAGGGATAGGGTCTTGCTCCCATTGATTGCTTTCTTTTACCTACAGTGTGATTAGAAACAAGAGGACAAGTGCTGAAGGTTCCTGTTCCTGGGAATAGGGTCTTGACCTCTTGAGGCTACTTCTTTTACAGTGTGATTAGTGCCAGGCAGCAGGTGCTGAAGTTCCCACCAAGGAATAGGGTCCTGTTCCTGCTATGGTTGAATGATTTCTTTCCTTATAGATTTATTTTCCTTTGCTGTAACAGGGAAATCGTTTCTGCTATAATTTAATTGACTTCGGCTTTAATTAAGTAGAGTGTAAATTGATAGATTGATGAATGTGTGTCTTTCTTTTACTACAACATTGAGCTGCTTTTGAAATTGAGCATATCCAGTGCGCTATTACCTTTGGAATAAAAAGACCTTCCCGGGTTGACAATTTATGTGGAGCTCGAATTGTGAAAACAATTAGAGCGGCCAACATATAGCAGTTTAGGATATTTTTGTAACTTCCCTTGTTTAGTTTGTCCCTATAAAAGGGAAGAAAAACTCATTCTTAAGGGTTCAATTTTTATGTTCTAGAGGTTGTAAATGTTCTACAAATTTACGAGTTTTGGACCTATGATACGTATATCATTTTGAAGATTAATGAAGAAGTTTCCTGGTGATTCCAAGCATTGATATGTGTAGTATGTGTTTCTATATTTGTTTTTCAGTGCATATGTGTTTATTTCCTCTCATAAATTGTGTAATTGTAGCTGTTGGATTCAATGTTATATTACAAGTTTCCCTTTGTTAGGTAATATAAAATGGTATCTATGATATGTGGGATTGAAGGACTTAAAATGCTCTCTATGATTTCTACATTTCATGTCTTTAATCTAATTCATGATTCTACTAGGATTTAGTGCACATGATTATGTGTTCAGCCCTCTGCAATTAGTTTCTTTTCTTGTATTTCCTCTTTTACCTATACTACAACAATTAGTGATATTGCATTCACTGTGTGTAGGCCACCAAACCTAAGCATTGACTCTTTGGAATGGCATATTGTTTGTGCGTATATTTAAATTTCCTCTAAGTAGGGTAATTAAATTAGATTTCATAATTTTATGCCTAATTGTTGAGCAGAACAAATTTATCTTTAATACACATTAATATTTCCTAGGCACTGACCTCTCCTTGACCTAAAGGTTGTTTGTAGGAACCGAAATAGTGGTCAACAAGTTAGGTAAACTTTCAAGATGCATAAATTTTGCAATGAGATGAAATTGAGATGATGATACCAAATTTAAATAGTAACTAAAAAAATTACATATATAACCATAAATACAAAGATGCAGTAGAAATAACACTTCATTTCATTAATATAAAAATACAAAAATATGCTTTCAAATAGAATGGAAATGAACTAGCTCAAGCAATGGTAGCTTATCTCTGAAAAGAGATGTGGTGGCTACATGCCTCTGAACTATGTTACAATTTGCATCAAGGGCCTATTTATTATTAAACAACAAGGAAAAACCCTAAACAAGCAAAACACTAACCCCAAGAGATGTCACCCCAAGAGTTTGTGGGCCTTGTTGGGGTTAGTTAGGTGGCCAACTTCCCAGGCTCGTAACTTGGTCATATTATCTACATTTGGTGCAAATGATGCCTTGTTGGAAAGGTCTCTTCAAGTACTACAATATTTTCTGCATGCCCCTCTCTATGGCTATGGGCCTACTGTGGACCTAAAAGAACACCGTTTAGTGGGTCAAAACTGCTCCAGAAGTTCAAGGCCAGGAAAAACTACTAAAAATAGTAAATGATAAAATAAACAAGGAAACAGATGAAACTGACTGGAGTTATAGGTGGAATAGGTAGGTGGACACCGATATCCACCTGGATCATTCCTCCCCCCTTAGGAAGCAATGGTCCCCATTTCGTTTAGAGCCTCCAAGAGGTGAGGAAATTTCTATTGAACCTGGTCCCTAGTGAACCACTTGCCCTAGTGAAGGAGTTGGCTTGATTTGACAACTCGATATAGTTGGATCCTCTATTGGTGAGTGTTCTTGATTTGCATTTCCATGAGCTATTTAGTTGTGGTCTGTTCCATGCAGTCTAAGTAGATATCTATAGGCGTGAGTTGTTCTGTAATGTCGGATGTGTCCAACAATGGTGGAGAGTATGCCAGAAGATGGTCTACATTAAACACTGGGTGAACAACAAGGAATGATAGGATGCTAAGCTCGAAGTCATTGTCACCTATAGCCTTGGTGATGGTGTATGGCCCATATCAGAGAAGACGAATCTTGTAGTAGGGTCCAGTGAGGCACTCCTTCTACAAATGTAGCCAAACATTGCCGCCCATCTGGAACTTGTGCGGCACTCGATGTTGATAATGGTGCTGCTTGTTGTTAGCATTGGCTTTGCCCAATATATTATGGACCTCCTAGAAGACATATTGAATGCACTCAATAAATTTGTTAGCCCTATTGACTTCAGACTAGATGTAAGCTGAATCTGCCTAAGTAGCTAAAAATGGTATGGCCACATCAATGGGACATAATAGCTAAAATCCCATCCCTACCTGAAAGGGGCTATGTCCCATTGAGCTATCGAGATATTTGTTGTAAGTCTGCTTGACACAGGGGAGGCTTTCATCCCATGTGCATGGATACTTCGAGTTGTACATGCGTAGAATGTTTACAATTATCCTTTTGACGACATTTGTTTGGCCATTAGTTTTGGGATGGAATTCCATGGACTTAGTAAGTTTGGTATCCAGCATCAACCAAAGACTTGACAAAAAGGCACTTAGGAATCTGTTCTCCCAATATGAGATACCAAACTATGGGATCCCAAAGCATGCCCAAACTTGCTCAAATAAGAGCTTAGCACTGGACTCTGCTGTGATACTCTTCTTGCAAGCCACCATGATGGCCATCTTAGAGAATTTGTCAATGACCATGAAAACACAATCATTTTCATGCTTAGTAGAAGGAAGGCTCAACATGTAATCCATGGAGATAGATTCATAAGGTTGACTAGGAGTAGGTAGAGGAGTACATAAGCCTTGCTTCTTAATGTTTGGTTTGGCAACAACACAGGCGGCGTAGGATCTAACTTACTTCCAAACATCCTGACGAAGTTTCAACCAATAAAAATACTTCTCCAGCACCGCCATTGTTTTCTCTACTCCAAAATATCCAGCAGCCAACCTATAGTGCACCTACCAAATCATCTTGGCACGCTTGCTTGAAGGAACACATATGTGTCCCAAGTGGCATAACAGTGCATCCTAAATGTGAAAATTTGGAACTTTCTTCCTTTCTAGGAGTGTCTGGTATGTACTACAGAATTTTGGATTAATTTGGTAAAGATGCAGCCACTCTAAAGCCTCGTGCCCACAAGACTCAAGCATAGTGTGTTGGCATTATGATTCAAGTGTTGTCCTTGATGGCAGCTCACTCAAAGGTATGATACAGGTGATGGCAACTCAATCAGAGGACAGATCTTAGTACAGCAGGTCAAGAGAGAGATATACGCAGGTTAACCTTGATGAAAGCACGTATACACGCAGGTGAGAAGAACAAAAGGTGTGTATCCGTACACACGTAGGTTCACAGAAGGAAAGGTGTGTACATGTTGGAAAACTAAGTTTTGGTTCGTGGTATTTGGTCCATGGTATTTTGGTATTGATCCGTGGTATTTGGTCTGAATTGTTGATCCCAGGTATTGGATCCAAGGTATTGTTTCTACATGGTTTTGGACCATGGTATTGAGAGAAGCCTAAACCTATATAAGGAGAAGATCATTAGGTCAAGGGGAGTGGAGCAAGAAGGGGATGTCTGGCAAAAGGGTGATGATCTAGTATGATGGTTATGAGTTTGTGATGCTTGGCTCAATCTGAATCAAGTTGGAAATGGCAACGAAGGTATAAGTAACTATCTTTAGATCTATACGCGGGTTCTCTCTGGTGAAAGCGCGTGTACATGCTGTTTTGACACAGTCAAGTAGCGTATGCATTATGAGATTTGATGTTTCAGTTTGCCGTTGGTTCTAGTGGTTGTTGCAGAGTTCTGGGCTCTGCTTTGTGTTCTGGTAACTGTGTTCTGATGACAGGGTTTCAGTGATTCAGTATTGGGTGATTTAGTGATTGATGATTCAGGTATAGTTGATGATTGTCTTACAATGGTGATTGTTTTGTACTTATGGATCCAGTCTGAAAATTTATGAAACGTGGTCCCTGGAAGTAAAGAGAAGGTTGTAGCCTTCTGTAGGTTAGCACCTACGTACTAGTATTTCAACTAGTACAAGAGCTAAGGGGGTTGTAGCTCCCTTCCAGAAGAAGCTAGAGAACGAGAGAGGGTTGTAGCCCTCTGCAGGTTTGAGCGTGCGTGCTGGCAAATGACTACACCAGTACATTGTAAAAGAAGTTTCTTATTAAAGGAAGATAGAAATAAATTGCAGCAGGTGGTTTTCACCCACATTGGGTTTCCACCTTATATCATGGTGTTCATGTGTGCTCTTTATGTGTGATGATCTGTTTTGTTTTACTGCACCTGTTGACTGTTCATATGATTAATAATGTTCTGATGCACTCATTGAAGATCAACTAACTGAATCATAAGTTTACTGGATGTACGCTAGTTGCATTTAACACAGTTGCGTATATATGTGGATATCCTTAACTGAAGTAGCGTATATGAATCAGAGTATGAAAATGAAAAAGTGTTTGATTTGCTAATACTGATTCACCCCCCCCCCCCCCTCTTAGTATTATTTCCAACAATTGGTATTAGAGCAGGTCCTTTTAGAAGAAGCTTGATCGCTTGAAGGAAAGATCCATTAGTATGGCTAATCAAGAAAGAGAGGCATCCATCAGGCCACCAATTTTTGACAGGAGCAACTTTGCCCACTGGAAGATAAGAACCACAACATATCTACAATTGCTTGGAACAGATGTTTGGGGAATCGTGGAAGGAGGATACACATATCCATTAGCAATTCCTACAAATACAGCAGAGAGAAAGAAATATGAACTCAATGCCAAAGTTGTTACTATCTTATTGGGAAGTTTGTCACAATCAGAATTTATGAAGGTTATGCATTTCAAATCAGCCAAAGAAATATGGGACAAAATCATTCTAAGCTATGAAGGAGATGAACAGGTAAAACGAGCAAAGCTTCAAACTCTCAGAATACGGTATGAAAATCTTAAGATGCATAGTAATGAAAGCATAGCAAATTACTTCCTGCGTATAGATGAGATTGTCAATTGTATGAGGAATCTGGGTGAAGAATTTAAGGAAGTTGTCTTAGTTGAAAAGGTTTTAAGATCCTTGTCTGCTAAATTTGATTCCAAAGTGTCTGCCATAGAAGAAAAGGAGGATCTACAGAAAATCACTATGACGCAGCTTCACGGAATCTTAACTGCTTATGAGATGAGAAAAGAAGGACCATCAGATATGAGAGAAGCCGCATTCGAAGTATCAGCAAATGAATCAGGATACATCTCAGAAGGAGAATATGAGGTAAATTTTGTCAAAAATCTTGAACGGGGAACTGGAAGGTTCAAAAGTAAGTTACCTTTCAAATGCTTTTCATGTGGTAGAGTTGGTCACTACATTGCTAGATGCCCTCATAACAAAGGAAAGATGTCTGAAGAAGGTAATAGAAGCTATTATACCCATGTTAAAATTAATGACTCATTCAATAGTTGTGAAGACATTAGAAGTCTCATGGCATATGAAAATAAGGATGTAGAAACAGAAGAAGTTACCAGATTAAAGGAACAATTGGAGTCAGTAACTAGAGTAAGGGAGAAATTGCAGGATGTAGTAAAAGATCAGAGCATAACAATTCAAAGACTTGAATTGAATATCCTCTCTCTAAAAGAAAATCTTGAAGAAACAAAGAAGAAGAATAGAGAAGCTCTTGAAGAACAAGAACATGAAGTGATCGAATTAAGGCAACAAGTGGAAGAAGGGCGAAAAGATGAAGAAAACATAAGGAAGCAGTATCTGGAAAAGAAAGAACAACATCAGGTTGAGGTAGATATCTTGAAAAATAAATTAGAAGAAAAGGATAAACTGTTATGATTTCAAGATAGTACTAATATTTTGGATGACATTCTTGGTAGTCAAAGATCCCCTACTATCAAAACTGGTCTTGGCTTTTATGAATTAGTTGAAGGTGAATATAGCTCACAAGGTGAGGCAAGGAACTCTAATGAGAATTCTTAAATACTCAATAAAGAGATAAGAGGACAAACTCATCAACAGCCAAGGAAAGAAATTCCTCAAAGAAAATCCTTTACTCCTAACTATGGAAGTGATAGACGATTATTTCATCCATTGAATAATTTTGAATGTTATGTATGTCATAATCTTGGACATGTTGCAGCCAGATGTAGAAGTAGAATGGTTCAAGACCATCACACAAGATCATCACATTCCAGGTATTTCAGAGGATATTGTTTTGCCTGCAATGCGTTTGGACACAAAGCAATTGATTGCAATAGAAGGAACATGAAACATGTAAGATGTTATACATGCAACAAGCTTGGACATAAAGCAAGGGAATGCAGGAGAAAATTTCAAAATTCAAAGCAAGAGGACTATACATCATCAAAATTGAAGAAGACAGAATTAGAGACAGAAAGGTGTGACATAACTCAGTTAGCAGACATAACAGACACAGGGGAAACTGAAAGTGAAGACCTTCAGTATTCCATCTTGCATACACTGATATAATGAAGATAAGTCACGTATATATGCGAGCTAAAGGCTGCAGAGTTGCGTATATGGAGTTTAGAAGAAAAGGCAGCAGAACAGACTCAAGAAATGGTTCGGTCATGATATATAATGGTTGGCACAAGCTCAGGGGGAGCATATACTTCAAATAATGCATTATTGGCATTATGGTTGGAATTATTTGAAGTTTATGAGGCTAAATGATACATCTTGCTGTTTGATCAAAGGAATGGTATTGCAGGTTTGGATGCTTATGCTTATGGTGCAGATCATATATGATAGTGGCTAATGACTATCTTGGTCTTGAATGGATTACTGGTCTTTGTTATCAAGACCTTGCATGTGCTTAGGGGGAGCATGAATGGACTGGTACATATTGGCATATACAAAGGGGGAGCCCAATCAAAGATTTCAACAGGTACTTAGGGGGAGTATGGATAGCAGAGGGAGAGAACTTCTTGGTCTGCCCTTTGCCCTTGATGTCAAAGGGGGAAAGTGAATTGGTGTGGTGGTTGCCATCAAGTCCAAAGGGGGAGATTGTTGGAATTATGATTCAAGTGTTTTCCTTGATGGCAACTCACTCAGAGGTATGATACAGGTGATGGCAACTCAATCAGAGGATAGATCTTAGTACAACAGGTCAAGAGAGAGATATACACAGGTTAACCTTGATGAAAGCGCGTATACATGCGAGTGAGAAGAAAAAAAAGGGGCGTATGCGTACACATGTAGGTTCACAGAAGGAAAGGCGCATACATGTTTGAAAACTAAGTTTTGGTCCATGGTATTTTGGTATTGATCCGTGGTATTTGGTCTGAATTGTTGATCCCGGGTATTGGATCCAAGGTATTGTTTCTACATGGTTTTGGACCATGGTATTGAGAGAAGCCTAAACCTGTATAAGGAGAAGATCATTAGGTCAAGGGGAGTGGAGAAAGAAGGGGATGTCTGGCAAAAGGGTGACGATCTAGTATGCTGGTTATGAGTTTGTGATGCTTGGCTCTATCTAAATCAAGTTGGAAATGGCAGCGAAGGTATAAGTAACTATCTTTAGATCTGTACGCAGGTTCTCTCTAGTGAAAGCACGTGTACACGTGGTTTTGACACAGTCAAGTAGCGTATGCATTATGAGATTTGATTTTTCAGGTTGTCGTTGGTTCTAGTGGTTGTTGCGGAGTTCTAGGCTATGGTTTTTGTTCTGGTAACTGTGTTCTGATGACAAGGTTTCAATGATTCAGTATTGGGTGATTTGTGATTGATGATTCAGGTATAGTTGATGATTGTCTTACAGTGGTGATTGTTTTGTACTTATGGATCCAGTCTGAAAATTTACGAAACGTGATCCCTGGAAGTAAAGAGAAGGTTGTAGCCTTCTGTAGGTCAGCACCTACGTACTAGTATTTCAACTAGTACAAGAGCTAAGGGGGTTGTAGCTCCCTTCCAGAATAAGCTGGATAACGAGAGAGGGTTGTAACCCTCTGCAGATTGCAGCCTGCGTGCTGGTAAAGGACTGCACCAGTACATTGTAAAAGAAGTTTCTTATTAAAGGAAGATAGAAACAAATTGTAGCAGGTGGTTTTCACCCACATTGGGTTTCCACCTTATATCATGGTGTTCATGTGTGCTCTTTATGTGTGACGATTTGTTCTGTTTTACTACACCTGTTGACTATTCATATGATTAATAATGTTCTGATGCACTCATTGAAGATCAACTAACTGAATCATAAGTTTACTGGATGTACGCTAGTTGCATTTAACACAGTTGCATATATACGTAGATATCCTTAACTAAAGTAGCGTATATGAATCAGAGTATGAAAATGAAAAAGTGTTTGATTTGCTAATACTGATTCACCCCCCCCTCTCAGTATTATTTCCAACACAGCGATCAATGCCATGACTTGTGGTTGGTTGAGGGAGTCTGCAACATTGTTGCTTCTACCATTCTTGTACTTAATGTTAAAATGAAATTTTTACAAGTAAGTGGACCATTTCTGATGGCGATCATTTTGAAACTTCCCTTCTATCTATATTTATTGTAGGCATCGGTGGGCTATTTGGATGAATTCTTCCTTCCCCAAAATGTAATTCTTCCATTGATGGAAAACCTGCATAATGGAATACATTTATTTTTCATAAGTGGGATATCTTCACACTTTTTCTGAAAGTGTCTCACTCTGGTAAGCCACTAGATGCCCCTACTAAGTAAGAACTACACCAATACCATAGTCAAAGGCATTTGTCTCAATCTTAAATGGTTGATGCAGGTATGGTAATGTGAGCACTGGTGCAGAGCAGAGGTGATGCTTCAACTAAGAAAATGCCTTTTGTTGGGTTTCAGACCAAAAAAGCTTTTCTTTCACTTCATCCTTGGCATCTTGAATTAAAGGCCAAGCGATATGGAAAAACACCAACTATTAGAGCCTAGATTTACCTCAAGCTGAGAAAGGTAGGATCCAGGGCCAACATCAAACCACGCTTAACCTGGTAGCTAGCCCTACCAGGTCGGGAGAGGGCTCTCTCCGGGTCAATCTTTAGGATCGATGAGGGCTTGAGATGACTAATAGAAATACTGATCTTAGGCTAGGTATATGTGTGGAAAAGTTTGATTTAATAAAATGATGTTTTTGTTGGCTCAGATGGAAAGGTAGATTTTGGGTGCGGGGATCGAGGCTCAGTCTTGCAGAGATCTCAATGGGGCAAGGTAGGAAATTGTTTTTGGCACTTCAATTTGAGTGAGATGGAAGTATTAGACAGGTGAGGAGCTGAAGAGGGCAAGGAAAGTCATGGATCCTCTCCAAACAACTGAAAACATCAAGAAACTAAAGCAAACCTCAAGTAGAGCGCTGCAATTTCAATGGATTCTACTTACACTCTTGTTTGTTTAGTTAAGAAGAAACAAGATAGAGAATGGCATACATAACACATAATAAAATTCACAATTACAAAAGAAATAAATGCACCAAGACAAATTTCCACATGGATCCCAAAGAGTGTTGCAAACCCTAGTCTCAATTCCTTAGCCAAAATGCTGATATGAGTGTACAATGAAGCTCAAGGCTTTCTCAAAAGTCCAACCATGCTAATGACTGAGAGATCACAAGATATAGACAAACCATAACTCATCCTAGCCTCTAGGGGTCGAGCTTATAATTTTAGGAGCTTTTCCAACTAATTCTAAACTGAGAACTAGAAATTAGGTAGTGGAATAGCATGCCTCTAGAAACTAGCGAACTGATTCATTCAATTTCAAACAACTTTTTGATAGATGAATCCACCTCCATAAGTGAAACTTTGACATAATTACATCAATATCCATCAATTTACATGAAATTATATGAAAAGTTTGACATTGAGAAGGAGAAAAATTCAAACTGTCAAAAGCTAGGCAAAAAACAAAGTGTTCTTGGTCAAACTGAGCAAAATTTACCCAATGCGCCGCGCCTTATTTCTCTATGCGTAGCCCCTATTTGGAGCCACTTTTGGAGGCCTTCCTGGTGTCCAAATTTGCTCCAAGTGTGCTTGTTGGAAAGGTCTACCTGTCTCCTTTCCAAAGCAAGTGGAATTTTTGAAGTTTTCCTCCATTTTCCCCTCCAAAATTGTGTTCTCCCAACACTACTTCCAGTGTGTCAAAATAGGGGCAGTAAGGTCATTTTTTGAGTCTTTTTGACCTTTTTGAGGGCTCAAAACCTGTCACAATTTCTTGGAAATTGGTAGGAATGCATATGTTTCCAATAAAAATATAAATATTCTGAGTTTTTTGTCATTTGGAGGCCCCTAGAAAAAGCGAGCGCCACGTGGCGTGGCGCATAGGGCAGAAGATTCTGTGTTAAAAATGTCTGTGCATGGCGCCTTTTTGCAGACCCGTTTTGAGGGCCTTCCTGGTGTCCAAATTGGGTGCACAATAGTGCGTTGGAAAGCTTATTTATTCTAATTTCTAAACCAACTTTAATTTAATTTGGAGTTAATTGTCCCTATCAAAAGTTAAATCTTCCAAGACTGGTTAAAATGTGCAAAATGAGGCTGCCTAAAGGCAGAGTGCTGTTACAGTCAACTTTTGAAGGTATTCCTCAAACCCAAATTGAGATCATGATAGCTCATTGGAAATATATTTGTGTCTACTTATCATTTGACTCATCAAGCAAGTCATTTGGCCAACCAATCTAGGATAGATCTTGATTTTCCCAAAGTCACTTTATAGATGCATCAATTCTCCTGAGGCAGCTGTATTTTTGACATTTCTCTAAAACCATGACACCTGTGTAAAAAGTGAAGGATTTTTTTATTCCTTGGCCTATTTTGGACAAAATTGTCTCTCCTTTTTTCGAAATTCATCTTTCCTTGCTCAGAAACATCATTTGAGTAAAACCTACCCCGATGTGTGGAACAGGGGATTTGTCGAAATGAAGGGAAATGAAGGAGATAAGGGGCTTCTAAATTCTTGAGGAAATTTTGGGAAGTAGGGAGGGATGTTAGGAAATAGGGGAAAGTGGAATTTCAAAAATTGAGTGAAGGGAAGGGGTCCAAAAGGGCAAAACACAGGCCTAGCCTAGAAAATTGCCAAATTGTAGCAAGAAACTAGGGTTTGTGGGAAAATGAGGAATTTAAGGGATATCAGTGATGGGAAGTGTTTAATAAGGTACATTAAGGATAGGGGAAGGTGTATGAACATCAAGATACAATTTTTGCTGATGATTTGACCATCCAAGAGAAATTAGCTTCAAAACCCTAGGAGAGGGAAATGAACCTTACCTAGGCACAACTGAAGCATGAAAAAGGTGTAAAATGACCCATTGGAACCTAACATGATGATGACAACCCTCTGAATGATGGTACACTCAACTGAATGGTGATACAAAGCTC
Source organism: Pinus tabuliformis (assembly GCA_031772625.1). Taxonomy (NCBI): domain Eukaryota; kingdom Viridiplantae; phylum Streptophyta; class Pinopsida; order Pinales; family Pinaceae; genus Pinus; species Pinus tabuliformis. Next base: position 1,298,980,005 of record CM062807.1, read on the forward strand.
TTGGGACAATAATTAGGGTTTGGGAATTTTTAACTAGGGTTTGGGATAGTTAGGACTAAGATTTGGGATTAATAATTTAAGGATATGGGGGTTGATGAAAATGTAATGAGAAGGAGAAAATGAATGAGGGAATGAAAGAGTGAGGGAGTGAGAGATAGCTAGGAGTGGAATTGGCAACAAAATGACAAATGCAAACCCTAGGCAATCATTTCTTGAGAAATGGAAAGGAAGTAGGGTTTGATTTTTCTTTTACATAACCACCATAAATTTTAAGAAAAACCCCTTTACTAGCAAGGAAAAGATCTTGACTTACTTGCACACTAGAAGATTTGAGCAATTTTGGCAATTTGAGGGAGTTTATGATGAAATCGGGCTTGGCAGCTCTATGCACTGCACCACAAACCCAACGCGCCACGCCTCCTGTATGCGTCGCGCCAGTATAAATTTAACACTGTGGAGGGCGACCCAATGTGTCGCGCCACTTGTATGCGTCGCGCCTCTCACCCAATTCGTCGCGCCTCCAATTGCTGCGATTTTGCTTCCTTTCTCCAACATGACTTTCACTCTGCTCAATCTATCTTCTTTGAGTGCCAATGAGCTTTTTGAATTGTAAAGATGATTTATATACAAGAGATTTTGATTTTTTCTTCATAAAACCCACTTTTATAATGTTTGCAACGTGACTTACTTTTCAACTCTATTTTTTGAGCTTTTCACTTTACTTAAGCTTTTTGATGAACTGAATGACTTCGATTTTTCTTGATTTTTGATTGCTTTGCAGGGGATGGAGCTACTGAGGCTTGGGAAGGAGACCAGGGTTACCTCTGAGCTGATTTACATTCAAGGGAACTGAAAATACATGAATTAATACAATAAAATTCTAGAATACTTTGTTTTTCCTACATTGCTGAGCAATTTATTATGAACTTTATTGGTACTGGAACCTCCTCATGTGCCTGCTGACTGTTATTGGACATTTTGGAGACATTTTTTATGAAACCCTAGACCTAATGCAACTGAACCCCTAAAAAAGGACTTTTGAAAATTCGAAGACAAAAAGTGATTGCATATGATTTTGATGAATGAAAATGGGCTAGCAGGTAAAATACATGAGGGACAATGTACAAAAAGCCACTACCGTCAGATGATCCATGCTCCTAATGGAATGCAGCTGACTGAGCAAGACACCTAATATGCAATACAACAAGAGGATTTGATCTCTGATGGAGGGATGAAGATACCGACACTAACATTGGCTCCAATGGGGATGGTAGCTCCTTGGAGGTGCCAAGAACTACATATCTCTGGGAAAGTAGGCAGTGCCTTCGTCCATTGGGCTATGGAGTCAATAACTTCAAAACACCCAAAAACCAATTACTACGAAACTTTGACTCAAGACTCATAGTTGAACTGACTAATCCAAAACTGAAACAAGACTCTCAAAAGCTGAAATTGGACACTCAGCTGAAACTATCTTTAAACTGACTGAAACAAAAAATGACTCAAGACTGACTTAACTAAAACAAGTACTTACAAAGCTTTTAAATGGCAGCAGACCATCGAGATTTGAGAACTTCAAATCATGATGACAACCACCTGCCTACTGATGAAATATGTACAATCATGTGTAGTGAGCCTTCCAATGTAACCAATCCAACAAATGGCTACTCAATGAAATTTTGCTCTCACTTTCCCCGAGCAGGTAGAATGATGTACATGTAGGCAACTCACAATAACCACTGAAACCAAGGCTTATGATAATGAACTAGGCAACATTTATCTTCTCTAATGCTTGCAAAAGAATGCCAAAGGGATCTTGATAATCCTGAAGCACTATTTTGTCTTGAGATCCAGCAACAAAAATACAAGTACTCCCTTTATTCTGATCTGAAAGAATAGTGGGTTGCTGATTGATAGTAACTGACTTGAATTCTGGCTTACTGTGTCTCTCAGACTCACATTCCTCAATTTCATGGTCTAGGTCATTCTTAAACAGAAAAAAATCTTCAAGATTATCAAACATGACAGCCTTATCATTTTCATGAAAGAGAATATTATCTATTCATTGATCTATAAGGCTAATGTCAAGACTGTCATCATTTTCAAAAGAAGAAGAAGTTTCACCAACACCGTCTTGACCATGTGCACACTGCAAACTTGCATTAGCTTTGGCTATAACCTGACCTTTCAGGAGTCGATCTATCTCATCTTCAGACAGAGGAGATAAGACTTTTTGTTTCCTTTTGCTCAAGCAAGTATTGTCTTCTTGAAATAACATTTCTAAAGGTGTAAAATGACCCATTGGAACCTGACAAGATGATGACAACTCTCTGAATGATGGTACACTCAGCTGAATGGTGATACGAAGCTCTTGGGACAACAATTAGGGTTTGGGAAATTTTAACTAGGGTTTGGGATAGTTAGGACTAAATATTTTGGATTAATAATTTAAGGATATGGGGGTTGATGAAAATGTAATGAGAAGGAGAAAATGAATGAGGGAATGAAAGAGTGAGGGAGTGAGAGATAACTGGGAGTCGAATTGGTAGTAAAATGACAAATGATAACCCTAGGCAATCGTTTCTTGAGAAATGGCAAGGAAGTAGGGTTTGATTTTTATTTTACATAACCACCATAAATTTTAAGAAAAACCCCTTTACTAGCAAGGAAAAGATCTTGACTTACTTGCACAATAGAATATTTGAGCAATTTTGGCAATTTGAGGGAGTTTATGATGAAATTGGGCTTGGCAGCTCTATGCGTCGCGCCATAAACCCAATGCGCCGCGCCTCCTGTACGCGTCGCGCTAGTATACATTTAACACTATGGAGGGCTGCCCAATGCGCCGCACCACTTTTATGCACCATGCTTCTCACCCAATGCGCCGCGCCTCCAAAACTGGAACTTTTTGTTGCGATTTTGCTTCCTTTCTCCAACATGACTTTCACTTTGCTCAATCTGTCTTCTTTGAGTGCCAATGAGCTTTTTGAATTGTAAAGATGATTTATATACAAGAGATTTTGATTTTTTCTTCATAAAACCCACTTTTATAATGTTTGCAATGTGACTTACTTTTCAACTCTGTTTTTTGAGCTTTTCACTTTACTTGAGCTTTTTGATGAACTGAATGACTTCGATTTTTCTTGATTTTTGATTGCTTTGTAGGGGATGGAGCTACTGAGGCTTGGGAAGGAGACTAGGGTTGCCTTTGAGCTGATTTACATTCAAGAAAACTGAAAATACATGAATTAATACAATAAAAATCTAGAATACTTTGTTTTTCCTCAAAACAGAGTTTTGAGGAAAAATACATTGCTGAGCAATTTATTATGAACTTTATTGGTACTGGAACCTCCTCATGTGCCTGCTGACTGTTATTGGACATTTTGGAGACCTTTTTGATGAAACCCTAGACCTAATGCAACTGAAACCCTAAAAAAGGACTTTTGCAAATTCGAAGACAAAAAGTGACTGCATATGATTTTGATGAATGAAAATGGGCCAGCAGGTAAAAGACATGAGGGACAATGTACAACAAGCCACTACCATCAGATGATCCATGCTCCTAATGGAATGCTACTGACTGAGTGAGACACCTAATATGCAATGCAACAAGAGGATTTGATCTCTGACGAAGGGATGAAGATACCAACACTAACACCAACACAAACCTATGGTAGAAATTGGCAAGACCTAGAAAGTTGCAGAGCTCTAGATCAATATGTCATATAAATACACCACCAAGAATGCATCGGTGAAGGGTCACAAGATGTCATCCATCAATCTCATGAAGGTTACGGGGGCATTCGTTAACCCGAAAGGCATGACCAACCATTCAAAAACACCCTCTTGGATTTGAAGGCAATCTTCCAAACATCAAAATGTTTGATATGCACCTAGTTTGGTCTAGAAGGTCATCAATCCATGCGCTCAGGTACCTCTTCGAGAGAGTGATCTTGTTTAGCACTCGATAGTCAATATAGAATATCTAGGTATTGTCCTTCTTCTGTACAATTACCATCGGGTGTCCATAAGGTGATGAGCTTGGTCTAATGTGCCCTTTCTACAATAACTCGTGAATCTGCCTCTTAATCTCATCGTTCTCTAGAACAAAGCATCGATAGATTGGTCTAATGGGTAGCAGTGTGCCTGGGTTTAGATCGATGGAGTGCTTGACCTAACAGTGTAAAGGTGCGCCTGTAGGTGAGGTGAAAATGTCCCTATACTCCTCCAACCCTTATCCATCTGTTGTTGTTGTGCCGAAGGACCTTATCTGGAAGCCATGACAATGACCCTCTTCTTGCTCTGAGGTTGAACCACAAGGAAAAAAAAAAGCCTATTATGGGAAATGATCTTAGTGCATTTCTTTGCAGTGATCAAAGAGATGGCAGTAGGCGGGGCTACCTCTGATATGATGTACATCTTATTCACCAAAGTAATAATCACAGAGTGAGGTCTAGACTCATTTACAACATGTCACTTCCACAAGTATGGTTGTCCCAATAATACATCACAAACTTCAAGAGGAGCAAGATCACTCAGTTCCTCATCTATGAAGTGCTTGATGGTTTAGGGAAGGCAGCACTACTGGCTAATGCAAAGATGTCATATTTGGTGAAGCCACCTGATGGTGTACAAATTTGGATGTGATGTCATCAGCAGGCCCAACCGCTTCATGAACTCTACTTAAATGAGGTTCTTTTGGCTCCCACTATCGACAATGAATGCATCGGAGAACCCTTCACCCACATCTATGAATTGAAGAGGTGTTCCCCCTCCCCTGGATCTTCAAGCTCATTCTTTTGGATCTTGGTGGTGGCGAGAGTGGAACTAGTTTTCACGTCAATGATGTTCTTCCCTTTGTCATTACCCTTGTCAGGCTCTGACTCAAAGTGAGAACATGCATCTACATAAAAAGCCTTTGGCTCAGCCGCCAGTGACTTCTTGGCCCGACACTCACTTGTGTTGTGATTGGATCTCTTATGGAACTCACACCATTTTCTCGTGTCTTTCTTTGTCTTTGTGATGATGTTCTTTGTTTGTGGCTTTGGCAAGTTGTCCTGCATCACCCTCCCTTAGCTATGGCCTTTGGCATGTGGTTTTGGGGTGCCTTTTCTTTGCTTCGAATTCATAGATCCAAAGATTTTCTTCTTCTATTTAAACTTTTGTTCAATCTTTACAGTGTATCGGTATGTCATGTCGAGCGAGGAAATGTCCATGAGCTCTATCTCATCCTGGATATACTTGTGAGATAGCCATGGTACTTGAGTACCAAATACCGCTCAAAATCCTTAATACCCAACTTCATGCGGAGGGTATAGAAAACATTTGTGAACTCTGGTACATCTTAGTCCCTTCCCTATCGTAGCGTGGTCCAATTTATGTATTTATCTTCATAGCTACCAAAAAGGTAATATTATTCCTTGATGGTATCTCAAAAAGAATCCCTACTGGGTATGACTAAAAATAATGAGGCTTACCTCTCATCCTTTTGTTCATAGTAGCTTTCCCGCTAGTCCTTGATGTGTTGGGTGGCTTTGAGAAGTGCAAAAGAAATCTTTTCCCAATTGTAAAAGTCATGAACTGAAAATATCCTTCCAATATATTGAAGCATTTATCTACGACGTTTGCGTCTATCTATCCCTAAAATATGGGAATATCAAAGTTAACTTGTACCTTAAAAGGGATGGCACCTCCAGAGTGGCTTTTGGATGAAGGAGTGTCGCCTGTGGGTAGCTGTCGGAGGATTTGAGCAAATTTATCAATCATCGCATTCCTCTCATTCTCGAGAGCTTCCTCAAGTAATATTTTTAAAGGATCTCCTACTCCCTCATATTTCTTTTCTTTCGCCATGGGAGGATATCGGGGTTTGTGAGGCTGGTCTTGTAAAGGTTTAACCAATTCGAGTATTAACCCCTTATACCCTGACCTCATTGGAGACATGAAAAGAAAAATAGAGAAAGAGTAGACCGTTATAATACCATTAATCCAAAATTTAAATAGGAACAAAACAAATTACAGATATAACCATAAATACAAAGATGCAGCAGAAATAACACTTCATTTCATTCATATCAAAATACTAAAATATGCTTACAAACATAATGGAAATAAACTAGCTCAAGAGATGGTAGCTTTCTCTAGGAAAATATGTGGTGGATACATGCCTCTAAACTATGTTAAAATGAGGCTCAAGGGCCTATTTATTATTGAACAATAAGGGAAAACCCTAAACAACCAAAACCCTAACCCCAAGAGATGTAACACCAAGAGTTTGTGGGCCCTGTTGAGGTTAGTGGGGAACCCAACTTCTCGAGGTCGTAACTTGGTCATATTATATTCATTTGGTGTATGCGATACCTTCTAGGAAAGGTCTCTCCAAGTAATATAGGATTTATCATAGGCCCTTGCCTATGTCTATGCTCTTATTACGGACCTTAGAAAACGTCGTTTCAGGGGTCAAAACTTCTCTGGAAGTTTAGGACCCGAAAAATGGAAATAGTAAATGTTGAAATAAACAACAAAACATATGAAACGAACTAAAGTGTATGTGGAATAGGCAGGTGGCCAATAGTATCCACCTATATTAGTCCTTGCCCCTTAGGAAGCAATGGTCCCCATTACATGTAAAGCCTCCATGGGGTGAGAAAATTTCTGTTGAACTTGGTCCCTGGTGAATTACTTGCCATGGTGAAGGAGTTGGCTTGCTTTGATATCTTGATATAGATGGATCCTTTGTTGGTGAGTGTTATTGATCTATGTTTCTATGCCCTAATCAGTTGTTGCATGTTCCATGCAGTCTAGGTTGAGCTCTCTTTGTGTTAGTTGTTCTGCAATGTTAGATGTGTCCAACAATGGTGGAAAGTATGGCCGAAGGTAGTCTACATTGAACATTCAGTGTAGACCGAGGAATGGTGGGATGCTGAGCTCGAAGGCATTGTCACCTACAACCTTGGTGATGGTGTATGACCCATATTTGAGCGGGTGAATCTTGCAATGGGGTCCAACGAGATGCTCCTTCTACAAATGTAGCCAAACTTCGTCACCCACCTAGAACTTGTGTGACAATCGATGTTGATCATGACATTGCTTGTACTTAACATTGACTCTATCCAATATATCATGGACCTACTGGTGGATGTGTTGAATGCACTCAATGAAGATGTTCACCCTGTCAACTTCGGACTGGACATGAGCCGAATCTACCTGAGTAGATGAAAATGGTATGGCCACATCAATGGGATGTAAATGACTGAAATCCTAGCCCTACCTAAAAGAGGCTAAGGACCGTTGAACTATGGAGAGCTCTATTGTAGTTGTGCTAGACATAGGGGAGGCTTTCATCCCATGTGTGTGGATGCTTTGAGTTGTACATTTGTAGAATGTGTATAATCATCCTATTAACAACCTTTTTTGGCCATCAATTTGGGGGTGGAATGCCATGGACTTAGTAAGTTTGGCATCGAGCATCGACCAGAAGCTTGACCAAAATGCACTTAGGAATTTGTTGTCCTGATCTAAGATAATGGACTGTGGGATCCCAAAGTGTAACCACAGTTGCTCAAAGAAGAGCTTAGCAGTGGCCTCTGTCATGATACTTCTTTTGTAGGCCGCCATGATGGCCATCTTATAGAATCTGTTGATGAGCATGAAAACACAATCGTTTACGTGCTTAGTAGAAGGAAGGCCCAACATGTAATCCATGAAGATATATTCCCAAGGTCAACTAGGAGTAGGTAGAGGATTATATAGGCCTTCCTTACTAATGGTTGGTTTGGCAATGGTGCAAGTAGTGCAGGATATAATGTACTTCCCAACATCCTGACAAAGGTTCAGCCAATAAAAATACTTTTGCAGTACCCCCACTTTTTTCTCTACTCCAAAATTTCGAGCAACCTGACTGTAATGTGCCTCCAAAATCATCTTGGAACACTCACTTGAAGTAACACATATGTGCCCCAGGTGGCATAATAATGCATCCTAAAGGTGAAAATTTGGAACTTGCTTCCCTTCCAGGAGTGTCTGGTATGTACTGCAGAATTCTGGATCGCTCTTGTAAAGATGTGGCCATTTTGAATTATCATGCCCACAGGAGTCGAGCATATCGATAAGCGCCATGACTTTTGGTCAACTGAGGAAACCTGCAAAATTATTGGTTCTTCCCTTACTATACTTAATGTTCAAATGGAATTGTTGCAGGCAGGTGGCCCATTTCTGATGGCGATCATTCTGCAACTTCACTTGTGTTTGTATGAATTGCAGGGGTCGGTGTTCTATGTGGATGATCATTTCCTTCCGTAAAATGTAATGCTTCCATTGACGATATGCCTACACAATGGAATACATTTCTTTGTCACAAGTGGGATAATTTTGGACTATGTCTGAAAGTGTCTCAGTATGGTAAGCCACTGGATGCCCTTGCTGAATAAGAATTGTGCCAATAGCATAGTTGGAGGCATATGTCTTAATATCAAATGGTTGTTGTAGGTTTGGTAATGTGAGCACTGGTACAGAGTAGAGGCATGCTTAAACTCAACAAACACATTCTGTTGGGTTTCAGACCAAAAAGGATTTGTTTTTTCTCTGCCCTTGGTGACTTGACTTAAAGGCCAAGCGATATGAGAGAACCCCAACATGAACCTACAATAGAAATTGGCAAGACCCAGAAAGTTGTGGAGCTCTGCTAGAGTGGTTGGAGTTGGAAAATCTTGAATGACTTGTATCTTGGCAGGGTGCACATGCACACCCTGCTCATCAATGATGTACCCCAGATAATGAACCTAGGTCATGCCAAAATTTCATTTCTCCAAATTGTCACACAACCTGTGTTGTCGCACAGTTTGAAGGACCTGTCGAATATGGTAGAGGTTCTCTTCCCAAATCTAGATGAAGATCAAGATGTTATCTAAATACACCACCACAAATGGGTTGGTGAAGGGTCACAAGATGTCATCTATAAATATCATGAATGGTGCAAGGGCATTCATCAACCTAAAACGCATTACCAACCATTTGAAAATATCCTCCTTGTATTTAAAGGCAGTCTTCCACACATCGGAGGGTTCAAGAGGCACCTAGTGATAACTGAACTTCAAGTTAATATTGCTAAAATATTTGGCCCCCTTGAGCTGGTCCAAGAGGTCATTAATTCATGGGATTGGGTACCTATTCTGGATAGTGATCTTGTTCAACACCCGATAGTCAATACAGATTCTCCAAGTCCCATCCTTCTTCCATACCAATACCATCGGCCTCCCACAAGGTGATGAGCTTGGCCTGATGTGCCCTTTTTGCAACAACTCACTAATCTTCCTCTTGATATCATAATTCTCAATAATAGACCATCGATAGATCGGTCCATTAGGTAGTGGCGGGCACAGGGATAGATCGATGGAGTGCTTGACCTAACAGTGAAGAGGTACCCCTTTAGGTGAGGCGAAAATGTCCCTGTACTCCTCCATGACCTTGTCCATCTATTGCTGCTATGTGGAGGAGCCCTGTCTGGAAGTTGTGGTCACAAACTTATTCTTGGCTTGACAATAAACCATAAGGAAAACAAATTTCCTACTCTTGGAAATGATCTTAATGCATTTCTTTGCAGTGATCAAAGAGATGATGGTAAGCGGGGCTACCTCTGGTATCATGTACAACTTATTGGCCAAAGTAATAATCACAGAGCCAGGTCTAGACTCATATACAACATGTCACTTCCACAAGTATGGTTGTCCTAATAATACATCACAAACTTGAAGAGGAGCAAGATCACACAATACCTCATTTGTGAAGGGCTTGATGTTGTGGGGAAGGTGACATTGTTAGTTGACATGGAGATCTCATCCTTGGTGAAGCCACCTAATGATGTATGGATGTGGATGTGCTCTCATCGGTAGGCACAACTGCTTCATGACCTCTTCTGAAATGAGGTTATTTTGGCTCCTACTATTGATAATGAACTACAACGGAGAACCCTTCACCCACATCTGTGAATGGAAGGGTTGTTCCCCCTCCTTTGGATCTTCAGGCTCATTCTTTTGGATCTTGGTGGTGGCCATGATGGAACTGGGATCTGCGTTAATGATCTATCTCCCTTTGTCATTCCCCTTGTCAGGTTCTGACTTAGATTCAAAACATGCATCTGAATCAGAAGCCTTTAGCTCGACCACCAATGACTACTTGTTCTGACACTCACTTGTGTTGTGAGTGGATCTCTTATGGAGCTCACACCATTTTCCTATGTCCTTCTTTGTCTTCGTTGTGTTGTTATTTTCTTGCAGCTTCGTTCGCTTGTCTTACATCACCCCACCTTGGATTTGGACTTTACTCTATGGTTTGGGGGCACCTTTTCCTTATTTCGGATTGGCAGATCAAAAGTCTCGGTTCTCCTGTTTAAACTTCTTTCCAATCTTGACAGTGTATCTATATGCCATGCCCAGTGAGGAGATGTCCAAGAACTCCATCTTGTCCTAGATGTACTTGTTTAGATAGTCATGGTACTTGAGTACCAAATTCCACTAAGAATCCTTGATATCCAACTTCATGCAAAGGGTATGGAAAACATTGGTGAACTCTGGACATCTTTGTCTCCTCCCTGTCATAGTGTGGTCCAATTTATGTAATCATCTTCATAGCTATCGATGGGGTAACATTGTTTCTTGATGTCATCCTGGAAATAATCCCAAGTGGGTGCAGCTGAAAATAATGAGGCTTCCCTCTCGTCTTTTTGTTCAGAGTAGATTTCCCACTTAGCCTTAACATGTGGGGCAACTTTGAGAAGTGCAAAAGTAATATTTTCCTGATTGGAAAAGTCATGAATTGAAAAATATCCTTCCAATATATTCAACCATTTATCTATGACATCTGCATCTATCTGGCCCTCAAATATGGGAATATCAAAGTTAACTTGTACCTTAAAAGGAGTGGCGCCTCTAGAGTGGATGCTGGATGAAGATGCATCACCTGTGGGTAGCCGTGGAGGATCTGAGCAAAGTTATCCATCATCACATTCCTCTATCGATCAAGAGCTTCCTCAAGAAATAATTTGAAAGGATCTCCTACCCCCTCATCTTTCTTTTTTTTTTCCATGGGAGGCCATCGAGGTTTTTCAGGCTAGTCTTGCAAAGTTTCAACCAGTTCGATATCTAACTCTTTATACCCTGACCTCATTGGGGACATGCAAAGAAAAATAGAGAAAGCGCAAACCGCTCTACTACCATTGATCCAAAATTTAAACAGGAATGGAAAAAATTATAGATATAACCATAAATATAGATATGCAACAGAAATAACACTTCATTTCATTAATATCAAAACACTCAAATATGCTTACAAACATAATGGAAATAAACTAGCTCGGGCGATGGTAGCTTATTTATGAGAAGAGATGTGGCAGCTACATGCCTTTGAATTGTGTTACAATGAGGCTCAAGGGCCTATTTATTATTGAACAATAAGGAAAAACCATAAACATCCAAAAACATAACTCCACGAGATGTAACACCAAGAGTTTGTGGACCCCGTTGGGGTTAGTTGGGCAACCAACTTCCCGGGGTCATAACTTGGTCATATTATCTCCATTTGGTGTGTACGATACCTTGTTGGAAAGGTCCTTCTATGTACTACAATATTTGTTGAAGGCCCATGTGTATGGTTGTAGGCCTATTGCATACCGCAAAAAAATGTCGTTTAGGGGGTAAAAACTGTTCTGAAAGTCCAGGACCCGAAAAACTACTAAAAATAGTAAATGCTGAAATAAAAAAGCAAAAAGATGAATTTGATTGGAGGTCTAGGTGGAATAGTTTTGTGGCCACCAAAATCCACTTGGATTAGATGATTTTGGCACTATTGGGATGTCTCCATGTGCAAATCAAAGTCATTCCTTTTGGCACAAGTTTTAGATGTTGTAGCCCTAAAAAAAATCATTTGATGCCTTAAAATAACTATGGCGGATTTTGGACCCTAATTTTACAAACTAGGACTTGCCATTAAAACGGTTCCTACATGTTAGTTCCTCCATTTTTTCCACCTACAAAGTAGATAGTTCACAATTTGTATGATGACCTATTCTAGATCAAAATTGTTGCAATCCAACATAATGAAACAAAATTCCACTCAACTTGCAATCAATATACCTAAATAATTATTTATAAACAAAGGAGGTTAATATGTCTTTCTGCTATAGAAAAAAATGGTAATATAGAATTTGAAGGTAGAGAAAGACAACACTACCCTCATTAAGCGAGCTTTCGGGAGGTGTAACTACTTAAATAAGAGATATGAGTAAGTTAGAAAAATGTTAGATAACGTGTGGGAATGTTGAATCCTTACTGCACCAAAGGGTTACATGAGTTTAAGAACATGTAAGGAAATAAAGAATAAATTATGGATCTTGAAAATTATCAGTGCTAGATCCACATGTAGTTTCCTCAACTATGAATAAGAGAAGAGAAACATCAGGCGTACTCTACAAGTGAACTTGGACTTCCATGCCCTTTCATTTTGGTGCAAGAACACAATACTAGGTGGACTATGGTAAAATTCAAACTTGGATTCATTGTGTATCCAAAGTTGATACATACTACAACAGAGATAGAAGGAGGAGAACAACAAGGATGAGGATGTCAATGATGCGAAGAAGCTTCAAGAGGAAATTAATAGGGTTCAAGCCAAGCATGTGTAAAGGGGTTAACATAGGACTACTCACAATTATGGGGTCTCCATTAATTCAAGATGTGTCATAGTGCCTATATCCATGGTGTTGTCACTCACCGCATTATGAGCTATCAGTTTCCCAGAGTGCAAAATAGAAGTGAATTTTGACGTGATTTTGCAAGCCATGCAAGCTCTAAAATCTTAATCAAACCCTCTCTATTGGATATTTCTTGGAACAACCTTTCCAATGGTAGGTGGATGTCCAAAAATGGACTCTTGGATAAGAAATTAGAGCATATTGAAGTTGCCCATTTGAAAGCTAGAAAACAAAGAGAAAATACGAAGGGAGGCTCATCACAATCGCAATCAGAGTCTTGGAAAAGCAATAACAAGGGAAGACAACAAAATCTATGATTAGTCAATCTCTGATATCACAAATCAGCTGTCAAAGAATCCAAGGAACAACATGTCAGCTTATCGGCGATCGGTGGACCCCGTCCATATCACATATCAATGGTTAGAGACCCCATGGTGGATAGCGTATTGGCAGTTCACGAGGCAGAGCGCCGATATCGCATATCGACGATCGCGGTTGAAAAAGGGTGCACACAAGCACATGGTCATAAAAATCATTGAACTCTGATAGTGTTAAAATCACCGATATTTGTGCCTTTAATGTTAAGACTCCAAGAGGGCCGAAAAGCATTTTACAGAGGAAATCAGTTGCAAAACTAGAGAAGGGCGGGCCTTTTCTCTCTCCTCCAACACGACGCATGGTAGCATAGGATTGGTCCTGATAAATACACATGGAAATCTGACGTATGCATGACATGGCAGTACAGAGGACATGTGGCACACATATTTCACATTTTCAGGTGTCCTTTGGGGGCATATTTGGGTGACACGTGTCACCACTTAGGTTGTGCCACATGACACTGATGACATCATCAATCCCACAGATCGACGATCACATAGGCAAAAGCTCGTCCTTCGTTGAAGACTCTTCCAGATGAAATATTTTATAAAATGGACTTAAAGGGATGTTGGGTCCATCCCTTTTCAAAGGCCACATGTGATTTAAACACCCCCCATCTCTAGACAACCCAGATTAACTCTACCCTGACCAACAGCTCCCAAGCCTTTTCAGCTGCCCCTACCATGTTTCCCTTTATCAGCATGGGGGGGGGTCCAAAAAGCGGTTTCCCCGTCGGGCACCACTAACACGTGTACCTCTCATATAATTTTTCACCCCCCCCCCCCTCACTTACCACTTACCGCTCATGACCCCCTTCGAAAACCACTCATCCTCACACTCTCTCCTGCCAAAGGCCCTAACACTGAAGAACTGAGGACCTGGTCATAGCCCCCCAGTTATACGAGAAGAAATGGTACAGGGTCTAAACCAAAGGGGGCCAAGGATCATCGGAACCCTCCATCCTACAATTCCTTTGAGAGTAAAAGTCTCGATGCCATAAAGCCCTGATAGTATGCTACAGGGCTTTGAAGGTAGATGGGTCTTAAGCTGAAGCATTGAAGGAAGTATGGTGTATCGATAAATCAGTATGGAGGGATCAGGAGGATTAATGGATCAACATGGATCTCTACTCAAATACAAAATGAAGCACTATAAGGACTAACTCTGTTTATGCTCAGTGACATGCAAACACAGTTGCCCACTCCCAACTCCAAAGAACGAGCAAGCCAAATAGTTAAGATCAAAAGTGATAGGTGAACTAACCGACGCATCATGGGAGAGATGTGGCTTGATTAGAGGCCTTCACAGGAACATTAGAGGGGTACTTCCAAGTTCCTCCCATTATCTTCCAGTTTTCTTTATTTCTGATTATTCTGTAATTTCTGTATGTTTTCAAGAAAGGAATCAAATCTGATTGTAATCATTTTAGGTTTCAGAGACTTGCACTTCAAGATAGATAGTCTAAGCAGATAGCTAAAGATAATTTTGTAATTGTAATTCTAGCTCCCCCTCTTCTTATGAATAGGGGGAAGAAACTCTTAGTACAGGGTCTGGAATTCTGCACCTACTCGTCAAGATTTATGTGATTCCACTTTGGTTCTATTTGCTTTTCCATGAGGGACTTGAGTGATATCTAGGTGAATGTAAATGGACTGGTATGTTGGACTCATATTTGATTAATGAGAATCCCTGGTGATTCCAAGCAAATCAATGTGCAGTGTCTTTTCCCTTTTGTAATCTCATTTCATATATGTTTTTCCTTCTCTGAAATAGTGTAATGAGACTGTCGGTTTCTCCCTAACTTGTGGATTTATCCTGGCTGCTAAATAGAGAACAATACCTATGTATATTACAAATTCACTTGTGCTATTCAATAGCCTAAAGTACCTGTAGTAATTACAGATTTACTTGTGTAATTGGATTAACCTACAATACCTGTGTGAGCCCAGATTTACTTATGCTATTTGGTGCTAAAGATAACCATGTCATATCCATTATGAAACCTCAATAAGCACTCCACTGTTTCTATCTTTCCACCTCCTCTCTCTTTCATATTTTTGTTGGAACAGCATTGCCTACAATCTTATGTTATTTACATCCCTATGTATTGAATTCCACCCTTTGGCCAGAACATTGCTACTTAGAATTTTGTCCTGTTTACCGCCCTCTACATCGAATTCCCTCCTACCTTTCCTCCTCTTTACTTTACTACAACTTCAATATAAAGTTTCTTGTTGTTGTGTGTTGGCCACCAGAACTAGACATTTCTCTTTAAGATTGGCCCAATTTACCCCCCTGAGCTTTTGGATCCATGTATTGGCTTGAGTTTACCTGCATGACAAACTATTGAACCAAGCCCCCATATTCTCTTTTTACTTAAATGAAAATTGGAGTGCAACAAAAACCCCACTCATAATATTCCATGCACCCCTCTATTTAAGATGTCCTAGGCAATGGTCTACAATCAACCTAGAGGCTATCTGTAGGAATCTTTCTATGTCTCCCAAAGCACTCATGTTGAAGGTGTCATTAAAAGTGACAAAATATTTCTAGCGTCATTTCAGAGGAACTTATTGAAGGGTTTTTCCCCTATGATATGACAATATTTTACATTTCCCTTGTTAGGTGAGCAAGGAAAGTGTGGGTTGAAGATCTCTCACCTTGGCGACTCCACTGTCCCAATTTTATAGTCAACATCCTAGCGACTCCACTGCCCATTTCCATATTTGATCATCTTGTCTTTCAAGAAACCTCATACTCACTCTAATGCTACATAAGCTGAAAGCTTTCCCTACCTTTGAACCTAAAATTAGTCATCTAGGAAGGTTTTCGAAATGGCCATTCCTGAATTCCTGGCCAACAAATTTGCTCCACTGGATTGTTTTTCTATTCCTAGTTTTCAAAATCAGGTCCCTTCATTTCATGAATGGATTACCTATTTTCCTAGATTAAGTGGGAACACAGAGAGAAGGCCTAACCAACACCTCAAGTATTTTCATAAATGCATGGAACAACAAGGTATTTTTCCCGAAGATGTACAGATGAAATTGTTCATGTATTCTTTAAACGAGAATGCTAGAGTTTGGTACAAAACAATACCTTGTGGTAGCATATCTTCCTTGAAATGTTTTCATATAGCATTCAATCACTATTACAAAGGACTATATCCAATGAATGCTCTATTTGAAGATTGTTACACGCAGTTTAATGATGAAGACATTCCTGAGGTCGATGACTCTATTGAAGATGTTTGTGGAGCTCCGCTCCAAGAAAACATCTACTCACATCAAGAAGCATCACCTAATGAGCAAGAAATAGATGAAGGAAACATCATCTAGCTACAAATAAACCCTCATAGGTCTAATTCAGATGAATTTGATGTTTCTCCTTCCTATGATGAATATGACTCTAGTGGAGAGTCGAGTGATTCAAAGCCACAACGCTCCCAGTTATGGGAAGCTACACAAGAAGAGGAGGCCCACCAGGAGGTTAGCAAAGAGGCTCCACACCATGATGCCCATCCTTCACCTAGAGAACATGATCAAGAACCTCCTATGATTTATGATTCATATTATTCAGAGGAGGATGAGACAACCCCATAGGTTCAAAGGGAGTTGTTTACTAGCAAGTGGGGAACCTGCTCCCAATAGAAAAAATTTCAAGAAGAGCCCGAAGTTAAGGGACCAAGTAGTGTTTGTGATTATTTATTACAGAAATATTCCTACTAGGAATTCTCAGGGGGGCCTCTAGTCTATGACTCTTACAGTTAATAAGCTGAAGATTCCATTGCAGATTCCCAAGGGGGCTGGCCCATTGACAAATGCATAGAAAAATATTAGCAACAAGTTTTTCTTGAAAAACCCAAGGCCGAGGAGCTAAATAGTGTTTTTGGTTGCCCTGACCAAGAAGAAATTAGTCAGTAGACTATTTATGAAAAAGAGGCGGATGAAAACTTTCCTTGTCAGTCCTATGACCCTGTGGCTGACTACATGATGATATTGCTAAGTTGGCATCAAAGTTTGTTTATGGAGTATGCACCCAAGCTTCTTATTTGTAGATTTTTCATGGTGCATGTTTGTTTTGTTTTTAAATTTCAACAACATGGAGGCATTAGGTACTGCACCCAAATGTTGGCCCAGCTCCATTGGAGGGTTGAACTCACTTAGGTGAATTAAGCCATGTGCATAAATAGGAATGTATATAAATAAGCTCACTAGCTAAGCATTTAATTTCTAATTGTTAGAATTTTTATTTTCTACATTTCAGTTTGAGGAGGAAGTGACTCCCTAAAAACAATGGTTCATATAGATTTTATATAATTTCATATATTTCTAACTCCATGCCGAATGGTGAAGGATACTGGTCTACAGGTTCTCAGCACCTTGCCAGCAGGGCAATGTCCCCAGTTGGAGCCAATGTTGTCACTCACTGCATTATGAGTTATCAGTTGCCCAAAGTGAAAAATAGTAGTGAATTTTGACACCATTTCCCAAGCCACAAAAGCTCTCAAAGCTTAATCGAACCCTCTTTGTTGGATAGTGCTCGAAACAAGCTTTCCAACAGTAGGTGGAAGTCCAAAAGTGGACTCTTGGATCAAAAATTAGAGAATATTGAAGTTTCCCCTTTGAAAGCTAGAAAAGAAAGAGAAAGGACCGCGGGAGGCTCATCGTAATCGAAATCGGAGTCTTAGAAAAGAAACAACAGGGGAGTACAATGAAATCTGTGATCAGCCGATCACCAATATCACAAATCGGCTATCAGAGGGTCTAAGGCATGACATGTCTGTTTATCAGCAATTGACGAACCCTGCACATATTGCATATCGACAGTTGGAGGTCCCATGGCACATAGTGTATCAACGGTTCATGAGGTAGATTGCCGATATTTCTTATCAGTGATCATAGGTGAAAAAGGGTGCACACAAGGACTTGTTCATAAAAATCATCGAACGCCGATAGTGTTAAAAACGCTGAGATTTGTGCCTTTAGTGTTAAGATGCCAAGAGGGCTGAAAAGCATTTTACAAAGGAAATCAATTGCAAAACCAGAGAATGGTGGGTTTTCTTATCTCTCCTCCAAAAAGATGTGTGGCGTAGGATTGATCCCGATAAATACACATGGAAAGCTGACATCAGCATGACGTGGCAATACGAAGGACACGTGGCACGAAAATTTGGCATTTTCAGGGGTCCTTCGGGGGCATATTCGAGTGACACATGTCACCACTCAAGAAGTGCCACATGGTACTAATGACATCATCAATCCCACATATCAACGATCACATAGGCCAAATATCCTCCTCTGCCAAAGACTCTCCTGATGCGATATTTTATCAAATGGACTTAAAGGGCTATCGAGTCCATCCCTTTTTAAAGGCCACATGTGATTTAAACACCCCCCATCCCTTGACGGCCTAGATTAACTCCACCCTTACCAACGACTCCCAAGCCTTTTCAGCACCCCCCACCCCCCCAACCCATGTTTCCCTTTATGGGCGAGGGGGGTCTAAAAAGAGGTTTCCCCATCAGGCCCTGCTAACACGTGTCCCTCTCATATCATTTTGCACCCCCCCTCACTTACCACTTACTGCTCACGACCCCTTCTGAAAAACACTAATCCTCACACTCTCTCCTGCCAAAGGCCCTAGCACCCAAGAACTAAGCACCTGGCCACAATGATACGAGAAGAAATGGTACAAGGGCTAAACCAAAGGGGGCTAAGGAAAATCGGAACTCGCTATCTTGTAGCGCATGTGAGAGTAAAAGTCACATTGTCGTAAAGCCCTAATAGTATGGTATAGGGATTTGAAGGTGAATGCGTCGGCAACTGAAGCATTGAATGAAGTATGGTGTAGTGGTAAATCAGTATGGGGGTCTCAGGAGGATTAATGGGCCAGCATGGAGCTCCACTCAGATAGAAATGAAGCACCATCTGGACTAACTCTATTTATGCTCAGTGACATGCAAACATAGTTTCCCACTCCTAACTCCGAAGAACGAGCAAGCCAAACAGTTAAGACCAAAAGCAATAGGTGAATTGGCCGGCACATCATGGCAGAGATGTGACTTGATTAGACGCCTTCATAGTAATAGTAGGGGGATACTTCCTCCCATCATATTTTAGTTTTATTTATTTCCGATTATTCTGTGATTTCTATCTATTTTCAAGAAAGGGATCAAATCCCGATTGTAATCATTTTGGGTTGCAAAGCCTTGCACGCAAAGAAAGCTAGTCTAAACAAACAACTCGATACTCTGGTGAAGATATTTTTGTAATTGTAATTCTAGCTCCCCCTCTTCTTATAAATAGGGGGAAGAAACTCTTAGTACAGGGTCCGGAATTCTTCACCTACGGGTCTGGATTTCTGTGATTCCAATTTGGTTCTACTTGCCTGTCCATGATGGACTTGAGTGATATATGGCTGAATGTAACTGGACTAGTATGTTGGACTCATATTGGATTAATGAAAGTCCCTGGTGATTCCAAGAAGATCAATGCACAGTATGTTTTACCTTCTGTAATCTCATTTCATATATGTTTTTCCTTCTGTGAAATAGTTTAATGAGACTATCGGTTTCTCCCTAATTCATGGATTTATCTTGGCTACTAAATAGAGAACAATACTTGTGTATATTACAAATTTACTTGTGCTATTTAATAGCCTATAGTACATGTAGTAATTAAATATTTACTTATGTTATTGGATTAACCTGCAGTACCTGTGTGAGCCCATATTTACTCATGATATTTGGCGCTAAATATACCCATGTCATATCTGGTATGAAACCTCAATAACCATTCTATTGGTTCTATCTTTCCACCTCCTCTCTCTTTCATATTTCTATTAAAACATCGTTTCTTAGGATTCTTTGTTATTTACATCCCTATGTATCGAATTCCACCCTTCAGCTAGAACATTGTTGCTTAGTATTATGTCCTATTTACAACCCTCTGCATCGAATTTCCTCCTACCTTTCCTCATCTTCACTTTACTACAACGTCAATATAAAGTTGCCTATTGTTGTGTGTCGGTCACCAGAACCAGACATTTCTTTTTGAGATTGGCCCAATTTACCCCCTTGAGCTTCTGGATCCATGCATCGGCTTGAGTTTACCTGCATGACAAACTATTGAACCAAGCCCCCTTATTCTCTTTTTACTTGTGTGACAATTGGAGTGCAACAGAAAGCCCACTCATAATCTGCCATGCACCCCTCTATTTAAGATCTCCTAGGCACTGGTCTACAATCAACCCAGGGGTTGTCTGTAGAAATATTCCTATGTCTCCCGAAGCACTCATTCTAAAGGTGCCATTAAAAGTGAAAACACATGGGATATTAAAGAAAACCTCTATTCTCGCTAGATATCGATAAAATACTACCAAAATCCTTTCCTCAACCCCATTTGAAATAAATATTTCTAATAAAGATAATCCATATTTTTAATAAATATACCATGTTTTTACTAAATACCTCATTTTCTACCCTAAAATTCCTATAAACCCCACCTATATCACATCCCCCTCATCCCACCCCCAAAAAAAATCAATGCCTAAAATATATTGATTTTATTTTTCGCAATTTAAGAACCCCCTGTTACAAGCCAGGAAAATACTAAGAGGGGATGATGAATTAGTATTATAGGGATTTTAACAACTTTATTTCACTTGTAACAGTATTAGGACACCATAAAAAGATTCAACAATTAATTCATATGATCATGGCATGAACTAATGAACAACACAAATAGAAAAAAAAGATTCTTCAATCTTTACTTCAATTCCTTCACAAGGCAAGCTACAACTTTATTTTTACAAATTTCTCTGGCTACAATGAGTAGGAATCCACAACCACCTGATTTATTAGCTACAACCAAAAGGAGAAACAACCCTTGAGAATTACCAACACCCACTAGAAGGAGATACAACCCCTGATCTGTAAACCACAACTTGCTTGACATCAATGATTCATTTCTCATCCATTTTCAAACTAGAACCATGAGTGACAAATATTTTTAGAAAATAAACAATTTGTCTCTTCACACACTCACCAAAACAGCTTCAACAATCTTTGAATACTAAGAAATCCTAGTGCTTCTCTTTTCACCCTTAAAACACCTCTGGGATAACCCTTGCAGGATTATGTTTCTTGTGGGGTTTCCTGCCAACTTTTCCATTGGTTGTCGCTTCACAACTATCTATGCCAATGTATCCCACACTTGTCTAGCCCACCAGCTCACTTATGCTAACTTTGGAAGCCTTTCGGGGTTAATTGCAAGGGATGAAATGTCCTAGTGGGGTCCCTCATTGTTCTTGTGAGACAATAACCTACACTCTAGGCTAAGTTGTCTCTAAAACCTACCACATTTCCCACTTCCCAATCATTTTGACAAGCTCTTTGCATGCACTGCTCAGTCCTTCTGGGGTCAACCATATGAGATGATTTCATGCTCACATCATGACTACCACATGGTGCTCTGTGAGTGGTCCACATGTCACCCAAAAATGGCCCATTCAAGTACCCAAAAATATTTAATCTGTATGCCATGTGTCCACCGTACTAGACTATCATGTCACTATTGCTGACATCATGACAATGAATAAGATAATAAGATTCCACATGTCTTGTCTAGAGGAGAGAGAAAGAGTGCCTGAGCCTTGGTTTTGTGCCATTTTCCTTTATCAATATTTTTAAAGGTCCTAGTCCTTTTCTCCATTATTACGAAAAAAACAGTTGGACAAACTACCCATTGTGACTCCCCTATTGCGTGGTTTGTGGTATAGAGAGGGGGGTGTTGAAATGAACCTCAGTTGTCGATCTGACAATCGATAATATGGGGAAAACCACCCATATTGACACCCTATGCACATTAATGATCATGTGTATTGACCTATTAGAAACCTCTTGATGCATTAGAGGGACATGTGGGGCCCTATCTGCTATTGGATATGTAGTTTGTTTAAGTTTGGACACCCACTGGGATCACGTCATCACAATCCCTCTTCTATGCATTCTTTAAAAACCTCTGAGGTAATCCTATCAGGATGATATGTATGGGGGGCTCCACGAATAACCAATAGAACTGCTTGTTGTTGCATTATCATAACCACTTTTTCCCAACACTTTGGTTAGGGACTCCGCCAATTTTCTCTACTACTTTTGGAAAGATGCCAAATGAACTACTACTAGGACCACCTCCACTAATCTATCTCTGCAAATTTGACTTTGGGGGTCCTCTCTTTGACTGGCCATATCTTCAACTCTAGGAGGCCATTTTCAAACTTCCACATACCACTGGAAATCTATTTTAGAGATCTTTCCATCTAAGTGAATTTCATCTTTTATAGAGGTGAGTTCATGCACTAGAAATGGCTCAGAAATCACTACACCTGCTACATTAATATTGATATTTATTCTTATTCTTGTACCTGATCACTTGTGGCATCATAATTAACACTTTTGACATCCTTTCCATCAATGACAACATATTTCTAACAGTATCCCCCTTTGGCATTGATGGCAACACTTTGATCAAACAAATCATCATCATGAGGACAAACCAATTATGTTTGTGCTCAAATATCTCCTTTGGGTGTTTCTCCCTTATGATGCACTTCTCTTGTGCCAGAACATTGTTTTTGTTCTTCAGCAACATGACTCCTCCATGACTTCTCCCCCTTTTGATTTTTGTGGTTGGAGACTCTTATTTATTTTATTTGATCACTAATACATCTCCCCCTTTGACATCAATGGAAAGTACACTAATGGAATCCCACTGCCAACAATATTCACTTATCTTATGGATCCTGTGAACTTGGAAACCTCACCTTGATATGCTGAAGGTATACCAATTTCCTTTCTTCCTCTTGAAGGAAAAGCTAGTGGAAAGAGGCAAGAGGAATAACTCCCAATCTTCACCTCAAGTGCTCAAACTGTTCTATGGGGAGTGGTTTGGTGAAAATATCAGCAACCCGTTCTTTTGTAAGTACATACTCAAACTTCACAATTTGGTTGGAAACTTTCTCTCACAAGAAATGGTACTTGATTGGAATATTCTTTTTCTTTGAGTGAAAAACAAGATCCTTGGACATGTTGATGGCACTTGTATTGTCACAAATAATAAGAATAGGATGATCATAAAACACTTGTACATCTTGCAAATTATAATTCATCCACAATAGTTGAGTGCAACAAGGAGCTACTACAATACATCCTGCTTTAGATATAGATAAAGAGATGAAAGCTTTGTCCTTACTCAACCATGAAACTAGACATTCTCCAAGTAAGAATGCACCACTACTAGTTCTCTTTTGATCATCTACATCACCTACCCATTCAACATTAGTTTAAATAGCTAGTGAAAAATATTTACCTCTTGGCTACCATAGTCCATAATACATTATGGCTCTAAGATAACTGAGAATCCTCTTGGCTGCTAGAAGATGGCTCCGTCTAGGGGATGATTCAAATATTCCAACAATACCAACTACCTGCATAATGTTTGTTTTTGAAGATTTCAAATATAATAGGCTTCCAATGATAGATCTATGTAAAGTCTAGCCCACTTTTGGTGATTCATTAGTTTTTCTGAGCTTGTAACCTATTACCATTGATGTGCTCACTAAAGAGCATTCCTCCATGCCAAACTTATTCAATACTTCCTTGAGATATTTAACTTGTGAGATAAAATCCCTTTGGGAGTTTGTGAAATATTTTATCCATGGAAATATGAAAGCTCTCCAAGCATAGACTTCTCAAACTTAGCCCTCATACCAGCTATAAATTGGCATGTTAGAAAATCTGAATCACTGGAAAAAATAATATCATCAACATAAAAAACCACCACTATGAGTTTGTCATCATTAAATTTGACATATAAATTTCTATCAATTGTTCCTCTTTTGAATCCACATTTGAGAATGTAGTTGTCTATCTACGATTATGAAGCCCGAGGGGCTTGCTTGAGACCATACAAGTCCTTCTTAAGCTTGAAAACATAATCAGGCTGATCTTTTAGTTGAAAACCATCTGGATGTTCTATGTCAATTTCTTCCTGTAATTCTCCATTTAGGAAGGTAGATTTGACATCCACTTAATATATTTTGAACTTCTTGAAACAAGAGAATGCCAAAAACATTTGAATTGTCTTTAATCTAGCAACAAGAGAAAAAGGTTCATCAAAATCCAAACCTTCAATTTGAGCATAACATTTGAATACAAATCTTACCTTATTTCTGACCACTTCACCACGACCATTTAACTTATTCCTAAAGACCCAGGTCGTACCAATGACATTCTTGTTTTTTGGTCTTGGAACAAGTTCCCATGTCCTATTTTTCTTAATTTTGTCCAATTATTCATGCATAGATTTTAACTAATTTTCATCTTGACTAGCTTATGCAACATCCTTTAGTTCCTCCATGGATAACAAGGCTACATGTGCTTGTGCAGGGTGGTTGAGTATCTTTCTTCTTGTTTTCACACTTGAATTCAATTCACCAAAGATTTTATTAGTTGGGTGATATTTTTGCACATATATTGAAGGATATTTCGCTTAAGGACTAGAGGGATATTCATTGTTTTCTACTGAAAGTGGTTGATGATCCTCCTCATTATTGTTGACTGGTTCATTAGAGTTGATATTTGATGGTTTTTTGTCTTTAGATTCAACATATTCATCCAACTTGACATCAATACAATCAAATATCCTCTTTGAGTTCTTAGATACCATCTATAATATTTTTTATTATGTGAATATCCCTGAAAAATACCTTCACCAACCCTTGCATCAAACTTACCAAGCTTATCATCATTCCTCTTGATGTAACATATTCTACAAAAAAATCTAAAATTCTTGACTATTGCAAGTCTTCCATAACAAAACTTATAGGGATTTTTGTTCCTATTTGGTAAAAAATGAGCTTTTTTAAGTATCACCACTTCTATGTGAATGGCTTTAGCACAAAATCTCTATTGAAATTTCCATTTCATCCATCATATCTTTGGATAACTATTGTACAAATATGTTTGCTCTCTCTACAACAACATTTTGTTGTGAAGTCTTTGTTAGAGTGAACTGCCTCTTGATGCCATGCTTTTTGCAAAATTCATCAAACTCTTTTGAAGTAAATTCACCTCCATTATCATTCTTATGCTCTTGATCTTACAATCAATTTTATTTTTAGCCATAGCTTTGAAATCCTTGAACTTCTCAAAAACTTCATATTTCTCTCTTAGAAAAGAAACCCACATCATCCTACAGAAATACAATTTACATGTGGGTGATTGTGTTGTTGATGACCCCAAAAGCCCATATGTACTAGCTGCAATGGCTTTGGTGATGAGCTCTCCTTGCAATTGAATGGCACTCTATTTTGCTTACCCAGCTGACAAGATTTGCAAATCATATTCTCTGGTTTAATAACCTGGGCAAATACTTGACAGTCTCAGTTTGACTATCTGATCAAAATTTAGATGTTCAAGTCTCTTATGCCAAAGCCAAATCTCATCAATATTTGATAATAAAAAACTCTTTTTTTGTGTGTTTTATAACATAAACATTATTGTTTTCTCTCACAATTTCACTTGTGATTATAGACTTTATTTGACAATTTTTAGCTTTAAAAATCACATCATAGCCTTGATCACACATCTGAGACACACTAAGCAGATTGTGCTTTAGCCCATCAATAAATAAAACATTCGTAGATTTACCTCTTCCATTTTTCATATTAACAACTCCTTTACCAACAATCTTACCAGGTGCATTGTTATCAAAGGTTACATTTCCCTTTTCAACTAGTTTCCATGTCAAGTATTTGCTTTTGTCTCCTGATATATTCCTAGAACAACCGCTATCCACATACCAGTGAATGACTTCATTCTGAGCATACAAAATGATATCACATTTCCTTGTTATCTCATTTTCTTTCCATATCTTGGGTTGTTGATTAATCTACTCAATAACTCGTTCATGCCTTTTTTCCTTAAGTCTACAATCAGCTACTTTATTCCCAAAATTTTGACATTTAAAACATTGAATTAGATTGTTCAAAGGAGCCAAAGAATTGTTGTACCCAGGTCTACTTTTCCTATGTTTAAGTTTCTAAATTCTTCCTCTTTCTCTGAGTTTCCTATAGGATAAATTTACTTTTCAATTTGATACTTTATGGCCATTATTGGTGCGAGTAAAACAATAACCTAGAAAAATATCAACATACCTGAAAAATATTTCTATTAATTTGTTGGATTGATTTATGAGTTTTTTTTATTTTCTTGACCAACCTTGTTATGTGCAATTTTTTTCTTTTAATATGTTTTTGTTTATCATTCATTAATTGGTTATTTGGATGCATGGTTCCTTTTCCTTTTTGTTATTGTGCAATTCCTCCTTTTGCTGCAAGTATAAAAGTGAATGATTTATTACCCTTTTATTCTACTGTTGCGCTGGATTCATCCTCAAATCCTAAACTATTTCGATTTTTGGAGATTCTCTATGCTTCCAAAAGATCATTTAGATTATCAATCCCTTTTCTAATATTTTTATTAAATCTGAACTGTGCTTTATCGTTCTCTAATTCTTTTCTTGGCAAAAAGATTTCACCCTCTAGCCTTTCACAACCTTGAATCTTCTCATTTAGCTGATGATTTGAAGATTATTGAATATTCTTTCCTTCTTCAATTTGCAAGAGAAATGGTTCAACAACTTGAGACTTTTCTTTGATCAATAACTCTTTCTAAGATTTATTTTTCTTTCTCTTCAAGTGCACTTACCAGTTCTCCTTCTACATCCACATTAACCTCTTCTTCATAAGAATTAATTTCTTTAACTTGAAAATTGTCTAAATCCATAAACATGGATTCTTTTGGACTTTCATCATATTTGTCGTGATCTAAGGATTTATTGGCTTCACTTTCAGAGGACCTGGCTTCTTGAATATAGAGATTCCTCTTCTTAGCATTCTTTCTATCTTTTTGAAATTTCCTAAATATTTCTCCTGGATCATAGTCCTTCTTCATCTTTTCATGACACTTTGAAGAATAGTTACCAACTTTTCCTATATTAAAGCACTTAAAAGGTAACTTACCTTTATATTTACCTGAACCTCTCTTGAGATTCCTCACAAACTTTGCTTCTTCCTCTTAGTATGATTCACAACATGAATCATCTTACTCC
Source organism: Pinus tabuliformis (assembly GCA_031772625.1). Lineage (NCBI taxonomy): Eukaryota > Viridiplantae > Streptophyta > Pinopsida > Pinales > Pinaceae > Pinus > Pinus tabuliformis. The sequence continues at coordinate 1,299,007,302 of CM062807.1, forward strand.
TCCTTGGGATTCTTATATGCTTTGAAGTTTGACTCTTTTGCTGTAGGATTTCCATTTGATATTCTCATATCATACACAGTAAGGATGCCAAGTACTTGGTCTAGAGTGAGAGTGTTTAGATTGGTGATTTCTTCAATGGTTGAAACCTAGGGATTAAATCTCTCATGAAGAGATCTCAACACCTTTTGAACCACTACAAATTCTTCTAATTTCTCATCATATCCTCTTATGGTGTTCACAACCTCATCAACTCTTAGGTTCAACATCTGAGGTATAATTCTCTAACCCTAACTTATGCTCATTTAATTATTGACTTTAAAAAAACATACCATAGAAATCATACAATATAATAATAATTAATATTAATGACATCATTAAAATAATCATTAATATAGGTATTGTTACACAGTAATTTGTCACTGTCTCCCTGTCAGTCTCCCTAATGTCTCATGAAATCAAATGCACCATGCTCATGCTCTCTGAAACTGGCCAAATGACCCACTTTTCCAAAGTTTACTGCATCAGCGCGTCTGTTATTAAAATAACCGCGCTGACGGGCGGCTTATAGTGTTACTGGTGCGCTGCCAGCGCGGAAGCACACGGGTTTCCCGCGCTGGTCGAATTTTGTGCGCCAGCGCAGCCTATCAAAGTATCAAGCCACGCTGACACAGCCTCCACTGTTATTGTGATGCGCTATCAGCGCGTCAGTTCAGTGTTGTACCCGCGCTGATCCAGTTTGGGCGAATTTGTTCCAACAGCCAGCCTTCCAGATGGTTCCAGGTCTGGTTGTTAGCCTTGTGAGTGTCGCCCTCCTTTCTATGGCATGTCTGTTCGTCATTTGGAACCACCTTCCTTGAGGATAAGCTTCTCCTCCCACCATTCGTGGAGACTCCTTCTCTACTTAAACCTCCACCATTACCATGAGCAGCTAGTTGGAATAGTTTTGGATAATGTGGAATTCATAGTGCTTGGATTGCTGCTGTTAGTAGGTAATTGGTGTGACAAGTGTGGTTTTGTTAGAGGAAGCTCAAGGAAGGTTGTGAGTGTTGCTTGTGTGAGAGAGAGCTTTTTGTATTGGGAGAACTTACCTCCAAGGGTGAATGCTTAAGAGATTTGCTGGCTGGACCCTCAAGAGAAGGACTCAGCATCAGAACATTGGTTGTACCTTTCTCTGTTATTGATTTAATAATAGATGACTACTGTTATGGTTCCATTCTCATTTGTCGTTGCAATGGTTAATGTGAATTACATCCTTTCTGACTGATGTATAATTGCTTTTATTAGATTTCACACTTGTGTTTGTCTGTCTCTTCGTGTGTGCAGGTATCTATTCACGGAGATCGTGGAAGATCGTGACCGGCCAGAGCGAAGGAGTGAGAGCGGCATCTCTTCATCAAACGATAGCGTTGGAATCCAAGTAGGTGTTCTTTACCTCTTCTTTAATTGCAATTAGGAACTTGCACAGTAGCATTGTTTGATTGTTGCTAGTCCCATTCTGGGCTAGTAGGGATCGCCTCTATCCGTAGAGGGGATTTACCTCTCCAACAATTTGGCGACTCCGCTGGGGAGCTGGCCTTTTTGTCTCTTTTGTCCATCTTTGTGTTTGAATTTGATTGTTCTCTCTTTTTGAAATTGGGGATTAGTTCTCTGCTTTTAGCCCTCCTGGTTCAATCTGGGAAGTGTCTTAATTGTTTAAAGAGTTCTGGCCTTGGTTTGGGAGTTTTTGGCTTGATTTTGCCTCTTTTTTAACCTCAGCGCGGTTTATATCAAAACAGTTGCGCTGACAGCGCATAGCTGTTTCTTTAAACCTGTTGTCATCGCGCTTGTACGTAAAACAGACGCGACGGTTCTGAAATCGAACCAGCGCGCTTAATCCGTGTCCTTCCGCGCTGACAGCGCCAAGTTGCTACGCGTGACCTCTTGTCAGCGCACAGTTGCTGAGCGCTACCCGCGCTGATCCTGTAAAATTGAATTTGTTTCAATTTTGCCTCCTGAGCCTGTTGGTTTGCCTATCTCCAGCTTTTTCTCCTTGGTTTATGACTTGATATTTGTTGTTTGAACTGTTACACACTTGCTTGCAAAGTCTTGTTGGACGAATTTTCGTTTTTGTGTCCCGTGACCTAGTGCCATCATCCCGTTTTCACTGGATTGACCTTGTTTTGTTCACTTGTTCACAAAAGTTCGTTGCTGCTTGCCTTTCCTATTGCGGAAACCCTCCTCTTTTTTCTTCTTTGCTTGTTTGCTTGAGGTGATTGTTGTCGAACCGATCCTTCGATTGTTTCACTACCCAGGCACAGATCACAGTTGCTAGGGTTCAATCGGCTCTTTTCACGCTTGTTGTGCTTTTCATTGAGTGATTTTAATTCTTTTTGCTCAGTGTTGTTGTCTCTCAAAATTCGTTTTAAAAGTGCATAGTGCCATTGAAAGAGAAAATCAAACCAGCATCTTTTGCATTCAATAGTTAATGAAAAGACGAGCATTTCATTGATTTGTGTTCTCAAAAGAAAAATCTTCATTTCTTTGTCATTAGCTGCATTAGATTGTTTGGTTGTTTTCGTTTTGTTTGATTGAAAGCTCTTAACCTTCTCATAGTTAGAATTCATCGAACGAAATGGTATTCTTTGGCATGTAGTTTGCATCTAGGAAATTGTGAGAGATCATACGATAAGGCCTGAAACCGAAACTTAATTCAAGATCAACCATAAAATAAACCGAATGAATCTAAAAATGCATTGGAACTTAACGCTCATATTGTAGAGGTCTAGGCTAGAGACGTGTTCCGACGTCTTTAAACATAGTCACTATTGTTTCACATTACGGTTGGGTGATTCCTCCTTCTGTGACTCGATAGTGGTCTAACACGGACTGTGCTCCCATGTACCGTCGCGTATATAGGGAGACCCCACTAGGCTTTTATCCTTGATCCATAGGAAGCCGAGTCTGCCGCCCTACGAGCTGTAACACACCGAACACAGCATTCGGGAAGATTGACTGCAGTACGGAAAGTCCTTGGTTCTCATACGATTGCCAAGGTGTATAAGCAGTTTTACGGATTGCTTGGTAAACCCTTTGCCTAGAGTCTCCAGAGCAGTCACTTTTGATCCTTTTCGGACTCCCTAAATGAAAAGGTGCCAGTGAGCTTCTTGTCACTTCGTGCTCATTAAACATTCGAAGGAGACTAGAGTCATCTTTTCGTCCTTTTCTCGACTCTTGAAACATGAAAAGGTCAAGTTCAGTTCCTGTGTCTTAAAAATTTATTCGGCCACGATAACATTACCTGGTTAGATCTTGTATGCGTTAGCTTGAGTAGGTTTCTTTTCGTTTGCAATGGCAACTTTTCCAGGGTTCACTAACCCAGGTTCCCCGCCTGATGGGAATCCAGGTCACTTCCCTCCTCTTGGGAATGTTGGTGCTCCGTATATGGCAACGTTGTCCCTACCAGGGTTAACTGTTGGGTTGCCTGTTTGGTTGTTTTCAACCTCTTTGGTCCCTACCGTATCGGCTGTTAGTCCATCAGTCCCTCCACCTGAACAACGTCATGTTGACCCTAAGGTGGATCTCTCCCCTTCGACGCCTACTTCTACGTCTTCCTCTTGTACTTCGCCTGGTGAAACTCTCAATGTAAGTAACCAGGTGGCTAAGAAGAAGAAGAAGAAGACCAAGAAGAAGAAGTCCCCTAAGGGAGAGCTTACACGCGCCGTCCCCTCCTCAAATCCAGCTACCCCCTCCACTACATCTGAGATAGGGCCACCTCCTGCTCCTCCGTGGAAGGTTAAGTTTCCTTGCCGATTATGCAAGGAAGACCATCTGCTTCGGGATTGTCCTGGCATTCCCAGGGTATTAGAAGTCTGGTCTCACGATCCGGCCCGCCCTTCATCGTCCACTGATGATCATGGCGATGCTACCTCATCAGTTGGGAATGGTAAGGAGAAAGGGAAGCTTCGAACCCCCTGTAAACTTTGTGAAGGCAATCATCCCCTTCACCTTTGTCCACTAATGGATGAAGCCTCTGTTGTCTTGGAAAGTTTTACGGCTCCTTCAAACCAACTTCCCGCTGGTTATCAGTGTCTTTCTACAGCTGTAGATCGCGCCCCTGTTGACAAAGAGATTGCTACAGATTCCTCTCTTGTCCAGGCCCCTCTTCCCGAACCTGGCTGTCCCCAGCCTGTTCCAGACCCGCCGTTGGTCGGAAAAGGTGTCGAGTCGAGTTCACCTCCTCTCGAGCGCTCTGTTTCGGAAAAGAAAAATTCTCATGTTCTTCTCGTCTCGTCCAATTCTCCGGAGCCTGATAATGGTGTTCCCACCCCAACCTCTCCAGAGGATTCAGAGTCGGTTCTTCCCGAGCAGGGGGGCAACCACATGGTTCCCCCACCAAGTAGTTCGGTCATTTCCTTTGATTGGAGTCGTTTGACTGCCCCTCCCCTTCCATCCCATGTGCCTTTTTGGGTTACCGCCTATGCTTGCAATAAGGCGCTGCCTAGCACGGTATTAGATGAGGGAGCATCGGTTAGTCTCATGCCCGTTACTACTTGGCAAACTTTGGGTTCCCCATCACTTGTACCTGTCGCACCGCATCTCACCGCGTTTGACGGCGGGACAAGTCAGCCATTAGGGATCCTTCCAAAGTTTCCTATTACTTTGGGGGGCAAGACTGTCTATATAGACGTCTCAGTTACCCAAGGTTCTTTAGACTTCAGTCTTCTCCTTGGTCGTGACTATGTGTATGCCATGGGAGCCCTTGTTTCTTCACTTTTCCGTGTGGTTTGCTTTCCACACGATGGAAGAATCGTGACGTTTGATCAATTATCATTCGTTCGTCCACAAGCCCCTCCGGCGCACTCGTCCTTCCCTCCTGGCTTTCATCCACAAGTTGCATCTGCCTCGCCGCAAATCAACTACGTGGCCACCCACCCCGTGCCCGTACCCAGTGATGACACCATCGTGCATAGTGTCCTGGGGGCATTAGGTCCTGATTTCCAAGATGTCTTGGAGGCCTCCACTTCCCGTTCATTATGATGAAGTCTGGATGGAGCACAGTTCCTTGTCTTGTGTCAAGCTCGCTAAAAAATGAAACAAGGCGTTCTGAGGACAGTTCTTTTACCTGTGTCAACCTCGTTAAAACAATGAAACATGAGCTCGTGCAATTCGAGCGCAATAACCATTTTGTCAACCTTCAACCCATTTTCAATGGCTTGAAGCTTGGGGGGCATGTACCTCGAATTGAGACACAATGCTGGGGGCATGCCCGTCTCCTTTCCCATCAAGCATAGTTTGCATGTATATACGTGCCTTTAAGCTTGCATCAAAAATCAAATTCATTTTCAAAGCATAGTTTGCATACGTGATTATCATGTGTGTTTTTAAGCTTTCATAAAAATAAAATGCATGTGTACATTCCACAATGGGTCGTTTGTTATGCAGTAGATACATCAGATCACATGGGTGTCGAACAATCGCATAGCATATAAAACACATTATCATATGTCAAAGATCCATCTAGGATAGGCACATCTAAATAAATCTTTTCCCAAGAATAGTTTGCATGCGTGTTGTGTGTGCTTTTAAGCTTGCATAAAAATTAAAATACATGGGTCGTGTGTTGTGCAATAGATGCATAGATCACAATTGTGTCGAACATTTGCATAAACATATTAAAAAACATCATCACATGTGAAACGATCCATCCAAAAAAACAGTATATATATATATATATATATATATATATATATATATATATATATATATATATATATATATATCGTGTGGCGCACTAAGGCGCTCAAAAATAAGTGTATATGTCCAAAAAAATAAAAGCCGGTGTCCTCGGTACATCCGAGACAGGTGTCTCTCAAAACATCAGTGGAAAAACCTAGATAGCTACTGATCTGGGTTATGCTCTCTATAGCATACTGCTGCCCATGCCGCTCGCCTCAAAAGGCGGTGCATCCTGGGTGCCACCCCCACTGTGTGGATTGGATGCTCTATAGGGACCTCCTCGACCCCCTGGTAATCTGGCACCCCCTCCAGCAAACCCTCGAGGTTGCGAGCTACAGTATCCGACGTATCAACTCCTGGAGGAACTAGGGCCAGGGCTACAGCTCCTTGTCCCTCTCTCTGTGCCGTTGGGGCTAGCCCGATGGGTCTCATGGGTCCCACATCTGTACACCGTGACATTTATTAAGACATGTACATGAAAAATAAAAAAACATCAAAAAATATTGAAAAGAGATCAAGTGTCATACCTCCATCGTCCCAATGCTCTCCTGCGGGCAGTGGCATGTCAGGATCGTTGCGGAAGTCCATGCCAGCATATGGCCAGTCCTCCACGATGACAACCTGTCGATCCAGCCACTCTCTGAAATACACTCCCCAAGACACTGGGCGGCCTCCACCTCCACGTGGCATGACACGAGCCCATCGACTGGCCCTCATCTCCCGAGGACCTCTAGGTGGATCCACGGCCATGGTCTGTAGCTGTAGGGCCGGCACCCGCTCCAGCATGAGCGGAAGTAGAAGCGACCCATATGCAAACTGCTTCGTCTCTCCGCGACGGCAGTTGTTCAGTTGCCTCTTCATGTTAGTGGTCACAGCTGCTGCCCAGTTGAAAATGGTGGGCTGTAAGCACTCCAGAGCTAGTAGTAGTTGGGTCTTTGAAGCCTCATGATTGGCCAAAGAGCCCGCTGCCCGTGTCACTAGAAAGAGTATGGTGCGAAGAGGCATGTCCGCCACTGTCGGGATACCAACTTTCCCGCTCCGTGTTTTCACAGCCCGTGGGCACACTCGAGCCATGAGCTGATCAAGAGTCTCACCGCTGGGTCGTTGCCCCTCCAGGATGGGCATTCGGCCCCGGCGCGATAATCCAGTCAAGAAATAAATGTCCGTGGAATCGAACTCAATGTCCTGGCCACGGATCGTGAATTTTCCATCCACTGGGTTCCACGCTCTGATTAAGAACTCTAGCAAGTCAGGTTGCGCCCTCAGGCGCGGAGTAAGGAAGAATTTCAAGAATCCACATGCTCGCATTGCATTTCGGCATTCGGCAAGTGCGTAGGCGGCTATATCCTCATCATCGTGAGATCTCTCTTGCCAAACAAAAGACATTTTTCCCTGCAAGACCATGAAAAAATATTAGGTTGCTAACCGTTGAGATTTGTACATCCAATTCTTAAAAAATAAATCTTTACGGCGCCAGCGCAACTGTTTCTAAAACAGTCGCGCTGAAAATGGCGCACCGTTGTTTTTTCACTGGGTCAGCGCGGAAGCACACGTGCTTTCTGCGCTGACCCATGTGGTGGTACGTGTAAATATAAATCGATCAGCGCAGTCCCGAGCGGGAAACCTGCACTGACCAAGAGCGCACCAACGCTCAAAAAATTCGCCCAAAGGGCCACATCCCACTGTGGAATTGCTCAAAAAAGGGCTTAAAATGAAACGCAGGGAGAGGAGAACCTACCTGGAACAAGCTGCCGGATGAATGGTGTCTGTATGGGCTGGAAATCGCTCCGTCAACCTTGCAGCTCCTCAACGTTCTTCACAAATCAAAATGGTAGCAATGGTAAAAAATGACTTTTACCCCCCTATTTATGGTAAAAAACTCATAATTTGCTATAATTTCTTGTCAATGTGGGTTTTTGTCGTATTTTCACCATGGATTTATCTCTAATGTCACTTAATTATGCCTTTATGCATGTTTTACTATGTTTTTATGCATATCGAACGGATTTATGCAGGTGGTGTTCTTGTGCAGGTACTCGTGACCGGCGTGGTCATAATGATTCTTCGTGCACTTGGTCCCGAAAAATGTCGTCTTTAAGCTCTTTTCCGACATGAATCAAGAAAAGATGGCCGAGCTTCCTTTCGGCTCGTTAAAGGGAATGAGAGGCGGTCATTTTAAGCTCTTTTTCCGACCGTGTAACTTAAAAAGCTCGCCGGGTGTTTGTCGTTTCGCACTCGTTATTGGCTCTAAAACGACGTGCTTCCGACCGCTTTTTTACTTTTTCGGGTCGAAGCTACTATTCACGAAAAGTACTCCTCGGTCGTAATGGTCGGGCGGTTCTTTCGAGCATTGTTTTATACTTTTTCGGGCTCGAGAGACACAACTTTACGAAAAAGGACCCCCCTGGAGTTTCCTTTTCCGCTGTCTTTTCAGACTCTCTAAACAGGAAAAGACACCAAGCTCTTCCTTTGTCAGGCTCGTTAAAACTTCATGACATCGGACATCGTCAAGATGACGCCTCTCCAAGCATATGCTATCCCCGTCAAGCTTGTCATCCAAAAATAACCGGGGTACCTGCCAGAAATGGTGGGGAAAATGAAACTGTAATAATGGTCGTGTCGGCAGTATGTCACTCTTGAACATGGCACTCCTCTGCATTCGTGTCTGGGTGGGGATTTCTCATCTTGTTTCCCACTAGCCTCCATGGGTTTGGGTTATCCTATTTGGCCTATCATCTGCTCATTGCCTTGTCACCATGACCTCTTCTCATTTGATGTCAGATACTGCCAAATCCGCTTTTGTGCCGCTGATATGTTCAAGAGAAGTTGGCCTCTGCAAGATTACCACCTCCTTCTGGTGTCTCACACAAAATCTTTTATCCTTCTCTGTCTCGTGTCGATGATGTGGGAAACATCATGGCCCACCTTCGATCAAGGTTACTTCCTATCGACTTCAGCTCATTATCTAGGAAGGTGACCTAGAGACTCCCTTCAGGTGCCTTAGAGCCTGCATGCCTCAATGGCAGGTTCTTCGTGTTCGACGTGAGGTTTTCATTATTGGCCTCCGATCAGATGATTCTGCGGGTGTTCGACACTAGCTCATTGATTTACACGCCGCGGATTGTACCTATAAGTACCTTGAGGACCATTGTCATTATTGGTGGTACCTCTCGCGTTTGTTAACAGTTTTCATCATTGACTGGTAATCAGACGATGTTCATGCATGTTCAACTTCAACTCATGTATTCACATGCTTGAACTTGTACTTTGTTCGGATTGGGATGGAGCGCAAGACCCTGATTTTTGTCTGTTATGAACCAGGCTGCGATTTTGTGGATTGTTATTGCATGACTCATTGATGGATGGCTGCGCCCATACCTGAGTCTTTGGGATGGCTGCGACCATACCCTCTTATCTTTATGGTCTCTTCAGCTGGGTGGCTGCGTCCATACCACAGACCTTCTTTGTATGTCTTTTGGATGGCTACGCCCATGCCCAGACTACCTGTGATCGAGATATCAGTTGTACATTCATGCAGGTCCTTCTTGGTGGTGTTCCAGTTCAGCAGTTTCGTAAAGCATTTCACCCCTCCCACTCTCTCGGGTCTCATGCTTTAGGGGGCATCTGTTACGCAGTAATTTGTCACTGTCTCCCTGTCAGTCTCCCTAATGTCTCATGAAATCAAATGCACCATGCTCATGCTCTCTGAAACTGGCCAAATGACCCACTTTTCCAAAGTTTACTGCATCAGCGCGTCTGTTATTAAAATAACCGCGCTGACGGGCGGCTTATAGTGTTACTGGTGCGCTGCCAGCGCGGAAGCACACGGGTTTCCCGCGCTGGTCGAATTTTGTGCGCCAGCGCAGCCTATCAAAGTATCAAGCCGTGCTGACACAGCCTCCACTGTTATTGTGATGCGCTGTCAGCGCGTCAGTTCAGTGTTGTACCCGCGCTGATCCAGTTTGGGTGAATTTGTTCCAACAGCCAGCCTTCCAGATGGTTCCAGGTCTGGTTGTTAGCCTTGTGAGTGTCGCCCTCCTTTCTATGGCATGTCTGTTCATCATTTGGAACCACCTTCCTTGAGGATAAGCTTCTCCTCCCACCATTTGTGGAGACTCCTTCTCTACTTAAACCTCCACCATTACCATGAGCAGCTAGTTGGAATAGTTTTGGATAATGTGGAATTCATAGTGCTTGGATTGTTGCTGTTAGTAGGTAATTGGTGTGACAAGTGTGGTTTTGTTAGAGGAAGCTCAAGGAAGGTTGTGAGTGTTGCTTGTGTGAGAGAGAGCTTTTTGTATTGGGAGAACTTACCTCCAAGGGTGGATGCTTAAGAGATTTGCTGGCTGGACCCTCAAGAGAAGGACTCAGCGTCATAACATTGGTTGTACCTTTCTCTGTTATTGATTTAATAATAGATGACTACTGTTATGGTTCCATTCTCATTTGTCGTTGCAATGGTTAATGTGAATTACATCCTTTCTGACTGATGTATAATTGCTTTTATTAGATTTCACGCTTGTGTTTGTCTGTCTCTTCGTGTGTGCAGGTATCTATTCATGGAGATCGTGGAAGATCGTGACCGACCAGAGCGAAGGAGTGAGAGCGGCATCTCTTCATCAAACGATAGCGTTGGAATCCAAGTAGGTGTTCTTTACCTCTTCTTTAATTGCAATTAGGAACTTGCACAGTAGCATTGTTTGATTGTTGCTAGTCCCATTCTGGGCTAGTAGGAATCGCCTCTATCCGTAGAGGGGATTTACCTCTCCAACAGGTATCATTAATCATCAAATTATTATTATAAATTAAATTAATTATTTAAAGTATTAATACTATTACTAATAAGTAAATAAGTCAAATAATTTAATAATATTATTGAATTGAATCAAATAATATTATTAATATTATTGATTATATTATTTTGTTAGGTTTATTTAGTTTTTAGTTTTATATTATTAGTAAGATTATTAATAATATTAATAAAGCAAGATTAGTATTTTAGGTTTTTAGCCGACCATTTTTGTTTTTATTTTCATTTCATTTTTGTGTTTGATTTAAGTATTTATTTATTCGTCTTGCCTCCACTTTAGATTTTCTTTCCTCAAGCATAGTCTTGCTGATGGATCCGCTTCAGGGTTCGAAACGTCGACAAAATTTGAAAACTACTGTGGATAATCCAATTCTTCTTCTATAAAAGAATACCACAGAAGATTGAAATCTAACATCTTAAAAAATATTTTGCAATATCTTCATCATCATGCATCTTCAAAGACTCAAATTTCATTCTAAAACCTTCAATTTTAGCTTTATTTACCTTGTTTTCACCTTCATAGTAGCTACTCATGTTTTCCCAGATAGTTTTGGCAGATGTGTATTATATTACTTTGACAGGTTTTGATTTGGGTATGCCAGCAAGCAAGGAATTCATGGCTTTGACATTGCATGTGAACTCCATCTTTTGATCTTTAGTAATTACTGTTGGAGGATTTTGATATTCTTCTTCCACAACATCCCATACATCAACTCTAAGTGATTGAATATAGGTTCTCATCCTTACTTTCCAAACCAAAGTTTGTTCCATTGAGCATACCTGCCCTATTAGTAAATCCGCCTTCCTAGTTTTCCATGGTCCTTGATCTTTCTTCGAGTTGTTAAACTGATATGAAGTAACTAGCTCTGTTACCAATTATTAGAAAATGGCACAATATTGAGAGGGGCGTTGAATCAATATTGTAGGAACTTTAAAAGCTTCCTTTCACTTGTAACAATATTAGGATACCATAAAAATGTTCAACAATTAATTCGTATGAGCATGGAATGAGCCAACATGAACATCAAAAACATCACACAAAATTCTTCAAAATTTACTTCAGTTCCTTCACAAGGCAAGCTACAACATGCTTTTACAAATTTCTCTAGCTACAACCAGCAGGAAGCTACAACTCCTTGATTTCTCAGCTACAACTGAAAGGAGAAACAGCCCCTAAGAATTTACTAGCACCTATTGGAAGGAGCTATAACCCCTGATCTACAAGCTACAACTTGCTTGACATCAATGATTCATTTTTCATCCATTTTCATACTAGAGCCATGAGTGCCAAATCCTTTTACAAAATAAAACAATTTGTGTCTTCACACTCACCAAAACACCTTCAACAATCTCTTATTATTGAGAAATCCTCCATCCACACCAGCATCAATCCAACTCGCACACACCACAATGCATCCAAAAGTATGTCAAACTTTCTCAATCAAATTTTCTTTGAAATAATTTTTTCCTCTTGCTCAAATTAGGACTTTTTTAACTTGTTGTTTTCAATCATTACATGAATATGTTATTTTTTTCCTTTGTCCTATTCGCTTGAGTCTTCCAGATGTTCTCTTCAATATATCAGTCACCAGCCACCTGTTTTCATAAGAAAAACTAATTAATTCTACTAATTCTGGCAATCTAGCACTTGACAAGTTTTAGTTGCAGTTCTAACTTTGGTTGCCACTAATTGTAGAAAATTAGCAATTATTCTACTAATAATTTCCATGCCACCAATATGTCCCTTTAATCCCCCTTGTGATTTAGATTTGGCCCTTTTTTGCCTAAAATACCAAGCGTTATGACCACGACTTTAGTTCTTGAGTGCTTAGCTTTAAACTTCGCGAGGCCTTTGCATTTTAAGTCTTGAGGGCTTATCTTCCCCCACGCCCTCAATCTTATTATTGCATGGGACCGAGTGTTGCTGCTTGGCTCCTGAAACCTTTAACCTGGTGCTTCTATTTTCACCCTTAAAACACCTTTAGGATAACCCTTGCAGGATTACATGTCATGTGGGGATGCCTATCCGCTTTTCCATTGGTCGACACTTCACATCTATCGATTCTAACATGTCTTGTGCCTTGTTCGCCCACCAATTCACTTATGCGAACTCTGAAAATATTTGGGGTTAATCCGAAGGGATGATGTGTCTTGGTGGGGTCCCACCACTGCTTTTCTGAGCTAATAACCTACACTTTGGGCTAAGTTGTCTCTAACAACTACCATGTTTCCTGCTACCTATTCATCCCAATGAGCTCTTCGCATGCACTACAGTCTTTCTAACATCGACCATATGGGATGATGTGATGCTCACATCATGAGAACCACATGACATTTTGTGAGTCATCCACATGTCACCCAGAAATGGCCCATTCGGGTACCAAAAAGACCGAATTTGCATGCCACGTGTCCATCGCACCAGACTACCACATCATAGGTACTGACGTTATCAGTGATAAGTAAGATGTTTCCATGTGTCCTATCAGAGATGAGAGAGAAATTGTCCATGAGCCTTTGCTTTGTAGCATTTTCCTTTATAAAAAATTCTAAGGGTCCTAATCATTTTCTCCATTATTGCGAAAACCACTGTTGGACAAACTACCCATTATGACTCCCTTGTTGCATGGTTTTGGAGTTGTCTATAATGCGACTTTTTGGAGATTCCGGTGACGGAATCCGGCGGAAGAAATTGAGGTTAAATCTTGATTTGTTGCAGTTAAAATGGTTTTTTAACTGCATATTTGGATTCAGCACCCTGGAAAAGCCCTTGGACGCTTTCATTGTGCAGAAACTAGCTATCAAACTTGCGATTCCAATAAATTCCTGCCGGATTTTGACCGGAAAAACCCGCCGGAAAAGCTTTCAAAAAGTCGCGTTATAGACAACTCCCATGGTTTTTGGTATAGGGGGGCGGGGGTGTCAGAATGAACCTATGTCGTTGATTTAATGATTGTATGTATGGGGAAAACTTCCTATTCCAAGACTCCAAGCGCATTAACGGTCACACACGTAGACCTGTCGGAAAACCCTTAGATGCGTCGGGGGGATGCATGGGGCCCAATCCACCACTGTACATCCTTAGTTTAACTCTAGAAACTCGTTGGGATTATGTCATCCCTCTTGCGTAATCTTAGTCCCTCCTTAGTGCCCTCTTTAAAAATGTTTGGGGTAATCCTATCAGGATGAGTTGTATGGGGGGCTCCACGAAAATTTGATAAAATTGCTTGTTGTTGCACTGTCAGGTCCATGTTTTCCTAACGCTTTGGTTAGGGACTCCACCAATTTTTTCTTCCACTTTTGGAAAGATGCCAAAATAACTGCTACTAGGACCACCTCCACCAATCTAACTTTGCAAATTTGACTTTGGAGGTCCTCCCTTTGACGGGCCATATCTTCAAATCTGGGAGGTCATTTTCAATCTTTCACATACCACTAGAAATATATTTTAAAGTTGTCTCCATCTAGGTGGGTTTCAAATACTCTTGAGGTTATATATTACACTATAAATGGCTTATAAATAACCACACCTTCTCCATTAATGTTGATCTTCATTCTTATTCTTGTACCTGATCACCCGTGGCATCATCGTTAACGATTGTGACACCTTTCCCATCAATGACAACATATTTATAACACCCCCTTTATGAATGAACATGGTAACTTTTTGGTCAACAAGGTGAATCCCCCATTCTCGCAGTAGGATAATAAACACATAGAATGGTAGAGTAATGTTGGACAAGAATATACTAAATATCTGTTATAAAACAAGTGAGAATCATGGATTAGAATTAACCATCTCTGATACCACTATCAAGCTATGGAATAACTCCATAATTGAATATCTTCATTAATGTGAATCATCTATAGGTACATTCTTTAAGTAACTTTTAATTTCAATGTCTAAGGTCCGATTACTCTTCATATTTATTCCAACTCAATTATTTACATAAATATTTTACAAAATAATATAATCACAAAATTCAAGTATCTAACACATTATTATAAATTGAATGAATAAATCCTATAATTTGAACAATTATATCTTTTGAATGACGTCCTATAATTTGAACAATTATATCTTAAGGCCCATTTATAATGAGATTAGTATCACAATTTATTTAAAAAAAAATCATTTATATTTTTTTAGGAAAGAAAATGAATGTGGATGCCCTTTCAAAGATTGTTCTATTTCTTGTGACAAAATTCTGAAGAATTGATGCATAATTTTTATTTTCATTTATTTTTTATTTTTTGTAACTAGATAAATTGATAAGTAGGTCGATCTCATACCCACATGACATAGGATCGATTTAAAACACTACCATTATAACATCTAAGTGACCCACACCGCCCCCAACACACAGGTCATGGGTAAACTCAAGGCATTTGAATCTGAGACATCTTAGAACATAATACTTCATTTTCATTGCCATCACCAATTGAGTTGTCTGGGTTTCGTACTCCTTTTTATTAATTCTACAAAAAAATGTATCATGAGGAGATGAATATGTTTTTGTTTAAGTAGTTCATGTTTGGGATATTCAAGTCACTTTAAAGGTGTATGTGGTCCTTTTGGATAAGGTTATGTGATAGGAAATTATATATGTGTGTGTGTGTCTGTGTGTAGATTTTGTATTTATTTGAAAGGTTATATGTTTTTATTGGGTTTTGTATTTTTTTTCAAATTTATTTGAAAAGTTTCAAAATTGGATATGTAATGAATACAATTTGGAAGTGTCTACCGAGGCGGAGGAATTGTCCAGACGACTAAAAGTGGTCAGAATCTGGGCAAAAAAAATTCAAAAAATATTGCACCAACAGTGTTTGAATCATGTTTTTGATGGTGGAAATAGATTTTGCACCATCAAAATCCTCTAGGGTACCCAAAACCTGGAAGTTTGACAACTGTAACCTAGATTTACAAAAATCCCTATCGGATTTTATGAAAATCTTGCCTGAATTTCCATGATTTTCAGGGTAAAAAAATAGTCTAGTTAGACTACGACATACAATTTTGTTTATATTAACAAATTATAATTATTTCGAAATGAAAAAAATAAAGAATTAAAAGTATATCCTATGTCGTTAAAAGTATATTCCATTTTCTACATATTTTGAGATTTTTAATTTTTAAAATAAAGGTATTAAGAATTTAATAGTGTTATTTGGATAATTTTGATTTAATTTCATAACTTTTGAAGTAGCTTAAGTTTTGAATCAATAAATGAAAATTTAAATTTTATATATATATAATTTTTGTTTTATTTAATTAATTAATTATTAAAAGGTGTAGTCTAATTAATAAAAGAAATAGTTTTTTTGGTTTAAATTTGACAATTCAATTTTTAGTAAGATTGTGATTTCTTATTGTTTAAAATGCATTTTTAAATGTATAAATGGATTCACTGCCCTAAAAAACCTCTAACTTAAGATTTTTAGAAACATAATTTCTTCTATTAATTAGACTATGTAAGTGTGTGTGTCTATATGTGTGTGTGGAGTGATCCAACTTATAGACAAAATGATTTTTTCAAAGCATTTTATCTAGTTAATTTTTATCAAAATCTGACATAAATTTTTAAAATTTCAATTTGTTTAATCTGTAAAGTTCAAGTGCCCCAGGATTTTTTCAGGGTGTTGAATCTGTTTATACATTCAAAAATGTATTTTAAATTCCACTAAAAACACTTCTTTTATATATATATAATTTTCATTACTCGACCATAAAATATTTCCTCTTTATATCTTAATTTTTTATTATTTTGAGTTCGTTACCTTTCAACCACCACTGTGAATTTAATAACATCTAATTTATAATATTTTTCTGGGCTTCCATTGACTACGTTAACAACTTTGTCATAAACATAACTATACACCTTTGAATGTTTTTTCCACATCTACTATCATGAAAACCCTATTTCCTCTCTTTATATCATCCATAACAAACAACAAACTTTAGGCGAAGAAGATGACATGAATGGAGAGATAGCTTCTTTGGATACACCTGTTGAGGAACCCCTATTTATTCATAATAATGTGATAGTGATTCCTTGATAAGGTTTGTATGATAAGCTCCTCCCATTAAACTTCACGGTCTTCACAAAATCATCATTAATTTTAATCGAATCTCGTTTATAATAAGCACCAATCAATTTCCTATCATTAATTTTAATCAAATCTAGTTTATAATAAGCACCAAACAATTTCTTATTACCTTGTGATTGGTATGGAATCACCATTCTAAATGAATTAAACTAAATTTATATTCCATTGAATGGAATATAAGACAATTTAATCCTAAAATCCGTTAATGGTCTTTTCAAACTTTCATGTCATTCTTAGTCTGGTGTATATGTGTGTGGTCTTTTTCAAAGCTTTCAATTATATGGATATTTTCTCATTTCCTTCTATCTCACAATTACCTCGTTTATGGATATTGACTTTTGAGATGTATTTATTGTAGAAATTAGGGACTAAAATGTCAATGTTAGGCCCCTTTAACTAACCTTCTTATGTCGTAATGGGTTATTGTTGTCCATATGGGAATGCTTCAATGGAAACTTAGTTATCCATGTGGTTTTCTGGTTTATTATTCTATGTACAAGTCACTTAATTTGTAGAGAATGAGCATATATAAGAATATAATAATTTTTTATTTTTTAACTCAATTTTATTCATTGGTTATGAGTTAGAATAGTCTCAAATTATTTACAAATGTAAGAAGTCCGCAATTTGTATGAGACTCAATTTGAGGGTGGGAAACATTTAGCTAAAATGTGAAAACATTTTTGCTTACGTGTTGTTAACTTGAAGAATTTACTTTGTTTCCAATTTTGGTAATAAAAATGTGATTCAGGTGTTCTTGTTTTCAAATCTTATGTTTCTCAATTGATTTTTTTTACTTAGCATCATTTAAGCTATTTATAGCTAAAACGATTCATTTACACCTATCCTCTCATTTGCACACTCACTCTTTTATTTAGATTCATTGATACTCATAAAAAAACATTAAATACAACTACACATGTCTTCCACTCCTTGAAAACAATAGATACCTCCCTTATTGTTGTTTAAGTGATGCCACTAAGTTTGAAAATTTCACTCACAATATTTCTTCCCTAGTACTTAATTGCAATTGAAATGAACATACAAATCCATTTCAAAACTATAGATAAAATACAAGGAACTTTCCCTCATGCTCAGGAGCTCTGAAGTAACATCGAGCTAGGGTTTCCAACGAAACCCTGATCCTTACTGAACCATCCTCCTAGCCACGACTCTGTCACTAGCGCTGTCACAACTAGCGTGTGCGAATCTGAGTGCTCCACAGGTGGGGCCTCTAGGGGGAGGGGGATTCACCCCCTCCTTCAAGTTGATTCTTACTAGAGCTGCTAGGCCATCGCCAACTCCTACACCTTCCTCTAGACCGAACAAAGGTACTTAGGCAGAGACGTGAGTGCTCGGGGTGCAATGACATGTGCGAATGAAGGGTCAATTCTTGCCAAAAGAGAATAAAAATCCCAAGGTGGTCATTCTAAATAATCGCATGGAACAGTCCCACCAATTAATGTAGTACCATGTAATCATATGTAAGTTTATGAGTATTTGTACATGGGAAGCTAACATCCTCCACTAGATCTAGTTAAAATGGGAACCCAAAGCTAACTTCAACCTTCGCCTAAGGGCTAAGGGATTCTTCACCGTAATATTCAAAGATCTAGAGGACAAGAAAATAATCTTGGATAATGGTCCTTATTTCATGAACAGTGCAGGCCTATTCATGAGACATTGGGAACCCTATTATAACCCAAATAAGGAACAATTCCTCATCGCCCTAATCTGGGTCCGCCTATACTCTCTCCCGGAGGACTTCTAGGAGCTGGACATTTTGGAACTCATAGGAAATTCTATAGGCAACTTTGTGTAGGTATCTGAGATCATGCACCATAAAATATTCTTGTCATACACCCGCATATATGTGTACATGAACATCTCTTAGCCTCTCCCGAAATATGTAGAAATTGAATATCAGGATGAGACCTGGTCCCAACCGTTGGACTACGAACATGTGTCATTCAAATTTCGATTATGTCACGAATATGGTCATCTGTTTCATGACTACCCACAACAATCCTAGGCCACTACCTTTGAGCCCTACCCCAAAAAACTTCCAAGAGGTCCAACACCAATGCCCCCCTCTGAACAAAGCCACCCTTTATTCAAGCCCAGCAAAGCACATGCATGGATCTACTTGTCACTAGGTTGAACCCAAAATCAAGGCCATGGGCCACACAACTTCAAGCTCACAACTTGCGCCTCAAAACCCTCAAAATAATCATTTTTCCATCCTTGCGGATTCGACCGTGCTATCAGAGCTAGAACAACCAAAGATTCCATAGACATCCCCCCAAACCAGAGCAATTATGGAAGTGGAACAGGGCCTAGAAGTTGCAAAGGGAAAGTGTTAGGTCCTTACAATACTAGTGTATTCCCTTATTATTATGGTCATTGTAGCCCCTTATTATTATTGTTGTTCTGACCATGTTGTCCCCATATTGTTATTATTGTGCCCATAGAAGCACACTATTGTTATTGTTGTGCCCTTACATTATTATTATTATGTTGCCTTTGACTATATTGTGACCCCTTAGACTCCTATATATAGAAAGGAGGTCTTGTCATTTGTATCATCCAGGAATTGTCCATTTGTCTAATGTAAAGGAGGTTTCCCCCTCAAAGAGGCTGATTTTGAAGTCATTGCTCTATATTTTCTTCTATTTTGTGAGCTGGTTCCATAACAATTGGTATCAGAGCTTTGGATTCTAGAGTTTCGCTACTTCAAACCGGTTATCTTGGCCTTTTCACTTAACTTTCTCTCTACGATGTATCAAAAGCTAAAATTAAAACCCATTTGAATGGAAATCGTGATGAACATGAGTATGAATTGCAGATCTTGTATTGCTATATTTTCGGAGATATGATCCAAGGAAGTGAGAGTTTTTGCATGCTCCCGAATTATATCTCAAACATGTGACCTCAGGAAAATCGTCATAACTTTCTTTCTCAGCATCTGATTGAAATTTCATCAAAAGGTACAGAAAGAGGACAGACTATAGTTTTCTGTGTATCGAATATAGGTGTGAAGGTTGAAATAGGGACACATGGAACTTTGTACAAGTTCGTTCTACTGAACCAGTCTATAATCAGGTCATTGTGAGATATTTGGAATAATGCCTTCTTGGAGAATCCAATCTTGATCAGACTTGTGGAGTTGGAACAAGGACTCAGAGGGTGACCACAGGACAAAAGTTCAGACCTTGGAGATCTACAATTACAAAGATACAATAGATTTAATATCGTGTTTCTACAAATCCAAAAAAGGTGTGTAGCCTTTCTAAAATTTTGCATAAGTTTGGTTTGAAAAATCAGTTTGAAGGAATTCAAAGGACATAGTGAAGCATAATTATCATTAATTGATGCCTCGAAGAAAGAAAATGGAAACACATAGTAAGAAACCTAAAATCTCTAGCATGACTTATGAATAAGAGAAAGAAATGCAACATGATATATCAAAATTACGTGACCAAGTGCAACAAATTTCACTCTCACAAAAAGTAACAGAAGCTAATATGGATGGTTTAAAGAAAGGCATGGAAGTTAATATGGATGGTTTAAAGAAAGATGTGGAAGCTAAGATGGATGACATGGAAGCTAAGATGAATGGTGTGGAATCTAAGATGGATGGAGTGGAAGCTAAAATGGATGGCATGGAAGCTAAGATGGATGGTATAGAAGCAAAACTTAAAGGCAACATGGAAGATTTGAAGATATATTTGACAAAGTTGCTACAGGAAATTCTTACTAATGGAAAAAGGATAGTAAAGGAAACTCATGATGAGAATAAAATAAATGTTAATCATGATTTCATAGACTCTAACATTGGACTGAAGACCCATCATGTTCCAAAGATCGATGTGAGGAGGTTTGATGGCAAGGATCCTGTAACATGAATACTACAAATGGGGCAATATTTTGATCTCCATAATCTAGAAAACACACAAAAGGTACGCATTGCAACTTTATATTTGGAACCCAATCAGTTTGTATGGTATCAATGGCTTTTCTCTCATAAACAAATTGTCACTTGGGCAATTTTCACGGAAGAAATGGTAGCACATTATGAGGATACAGAAAGAAACACCTTTTTTCACCAATTGATAAATATCAAACAAAAAGGTTCAATGGCGGAGTAAATTGAGGACTTCCAAAAATTGAATATATGAGTAAAAGATATTCCAAAGGAGCATAGGATTGATGTGTTCATAGGGACATTAAGGGATAACATCCAACATGAGGTTCGCCTATGGGAACCTGATTCATTAGAGATGGCATTCAGGTTGGCAAGAAAAATTAAAAGCAAAATTATGGCAACAAGGAAGCCTACCAATCACAACTATAAAGATAGAAGTGTCGTTTCCCCTATCCTTCCACAACCTACAAGGTTGACACCACAAAAATTGGAAGAAAAAAGAGAAAAGGGCTTCGTTACAATTTTGATAGCAAATACACTAGAGGTCATAAGTGTGCCAAGAAGAAATTATTTTACATAGATTGTGAAGAGGAACAAGAAACACCAAAAGAAGAGGATACACACCAGTAACAAACCTAGAGAAAGAAGAAATGAATTTGACCATATCTTGTAATTCATTGGCGAGAATAACCACTCCTCAAGCTATCAAGATAGAAGGAAATATCAAGAAGAAAAAGGTAATAGTGTTGAATGATTCAGGAAATATCCATAATTTTATTCATTGTAAGATAGCGAAGGAATTGAATTTCTTCCTATATCCAACACTAGAGTGTCAAGTGATGGTTGCAAATGGAAGAAACATAAATTGATATGGAAAGTGCCATAATATCAAGCTATCCATGGGAGAATATGTGTTGAATAGTTCATTTATTTCCCTTCCAATGGGTGGTGCTGATGTTGTACTAGGAGTCTAATAGCTACAATCTTTGGGTATGATAGCTTTTAATTTTCAAGAAATTTTCTTGAAATTTTTTTTCAGAATGAAAGAAAGTTGAATTAAGGGTTATCATAAGGAAACTGGGAAAGATAGTCATCTCTAACGGCATGACAAAACTTCCAAATAAAGAACAATGTAGCATAATTTCACAATTATGTTCGTTAGAGGTTCCCACGTCGAAATCATCTATTTCTCCAGATCTCCAAAATGTCTTCGACAATCATTCCAAGGTATTTGAGACCCCCAAAGTCCTCCCACCTATTCATGATCATGACCATGCTATTCATTTGATTCTAGGAAGTTTTCCTCCAAACATCAGGCCTTACAGATATCTTTATGCCCAAAAGAGTGAAATTGAACGTATGGTTGCATAAATGCTAGAGGATGGTATAACTCAATCTAGTCAAAGTTCTTTCTTTGCTCCAGTAGTGTTGGTGCACAAGAAGGATGGATCATGGCACATGTGTCCGGATTATAATGATCTCAACAAGATCACTATTAAAGATAAATTTCCCATTCTTGTCATTGAAGAATTATTGGATGAATTGCATGGATCAATTTACTTCACCAAGTTGGACATTCATTCAGGATATCATCAAACTAGAATTAAGGCTGAAGACATTCTAAAAACAACATTTAGAACTCATGAGGGTCATTATGAATTTTTGGTCATGGCTTTTGGCCTTACTAATGCACCTTCTACATTGCAAGGTTTGATGAATTCCATTTTCAAACCCTTCCTTAGAAATTTTTTGTTAGTATTTTCTAATGATATACTAATCTACAACAAGTCTTGCAAGAATCATGTTGATAGAGTGCTCAAATTATTGGAGTAGAAACAATTATATGCAAAAACATCTAAATGTTTCTTTGGAGTACAAGAGGTGGAATATTTGGGTCATATTGTATCTCATGAAGGTGTTAAGGTAGACCCTAGCAGAATTAAATCCATCAAGGAATGGAAAATCCCCACATCCATAAAGCATGTGTGAGGATTTATCAGATTGGAAAGGTATTATCGTAAGTATTTGTTAAGAATTATGGGAGAATAGCAGCACCTCTAACAGCATTACTAAAGAAATATGCATTTTCTTGGAATCCAAAAGCAACGAAAGCCTTTGAACATCTTAAAGAGGCAATGTGCCAAGCACTAGTCTTAGCTATGCTAGACTTCACAAAAACCTTAAGTGTGGAATGTGATGCCTCAAGAAATGGAATTGGTGTTGTTTTAATCCAAGAAGAAAGACTCATTGCTTTTGAAAGTCGTGCAATCAAAGGAAAGTATTTACACAAAGATATTTATGAGAAGGAAATGTTGGCAATACTACATGCACTTAAGAAATGGCGACCTTACCTAATGGGAAGATACTTCAAGGTAAAAAAAAATCATGATAGCCTTAAATACTTTTTGGAAAAAGGATTATCTTTAGAAGAGAAACAAAAATGGGTCACAAAGATGTTTGGTTATGACTTTGAAATCATCTACAAAAAAGGGAAGCAAAATGTTGTTGCGGATGCACTCTTAAGAAAGGATGAAGATGTGGAAGCATTGCTTTGCACCATTTCTATTATCCAACTAGATTGGATAAACAAAGAAAGGGATGAATGGAAGAATGACGAAGAAGTGTGGGCACTCATTCAAAAGTTACAACAAGACCCTAGTACATCTGATCAATTTAGTTGGAAAAATTATTCGTTATGGTACCAAGATCGCTTATACCTTTGTAAGAATTCCCAACTTAAACAAACGATTATTATGGAATTGCACACCACTCCCTTAGGAGGGCATTCGAGATTTTTAAAAGCTAACCACAGGGTTAGGAAGGATTTTTTTTGGGATGCCTTTAATTTTGAAATTCAAAATTTTGTGGTGTAATGTTTGGTTTGCCAACAAAATAAGGTTGAAACAATTAAGACCCCAGGTCTATTACAACCTTTATCCATTCCAAGTCAATGTTGGGAGGAGGTTTCAATGAATTCTATCACAGGTTTACCCAAGTATGAAGGAAAGAGTGTCATCATGGTGGTAGTTGATAGACTTACCAAGTATGCACACTTTTGTGCATTATTTCATCCCTTTAAAGCTAGTATAGTTGCTACTGCATTTATGGAAACAATTCAAAAGCTTCATGGAAGCCCAAAGATTAGTGTAAGCAACAAAGATCCCACTTTCACTGGAAATTTTCGTACAAAATTATTTTCTTGTATGGATACTCAATTAGCTCATAGCTCATTTTATCATCCTATATCTGATGGGAAAACTGAGATAGTGAACAAATGTTTGGAAGGATATCTTCGTTTCTTTGTATCTGGTAAACAGACACAATGGGTCAAATGATTGCCTATGGCTAAATGGTGGTATAACACTTCCTTCCATACTATCGCAAAAATGACCCCATTTATGGAACTTTATGGATATCATCCACTGTCCATCACATCATATTTAAGAGATAATTATAAGGTTCAAGCAGTGGAAGACCACATCGAGCATCAACAAAAAGTTCTCTAACTCTTAAAGGATAACCTCACATTGGCACAAAATAGAATGAAATAACAGGCATATCAACATCACAACAAAAGATTTTTTGATGTAGGTGACTGGTTATTTCTACAGGTACAACCATACAAACAAATGTCCCTCAAGAAAGCTAATAAGGATAATAATTATCACCAAAGTATTATGGTCCATACAAAGTGTTGCAAAATATTGGTACTATGGCATACAAATTGGAGCTTCCTACAGCTTCCTGAGTGTACCCATTTTTCCATGTTTCATGCTTAAATAAGGTTATAAGTGACAAGCTTTGAATTCAAACAATATTGCCAAAACTTGACGAGGAAGGAAAAATCATATTGAAACCTAAAGCAGTCACAGAAGCAAGAACTTGACAGCTACGAAATCAATCGATTTTAGAGTATTTCATTAAGTGGAAGAACTTACCTGTTGAAGATTCCACATGGGAGGATGAGAATTTTATATAGAAGCATCCAAAACTACTCAAGCATTGATGACAACACTTTTCTGAAGGAGAGGGGCATGTTAGGTCCCTATAATACTAGTATATTCCCTTATTATCATGGTCATTGTAGCCCCTTATTGTTATTTTTCTGCCCTTACAATACTAATTTTATGTCAGCTTTGACTATATTGTGACCCCTTAGACTCCTATATAGAAAGGAGGTCTTGTCATTTGTATCATTCAAGAATTGTTCATTCGTGTAATGTAAAGGAGGTTTCCCCCTCAAAGAGGTTGATTATGAAGTCATTTCTCTATCTTTTCTTCTATTTTATGAGTTGGTTGCATAACAAAAATTAGCCGAGAAAACGAAAGTCCCCGAAAATTCAATCGAATGGTAAGGAAATCCTCCAAGTCCTTGCCTAGGTTCGTCAAGTGCTGGAGAAGGATGTGAAGTTGGACCAACTAAATTCGGATGAAAGAGTCATGGTAGCCTACCTCCATAGCTGGGTGAAGGAAGGTACGATGACAATCCCACAAGATCAGCTAGATCAGTTCCATCAAATTTTTAAAGACTGTGAGAAATGCCAAGTTACGACAGAACCTCACAACCAATTGGAATTACTACCACGGGATGAATACTACCCCTCACAATGTTTTGATCTTAACTGAAGGTCTAGGAAGTGGGGAAGAAGACCAACACAGGAGGTGATTCGAGAAGAAGGGGAAATCTTGGTAAACTCAAGGCAAGAAAACATCCTGATAGAGTACTACCAAAGATCTCTTCCCCCCCTTCTCAATGAAGTTGATCTCATGGAACATTTGGGGCCTCAATTCGAAAGGGAAATTGAGGTATACTAAGGGAATAATTCAGAAAAATAAGCCTGATATAATTTTTCTGTAGGAAACGAAAGTGACTAAGGAAACATTACAAGATATTTCCAACAAGAGTTGGCCTGTGATGGAGAGCATGGCTTTGGATGCAAGAGGTAGTGTGGGGGGTCTGGGCATCCTTTGGGACCCCAGATCTATTTCCTTCATAAATTAGTTTCCCAACCCTCACTCTCTCTCAGGCAAATTCGAGTGTCTTGGATCAACGAAGACAGTTTGGTTAACAGGGGTTTACAAACCCACTGTGCTCGGACAAAAATCCAGCTTCCTTCAAGGTTTGAGGGACCTCAAGGAGCTAGTGGGGGAAATGAAATGGATTGTGGCTAGGGACTTTAATATCATAACGAAGCTCAACAAGGAAAATGGATTCCTTAGAATATTGGATCAAATATCTGTGGCCTTCCATGAAACCATCCAAGATATGGGGTTGGAAGACCTGGAGTTTAGAAACAGGATCTTTACTTGGAACTATCGACAAGGTGGTACATTCCAAATAGCCTCAAAGTTGGATCACTTTCTTCTCTCTGACAATATTCTACTACATGATTTATTTTTCCACTTGGAGATCCTCCCGTGCATGGGATTGGACCACTAGATGATCTTCCTAGAGATAGATCTGCGCATGGCCCCTTGAAATAGGTCATTCTTCTTTGAATCCTTCTAGCTAGGAAACTCAGATCTATTGCCCAAAATGGAAGAATAGTGGCAGACTTCCAGGATCAAAGGACGAAACACGATGGAAACCTTCCAACTCAAGCTTAAAGAACTTAAGGGAAGACTCAAAGAATGGAACAAATATGAGTTTGGAAACATTCATTGCAAGAAGCATCGCCTCGAGGAAGAAATAAGATCTCTTTAGCAACAAATCATTTTAGATGGGTGCACTAAGGCTCATATAGCCCAAGAGGGGAAACTCTTAACGGAGTTAGAAGAAAGGTTGAACTAGGAGGAAATTTTGTGGAAATAGAATTCTAGAGTTCAATGGCTCAAGGAGGGGGAGTGAAATATGAAATTATTCCATTGGACTATGTTGCAGCACCACCACCACAACTGCATCTTCTCTATAAATAGTCCTAATGGTCGAAAACTAGTGCATCACGAGGAAATATTTTAAGCCCTAATCAACCACCTTTAATCCTTATTCTCTGAATCAGAAGTGGAAAGGAGGGAGGCTACCTCAAAAAATACAACAACATATCCCACACCTAATTACCAAAGATCAAAATGAGGCCCTCATGAGAGAAGTCTCTCTTGCTAAAGTAGAGGAGGTGGTTTAGGCTCTCCCGTCCAACAAAGCCCCTAGGCCTGATGGCATTACCTCATGGAAATTTATTGTAGAGGAGATCTTATTGCTCGTTGAATACTCTCACCGGCCCCAATGGCTATGGTTAGGGTTGAATGAAACTTTCCTCACGCTCATCCCAAAAAAGGGAGCTTCTCTAGAACCCAGCAAGTCCAAGCCAATAACTCTATGCAATGTAATTTACAAGATTTCTCTTCAAAATCCTAGTGCGAAGGCTTAAACCCTTACTCTAGGTTATCATTAGCCAGGAACATACCGATTTGTTGGAAGGTTAGCAGATCATGGATCAAATTCTAGCTATGCATGAGATGGTACACACCTTAGCTTCTTCCTAAGTGCTAGGTATGATTATCAAACTAGATCATTATAAGTCCTCTGATCGTTTGAATTGGGGATTTTTATTTTCTATTCAGACTGCCTTTGGTTTCTCCCCAGCATGGATTGGGTGGGTCAAATCCCTGATATCAACTCCATTCTACTCCATCCTTGTGAATCGAACTCCATCCTACCCCTTTCGAGGATCAATAAATCTTAGACAGGGTGAACCTATCTCCCCTCTCTTACTCATTATCGTGGAAGAAGGGTTGGGTCAGCTCATTAAGGAAACAATGGATTCTTGGGCCCTTTCGGGCATCTACATCTCTCAAACAATCCCTCCGGTAACCCATCAACAGTTTTTGGACGACAACATGCTATTTGGGAAGCCAACATTGAAAGAGGCTAAGCAGTTGGGGAAAATTTTGGACACCTTCCAAATGACCTCAGGCACTTTGATAAATGGTGAGAAATTAGACATCTTCTTCTTCAACACTCACCCCAGAGTGCAAGCTCACCTTGCTAGAACATTGGGCTTCAGAATCGGGAAACTTCCCAGCACCTATCTTGGAGTCCCCCTAGTGCCTAACTCTCTCAAGACCTCCATATGGAAGGAAGTTCTCTCCCACATAGACAAGAAACTTTCGAGTTGGACCTTTTGGGCTCTGAACTTAGCTAGAATATTGGTGTTGTTAAAGGTAGTCCTTTAGGCAATCCCCTTATACCAATTGTTGGCACTCTCGGCCCCTAGTAGCATCTATAAAGAAATGACAACAAGGTTTCGCCGATTTCTATGGTTGGGGGCCTAGATCAGTCGCAAATGGGCCTTGGTGGCCTAGGAGAAGCTATGTAAACCAAAGACCCATGGTGGCCTTGGGCTAAAATATCCTAAGCTATTATCTATGGCCCTCAGTGCAAAGGTGTGGTGGTGCTGGATCCAAGGTGGGTAGGAGCTATGGAAGAACATATGGGTAGCCAAATACGGGGTTGAGGGTTGGAAAAATCCCCTTCACCACCACCAAGACCTCCCATCGGGTTCCTCGATTTGGAACAGAGCCAAGGCACAATAAGACTTCATTCGGATACATGGTTTCTGGGAAGTCCACAATGGAAGAAAAGCTAAATTCTGGACCAACCAATGGATGCAATATCCCAAATTAGATCAAGATCTAAAGTTTGCAAGTCTCTAGGCATTAACCTCCTAGACTAGTGCGAATTATGTCCAAGACTTCTGGAGTGACCCTCTATCGGGCTCAAAGTGGAGAAAGTGGAAATCCCCTGAAAATTGGCCTCCTCATGACCCCCTTCTGAATTGGGAAGCCCTCCTTATGATTCTCCACTTGCGACCAATTTTGAATAATGGAGAACCTAATAGATTACACTAGGGATATCAGTAGCAAGGCATGTTCACCCTTAAAGAGGCATACTCATTGAAATATTCTATGGGAGACCTAGAGCCAGACCCTCTATGGAAAAGGATTTGGTACTCTCGCCTTTGGCCAAAAGTCTCCTTCTTCTTATGGCTGATTAGACAAGGTAAGCTTCTCATGTGGGATAAAATATGAAAGAAGGGATTTCTCGGTCCATCCTACTATCCTTTATGTTGCAAGGAGGAGGAAATGGCCGACCACCTTCTAAATTTCTGCCCAAAGACACTGGAAGTCTGGAGATGTCACTCAGAGGTCTTTGGAGTCATTGATAGTTCTGTTAACAGTCTTCGGGAGTCTCTAGACACGTGGAGATGGACCCTATTCAAGAATCCAATTATCAATCAAGCATGGTGCCTATCATAAGGATTCGTCCTATGGAACATTTGGAAAGGTAGAAACAGGGCAGTCTTCCACTCATAAGAGTTCCACCCCGTCAATGTCTAACACACTATTCTTCGCAACCTTAAGGAAATTGTATCGATTTCGCCATGGTTAGAGGAGAAATGGAAGGCGGAAGGGCAGGAACATGCTATTCTTCTCGCACTAGATATCTAGAGGGAGCCCCCTTCTTCAGGCCCCACCCATCTACCTATGCCTCAATGTGTCTCTTCAAATGCGTTCACTTGTCCACTGCAGGGCTTCATTTAACTCAATTTGGACAGGGCCTTAAAGGGGAACCTTGGCCCAACATGCCTCAGGGGAATCCTTTAGAATGACAAAGGGTAGGCCCTTGAATTCTATGTTGCATCCTATAGTCACACCACCAAGAACGTGGCTGAATACGTAGCTTTGGATATAGGTTTGTAGGAAGAAACGGATATGGGTATCATGAAGCTGCAAGAAACTGGAGACTCTCAGATCACTGTATCCATGCTCCAATGTCTTATTAATGGTTCTCCTCTGTCAAAGGTCATAATGAGTTGGTGTTTGGAGTTGATAAGGGAACACATACTCTCTAGACTCTCCTCCTTTGATTATGTGATAACCGAACACGTCAATCGTGAAGGAAATAAAGCGACAGACAAACTAGCAAATTGGGGTAGCGAGCTTCAGGGCCAAGAAATTGCCAAGACTGACCCCCCTCCTCCCAAAACAATTTCCTACTTGACCTGCGAAGAAGTGTGGAGGAGGTTAACTCTTCCCCAATAAGAGTGAGGTACTTGCAACACGTGGAGGAGGAGCCTCATGTGTGAATATAGGTGGAGTGGGGGTGAGGGACAGTCTTTCTGGTCCCTTCACCAAAGCGCATGTACTGGGAGGAATAATATCAACAGGTTAGAAGCTCATGCGATTATTAACATCGCGTTGGAGTTGAGGGTGGAAAACAATTAAGGCGAGGGAAGATGAGGGAGCTCGACATTTGTATTCGCGCTCTAGTATGGTGTTGGACCTCGCGGTGGCCTCTGGAGAGAAAATGAAAGCTTCATAGGAGGTTATTTGGTAGGAGTAGTTTGTGTACTCGTCCTAGGAATTTGCTGGAGAAGTGTGTGAAGATGGACCCTGTTACAAAGCCTCTTTGTTATTATCTGCGTGTGCAAGGATGGGAAGCTGATTGGACGAGACCTCTTAAATTTGGTTTCCTCCTGGTAAGCATGTTTGCTCTGTCTAGAAGTGGAAGCTAGAACCCACAATATAGGAAACTGAGTAGTAGGTGGTCAAAAAATAGTTTAAATTTCCAATTTCATGACCTCCAGTGTGGGCGTGACGGTGTTTGGCGGATTGGTGGGTGGTCTTTGCGAGGCGAATTTTGAGGCTAGTCGCTACCCTGGGGGAAGATACACTTAGGCGTGGCTCAAGCGCCAACTACTTTGTCTTTGCCTTTCTTTCAATTGTCTGTGCTGGTATGGTGGGCGACAATATTTGGTTTCTCTGGTGGTTGTGGTCTTTTATAGGTAGTGGGCGATTGTATTGTGTTTCTGTTGTGTGGTGGGTGGTGGCATTTGGTTCTGCTGATGATGGTGTTTGGTTTCTTTGGTGGCGGGTTTGGCCTGTGGATTTTGAACACATTGGTTAGCCATCTCTGTAAATTATGAAACCCCTTGCGCGGCGTGGGCGTTCCCCCTCCCCAGCCACCCTTGGGCCTGCGGGTGTGGCAGACTTGATAATTGCCACTGGGCTCCCCACCAAGGTGGCAAGACCACTGGACGCGCGTGACTGGCTAGTGTGGGAGCATGTGGAGGCCGTGGAGGAGGTAAATGAGATGCCAGTAGGGGTGGTGGTAAAAAGGGTTCAAAAGCTGAGTCGTCAGGGTGGAGGAACCTCGGGTGGCAAGTGGAATCGTGGGTCTATTCGAGCCAAAGAAAATGAAGGGCAAGGTATCCAACATTGCTACTTGGAGAACTGTTGAACACTTATCAATAGCTTGATAGAAAGAGTGGACACAACTAAGAGACTCTGTCATGATGAGCATGCAGGGCAGATGGCAATGTTGGACCAAATGCACTATTTTCAATGCCAAGTCCGGGAGAGACTGTTGGTGGTTTGGCGAGACCAAAATCAACTAACCAAAAAAGTAGAAAATTTGGAGACTTGGTTGGCTTTGAAGGGCACGTCCAGTGTGACTTTTGTCCTCCACCTCCTCCAGGAATGGCCTTAGACAACCCTTCCTCCATCACGTCGGACGACTAGTATGCTCTCTAATGTTTTTTATGTTTTATCTGTATTTTGGTGCCTTTGGCTCTATCATTTATGGACAATGTCCTTAGTTTCCCTTTTGTATTTTTGTCATCTGGTACAAATTTGGGTCAACAAACTTGGTCGCGATGAGACCACCTATTTTTGAAACCACTGAATATACTCCTTTTTTCCTATATGAATAGAACATTAACTTGCAAAAAAAAATACAAAAAACTTAATATAAATAAACAATCATAAACTAAGTGGTCATAAACTATTTCTTTTAGTTTTGCAATCCAATCAACAATAACTTACTAGTTTAAAAGTTCAACTATTTTTTTTATAAATATTGTACCTCATATCAAACTTCACACACTCTTATCTTTGAAATTATCTCTAATTTTTTAGAATTTGCCAAAACAACTCTAAAATGTATCATAATAATATTTTCAGTTTCATAACTCTAAAATCTATCATAATAATATTTTCAGTTTCATTTTTCTCCCGGTGATTTTTTAAATTTCCTTGTAAATTTTTATTTTCTAAATTTTAAATGAAAATATACTTATTATAAAATATTGTAATAAGTCAAAATAATATATTTCACTTAGAAAGACACGGAATTATTATATTTAAAACATTCTCAAGTAAATATTTTTAGAATTATTATATTTAAAACATTCTCAGCTAAATATTTTTATCTTAGTGTGAAATATTTTAAAAATTAAATAGATAATAAATAATTTGTTTAATTTTACTCAAATTATTCTATTTTAAAAAGTCATTTTTTACACAAATATGTATGACACTGTAATTCAAATTATAAAATTTCAACCTATAATTTAACAATATACCCATTACAAGCGTATAACATACTCCTGAACACCTTCTCGAGGACATCTCTCGCAGGCTTTGGTGGACGATAATTAGAGTCTGAATTAGGGAACACCTCGTATCTTCAACCATTGATCTTATTCGTGGAGCCTGAGCGGAGCCGCGCCGCGATAACAACTAGTTATCACCTTCACCCCATGGAGGACCAACCAATTGCTTGCAGGTGCGTAAGCCAATCCTATTTTTAGCAGATTATAGAGCTTTCCATTTTCGAGCCTCTCCACTTTCTCCAGTCTGCATGGCCCTTTCTACATTCGCTCGCCACGTACCTTCCGGACAGTTGCCTCCATTCCGAGTTTTTTTCTTGGACAACAGCCTACAAGTGGTAGCTAAAAGACTATACACTCTCACTTTGTCTGTTTTGCAAGCTTTCGGTTTGCAAGCTCTTCGTCCCCATGCTCTCTGGTGCGAGGAGTCTGTATCTCCTACCAGCTCTAAACTTCCCTTAGGTTTTTCTTGAGAGCTTGGTTTATTTCCCTGGTACCGGGGCCGTTAAATTTCAGTGAATGTACCAAGCACTCCTTGCGGGCTCGGCTCCTCTGGGCACTATCGTGCCGTTTATCTCCCTCGGCTCTCGCTCTGTAAGAAGGCTGATTTTAATTCAGGAAACAATGCATAACAGTCAGGACACCATCTCATTCTTCAAGAGAATGTTTCCATCCTGGTCTATAGCGGCAACGGAGGCGTTGGGCCTCTCTGGAGGACTAGCGGTGATATGGGATCCGAGATGGATCTCTGCAAGAACATTCAGATGCCTTGGGGGAATCTTGATCACTGCTAAATTTAGAGGATGTGCTGACAGGATTCATATATTGAATGTCTATGCACCTTACAAGGACCGAGCTTCCTATTGGGAATATTTCATTGTCTCTGGTATCTTGGAGAATGAAGCACTCCTCATTGCGGGAGATCTTAACTGCACAATGGGACCAGATGAAGTTTGGGGGAAGGGGAAATAACTGACTCTATTGGGGAAAAAATTAAGGAAGCAATGTTGCAATACAACTATGTAGACATCTGTCCGAAATTTTTGGCCCCCACTTGGGACAACGGTCGCTCGGGTGAAGACTATATTGCTAAAAGGCTGGACAGATTCATCATGCATGAACAACTGATGGAGAAACATGGTATCCCAAGCTCTCACACTCTCCCTGTTTTTATTTTGGACCACAGGCCGGTCTCTCTACAATCGATGAGTTCAAAATCATGGAAAAGTTACCCATTCAAGTTCAATAGGTATTGGCTAGAAGAAGATGCATTTAACAACATGGTTCGGGAATTTTGGATGGCGAACAGTTTTACAACAGAAGCCTCTCCATCAGATTACTTGATTGACAAAATGAGCAATCTTAAATCCAAAGTGAAGGAATGGCAAATTCAGCAAAAACGATCAAATTGTGTTGAACTCAAGAAGATTGAAAAAGAACTAGCTGATATAGCAGATGCTATGACTTCCCAATCCATTCCATGGAGCACTCGGGCACCAATATGGGAACTTGGAAATAAGAAACAGAGTATACTAAAGATTGAAGAGATCTCATGGCGGCTCAAAAGCTGAGGTACTTGGCTGAAGGAGAGTGATAAGAACACAAAGTTCTTTCATCGATTTGCAAGCAAAAGAAGAGTTTCAAATTCTATTTGGCAAATCAAAGATAAAGAGGGAGATCATCTGTTCTCCCAAGAAGACATATCCAAAGAAGCTGTCAATCATTTTAAAAAATCTTATAAATGAGAGACTAACAGGGATATAAATGATATCTTATGGGGCATAGATCCTTTTCCAAGAATGTTCAATGATGAAGATAATGAGAGAATATTTGCTGCTGTAACGGAGGAGGAATTACTCTATGTAATGAGATCATTTAAAAAAGACAAATGTCCCAACCCAGATGGCTGGACCATAGAAATTTTCATCCATTTCTTTGATATTATGAAAAAAGACATCTTAGGGATGGTGGAAGAGACCAGAATCCAAGGGAGAATACATCAAAACATTTCATCCACCTATATAGCACTGATTCCGAAAAGAAAGGACTCCTTTTCTTTTGCAGACTACAGGCCGATTTCTTTATGCAATGTCATCTATAAAATCATTTCTAAAATTATAGCAGAGAGAATCCGAGGCAATTTATCAGTCCATATCACAAAAGAACAGCATGGGTTCCTAAATGGCAGAAACATTCTAGAAGCTGCGGCCATAGCTCAGGAAGCTTTGCATTCTATGCAAACAAAAAATATTGGGGTTGCTATTCTTAAAATTGACTTAAAAAAAGCCTTCGACTGCCTAGACTGGAGCTATCTCAGATGTTTACTTATCAAAATCGGGCTAAATGACCTGTGCACAAAATGGAACATGGTGTGTGTGGAAGGAGTTAATTACGTGATTCTCATTAATGGATTTCCTAAAACTTTTTTTCTGGCTGAAAGGGGTCTCTGTCAGGGGTGCTCATTATCTCCACTTTTATTCATCTTGGTCATGGATACCCTTAGTCTTCACATCAAAAGAGTGGTTGCTGCCAGAAAAATTAGCCCCCTTTCCATCTCCAGAGGTAACTTTCTTATGCACAACTTATTTGTGGATGACATTCTTCTGTTTGCTAGGCTTTGCAGACATACTTGGCAGATAATGCATGAGATAATAAATTTATTTCAAAAGGATACTGGCCTATATGTCAACGAAGGTAAATCCACATTTTGTTATGGTAAGGTTAAAGAAGAGGAGATGGAATATATCTCACAGCTATTTAACATTAAGGCCGTTTCCATAAAAGAGGGGCTAAAATATTTGGCGTATCATCTTAAACCCACGGGATATAATATTTTGGACTGGTCATGGATCATTGATAGATTTTATAAGAGAATATCAGGGTGGGAATTCAAATTCTTATCGCTTGCTGGCAGAATGATTTTAACACAGTCGGTTCTTGCTCAAATCAATGTATATTGGGCGCATCTGTATTACATTCCATCGACTATAGTTTATAAATTGAACAGCTTAATGGCAACCTTCATCTGGGGTGGAAACAAGGAAAAGACAAAATTCCATATTACTAAATTGGAAAACATCTCCCTTCCAAAAAAAAGGGAGGCTAGGGCATCATGAATCTGCGCCTCTTTGGTAGGGCTCTACTGTGCAAATCATTGTGCCGGGTGGTTTTTGGAAAAAGCTTATGGAGTCAAGCTATTAAAATGAAATACCTTGGGAATAATGATATTTACTATTGGTACAGGAACAGTTTTAAATGGCCCTCTCAAGGTTCGGCAATTTGGAGAAGTTTCAAAAGATTCTTCCTTTTTTCTGCAGGAACTTCATATGGAAATTTCAAACTGGTAACAACATCCTTATAGGCGTTGATGCCATCAAGGGAGTAGAAATGGACCCTATAATTGCTCCACAGCTTCTTTCGCTCCTGCACCGAAAAGGTTTTTTCTACTAGGCACAGGTGATAGAAGGATGGAAGAATGCCATTCCACAATGGAAAACATACAGAGAACTAGGACTAGAAGGTGACCTGGCTGCCCAATGGAATAGAATTATTTGCAATATGAGGAATGCAGGGTATTATAAAACTGAGGACAGAGATTGCATTGAATGGCAGGCAAAGAAAGGCAAGTCCCTTATATTAGTAAGAGACATATATCTCTCATTGATAGAACAGCATAGAGAAACCTCCCGGAAAATCTTTCCACACTCTCTATGGAAGGTAAGCTGCTCGCTAAAAATCTTTATGGTTTCATGGCTAGTATATCATAATAAAAATCTCACTTGGACAAATTTACAGAAAAGGAGCTGGCAGGGACCAGCCATATGCATGATCTGTCTTGCCAACACAGAAGATAATTTGCACATTTTTTTAAATTGCCCACAATCTCAGTGTCTGTGGATGCAATTGGCTTCATATTTTGGCTTTCCTGCAATTTCACATCCTTCCATAACAGAAGCATATGAATGGTGGGGTTCACAGAAATCTATCTGGTGTCCCATTCCATTAATTGTTATCTGGTTCATATGGAAGTGGAGAAACAAAATAATCTTCCAAAAAAGCAAGGAGACTTTTGGTCGTATTATGGATAAGGTTATTCCTTATTATTTCTTCATTCTTCAAATCATGCCCCAACAGAAAAATCAACAGATGGTTGCCTTTGACTACCAACAACTCTTCTTCCCAAGGGCTCACTTTGATGGTGCGGCAAAAGATGGCATTTGCACTTGTGGTGTTTACATTGGTATTTCAAATGATCTCCAATACTTCATACACTGGAATGGTGGCATAGGGACAGATAACAAGGTAGAGGCCATGGCCCTGCATGGTCTGCTTTTGTTCTGTACTTTCATGGATATTGGACCTATAAATGTATATGATGACTCACAAATAATCATAGAACATGTGAAAGGCAATCATGAAATACAAAATTACAGCCTTACAGGATGGCTAGACAGGATTGCATCTCTATGGAAGCCTGCGACTTTCCCTATCTTACATATAAAGCGCAATCAAAATGAACAAGCGGATGTACTTTCAAAGAAAGGAATGCATACCCCATTCGGTAAGTGGCACCTGAGCATCTCTATGGACCCCTGTAAATATGTTATACAGTCCTTCTCTATGCCCAGCATATAAAGTCAACTATATCAGTTATGCTATAAGCTCCTTATTTTCTGGACAATATCGCAGATCTGTTAGGATATTTCGACACATAGGAAATAGTTAAGTACAACTTGGTCTAGTTTAGAGTTAGGTATAGAGTTAGGTAAAGTGTGTTTCTTTACCGTTGTACATATTGTAACTTACAATCCGACGGTCACGATATGTAGTGATCCGACGGTTCATTCTCTCCTCGGTATTACCGACACTTGATCCGTGGCTTGACACCCGATTGGTCCATCATTTCTATTTAAAGCGCATGGAGGGTCATTGTTCGGGTAATCCGTGCATGAGAGAAGCTTATGTAAATTTTCATTCTTTGATTAATAAATTGTCTGTAGTACCCACGTTGGGACAGGCCGTGGACTGTTTCCCTCTTTGAGGGTTTTAACCACGTCAAAAATACTGGTGTATTGATCTGTGATCTGGTTGTGAGCAGTGTCCTTTTGGTATTCTTTCTGAGGAACTTACCCTGTAAATTCCTACATGGTATTAGAGCTATTTGAGGGCCGCGTCCGTTGGTGATCCAAATCTGAAGCCGGTAGAACTGCATGCGGCTGTCGTTTCCTAGATCTGCTGTTTCTGACTGCTTTCAGGCCGAGAGGACTGCTCTATTGCGTTCGGAGCATCTGTTCCAGTGAGGAACCCCTTTCGTTTCACGCGAAAAGGTTTCCAGTAGCCCTAGCTGCGTCATTTTTCAGATCGGGAGGTATACAGTGTTTTTGCAGTTTACTGTTATTTTCTCTCTGCTTATTTCGGTTTCGGTTTATTTAGCCTTTGTTTTAACCGGATCTATACCTTTCATTTCTGCGTATGCTCTTTGCCCTACGACTCTGTGCGATCTGGGCAAATCAGAAACAGAAAGGAAGGATTTTTCTCATGCGTATGCTCTTTTCCCTGCACCTTAGTGTGATCTCGGAAAATCAGAAACATTGAGAAAAATATTTAGTT
Organism: Pinus tabuliformis; assembly: GCA_031772625.1. NCBI lineage: Eukaryota > Viridiplantae > Streptophyta > Pinopsida > Pinales > Pinaceae > Pinus > Pinus tabuliformis. The sequence continues at coordinate 1,299,044,857 of CM062807.1, forward strand.
TTTCGGCTAAAGCTAACTTTGAGATTTTTTTTTAAAATTTCTAGTTTTTTGGCTAAAGCTAACTTCAAGCCGCAAGGTTCGTTTTTCTTTGCATATTCATGTTGGGTTTTGTGTTTTGTGTTTTGTAGGGAAAAAGAGCTTTCTCAAGGCAAGCACGCAAACCAAGGCCCCCCCCCCTCTCTCTCTCTCTCTCTCTCTAAAATTTTTTGTATAGATCAATTGGTTCAAAGCTATTTTAAGAGAGTAGAGGTCTTGGGTTCAAGTCTCCATTTTGTGGGGGCGGATTTTTTCATTCCCGCACATTCGCGCACTTTGCCGGCAACGTCAACATTTTTTTTTTCAAAAAGCCATAACTTCTTCATCCAGAAGCCTTTTTCAGAGCCGTTTTTTTAAAACCGCCTATTTTTTCGAGATCTATCCATTGGAACACTTACTTTCAGCATCTTCAGCTTCAGTTTTTTTAAAAAAAAAATGGAAAGTCCATGCCAAGTCATTCTTGACAGCACTAACTACTTCCAATGGGTAGCCTACATGGAAGATTTACTTAGAAGTAAAGGTCTCTTCAGAATAGCCACAGACCAAGAGAAGAAACCAAAATATGAAGACAAGGCTGCAAAATGGGAAAATAGACAAGATCAAGCACGTGGTTTGATAGGGATGTCTATTTCTCCTGATCTTAGATTCCACATTGCAGAACTTGAGACTCCTCATGAAGCATTAGAAAAACTCGCTAAAGTTTTTGGGATTAAAAATGAAATTAGAGCCCATCAACTTGAAAATGAGTTGCTTACTTTGAATCCTAATAATTTTTCTTGCATTGAAGATTTCTTGTCCAAATTCAAGACCCTTAGATATCTCTTGGAAGGTGTTAAAGTTAAGAAAGAAGATGGTAACCTTATTTATTCCATCCTTACTAAGTTGGGACCAGCCTACTCTGTATTTGTTTCCACTTTCCATTCTACAAGGGAAGCTTTCATTTGTCAAGGAAAAGACTACAAGGCCCCTTCCTTTGACTCCTTTTGTGATTCCTTAATAAGAGAACAAGAAAAACTCTTACACCTTGGTCTTCTTAATCTTGGAAACACTTCCACAAAAGCATTAGCCGCCCAGCAGCAACCAAATTCAAAGAATCCTAAGAAGTCATATCCTCAAAAGAATGGTCCTAAACCAACTCAGCCTCAAAATGAAAGATCATTTCAGCAAAATGATAAGACCAATAAAAACAAATGGAAGAAGATTGATAGACATTGTAACTTTTGTAATCGAGATGGCCACTTAGAATCTAAATGCTTTAAGAAGATGGAAGCCTTGGAAGCCGCAATGAAGAAACATAACATCCATGTGGAGCCTACTTCAACTTCAACTTCCGGAATGGCACTTTCTGCATGTCGTTGTCAATCATCTCAGTCTGGTTATGCATTAAATGTATCTTCTTCTCCTTCTCATTCTCATGAGTGGCTCATTGATTCTGGAGCCTCTTATCACATGGCCAAAAACCAAGCCATGTTTTCTTCTTTAAATGATTGTAACACCAAAAATATATATGTTGGTGATGATAGATCTCTTAATGTTGTAGGGACTGGAACTGTTCATCTAGACAATGGTCAGTTTAATGATGTATTATGTGTTCCAACCTTATCCTGCAACCTTCTATCTGTCTATCAGATAACTCATTCAGGTGAAGGTAAAATTGTTGAATTTTCACCTCATGATGTTGTAATCAAGGATCTAAAAGATCCTAAACAGATTCTAGCTACTGGTCTTGCTGATGATTCCACAAGGTTGTATAAGTTTCACAACTTTGGGTCATCAAATCTTCCCTCAGTATTTGTTGCTCATAATGATGAAGTGAGCAAACTTTGGCATGAGCGATTTGGTCACTTAAACTATCGCTCCCTTCAGCATCTATGTAAAGAAAATATGGTGACAGGTCTTCCTATGGTATCTTGCAGAGATGGTGTTTGTTCCGGATGTGTACTCGGAAAACATCATCAGGACAGTTTTGACAAACGTGCCTCTTGGCACGCCTCAGCCCCTTTACAGCTTGTGCACAGTGATTTATGTGGTCCTCTTCCTGTTGCTTTATTCTCTGGCTGCAAGTACTTCTTAACTTTCATTGATGATTTCTCCAGACGCACTTGGGTATACTTCTTAAAACTCAAGAGCGAAGTATTTAACACATTTTTGGCCTTCAAAGCCTTTGTTGAAAAACAATCTGGACATCAAATTCTTAAGCTAAGAACTGATAATGGTGGAGAATATGTTAAAAACACATTCATCAACTTTTGCACCGAAAATGGAATTCAAATGCAACATACTGTTCCATACACTCCACAACAAAATGGTGTAGCTGAAAGGAAAAATCGCACCTTAAAGGAAATGGCTAATTGTATGCTGCAATCTAAAGGACTCAGTCTTAGTTTTTGGGCCGAAGCAATTAATTGTGCAAATTATATAATCAATCGCACTCCTACTAAGGTTCTAGAGAATATCACTCCAGAAGAAGCTTGGAGTTCCATTAAACCAGATGTAAGTCACTTTCGTGTGTTTGGAAGTGAAGCATGGGCCCATATTCCAGATGAAAAGCATAAAGCTTTAGAACCTAAGAGTGAGAAATGTACTTTTGTTGGATATTCTGAAGATGTAAAAGGTTATAGACTTATTCCATTTAAGTCCAAAAATGTTATCATTAGAAGAGATGTAAAATTTGATGAAAATAAATCGGCCTGTGAGCCTAGTCCGGCGGATGTGCCACCTCTTCCTATCTCTTCTACTTTTGAAAACATTTCTTCTTCAGATGATGAAAGCGAGGATGATAATCCTCCCCCACCTTCTCAGGATCCTCAACTTCCAAGATGGGTCCGTGCTACTCGGGATGCAGCAGGTGATCTTGCCGGTGATCCTACAGATCAGCGACGTACACGTTCTCAGTTTGAAAGAGCCTCTTCTTTACTGGCTCAAGCTCCAGTAAATCATGATCCTGACACTTTTGCAGAAGCTTTAGGCCATCCACATTGGGAAGCAGCTATGAATGAAGAATATCATTCATTGATGACAAATGATACATGGGATCTTGTTCCTCTACCAAAGGGACGCAAACTTGTTAGATGTAAATGGGTTTACATAACCAAGTATGGACCAGATGGGAAAGTTGATAAACATAAAGCTCGTCTCGTTGCTAAGGGCTTTTCACAGGTTGAAGGCATTGACTACACTGAAACCTTCTCCCCTGTTGCCAAAATGAACTCTATCCGCCTTGTTCTTTCCCTTGCTGCCTCTTTAAAATGGGAAGTCCATTAGATGGATGTTAAATCTGCCTTCTTGCATGGGGACTTGCAGGAAGAAATCTATATGGAACAACCCATTGGCTTCATACAAACAGACTCCAGCCTTGTTTGTCGACTTAAGAAATCGCTTTATGGCCTCAAGCAAGCTCCTCGGGCTTGGTATGCCAAAATGGATAGCTTTCTTTTAGAATCTGGCTTTTCTAGGTGTCATTCTGACAATACTGTCTACACCAAGAAAGTGGGCAACTCTCTTATCATCCTTGTTCTTTATGTTGATGATCTTATTCTTACTGGTAGTGATCCCAACCTTATAAACCATGTGAAGTCCAGCCTTAAAAAGAAATTTGAAATGACAGACTTAGGACACTTACACTATTTTCTCGGTCTTCAAGTCTTGCAATCCAAGGAGGGTATTTTCCTTTCCCAGTCCAAGTATGCTTGTGATATTCTTCGTCATTTTCACATGGAAGACTGTAAGCCAGCCCCTTCTCCCTTTCAGTCTGGAGTCAAACTTTCAGTCTCTTGTACTTCTCCTGAAGTTGATGCTACCTTATACCGTCAACTTGTAGGAAAACTCTTGTATTTAACCCATACTCGTCCTGATCTTTCCTTTGTTGTTGGCCTTGTTGCTCGTTTTATGCAAAACCCCCGTGAAAGTCATTGGAAAGCAGCTAAAAGAATACTTCGTTATGTTCGAGGTACAGTACAGTTTGGGATTCATTACAGTGCCAAAGCAGCTCCTCTGTTAGTTGGTTTCACTGATTCTGATTGGGCTGGTGACCCTGATGATCGGAAGTCTACTGCCGGTTATGTCTTCACTCTTGGTTCAGGACCTATTACATGGGCTTGTAAGAAACAGGCTGCCATTTCTCTTTCGTCAGCAGAAGCAGAGTATCGTGGTGCCGTGGAAGCTGGTAAGGAAGCCTTGTGGCTTCGTCAAATCCTATCAGAGTTTGGCTTTGAGCAGCAGCATCCAACCACACTTTGGTGTGATAATCAAAGTGCCATTCAGCTATGCAAAGATCCAGTCCAGCATCAGCGCAACAAACACATTGAACTACACATGCACTTCATCAGAAAGCTCATTCATGACCATGTTCTTGAAGTGCAATATTGTTCAACAGATGATTAGGTTGCAGACATCTTCACAAAAGCTCTCACAGAGGCGAAGTTCACTAAACTTCGATATATGCTTGGAGTTCAGGAAGTTGTCACTAAGGGGGGATAGGCTCTAGTGCCTCCTTCCTTCTCCTATTGTGTCATATTTGTAAATCCTTCAATCCTATCCCAACTTGTTCTTAAGGGGGGATGTTAGGATATTCCGACACATAGGAAATAGTTAAGTACAACTTGGTCTAGTTTAGAGTTAGGTATAGAGTTAGGTAAAGTGTGTTTCTTTACCGTTGTACATATTGTAACTTACAATCCGACGGTCACGATATGTAGTGATCCGACGGTTCATTCTCTCCTCGGTATTACCGACACTTGATCCGTGGCTTGACACCCGATTGGTCCATGAGTTCTATTTAAAGCGCATGGAGGGTCATTGTTCGGGTAATCCGTGCATGAGAGAAGCTTATGTAAATTTTCATTCTTTGATTAATAAATTGCCTGTAGTACCCACGTTGGGACAAGCCGTGGACTGTTTCCCTCTTTGAGGGTTTTAACCACGTCAAAAATACTGGTGTATTGATCTGTGATCTGGTTGTGAGCGGTGTCCTTTTGGTATTCTTTCTTACCCTGTAAATTCCTACAAGATCTATATGTATTCTACATATACCAGATAGTCTTTTAAATTAGCTATGATGATATGAATATATGATGTCCAAAAATTTTGTATATGTATAAATGAAAGATGAACTGATGAAATATGCGCAGAATAGGATGCCATATCCGGGACAAAAGCCCACCATTTTTTGTATATTAAGAACTATTTTTGAACATATATAAATACTATACTGCTTTTTCTTCTGAAAAAAAAGTACTAAGATATTCTTCACCATCTCCAGGATGCAGGGAAGTCCTGAAAGGCTCAAATTTGATCATCGACCTCCATCTCTTTTTCAATTTAAATGGTAATAATTCCAATATTTTCAATATGAATTAATCTTCATCCATCCTTTTAGCACAACGAATCAATTTTTGAATTTAACTTATCTGATTGCTGATTTCCAAAATATCTTTTTCCTAATTATCAGATTCTATAATCAATATCCCTTAATTAACATCAAAATTCAATCTATAATAAGCATTAAATTAAGTCCCTCACAATGCTGCACACATCCCCCTGACATCAGACAACAACGGGGCACAACAATTACATTTACTGGCACGAATGAATACTTTGGAAAACAACTGCACTCACAGGGACAAATGAATATTTTAGAAACTTCATATAATATTTTCAAAATCCACCATCAAGAAAAATAAAAGAATATTTTCAAAATCTATCATTAAAAATAACTTTTACATTTAATACCCAGAGATAGTTATTATTTTTTTAAATCTACGATCCAACAAAAATAAAAGAATATTTTCAAAATCTAAATGACTTTAACATTTAATACACATACATAATTATAACTTTCATATTTAAAATTTTGGAGTATGCTTTAAAACTGTCTGTAAAGGCATAAGGCTCAGAGACATTTGGAAGGAGTGAAGACTTAGGAAAATCCAGATACATCTGGCAGGAGTGAAGGTTTAAGGAAACAGGTTAACGTGCAAAACCCAGAGACATTTTGCAATAGTGAAACCCTACCCCTTACAAATCACCAGATTCCAGGTGACCTATTTTTCTTTGAATAACAGTGATGAATCCACCCGCGAATAACAGCTTAAAAAAACTGTTGCATTGCTGATTTGAGAACTGAGTTGTTACTTACGAATGAGTGCGACTCTCAGGAAATGGCAGTCAATCCTCGGCCACAAATTTGTAATCTATGTTGTTAGTCCAGAAGATAAACATGATTCAGGGGCCCTCCAATCGACAACAGTTGTTAGACTCCCATTGAGAGCACGAAAATATGCCCAGTCGTCCAGAGTTAATGTCAAATCAGCAATCTTGTTCTTCATGCCTACACAACAGTTGGCATGCATGGTGAATACATCATTCAAACTTGCTCTCTGCTCACAGAATCCACTGATGTACTTGGTATCAAGAAACACCATCTTCAACCCTATTTCAGACAAGTAACTCCCTGATTTGATATTGTTTAACACGGCCTGATCGTGCAAATTGAGGTAGGATGCCCTGGACTCATACCACCATTCATAAAACTTAATACTTTTATTGCTGGATCGAGCGAAGTTGAAACCTCCGTTGGCGTCATTGGATAGATTGTGTGGATCGCCCGTGTAATGATCGCAGGCAATCTGAAAATCAGCTTTTTCATCAAACAATTGGAATGGATTGCGGAACCACAGTACATCGGCATCCTGTTCAGTAAATCATTATACAATAGAATCAATTAATCATTGTAGTGTATTCCTAGATTGGATTGAAAACCATGATTAGATGGAGAGATATTTCAATCATTAACTATTGGTTATGTACCTCTACAATGTATGAAATTGAAATACACATACTGAGAAAACAAAGCTGTAACCCAATGCCAACACATGTTTCAGAAAAAGTATTCTGGCCCACATCAGATCCAAGTATTCTTGGGTCATAAAAACCCTCTCCCCTGAAAAATTAGGTCCTTGCTTCAGCAGAAAATAGCAGTGTGGATGAATCTGCTGGCAACGCTTAAATGCCTGTTCGTCGACTGCAACGAGGAGGACATGATTCAACAACTGTTGTGTCCCTTCGCCAATCCGAAAACTCTGCAGGTACAAATCTAGTATACTTTTTTCTTCTGCCCAAGCTGCGTTTATGGGTGTGATTATCACAGTCTTGTTTGGCATTGAAGCTTTTTCTAGAACACTTCCCAATTCAGCGATGGCTGTTGGCGAACTCATATCGGCACTCTGCAAGAGATTGGCAATTATTGAATACTCATAGCCATGGAAATCTATTTATAGGAAAAACATGTAATTATTATAAAAAAATTTGAGAAGCAAATTGTGTATTGGTTAACTTTGTTGGATGGTTAGTGGATATTTTTACCATCATTTAGATCAGAAAATTAAAAGAGGTGTGAAGTGTCCATCCAAAATGTTGGATCAGGAAATTAAAAGAGGCATGAAGTATCCATCTAAAATGTTGGATAGAGTTAATCTAATACACAGTTTGGTTCTTAAAAATGAATATTATTATTATTATCCAATTCTAAAGTCACTACCAAGCCACACACCAAATCGGTGTATGAGACTCCATGTTTCAGCACAACATTGCTAAGTCTAGGTTCCCAAAAATGAATATTATTATTATTATCCAATTTTAAGGTCACCGCCAAGCCAGACACTAAATTGGTGTATGAGACTCCCATAAATGTTGGATAGAGTTAATCTAATACACAGTTTGGTTCTTAAAAATGAATATTATTATTATTATCCAATTTTAAAGTTACTACCAAGCCACACATCAAATTGGTGTATGAGACTCCCTGTTTCTGCACAACATTGCTAAGTCTAGGTTCCCAAAAATGAATATTATTATTATTATCCAATTTTAAGGTCACCCCAAGTCAGACACTAAATTGGTGTATGAGACTCCCATATTTCCGCACAACACTACTAAGTCTAGGTTCCAAAAAATGAATATTATTATTGTTATCCAATTTTAAGGTCATGGCCAAGCCATACACCAAATTGGTGTATGAGACTCCCATGTTTCTGCACAACACTGCCAAGTCTAGGTTCACAAAAATGAATATTATTATTGTTATCCAATTTTAAGGTCATGGCCAAGCCATACACCAAATTGGTGTATGAGAATCGCTCTGTTTTCGCACAACACTGCTAAGTCTATGAAGAGATACATACTCTACTCCCTCTGGTTTTGAACCTGTGACTTCTTAAGAAGAAACATATGCTCTAGACCATTAGACCCGTTCAAACTGTATAACCAATAACTATAGAAATCTCCCATATATAACCAATCACATGACACAATATTTTACACCCACATATTATTGTAAGAGTTCCAGAAAATAAGATGTATAAAAAATTGTTATAAAACCCCAACTTACATGATCAAGTAGCATGTAGACACCTTTTCTGCCATTGCTCTGGCCATCTGGGCAATAATAATATGAGAGTGTAATGAGTAAAGTGAAAATGCAAACGCAGAATATAATGCCATATTTACATATCATCCCCTGCTGCTCGATGTTCTGCAATCTTTTTTCAACCCGCGGAGTCATCATTCCCTGATCCATAACATATTTCTTCGTGCAATTTCTCAGCCAAAAGGAGTTAACCAAGTACGCTATTCTATGAAAACATTATTATAATGTCACGGCAATTCATAATTTGCTCCCATTCATCTATGGTCATTCCGATAATTTTGAGATATTTCTTCGTGCCATTTAATTTCGCCAAAGTTTACGAAAAAATCGGCTTGAGGATGAAGCGTCCTGTAGCTGGATTCAAGAAGAGATTGGCAAGTGGAGAGTAAGAAGAGTGAGATGTCAAAATAACCTGAGATGGAGAGTAAGAAGAGTGAGATGTCAAAATAACCTGAGATGCAGCCGACTGATGAGGTGTTTTTACTTTCGTATCGCAGCACCCTACGGCGCCTGATGAGATAGTGATTCGTCAGTCGATCAGTTACTTACTGCTGCGGTGTAGAGTCAACAACCTCCGCAAATTAATACCTACACATTCGGTTAATGCGAATCAACTTATATCCAGTTTCTCCAGGTGAGAACCGAAGTGTCTACCGAGCTGAGAAATTGTTTGGATAATCCAAAGTCATTCGAATTTGGGTAATTTGATTTTGGGTAATTTTTTTTTATTAAATTTTGTAGTAGTAGTGTTTGAATTGAATTATATATTGATAGTAGAAATAGATTTAGCATCATTAAAAATTTCTATGAAACCTAAAATTTTAAATTTAACAACCGTAATCTAAATTTATAAAAATTTATACTAAAATTTATCAAAATATTACATAACAATCTCGTTAGACTACGGCTGTGAGAACACAGACGAGAATTAAAGTCATTTTCTTGAATTATTTTGGATTCCAGCATTGTCCGCCTGAGTTTCAAAGAATCTTTGAAGTGTTTTTCCTCTGGAATGTTTGATTGCAAGCATTTCGTAGTAAGTGAGTTCTCGATTCGAATACTTTGAAGTGTTTTGTATTTGTAATTTTTTGTGCGCGTTAATCATTATATGGAAATTAGTCAAAACTGACAGCAAATACAGTTCGGATTGGTTGATGTATTGAGTCAATTATAAGGAATTTAGTTAAACCTCACAAGCAGCACAATCTAGGTTATTTGTGGGCCCATATTTAATTACATTGTAGAATTCCGGAAATATATGGGAATGTGATGGAGACCAGTTAAGTTCATGACTGTAGATTTCGGAAATAGCTGGGAATTTGATCAACAATGGAAAGTAAATTTTATAATTGATTATATATTTATTGTAAAATTGTAGCTGAACTTACACTTATAATAATGAATTTTTGTAATTAAAGAAGAAATAAGATGGATAGAAAAAAGATTAATGAATTTTATTCATGCATAAAAAAAAATATGAGAGATTAGTAAAACACATGTATGCATTTGTGGAGTGTTTTTTTGGTGATAATAATGAAGTTTCCATGCATAACTCTACTTATTAGTTTAACTGAAGTATCATTAAGTGTATGTTATCTCCAATAACCACTTGAAGCATTACTAGAGAGAAAAAAATGAATAGGTCACAACAAGAAGCAATGTAATGTACCCATTTTATAATGCATCTTGACAACATAGAACAAATGCAAGAAGAAGAAAGAGGGAAAAGCACATGGGAACAAAACCCCCTTCAAAATACAATACTAAAAAAATAATACTACTAAGCAGTTGTGTCCTCCATCCTAAGGCAGTCTTATAGAAAGTAAAACTTATGCTCAGTGAGATTCTTTATGAAGATGTCAATATTATGTTTAGAAGTGGGACAATACTGCAAGTCGATGACCCTATCATGTACTTGGATGTAGTGCATATGAATCTCAATGTGTTTTGTTTGTTGCCATTGCAATGGATCTCTGCAAAATTTTAGTGTGCTTTCATTGTCACGCCAAATGACAATCGAACAATGAAATATGATACCAAGCTTAGTGAGGAAGCTCTACAACCAAATAATGTAAATGCAACCTTTATATTCAGGCTCTACCGATGATAAAGCAATCACAAATTATTTTTCACTAGACTAGGAAATGGGGTCAAAGCCTAAACTAAGAGCATATCTAAAAGTGAAATTTCAATTAATGTTATCCCCAACCTATTGATAATGCTAGACCCACCAACATTCCAGGGGTCTCCCCGATATGTGGTCCCAATTAGACCTCACACCGTTTGGGATAAGAGGCCCATCTGGAATATGGCCCGGTTGTCGTTTATTTTAAAGATATGCCTTGGCTCTAACTGTCTGCAAGAAAGAGGAATGAAAATGTGTCTTCAAAAACCAAGGGGATGTGTTTGGTGAGTGTTCAATCATATGTGTGTTAAGATGAGTCTCTAACAGAGAGGTAGTAGTACGACCCTAGTAGAGACACACATAAACAAGAAGGATCCATACAACATCAAGCAGAATAGTCCACAGAGATGCATCGGTCGGTGCAACCATGTAATGAGGAGGATATGTCTAATATCTAGCGGAATAGTCCATGTGGATGTGACAACAGTTGCAACACATTCTCAATATGATAAGTACTAATATAACCAAAATAGTTCAACTACTTTAGCACAGATGAAAGAAAACATGAATTAAAAACATTCACAGAATGGTCTTACAAATATCCACAATCCATGCAAGAAGAATGCACTAGCCCATAAGGCTTCTTATATTAAGTAAAAGTTCCAAGACACATGTATATAATGAACATCACTAGCTCCAATAGTGGAGCGTTGGAGCCACTCCTTGCTCCCCAAAAGAACTAGCTTTTCTGTCCAATGCATTGTGGGAAGAGCCAAGGTGAAAAGTCCTTTCCTCTTACAAATTTGAGGGTGTATATCTAACAATGAGGAAGTGATGCTTCACTTTCCTTATGACTCTTTATCTACCCTCATTACTGTTTGACTTCCTATGACTTTTCAACTTTACATGACTCTTCATATTCCATACATGTCCTTTGGACTTCCACTTTACAATACATTTCGAAACATAATTTACATCACTAACCACAATGGTGTGGCATGTGACAACTCATAACATGACATGACACTATTGACATAGACTTGCTTGATGATGTCGCAATGTCAAGCCACTACTACCACTGTGTGTTGTAGGTCTTCCTCTTTTCACCTCTGCATGGCTTGTTGATAAGGGGTCTTCAATGATCTCAAGTCTTGATTGATGATCGAAAACTAGTGTCCCTTTTCTTTCTCTTAATTGATCAGCTTGCTTATTCAGCTACAAGATGGTCTTTCAGCATGTTGTGCTCCTTCATCTCCTTCTTCATCATCTCGTCATGGCATAATAAGGTACCTGTTTCTGCAATCCACTCGTGATGAGATGACATCAGTTCGAAAACCCCCTAGTCTAAGATTGAGCATGTTGATCCATTCACTGACCTGGAACCGAATGGAAGGTTGGAAAAAGGGCTCAGTGAGTGCGCAATTACATAGTTCAAGTAGGGAAGGGGAGCCTTGAGCCTTGATACTACAGAGTGTGCAGTTCATCCTAGGTTGAGGGGACAAAGAGCATAATTCCTATGGTCAGTGTGACAAGTTGAGGGAATGAGCATTGGGTGAGCACATTGTGTGGTTCTAGAAGACAACAAAGGGTGGACCATTACGCAACTACACAGTTTGGGAGCTTAAGGATGAGATTGAGGCTAGAGACTGTGTAGTGCACAGTTAAGGCCACGCTAGGAGGAAAATTTGTGCAATTCTGGGAACCAAGGCCAGGGCTTCAGCACAGAAACATCATAGTGCAGCAGTTATGGGAGGAAGGAAGTGTGCATTGCACAGTGACAAGAGGCAAGGTCATAGCTGATGACTGATTTTTTGTAGTGCGCAGTTCAGGGAAGTTGGTTGAAGCTAGGTTTCTTGGTGGGGAAGCTTTCTATAAAATGACTAAGTGCGGGATTAGTGAGGCTGATGTGAACAGTGATAAAACTTTGACTATGATAACACACTTAGAATACTTGATGAAAAAACAACATAGATCATCCAAGACACATGAAAATACATTTCCTTCAGTGTGACAACTATACGAAAACTTTACGACAAGTGTGACACTTAAGATACTCTTTGCGACGACCGTGATGACTTGTGCAATAGTTCTCAAAAAATTTGAAATGAGTGCGACGGATCTTTACATGGTCAGAAAAACTCATTTACACAAATGTGACCTCTTGAAACCACCATAACAGGCTTATATAGATGATGTGACAACCGATAAGCGAAAAGACGACATTCTTCCTATCTTGCAAAGGGGAAAAAGCTCCTCAAGAAAACACATGGAATGAGTTTCAAAGTTTGCGACGACAATGTACAATACCTAAGAAGGCTTTGGAATTGAGTGTAAGCCAAAATTTTGGAAGGTGTTGTAGCAATGAAACACTTTGCGACACGCTCGTAGAATTCTAGTCTCTCTGCCTTGGTTAACTCTTTTATCTAGGGCCTTGGTTCTTTGGGGAGTATTGATTCATCTTGTGGATTACCTTGGTCTTCCCACTTATCCTGTGAATAAACATGGTCCCATTCATACTTTCTCGGTTGAACACATCATAAGATTCAACGATATCGCAAAGTTTCAAGTTGGGAAGGGCAATGAAGTTCACGAGATTAAGATTTTCAGAGCATGTTTTTTCATCTCTGGTGTTGCTCCGCTACCAGCGAGCCAGACAGTAACCCGACAGTGTCACTACAGGAACACAGGCATTACTTCGTTGCCTGCATTAGGGGAATTTTGAGGTCCAAAATGGGCCTCCTAAGAAAACTGTACAACAAAAATAAACTTTATAAAAACCAATAGGATTCAAGATGATGATGTCAACCATGGGGGATGATTCACCATTTTTGGAGTAAAAAAGTAAAATGATGAAAGAGTAATAAAATAGTTTTTAACTCGTATTTTAAACCTATCTCCCTAAGGTGTTACTCAAATTTCAAGCGGAATTACTCATTAGATGCAAAATTTAATTCCTCATCCAAGGAGTACCCATGTTGCATACTTTTGATGGACCTTGCTACATGAAGAATGAGAAATACATGAAAAAACGTGATTGTAATCATTGTTTTCATGTATTTCTCATTTTTCGTGTACTAGGGTCCATCAAAAGTATGGAACATGGGTACTCCTTGGATGAGGAATCAAAATTTTCATCCAACGAGTGTTGCCTCTCGAAATTTGAGTAAACCGATATGGAGATAAGTTGAAAAAATAGTTTTTTCTTTTCTCCCTCTAAAATTTGATGATGTAATCTAATCTTATTTTATTATTTCCATTATTATTTTATAATTTCCTTAGGAGATCCATTTTAGACCTCAAAATTCCCCTAATGCGAGCCTGGACAATACCCTCATAGAGTTTTTTGCTTCACCTCTCTGCATAGGAAGCTTTTCTATTCTTTCACATTTATTTATTTATTTTATAGGATTGTGCATTGGCACTTATTCATTTTAAGGGAAGAAGAGGGATCCCGACTTATTGAGAGAATCATATAGAGACCTTTGATTTAGGTTTGCTCATTTATATTTTTCCCCTTCTCCTTCTCTACTAATTGATAGGCATTGTTATCACCCTAAGAAACTCTCCTAGGTTGTAGCTTGGAGATGCTCGGGACATCACAAACTCAACTTAATGTTGGAAATGGATGAATGGAAGGAATGATGCATATTCAAGCTAGATAACCACTCCTACTTTGCTTGACTCCAGACATGCGTGAACACCCCCAGACTACAAAGCTTTAGACCACCAATTACTCACAGTTTAAAGATTGGGTGAATATGAAGAATATTGACCACACCAGCAGATACACAGAACCCTGTGATGGCCGGCTACAACCAATAAAGAGGTCTACAATTCTAATTCCCTAGTGCACAGATAGGATGACAGCTCTCTGTCACTAAGTGAAAAGAAACCCGATCAATACATTCATTGATACATGCAAGATCCAAACACAGAGGTGGGATGACAACCCCTCTAATGCTAAACATCAAGAGTTCAGGAAGAATGCATATCAAGCACAGCCTAGAACAGAATAGAAATGGAAAGTGAGCAATTAACAGCAAAAGAAGCTTGTATTAGCTGAAAATGAAGACGAGATGCTGCGACTATCAAAGCAGTTACAGTCTCCAAAAGTTGAACCTTACATCAAAACAACAACCATCAACCCTGATTACATTTGTTTTTTGGGTATATATAGAGTTTTGATTACAAAAATGTCTTGCTATTCTAGGCATGGAGGGGTCATAATGGACCACCAACCGCTTTAACTGTTTGATAGATTTTCTAATGCAATCTGCCTGCTTTTATGAACAAAATGGATCTTCTTGGATGCTTTATTGTACCTCTCGAGCAGGTGAAGTGTCGTATGGATGAAGTTCCATAACTGCTGAATGTATTTTAACTGCTCGAGGCATGTCCTTTTTCTTCTTGGCCATCCTCCCTGTTGAATGCGGTTGTTGAGGATCTATTATGCCGAGTACTAGATGCAGGCCACCTTCGTCCTTTCGGGAGTATGGAATGGTTAAAGACGTGGACAGTCAGGACGAATGGAGGAAGAAGATCGGCCGTTAGATTGGGTGGATCGACGACAGGAATCGGTTGGCAGAGGGCATTGGGAGATCGGAGGAGGCGGGATGATCACAGGCCGTTGGATCTCAGGGGGGTGGACCCAACGGTCGTCGGGTGCGGAAGTTGCACAGAGTTTATCGGGTGGGGAGAGTGGGCTTGAGCGATAAGCGGTATTGCTCACACTGCTATTGAGGGTTAGGCAATAATCGTACGATGGGGAGCGATACCACTCGGAGGGAGATGCGTGGCGGATGGGGCGGGACAAAACCGCTTTTGATCGCGAGTTAATGTCCGGGTGGCTTGAAGGCATGGGAGGTGCGACTGTCGTCCGATCATAGTGTAGATGATCAGACGGTGGAGGAAATAAACAGGTAGGTTTTGTCGGATGTGATAGGCGAAAGGATTACGAATGCACGCAGTCACTTGAAGACGGTCATGTGCGGTTTTAGGCTTTACACTCGGGCTTAAGGGAAAAAGGCTCTTTTTTATATGGGACAGTAAAACTCACGAAATGGGAATGAGAGGAGGGTTAGTGGAGTGAAAGGGGAGGCAGAATGACCAGTTATAGACTTCCTTCGAGCAAGAAACAAGGAACAAGCTTACTTCTAAGCCTTCAAATATCTGCGACATGTAGCAGGCTAAAACTGGCTCCTTCTGGGGATGAGATCCTCCCTATGAGGTCTCAAAAATTGCAAACCATTGCCTTATACATCAGAACAAGACTAAAAACATTGCCTAGTATTCCATTTGGCATGGAGTCTAACTAAAATTGATAAAACAACATATTTACAACTTTAAGGCCAAAATACCTTAAATCACATAAATTTTCATAAAATGCCCATTAAATGGGCCATCAAAAACCGCTTCTCCTCCCATACTTTGCAGTAGGAAGGTATTGTTCCCTTGGATTTGAGAAATGATAAAAGGCCCTATCTAGAAAGCATCAAATTTCCCATGGTTGCCTTTCTTCTCTTTCAGTGCATCCCACTTCAGAACCAAGTCTCCAACCTGAAAATTATCTGGTTTTGTCTTTCTATCAAAGACTTCCTTTATCTTCTTCTGATGTGCTGCAAACCTTTCAACCAGTTGTTCTCTGATTTGATGTACCTCTGCTAAATCAGTGATCCTTTTTGCCATGTCTTCTTCCTCATTCTGCTCTTCTTATAGGAACTTTGCCACAGGGAGGGTTAACCGAATTGGAAACACAGCCTCAGTGCCATATACCAGCTCAAATGGAGAATTCCCTGTGGATTTCTTAGTGGTCACTCTGTCAGCCCACAGTGCATATTTGAGCTTACAATCCCAATTCTTTTTGTTTTCTTCCAGCAGCTTTTTAATTATCCTTATCATGCTTTTATTTGAAGATTTTGCTAGACCATTGCCTTAAGGATAATATGAGGTGGAATGGACCAGTTTAATGCCCATTGAATCACACATGCCCACCAATTCTTTTGCACTGAAAGCTGCTGCATTGTCTGTGATTAATTTATGTGGACAACCAAATCTGGTGAAGATATGCTCTGTCAAAAACTTCATGACCACATTATGATCAACGTTTCTGGTAGGGATTGCTTCAATCCATTTAGTGAAGTAATAAATGGCTACTAATATCCATCTATGCTAGCCACTGGAATGTGGATTGATTTCTCCAATGAAATCCAAGCCCCACTGCTGAAAAGGTCCATTAGCATGTATTGGTTTTAAGGGCAAGGACTTCAGTTGTTGTTTTCCTTATCAGGCTTTTATTTGAAGATTTTGCTAGACCATTACCTTGAGGATAATATGAGGTGGAATGGACCAGTTTAATGCCCATTGAATCATACATGCCCACCAATTCTTTTGCCCTGAAAGTTGTTGCATTGTCTATGATTAATTTATGTGGACAACCAAATCTGGTGAAGACATGCTCTGTCAAAAACTTCATGACCACATTATGATCAACGTTTCTGGTAGGGATTGCTTCAATCCATTTAGTGAAGTAATAAATGGCTACTAATATCCATCTGTGCTAGCCACTGGAATGTGGATTGATTTCTCCAATGAAATCCAAGCCCCACTGCTGAAAAGGTCCATTAGCATGTATTAGTTTTAAGGGCAAGGACTTCAGTTGTTGTTTTCCTTCAAATCTTTGGCACCTGTCACATGATTTAACAAATGAAAAGACATTAGAAAACAAGGTGGGCCAATAGTACCCAGCTCTGAGAATTTTGTGGGCTGTATTTTTCCAATAATGATGCCCCCCACATATGCTGGAATGAAATTGTTGCATGACTCCAATGAATTGTTCTTTGTCCAGACACCTTAGAATAATTCCAGAGGGATCCCTCCAGTAGAGCAGATTTTCATGAATGCAATATTTTTCTGCCCTGAGATTAATAGTTATGGCTTGACTTTGAGTAAGGCTTGGAGGGATTTCTAGCTTCAGCAAGAATTTAGCTATTGCAGAGTACCAATCACAAGAAGCTAGATTTTCTACTAATGACTGTTCTTCCCCTAGTGCATCTGTTTCTTCCTCTGTTTGACCATTTTCTGCAATTGTACCCATGAGATTTATGTCCAACATTCTGCAATTTTCTCCAGCCAATAACTTGGCAAGGCCCTGACCTCTGACAAGCTTGGTGGGCTTCAATTCTATATTAAATTCAGTTAACTTTGCAATCCATTTAGCCCTTCTTCCATCGGCATCAAGCTGTGTTAAGAAATCTTTTATTGAAGTAGAGGGTACATATGCAATTATCTTGGAATGCAGAATATAAACTCTGAAGGCTTTTAAAGACTTGATAAGAGCATATGACTGTTTTTCAATAATATCATACCTCAGCTCAGCATCCCTTAAGGTTTTGCTGAAGAGTTCCACTAGATGCTCTGAGCATTCTTCATCTGCTTGCAATAAAATTGTTGCAAGGGCGTCTTTAGAGGCAAAAGAAAATATGTGGAACTCCTTGCTGTAATCTGGACTTATTAAAGTGGGAGCTTCCATGATAGCTTTCTTAATGGACTCAAAGGATTTTCTTGTTGAATCAGTCCACTTAATCTCTAACCCCTTTTCAACATGGAGGTAATATGCTTTACAAGTTATGCAAAATTTAGGATAAACCTCCTCACAAAATTTATTTCGCCCAGAAAGGACTGAATGTCTTTTTTTGATCTTGGGACATACAAGGTCTGTATTGCTCTTACTCTTTATGGGTCAATTTTGACACCTGCAACAGAAACAACATGTCCTAATAGCTTGCCCTCTTCCAAAGCAAACTGTGGCTTCTTAGGATTGACTGAGATCCCAAACCTCCTGCACTTCAGGAACACTTTCTTTAAATGCTACAAATGGTCATGATAGCTGCTGGAGGACATCGTTATATCATCAAGGTAAATAAGGACAAACTTATCCTTTTCTCCCAAAAATGCTATATCCATAGCTCTCTAAAAGGTGGCTCCAGCATTCATCAACCCAAAAGGCATCTTGGAATACATAAAAGTGCCCCAAGGAGTGGTGAATGCAGTTTTCTCTTAGTCATCTGAATGTGCAACAATCTGGTTATAGCCTGAAAATCCATCTAGGAAAGACATCACTTTGGCTCCTGAGACCTTCTGCAGCAAATGCTCCATCTTGGGCAGAGGATAGTTGTCTTTTTTAGAGAATTTGTTCAAGTTTTCTGAAATCAACACAAAGTATGATTTCTCCACTTTTCTTCCTCACTACCACTAAGTTGGCTACCCATTTGGAATATCTGAGAGGGGCTATGATTTTGGCAGCTAGTAACTTTTTTATTTCTTTTTCAATCAAAGGAAGGAGCAAAGGATTTATTGGTCTCAGCTTCTGCTTGAAAGGGATGGTGTCTTTCTCTAAAGGGATTTTATGATGGATAATCTTTTTTTCATATGTTTTCAGGTCACTATATTCCCAGGCAAAGACATCAACAAGTTGCTTCATTAAATTGCAGTATTCAGCACTTTGGTTAGCAGATAGGCGGGTGGATAGATTTATGTATCTTGGCTAACCTGGACTCCCTATATTGTGCTTACAGACTGCAGATTGGTCTTCTTGGGCAGCCTTATAAGGCACATCATTCTGGTGAAATAGTCTTTCTAGCAGAATTAGACCCCTAGGTATATGATTGTTGGGCAGTTGGACAATGTTTTCTTTACCAATTTTGTTTCTAAGCTGAGATTGGGGCTTTTCCTCCAAGGCTTCATTCTCTTGGTCAATTTGCATTTCAGAAAACTCATCAATGAATTGCAGGAATCTATTTACTTCAGCATCATCCTCAAAAAATTTCCAATGCTGGACATTATTAGGCAAGGACAGTCTATATTTCATTTGGACTTCATAAACGAGTTTGGGAGGCATGGGAGGAATAAACATGCTGGCAGACACAACAAGGGAATCAACAAGCTGATTTTTGGCTCTAGGGACATATGAGATACAAAAATGATCAAAAGCATCTTTGAGTCTCCATACCTCATCTCTGTATGCTTTCAGCCTTGGGTGCTTTGCTTGAAATGTTTTATTCACTTGCTGAATGATCAGATCAACATCTTCAAACACTTTTATGTTTCTGATTCCTCTATCTTTAGCTGAATTGAGACCCAATATCAGAGCCTCATACTCTGCTATATTGTTTGTGACTTGGAAAGCCAGCTTAACAGATAGATGTGTGCTTTCTTGTTCTAGAGATATCAACACCACCCCTGCTCCTGCAGTCTCCTTGGAACATGCTCCATCAAAGAACATCTCCCAAACCAGCCCTTCCTGCTCTCCCTCGGCCTGATTTGTTGGTTTCTTAATCTGTATTGAGGCCTTCTGAGATTCTTCTATTTGGAGGATACAAGCTCCAAAGTCGGTGTCCACAACATATATGGGATGATTAGAAGGATTATTCTCATCACTGATGATGTATGCCAGCTGTGCTTCTCTGTACAATATCTTGCTTTCTCCCCCAAAAACTGGGACAGTGCAATAAGATAAGCCATTCTGTAATGTCCCACCTAGTCTCTTAATCCACCATCTGGGTAGTAGCATGCCAAACTTGGGAGGGACATCTGTTACCACAATATCCATCATCATGCTCTTCATGGGCAGTTGAGTTAGGGTAATGGCTAGATCTTTAATCAACCCCAGACATTTCACCTTTCTTGAATCAAATGAGAATAAATCATGATATGGTCTGGTGATGTCAAGGCCTAATTCTTCCATGACAGCTTTAGGCATCAAATTGTGGCTGGCCCCTGCGTCTAGGAGGCAATTGTGGAGGATTTTGTCATGAATGGTCAAGGAGACATAAAATGATGGAGAATTACTATCAGCAGGTTCGATCATAGGGCTAAGCACAATTGCAGGCTTGTCATCTTGCAAATTGACATAGTCAGTGGAGGTTTGTGTGGCTTTCAGCTCAAGAGCCTCAAGGATAGGCTTTCTAAAAACTTCACTCCTTACAAGTTCTAACAGAGGCACAGATATTTTTAACTTCTGGACTTTTGACTCAAAACTGAAAGGGGAAGGGGACTTATCAGGACCTCTTACCTCTTGAGCTGGTGCTTTGAGGATGACTGGATCAGCTGCTGGTCTTTTCTATCTGATATTCTGTGACTCTGTC
The DNA here is from genome assembly GCA_031772625.1 of Pinus tabuliformis. NCBI lineage: Eukaryota > Viridiplantae > Streptophyta > Pinopsida > Pinales > Pinaceae > Pinus > Pinus tabuliformis. The sequence goes on from CM062807.1 coordinate 1,299,065,585, forward strand.
TGGACAATAGCTTTTTGGGCAGGGCTGTCATTGACATTGTTTTCCTTTGACCTCAGATTATATCTTTGTTGTTCACCAGTCTGCAAAACAACCTCTTTTCCCCACTCTTGACTGGTTTGGTCTTGCAGTAATGATTCTTCATATGCAACTAATGCCAAAAAGGTAGCACTACCTTTATCTTCCATGCAATGAATTTCATCCTCCTCTTCAAACTGCTCCTCCTCCATGACTACGTTTTGGAAAGAGGCCTTAACCTTTTGTTCTTCACTTGCTTCTTTACCCCTTTGTATGATTTGCAACTACTCATTTGCTCTTCTGAATGGATTTGGATTTCGTGGAGCAAATGTGTTTTGGAACCTTGCTTTCCCAGAACTCTGCTCTACTTTTAGCTTAGATATCTCAGCAGCTAATGACTCTATCATTTTAGTCATCTTATCTAGTTTAGGTTCTGAGGATGAAGCGGAGGAAGAGGAAGCCTCACCTCTCTGCCTTCTTCTATCAGCATGACCTTTAAGCTTTTCTGCAGCAATGATATTTGATTCCACCTCTAGTGCTCCATCCTGCAAATCAGCTAGAGTGGCACATCTTCTTTCTCTCAAAAGCAGGCAGAAATTTGAGTCAAAAGCATTAGCATAAGTGAGTTTGGCAGAGGTGGGGGTAGGCTTTACTTCAGCTGGTATCTTACTATACATGCGGTTAAATCTTTTATTAAAATTAGGCAAAGATTCCTCATTCTCTCTCTTTAGGTTTCCAAACTATGTATGGTAGTAGATCAAGTCTTTTCTATCTCCCCATTATTTCTGTTAGCGCTTGAAATATCACCTCAGGCTGAGAAAGGCAAACTCCAAGGCAACATCAAACCACTTAGCCTCGTAGCTAGCCCTACGGGGCAGGAGAGGGCTCTCTCCGGTATATCTCGGTAAAGATCTTCAATGGGCGAGATAACCAATAAGGAAACACTGATTTTAGGATAGTAAACTGATAAAAGGTTTGAATTGGAAGTTTTAAGATTTTGGTGGAAAGTTGGGGAAAGGCAATTTTGGGTGCGGGGATTGGACACAGTTTTTGCAGGGGGTTCTTTGGGGCAAGGTAGGAGACAGTATTGATGCCTTTGATAGAGGTGGATGGATGAGAATGACCGGTGAAGAGTTAAGGAGAGCAAGCAATAACCTTGAATTCCCCTTAAACAATTGAAAACATTGATATTAAGCAAACTTAAAAGCAGAGCATGACAGTCATGAATTCTACTTTAACACTTCCCTTGCCTAATTTTCAGAAGGAAAAGTAAGGAAATGATTCACATAACACACTTACAAGTACAAAGAGAAACACACCATCAATACATGTGACCACAAGAATCCCAAAAAGGACTGCAAAACCCTGGTCTTCCTTTGCCAAAAATTGCAGAGATACAATGAGTAATACAATAGAGCTTATCCCTCAAGAGTCCAACCTCTCCAACCTCTGAAAATGACTAAGAAAATACATAATATAGGCAATCTAACACCTTTGCTTGCCTCTAGGGGTCTAGCTCATCTTTCTAGGAGCTGTTTCAACCAATTCTAAACTGAGCACTAAAATCTAGGCATTCAAAACAACTTGCCTCTATAAGCTAGGAAACCAATTCATTCATTAAATGTTTGTTGTTTCATGAATGAATCTTCTAGAAGAGATAAATAAGTGTCAAAATATCATAAAATTACATCATTTACAACAAGGAGGATGAAAATCAACTCCAAAAAGTCAAATCCAGTCAAAATTGCGTTTTGCTGAGCTGTAGGTTGAATTCCTGTGCAAACTGCCTGATGGGTCGCGCGCAATTCCTGAATGGGTCGCACGCCTTTGGAGGAACTTTTGAGGCACTTCTAGGTGTCCAAATGAGGCAAAAGTGGTCTTGTTGGAAATTTCTGGATGTCTACTTTCCAACCCAAGTGGAATTTCTGAATTTGGTAGTCATTTGCCCCTCCAAAATTGCAATCTCCCAAGACTGCTTCCTGTGTGTCAAAAATGTGGCAGAAAGTCATTTTTTGCTTGTTTTTTGACTTTCTGGAGGCCCAAAACTTGGTGAAATTTCTTGGCAATGGCTGAGAAAGTGTAACTTTTCATGACAAATCTAGAAATGCTGAGTTTTCCCAAAATGGAGTTGCCAAACGAAAGGGTCGCGCGCCGCGTTGTGGAGGAAAACCTGTGTATGGCACAAAAAATTCACAATTGACAAAATTTTCTCCAAATTTCTTGAAATTTGGGCTGGGAGTCCCCAATAAAGTACCATGCTTAGTCAAAGAGGCTTTGGCCAAAATTTGGAGTGGATCGGGCCTTTTCCATCGTTTTAGTGCCTTGGCCAACCTCCTTAGATCTGGCGATTGAAATTTTGACATTTATCTAAAACCATGACACTTGTGCAAAAAGTGAAGGAGGTTTTTCTTCTTTGGCATGTTATGGACAAAAACCTCTCTCATTTTTCCAAAATTCATATTTTATTGCTCTGGAACATCATTTGAGTGTGACTTGTCCCGATGTGTGAAACAAGGAATTTTGTCGAAATGGAGCGAAATGAAGGGGATAGGGGGCTTCTAAATTCTTGGGGAAATTTTTGGGAGTGGGTAGCGATGTTAGGAAGTAGGGGAAAGTGGAATCTCAGAGATTGAGTGAGGGGAAGGGGTCCAAAAGGGCAAAACACAGGCCAAACCTAGAAAATTGCCAGGTTGTAGCTAGAAACTAGGGTTTGTGCAAAAATGAGGATTTTGGGGGATCTCAGTGATGAAAAGCATTTGATAAGGTACATGAAGGATAGGGGAAGGTGTATGAACATCTGGATACAATTTTTGTTAATGATTTGACCATTCAAGAGAAATTAGCTTTCAAAACCCTAGGAGAGGGAAATGACCTTACCTAGGCTCAACTGAAGCATGAACAAGGTATAAAATGACTCATTAGACACTGAGATGATAATGAAAACCCTATGAATGATGATAGACTCAGTTGAATAGTGACATAGATGGGCATTTGGGAAACTTTGAAAAGAGTGGGTGCAAACCCTAGACCTAATGCCTAGTGACCAAATTTTGCTTGAAAACTCTTTGAAATGACAAAATTTGACTTGGAAACTCTGGGACCACTTTGTAAGAGCATATTTGATCACTGGAGGAAGGCTGGAAATACTGACACTAACAGTTTCAAGAATGCATCATCCAATGCTTCAATGTCTGTTATGGACCAATGGGGAAATTCTCTGAACCACTTTCTAGCCTCTCCATCAAGGCTCTGAAAAAACACTCTCATCCACACATCATCCTCACTGATATCTAAGTTATCAGCATAACTATAAAAAGACTCAAGGTATTCTTCAGCTGTTACTCCCTTTGTACCAATGAATGTGGGCATATATATCTGATATTCTCCTGCAGGCATGGCATTCAAAGGAACAGGAAAGACCAAAGGTCCATACCTAGCAGCTATGATTCTTTCCATCTTCATGGGAACTTGTTGACCTGCCATGACTTGGCTAGCTGGAAGGATATTGGCAGATTGAATGATAGGAAGTAATGAAATAGATGACAGAAGTGAGGGAAAATGATGGACTATATGGGAGGCCTTCTTTGGACTGAGATCCAAAGGGGAATTGACTGAACAAGGAGCTCTATTAATCTCTGAAGGAATTTCTTTACTAACAGTGCTAGGCTCTAAATCTTCAAATTGTATATTCTCAGCTATAACCTTCACCTTCAAAGATATATAAGATTTCTTAAGCTTACTTGATCCTGGTGCTCCTTTCTATGATGTTTTCTTCTGCTTAGCAATCTTCTCAGGGTCAAGCATTGGGTTAGCTGGTGATTTCTGAGGATTTCTTCGGGTATGCCTCACAAACTGAGCTAGAAATAAAATGTGGAGTCGCCACTAGGTAGGTTCTCCAGTAGAGTCGCCAGATAGATGATTACAACCAGAAATGTGTCCAGACTTTGTCTATCATCAAAGCATGGAACTGTGTCATTCTCCCAAGGAAGCTAAGCTTCAATCTCCTCTCCCCAACAACGGCGCCAATCGATGTTATCACCCCAAGAAACTCTCCTAGGTTGTAGCTCAGAGATGCCTAGGAAATCACAAACTCAACTTAATGTTGGAAATAGATGAATGGAAGGAATGATGCATATTCAAGCCAGATAACCACTCCTACTTTGCTTGACTCCAGACATGCATGAAAACCCCCAGACTACAAGGCTTTAGACCACCAATTACTCACAGTTTAAGGATTGGGTGAATATGGAGAATATTGACCACACCAGCAGATGCAGAGGACCCTGTGATGGCCGGCTACAACCAGTAAAGAGGTTTACAAATATAATTCCCTAGTGCACAGACAGGATGACAACTCTCTGTCACTAAGTGAAAAGAATCCTGATCAATACATTCACTGCTACATGCAAGATCCAAACATAGAGGTGCGATGATAGCCCCTCTAATGATAAACATCAAGAGTTTAGGAAGAATGCATATCAAGCACAGCCTAGAACATAATAGAAATGGAAAGTGAACAATTAACAGCAAAAGGAGCTTGTATTAGCTGAAAATGAAGACGAGACGCTGCGAGTATCAAAGCAGTTACAGTCTCCAGAAGTTGAACCTTACATCAAAACAACAACCATCAACCCTGATTACATTTGTTTTTGGGTATATATAGAGTTTTGATTACAAAAATGTCCTGCTATTCTAGGCATGGAGGGGTCATAATGGACCACCAACCGCTTTAACTGTCTGATAGATTTTTTGATGCAATCTGCCTGCTCTTATGAACCAAAATGGATCTTCTTGGATGCTCTATTGTACCTCTCGAGCAGGTGAAGTGTCGTATGGATGAAGTTCCATAACTGTTGGATGTATTTTAACTGCTCAAGGAATGTCCTTTTTCTTCTTGGCCATCCTCCCTATTGAATGCGGTTGTTGAGGATCTATTATGCCGATTATTGGATGTAGACCACCTTCATCATTTCGGGAGTATGGAATGGTTAAAGACGTGGAAAGTCAGGGCGAATGGAGGAAGAAGATTGGTTGTTAGATTGGGCAGATCGATGGTGGGAATCGGTCAGTGGAGGGTATTGGGAGATCGGAGGAGACGAGATGATCACAGGCCAATGGATCTCAGGCGGGCGGATCCAATGGTCATCAGGCGCGGAAGCTATACAGAGTTTATCAGGCAGGGAGAGCGGGCTTGAGTGGTAAGTAGTATTGCTCACACCGCTATCGAGGGTCAGGTGGTAATCATACGAGGGGGAGCGATACCACTCGGAGGGCGACGCGTGGTGGACGGGGTGGGACGAAACTGCTTTTAATCACGAGTTAACGTCTGGGCAGCTTGAAGGTGTGGGAGGTGTGACTACCGTCCGATCATGGTGAAGACGATCTGACGGTGGAGGAAATAAACAGGTAGGTTTTGTCAGATGTGACAGGCGAAAGGATTACGAATGCGCGCAGTCACGTGAAGACGGTCATGTGCGGTTTTAGGCTTTGCGCTTGGGCTTAAGGGCAAAAGGCTCTTTTTTATATGGGACAGTCAAACTCGTGAAATGGGAATGAGAGGAGGGTTAGTGGAGTGAAAGGGGAGGCAGAATGACCAGTTATAGACTTCCTTCGAGCAAGAAACGAGGAACGAGCTTACTTCTGAGTCTTTGAATATCTGCAACATGTATCAGGCTAATAGGCATGACAACACAAAAACATAAAAAATTGAGTATAGGCACGAGGTTTTCTTGAATAGACACAAGTCCATGGTTTAACCAAAACTTTCCTTACAGAAGGATCGTATTTTTTGTCAGAACTTCATCGATCAAAAGATATAACCAACAGAAGGAAGATGGATAGAAGGCTAGCCAATTGTTCAAGTGTCACAAGACTCTCTTCTAACTCATCCACACACAAAGAAGCTAGGAAACACATTGACATGCAATATTTATTTACATGACACATAGAGAAAACAAAAAAACAAAATCAAGAAAACAAGAAAATAATGTACATAGTGTAGGGCACAACCCTAGATGTTCATTGAAAATAATGTTTTAAGTCTTGGCCATTGACGGGGAGAGATTCAATCCTCCCATCAAATGATTGCATACAATACATGTGTTTTTGTGAATTGTGAATGGTCCAATCCATAGGGATTGAAACTTAATGTGTTTTCCTTTGTCCTCATGGGCTTTGTCCCACTTCAAGACTAAGTCACCCACACTAAAGTTATTATTCCCTACAGAGTTCTTGTTGAACCACCTCTTGATATAGTTCTGATGAAGTGGAAATATTTCTTTTGATTTCAACCTTTCTTCCTATAACTTGTGAAGAGTGTCCATCCTATGCTACACTAATAAGCATGACTTGCCTTGGGATTCTTGTGAAAGTTGGAGAGTGGGAAAGTAAATGTTAGGAGGGAGGATGGCTTCTTTTCCATACACCAGTAAGTAAGAGAAGGTGTTCATAGAGATATTTGGCGTGACTCGGTTAGCCCACAAAGAATTTACCAAAGTGGAGTGTTAGTGCCTTTGTTCAGAGAATATGGTATTTTTAGTGATATGGATAAGGTTCTTATTTTTTGACTTATCAAGACCATTCCCCTGTGGATAATAATTATCTTAATGCTTCAATAAAATTCCACTTTCTAATGAAAAATCATGGAGACAGTTTTAGCGATGAGAAATATGTTGCATTATAAAAAGTAAGTGAAGTATGAATGTCGAACCTAGAAATGATATTATGCTAAAGGAAATTGATGAATTCTTGATTATTCACTTGTTTAAGCGGAACTGCTTCTGTCGACTATGTAAAGTAATATATTACAGAAATTTCTTGCAAATTCTCTACACATCTACCTCTAAGAGCATGTAGAAAATTTGAATGTAGATTAACCCGATAATGCAATATACCCAAAGAAAAATAATATAATCTACTTCTACTATCAATTTGCGGAAGCTTAAAGATAGAGCTGAATCGGAGCTAAACAATACAACCAAAAGAAGAAGAATCAATGCACATGAAACACATAAAATACTCAGGGGAAAGCCTCAGCTAAAAAACCCACTATCTGTATTATCACACAAGGTGGAAATACATTAGAATTATACAAAGCCTTAGCTCTCACAACTAGCCAGCTCTTAGTACAATCCTCCTGGATGCTCACAGGAAAACCTGGCTTCTCACAAGCCTTCCTCTCTACCCTCCAATCTCCTATTTCCTTGCGCAATTCCTCTGGGATGATCTCCTTCACCCAGTTGAACACTGCTCTAACACACTGTCAGAACTGAGAAATCCTCAAGGAACCTTCCCTTGACTGCATGGATGAGTTTCCTTTATAGGAAAACACATGCAATTGATAGTAACATGTCCTTGACATTTAGTTCAACGGGGTCTTTCTCAGAATAGAAATGCACGAGTTTCTGATGAGGGAATATTCAGTTATCTGGAGTACACTAGTTGAGTGCATGCATGCATCAACTGACTGATAACTCACAATTAGTTCCTCAAACAGTTTGGAACTAATTTAACTGGACTTAACTCAGTAAACTGAGCTAACTAATTACAACTCAAATATAACTCAATATTATCTCCTTAATTAAGGGATAATCTCCTTAAGTTAAGGGATAACTATTGCATGACTTCAAAAAGACTTCTAACTTGAATTTCTCCAACTATTTAATCCATAATGAATTAATTAATTAATTAATTCCAAGTAGCTGGTGAGACTAAATTTGATTTTAATTCACAATTTTAATTCAAGGACAAATTAAAATTGGAATATTTTGGATTCTATTTTTATTATTTCTTGTTGCTATTTTCAACATATATGGCAGTGAGCCCTGGATTCGGGTCGAAATGGCGGTAACTGAGGTGGCTACCAACTGGGTTGGCGTGTGGAGAACGCACATGGCCTCCCACAAGGCGGCATAGAAATTCAAAGATAGCATTTACTACAGCCATGAATGCGCCTTGAATGAATACTGCAGACACCCTGATAACCGACCTCAACCTCAGCTCAAAGCAACGTTGCGCTCTTGGGAAAATACTTCTGCCGCTCTTGCAATTCCTCCTCTGCAACCTCAACCCCTACAATGCCTCTGCCCTCATGCAGTGGCGGTGCCCAGCTCCTGCACAACCACTGGTAGACGATGCTATCTTTATTGCTGCATCGACTTTGGTTTGGGCATCCATTTCACCCACAACTTGAATCTGCAAATTCGCATCCCCTCAGCCATAGTCACTCATCCTTCTATTGATTTTCCTGTTAGCTCCGCTGCAATGCTGCAGCCGTCTAAGCCCAATTAGGACCACAACCCACCTTCTCGTTCTGAAAGCATGGTGCGCCATAGGATGTGTAGCCGTAGAGGTGGGAACAAAGGTAGCCTGACTTGCTCCAGGCACTCGCCGGCTTCAGAGACCACCTCCTCCCTAGCTGAGTAGTACACGGGCCGCTACCCCAATACTCGCAGTGGCAGAGCATGCTTCCATTCGGGCACCTTTGCTACGCCTCCCTCCACCTCTATCCCTTCTCCCATCAGCACTCCGCCATCTCCTCTGCCACACACCCAAAACGCTCAATTTACCTTTCGCTCTGCCCTGAACCAGCCCCTCATCACTGCAACCATTACCATCAGTTTTCATGAGGAGGTGCAAAATTTGGAGGCTCAAGACTTTGAGGTTGGTGCTCGAATTGTAGCACCTAAGGAACACAGAGCAATGGGTGAGGGCCGCACAGAAGCAATGAGGCTCTCTAGCATTGTGGTGGGAGGCTGCACCACTGCAAGGAGTAGCCAACCCAAGGCCAAAATGGAATTATCTCAGTCTAGTCTTCAGGGTGCAAGGGAACAAAGCTCAAAAATGCCAACCAAACGTGCAGGGAAGGAAGTGGAACAGGCTCAGCAGATGAATTGGGTCATCAATGATTATTGTTGCCTCATCGAGGAAGAGCAACCGGAGATGCAGGCAAGTGACATGGAAGCTCAGCCACTGGCAAGTGGTGCCATGGAAGATTACAGATGTTTCATTGTGGAGGAGTAGCCTCCATTACTGCCAATTCCCTGACCACCATCTCGATGACTTGTGCTCGCTGCCTGGACTGCCACCTTGTGGACCTTCAACATGCCACGTGCCTACCTAGTAGACTGCCACTCAGACACCACATGTCTCAAGTTCACTGGGACTTGTTTTTCAGTTTCTGTCTTTTAATGGTTTTTTGGGGGAACACTACAACTTTAAGCTCTTCAGTTGGGTTTTCCTTTTCAGTTTTTTCAGATACAATGATGCAAAACTTGTTAATTCGCTAGTTTCCCCTACATGGGCAGCAAAACTATACTTTTTAAAACCTTGGGTTAAGAACTGGTTTCCCTTCTGGGAAGTTCAATTCTAGCTTTTTTCCTGGTTGATGCCTCTCTTCTGGCATAGCTAAGTACAGGCTTTGGCCTCTGTGTATGATAGTTTTCTTATCTTTATAGAATTAGCCTAATTTAGAAAAAAAAAAACAAACATATATGGCAGTGAGAATATAGTGGTGTTGATTTGATGAGTGCAGAAATATTTCTCCAATGACATCCAAGCCCCACTATTAAAAGGTTTCTTCCACTGGAATAGGTTGCAATCGGGCAATTGAATTCTTATTTCGGTTGACATACCTTTGATAGACTAGACACTTGTGGACATAAGTGTGAGCATATTTGAACAATGTGGGCCAATAGAATACAACTTGCTTTCATCCTCTAAGATGACTCTAGGTTAGTTAGTCATGCTAGAGCCTCTAAAATATTTTTTTGGATTTAAATTTTATGGATGACGAATGATATGAATTATTTAAAACAGGTGCTTAAGCCTTAAGAATTACTAAACTAGATGAAAGGGCTGCTATTTGTCTAGCTATAGTTAATGGATTTAAAGTGAATGAATAGAAAAATATGTGATGATATAACCTACTAAATATTCAAAAATAATATTTGATTGGTTATAAGCAAAGAATACAAGCAAACCATGTTTCCTATAGAACAAAAAATATTCAAACCAATGCATATTTTTGTGACAATTAATTGATATAGGGGAGTTTATAATGACAAATAGTCTTATAAGCTAGTCCCTAGTTATTGATGATAACTTCACAGGGGATTTAAGACTAACTGATACTCATTATGATCTTACCCCGTTCTCTGCATAAATAATTGAATATATGAAGTAACACATAATGAAATAAGCACATGTGAAAAATTACAAGAAGACAAAACTTTTTTAGGAAAATTCATAATCCTTTCATTAGCTTTCCAAATCTCCAACACAGTTACAATTTTGTTCTTAATGTTCATACAAGGGTTCAACCCATAATAACTTGAATGAGGAGTTATTTATACAAAACTAAATATCTGCTAGAGATATTTCTTACAAAATCTTACAAAAATAGTACAAAATAATAGGAAATTGAAAACTTCTAAGTGGTGGCACTATTCTTTAGGAATCTATTGATGACTGGTCCTCAAATAGTGTTTCCTAGTTGTTTATTGATTGAAGATGAAAGTTACTCAATTACTTCGAAGAAGTGATCCCATATTTATTCACTTGGTATGGTGAGATTTACCAACTTTTTGTAGACTTGATCTACTTTTGTGTATTTCTCAAAAGTGGGCTTATTTATAAAATATGTTTTATTTCATGCTTAATGGTCAAATAAAAATCTAAAGCTTCCAATGCTTGCTTCCCTGTAATGTGCCCTTTTATGCCTACAAAACTTGATTTATCAGTTGCTTTGCTATAAAGTTTCTGGTAGTAATCTTCCAAACTAATAATCCTATCATTTGGAGCCACTAGTCCTAGAAATCCTCTTTGATTAAGTAAATTAACCTTAAAGTGAAACCTTTGAATAGAGGTCCTTAATGCTTTACATTTAGTTTTTAGATGTGTCATAAAGTTCTTCTTTTGGTGAACCTTGTTGATCTCCAAAATGGTTTATGTTTTGTCAAAAATATGTATTTGCTCCATCTCTTTTGTTACAAAAAAATATTGTCACCATGATTATTTGTAGTCAGTATGGGTCTATCATCACTTGTACTGTCCTCCTAAGCAAGTCTCAGACCTCAGCTCTTCAAGTCAAGCTTTGAAAATGAGAAAAAGACATTGAAAATCAACAAAGCTCTCGTTCCGCACTTTCTCTCACTGTTGCCTGCGGTCCCGCATCCCCTGTTCACAAAAACTGCGGACCTGTCCACTCTATCCCTAAAGGAGTGGGTGCGGACCCCTGTGAAAGTCAAAAAGGCGCAAGTTTATTCTAAAAAACTCACTTTGGGTTAATTCTAGATGATTCTAGAGGGAATTTTGACGTGGATTGGTCGCTCTTAGGTGGTTCATGCATCCCAAAAGAGAAGGAGCTAATCCCTTGATGAGAGGAGCTATCCCTTTGAAGGAGGGCTTTATCCCTTTGAAGGAGGACCTAGTAACTTCCCTCCATTGCATTATAAATTAAGGCATTGGGCTGGTTGCTAAGGAGGTTAGAAGCTGAACATTTTTGAGGGTAAATGCTGGTGGAATTGAGATTTCCTAGTTAAGCTTGAGAGGAGAGATCACATACCTTTTTGGCTTCATTGGGAAGAGAGTGAAACTTGTCAAAGTAGAGGAGACTTCTTGTTGGATCCTGGAAGGAGCTTGTACAACATCAAGGCACAGGTTGTAAAGTTCTTCTTTGATTTGAATTAATACAATCAGATTCATTTTTCTCAACAAATTGTCTTATGTCATTTGTTTCATGAATTCCTTGATCATCATGTTAAGTATGCTTTACGATATTGGATTTTTAGGTGCTATTTAATTTGTTTGCTCGTTTGTGTTTGCAGATTCGCAACAAGGGAGCTCATTTGGATCAAAGGAGTGAGGCTTCCACAAACTTGCATTGGACCCAAGGTAGGCCTAAAACACTTGTTTTCCTTTGTTTATAAATGCATATTTAGAGAAAGATAGTTTTTGATTGGCTTGCTTGTCACTAGATATTGTTAGATTCTAGGAAGGTCTATCTTGTCTGCAAGATCGACTCATTCCATGTGACAAAATGGCGACCATACTGGGGAATTGATTTTTTCCTTGTTTTTACTTTGACCTGAGAAACTATGTTTTTGTTTTTGTTTTTGGCTTGTTGTGTGTGGAATTGGGTAGATTTTGTAGATCTAGGATTATTTTTTGTTTTTCATAACTTTGGGAGAGGACCGCACCCTCGGCTTGGGACACAGTGCGGACCTGTCCGCACTTTTGCTTTTAGCACAGAGCGGTACTGCACCTGTGTTAACTGTGGGCCTGCGGAACCTGTCAAAATTTTGGAAAACCTAAGATTTTCTCTGTTAGACAGCTTAGTTTTTTGTTTAGACGTTATTATCCCCTGCCCATACCTGCATATAACCTATCAGAAGCTTTCCTTAGGTTAATTCCATTGGTGTTAGGGTTTTAGGTGAAATTCATAGAAGTTTTGATTGTTGGGTTTGGTTTTCATTTTGGTCTTGTAGTAGCTCTAAGCTTAGAAGCTGTAGAAACCTCAAATCACCTTGGTTTTTACTAGTCTTCTTATGAGTCTAACCATTTGAAAAATCTACCTTTGTTGAGGGATCCACCTTGTGTTTTCTCTTTACGAAACTTCTAAAAAGCTTGTGTTAAAAATTTGGATTTCATTTTTAGAAAAGAAAACAAAAATCGGTTGTTTTTTGACTGATTTGTGATTCTGGACAAATTAGTCCTTAGTTTGCTTGTAGCTAAGTAAAACATCCTTGAAAAAGACATCTTGTAAGATTTGACTTCAAATAGTTTTTTATAGTTTATAGATCTCAAGATTAGTTAGTTCCATAGTTTTGAGTGTTTTATAAAAAATAAAAAATCTCTTTTGGAAAAAGTTTGTTTTTGTAGTGATTGAGTGTTTTGAAAGAAAAGGGAAATTTTTGTGAAAATAACTAGTTGCCTCATTTTGAGTGCATTGGAAAAGACAAAAAGCTCTTCTTTTAATTTGTTTGTTAAAAAAGATTTGTGTTTACAAGTATTTTCATTCTCAAACTCTTTCCTAGCTAGAAGTTCATTGAAGGGAAAAGATTGCTTAATCATCTTAAGTGCATTTTTTTTAGTGATTTCGAGTCGAGTCTTCACACCACGAGTTTCATATCTGCACCTCTCGACTTAAACAAAAACCAATAAAAATAAAGCTTAAAGTAAAATCTATCTAGTAATATTTTTATTTCTAGGGCTCTGATACACCAATATAACTTAGTCTAGTGTCTTGGAGTAGGGAGTAATTAACTCTCCAAGACAGTAAAACAAACAAGTAGTTGTATCTTGCGGTAGGAGAGAAATCCATTTGTTGCATTTATTCTCTGGGAAAGCTCCTCTTAAAGGAGAAGCACGAGATCGTGTCCGAATTAGTGTGGGAATAAATCCTTCCTCATTGGGAACGACACCAGATATTCACATATTAAAAACGGTAAACCTTGGATTAACCATTATCGAGGAGCCTGGGGTCACTTGTTGGTAAACCTTGGATTATGTTAAGGAGCCTTCATGGGGATTGAGCTTATTACTCTGCCCTTGCATGTGTATCGGATCGTAGACTGTTCCCCCAGGTATATTTGTTTCTGTTGGTAATCTTAGTGACCATATTCTATAGGATTCTTCCTAAGGTGACAGTGGTGGGAAGATCCCACTGTACCTGGAGCAGACGTTGGCTAGACTCACTTCGATTTTCTGGGGGGTTCTCTTCACTTGAGACAGTTTAGTGGAGGAACTTGTGCCAGTCTATTCATTAAGCAGGTTGCCGGGGTAACTGTTCCAACCGCCATTTCTGTATTGAACTCTGCGATGTTGGGCTTCATCACCAACTAGTGTTTTCAGTACGAAAAGTTACTCTTTGTGTGTGGTTTGATCTCCTAGATTCTTTAGGTGTGTGATTCAAATTTGTTTGGTTCTTTAGAGGCTTTAGGTGGTTTTCATTGAGATTTTACTTTGTTTTCATGTGAAGTAGTTAAAGTTTTTAATCGTGGTTGAATTACCGAGGAAGTCCCGTAGACTTCAGGGCCAACCTCCTGAGTTTTCACCGAACTAGCCTAAAGGGTTAAGAGCCCTCGTAACTCCTAGAGACAGTAGAGTTGGGTCACCTGAAGAAGGAGAGTCTTCTTTGGTGGTACATCCTGATTTTCAAGCTTTAGTAGCAGATTATAATCCACAATCAATGTCTATTTCCGAAATTACTGGTAGCTTTTCATCTACTAGTGATATAGGTGAGGAACCTGAAATATCCGAACCTGAAAGTGAATTTGTTGCTACTCCAACATCGGGGTTTACCTCTCCAACTTCTGGTGGTCCTCGTTCACCCAGGGTAGAAAGAATAATTACCCAAAATCTTCCTTCTGGACTTATAGCTATCGAAGAACTTGCTACTCCGGAAGAAGAAGTAGGCATCCCTATCCCTGAAAATCAACCTGTTATTGAACTTAGGGAGCGTGAATCAATTTTTTACAGTCCACCTAGGAGCAGTGCTTGGTATCTTTCATTGACTAATTTTTTGGAAAACCCGGGACTAAGTTTTTCACCACCTCGTATTCCTTATCACCCAACACCTAGAGGTTACTATCCTCCATTAAATATGTCAATATAGTCGTCCATGTTTACTCAATCGCCAGAATCTGTTTTGTATGGCGGTCCTTCTGCCCCTTCTGGGTATCAGTCACTTTCTAGTACTTTTGTGGGAGCATCTCCTCAACCCATTGAACAAGGGTTATTAACTGGAAACAATGGTACTAAGATGTTGAGTGTAGAAGATATTCTCTTGATGTCAGGTACTATTCCTAATCCTCAACCTCAAGGTGGCCAGTTACCGCCTGGGGGGCAGCCTCAAAATACTCAATTATCGCTTGGGGGGAAACCTCAATGTACCCAATTTGCGCCTGGGGGGCAACCTCAAGGACAGTACATACCTACGGGACAGTACGTTCCTCAAGGTCAAACCTAGACTCAATATGTACCTCAAGGTCAACCCCAGTATCAATATCTACTTCAAGGTCAACCCCAGTATCAATACGTGCCTCAAGGGTATCAACCCCAAGGTTAGTACTTGAACCAAGGTTTCCAACCACCCTCCGGTCAATCATATGTTCAAGGAACGGGAAATGTACCTTTGAATTATCAATCCCACCCTCAACCCGGTTGTGGTCCTCAATATTCTCAACCTGTTATGGGTCCGTACCCCGGAATGAACTGAGTGTGGGACCCATCGCAAACTCAATAGGTCTTGCAACCGAATGTACAGTTGTCATCTCAAACTGGACAACCCTTAGTTTCTGGTTCACCCCAGCAACCTATCCAGTCCACTATTCAAACTTCTGTACCTTCTGTAGTTTCTCAGCCTGGGCCTAGTATGCCTCATACTTTGCCTCAAACGGCTGCTGCAACTGCTGCAACATCTGTTCAATATACCCCACCTACTTCTGGAGTATCGACGGCTCCGGTTTCTATTGTTCCTGTATCAACTCCTCAGACATCTTTACCTCAGTCTGGATCCACAATTCAAACTTCGGTTCAGATGCCTGTAGGACAACCTGGTTCAAGTACAGTTGTCACAAGTCAACCACAATTTACTTATCAACCATACCAGGGACAATACCAATTTGGTCCTGCTATGAAGTAGCCAGTCTATCAGTATCAACCATACCCTGGGTATACATATCAACAACCTCAACAACCCCAGTACGGTCCAGTTAATCCTGGTTTTCCAGGAGGATACAATATCCCAAATGCAATTCCTATTCCTAGTTATCCTAGATATCCTCCTCCTGGGGCTAGTCTCATGACCCAGAGTTTTAGGGACCCTAATCGTCAGTTACCATTTATCGCAACTTTGGACTTGCCTGACTTGTCACGCCTAACGAACGATCGCATTAATTATCTTCTGTTTTGGCGACCAATGCCAAATAAGTTGCCTAGTGATATTCCTAAGTTTGAAGGCAAATCAGGAGAGGACCCGTCGAAGCATGTGATGACTTATCACCTCTAGTGTGCGTCTAACTCCATTTCAGATGATTCAATCCATTTAAGGCTTTTCCAGTGCACTCTAATTGGTCTTGCGGCCAAGCGGTACATTGAGTTATCGTGAGCCACCTTTTATAACTTTAGTCAGTTAGCTACCTCGTTTTTAACTCATTTTCAGTTGCCAGTCAGGTATGACAATGGCACGGAATTACTAACTTCATTAAAGCAGTCGACGTCCACTTACATTTCAGATCACATTCATGAAAGGAGACGTCGACGACGTTTAGTGAAGGGTTTTATTCTGGATTAGATCTTAGCTTAATGGTTTGTAAAATCTTTATTGCCAAAGATCATTGAGTATGTAGCTAAGGCCGGAATCGTTACTGAGGAGCAAGTAATTTCTCAATCACGGTACCTTGACTTGGTTTATACTCAGTCAGGTACGTTACACAAGAAAATCCCCGATCTTCCTAAGCAAAATCAAATCACTGCAGCTCTTTCAGGGTCTCATGCAGCTGATGGTATGATTGGTACGGTTAACACCAAAAGTAAGAAGAAGTCTTCCAAGAATTCTTCTGCTATCATAACCTTGCCAGATTCCCCGACAGGAGATTCTTCCGCGGAGATTTCCACCGATATTCATGTTGTAGAGTCATCTACAGCCAAATCAAAATCCGGTGGTAAGAAGAAAGGGAAGAAGAAAAATAAAACAAATAAAAATTCAAAAGAGAACCAGAAAAAGCGGAATCAAATGATGAGAAACAAAAACCTCGTTATCATTGTCTCATTTGTGACGAAGAGCATTTTACAAGAGACTGCCCTCATCGTGCAGAGGTTGCAAAGATTGTCAAAGGTTCCCAAATGCCTGCTGCTTTGAAGGATCCTTTAACAAGTCAAGACAGTAAGATGATAGGTTCTTCCTCAAATGCCAATGAAGAACCCATACTGACGATGTCCCATGTTAGGATTGCGACTCGATCACATGATTATGGTAGTAAAAGTCCTGTTGATGGTAAAGAAGCAAAATCTTCTCATTCTAACCCACCAACCTCAGCTCCCGGTTCCGATCCACTACAGATTGAGAAACCTAATCCAGACTTAGTAATCAAACCGCCCACCAAGGGTATACTTCGAAAGTCAGCTTTCAATCCACATGCGAGAGCGGCTCAGAACTATAACATTGTTGAAGATTTAGCTGTTTCACCTTCAGCAATGTCGGCTTTGGAAGTGCTGCAATCATGTCCAGCACAACGTAAATTACTTTTATCGGATATAGGAGCTGTTGACGTTCAGGACTCAAACCTAATAATTTTTGATCTAGAAAATAGTACACTGCGCTTACCTCATCAAATGGCTTTCCAAATCCCAGTGATAGTAAAAAACAGACCTATTCATAGGACTGTGATTGATGAGGGAGCCTCAACGTGTATTATGTCGATATAGTGTTGGAGATCGCTTGGTTCTCCTTCACTAAATCAATCCCCGACGATTCTAAAGGCCTTTGATGGCCGTGGGTTTCATCCTTTTGGCATTCTACAGTATTTACCTATAGGGGTTGAAGGAAAAATTATTAATCTAGATGTGGAGGTGGTTGATGCCCCTCTAGATGACAACCTTCTCTTGGGTCGTAGTTGGTCTTACGCTATGACAGTTGTCGTTTCATCAGTCTTTCGGGTTATAAAGTTTGCTCATAATGGAAATATCGTAGCAATAGACCAGCTGGCTTACTTTTCATCTGACCCAGCCTCTTCTGAAAGCATTCAGCATGTCGGTAAAACGACTATCCCGTATAAGGATGTTGGAGTAGGACTAGTTAAAGATGTCGGTTTACTGGGAACTTTTCCTTTTCCTCCGATCAACGCATCGTCTTCTTTTGCAACCATTCATATGATTTCGTCAGACACCACTGTTTATGACGATCCTTGGATCGTCCCTTCTGAATTTGAGATAGACTAATTTGGTGATGTTATGCCTTTGAGTCCATATGAAATTGCGTATCAGGCCGTGCAATCATTTTCCGACCCATCTTCAACCAAACTTGACTTAATGAATGTGGTCCATGAGGAATCAGTTTTCACATCAAACTCGGATTCAATAACATTTTCCGAACTTGTTCACTATGATGAGCAAATTCATGAAATCCTATGTGTTGATGATTTACCATGGGAAGATCTCCATCACCGATCTTCGTTTTTACCCAAGAATGATCGTTTTGAAAATGATTTCTCATCAATTTTTACGACTGAATATGTCAAGGAACCTCAGAATCCAATGAAAAATCATGATTCAGAGTTAAATTTGGGAAACATTTCTCGAACTATTCCTATTGACATTTCGGTTAAGCTTGGAATTGTTGAGAACATTCATATAGGTGCCTCATGCATAGAAGATTAAATTCAAATATATAAGGCCCTATTTCAAGAATTCCACGACGTGTTTGCCTAGTCATATGAGGAAATGCCAGGAATTGACCCCGCAGTTGTTGTTCATGAAATCAAAACTTACCCGGACGCTAAACCCGTCCAGCAACGTTTGCATTAGATTCACCCAAGAAACGCTGCTACCATTAAAGCAGAAGTTGAAAAATTACTCAAAGCAGGTTTCATTTATCCGATTCCGTTAACGGATTGGGTATCAAATATTGTTCCTGTTAACAAAGAGCAAGGGACAATAAGAATATGTATCGATTATAGGGACATTAATCGAGCCTGTCCAAAGGACAATTACCCAACTCCCTATATCGATCAAATCATTGATGATTGTGCCGGCAGCGAAATATTCTTCTTCATGGATGGTTTTTCCGGATACAATCAAATCAATATTCTACCTGCCGATCAACCAAAAATGGCTTTCATTTGTCCATGGGGGACATTTTCTTATTGCAAATTACCTTTTTGGCTCAAGAATGCCGAGGAAACTTTTCAAAGGGACATGTCTTATGCGTTTCATGACATCAAGCACATTGTGCAACCCTATCTCGATGATTTTCCTGCTCATTCATTACATCGAGCTGATCATCTCATCCATTTATGAGCAATCCTTATGAGATGTAGGCATTATCGGATTAGGTTGAATCCACACAAGTGTGTTTTCTGTATAGAAAAGGGTCGTTTGCTGGGGTTTTTTGTTTCGAAAGCCGGCATTCGCGTCGATCCCTCGAAGGTTGAAGCTATTGTCAAATTGCCTCCCCCTTCGAGTCTTTGCCAACTCCAAAGTTTGCAGGGGAAAGCAAACTTTTTACGACGATTCATTCCTAACTACACCGAGGTTACAAAGGGTTTTACCCGGTTGTTGAAACAGAATACTCCATTCTATTGGGATGAGATAGCTCAGAAATCTTTTGATGCACTAAAACACACGTTGACCCATGCACCGTTATTGCATCCTCCCAACTACAACCAGGACTGCTTCTTGTATCTCGCCGCCTCTCATTCCACCATTGGGATGGTCTTAGTTCAGGAAGATGAATTCGATACTGAACATGTGATATATTACCTTAGTTGAACTTTAAATCCAACCGAGCTAAAATACTCATGTATGGAGAAATTGGCATTGGCAGCTGTTCAAGCTGTCCAATGTTTTCGTCCCTACATTTTACTACGTAAAACTACAGTAATTTCTTATTGCAACCATATGATCTACATTTTCACCAAGAAATTGCTAGGGGGCAAGTACTCCAAATGGATTGTGATCCTGCAGGAGTTCGACTTGGAGTTTGAAAAATCTAAGTCTAAGAAATCTTTAGTTTTTGCGGAGTTAATGTGTGACTTCCCGTGTACTGACACGGAAAATGTGGCGGAGGAGCCCATTGCGGACGAATCCTTGTTCATAATCAGCACTTTAGATCCGTGGTATGGGGATATCATCATTTATCTCCAGACCCAATCCTTTTGGCCGGAAATTTCAAGGTTAGAACATCAAAAAATACAATTCCAGTCCCAACAATTCAGAATTATTGGAGATACTCTTTATTGCCGTGGGGCGGACTCTGTTTTTCGACATTGTTTAACTCACGAGGAAGCTGAAAGGGTTCTAAATGACTGTCACTCTGGAGCATGTGGCGGTCATATGTCTGGGTATGCCACAACCCAAAAGATATTGCGCGCTGGCTACTTCTGGTCGTCTTTGTTTAAAGATTGTATTAATGCGGTCCGAAAATGCCACAACTGCCAAATTTTTTATCGAAATATGCACGCTCCACCTGCTCCTCTCCACCCTATAATTGCCATTGGTCCTTTTGCCAAATGGGTTATCGATTTTATTACATGTAACCCTCACTCTGCCGGGGGGCATGCGTATATCATCCTTGCGGTGGATTATTTTACCAAGTGGGTCGAGGCAATGCCTATATTTGAGGCAGACGGCAAAACAACTGCAATTTTTGTGTTCAACCATATAATTGCTAGGTTTGGTGTTCCACAAGTGATTATCACTGATCATGGGCGTCATTTTCGAAACGTTATGATAACCGAACTTACAGGCCAGCTTGGCTTGCGTCACGATAGTTCAACTCCTTATTATCCACAAGCTAATGGTTTGGTTGAATCCATCAACAAATGTTTAGTCATCATGATCCGACGAATCATTGGGATTCATCGGTCGAATTGGCATAACATGCTATTTTCAGCGCTTTGGGTGTACCGAACCTTAATAAAAACGTCAACAGGGTTCACTCCTTCCCAACTAGTTTATGGTCTGGAAGCTATGTTACCCATTGAATGCAAAATCTCGTCATTGCAAATGGCCATCGAGTTACTTCCAGCCACTTTCGAAGAGGAAAAACGTTTGTTATACTTGGCTCAATTAGATGAGAATCGACGTGATGCTGCATTGGCGATCGAAACTCACGCAAAACCTATTAAAGCTCAGTATGATCGAAATGTGACCCCTCGAAATTTTTCGAAAGGAGACCTAGTCTTATTGTACGATCAAGCTAATGATAAATTAGGTGCTGGAAAATTCGTTCCTATGTGGCATGGTCCCTATGTTGTTAAGAGAAAGCTAGCAAAAGGGGCCTATGAATTGGTAGGCTTTGACAGGGACTCTTTAGGTAAACCCAGAAATGGTCTTTACCTAAAGAGGTATTATGCTTAAAGAATGGGTATGGAGATTTTTAGTTAGGATAGTTTTCTTTCTAGCTGGTGTGTTTTAGTTTAAAAAGTGTGCTTAGCTTAGAGAGTTTTTTTCGTCATTATTCCTGCTTATCTTGGTTTTACTCTTGATATTGCAGATGTCGATGCCTCTCCAAACATACATTGGTTTCATTGATGGTGCTTGTCGTAATACACAGAACATTTCTTCCGCAGCTTGGGTTATCTATTCGCCCTCTGACGAGTTGGTATCTATGCATGGGGTAAGCCTCGGTCAAACAATGAACAACATTGCCGAGTATAGTGTGGTGATAGAGTTATTATCTGAATCTATTTCATTTGGGATTCGGAGTTTGATAGTGAGGTTAGATTCTGAACTCGTTGTATTACAACTTAATAGAGTGTATGCCATTAGAAATCCAGTGTTATTGAGATTATTTTTGAGAGTGTGTCTCTTGGAACGTGGATTTGATTATATTGAATATCAACATATTCCAATATCTTTAAATACATTAGCAGATGAAATTGCTTCTCGAATGTTAAGTAGACATTTGCAATAATCATACATGTAAATTTAAAATCATTCCATAACATGATTTACAAGATAAGCCGATAATAGTGATATATATAGGAGTGTGTCAAAATATACATCTTCCTCGATCATAGGTTGAAAAACACCTTATGATCGGCAAAAATGATAAGTACAAAAAGAAAAAATTCATATGTGTCTACAATAGGTGATCGTCCTATCATTGGTGATGATCTCGATAAGAAACCACTGTACGGGCCACCTTACAAAGGAACCTCCTAAAAGGTCCTGGGACCCCAATCACATAGCGCTGTAGTCGACGAGGAATGTCATCTATGCTGGTCTCTGGAATGTCCCCTATCAAGCGCTCTAGATGACTCTCCAACTCGACCAAGGTCTCTGCTGATTCGTCCTGTGGGGCTGGCGCCGCTGCAGCTGGTTGTTTCCTCTCATAAGGCCAGAGAGCGGCTGGTCGCTGTGGACCCACATCTGCATTGAAACTTTTACTATCAGTTTTGGGATGACATAAAAAAAAAAAAAAAAAAAAAGGAAAATGTTGAAAATGATTTTACCTGGGTCATCCCATTTCTCTCCTGGTGGAAGAGCCATGTCTGGGTCACCGCGAAAATCTACCCCAGCATAAGGGAAGTCCTGAATAGCAAAAACCTGGTTTTCTAACGAATGGAAATACTCAGGTTTGAATCGAACGACCTATGTCCCCTCGTCAGGATGACGGGCCATAACTGCAACCCATCGCATCACTTTGGGCTCTCGAGGAAGCCCAGAACCAACAGTGAAGTGATGTGGGACCAACATCGGGACCCTCTCTAGACTAAAACTCACAACTAAAGTGCCATAACCAAAGGTCTTCAATTGCCCGTTCTTGGCTCTGGTCAGTTGGCCTTTTACATTAGCCAACACAGCATCGCACCAGTTGAAGATGGTGCCTCGAAAGCAGTCAACTGCCATCCGCATCTAGGATCCAGTGGCAATATGTAGTGCGACACTCCCACAAAGCCTGGTAACAGTAAACGCGATCACTATGAGTTCAGGACGGGATATGGTTTTAATGTCTATCCCTTGTCTCTAGCCTGGTTATTGTAGAACTCTAGCCGGAGGTTATCGACAGACTGGACACCTGGCCTAGTCCCAAATAGAGTCAAGTCTTCGCCTCTCTTAGGAAAACCAGTCAAAAAGTATATGTTTGCTGGCTCAATTTCGAGCTGGTGGCCACCGATGAAGAAGCACTGGTCCTATATGCTCCACCTGTCTACCAGCCACTGCAAGAAGTCCACCTGGGCCCTCATGCCAGGTATGGCCCAGAATTTGTACAAGCCGCATGCCTTTAATGCATTGATCGAAGGTTGGTCATTTAACGTGGCAAGATCTACGTCCTCATGATCCCATTCTCGCCAATCAAGCATGATGTACACTTTACATCCAACAAAAAGGCAAATTAGAATGCAAGAAATTAAATTGTTTGGGTCAATTTTGAGAATTTTTGGGTTAAAAACCCTTGCTGCGGGGACTGCACCCTCTCTATTAGAGATAGTGTGTGGGTCCGCACCTTGCCTTCATGGAAGCTGCGGACCCCTGACTTTTTCCCCATTGAGAAAAAGTCGGGGTTCACGGGCTGCCAGTGTTATGCCTGCGGCCCCCGCGCGTGGGTTGCTAGCCTAAAAACCCTCTAAAAAATGAAATAAAACCCTTAAAAACAAATTGAAACGGTAGAAATTGAAGAGTAGGATGATGTGGATTACCTGGAGGAGACGGCGTTTGATTCCGACGGATGGATTTTCTGCAATCTTCACGGGAAGTTTCTTAACAAAAGCATTATTTTCTCACCCAAATCTTAAATGGTAAAAATGAATTGACGAAAGCCCTTTTTATAAGTTTTTTGAATAAATGAATTGTAAATTTGTTTATGTTTCACTTTAGAAAGGTAACTTTTGCAGCAATTTTATCCATCTCAAACAGGTATGAGTAATGTTTGCAATTTTTGTTCAGGATAATAGATTTTTCAGGCGAAATCGATCATTTTCGACGAAAAAACATTTAGAGTCACCTTTAAGCTCTTTTCTAACTCCTAAAACATGAAAACATCGCCGAGTTTTTCTTTTTAAACTCGTTAAAACGTAACTAAAAAGACGGTCCACTTACAACTCTTTTTTTGACCATAAAAACATGAAAAGTTTGCCGAATTTTTGTTGTTTCAAATTCGATATTGGTTATAAAACAACGTGTCATTGATCTCTTTTTTACTTTTTCAGATCAGGGGCACTAATTACGAAAAGTACTCATTGGTCGTAAATATCAAGTGGTTCTCTCAAGTATTATTTTATACTTTTTCAGGCTTGGGAGACACAAATTTATGAAAAAGGTCAACCCTGGAGTCTTCTTAAGTTTTTTTAGACTCTCTAAAATTGAAAAACGCCGAGTTTCTCCTATACTGGACTTGTTAAAATTTAACAGTAAAGAACCTATTCAATTACAAATAGGAACGAACCACTCCTTCTTAGGGTTCGAATTTAAACTAAGTTGGACTTGTTAGCACTTGAAATTTTACCTCAGGCTGAGAAAGGTAAACCTCAAGGCAACATCAAACCATTTAGCCTCGTAGCTAGCCCTACGGGGCAGGAGAAGGCTCTCTCCGGTCTATCTCATGAAATCTTCAATAGATGAGATGACCAATAAGGTAACACCGATATTAGGCTAGTAAACTAATCAAAGAGTTTGATTTGGGGTTTTTTGGGTTTTTGGTGGCAAATTGAGGAGAGGGCAATTTTGGGTGCGGGGATTGGACACAGTTTTTGCAGGGGGTTCTTTGGGGCGAGGTAGGAGACAGTATTGATGCCTTTGATTGAGGTGGATGGTCAGGAATGAAAGGTGAGGAGCTAAATATAGCAAACAATAGCTTTGAATTCTTTTTAGACAGTAGAAAACATTGAAATTAAACAAACTTAAAAGCAGAGCATGGCAGGCATGAATTCTTACTTTAACACTTCATTTGTTTAATGTGCAGAAGTAAAAGAAAGGAAATGAGTCACATAACACACTTACAAGTACATTGAGAAACACACCATCAACACATGAGTCCACAAGAATCCCAAAGAGGACTGCAAAACCCTGGTCTTCCTTAGCCAAAAATTGCAGAGATACAGTGAATAATACAATGATAGCTTCTCCCTCAAGAGTCCAACCATGAAAATGAGCAAGAAAGTGCATAATATAGATGATCTAACCTCTTTCCCTGCCTCCATGGGTCGAGCTCACTATCCTAGGAGCTGTTTCAACCACTTCTAAACTAAGCACTACAAACTAGGCAGTCAAAACAACTTGCCTCTATAAGCTAGGAAACCAATTCATTCATTTAATATTTACCCTTTTCATGAATGAATCTTCCAGAAGAGATACATAAGTGTAAAAGTGTCAAAAATTACATTATTTACATCAAGGAGGATAACAATCCACTCCAAAAAGTCAAACTGGGTCAAACTGTGCTTTTCCGAGCTGTACAGCGCATTTTTGGAAAAATCTGCCTGACGGGTCGCGCGCCTTTGGAGCCATCTTTGGGGCACTTGCAGATGGAAAAATTGAGAAAAATTAGGCTTGTTGGAAAGGTCTATGAGTCTACTTTCCAACCCAACTGGAATTTTTGAATTTGGAGTTCATTTACCCTGTCAAAAATCAAATCTCCCAAGACTGCTTTCTGCAATTCAAAAAAGTGGCAGAAAGTCATTTTTTGCTAGTTTTTTGACTTTCTGGAGGCCCAAAACTTCACCAAATCTCAAGTCCATCCATGAGCATGTGTAACTTTGCATGAAAAATCTAGAAATGCTGAGTTTTGGTCAAAAGGAGTTGCCATGATGAAGGGTCGCGCAGGGGGTGAGATCTGTTAATGGGAAAAACCTGCAAATTGCTTGAAAATGCCAAAATTCACCCAAAATTCTCAATTTTTTTTTGGATTTGTGCTGTGGCTAGGCTATTTAGTGCCTTGATCCTTGAGTGAAGCCTCAGCCAAGATACGAAGGGGATTGGGCCTCTTTCTCTGTTTTGTTGCCTCGGTCAACCGCCTTTGAAACATCTTCATCTTTGCCTTGCACACATGCATCCTTGCCCAGTAATGGTTTTTCATGTTCCTCAGCAGTTTCTTTTCTTGGTTGGCCTTAGCCAACAGCCTCTCCAAATGTGCATTTACCTGGATGAGCATGGACTCTCGGTCAGCGGGTAATGGGTCACCGAGTCTTCTTCGGTTCAAGATTCGGTCACTACGAATCCTCCACAGCTCATCAAGTGCTTTCTCATCCTCCAACTGTTTGTTGCGCTGCTCCAGGTATGAGATTGTCCATTGTGCACCCTCTAGTCTCTTTTGCAATACCTCATTTTCAGCTCTCAGGTGCTGAATGACCTCCTTTGCCTCTTGGCTCCGAGAAATGGCCTCAAGATCAACAAGCTCAATATCTGGAACTCCTGAGGGCCCCTCATCAATCTTGGGTTGCTTGCCCCTCTGTGCTGCATATGCTGCTGAAGAGAGCGAGGCTCCTTCCACCTGATGTGGAGATAACACTCGCTGAGCTGATGATGAAGGTGAGACCCCTTCCACCTGCTGTGGAGATAGTACTCGCCGGGCTGCTGCAAATAAGGCCCTCGGGCCTTTCTGATAGGTAACCAGAGGTGAGGAGCTGACATGTCTAGTGACAGGGATGTCATGCTGCTGGGATGGTCCTCCCTCCTCGTGAACAACCTCAGGATGTGGCAAGGGTGGTGCTGTGAAAAACTCACGAGAGATGAACTCCTCCCATGAGATGCCCTGCTAAGCCAACTGATGCAAT
This sequence comes from Pinus tabuliformis, assembly GCA_031772625.1. NCBI lineage: Eukaryota > Viridiplantae > Streptophyta > Pinopsida > Pinales > Pinaceae > Pinus > Pinus tabuliformis. The sequence continues at coordinate 1,299,092,035 of CM062807.1, forward strand.
ACTACAAGCTAAATCAAACCATAATGGTACAGGCTCCTATACTGCTGTGCCGGGCTCTTCCTCTGCAACATGGGCACCATCCTCTGAATGTTCTGATAGAAGAAAACAGGGATGTTCATCATCCTCACTCGGGTGAAGTTCATCAAGAGGCAAATATGGTATGAATATACCTGTGAAAATCTGCCCTCACAGGTAAAATAGTGCATGATGAGCCTCATCATGGGAGCATACTCGCTCCTGAGAAACCTGAATGGAAACACACCTGCCAAATGTCTCATGAATGGTGGCCGGACAAAAGGCTCAAAGTGAACATTATCCAGCACCTTGCGCTTATTCCACACCTCCCCAACATTAGGTATCCCTGTGGCATGTGAGATCACCTCGGGTGTCAATGTAAAGTTCACCCCTGCAAGGTTGACATGTCCATCATGCAAGTGTAAAACAAATAAGCGAGCCAACTCTCTGTGGTGCTGAATCCAAGAGATCCTCTCACAAAACTCATAGCAAGACATATACTGGAAACATGTGACTGCCATAGGACAGGCCTGTAATTCTGCTAAAGAGGTGGGCTCCTCTCGCTTATGATGTCCACCTTTACCACCCTTATGAGTCCTCCTCTGTACCTCAATCTCTGAAGCTGATGACTGGTCATCACTTTGCTCATAGGTTTCGGTTTCTGACATTGTTTAAGGAGCAAAGTGGACAAACTGTGCTGCTATTTCTGCCTGTAAAAAGCTGATTTATATGCTGTTTCAAGGGGACAAGGAACATGAGGGAAATGTTAGGGGAGGGACATTTTTACAAGGAAAACGGGAATACATGTATATAACAGGGAATTTAGGGAAAAAACACTGCAAACATCACTGCACATGCATCATCAAATTCATGTGTTTACATGGGTATTATGAGGGGTAGGATTTAGGGCTTGATTTTTTATTTTTTAGGGAAAAGGGGTAGGGTTTATTTTCTTTACAAATTTAAAAGGGAAATTTATATGGACATACAGGGAAAATGAAATGGGAATGAGGAAAAAATATTACAAGGGAAAAAACCATTGAAACAGCAACAACCCTAGCAAATTTTTACAAATTTACATACAGCCATATGGAGCGTTCTCTTGCACAATTTGATCATTAAAAACACAATCATGATGACCCTCAAACATAACCAACAATCATTTCCAAGTTTGGAGAACCTACCTCAAGCAATTTGATGATTTGGCGGGTGCTTGAACAAATTTGCAAAGGGTTTGGAAGAGAGGTCGCTGATGGGTCGCGCGCCTCACCCAAAGGGTCGCGCGTGCCTGACGGGTCCCGCCCATTATAAAAATACACTGCAGGAACCCTTCTGACGGGTCGCGCTCCTCTGACGGGTTGCGCGCCTGGCCTGATGGGTCGCGCGCCTGTCAATCGCCCGAATTCGCTCAACTTTCACTCCTTTCACTCAATCACTCGCCCAACTCTCTTGCAACTGTCTTGGATGCACAATGAGAGTAAAAGGAGGGAGATTTGGTCTTTATAGGTTTCATTTGAATAAATTTCATGCTCAAACCCACTTTCTAATGTTTCTCTTTGACACTTTATAAAACTGACTTTTTGGTTTCCTTTGTCCTGAAATTGACTCATTTAGTGCTTTGGATTGATTCTTTTTGCAGGGAGATCATCTGAGGGAACTTGGCAAGGGGACCAGGGTTGCATACTGTCCACTGAAGTCTTTTGAAATTTCATCACTTTTTTACAAAAATTTGAAAAATGACCTTGGCTTTAAAAACAGGGTTTTTAAATCCAAGGTGAAAATTAACTGTACAAGATAAAAAAATTCGAAGAAACATCTTTACAAACATCCCTCTGGCTTGCTAAAAACTTATTGACCTTTAGAAACATGACCTTGTAGACATACTTGACCAAACCCCTAGACCTAGGAATTTGACCTCAAGACAAGACAAGACAAGCTTGAAAGAGATTAATGACTGAAATGACCTGATCCAGCAATGCCAAGAGGGGTATGAACACACAAGCTCCTCCATCAGGGTTATGGCATGCCTAATGGGATGCAAAAATTGACATTGATGACACACCTACTTATGCAAATTCAAAGAGTTTTGATCGCTGATGGAGGGCTCAAGACCGACTCTAACAGGACTCATCCGAAGGATGAGCTTATAATCAAGCAAATGTTATCCTCCTCAAGCTTGTCAAATATAAAGAGGTACTTGCCAGAAATGGTGGGGGAAAAGAGAGAAAAATGAGCCTGTTTGTCATACTTTGTAACCACTCTTAAACATGACACTTTTATTCACCTGGGTTGGGAAATCCTTTGCCTAACAGTTGATCAAACCACATTGAAAGTCTTCAACTGGTTTTTGGGTATTAACTTTGGGTCAATTGTCACCAAACCATCTGTTGTGTTCTTATGTGTTCAAGACGTCAGTGCCAATAAGCCATTCATCTGCAAAATATCTGTCATCCATCTTGACCATCCCTGAGTCAGTCCTTTCAACTAAATTTCTTCAACTTGATCTATGATTTCGTGTTGTGGGCTCGCCTACGACGGATCGCTTTCTATCAACTTCAGCTCATTATCTATAAATCGTCAATACCTTGGGATCTGCATGCCTCAATGGCAGGTTTCTCGTCTTTGACGACAGGTTGCATCATTGACCTTTGATCAAAGGATTGTGTGACATGTTCGACATCAACACATCTATTCACATCTCATCGATTGTACTGGGTACTTTGAGATCCATTGAGATCACTGGTGGTTTCTCTCACACTTGTTAACAGTTTACATCATTAACTGGTAATCAAGTGGTTTCTACCATGTTCGACTTCAACACATTCATTCGCATGGATAGAATCGTACTATTTCGAGAAGTAAAAATGAAGACCCTAGATCTAGTTTCCGCAATCCAGGCTGCGAGGAATTTTGTATTCATTATATTGTGGACTATTCATAAACAGATGGCTACATCCATACTGTGTCTACATGTGTCTATACTTGTGATGTATTACAAGATCATTCCTATATCAGAGCAGTAGTTAGTTTTCTAAGTCAGTTTTGATCAGAGTATGGGAATGCTTACCTCAGCTATGATATGATCTCATATATATGTTTTTCATTGAATGTTTTTACAGGTTCTGACCGGGCTCTTCACAAGAGGATCCTCGAAATGATAAAGTACTTCACTCTTCCTAAATGATAAATGAAATCCTCATTACTACAGACTTCGCACTTTAGGGGGCAGTCTGTTACACAAAAATAGCGTCACCATGATTATTTGCAGTCAGTATGGGTCTATCATCACTTGTACTGTCCTCCTAAGCAAGTCTTAAACCTCAGCTATTCAAGTCAAGCTTTGAAAATGAGAGAAAGACATTGAAAATCAACAAAGCTCTAGTTCTGCACTTTCTCTCACTGCTACCTGCGGTCCTGCACCCCCTGTTCACAAAAACTTCGGACCTGCCAACTCTGTCCCTAAAGGAGTGGGTGCGGACCCCTGTGAAAGTAAAAAAGGCACAAGTTTATTCTAAAAAACTCACTTTGGGTTAATTCTAGATGATTCTAGAGGAAATTTTGACGTGGATTTGTCGCTCTTAGGTGGTTCATGCATCCCAAAAGAGAAGGAGCTAATCCCTTGATGAGAGGAGCTATCCCTTTGAAGGAGGGCTTTATCCCTTTGAAGGAGGGCCTATTAACTTCCCTCCATTGCACTATAAATTAAGGCATTGGGCTGGTTGCTAAGGAGGTTAGAAGCTGAACATTTTTTAGGGTAAATGCTGGTGGAATTGAGACTTCCTAGTTAAGCTTGAGAGGAGAGATCACATACCTTTTTGGCTTCATTGGGAAGAGAGTGAAACTTGTCAAAGTAGAGGAGACTTCTTGTTGGACCCTGGGAGGAGCTTGTACAACATCAAGGCACAGGTTGTAAATTTCTTCTTTGATTTGAATTAATACAATCAGATTCATTTTTCTCAACAAATTGTCTTATGTCATTTGTTTCATGAATTCCTTGATCATCATGTTAAGTATGCTTTATGATATTGGCTTTTCAGGTGCTATTTAATTTGTTTGCTTGTTTGTGTTTGCAGATTCGCAATAAGGGAGCTCATTTGGATCAAAGGAGCGAGGCTTCCACAAACTTGCATTGGACCCAAGGTAGGCCTAAAACACTTGTTTGCCTTTGTTTATAAATGCATATTTAGAGAAAGATAGTTTTTTATTGGCTTGCTTGTCACTAGATATCGTTAGATTCTAGGAAGGTCTATCTTGTCCACAAGATCGACTCATTCCGTGTGACATCTGTCCTTCTCTTTGAATTAAGAAATCTAATCATATCAGTAGCCTTACTTGGTTTGTCTTTGAGCAATTATTTCACTTCATCAATGGATAATTGACATTTGTCGATGAGCTCCTCCTGCTCAAAAATGATCTGAAAGGATGGCCATATTTCAGTTATGGCTTGACTAATGTCTGACCAAATGATTTCCTTGGCTTGGGCCAAGCTTTGTGCCAGCAGTGACTGACTCTACAATTCTTTGATCCTTCTTTTCAGCCTATGTGTTTTCTGCATTTCCTCAACATACAAACTATCATTTTTTGTTTTTTGTGCTTCCAAAGTCTAGAACTTCTTATGGATCCTTTCATTCTCTTTCTTTTGATGAATGAGTTCCTGTGAAAGTTTTTTCAAATCCTCTGTTGTCAATGTAGATTCTCCAGTGGATGATGAAGATGTAATAAAAATAGTTGTGATGGGGGCTACAGATAATTGAGTAAATTGCTCTTTTTCTTTAAGAAGCTTCTCATTCTGTTCTTCCATGGTTTTAATATGTACATCTTGCTTTATTATCAGTTTGAGAATTTCTTCCTTATGTTGTTTAGTCTCTAGTATTTCCTTAGTTTGGTGATCCTGTGTAGAAGGCATTTTCAACTGTTTTCTCAATGCTTCAATATCTGTGTTCTTTCTTCTGATTATATCTTTTGTTGCTTTTACATCAGTAGGGTCATATTCTATTTTAATGACTAAGTCCTCCAATGACTTAATCCTATTATCCTTAACCAGAGATGATATTTTCTCAATTTTCAATTGAGACTGCACATTTGATAGAGTAGTTTTACACTTAGACAATGCCATAGTAGTGTTGGTCATGGTTGAGAACAACATCTCACCAGACTGCCTATGCATGTCCATTTGGTCAATTGGATGAATTTGATTGGCATCAAATGAGAATATAGTTTTCTTATAATCAGCAAAACCTTTGGGAAAAGGTACTTGAGCCTGCAGAAAGGCCATCTGAATTCTTCCCTTCTCACTGTCAAATGCTATCAGTAACATATGTTGTGAAGTGGAAGTCTGCTTCCATAACTGTGCATAGACATTAGCCTTTAAAGCTTCTTTATTTTTCTTGATCTCAATAAAGTTAGTGAAAACATTTGACTCCTCTGTTTCACTTGGTCCAACAAAGTGAGTAATTTCTAGCAAATTTTGTGAAGTGGAAGAGGAAGAAGGAGTATTAATTATAGGATCCTCAGTTCTTATATATACGTGTGAATCATCCAGATTGATGACAATAGGTTTCTTTTGACCTTGAGATGCAGTAGTAGTAGTGGCCTTTGATTCAATCCTTGGTTTCTTCTAGTAGTGGATGAACTCCTTTTCTACCATTGTTGATGATGATGATCCTTCACTAGGCCTTTTGTTTAAATTAGTTTGAGAAACTGGAGTCTCATGAGTAAAAAGAGGCAAGACTTGTTCCTCTGCTTCTTGAAGAGTATCCTCTTCCCATTGTTCCTGATTTCTAAATTTCTCAATTTCAAGCCTAGGTGTGTGATTATAAGGAGTAGTCTTAAGCTCCACCCTTAAATCTGAAATAATGTTGAATGGATTGTAGGACCAAGTGAAGCTGGGTTGAAAACCCATTTGTTTGAGTATGACATCTACCTTTGAGCTAGTTGATATAGTGTTGCAAATGAATGATCCAACCTGTGCTTTAATCTTACACTATGATTTTCTCTTTCCTGATATGAAATGTAGCTCATCCATATTTATCATTTGAAGAGAAAATTATCATTGCAACATACTTTGGCAACTTATATGGAGCCAACTCACACCCATATACTTTGATCTCTGTGTAGTTATGGTAGAGATTTCAGTCTCCTATTCTTACTTGATCACTAATGTGCAAGATCCTCTTGATTTCAGGACTAATTGTTGGTTTAGTTTGACTGTTGCTATTGGGTGAATGAAACAGTCTATGAAATCTGAAAATTTGAACTCAGTTTAGTTCTTTCTAATCAACAAGTTCCAATGAATAACTGATTGATCTTCTTGTTGCTCATCCTACTTGTGTAAAATAATGGGTAATTTGTCTCCCTGCTAAAAAACAAACATGTGAAATAAGATAGAAGAGTATTTGAATACTCCTTCAGTTGTGATATTCATAAGCTACTCATGCATAACATCAGCCAAAAATTGATTGTAGTTATACATGAAGGTAGGCTTGTTTTCTTTTGAAAATATAGACAAATAACCTAAGATAGCCTCATCTACCCATTCATATGATGGGTAGCCTAAGAAGAAAGAAATGAGGGAAATAATTTGCTTGGCTCTCTCTGGAAACATGGATTCTAAGTAAGGAGGGATTTTCTTGGGAAGCTCAGCATCTCTAGGGAGAAAAACCTCAAAGATTTGAGCTCTTTGAGGGAATGTAAGTTTATGATATAGGTCAATCAGAGTTATAGGGGAGAAAAATATGAGGGAATCACTCTTAGGTATTAAAAACATTTTGTTTATGGCTTCAGTAGTGATGGTTATCAGAATGTCACCATTCTGAGCCACTATTGTTCTTTGCAAGGGATTATACTTAGATTGACACCAAATAACCAAATCAAGGAAAGAATGAGCTTGCGGAAACATCTACAAAGGAAGGTTGATTCCCAGAGGTTTATTTCATCCTCTGAATGAAGGTATATTTTTCTGAGCCAATTATTTAATTCAAGCATGTCAAATTCACACTCAATATATGTGATTTTGAAGTATTGTTTGGCTAATGAGATATGTTCTAAGTCAAGAGGATCAGAAGTTTGTAGGTTATCCTGTGCTAAAGAAGAACCAAAAGAATATTTTTCCTTCTTCTTAGGAGCAAAAATATTAGACAGAAACGGTAATATGACAAAATTACAGAGATAGTTGAGCGATATTTCACAGAATTGGCTCAATAGAAAATATGCAGGAAGATGAAGAATTTAGAAGTAATGGAATAGTAAGAAGCGCAGTTGTAATGGGGACAATGAGTATTTATAGCGAAAATTAAGCTACTGTTGCAGTAGAAGTCGTTAACAACGAGATAATTGGAAAATTAATGACTTAACAGGAAATGATTGTAGCAACGTATAAGCATTTTCAGTGGAATGGTAAAGCATTGATTTGAAAACAGATAGAGCATTTATTTAGCAATGAATAGTGGCAACGGTTAGCAAGAACAACTATGAAAATAAATGGAGGGCACATGTGATCTGCATTTAAATAGGAACGCAAAAAATTACAGGTATAACCAAAAATACAGAGATACAACAGAAATAACACTTTATTTCATTGATGTAAAATACTGAAATATGCTTACAAACAGAAATGGAAATAAACTAGCTCGGGTGATGGTAGCTTATCTCTGAGTAGAGATGTGGCGGCTACATGTCTCTGAACCATGTTACAATGAGGATCAAAGGCCTATTTATTGTTGAGAAACAATGGAAAACCCTAAACATCCTAAAACCTAACCTTAGGAGATGAAACGCCAAATTATGGACCCCGTTTGGGTAAATTGGTACATCAACTGCCCGGGGTCGTAACTTTTGCATATGATCTCCGTTTGATGCACACAATACCTTGTTATATAGATCTATCCAAGGACTACAACTTTTTAGAGAACAAAATCTAACTATAAGCCATGTTGCTCCCCGTTTTCCCAAAAAACATCATTTAGGGCCTCAAAACGTCTCTGGAAGTTTAGGACCCGAAAAACTGCCAAAAATAGAAATTGTGCTACAATTAAGGAAACTGAAAACTGAAAGAGATAGTTGTGGGGGTCCCAAGTGGGATAGATGGGTGGCCACCAACATCCACCTGGATCAGCGTGGGACAGAAAGATTGGATGAAGGTGTTGCGGAAGGATCGGACGTCGAGGTGGTATTGAAAGACGCGAGAGTGGGAATAATGGATTTCGGAGGGGGGTAGTGGTAAATAGCTTAGAGCGGGGTGGGGGTGCAAAAATTTGAGAGGGTGATACGTAGGTTGGGGGCCCGCACAGGCAGAAACTTCTTTTTGCACTCCCCCCTCCCCCCCCAAACTGTTATCTTGTTTTGTAGCTAGCGGGTGCAAAGCGCTTCCCCATCCTTGATCTCAGCAGGAAGGGCAGCAACCGTTGATTTCGGTTTGATTATTAACACTTGCCGACAAACATCTTTGTCATATATGAGCTTGATTTAAAGAGTATTTACATATAACCCTTTACAATAATTAATCACCACTTAAGCGGGGTAATTAACAATAAAAAGAATTAATACAATCATGGGCACATTTTGACTAGTATCCCTTAATAATCTAATCAAATATTCTAAACCTAATATATATGACTTTAGGTCAAATTTTAAGCATATTAGGCCTTTAATTTTGCTCATATAACCTAATTTCTAATTTTCAACCAAGATTAAATTGTTTGGTTGAATTTATTCTCTAGTCTAGAACAAAAATTTAAATGATCTGATCAAGATTAAACAATTTGATTCAGATCAAAAGAAAAGGTTGTGGCATAAAAACAAACTGCACACAGACCTTTATTATTACAAATGGAATTTTTTCATGAAGTGACACTTTAAACAAGCACACTTATTCAAATCTTTTTTACTTTCTTTTGATGGGGTTCTATTTCATCTCTTTTTATTTTTGAATTTTTTTCATATTTCATTTTTTTCTTTATTTTTTATATCGTCTTTTAAAAAATAACAACTAACTTATCAAAAATAAAGTATGTTACAAGACAACCCACATGATTTTGTGCACAGTTTTATTTCTTTCAAAATGTTTCCTTGTTGGTCCAAAGTAGAGGTCCCACAATACTTTCTCTTAATCGTGCACTTCCAAACACCTAAGAAATACTCCATTATGGTGCTTTTTGAAAAGCAACCCATGCACCAACTGGTAAGATAACTCTTTAAGTCTAAGTGCCCTCTTTTGTCGTATGAATAAATGGGAGGGCACGATGCCATGCTCAAGGTATTGGTGCACATCTATGTATGAAGAGTCTATGATAATAGTGGGAGAAGTTCGCTCTACATTATACATTTCTAATTCTTGTTCCCATCAAGAAGGATCTTATTCTTATTTCGCATCCACTACTTCTACTACTAGTTGACATAGACCATGGCCCTTGATTGAGTGAACTAGTTTGAACTCTAAATCATACTCATGTAACCCAACCATCCAGTTCACTCTTCTCTCACCCAACTCTTGTTGAACAAACAATAACCTGATCGTTGGGTGTGAGACAAAGATAATACAGTGGTTTTTCAAAAGATAGGACTAAACGTTCTTCACCGCCTTGTACACTATGTAAGTTTGTTTATCAATGAAGGGGTAGTTGATTTTAGGTCCTTGAAGACTAGAACTCATAAAAGATATTGGTTGCTCGTTACTCTGATCGTTCTAAAGCACAACGGCAAGAAAAGTGTCAGAAGAAAAGGAGTAGAGCAGAAAATATTTGTTGAAATTCGGGCTGTATAGAGTAGGTGCTTCTAGGATAGCTTTCTTGATATGGGAAAACATGTACTTTTCCCTTTTATCCAATTGATAAATTGTATCCTTCTTTACCATATCCTTTATTGGTTTGAAAATCTGAGTGTAATCGAAGATGAACTTTCAGAGGAAGTTGATTTTCCCCAAGAAGGACTGCATAGCTTTCTTGTTCGTTGGGAAGGGAATCTGTGTTGGCTTAAGGGGGCCTGACCCAGGTTCATAGTTGTTTGTGACAACCAAAAAAACCCTAATTGCTGGCCCTTTTGGAAACAACCTACATAGTGCAAGCTGCAGTCTCACCTGAAGTAGTATTGGGGGATGTTAGAACTAGGTTTCTGCATCCAGGGACATGTGATAAGTGGTTCTCAAGATTTGACAGTTCATATCTACCTTCACACAAATCGGTATCCTTCTAGGGCTCGTTACTGTAACTCGGGTAAAATGGCTTTTAAAACTTCACTAGGGTCGACAATCAGCCTTTGCGGACCCTAAATAGGCAAATTATCTACTTTCGCGCATTAATCAATAATCCTAGATATGCATTCGCTCAGATCTATCCAATTCATTAGAAAACATAACAGAATTAACCCTTACCTTCGTGATCATAGATAATTACTTTATTCATGCAGAAATAGGATAGATTCAGTGGTTTCACGTAGCATTTATTCATTATTCCATAGAAAACATATTGTAAAGCGACATATCATAACATAAACAAAATCAACAATAATGCTCAGATTGCAAGATAATTCTTAAAATTCAGTCTTTATTCATTCTTAATGTTTAGATTACAATCTCTTTCACCCTGCGCACTCAACTGCAGGGGTCCGCGCACTCAGTTTTGGACTTACCAAGGCCTCCCATGCACTCAATTGCAAGAGCCTTCCCCTTTCGCCTAAGTACAGGAAGCATAGCCTTCCTGCCCTAGCACTTGCCCAAAACAATCTCTATCTTGCTTTCGCTTACTTTTTTGTTACCTCTTAGACTCATTATGACTCAAATATATATAGCTTTCTTCAATACAATACCATAGTCCGCAGACACTGGGTGAGTCTCAAAATCGACCTATTTACTTACCCAAACAAGGGGCTAAACCCCTTTGACTTTATCTATCTATGCACTTTGTGTCCACATTTCGTGCAGAATTTACATCTTCTACAAAAACTTATACAAAATTTGGGTTAAATCACCCCAAAACTAACCCTAGGGACCCTATTTCAATAGGAACCTAACACAAATATCATGACTCGCCCTCAAGTCACTCAGTTGGTGCCTTGATCTTGCTGTAGAGACCAGCAAGCTCGACCTGTAACATTGCAACTTTAGCAATGCTCTGTGCCACAGCCTGATGGACTTCTTCTACCAATTTTTTTGTTGTCAAACCCTCCAATTCTAGGCACATTTTCCTCTATGTATGTTGTAGCACCTTTATCTTTTCTTGGAGTGATAGAGTAAGTTGACAAGGTTCCTCTAGCCACAGCTGTAATTTGGCCTTTGGAAGGGCCTCTTTCCTCTACAATTCTTCTGTCTATGCTTGTAGCTACTTCCCTTCTTGTAACTTTACAAGGCATTGCGTTGGCGCCAAAGTGCGTGCAGTCACTCGGACCTCATCATACTTCTGTTGCATTTCTCTAACATCGGTGTTTAGCTTCTGCAAATTCGGGTCCTCTTGTAGATTTTTCCATAATTCCATTGCTTGGTCAAACATCATTGCACAGTCATTGACTGTGATATCCAATGTATTCATATTCTCCTTGATTGGTTCTCCGCGTTGCTCCCGGACCTCTTGCAACTTTGTGGGCTACAACTTCAACTCCAACTCTGATATCTTCATTTGGAAGTCAAAAGTAACCCTGTCTACTTCATCCTTTGATTCCCGTACTGCAACAACCAATTTCCTTACTTTTGCTAATGCTTCGGCATCCTCTGGGATGTTCAATTTTGGCACTGTTTTGCAGAATTGCTCTATCATTTTCTCCAGGCTTTCACTTCATTTCTGCATCTCCTCCTTTTCCTTCAGTGCTTGTGCTTTCTCCATGAATATTTGTTCATTATTTACCTTGAACTCATTGATGACTGCGAAGGCATGCTGCTCTCTAATCTGCAACTCATCTAAAACCCCCTGATGTGGTACGTGGAGGGTCTGCAGTGGTAGCGCGGCCAAATTCACTCCCATTTCTTTCACGGTACTGAGCACAATGCAATCCTCATCTAACTCTGCATGAACAGACCCTTCTGGAAATCGTATGAATCTAAGGTCCAAAGTCCGTTCCAGCTCGGTGACTGTTCCACTTCCTTGTGTTAGGATCGCTTGCACCCCACTCGCTTACCCAACGCCCGCCTGAATCCTACTAACATGGATCTATAGTTCGCGTAGATCCTTTTGGACACTCCCCAGTGTTTGCATATACTGTTGCTCAAACTGTTGCAACAACTTAGTTGTCATTTCTCTAACCTTGTCACCGATCTCATTGAGATCGCCTTATGTAAGCACCATTGGGTCAATGTGCGTCTACTTATCAAACTTATGCTTTTTTTTCTATCCACTCATATGCTCCTTCCTGTGCCTATTCAAGGTGAAGGGAGTGCTCTACTCCTCTCCACTGACTCCTTCCTACTTTGAAAGCTCTTGCTCATCTGTGTGTTGTAAAGCCAACTTTTCAACTTATTCTGTATCCCAACGTGCTTTCTTGGTCTGCACTTTTTCAACGCGCTCTTTTGCTACGCATTCTTTCTCCACAACTACCTTAGGAGTAGCTTCCTTTTTCTTCTGCTCAACCAGAGCTCGCGTGTGTTATAGACAATTTTGTGCCTTGCAGCATCAGGCATGAATTGTCAATAATCCAAGGGATCCAAAGTCCCTAAACATGATGTTCCTACCCCTAGAGGAACAAGGTCAGCAAACCAACAGCTCTCAGATCAGTTCTCCACCTGAAAACACTCAAAAACAAGCAATCCTGAAATCAAAGCAGGTGCTCCACTAGGCTTCTGCGCTGAAACTCAACTCCTCCATGGCGTACCTGCGTTGCAAAGCAGGTAGGACAAAGGCCACCTGCGCTGAGTGAGATGGGACAAGTGGCACACTGAGTCATTGCTCTGGAATCTTCCAAAAATGACACTTGGATCAGGGATTTCGCCTTGTGATGAGTCAGAGGCTCTGTTTCTCCAAGTGGAAGCAAGGTTCTCCAAGTGGACTCAAGAACTGAAGATCAACTGAAGAGAGAGAGGACACAAGGCAGCTACACATCAGTTGCAAGCTGACTCATCTTTTCTCAATTCATCTATATATTGAGCTCTCCCTATGAGCTCAGGAGGCTGGAATTTTGTGCAAAGTAATGATATGCTGTTGGTTTCACTATAGAACTATTGGGTGATTGCTTGAAGGAGGTGAAGAGGAGAAATTCTTTCTGCTGGGAGGTGTTGCTGGATTGGGGCCTTCAATGGTTGTAACACTCTCAGAACTTTACTTCTTCCATTAATAAAAGCTATTGAGGTTCTTCTATATGCACTTGTTTCAATGATGTATTGTGATAATTGTATATTTGATTTATGCTAATCCTTGAATCAGTTATGATTGCATGCTTCTTGTAGTTTCCTTCTTTGTTATTTTGCAGGATCTCATTGTAGCTGGGCCAGCAAAAGAGCAAGGAGCTGGGAGCAAGCAGCAAAGAGAAGAGTTTGGATTCGACATTAAGCGCAAGGCAACGGTTAGTGCATTTCTTCATTCTCTCTTGCTTTCATAAGGAAGTAAACCTTAAGTAGTTTTCTTTACAGTTGTTGCTGAGGTACTATCACCCTTAGAGTGGGATAGGGTCATCCGAGTCGAATACTTTTCCCTACAACAAACTGGCGACTCCGCTGGGGATCGTATCTGTTTGATTGTTTGTAGTATTTTGCTATTCATTTCCTGAACAAAAGAGTACCAAATCGAAAAGCTTTTGACTATATCAAAAGCGAAGTAGAGGGCAGCTACTCTAGCTCATTTCTGAGCATGTTCATGATTTGAAGAGCTTATCTACAAGGATCCTTGTAAGCTCTTAGTGATAGCTTTTCATCTTCCTTGTCATCCCTTAGTGTGTGCTTGACTGATAGCTTCTGATTTGAGCAAAAACTGTGAATTTTTGAGAAAATTGTGACCGGAAACTGAGAAAACGCAACTTTCGTTTTCCAAAGCAGGTAGTACACAGGCTACCTGCTTTGCAACGCAGGTCCCGAAGGGGCTACCTGCACTGAGAGCCAGACTGGCTGTGCAGCACCTGCGTTGGCCCAATTTTGCCTTGTGCATTTGGGGTTTCCTCCCTTTTTCTTGCCTGTTTTCACTATAGATTTTGCAGCCAGTTACCAGTCTTGTACCTGTTCTGAAACCAACCTTACTTGCCATCATTCCGCCTCTGTTATATAACGAAATTGTACTTGTTCTTTTGTATTTCTTACATCATTTACAATTTCCCATAACGAAAGTGAACTAGTCTTGCTTTGGCCTCTTAGATCTGAACCTGTGTTAGGCATTTTGCTGGTCTAAAGAGTTAGCTTGTTTGCTGTCCATAGCTAATTAGTCTTTTTACTTTCGTCATTATGGTTTGATTTCATGCATTTCCAGTGTTTAAACAAGTAAATCTTAAGGTGTCTTTTGATTTTGGACTAGCTTGTTTACTTTCGCTTGAAATCGAAATCAAAGTTATATAACAACTTTCTTTTTGTAATACATCAACATTAAGAAAGGGAAAAGAAAATACATGCATTGTTTATTTTGCATTTGACTGTTTGCATGCTGATTTAGGAAATTTTGCATTAGTGTGTGCTCTATGATCTGTGTGAAAAGATTTGCCTTTCTTCTCCTCAGTAGTTAAGATTTTCAAAGTTGAAAGATTGAAAAGTTTGCTTCTCATCTTAGACTGCATTCAAGAATTTGTTACATACATCTCGTGGTGATCCTTAAAGGCAAACTGCTAAGCAAGATCAACACTAAAATAAATCCAATTTACATAACAACGCTTTGTAACATAACGCAAACACATAGAGGTCTAGGTAGAGACGTGTTCCGGCGTCGTTAAACATAGTGACTGTCAATCTCTACGAAGGTGGGTGATTCCTCCTGAGAGTCGGTGGCACTAATACGGACTTGTGCTCCCACGTACCGTCGCGTATATATTGGGAGACCCCTATAGGAACAAAGCCTTTATCCATAGGAAGCCGTGTCGGCCGCCCTACTGATCGCGATGCAGTGAACACAGCATTCACGAAGATCGACCACCCGTACCGTAAAACGTATTCTGTGGTTTCGCGAAAAGTTTGGCACACCCCCTGCCTAGAACTCCAGAGTAGTTTCTTTTGGCCTTTTTCAAACTCTATAACTGAAAAAGTCCATCCGAGCATTTGTCACTTCGGGCTCGTTAAAACATCGAAGGAGACTAGAGTCATCTTTAGCTTTTTCTCAACTCTTAAAACATGAAAAAGCAAAGTTGTGTCTAAAGCGTCGTTAATAAAATTTATTTTAATCGGAACATAATCACCTGTTATTCCCACGTTGATCTTTCAGTTGAAAAGTATGGAGCCCACCAACCAAGGAAGTCACCTTGGTGGAAGTCCCAATCCCTTCTCCTCTTGGGGAGATGTTGGTGCGCCTCATATGGCCACATTGTCACTTCCGGGATTGACAATTGGCCTACCTGTATGGCTCTTTTCAACTAATGTAGTTCAGATCACCACTAATCCTGAGCAGTCGAATCAACAGTCAGACCAGTCTAGAGCTACCCACCAGCCTTCCACTTCTTACAATTCTTCCTCTGATCCTTCATCTTCGCAAGGTAGAGCCGGCAAAAGTCAGCCTCCCATGGAGAAGAAGGAGAAGAAGAAGAAAGAAAAGAAGCAGAAGGAGCCTAAGGCGAAGGCGACTGGGGGCAAGCAAAAGACATCTGACAAAAATCCACACACTGCACCGACCGGGCCTAAATCGCCATGTGTCATTTGCAAAGGGACCCACTTCCACCGTGACTGTCCTTGTATTCCCCGGATACTAAGGGATTGGTCCCCCAGGTTGCACAATCCGGTAGCATCAACCTCTGATAGACATGTTGATTGCATTCCATCAACTAGCGAGAGTGAAGGACAAAGAGGGAGACCAAGATCACCCTGCAGACTGTGTGAAGGCGATCACACCATCCACCGTTGTCCATTCTTAGATGAGGCGAAGAGAGTTTTGGAAGATCGTCCGGTTTCACCGTTACGACTTCCTCCTGGATACCAAAAACTCGTGCCAAGTCCCTCGATAGTTGAAAATCCAGCTGGCCCGATCAAGTGGTCAGCTGAAGTGTCGGTCATTGAGAATGAACCAACTGAATCCAGACCAGACGAAAGTCTAAAGGTCGAAACGGCAGTTGACCCGGTTCTTCCTTCAGAGGTTTCATCCTCAAATGACACCGTCGTTGAAGATTCATCTTCAAATGACACCCTCATTGAAGAGAACAAGGATGACACCATCCAGATTCTTTTCATCAACACAGACTCTGATGAGCATCAGGGCAACGCGCCCATTCCTTTATCGCAAGAAGGAACATCGTCAGGGTCGTATCCGGCCGTGTATTCGGTCCCACCACCAAGCAACCTGGTTGTGTCCTTTGATTGGAATCAACTAGGCAGACCCCGGTTACCAGCTAGTATCCCATTCAGAATCATCGTCCAAATCTACAGAATAGTGATGGCTGGAACTATCATTGATGAAGGGGCATCTGTGAGTATCCTTTCCTCTATTGCTTGGAAAGCACTGGGTTCCCCGGCGCTTTTACCTGAGATGAGAAATCTATCAGGTTTTAATAAAGGAACCAGTCGCCCGTTAGGGATTCTCCCCAATGTTCCTGTTACATTGAAGGGGAAGACAGTTCATATGAACGTCATGGTCGTCCAAGGACCCTTGGTGTATAACTTACTCCTTGGACGAGACTATATATATTGCATGGAGGCAATAGTGTCCTCACTCTTCAGAGTTATGTGTTTTCCGCACGAAGGAAGAATGGTCAAGCTCGTAGACCAACTTTCATTTCCAGGATCACGCATCGCAAATAGTCAAATACCATCCCTTAACGGTTTATTCACTCAAGGAATGCCTCCACCCCGGTTCTACTTCCCGATGAATGCGAGTGATTCGGAAGAAAGAACTGGGACCCAGGGGGCATGCACCCTGGCCTGCCTTGGGCAGAGAAAACCTTGGGTATAAAGTTAATTTCCGCAGAAGAATGGGACTAGTCCGTACCCCGTCCAAAAGAAGGAAGAGAGGGTTGTTCTAGGATAAAGTTCTTTTGTCAAAGTTATGTGAGTGAGATAATCAGCTTCTCGCTCCCTTTGTCTAAAAAGTAGGCTCTCCTGAGGGAGGAGATCCATTTGTGGCGGCAAGTAGCCACCATCTTTGAAGGCAAGCCTCACCCATTAAAACATATGTTTTGAAGGATAAGTAGGGGCAGCCTCCAAAGAAAGAGATGAAATTGCTGCAACAAGTAGTCACCATCCTTAGCAACCTAATGATAGACATCGCCGGAAAGATAGTTTAGTTTGCGGCAGCGAACAAAACCATTTTTCGGATAATAAGTAAGAGGCAAACCTCCCTCCGTAACGCCAATGTTTTATCTGTTGCGATCTTGCAAAAATCAAAAAGTGAACTGATGGGAAGACAAGTACCGTCGGCACCGAAAAATAACGAGAAGACAAGTATCGTTAAAAATATAACAAGACGAAAAGTAGAAAAACAGAGGTGGGACAGAGGACTGGGGTAGCCTTGAAATTATACTTTATACCTGGGGGCATGCAAACCTTTTGGAGTGCAAGCACGGGACGACTATTTATTTTTTAAATTTTTAGGTCCTCCCTTTAAACCTGTAGGTCTAACCCGTTAAACTCGTAGGATTAGCCGTTTCTAGCTTGCATAAAGAAAGGATGTGGGGCAAAAGTCAAAACTTGCCAAATAGGAGCATAGCTTCGTGAGATAAAACTCCTTAAAAAATAGCTATCTCACCTGAGGCGTTTCTTGTATTATGACTGGTATAATCGAGCAGTTTTAGCACACAGTTCATGCTCGTTAAAAAATAAACGCAAGATCCGAGCAGTTTTAGCACATAGTTCATGCTCGTTAAAAAATAAACATAAGTTGTGAGCAATCTTCCCTAGAGTTCAAGCTCACCCAGAAAAAATGAACCGGTAAATAACCGTGGTAAATGTAACCTTTGACAGCCATATTAAAGCCCTTGGTCGTGTTCTTGCAGTCTCACCTCCATCCGTTCATGTGGCCAATCGTTCATCTCCATATGTTTGTTTACCCATTTTGAGGAACAGCTGCGAAGAGTGATTTCACATTAGCCATCCTTGTGACACTGCCGTGATTGGAAAATTCCAACCTGTACCTGGAATCTGCTGCTATCCCTGTTTATCACTCGTTCCTCAAAAGACGAGTCTTCTTTGAGCTCTTTTCTCCTGACTCGGAAAATATGAAAAGTTTGCCGAGTTTTGGCCTTCCAGCTCGTTAAACGACTGGAAGAGCTATCCCTCCTCTAGATTTTAATCTTTTTGGACCTGAGGGATTATTGCACAAAAAGATCGAGCGCTTGTTTTTGTTCGGCTCGTTAAAGCAATCGAAAATTCATCCCTTCTGTATTGTTTTATACTTTTTCGGACTTAAGGGATTAGATGACGAAAAAGGAATTCTGGAGTTGACTTTATGTACCTTTTCAGACTCTCTAAAAATGAAAAGGACCGAGTTATCCTTGTCGTTAGACTCGTTAAATTCATTAAATAGCGACAAACTTGTCTTTAGGTGAGAACGAGTTTCCCTATCGCTAGGCTCGTTAAAACATAGCGATGGGCTTGCCCGAAGGGCAGGTTATAGAACAAGCATATGTTATCCTCCTCAAGCTTGACAAAAATAAAGAGGTACTGGTTAGCAATGACTGGGGAAAAATTGGGAGAACCTCACAGCTTTAATGGTAGCAAGTCGCTCTTGAACATGACACTTTGTCCTCCGTATCACATCGGGTTGGGTTGTTTCATTCACCGGTCTCATCACCATGGTCCTCGCCACACCATCCACATTTGGGGTAATGCTACCAATCCATCACATCAGTGTCGTTATATGTTCAAGAGATGTTGTTCTGCAAAGAGTCAACCATGTCCCATCCACTGCCATACATTGTCCTTCATCCATTTCATGACCGCCACCCTGAATCATACATCACAGTTTGTTTTCACCTCACCACAATCACTAGCTCCGTTCCGTGTCACTGATGTGGGATTCATTAAGGCCCTCCTTTGACGGATCGCTCCTTGTCGACATCAGCTCATTATCCAAGGAGTTGATCTAGGAACAACCCCTTCAGTACTTTGAAGCTTGCATGCCTCAATGGCAAGTTTCTCACTTCCGGCGACAGGTATACATCAATGACCTTCGACCAGAAGATTTTTGCATGGTGGTCAACGCCAAGTCCTTTATTCCCACCATGTGAATTGTACTGCTGTACCTTGAGGGTCATCATCCTTATCGGTGATTCCTCTCGCGCTTGTTAACGGTTTACATCATTGACCGGTAATCAAGCGATGTCTTTCCATGTTCGACTTCAAGAAATTCTCACATGGATCGACTTGTACATCGAGTGAAGATCGGAAGAGATTGAAGACCCCGTATCTAGTTTCATCCATCCGGGCTGCGATATATATTCAGGATATAAAGACATTTGATATGTACATCATTGCAGCAGATGATCATCCTTCTCAAAGGATGATAATTTCAGCAGAGAATTATCAGTCTATCATCAGACAATCGTCTGTGCTATGTACCAAAATGAATTTATAAAGCTGAGCATGGGAATGCCCGCCTCAGCTAGATCATGAAAAAGAATGAAAAATAATGTATTGTATTGTATCTTATTACAGGACATTTCTCAGAAGATTGAATGAACTTCGGATCCTCTTAATAAAGCATTTCACCCGATAAACGACCTCATACTTTAGGGGGCATCTGTTATAGACAATTTTGTGCCTTGCAGCATCAGGCATGAATTGTCAATAATCCAAGGGATCCAAAGTCCCTAAACATGATGTTCCTACCCCTAGAGGAACAAGGTCAGCAAACCAACAGCTCTCAGATCAGTTCTCCACCTGAAAACACTCAAAAACAAGCAATCCTGAAATCAAAGCAGGTGCTCCACTAGGCTTCTGCGTTGAAACTCAACTCCTCCATGGTGTACCTGCGTTGCAAAGCAGGTAGGACAAAGGCCACCTGCGCTGAGCGAGATGGGACAAGTGGCACACTGAGTCATTGCTCTGGAATCTTCCAAAAATGACACTTGGATCAGGGATTTCGCCTTGTGATGAGTCAGAGGCTCTGTTTCTCCAAGTGGAAGCAAGGTTCTCCAAGTGGACTCAAGAACTGAAGATCAACTGAAGAGAGAGAGGACACAAGGCAGCTACACATCAGTTGCAAGCTGACTCATCTTTTCTCAATTCATCTATATATTGAGCTCTCCCCTATGAGCTCAGGAGGCTGGAATTTTGTGCAAAGTAATGATATGCTGTTGGTTTCACTATAGAACTATTGGGTGATTGCTTGAAGGAGGTGAAGAGGAGAAATTCTTTCTGCTGGGAGGTGTTGCTGGATTGGGGCCTTCAATGGTTGTAACACTCTCAGAACTTTACTTCTTCCATTAATAAAAGCTATTGAGGTTCTTCTATATGCACTTGTTTCAATGATGTATTGTGATAATTGTATATTTGATTTATGCTAATCCTTGAATCAGTTATGATTGCATGCTTCTTGTAGTTTCCTTCTTTGTTATTTTGCAGGATCTCATTGTAGCTGGGCCAGCAAAAGAGCAAGGAGCTGGGAGCAAGCAGCAAAGAGAAGAGTTTGGATTCGACATTAAGCGCAAGGCAACGGTTAGTGCATTTCTTCATTCTCTCTTGCTTTCATAAAGAAGTAAACCTTAAGTAGTTTTCTTTACAGTTGTTGCTGAGGTACTATCACCCTTAGAGTGGGATAGGGTCATCTGAGTCGGATACTTTTCCCTACAACAGCGTGGCCTTCTGAGTTTCTTTCTTACGCTTATGCACAGTGCACGACTGTGCAATAGAACTCTCTGCACCTTTACTTATACCCATCCCAAGCTCTATGGGTTCGCACCACTCTATTGGCCAAGTCCCTACGATCTCCTCCACATTTGTCTTAGAGACCAAATATGGCAGCTTGTTCCATAGGTGCTTTGGGTCCTTCTACACTCTGATTGATACACTATGGAAATCAATATTGAACTCTACGTAGGCTGTCAATTGCTTAAACAAGGTTGGGGACAACCTTGGCCTCTGAATGATAACCATGCGAAGGTTCATCTCCATCAGAATCCATAAAATTTTTGACTCCTTGATCCTTTATGGATCCTTTGTTGTCCACAGCGAAGCGAACCTCATTGCCTTTGGTAAATATTACCGCTGCGGAGGAAACTAACTGTCCTCCAGCAATATCTAAGCTACTAAAACAATAGATAATAAAATCCATGCAAAATGGAATGGCTTGCTCTCTTCCTGAGCCTTGTGACAATTCACTATGAACTCTTTGCATAGATATTTTTCCCAGTTGTATTGAACACCCTTCGCGCACCGGGCTGCTGGCGATACTACTGGCGTCGGGACTTCATCCATGTGACATTTCCTCATGATTTTGCCTACAAGAATCTGAGTTGCAAACTACACCGCATAGTCCTAAAAAGAGTGGATAGAATATCTGCATGAATTTTTAACAAGCCCATTTATAGTCTTCATCTTAGCTGCTAATTATTTTTCCTCATTTTTCCCTCCAAACTCCTTGGCAGGGTCCACCCCTTTGTAAGGCAACTTCATTATCCAATGGATTAACATGTCTGTAATCAGGATGGGCTCCCCAATCCATAGACACCCATCGTGCACCAGCACGAGGAGCTGGTGCACACACATCGTGTTGATGGTAAATCTATGAAAACATGGAACATAGAGCATGTGCAACAACCATTCTTACTCGACACCTATGACCCACTTAATGGGTTCCAACCACGTAACTCTAGTCTCTTCATAGTATATCTTCATCATATATTTTCTAGTCTCCAAATGTGGGAACCTCTCGTGGTCTGTGAGGTCCCAATCCTCCATTTTCAGCATAGGAATGCATGCTAAGGGTGTGCCTTTGAATTCCACTTGTTCAGGTAGTAGGGGGGTCGAAACTGAGAATTTCCCGAAATCAGGGTCTTTTGTAACCTTGGTTTTTCCCTTCCATGGAGGGATATATGGTGGTAGTCGTGAGATAGGGTTGACCTCTTTGACATCCAATTCCTCCACACCTTGGTATTACTCCTCCAAATCAACCACTTTCTCCAGCTATTTGTCATTTTACTCCTTTTGTCGCACCTCTGGATTCTTCCTTGGTGACTGTTTCATGGGCATCAGCGTCTTCTTCTTTTCTTTGGCAGTAGATTGTTTTGGCCTAGGAAACCTTGGTGTAGTAGGCATAGGGGTTGTTGCTTCCATACTTGAACTCTCAAGGCCCGGAGCATGAGAAACAACAACTTCAGAACGTAAAAATTTTGCAGGGTTTGTATCAGTCATCGGTTCTATGAACATCTCTCGGGCTTTTGTAGTGTAGTTTGCAAATGAGGGGCACGTCATGAACTCCTCCGAGAATTGACTATTCATGAGCATCAAATAGCAAAGCACCTAGACAACTCTCAAAATACAAAGTATTCTTCGTTGGACCAACATGCACAATTTATAGGAAGTTTTGAATTCAAATCCAATTGTTCCCCCCAAATTCTGATAATAAATGCATCTTTGGCGACAAATCTCCAAAGATTTTTTCCATAAATAGCATCTACCTCGTCCTCTTAACTGATGTTTGGTCATCAAATCATGAATAGTAACCTTAACGGCTATATTTGGACCCCTCTGCACGACACCATCCTCCATGGCATAGCTCATCCAACATAGCTTCATGTGTTGCGCCCCTGTCATCCATCACGCAACCTTCCTACCACATTTTTCACTTAGTCGGGCAGTGTAGTTTATAGTCCCGCAAACCCTTGTAGCTGCTTGGATTACTAAGACTGTCCTAGTCATATAGTCATTGCGCAGGGGTAGGATGTAGGTTTTAACCCCATACAGAAATTACCTGCATACAAATTCTAAAACACATAAAATAAACAATGCGAGAGCATAAAACACATATACACAAAGATTTTCCCCTGGATCCAAAAACCAAAATTTTCCTAGGCACCACACCGTACCCCATAAAGTGGAGTTATGGATACGCCTCAACCCCCCGTGACCCCCCCCCCCCCCCCACCACCCTACACAATCGGCACAGCAAAGGGGGGGCTCCATCCCCCCTCTAACTCCCCGGTTAACTACGTGGGCTAGTCGTGGAAAGAATAGAACACAACCCAACACAGGAGCCCCTGTGTATAGCTTTCGCCTACTTCTATTCACCTTTCCATGGAATGGTTCCCCATTCAGCTTCGCGAGCTGAACTGCACCACTATACGTGATCTTCTTAATAACACATGGCCCCAACTAGTGCATTTGAAACTTTCTTGGAAATTATGTGAACTTACTGTCATACAACAACACTAAAACATCTACCTTGAACGTGCGCAACTTAATATGTCGATCATGCCATGCCTTCTCCTGTTCCTTTTTCACTTGCTGGTGAAATCCTACAAGGAAGCGATCTTCTTCTATCCCCATGATCTACGCACGTTGTTCCTCCAAGGTCATGCGGTCTGCCATCTTTGTCAATGTTATAATACGTAAACTTGGCACAATATACTTCATAGGCATTACGGCTTCAATTCCATAGACCAACGATAATGATGTTTGTCTTGTCAAATTCTTGCAGGACATCCTATAAGCCCATAACAGAGCAAGTATGCACATGTCCCAATCATTCCTCTGCGCATTGCATACCTTTGTCAATGCATGCTCCAAAATCTTGTTAAAATATTCCACCATTCCATTCGCTTTTGGGTGATAGGGTGTGCTCTTATGATGCTAAACCTGAAATTCTTCAAGCATTGCGCTAATCGTTTCATTCAAAAAATGTTTATCCCTATTACTCATCAAAATCTTAGGGCATCCAAACCTTGTTAAGACATACTCGAATAGAAACTTCAAAGCAGTGGCCGTTGTACAATCCTTCAATGGCTGTGCTTTTGCTCACTTGGTTAAATACTAAGTTGCAGTAATGATATACAACGCGCCCATTTTCTTTCCTGGTGGTTGTATTAGACCTATAAAGGACCATTTACCAAATACCTACGATGAGACTTGAGGATTTGAAGGCAATTTGTCCCTTTGGGAAGGCTTCCCCATCCTTTGGCAAGCATCATATGCCTTGGAGCATGCCTTCGAATCCTTATGTAATGTTGGCCACCATAGCCCAATGTGCAAAATCTTTTGCATGGTCGCTTTCCCTGCATAGTGAACTCCTACCACACCTCCATGGGCTTCAACTAGGATACTAACGCATTCAACTCTAGAACATACCTTAACAATATCTCATTTGTTCCCATCTTATATAAATTACCCGCAATTACTAAAAAATCTGTAGAGCAAACTACTAAATCCTTCTTCTGCTGAGTGGAATAACCTTTCAGAGTTGTTCCTATTGATAAAAATTGAATGATACTGGAAAAATGGTCATCTGCGATTTGCACCACAAAGGGTTGTGCATCCAGCAACCCTTCCACCAAACCACTTGGTTCCTCACCTATTTCAATCCTGGATAGATGGTTTGGACCCACATTTAGTCTTCCAGGCTTCACAATCACTTCAAAGTCATACTCCTGGAACAATAGTAACCATCAGCATATCTTCCCCCCTAGCACAGTCTTATTAACCAAGCACTTCAGTGCGGAGTTATCTATTTACATTTTAAAGTATCCTCCCAGCATGTAATGCCTAAACTTATACAACACGTAGACCATCGCTAGCCCTTCACACTCTGTAGTGGAGTATTCTCATCTTTGGCGGAGTGATCTATTTACATTTTAAAGTATCCTCCCAGCATGTAATGCCTAAACTTATACAACACGTAGACCATCGCTAGCCCTCCACACTCTGTAGTGGAGTATTCTCATCTTTGGATAACTTTCTACTTGCGAAAGCTATCAGACGATCAATCCCTCCCTCACCTGCTTATGTTAATACTTCTCTTAGCGCAATGCAAGAGGCATCAACATGCACATGAAACTCCTTTTTCCAGTCTGGAAACACCAAAATAGGCACTGTCACCATTTTCTCCTTCAAGACATCCAAACTACATTGATAGTCTTCATCCCAGCAAAACGTCACATCTTTCTTTAACAATTTCTCCATCAGCACAGTTATCTGGGCATACGCCTTGATAAACTTCCTGTAGTACCTAGTGTATCCAAATGTTGCGCATAATTGTTTCACATTCCTAGGAGCTTCCATGTTCAAAATTATGGTGATCTTCACAGGGTCCACCATCAATCCTTGCTTACATACAACATGGCTGGGAAAAATTCCAAAAGACACATAGAATATGCATTTCTTTAATTTCAGTACAATCTGATACCTTCAACGTGTATCCAACATTAGGTGCAAAATTGCAACATGGAGCTTCACTAATCCAACACAGTCCAATCATCAGAGTATACCTCCATGAATTTATGAATAAACTCCTTCAACGCCGCGATCACTACCCGAGAAAATATTGCAAGCATGTTCTTCAATTTGAAAGGCATAATTGTATATTGAAAGCAACCCCACTCAGTCGCGAAGGTTGTTTTGCTTTGATCTTTTGGCTCGATATTTATTGGATGATAGCCTAAAAATCCATGAGTAAACGAATACGCCTCTTATCCGCCAACGTTCTCTAATACTTCATTAGTAAACGATGTTGGAAACGGATCATGCACACATGCATCATTCAACTTCTGCAGATCCATGCATATGTGGACCTTGTCCTTCTGTTTCTTTTCTTGGACCACCATTGGGTGTTGGAAATAATACTGAGAGGGGGGGGGTGAATCAGTTTTAGCAAATCAATAATATTTTCATTTCCATTATCAGATTCATATACGCTACTTCAGTTAAGGCAACCCGCGTGTATACGCAACTGTGGTTAATGAAATTAGCATATATCCAGTAAACTTATGATTCAGTTAGTTGATCTTTAATTAGTGCATCAGAACATTATTAACAATATAAATAGTAAACAGGTGCAGTAAAACAAAACAGATCATCACATATAAGAAGCACACATGAACACTATGATATAAGGTGGAAACCCAATGTGGGTGAAAACCACCTGCTGTAGTCTTCTCAATTTTTCTTTAATAAGAAACTTCTTTTACAAATTTTGTACTGGTGCAACCTTATACCAGTACATAGGCTTCTACCTGTAGAAAGCTACAACCTTCTCTCATTCTCCATATTTTCTTGGAAGGGAGCTACAACCCCCTTAGCTCTTGTACTAGCTGATGTACTAGTACGTAGGTGCTAACCTACAGAAGGCTACAAAATTCTCTTTTCTTCGAGGGACCACGTTTCATAAATTTTCATACTGGATCCATAAATACAAAACAATCAGCACTGCAATATAATCATTAACTCTGAATCACCCAACAACTGAATCACTGAAACCTCGTTATCAAAACACAGTCACCAGAACACAGAGTAGAACCCAGAAGTCTACAACAACCACTAGAACCAACAACAACCTCAAATATCAAATCTCATAATGTATACTCTACTTGGTTGTGTTGAACCAACGTGTATATGTCATCTCACCAAAGAGAACCCACGTACAGATATGAAAATAATTACTTATACCTTCGTTGCAATTTCAACTTTAGATATACCCAGAATATAAGATATAAAGGATAATACATGTGTTAGTATTCAGATCTATTCATGATCATACCATATAATGATAATGCATTTTAGTCTTCATGATCCCGGTCCATCAACCTTCATTAACCGCATAGGTGCACCCTTGGTTCAGATCAAGCAAAACATCACAAACCCATAACCAGCATAATAGATCTCACACTTCATCAGATATTCATCACTTGCACACTTTCCCCTCTTTTCCTAATGATCTTCTCCTCATATAGGTTTAGGCCTCTCTCAATGCCATGCTCCAAAACCACGTAGAACCAATACCTTGGACCCAATACCTGGGGTCAACACTTCGGACCAAATACCATGGACCAAATACCACGGACCAAAACTTAGATTTCCAACATGTACGTGCCTTTCCTTCTGTAAACGTGCATGTGTACGTATATGCAACTTGGTATATGGTGACCTATAGAAGGCTACAACCTTCTCTTTTCTCCCAAGGATCATATTTCATAATTTTTCAGACTGGATTCATAAATACAAAACAATCACCACTGCAATAAAATCATTAACTCTGAATCACCCAACAACTAAATCACTGAAACCCTGTTATCAAAACACAGTCACCAGAACACAGAGTAGAACCTAGAAGTCTACAACAACCACTAGAACCAACAACAACCTCAAATATCAAATCTCATAATGTATACTCTACTTGGTTGTGTTGAACCAACATGTATATGTCGTCTCACCAAAGAGAACCCACGTACAAATCTGAAAATAATTACTTATACCTTCGCTACAATTTCAAGTTCAGATACACCCAAAATATGAGATATAAAGGATAATGCATGTGTCAGTATTCAGATCTATTCATGATCATACCATATAATGATAATGAATTTTAGTCTTCATGATCCTGGTCCATCAACCTTCATCAACCGCATAGGTGCACCCTTGGTTCAGATCAAGCAAAGCATCACAAACCCATAACCATCATACTAGATCTCACACTTCATTAGATATTCATCACTTGCACACTTACTCCCTCTTGGCTTAATGATCTTCTCCTTATATAGTCTTAGGCCTTACTCAATACCATGGTCCAAAACCACGTAGAACCAATACCTTGGACCCAATACCTGGGGTCAACACTTCGGACCAAATACCATGGACTAAATAACACAGACAAAAACTTAGATTCCCAACATGTACGCGCCTTTCCTTCTTTAATCATGTGTGTGTATGTATATTCAACTTGGTATATGGTAAACCACGTGTATACGCATTATTGTCACAGCAAACCTGTGTATACCTCTCTAATCATAGTTGTACTATGATCTGTCATCTATGTGTGTTTCCATCAAGGACAACACCTGTATCATAATGCCAACAATCTCCCCCTTTGAACTTGATGGCAACATCCACACCAAGTCACTATCCCCCTTTGACATCAAGCGTAAAGGGCGGACCAAGATATTCTCTCCCTTGATATGCATTTTGCTATCCATACTCCCCCTGTGTGCATGTTGAAGTCTCTAATTGGGCTACCCCTTTGTACATGCCAAGATGTACCAATCCATCCATGCTCCCTCTGAGCGCATGCCGAGTCTAAACAAGACCATGATAGTCATCAGTAACTATCATACACCATATGATCTGCACTATAAGCATTTGTCACTAGCATCCAAACCTGTAACCTGCAATCCATTCTCTTTGCCAATCAACAATCAATAGCAAGATGTGTCAATAAGCATCATCACCGAATACTTCTAACCATAATGCATATGCTCCCTATAATCTTGTGCCAACCATCATATACCATGACTAAACCATTTCTTGAGTCTATTCTGCTACTTTTTCCTTCAGAGCTCCATATACGCGACTCGGCAGCCTCTAACTCATATATATACATGACTTATATTCATAATATCTACATATGCAAATTAGAATACTAAAGGTCTACACTTTCAGTTTCCCTTGTGTCTATTATGTCAGCTAACTGAGTTATGCCACATCTTTCTATCTCTAATTCTGTCTTCTTCAATACCTGGAATTGTGATGACGTATGATCCTCTTGCTTTGGAGTTCGAATTTTTCTCCTACATTCCCTTACTTTATGTCCAAACTTGTAACATGCATAACATCTTACATGTTTCATATTCCTCCTATGGCAGTCAATGGCATTGTGACCAAACATATTGCAAGCAAAATAATATCCCTTGAAGTACCTGGAGCGTGATGATCTTTCTGTGTGATGGTCTTGACTCATTTTGCTTCTGCATCTAGCTACAATATGTCCAAAGTTATGGCATACATAACATTCAACATTATTCACTTGAGGAAATAACCGACTATCATTTCCATAGTTAGGAAGAAAAGATATTCTTTGAAGAATTTCTTTCCTTGGTTGTTGCTGGGGTTGACCACTTATCTCTTCATTGATCATTTCAGATTTTGCATTAGAATTCCTTTCCTCACCCTGTGAGCTAGATTCACCTTCGACAGTTTCATAAAAACCAAGACCAGTTTTGATAGTAGTGGATCTTTGACTACTAAGAATATCATCCAAAATCTTAGTACTATCTTGAAATCGTAATATTTTATCCCTTTCTTCTAATTTACCTTTTAAGACATTTACCTCAACCTAATGTTGTTTTTCCTTTTCCAGATATTGCTTCCTTATGTTTTCTTCAGCTTTTCTTCCTTCTTCCACTTGTTGCCTTAATTCGAGCACTTCATGTTCTTGTTCTTCAAGAGCTTCTTTATTCTGCTTCTTTGATTCTTTAAGATCTTCTTTTAGGGAAAGGATCTTAGATTCAAGTCTCTGAATTGTTATGCTCTGATATTTTACTACATCCTGCAGCTACTCCCTTACTCTGGTTACTGTCTCCAGTTATTCTTTTAATCTGGTAAATTCTTTTGTTTCTACATCCTTATTTTCATATGCCATGAGAAGCTAATGTCTTCATCACTATTGGATGAGTCATTACTTTTATCATGAGTATAATAAATTCTAATACCTTCTTCAGACATCTTTCCTTTGTTATGAGGGCATCCAGCAGCGTAGTGACCAACTCTACCAGAATAAAAGCATTTGAAAGGTAGCTTACCTTTGAACCTTCCAGATCCCTGTTCAAGATTCTTGACAAAATTTACCTCATATTCTTCATCTAAAATGTATCCTAATTCACTGCGTTTTTCTTTTCCATTTGCGGATACTTTAAATGCAGCTTCTCTCATATCTTATGGTCCTCCTTTTCTCATCTCAAAAGTAGTTAAGATTTCGTGAAGCTGCATCATAGTGATTTTCTACAGATCCTCCTTTTCTTCTATGGCAGACACTTTGGATTCAAATTTAGTAGACAAGGATCTCAAAACTTTCTCAACTAAGACAACTTCCTTAATTTCTTCACCTAGATTCTTCATACAATTGACAATCTCATCTATACGCAGGAAGTAATTAGCTATGCTTTCATTACTATGCATCTTAAGAGTTTCATACCGTATTTTGAGAGTTTGAAGCTTAGCACGTTTTACCTGATCATCTCCTTCATAGCTTAGAATGATTTTATCCCATATTTCTTTGGCTGATTTGAATTGCATGACCTTGACAAATTCTGATTGTGACAAACTTCCCAATAAGATAGTAATAGCTTGGGCATTGAATTCATATTGCTTTCTACCTATCATATCTATAGGATTTACTGATGGATATGTATATCCTCCTTCCACGATTCCCCAAACATATGTTCCAAGAAATTGTAGATATGTTTTCGTTCTTATCTTCCAGTAGACAAAATTGCTCCCATCGAAGATTGGTGGTCTGATGGATCCCTCTCTATCTTGATTACTCATCGTGATGGATCTTCCTTCAAGTGATCAAGCTTCTTCTAAAGGACCTACTCTGATACAAATTGTTGGAAATAATACTGAGAGGCGGGGGGGGGGGTGAATCAGTAATAGAAAATCAATAAACTTTTTATTTCCTTTATTAGATTCATATACACTACTTTAGTTAAGGATACCCGCGTGTATACGCAACTATGTTTAATGCGACTAGCGTATATCCAATAAACTTATGATTCAATTAGTTGATCTTCAATGAGTGCATCAGGACATTATTAACCATATGAATAGTAAACAGGTGCAGTAAAATAGAATAGATCATCATACATAAGAAGCACACATGAACACCATGATATAAGGTGGAAACCTAATGTGGGTGAAAACCACTTGTTGAAAATCGTCTCTATATTCTTTTAATAAGAAACTTCTTTTACAATATTTCTGTACTGGTGTAGTCTTATACCAGTACGCAGGCTTCTACCTGCAGAAGGCTACAACCTTCTCTTTTCTCCCAGGGACCACGTTTCATAAATTTTTAGACTGGATCCATAAATACAAAACAATCACCACTACAATACAATCATTAACTCTGAATCACCCAACAACTGAATCACTGAAACACTGTCATCAAAACACAGTCACCAGAACACAGAGCAAAGCCCAGAACTCTGCAACAACCAGTAGAACCAACATCATCCTCAAACATCAAATCTCATAATGTATATGCTACTTAACTGTGTCGAACCAACGTGTATACGCCTTTTCACCGGAGAGAACCTGCGTACAGATCTAAAAATAATTACTTATACCTTCGCTGCAATTTTCAACTTCAGATATACCCAGAACATGAGATATAAGGGATAAAACATGTGTTAATATTCATATCTATTCATGATCATACCATATAATGATAATGCATTTTAGTCTTCATGATCCCGGTCCATCAACCTTCATCAATCGCATAGGTGCACCCTTGGTTCAGAACAAGCAAAGCATCACAAACCCATAACCAACATACTAGATCTCACACTTCATCAAATATTCATCACTTGCACACTTACTCCCTCTTGGCCTAATGATCTTCTCCTTATATAGTCTTAGGCCTTACTCAATACCATGGTCCAAAACCATGTAGAACCAATACCTTGGACCCAATACCTGGGGTCAACACTTCGGACCAAATACCATGGACCAAATACCACGGAACAAAACTTAGATTCCCAACATGTACGCGCCTTTCCTTCTGTAAACATGCGTGTGTACGTATACGTGACTTGGTATATGGTAAACCCGCATGTATACACATTATTTTCACAGTGAACCTGCATATACCTCTCTGATCATTCTAGCTATACTATGATTTGTCATCTGAGTGAGTTGCCATCAAGGGCAACACCTGTATCATACTTGTATCATAATGCCAACAATCTCCCCCTTTGGACTTGATGGCAACATCCACACCAAGTCACTCTCCCCCTTTGACATCAAGGGCAACGGGCGAACCAAGATATTCTCTCCCTTGATATACATTCTATTGTCCATACTCCCCCTGAGTACATGCTCAAATCTCTGATTGAGTTCCCCCTTTGTATATGCTAATATGTATTACTCTGTCCATGCTCCCCCTAAGCACATATCGAGTCTAAGCAAGATCATGATAGTCATCAGAAACTATCATACATCATATGACCTGCACTATAAGCATCTCTCATCAACATTAGCAACCTGTAACCTGCAATATCGTTTTCTTGACCAACCGACCAGTAAGTAGCAAAATGTATCATTTAGCCACATAAGCATTATTACCAAAATCTTCTAACCATAATGCCAACAATGCATTATTTGAAGCATATGCTCCCCCTGAACCTGTGCCAACCACCATATCAGACTTCTTTTCTTGTTCTGCTACTTTTTCTTCAGAGCTCCATATATGTGACTTTGAAGCCTCCAACTCGCGTATATACACAACTTCTCTTCATAATATCTGTGTATGAAAATTGGAATACTAAAGGTCTACACTTTGAGTTTCCCCTGTGTCTGCTACGTCTGCTAACTGAGTTATGCCACCTCTTTCTGACTCTAATTATATCTTCTTCAATACCTGGAATTGTGATGATGTATGATCATTTTGCTTTGGTGTCTGAATTTTTCTCTTGCATTCTCTTACTTTATGTCCAAACTTGTTACATGCATAACATCTTACATGTTTCATATTCCTTTTATTGCAATCAATAGCTTTGTGACCAAACATATTGCAAGCAAAACAATATCCCTTAAAGTACCTAGAACGTGATGATCTTTCTGTGTGATGGTCTTGAAGCACTCTTCTTATACATCTGGCTGCAACATGTCCAAGATTATGACATTCATAACATTCAATATTACTCATCGAAGGAAATAACCGTCTATCACTTCCATAGTTAGGAGCAAAAGATATTTGAAAAATTTCTTTCCTTGGTTGTTGTTGGGGCTGACCATTTATCTCCTTGTTGATCATTTTAGATTTTGCATTAGAATTCCTTCCCTCATCTTGTGAGCTAGACTCACCTTCAACAGTTTCATAAAATCCAAGACCATTTTTGATAGCAGAGGATCTTTGACTATTGAGAATATCATCCAAAATCTTAGTACTGTCCTGAAATCGTAACAGTTTATTCTTTTCTTCTAATTTACCTTTTAAGATATTTACCTCAACCTGATGTTGTTCTTCCTTTTCCAAATAGTGCTTCTTTATGTTTCTTCAAATTTTCTTCCTTCTTCCACTTGTTGCCTTAATTCAAGCACTTCATGCTCTTGTTCTTCATGAGCTTCTTTATTCTGCTTCTTTGATTCTTCAAGATATTCTTTTAGAGAGAGGATCTTAGATTCAATTCTCTGAATTGTTATGCTCTGATCTTTTACTACATCTTGCAGTTGCTCCCTTACTCTGGTTACTGTCTCCAGCTGATCTTTTAATTTGGTAACTTCTTCTATTTCTACGTCCTTATTTTCATATGCCATGAGAAGTCTAATGTATTCATCACTATTGGATGAGTCATTACTTTTATCATGAGTATAATAACTTCTATTACCTTCTTTAGACATCTTTCCTTTGTTATGAGGGCATCTAGCAGCGTAGTGACCAACTCTACCACAAGAAAAGCATTTGAAAGGTAGCTTACCTTTGAACCTTCCAGATCCCTGTTCAAGAATCTTGACAAAATTTACCTCATATTCTTCCTCTGACATGTATCCTGATTCACTGAGTTTTTCTTTTCCATTTGCTAATACTTTAATGCGACTTCTCTCATATCTGATCTCATTTTTTCATTTCAAAAGCAGTTAGGATTCCGTGAAGCTGCATCATAGTGATTTTCTGTAGATCCTCCTTTTCTTCTATGGTAGACACTTTGGATTCAAATTTAGTAGACAAGGATCTCAAAACTTTCTCAACTAAGACAACTTCCTTAATTTCTTCACCCAGATTCCTCATACAATTGACAATCTCATCTATACACAGGAAGTAATTAGCTATGCTTTCATTACTATGCATCTTAAGAGTTTCATCCTGTATTCTAAGAGTTTGAAGCTTAGCACGGTTTACCTAATCATCTCCTTCGTAGCTTAAATTGATTTTGTCCCATATTTCTTTGGTTGATTTGAACTGCATGACCTTCAAAAATTCTGATTGTGAAAAACTTCCCAATAAGATAGTAATAGCTTTGGCATTGAGTTCATATTGCTTTCTATCTTCTGTATCTATAGGAATCACTGATGGATATGTATATCCTCCTTCCACGATTCCCCAAAAATCTATTCCAAGCGATTGTAGACATGATGTGGTTCTTATCTTCCAGTAGACAAAATTGCTCCCATCGAAGATTGGTGGTCTGATGGATCCCTCTCTTTCTTGATTACTCATCCTGATGAATCTTCCTTCAAGCGATCAAGCTTCTTCTGAAGAACCTGGCTCCAATACCAATTGTTGGAAATAATACTGAGAGGGGGGGTGTGAATCAGTATTAGCAAATCAATAATCTTTTCATTTCCATTATCAGATTCATATACGCTACTTCAGTTAAGGCAACCCGCGTGTATACGCAACTGTGGTTAACACAACTAGCGTATATAGAGTAAACTTATGATTCAGTTAGTTGATCTTTAATGAGTGCATTAGAACATTATTAACCATATAAACAGTAAACGGGTGCAGTAAAATAGAACAGATCATCACATATAAGAAGCACACATGAACACCATGATATAAGGTGGAAACCCAATGTGGGTGAAAACCACCTGTTGTAATCTTCTCAATCTTTCTTTAATAAGAAACTTCTTTTACAAATTTTGTACTGGTGCAACCTTATACCAGTACGCAGGCTTCTACCTGCAGCAGGCTACAACCTTCTCTCATTCTCCAGCTTTTCTTGGAAGGGAGCTACAACCCACTTAGCTCTTGTACTAACTGATGTACTAGTACGTAGGTGCTGACCAACAGAAGGCTACAACCTTCTCTTTCCTTCCAGGGACCATGTTTCATAAATTTTCATACTAGATCCATAAGTACAAAACAATCACCACTGCAATACAATCATTAACTCTGAATCACCCAACAACTGAATCACTGAAACCCTGTTATCAAAACACAGTCACCAGAACACAGAGCAGAACCCAGAACTTTGAGACAACCACTAGAACCAACATCAACCTCAAATATCAAATCTCATAATGTATATGCTACTTGGCTGTGTCGAAGCAGTGTGTATACACTGTCTCACCAAAGGGAACCCACATACAGATCTGAAAATAATTACTTATACCTTTGCTGCAATTTCAACTTCAGATATACCCAGAACATAAGATATAAAGGATAATACATGTCTCAGTATTCAGATCTACTCATGATCATACCATATAATGATAATGCATTTTAGTCTTCATGAACCCAATCCATCAACCTTCATCAACCGCATAGGTGCACCCTTGGTTCAGATCAAGCAAAACATTACAAACCCATAACTAGCATACTAGATCTCACACTTCATCAGATATTCATCACTTGCACACATTCCCCTCTTTGCCTAATGATATTCTCCTTATATAGGTTTAGTCCTCTCTCAATACCAGGGTCCAAAACCACGTAGAACTAATACCTTGGACCCAATACCTAGGGTCAACACTTCAGACCAATATACCATGGACTAGTACCAAAATACCATGGACCAAATACCACAGATCAAAACTTAGATTTCCAACATGTACGTGCCTTTCCTTCTATAAACGTTCGTGTGTACGTATACGTGACTTGGTATATGGTGAAACCGCGTGTATACGCATCCTTGTCACAGCGAACCTGTGTATACCTCTCTAATCATTCTAGTTGTACTATGATCTATCATCTGAGTGAGTTGCTATCAAGGAAAACACCTATATCATACCTGTATCATAATGCCAACATTGGGCTTACCCAATCTGATTCTTCTACTGGCTCAATAATACCAACTTCCAGTATTTTATCCAGTTCATAGCGCACCTTCTCCTTATATTTTAGATTCAGTTGATAAGGTCACTACTTAGTAGGCTTTTCATTGGGTTTCAATGTGATCTTCATAACACCTAAATCGCCGACAATTCCTTTCAAATCTGAAAACTTCATTGGGAATAAGTCCTGGTATTCGTGCAATAGCTCAGCTACCTTATCAACCATATCTTCGTCCCAATAGTCTCCTATCTTCATGAACTTAGGCTCTTCTTAAGATCTAATGTTTACTTGTTGGGTTTTCAACAGTTCTGATATATCTGGGTTTGCCATCTTTGGTCCTTCGACCTCACGCTGTCCTTCGGTTTCAAGAATGATAATATTATGCAGATCATCCTCTTCTTCTACAGCAGTCACATTATAACATTCCAGTGCATGGCACAGTTGTGTACTCCAATCTGGTTGAGTCCATTCTACTGGTTCCTTCGGCGTTTTGAATATAGTTGTTTTTATTTCTTAAAGAACCTCATAAATGCTCTCAAAATCCTCCTCAAAGCTGAAGGTTAATATAAAACTTTCCCTTAAAATGTCCCATTCAACATTCCCATGGCAAATCTTTGTCTCCAAATACCAGTTCATTGGGATTGTATCTAACGTATGACAGAAATATGCACCCATTCTAGTTGTGGTTTTGTCCCCCAGGCCTTAGTCCATTATGCTAAATGATCACGCAGATCATCCTTTCCATTGTATTTTTCTATCATTCTAGTATTAGCATAGCCAAACATTAACTTCATCATTCTTCTGTATCCTCTCCATCTCGTAAATATCTCCTTGTGCGTACCCCACCAACGGGCAGGCATAGCACCAACTCCAGTGCCTGGAATTGATACTCTTCCGGTTCTTCCATTTCAAATTCATCCAAAAACAGCTGCACATCAGTCAAACTATCATAATGCAGAAGATTTCTTACCTCGGTCGAAACAAACCTTAGCGATTTGGTCATCATATTGTG
Organism: Pinus tabuliformis; assembly: GCA_031772625.1. Classification (NCBI taxonomy): domain Eukaryota; kingdom Viridiplantae; phylum Streptophyta; class Pinopsida; order Pinales; family Pinaceae; genus Pinus; species Pinus tabuliformis. The sequence goes on from CM062807.1 coordinate 1,299,129,010, forward strand.
GCAGAGCGTAGATACTTCATGTCACTTATTCTGCTAGTGTTCAAGCTCTTCATCTGAGTTTGAGGCGTAGGAGATATCCATGTATGCTTGATCTTGTATATTTGATCTAGATCATCATCACTTTCTACAAAACTTAGAAAAATTTTGATCTTTATTTTGCGTGAAGAAGGTCCAACACTTACAAGAAAAATCATCAACAAATATAGCATAATACCTATGCTTGGTAGTGGATACTATCGATAAAGGTCCACATACATCATGAGTGAACTCGATCAAGGGTCACCTTTGCATGTGCCTACCTTCTCAAGTGTACCATTGGGAAGACTGGTAGAAATTTGTTGCATGATCTTCAAAGTGCCATGGTGCAAGTGACCTAATATATTGTGCAACAACTCACTGATGTCTCAGCTCTGCACCTTCTCTGCTTTAGTGCTCAAGGCAACACAATATTATACCTCCAACGTGTATAGGTTCTTCACTCTAACCCCTATCCTCTTCACCTGTCCTGTGGCTATGTGATGAAGGAACACCTTTTCGTTACTAAATATCACATCATAACCTCTATCCTCCAACATGGCAACAAAAAACAAGTTCTTCCTTAAATTAGGAACATACATAACATCTCTCAAATTGAGGGGAGAACCAGAATCCCTCTTAAAGGTAACTATATCAATTTTAGTTGCACTATATGCCCCATCATCACCAATCTCTATATGCATCTGGAGATCCTTCTCCTCCAAGTTATTGAAGAGATCTTTGTTATCGTTCATATGAAACGAAGCTCCACAGTCCAGGTACCATACACTACCCATCATCGATGACACCATACAAGCCATGAGGGCAAAATATAGTTCGAACTATGAAGCAAGAGCCTCACCTGCCACTCCTCCTAAAGGCTTATTATCAGCCTTTTTGTGTGGACACTTTGTGGAAAAATGTCTCAGCTTGTGATAGTGAAAACTCTTGATTTTTGACATGTCGTTTCTCTTGCCACCCTGACAAGAATATGATTTGGAATGGGATGAATTCCCCTTTGATTTATTTTCCTTACCATCTAAGTCACAATTCTCCTCATCATCATGCTCTGATCAGGATTTGCCTCTGGTGTTCTCTTGAATCTCTTCCTATACCAAGTTGGACCACAATCACTCCCACTCTGGTAGCTTCTCCTTCCCATCAAATGATTTTGGTACTGTGTGAGCTCTTGGGAAGTCCTAGATGTGCTAGGCTAACCAGATCATCTTCGGAAAGAGTAATCCTGACACATCCAGGCTCATCCTGACATGGGGTGAACTTTATCAAGTATTTTGGAATTGAGTTTCCCTTCATCATATTGATATTTCTAAGTTTGTCCTTCAATGACAACTTCCTTTGGTCACTTCTATTTTGAAACAAGTTTTTCAATGCCTTCCAAATTGAAAATGGAGTTTCCTTACCATGGAGATTCAAGAAAACATGATCTCGAAATCCTTCTAGGATAATCCTTCTTGCCTTTTCCACACACTTTATCCATTCAACCAGATCTTAGGCATCTGATGCTGAAGGCTTCAGAATATCATGATCTATGAATTCCTTTAGCCTGTTAACTTCCAAAATTGCCTCCATCCTATCCTTCTCTTATGGTGGCTACAAACACCCTCCAAAATTTCTCCTTAGCTTTGTTTTGGAGCCTCCCCACCAACCATCCTGAGCAGCATGTCTTGCATGGTCAAGCATATAGGATTCAACGGTTTCTCAATGTATTGTCAGCCTGTGCATGTCATTTTTCTTCACTCCCCTCACAGGCTATCTTTCTGGACTTAGACCATGTGTTGGCCAAGAATCTTCCCCAGAAAATTGCACAATTATGGAGGGCAACAATCCTTCCCTCCAGAAATTGCACAAATCAGTTGGCCAGCCTGCTAAGCTCAAGAATTGAGTAAATCAGTCTGCCAGGCTTCCCTAAGAAAATTGTGCAATTCTGGAGGGGAACCAACCTTCTCTCTATAAATTACACAAATCATCCTGGCAGCATGCTAAGCTCTAGAATTGCGTAGAGCAATCAAATAGTTTTCCTCCAAAAAACTGCACAATCTGACCCAGCACTACTGCTCAGCCCAAAAATTATGAAGTTCTCGGAGGCAGTCACCTGTTGACCCCAAATATTATGCAATCCCTCTGGGACATATAGCCTAGCTCGGCCTAGGATCTACACAAATTTTCATCCCAGGCTCACAGATTGATGCATGTGCCTTTAGGTTGACCGGTTCCCTCCGGGACCGAGCAAAATTGATTTGCATGCATGGAGTGCTTTTCCCAAGGCAGCATGCAAAGGCATCCCTAGATATAGGGATCTATTTTTAGTAGCTGGAGTTTACATACAATGCTCATTTTAGAAACTTCATCCCAAGTGTCGCTTTTCCTAGATTTATGGCATGCATGTCATAACCTCAATTCTACCAAAACTTTTGAATTGGACACTGCAGAGCTCACTCCTCACACTGATATTGCAGCTATGACATCCCACATTGCATCTAGGAGTCATCGGCACATTCAGCTCAACTGTTTCGGGGTAAGCCTACTTTTCATGTCTTGCGCTGTGTTTCAGCTTGTGACAGTGATGTCTAGTTGATTTCAGTGAGCACTTGTTGTCATTTCAATGTATGTTAGCTTGTAGAAGCACTATTTCAATTTTCGCACTAACAGTTGCCATTGCGGTGACTCGCTTCACACACACGCATGCTTTCCCATTTTTTGAATCCTGCACTTACTGTTTGCATGCATGATCATTCACTCTTTTTTACACTCAGTATCACCATGCATTCAGACTTCTCATGTTTTCAATCACCCATCGATGGGTTTAAGCTCCCTTGACCCAGACCTTGCTTTGCCCAACTAGCATTGCACATTTCTAGAAGTGAAGGATCTGCCTTGCCTCCATAAATTTCACAATTATGGCCTAGCACTAACCTCTAGGCTTACATTGCTCAATTCTAGGAGGAAGTGCCTTGCTGGTCCCAAAAAATGTGCAATGCAGTTTGCTGGTTTGCATGTCACTGCTGATTGAAATTGTGCATTGTGTAGTTTCAGTCCTTAGCAAGCCACGCTGGATTGTACATTGCACAGTTCCAGTAATCATTCAGCTTCCTGACAGCACGGATTATGCCTTGCATAGATTTGGCCGTCAGTCTCCCAGCCTCGCGGTGAAAATTATACAATCTTCACAAACAATTACACAGGTATGTTGCATGTCAATCCGCCAGTTTGTTTTGGTTTTTGACTGAAATATTTCTTGTCATGAGTGTTGCTATGTGTCCAGGTATCACAGGTGTTCATCTACCTCTCAGTAGAACAATCACATTGGCTTTCAGGAGAGCAGAGTTGATGACACCATTCAGGACACAACTGGGGATGTAGTCGATCAAGTGTCTATGAACTTGCATACCTATCAAGACATCAAGTTGTCCATGGACAGGGATATCAAGATAAAATGGTAGTGGCATCATCGCGAGAAGCACCATCAGCAGTAGTAGAAGGTAGCACACCTGCATGTGATAAATGTAAGAGGAAGGTTGTTGACAATGCGGAGGCAGAGCAAAGTTGCAAGTTCAAGCAGATCCACTTAGGATGAAAGAAGCTTTCGAGATTGAGGCTATGAGGCAACGACACGACGAGAAGATCACGTGAAGAAATAGAAAGAAACAGAGAAGGAGTTACAGGTGTTGAAGCAGAAACTCAAGGAAGACTAGGAGTTGCACAGACGAGAGAAGGAGTTTCAGCAGAAACATGAACAACAGGAGGCGCAACATGCACAACTTCATGAAATTGTGCCCATACAGGTTATGGACCCATTCAACAGCTGGCATGGAGTAGATAGGGTGAGTAGTGTTTTCAATTGCATGCAAGGGCATTCAGGAACATGGATGTCATTATGAGCACACATCCAATCCCACCCATTTGGTAAACTCACCAAAGAAAAGACAAGAAGCAAGTCTGACTAGAGCTAAACATGTATTTTGACAAGTTGATGTGCATGGTCACCAACACACACTCGGAGATCAACACAGACACTATGCATTAGTATGTTTCTGTTCCAGATACACTCAGGACGATGATGCACATGTTACCAAACAAGTTGGACAGACGAGCCATATCAGTGTACCCAGATGTAATGAAGGAAAGAATTCATTTTCAACAAGATGTCACCATTAAGCACACAGACACCATCACGAACGGCCAAGCTTGGTATCAGTTCCCCACCATCGATCGTCGCATGGATTTCAAAGAGTTGGTCTCACCACAATTGTCTGAGTGTTAATGATAGCTTGCATGGCTTGTTCAAGCCTATTTTTTCTCACATGGGTACATGTGCAGATTGTATGTAACGTCTTGTCCAGTGGAAGTTCAAGTGTCAATAGCTAGATGTAACATTCATAAAGTAGTTGAAGAGTCATGAGGGTAGATGAACAGTCATAAAGGGTGAATGTCAAGGGTCAACCCACCCTTTGCTATATATAGTCCCTCATAACTCATTGTAGAGGCTTTTGGTCAGCCAAGCATCCGATAAGAGTATCTTAGAGAAACCTTGGAGAGTATTGTAACAAGCCTTGGCTTCTTCACAGTGCAAAGCTAGTACATCTCTTTGGAGGAGTAGGCGGTAGTGACTATAACATTCCGTTGTCAGGACTAGTGGTTGGTCATGGTTGTACTATATGATTGGAACTTCCACTTCTTATTATAATAGAGCCAACACATTTCATGCATATGTTGTATTGTATTTCAGCGATCTTGTTTACTCTAAATGATATATGCATATGTTTTGTTATGCATGTGTGTATAGACTCTTTCTGTTTATGTATGTATGAATCTTACTGAAACATGTTGTTGGTTTAACCATCACTTTGGATTGTCATCTTACTTGCCTTCTAGTTTGTGATGCATCCTTGCTCGTGTGTTCCCTTCTTAACCACATGCTTTCATAGGTTTCCAAGGGGTGCACTCACCTCACTCTCTGTGTGTTAGAACCGTTCATGCACCTTCCTTGGGTTATTGTGCATGTCACACCCTTGCTACCAACAAGGACATCTTACTTGCCTCTGCGCACAACCATGGTCAAGGCGATATAGTATGACCCACCGCTGGGACTCCTACACCAAATGGTCTAAGGTCTAGTTGGGACTTCTTACTAGGGGGATCCACTCACATGTTCGCAGGTCCAGCACTATCAACATTTTGGCACTAGAAGGAGGGCCAGATGACAAGCTGTGTCCTCTCATCCTGTTTTGAACCTTTGCACATCTATCATGGATTCTATCACACTCATCCCTCCACGACGTCTTTCGCATGTTGAACCTCTCAGTATCATGAGGGATTTTTTTGATCTCTTGTCTGAATTCATGTATCATGGTGAAGACGAAGTAGCCTGGCCTGAGTACTTAGAAGACTTCTATGTATTCCTTGAGAATCCAGATGATTTCTATGTAGAAGAGGTTAGTCTGTTGCTTTCATACACACTTCGTGAATCCCCACAATGGTGGTGCTGGTGTCTACCTCCTAGCAGCGTGCACTCACTTGAACAGTTTTGTGATATCATTTAATCTACTTTCCATCATTTTGATCCAGAACCTCTCGAAAAAAAACTCTTACAACAATGGAAGGCCCTACATGAATCACCTATGTATTTTTGGCAACATTTTCATGATTTGTAGTTTGAAGCTCCGAAAAGCCAAATGAAATTTCCATATCTTTGGGACAAATTCGAATATAGTCTTAGCAAAACAATCAATCCCAAGAAGAAGTTCAAGATCAAACCACGCTCAACATACTTCGTCAATGGAGTTGTACAATCACGAATGGACACTATCATTGTCACAAGTGATTGTTCACCGTCCCCTCATCAAATAGCTCCACCATCACAAAGTGATGCGGGAGAGCATGCACAAACATCTGTTCAACTGTCACATCCTCCCGACATCACTCCTTCCAATTTTCACACTAGCTTGGTTGTGAATCCATTGGGTTATCACATGATTTTTTACCTCAACCTCCATCTTTGTACTCGGATGATCCTTCGGATGACACTGTCTCATGTTCTTCCATTCTAGACTCTACACTTGTTGTGAATGAGGATCAAGCAATCAACAAAGTTGGTGTTGCAAAACCAACATGCACTGTCATTCATGAAGAGTATGAATGGGATCTTGAAAATCCACTGGAATCAGAGGACCATCCCTATCTGTCCACACCTCCTCCATTTTTTCTTGACATCCTTGATGATCCTTCCATCCATGATTTTTCATGTGTATCTTCGTCCATGGATGCACCTATTTTTTATCATTCACAGGGCACGCCATATGTCAGCCCATTATTTGACAATGAAGGGGACCAATCATTCATTGAACATCCACTTGATTTTTCATTTTCTTTTTCCGGAAACACAAAGGGTGAACAGCCTTGCTTCTCATCTACCCCTCTGTGTGATTCATCAAATCATGAGGATGTCAACAAACATCCTGAATTTTCTAATATTTGTTCATGATCTCTCTACTTCTTCATCCGATCATGATATTGATTCAACTGTTGTTAATCTTTCTAAGACACTGGTCTACGATGATCTATCTTTTGAAAAAGTCAAAACCCTAGAGATTGTTGAGGAACTTTAGCCAGAGTTCATGGTTATGCCAGGCCCTCACTGTCCTAAGGTTGGTCTCACATCTAATTAGGAAATTGTTGAAACACCTTAGGCTCCTAACCACTCATCTGTATGCATTGAAGATCAATCTCACACATAGATTTCACTTCCTCCACTCAAACTAGACGATCCCATTGCTCATGCATTGGAGGAATCTTACATAGCAAGCACACTTACGCAATGTAAGTGGTCTACCTTTCTCATGTTTGCTTGCATGACATAGTCAAGAGAATGTGTACACTTAACTTCTGCATGCAGTGTCACATAACATCATGGTATGTCCACAGATTTCATGTCATGCACTTATACTCACTTATGTTCTGTGGACACATCTAAACTCGCAGTGTGTTTGTCTTCATTGTTATATCTTTCTTGTTTTCTAGTTCACACCACTGTGTTGTTCACGAACTATGCCTTCATAAATATGGGTTGACCAATGCACCAGTGACTGCACTGGAAGTATCACTTCACATGAACAGACCCATGTATAGTTACCTTAGGAGTAGGTGTAGTGTTTGTTTGCTTGCATTATTGTTTTCTTCTTACCCTACATGTTTGTTTTCTCACTTTCTTGTCTATTAGTCGCTTTGATTATGCATTTACTTCTGCTTCTTCTTTGTTTTGTGTATGTTTTCTTGTTTACGTTCATAGGTTAGTTTCACATGAAACTGTGTGTGACTCTTGAAACAAGTTGGGTAAAGGACAAGAGGACTTGCGTAGTTATCAATACTTGGTTATTTGTCATCCTACCTGTACATGAAGAACTTGTTGTCTTTAGTCCAGGATACATCAATGGAAAGCACGTACTGTTCTAAGTGAACCTTGGTGAAAACACAATGCTTGTGTGCTAACTAATGTCACCTACTCTAGTGGGTTGTTTTTGGGTTAATCCTTGTTAGCTCAGTCCAGTAGAGTAAGGTGAGGAGGAAAACCTTAAGAAGCATGTCATAGGTATATATAAACTACTTCTCTAAAGGACCAACCTCTTCTACTCTCAATAAGTTGGGATCCCTCTTCCGCCTCTGAAATGAATAAGTGCTATGCACAATTATGAAAATGAAAATGAAAAAGATGAAAAAAGATGAAAAATTAATAAGGTGAAAGAAGAGAAAGGCTTCCTGTGCAGAGAGGTGATGCAAGTAACTTCGTCGGGGTACCAACCAGGGTTGCTGGTAGCGAAGTGATGCTTGTGTTCCTGCATGACTCTGTTGGGGTACTATCCAAGCCTATTGGCAGTGGAGCAACACTAGAGACGAAACTAAAACTCTGATGATCATATGAATTATACACCAATATACCCCTCATCCCCAATCAAAACAATTTTGTTGACTTAGCTTGGAATGTGTGGCGACGACCAAGGGCTTGAAAAATGCTACATCTTACAATCAAGAAAGTGTGGAAACCAAGACGAACAGAGAACTAAACAATACTTCCGAAGGTGTTAGACTTGTTTTCATGAACAAGGTCCATTCAAAGAGCTGGAGTTCTACCAGTGTGTCACCAAGTGTTGTAGCGTCTATAAACACCCTGCAAAATTTTGCCTTAGCTTCATTTTGGAGCCTCCTTAACAACCATCCTCACAACATGCATTGCACCGTCAAGCATATAGATTTCATATGTCTCTCAAATGTCCTGTTAGCCTATGCATGTGATTCTTCTTCACTCCCCTCACACGTTGTCTTTCTGGACTTAGACCATGTGTTGGCCAGGCAGCTCCCCCATAAAATTGTGCAATTCTAGAGGGGAACCCGCCTTCCCTCCAAAAATTGCAAAAATTAGTTAGCCAGCCTGCTGAGCTCAAGAATTGCACAAATCAGTCTGTCAGGCTTCCCTTGGAAAATTACACAATTCTAGAGGGGAACCAACATTCCCTCTAGAAATTGCGCAAATCAGCAAGGCAACCTCTTGGGCTCTAGAATTGCATAGAGTAGTCAGGCAGTCTTCCTCCACAAAACTGCACAATCTGACCTAGCACTAATGCTCAGCCCAGAAATTGCGCAATTTTAGGAGGCAGTCACCTGCTGACCCTAGAAATTGTGCAATCCCTTTGGGACATCTAGCCCATCTCATCCCAGGATCTGCACAAATTTTCATCCCAGGCTCGCAGACCGATGCATGTGCATTTAGGTTGATCGGTTCCCTCCGACACTGAGCAAAACTAATTTGCATGCATGGAATTCTTTTCCAAGGCAGCATGCAAAGGCATCCCTAGATTTATTGATCTATTTTTAGTAGTTGGAGGTTACAAGCAATGCTCATTTTAGAAACCTCCCACTAAGTGTCACTTTTCCTAGATTTTTGGCATGCACATCATAACCTCAATTTTATCAAAATGTATGAACCAGAAACCACAGATCTCATTCCTCACATCGATCTTGCAGCTCTGACATCCCACATTGCATCTAGGATTTTGTTTTCGGGAAAACTAGTGTCTTTTCGATCTGGTAATCCCACTAGGATTGGCAGCTATCCTAGAAACAAACAATGAAAGCAATTTGCAATTTCCTCTATGTATGATAGATAAGAGAGAAGCAAAGGGATCAACCTGGATCTTTTGCTTTACTCATTGCTTGATTTCTCTCCTCCTTGACAAAGCTTGCAACTCTTCTCCTACTCGTCCCGCTTAGAGAATACCTATAGAAACTAAGTAACACAACACCATCAAAGCATCTCGATCTATGATATCATAAGCATTGTAGAATCAGAAATACAATGAGCATACAATGGCATTTACAAATAACAACATTCACAAATACACGATTGTATGGAGGAAAAATCAAAGAACTTTATTAATAATAGAAGAGAGGATTACAACCCAGCTGTCTAATCCAGCATCATCCTCCCAGCATCAAATCCCTCTTCACCTCATGAAAAGCAATATCACCCAACAATACAATGTTCCCTCTCAAAGACAAACTATCAGCACTTCCTTACAAATTACAAAATTCCAGCCTCTAGATCTCTCAGATGAGGAATCCATTTATAGATGTTTGCAAGGGTGTGAGTCATCTCTTGGTTTTTTATTAGTGTCTTTCCACTTGTAATTCTTGGTTCCACTTAGAGATTTATTGGATCTCTTACTCATCCCTGGGTGAATTCAGAGAGGCAAGTGTCATAGGAGAAGTTTCTCGAAGATTCCATGAGTATCCACCTAGCAAACTGTCTAAGAAATTTGTCCATTCTCACTCATCGCACCCCAAAGAAGGCCTCTTCAGTATGCATCGTACCTGGCTAGTGTAGGAGTCAGTATGCATCGCACCTTGATAGTGGAGTAGTCAGTATGGTCCAGTTTTGGCTAGTTTTGAGTGGTTTTTCAGGTGGAACTTCTGGGAAATGATGTAATCAGTTGACCATGATTCTTTAGGGCATGAAACAACACTTTTATGGGTTAAAGAGCCCTTGGTTTATTGACATATAAGATTGGGGTTGCAGTGCCCAAATATGTCTATAATAGTTGCCCCCTAAAGCATGAAGTCGGAAATCTTTAGATGTCGAGTGAAATGCTTTATCATGAGGATCCGAGGTATTCAAACTAGAAGGTGACCTATATAAGATACAACACAATACATCATCACAAAATAATTTTCCATGATCTAGCTAAGACGAGCATTCCCATGCTCAGCTTTATAAATTCATTTTCATGTACGTAGAACAGATAATCATCTGCAGTTGTAGACGGGTGATTCTTTATATGTAGAGTCATCATCCCTTAGCTTGGATGATCATATTTGATATCTTTGTATTCCTAAATATATCGCAGCCCAGATGGATGAAACTAGATCCGAGGTCTTCAAACTCATTCAATCTTCGCCCAATTACCAAGTCGATCCATGTGAAAAGATGTCTTGAAGTCGAACATGGAAAGACATCGCCTAATTACCAACCAATAATGTAAGTTGTTAATAGGCACGAGAGGAATCACCGATAATGATAATGACTCTCAAGGTACTACAGTACAATTTACGTGGTGTGAACATATGATCCAATGTCGAACACCATGCAAAATCTCTTGGTCGAAGGCCATTAATGTAAACCTGTCGTCGGAAGTGAGAAACTTGCCATTGAGGCATGCAAGCTTCAAAGTACTGAACGGGTTGTTTCTAAGTCGACTTCTTGGATAATGAGCTGGTGTCGACAAGAAGTGACCCATCGTAAGAGGGCCTTAATGTATTCTACATCAACGACACGAAACAAAGCAAATGATTTTCTGGAGGTGAAAACAATCTGACAATACAAGGTTCAGGAATGGCAGTCATGAAAAATGGAGGGTGAAGGTATTGTAGTGGATGAGGCATTAACTAGATGGTGAATTCTCTAAATGACTTCTCTTGAAAATATCGGTGACACTGAGATGGATTGGTAGCGTTAAGCCCAAAAGATGGATGGTACGGCTGACCAACGGTGATATGACTAGTGAACAGAATAACCCAACCCGACTCAATCATGGTGATGGAGTGAAAGTGTCATGTTCAAGAGCGACCTACTACCAATAAAATTCTTTAAGTTTTCTTCCCTTTTTCCCCAGTCATTGCTAACTAGTACCTCTTTTTTTTTTGTCAAGCTTGAGGAGGATAACATATGCTTGTTCTATAATTTGACCTTCGGACAAACCTGTCGCTATGTTTTAGCGAGCCTAGCGATAGTGAAACTCATTCTTGTTTGGGCGGACAAGTTTGTCGCTATTCTTTTAACGATTTTATCGACAAGGATAACTCGGTCCTTTTCATTTTTAGAGAGTTTGAAAAGGAACGAAAAGGAAACTCCAGCAGTCCTTTTTCGTAGCATAATCCCTTAAGTCTGAAAAAGTATAAAATAATATGTAAGGGATGATTTTTCAATCACTTTAGCGAGCCAAAAAAACAAGCACTCGATATTTTTGTGGGATAATCCCTCAGGTCCAAAAAGATTAAAATATACAGGAGGGATGGCACTTCCAATCACTTTAGTGAGCTGGAGAGGCCAATTGCTTGACAATCTTTTCATATTTAACGAGTCTGAAAAGAGTTTAAAGTGGACTCGTTTTTTGAGGAATGAGTGGTTCTTAGGGTAGTAACTGGTTCCGAGTGAGCTTGGAACTTCTCAAAACATGGTGATGTGAAGAGGGTGGCTAACAGGACCACTCGTCGCAGTTGTTCCTCAAAAGGGTAAACAATCAAGTGGAAGCATATAATCGGCCAAAAGAATGGAGGTGATGGGAGGAGCACAACCAAGGCTCAAAAGGATGACATTATGGCGATCACAAAGGTTATTTACTGAAGGTGGGTTCATTTTTTAACGAGCTTGAACTCTGGGGGAACATATGCTCAGTGGTAGGTTTATTTTTTTAATGAGCTTGAACCATGCGATAACATTGCTCATTTGGTGGGTTCATTGTTTAATGAGCTTGAACCTTGCAGAAACATTTCTCATTTCACAGGTTCATTTTTTAACGATCTTGAACCTTGCGGAAACATTGCTCATTTTTCCTTTTTATGTAAGCTAGAAACGACCAAAATAAAAATCTAAAAAACTAGAAATCTAAGGAACTACTGAGGTTACGTAGGATGGTTTCATCCGTGGAATGGTTCAAATGCTTCCTTTTCTTTGTCTGTAGCATAGACAAAGGTGAATGGTGGATGAGAACAATCACCTAACCTAAGAAGCTGAAAATCTAAAAAGCTAAAAAATGAAATTGGTCGTTTTTTGTTTACATAAAAAGGTTTGCATGCCCCCAGACATCAAGAAAAGAAGAGTCTCCAGGTAACCATATGGAAATCACTACAGTTAAGCAGGATTATTTTTTTCAGTAGTTAGAAAAAAATACTTCCTTGGCTTTGTCCATCGAATAGACAAAGATGAGTGGTGTGTCAGACCAATCACTTAACATACTGAGAAATTCATATGCTAGGATGGTTTCATCCACAGCGTAGACAAAGCACTTCCTTGGCTTCATCCATAGCACAGACAAAGGTGAATGGTGTTTCAGACCAATCACATAACCTACAAGGAAACATATCTTTTCAGCCAGGTTCATCCACCAAGTAGACAAGGGTGCATGCCCCCTAAGCTTTGTTACATTCACCGGACTACTCGCTACAATCAGGTGGATGGAATGAAGGTTGAAGAAAGACTCTTGATGCAAAGAGACCATTTAGGGATGATGTTTGACTTGGAGCTATGTTTGAACCGGGAAATGAAAGCTGGTCAATAAGCTGGACAATTTTTCCTTCATGCGGGAAACACATCACTCAAAAGAGTGTGGAAACAATAGCTTCCATGTTATAAACATAGACACGTCCAAGGAGTAGATTTTAATCTAATGGCCCTTGGACTACCATCAAGTTCAAGTGAACAGTCTTCCTTCTCAAAGTTATCAACAACTTAGGAAGGATCCCTAACGGTCGACCGGTTCCTTTGTTAAAGCCCGACAAATTTTGTGTAACGGGCATAAGTGATGGTGAACCAAGCACTTTCCAAGTAGTTGAGGAAAGGATACTCACTAAAGCCCCTTCATCTATGATAGTGCCAGACACGATAATTTTGTAAACTTGTACTATGATCTGGAATGGTACATTAGAATGAAGACGGGATCTTGCTAGTCAATTCCAATCGAAGGAAGCGATTAGACTGCTTGGAGGGGGTACCGAATAAATGGTTGAATGAACCCCTTGAACTAGGGAATTTTCCTCCTGTTGTAAAGGAATGGGTGGATTTCCACCAAGTTCATCAGACTATGTATTAACAAAAAGAATTTAAACGGTATTGTTCTCATTCTCTTTGGAAATTGTATCATCTGAAGGTGGACCTTCTGAAGGCAAGACTAGGTTGACTGCCATCTCGACCTGCTGGCTTTGGTCTGGTATGGACTCAGAAGGTTCACTCTCAACGATAGGCGTTTCGACTGATGATTAAGTTATGTCAGTGGGATTTTCAACTAGTAAAGGACTTGAGGTGAGTTTCTTGTATCCAGATGGAAGTTGCTGTGATGAAACATGACGGTTACGTAAGACTCTTTTGGCCTCCTCCAAAAAAGGACAACGGGGAAGGTGATGGTCCCCTTCACATAATCCACATGGAATTTTGACCTTTCCTTTTTGTCCAGAAATTTCATTTTCACTAGTTGATGGTGTGCTGTCAACATGATTGCCAAAGGTTGATGACACCGAACAGTATGAACGGAGACCATTCTCTCAAGATCCATGGAAGGCAAGGAAAATCTCGATGGAAATGGTTTCCTCTGCAAATTACACAAGGATATTTGGGAGATTTAGTGTGTGGATTTTCACCAGATGATTCATGGTTGCCCCCTTGTTTATCTAACTTCTTCTTCTTCTTCTCTTTCCCTTTCTTCTTCTTCTCAGCTACTTGGTTACTAGTGTCACTATTTTCACCAAGAGAAGAGGAAGAAGGGGAGGGAGAAACAAACGAAGTAGAAGGTGAAGGGTCAACTTTAGTATCAAATGGTTGCTAATTCGATTGCTGAGGAATTACAATATTTTGAACGACAGAGGTTGAGAATAGACGTACCAGCAGACCAATTGTGATTCCTGGAAGGGACAATGTGGCCATATACGAAGCACCAATATTTTCCCAAGAAGAAAATGGACTAGGATTCCCCTCAAGAGGGATTCCATGATTGGTGGACTCCATTATCTTAACCTAAGATTAACGAAGGAACAAGGATATTATTCCAAATTTAATAAATTTTAATGACGCTTTGACACAACTTTTCTTTTTCATTTTTTAAGAGTCGAGAAAAATCTAAAGATGACTCTAGTCATCTTTGATTTTTAATGAGCCTGAAGTGACAAATGCTCAGATGGACCTTTTATTTTAAGGAGTCGAAAAGGAACGAAAGTGACTACTCTAGAGATCTAGATAGAGGGATTACCAAACCAATCATGAAACTGCAATATACATCTTGGTGGTAAATTAAAGAGAAACTACCAAGGACTTATGTACGGCAGTCAATCTTCCCGAATGTTGTGTTCAGTGCATTGTGATCAATAGGGTGGAAAACACAGCTTCCTATGGATAAAGGATATAAGCCTATTGTGGTCTCCCAATATATACTTGACGGTATGGGGAGCACAAGTCCATGCTAACACTTGTCATATCAAAGAGGAGGAATCACCCAACCTTCAATGAAAACGATAGTTACTAGATTTTACGACATTGAAACATGTCTCTAGCCTAGACCTCTAGATGTGTTGCATTAGGTTCCAAAGCGTTGTTAAGTTCATTGAGATTTATTTTAGAGTTGATCTTGTTTAGAAGTTTGTCTTTCAAGGTTCACCGCATGATGTAGATGTAAAATTCCTAAATATGCAATCTAAAATGATAAACAATCGTTGTTTATTTTTAGCAATGAAAATCCTAGCTACTAAGGAAAGAAGATTACGATTCTTTCAAACAAAGAGCAAAGAGCACACACTAAATGCACTTTTCCTAAATCATTTTTCACACATAGTCTAAATGAAAATGCAAATGCATGTATTTGTTTTTCATTCCCTTAATGTGAGGAATGCCAAAAAGGAAAACTAAGTATAGATCTGAACTATTTTCTTCAAAGCGACATTTTGACAATTTCTTTTCAAAATGGAAAGGAAGACTAAACGACACTTTTCAATTTCGAATAGAAAATACTTTCGACACTTCAAATAACAATAAATCAAATCAAATACAAAACAAAAGTTCAATCGACTATCTAGAGAAGGAAGACTTTACGACACTTCTCTTTTTTGACAAAAAACGACAGTTCGATTTAAGTAACTTTTCGACAATAGATTGTAAATGATGGACAAATACATAAAAAAATTTACTAATCCTTATCAATGGAGGCTGAACTATGTAAAGCAAGGAGGCTTTAGTAATGAGATACTGTTCATAAGCAACAAAACAATCAAACAGAGCTGAAAACAAGGACAAAAACCCCAAATTTCAAGGAGAGAAATAGGATTACTCAGTCATCGCACCTGTGCTTCACAGAAACAGGGATGCATCTCACCTGCTACACATGGGAAGTGTGATGCATACTGGCTTCCAGTTAGAGATAGTGCGATGGGCCAGGGAGCGCAACTGAGATGGGTTTTGGCTCAAATTTACAACTGATTTCAGTGGATTAAGCTGAGCTATTATGGACAGTAAAGAGCAAAGTACAAGGGTATGATCTTGGGAGGTTAATGAGCTACCACAAGGGCATCTAGGATGCTTGTAAGTCAAATGTTCAATTCATAAACTAAACCAGAGATTGACTAAAGCAGCATTCATCTACTTTGCAATTGCATAGAAAAAGCAGTTCGAAGGCTATCTGGCTAACTTCAAGCTCCGTCTATAGTTTATAAAGCAAATAACAACAACAAACAAACAAACTATTCGTTCCCCAGCCGAGTCGCCATTTTGTTTCTGGGAAAACTAGTGTCTTTTCAATCTGCTAGTCCCACTAGGATTGGCAGCTATCTTAGAAACAAACAATCAAAGAAATTTGTGATTTCCTCTATGTATGATAGATAAGAGAGAAGCAAAGGGAACAACCTGGATCTTCTGCTTGACTCCTTGCTTGATTTCTCTCCTCCTTGATAGAGCTTGCAACTCTTCTCCTACTCGTCCCGCTTAGAGAATACCTGTAGAAATGAAGTAACACAACACCATCAAAGCATCTCGATTTATGATATCATAAACATTATAGAATCAAAAATACAATGAGCATACAATGGCATTTACAAATAACAACATTCACAAATACACGATTGTATGGAGGAAAACTCAAAGAACTTTATTAATAATAGAAGAGAGGATTACAACCCAGCTGTCTGATCCAGCATCATCCTCCCAGCATCAAAGCCCTCTTCACCTCATGAAAAGCAATATCACCCAACAATACAATGTTCCCTCTCAAAGACAAACTATCAGCACTTCCTTACAAATTACAAAATTCCAACCTCTAGATCTCTTAGATGAGGGATCCATTTATAGATGTCTGCAAGGGTGTGAGTCATCTTTGGGTTTTTGATTAGTTTCATTCCACTTGTAGTTCTTGGTTCCACTTGGAGATTTCTTGGATCTCTTACTCATCCCTGGGAAAATTTAGAGAGGTAAGTGTCATAAGAGAAGTTTCTAGAAGATTCCATGAGTATCCACCTAGCAAAATGTCTCAGACATTTGTCCATTCTCGCTCATCGCAACCCACAGAGGGCCTCTTCAATATGCATCACACTTGGCTAGTGTAGGAGTTAGTATGAATCGCACCTTGACAGTGGAGCAGTCAGTATGGTCCAGTTTTGGCCAGTTCTGAGTGGTTTTTCAGGTGGATCTTTTGGGGAATGATGTAATCAATTAACCATGATTCTTTAGGGCATGAAACAACACTTATATGGGTTAAAGAGCCCTTGGTTTATCGACATATAAAATTGGGGTTGCAGTGCCCAAATATGTCTAGAATAGAGTTGTTAGGCACATTCATATGAGATGTTTCAGGGTAAGCCCACTTTGCATGTCTTGCGTTGCGTTTCTGTAGCTTTTTTTGTTTCGGCTTGTGTGAGTGTTGTCTGCTTGATTTTAGTGAGTGCTTGTTTTCCTTTCAATGTATGTTAGCTTGTAGAAGCATTGTTTTAGTTTTCATTCACATCTCACTGTTGTCGCATGCATGACACTATTTTTGCACCGACAGTCGCCGTTAAGGTGACTCGCTTCACACACATGCATGCTTTCCATTTTTATGAATCCTGCACTTACTGTTTGCGTGCATGATCATTCACTCTTGTTTACAGTCAGTATCACCATGGATTCATACTTATGTTTGCAGTGGCCCATCGACGAGTCTAAGCTGCCTCATCCCAGACATTGCCTTACTAGGCTAGCATTGCGCGTTTCTGGAAGTGAAGGCTCTGCCTTCCCTCTAGAAATTGCACAATTCTGGCCTGAAACTGACCTCCAAGCTTGCTTTGCACAATTATGGGAGGCAGTGCCTTGTTGGGCCTAGAAACTGCGCAATGCAGTTTGCTGGTTTGCATGTCACTGCTGACTGAAATTGTGCATTACATAGTTTCAGTCCTTAGTGATGGAAATAATACTGAGAGGGGGGGTGAATCAGTATTATCTAATTATTTTAATAAATCTTCCTTATTTGTTCTTTGAATTAGTTTTGTATGTCAGTACCATAAAATAATGAGCATGAACAAAGAAAACAGATAGTCACACCAAAGAACACAAGATGTAAGGTGGAAACCCAATGTGGGTGAAAACCACCTGCTGTAATATGTCTCTATCTTCTTTCAAATTAGAAACTCCTTTTACAATGGTTTTGTACTGGTGCAGTCCTTTACCAGTACGCATGCTGCAACCTGCAGAGAGCTACAACTCTCTCTCGTTTTCCAGTCTCTCTTGGAAGGGAGCTACAACCCCCTACTTCTTTTCTTACAAGGACCACTTTTCATAAATTTTCAAACTGGATCCATAAGCATCAAATCATCATCAAGTATAAGAGAATCACCCAATCAACTGTAGTAACCAGATCAACAATAATAGGACCAAACCCAGAACACAGCAATGATAAACAAAGATTTTAAGAGAAGTAAGCACCCTGTTCAACTGCTCGCCTGCTTACGTAAGCACCCTGCTCAACTACTTGCCTGCTTACAGTACGCACCCTGCTCAACTGCTTGCCTGCTTACCGTATGCACCCTGCTCAACTGTTCGCCTGCATACCTCGTTCTGAGTCCATTGAACTGCCTGCGGACATCCGCACCTGCAACCCTTCTGTGCCTGCGTACCAACGCACCTGAAACCCTTATGTGCCTGCGTACCGGCGCACCTAAAACCCTTCTGTGCCTGCGTACCGGCGCACCTGAAACCCTTCTGTGCCTGCGTACCGGCACACCTGAAACCCTTCTGTGCCTACGTACCGGCGCACCTGAAACCCTTCTGGGCCTGCGTACCGGCGCACTTGAAACGCTTCGTTCCTGCGTATGTACGCACTTTTCTTTCATTGTACCTGCGTACCTTCGGGCATAGATGATTTCAAGACTTCAGAAATAACCCAGACAGTCAGATCTACAGATCTGAACATGCACCGAAGAGATCTCAGTCCATTAATAGATTCGCCTTATTTAGATCTAGACCAGATCTAGCCCTCATAAGATATTCAACCCAAAACATACTCAAGCCAAATGATCTCCTTTGCTTTATATAGGAAAGCTCTTCCTTAAAACATGGATCAATACCACGAGCCGACACCATAATAACCCAATACCGTCGGCTAATTACCAAGAGTAAAACATAAGAAAACCCCACATGTGAATTTCTTTGCCTTGAAATGTGTGCACTGAGGGTACGCACCTCCTGAACGGGATAACTGCGGGTATGTACGCACTTTATGTAACACTGACCTGCGTGTACGGACCTTATGTAAGGTGTACCTGCGTACCCCTTATTTTCTTCAATATTTGATAGCTGATCATCAATCTCTGCTGCTGACTTGAAGTACTGTGATTTATCACCTGAATGGGTTGCCATCAAGGACAACACTTTAGCCATAATGCCAACAATCTCCCCCTTTGGACTTGATGGCAACCTCAAAACTTCAGCTTCATTATCCCCCTTTGACATCAAGGGCAAAGGGTTATGCTCCCCCTAAGAGCATGCTCCCCCCGAATATGAACCAGATCTGCAACGAAGAACCATAATCCACCATGAAAGAGATAGAGACATATTGCAGCTACTTCCAAGATCTCCTTTTGCACATCCTCCATAATGCCAACAATGCATTATATGCTCCCCCTGAACCTGTACCATCAATCAGAAGAGGTTCAGCAATAAGATGATGCATCAACAACCCCCAGCTTTTGCCTGAGGTATTCAAAAGTGTCCCTGGGCAATGGTTTGGTGAGAATATCAGCAACTTGTTCCTTAGAAGGAACATACTCCAACTTGACCTTCTGTTCAAGCACTTGTTCCCGGAGAAAATGGTACTTGATTGGTATGTGCTTGGTTTTTGAATGCATAACAGGATTCTTTGAGATGCTGATTGCACTTGTGTTATCACATAAGATGGGGATTGGTGGTGTACAAGTGATTTGAAAATCCTGCAAAGTCTGCATCATCCAAAGGAGTTGGGTGCAACAAGATGCAGCAGCAACATATTCCGCTGCGGCTGTAGACAAGGCAATTGAACTTTGTTTCTTGCTAAACCAAGATACCAGTCTGGAACCCATAAAGAACGCACCACCACTTGTTCTTTTCCTGTCATCCACGCTTCCGGCCCAATCTGCATCTGTATAAGCATGAAGTGTAAGATCTGTATCTCTAGGATACCATAAGCCATAATTTTGAGTCCCTTGAAGATATTTGAAAATTCTCTTCACTGCCTGAAGATGAGTCTCCTTCAGATTTGCCTGAAATCTTCCAACTATTCCAACTGCATGCATGATGTCAGGTCGGGTACCTGTCAAATAAAGTAAACTTCCAATCATAGATCTGTAGGTTGGTTGATGTACTGCTGCAGATTCATCATTTGCACTGAGGCTACATCCTGTGACCATGGGTGTACATACTGGTTTTGCATCTTCCATACCATATTTCTTCAACATCTGTTTGAGATACTTGGTTTGAGATAAAAAGATTCCTCCTTCTTTTTGTTGGATTTGCAAACCAAGGAAATATGTCAGTTCTCCTAGCAAGGACATTTCAAATTCTTTCTGCATGACCAAGGCAAAACTTTGACTCATAGCTTCTTCATTGCTCCCAAAAATAATGTCATCTACATACACAACAAGTATTAGCAATTTGTCATTTTCAACTTTTATATAAAGATTGCTATCTACTGATCCTTTTGAAAAGCCTTGTTGATGAAGATATTTGTCCAAACGGTAGTACCAAGCCCTTGGAGCTTGTTTGAGACCATAGAGAGCCTTCTTCAATCTGCATACAAGATTTGGATCATTTCCAAGAATGAACCCATCTGGTTGTTCAATGTACACTTCTTCTTCCAAGTCTCCATTCAGAAAGGCTGATTTCACGTCCATTTGAAATACTTTGAAGTTTTGAAAACTTGAGAGAGCAAGGAACATTCGGATGGCCTCAAGTCTTGCAACAGGAGCAAAGGTTTCTTCAAAGTCTATTCCTTCTTGCTGCGCATACCCTTTACAAACAAGTCTGGCTTTGTTTCTAATTACTTCTCCATTTTCATTCAATTTATTTTTGAAGACCCATTTTGTTCCGATAACATTCTTATCTTTTGGTCTAGGAACCAACTCCCAAGTGTTGTTCTTTTCGATCTGCTCAAGTTCTTCATCCATTGCTTTCGCCCAGCATTCATTATGCATGCCTCTTTCACATTTTGTGGTTCAGTAGAGGAGAGTAATGCCAAATAGCTTGAAGCTTCTGCAACTGTTCTTCTTGTTTGTACACCTGCTTCTTTCTGCCCCATAATCTGAGATTCTAGATGATTCTTCTGAACATATCTAGATGGAGTCTTTTCTTCTATTCTTGTTTGCTCCTCTAGTTCTTCTTGAGTTTCTTCTTGAGGTTCTTCTTCTTCATCATTCTGTCGTTGGGGGTAGCCTTCATCTTCTTCGATGTCTTCATGATGTACTTGCCTAGGAATGTATCCCTTCTCATCAACCACTACATCAATGCTGTCAACAATTCTGCCAAGTCTTTTATTGTAGCATTTGTATGCTTTGCTATGTGGAGAGTAACCAAGAAGAATGCCTTCATCTGCTCTAGGTTCAAGTTTGCCAAGCTTCTCATCAGTATTCTTGATATAGCATTTGCTCCCAAAGATTTTGAAGTGCTTTACCGAAGGAGTCCTACCACTCGAGAGCTCATGAGGAGTTTGAGTGCTGTTCACCCGGACATTTGTTTTGTTAAGAATAACAACCGCAGCATGTGCAGCTTCACCCCAGAAAGTTGCGGGAGTTCCTGACTCATCAAGCATAGCACGAGCCATTTGTTGGACTGTTCTGTTCATTCTTTCCACAACTCCATTTTGCTGAGGGGTTCTTGCTGTAGAGAATTCTCTTCTTATCCCATGTTCTTCACAGAAATCGAAGAATTCATTTGAAGTAAATTCCCCACCTCTGTCGGATCTGAGGCACTTAATTTTGTGACCTGATTCATTTTCAACCAAGGCTTTGAAGGATTTGAATTTTTCGAATGCTTCATCTTTGTGCTTCATAAGTCCTAACCAGACAAACCTGGAGAAATCGTCAATGAATAATATCAAGTATTCTTCTCCTCGAGGTGTTCTTTTCCTGAAAGGACCGCATGTATCTGTATGTACTAGCTCAAGAGGCATGCTAGCTGAACCTTCTTTCTCTGGAAAGTTAGTTCTGGTTTGTTTTCCAAACTGACATGATTTGCATATGGTGTTGTCAGGAATTTTGATATCTGGAAGATCGCGAACTTCCTGATATTTGCATGCTTTCCTTATTTGTGAAAAGCTTAGATGTCCCAACCTCCGATGCCATAACCAGTGCTCATCATCCTTGCTCAGATAGCATTGTTGTTGTCCTTCTTCAAATATGTACAGATTATTTGGAGTTCTTTTGCCTTTGATCACTATTTTACCTGTATCAAGATCACGAACAAGACATCCATTTGATCTGAATATAACCTCGGTTCTTTGATCACACATCTGGCTGACACTTAGAAGATTATGCTTCAATCCATCAACATACAAAACATTTCCAGCCTTGACCTTTTCTTTTAACTGAGCAATGCCTTTTCCTTTTATAGTTGCAGGAGTATCATTTCCAAAAGAGACTTTCTTTCCTTTTTCTAGAGCAGAAAATGACTCAAGTTTTTCTTTATCACCTGTCATATGCTTCGAACATCCACTGTCAATGTACCATAGATTTTCATGTCCCTCTGCATAAAATGCTATCCCACATCTTTCTGTTTGTGGTTCCTTTATTCTCCATGTTTTGGTGCTTGAGGCTTGTTCCTTTTTCTGCTGAAACCTGCTCCTGCATTCAGAGTCTTCATGACCAAAGTTATTGCAAATAGAACATTCAACTTCATTTTCAAGAACCGAAAAGTTGTTATAGGTCCCTTTTGTAATCCCGGTCATACTTCTTTGTTTTTGAGCTTCCCTAGTCATGATTGTTTTATATGCAACACATTGAGCTGCTTTGTGACCAAAGTTATGGCAAGAAAAGCATTGTCCATTGAAGAAACTTCTGCGGTTATCGAATCTACCAGCCAATTGATTGTAATTTCTATTGTCATCTATTCTTGAACCAAATTGAGAAGATTTTACCTGTGGCTGGTTGTAGCTTTTGTTCACCCTTAAGATGGATTGCCCCTGATAGTTTCTGTTTGTAATTCGTCCCTGCTTTACCTGATGATCTTCATTGTGCTTTTGCTCATTTCTTCTTGCTGCATCAAGATAACTTTTTGAGGTGGATGCTTGAGAAGTTTCTCCATTATAGCCCAGACCTGTCTTGTTTAGTGGAGACCGCTGCACATTGATAATCTCATCCAAAGTTTCAGATCCTTTGACAAACTTGAGATTAATAGCTTTTGTTTTCTCAATCTCTTTTCTAAGACCAACAATTTCACCTTCTAATTTTTCAAGATGTTTTTCCTTTTCATCAATTTGAAATTGTAGAGTATCAATGATCATGTTCTTTTCTTCTATACATCTCTTGAGTCTAGTAATTTCATCATAAAGGTTATCCACATCTATAGCATCCATATAATCATCATCTTCAAATGCCATTAACAACTTATATTCATTACCTTGTTCATCTTCATCACTGTTTGATAGACCATCACTATCTTCATGAGTGTAGTAGCTTTTCTTATTTGCATTCTGTTTCTTGTTCCATCTAGCAGGTTCCTTTCCTTTATCCTTATAAGGACATTTTGCAGCATAATGACCTACTCTTCCACAAGCAAAGCATTTAAAAGGTAACTTACCTTTGAACCTTCCAGAACCCCTTTGAAGATTTCTGACAAAATTTGATTCTTCTTCCTCTTCTTCTGGGACGTGGCTTGCTTCATAATAATCTCCTTTGCCTGATGCCTTGAAAGCAGCTTCTCTTCTGTCTGATGGACCTCCCTTTCTCATTTCATAAGCAGTTAGAATTCCATGTAGCTGAGACATAGTAAGAATTCGTAGATTTTCCTTTTCTTCTATTGCAGATACTTTAGATTCAAACTTGGGGGACAATGATCTTAGAACCTTTTCAACCACAATAGCCTCTTTTATTTCTTCACCCAAATTTTTCATACAATTAACAACCTCATCTACCCGAAGAAAATAGTTAGCCACACTTTCATCATTATACATTTTGAGAGTCTCATACTGAATTCTGAGAGTTTGAAGTTTAGCACGCTTTACCTGTTCATCTCCTTCATAGCTCGTGACAATTTTGTCCCATATCTCTTTTGTGGATTTATAGTGCATTACCTTCATGAATTCTGATTGAGATATACATCCTAATAGAGTACTGACTGCTTTCTCATTTGTTTCATACTTCTTTTTCTTGGCTGCATCTGTAGGAGTAGCTGAAGGAAAAGCGTAGCCTGTCTCTACGATGTCCCAAACTTCTGTACCAAGAGATTGAAGATAGGCAGTAACTCTTACCTTCCAATAATTGAAGTTTGTCCCATCAAAAACTGGTGGCCTGATTGATGCTTCTCTCTCATAGTTGCTCATGATGAACGATCTACCTTCAAGCGATCAAGCTTCTCTGAAGGACCTGCTCTGATACCAATTGATGGAAATAATACTGAGAGGGGGGGTGAATCAGTATTATCTAATTCTTTTAATAAATCTTCCTTATTTGTTCTTTGAATTAGTTTTGCATGTCAGTACCATAAAATAATGAGCATGAACAAAGAAAACAGATAGTCACACCAAAGAACACAAGATGTAAGGTGGAAACCCAATGTGGGTGAAAACCACCTGCTGCAATATGTCTCTATCTTCTTTCAAATTAGAAACTCCTTTTACAATGGTTTTGTACTGGTGCAGTCCTTTACCAGTACGCAGGCTACAACCTGCAGAGAGCTACAACTCTCTCTCGTTTTCCAGTCTCTCCTGGAAGGGAGCTACAACCCCCTACTTCTTTTCTTACAAGGACCACTTTTCATAAATTTTCAAACTGGATCCATAAGCATCAAATGATCATCAAGTATAAGAGAATCACCTAATCAACTGTAGTAACCAGATCAACAATAATAGGACCAAACCCAGAACACAGCAATGATAAACAAAGATTTTAAGAGAAGTAAGCACCCTGTTCAACTGCTCGCCTGCTTACGTAAGCACCCTGCTCAACTGCTTGTCTGCTTACAGTATGCACCCTGCTCAACTGCTTGCATGCTTACCGTATGCACCCTGCTCAACTGTTCGCCTGCGTACCTCGCTCTGAGTCCATTGAACTGCCTGCGGACCTCCGCACCTGCAACCCTTCTATGCCTGCGTACCGACGCACCTGAAACCCTTCTGTGCCTGCGTACCGGCGCACCTGAAACCCTTCTGTGCCTGCGTACCGGCGCACCTGAAACCCTTCTGTGCCTACGTACCGGCGCACCTGAAACCCTTCTGTGCCTGCGTACTGGCGCACCTGAAACCCTTCTATGCCTGCGTACCGGCGCACCTGAAACGCTTCGTTCCTGCGTATGCACGCACTTTTCTTTCATTGTACCTGCGTACCTTCGGGCATAGATGATTTCAAGACTTCAGAAATAACCCAGACAGTTAGATCTACAGATCTGAACATGCACCGAAGAGATCTCAGTCCATCAATAGATTCGCCTTATTTAGATCTAGACTAGATCTAGCCCTCATAAGATATTCAACCCAAAACATACTCAAGCCAAATGATCTCCTTTGCTTTATATAGGAAAGCTCTTCCTTAAAACATGGATCAATACCATGAGCCGACACCATAATAACCCAATACCGTCGGCTAAATACCAAGAGTAAAACATAAGAAAACCCCACATGTGAATTTCTTTGCCTTGAAATGTGTGCACTGGGGGTACGCACCTCCTGAACGGGATAACTGCGGGTATGTACGCACTTTATGTAACACTGACCTGCGTGTACGCACCTTATTTAAGGTGTACCTGCGTACCCCTTATTTTCTTCAATATTTGATAGCTGATCATCAATCTCTGCTGCTGACTTGAAGTATTGTGATTTATCACCTGAATGGGTTGCCATCAAGGACAACACTTTAGCCATAATGCCAACACTTAGTAGGCCAGGCTGGACTGTGCATTATGCAGTTCCAGTAGTTAGTCAACCTCACAACAACCTAGACTATGCCTTGCATAGTTTTGGCAATCATTCTCCCAGCCTCCCGGTGAAAATTGTGCAATATTCACATACAGTCACACAGGTATGTTGCATGTCAATCCTCTAGTCTTTTTTTGGTTTTCAACTGACAGATTTCTTGTTAGAGTTTCTATGTCTCTAGGTATTAGAGGTGTTCTTCTGCCTCTCAGCATTACAGGTACAATGGTTTCCAAGAGAGCAGATTTGATGACACTGTTCAGGACACAACGAGGGATGCAGTCGATCAAGTTTCTATGAACTTGCCTATCTATGAGGACATCAAGTTGTTCATGGACAAGGATATCAAGATGAAATGGCAGCGGCGTCACAATGAGAAGCACCATCAGCAACAGCAGAAGGTAGCGTTGTACCTCTGAGTTGATAATGGTCAGCTATCAAGCTAGAGCATCTAAGATAATTGTTTCGAGGTTTTGTTTTTAGTTTGGAGGACCTGTCTTAGGTTGAGTCTCAATCTTGGAAATTCTATTAGATAAATTTCTAAGAAGAGAAGGTATTTCATCTATTTTAGAATCTTCATTTGTAGTCTTAGAAGAACTAGAGGAACTAGAGGCTTCTTGAATAGATTTGAGTTTTCTTTGGGCCTTTTCCTCTTTAGCTTTCAAGGAAGTCGAAGCAACCCTATTTGCTTCCATATTTATAGCATTTGTTTGCATATCTTCAAGAGTTATTTAAGTTCTCTCTCTTATAATTACAGAAAAATCATCGTCAAAGGCTTTAGAAAGCCTAGAATTAGCTGTTGCTACAGGGGTTTTACCAATCAGGGGGCATCTTATGATCAAATTTATTGAACCTTTTGATAAAATCTGACATAGGTTCACCAAAATTTCATTTAAGTTATTCAAATTCAGTCAGAAAGTAAAGAGGATCCTTCTTTACACCACATTGATTTTTTAATATATTTGTAAGCTCTTCCCAATTTCTAATGGAATTTACAGGTAACTTCCTAAACCATATCCTTACATTTCCTTCAAGTGAATGTACAAACAATCTCATGTAAACATTTTCTTGTTCGATATTCATGTTGTCTGCAAAGTCTAGAAAAGCTTGAATATGGTCTTGAGTTGTGGGACTAGTTTCTCCATTATACCTAGGAAGGTATTTCAAGTATCTAGCTGGGAATGCATCGAGGTTAGTAGGTAAGACTAAAGATGCATATCTAACATGTACAGTAGGTTGGAATGCCATAGTAGAAGGTGGTGTATGAGGTGATTGTGTGGATGAAGAGGAAGATGAAGAAGAGGTAGAAGAAGGTGATTAAGGCGGTGAGTGACTATGTGGAGGTGAAGAAGGAGGAGTTCTCCTGAATATCTCTAAAGGAGTCTTAAGAACTAACTCTAGGACCTGTGAATGAATACCCTCTTTGATTTCAAAGAGTGGATTTGAATATACAGAGATGGTCTCTTCAAGTTGTTCAGAGGTAGAAGGAAATGGATAAGTGGTAGGGGATATGAAATCTATGGGTTTGTATTTAGGTAAATCAACACCCAATTCAGACTTAGTTTTAGGTGATCATGGTGGTAGAGGGGGTTCTTGATGTGTTTCAAAATAATGAATGAAGAAAGTTGAATCAAAACCGACTCCCCTATCTAATAGTTTAGAAACCATAGGAGGTATTTGTGTCAAATCAGGATCAGATGGAATATTACTAAAAGGATCAAATGATTCTAATTCCTCGGACTGCAAGGCTGAAGAAGAAGAAGAAGATGGTTGATTTCTCCTTTTAGATCTGGCCTTTCTCAGAATTTTTTCAGAGTCTGACAAAGGATTAACTAAGTTAGATACTGAATGAGATTTTGTGTGCTTAAAAGGTGCCAGTTTGCGCTAGTGGAGTCGCCAAGTGAAATATTTTTACCTTTCAAGACCTTTAATCACCTTAAAGGAATAAAATAAATATCATTGCCCCAAGAAAACTTAATGGAATTCGAATTTCCCAGCAGCAGTGCCTGACTGATGTTGTATCTCTGATTTGGTAATGGTCAGCTATCAAGCCAGAGCATTTAAGATAATTATTTTGGGGTTTTATTTTTATTTTGGAGGACCAATGAATGAAATAGATATAACACTGTAATCCCAAACCTTTTGAATAATATTAATTCCAAAATAGAGGGATCATATAAATCTTCATGTAGTGATAAATCTTGAATAGAGGTGAGCAGAAATAGACAATAATATGATTATCACAGTTTTCAGACAGAAAATTAAACAATCATAAGTATGAAAACCTTTGACCGATGTTCAGAAGGTTCAAGAGAATATGTTTATGCTTACAATAAGATGCTGATGATTTATTGATTCAGAGGGAATTAATTAAACAGACAGTCCATTAATCCATTCTCTTTATATCTTTTCACTTCAGAAGCTTAAAGGAATAGATTGAAACAAAATTATTCCTACCTAGGTATCTTTGTAAGACATCAGAATATGAAGAAAAACATAATGTGTGTTACTGGAAAAACTTACAGGAAACAAAAACTGTGTAAAACTGAATCTAGAATCCTTTGCTTTGTATCAAGGGTCCAGAAAAGCTAAGTACATCAAATGTTTACAAATGCTTCATCAAGGTGCAACCTTTCTTCAAGAGTGCAACCCTTCTTCAATGGTCAACCTAGTTCAATGGTGAACCCATAATAACTCATAAAGAGAGTTATTTATACGACAGTAGAACTAAGAAAATATCCTAAACTATTTTTACAAAAATAGATTTATTCAAGGAAAAGGAAATATCTTCATGCAAGGAGATAGAGACAGTGATTGATCTGCTGCTTGTTGTCCCTATTATTTAGGTTCTGATGGCTTTGGTCTTTGATCTTTTGCCCTTTAAGCTACTAGTATATTTTGTATTCACGCTCGATATCATATTTACTTATGACCTTTCATCTACTACACTTTCATCTGATACTCTTTGACCTTGTTGACCTGTCAATAACCTTTACTGTGCTTTTTACTTTTACTGTACATTTCAAGTTTTTACTATGTATTTCAACAATAAATCATTTAGTTTTTTTTACATGTCCTAGCATATGGTAGTTGGATATTGATCATCTTTTTGTATATTTCATCTGTTTGTCTTTTAACTGTATGTCTTCAGCTACCTCCTCTATTTTAACTTTTACTGTGTAAATTTCTTGTTTTAACATTTACTGTCTAAAATGACTTCTTTCTACTTTGTGATAATTGTGTTTTTCTTCTGAATAAAGGCTCTTGAATGGATTTCCTTGTGAATTTTGGAGTAAACAGGTTTTTAAATCAGTATAAAAATTGTTTATCCAGTCTCTTGGTCTTCTACTAATCACCTGCAAAATACAACAATTGTTAAGGAAAACACAGGTTGGCAGGGAGGGCCACAATGGCTTTATTTGAGTTGAAAGGTCTGTGGATGGATTCTGGAGTGTGTTCAGGAGGTAAACAATGGTGAAATTGGTTGTAGAGACTCTGGGTGGCGTAGGAAGGGTTATACGGGTTTTATCATATGCAGGGAGCGGTTTTGGAGGCTCATTGCACCGCTTTTGGCCATGGGGTAGATTTTCTCCAAGGGCACACGAGTTAACATGGGATTGCCACATAACCACAAGGGGCTTGATCAAAACCATGAATCTTGCGTGCTCTCGGGCGGGTAAAGCTCGAAGATTAGGAGTGTGCGATATAGTTGTGGGTCTTTAGATCTGGGAGCGGATGATTGAACAACTATCGCGCGATCGAGATGCATGGAGGGAGCTGGCGTGAAGATTGGTGAGCCCAGGGATTAATTACAAGTGATTTTTCATTGATTTAAATGAATAAAGTGGGGTAAACAAAACTTAGGCTAAAAGGGGTTTTATGGGTTTTTAGGGAAATTACAAGGGGAAAATGATTTTTTCAAATGGGAAAGGGTTTCACACTAGGAAAAAGGGGTTTTTGGGTAGAAATGACCTTTGGAGGGTAATTTGCTAGGAAAATGTGTGAAACCAAGGGAAAAAGGTGAAAATGAAGGGAAAAGGGTATTTTGTTAGGAAATTATGGGATAATGAGGAAATTATTAAGTATGTAGTCGGGGTGAAATGAAATGAAGGGAAGTCAACCAAATCAGCTAGTGAACAACTTTTCACTTTCGTAACTACCCCTGCACAATGAAACACATGATCAAGCATGATAAATGTGCTTTATGCTTCAATCAACTTTGTACTTTTGCAACATTTATTCTACCTATCCTTTACTTATCCTAACTTTTTTTTTCACTTAATTGGGTGCATTTAGGCTAGAAAAAGTTTTATTTTCCTTTTTCTTTTGGAAAGAAAACTATCTAATTCTAACCCTATAACATCCAAGGGCTAAGATTAAACTAATGAACTCCTTATTATTCTCTACCTAACTACTGATTTTCCAAGATTAAATAGTTCGGCTGGACCTTTATTCTCTAACTATAAACATGAAATTTAAAGCATGAACTAGTCAAGATTAAACTATATGACTATAATGGGTTGCGGCATTTCTGACAAGTTGCACACAACCATTATTTTGCATAATAAAGTAAAAAGTAGTGGCACTTAGACTTGCACACTTTCAGATTTTTTTTTTTTTTTCTTTTCTCTCCAACCTAACATTTTATTTTTGCCTTCATTTTTTAGGGCATCTATTCTAACATTTTCTTTGATATGGACATATTTATCAAAATATTTCCTAACATTTTTATTCAGTATTCTTTTTGTCCATATCCTAGCTTAACATTTTTTGAAAACTATTTTCATTTTTTGGACTAACTTATCAAAACCAAAAAATGCTAGAATAGGTAGCACACCTGCATGTGACAAATGTAAGAGGAAGGTTGTTGACACCACAAAGGCAGAGGAAAGTTTCAAGTTCAAGTAGATCCACTTGTGATTAAAGAAGCTTTGGAAATTGAGGCTATGAGGAAACAACGTGACAACAGGATCGCACAAAAGCAGAGAGAGAAACAAAGAAGAAGTTGCAGGTGCTGAAGAATCAACTCAAGGAAGAACAAGGGCTACACAGAAGAGAGAAGGAGTTGCAAGTGCTGAAGAGGCAACTTAAGGAAGAACAAGGGCTACATAGATGAGAGAAGGAGTTGCAGCAAAAATAGGCACAGCTGGAGGCGCAATATGCACAGACTGATGAAATTGCGCCCATACAGGTTATGGACCCATCTAGCAGCTGGCATGGAGCAGACAAGGTGAGTATTATTGTCGATCGCATGCAAGGGTATTCAGGAACATGGATGTCATTTTGCACACACATGTGATCCCATCCATTTGGCACACTCACCAAAGCAAAGACAAGAAGCAAGTCAGACTGGAGCTAAACATGTATTTTGACAAGTTGTTGTGCATGGTCAACAGAACACACTCAGAGATTAGCACAAACACTAAGCATCAGTATGTGGCTAGTCCAACTGCACTTAGAACTATGATGTGTATGTTATCAAACGAGTTGGATAGAGGAGCCATATCAGTGTACCCAGATGAAATGGAGGCAAGAGTTCATTTTCAACACGATGTCACCATTGAGCGCACAGACACCATCACGGACGGCCAAGCTTGGCATCAATTCGCCACCATTGATCATCACAAGGATTTCAAAGAGTTGGTCTCACCACAACTATCCGAGTGTTAGTGATAGCTTGCATGGCTTGCTCAAGCCTATTTTGTCTCACTTGGGTACATGTGCAAATTATATGTAACACATAAAATATATTGCAAAAATATAAACACATAATACACATAAAACAAGAGAGACACAGATATATGTGGTTCAACTAATTTGGGCTACGTCCATGGGAAATAGCCAGTCCTTCCTTTTATATTATCCAGAAAACTAAAGAGATACAACCTATAGCAGATCCGTTGTAATTCCCTTTTCACTCTCACACAATATCCTCTCTCTTTCTCACTCATAATACAAATCTACATAGATGCAATATAATTCCCTCATATATAGTGAGGGCTTGCCTTCTAGGGAAGAAATCCCTAAATTAAACATAACTTCTATCGTCATATTGTTGTTGGGAAAAGTGTCTACTCAGAACGCCCCTATCCCACTAAGGTGTGATAGTTCCTTAGCAACAAACAAGGAAAACTACTTTCGTATTCTTCTTTATGAATTGTAAACGAAGAGGAATAGGATGAACCAACCTGTGTCTTTCGCTAGTCCTTTGATCCAATCTCTCTTCTCTTTGACAGCTTCCAGCTACCTGCTCCCTTACTTTCCCAGCTTCACCAAGTTCCTGCAAGATCACAGAAGAAGAAAACTACACAAAGACATAGATTTACATTCATAAATAGCTTAGGATCAGATTTAAGCTAAACATGCAAATATAACAAAACATCATTGATACACAAGCATGTAGGAGAAACTCAAATAGTTTTATTGATATAACAAGAAGATCCAGGAGGAGATATAACCAAGTGAGTCCCGATCCAGCATCTACCTCCCAGCAAATGAATCCCTTCTTCACCTCCAACAAAGCATAAATCACCCAATGCACTAATCTCAATCTCAAAACCAACAGCAATTCTCTGCAAAGTACAAAATTCCAGCCTCTGGATCTCTGGGATGAGGGATCCATATATAGATGTATGCAAAGAGGATGAGTCAGCTTATGATTTGACTTGTGGCTTCTCTCTGTCAGTTCTTGCTTCCACTTGGAGACTGAGAGCCTCTTACTCATCCTTGGTCGAACTCAGTGAGGCAAGTGTCATTGGGGAAGATTCTGGAAGCTTCCATTGTCTGTCCACCTCGTGGAATGACACTGCCATTTGTCATTTCCCGCTCAGCACACCCTCGTAGTGCATTTAGGTGCGTTTCAACGCACCTAGCTAGTGTACTGGGGTGCTATGCAATGCGGGTAGCTAGTGGAGCAGCTGAAATGATCCTGATTTGACTGATTCTGAGTAGTTTCTGGTGGAGAACTTCTAGGAGAAGCTGTAATTGGTTGACCTTGCTCCTTTAGGGGCAGGAACACCACTTTTAGGGACTTAGAATCCCTTGGTTTATGGACATTTCATGCTTAGAACTGTAAGGCACAAAAATGTCTATAACAATTGCCCCCTAAAGTATGAGGCCGTTTATCGGGTGAAATGCTTTATTAGGAGGATCCGAAGTTCTTTCAATGCTGGGAGGAGACCTGTAATAAGATACAATACAATACATTATCTTCATACTGTTTTCATGATCTAGCTGAGGCGGGCATTCCCATGCTCAGTTTTATAAATTCATTTTTATGTACATAGGACAGACAATCGTCTGATGGTAGACTGATGATTCTGATGAAGTCATCATCCTTTTGGTAGGATGATTATCTGTGCTGCAATGCTGTACATGTCAATGTTTTTATTTTTCCTGAATATATATCGCGGCCCGGATGGATGAAACTAGATCCGAGGTCTTCAATCTCGTCTGATCTTCACTCAAAGTACAAGTCGATCCATGTGAGAAATGTTTTGAAGTCGAACATGGAAAGACATCGCTTGATTACCAGTCGATGATGTAAACTGTTAACAAGCACGAGAGGAATCACCGATAAGGATGATGACCCTCAAGGTACTGTAGTACAATTCACGTGGTGTGAATAAAGGACTTGGCATCGAACACCACGCAAAATCTTTTGGTCGAAGGTCATTGATGTATACCTGTCGTCGAAAGTGAGAAACTTGCCATTGAGGCATGCAAGCTTCAAAGTACTGAATGGCGTGTTCCTAGATCAACTTCTCGGATAATGAGCTGATGTCGACAAGAAGCAATCCGTCAAAGAAGGGCCTTGATGAATCCCACATCAATGACACAGAACGGAGCGAATGATTTTGATGGAGGTGAAAATGATCTGATGATATATGGTTCAGGATGGCGGTCGTGAAGGAATGAAGTATAATGTATGGTAGTGGATGGAACACGGGTGACTTCTCTGGATGACTTCTCTTGAACATGTCGGCGACACTTATGTGATGGATTGGTAGCATTTACCCCAAATGTGGATGGTAGGGCGTGACCATGGTGATGTGACCGGTGAATGAAACAACCCAACCCGACTCAGGCACGGAGTGGAAGTGTCATGTTCAAGAGCGACTTGCTACCAATAAAGATTCTTTGAGTTTCTTCCCAATTTTTCCCCAGTCATTGCTGACCAGTACCTCTTTATTTTTGTCAAGCTTGAGGAGGATAACATATGCTTGTTCTATAATTTTCCCTTCGGGCAAACCCATCGCTATGTTTTAATGAGCCTAGCGATAGTGAAACTCGTTCTCGTCTAAAGACAAGTTTGTCGCTATTAATGTTTTTAACGAGTTTAACGACAAAGGTAACTCGGTCCTTTTCATTTTTAGAGAGTCTGAAAAGGTACGTAAAGTTAACTCCGAAATTCCTTTTTCGTCATCTAATCCCTTAAGTCCGAAAAAGTATAAAAAAATACAGAAGGGATGAATTTTCGATAGTTTTAACGAGCCGAACAAAACAAGCGCTCGATCTTTTTGTGCAATAATCCCTTAGGTCCAAAAAGATTAAAATCTAGAGGAGGGATAGCACTTCTGGTCGCTCTAACGAGCTGGAAGGCCAAAACTCGGCAATCTTTTCATGTTTTACGAGTCAGATGAAAATAGCTTAAAGAAGACTCGTCTTTTGAGGAACGAGTGATAAAATGGGTAGCAGCTGATTCCAGGTAAGGGTTGGAATTTTCCAAGCACGGCAGTGTCACAAGGATGGCTAGTGAAATCACTCTTCGCAGTTGTTCCTCAAATGGGTAAACAATCAAATGGAGGTGAATGATCGGCCAATGAAAAGTGGAGGTGACGGTTCAAAAACGACCAAGGCTTTAATGGCTGATAATGTTACATTCACAGTGGTTATTTACCAGAGGATAGTTCATTTTTTAACGAGCTTAAACGCGGATTGAAACACTTGCTCGGTCTTATGTTTATTTTTTAACGAGCTTGAACTATGTGATAAAACTGCTCGATAATCCAGTCATATGATAAGAATGCCTCATATAAAACGGCAACATTTAGATTTTTGCCCCACATCCTTTCTTTATGCAAGTTAGGAAACGACTAATCCAAAAAAACAAATAAATAACCGCTCTTTGCTTGCACTCCAAAAGGTTTGCATGCCCCCAGGTATAAAATACGATTTCAAGGTTACCCCTCAATTTGCAGACAAAACATTTGTTCTATCAGGAAAGGCCTACCTCTTTCAGGTTACCAAAGATTGTCTCATTCGCGTTACAAATGAAACACTTCCTCGGCGATGTCTACCAAGATAAACAAAGGTGAGTGACAACGAGCGCCGCACACATAACTTTGACAAGAGAATCTTATTCTAGAATAACCCCTCTTCCACTGACGGACGGGGTACAGACTAGTCATATTCTCCTGCGGAAACCTACCCTATACCCGAAGTTTTCCTGCCGAAGCAGACCAGGACGCATGCCCCCTGGGTTCAAGTCATATCCCTCTGAATTACTCGCGCTCATCGGGAGGACGGACCATGGGTTGAGACATTTCTTTCGTGAAGAGACCATTTAGGGATGGTATATGACTATTTGTGATGCGTGTTCCGGGAAATGAAAGCTGGTCCACGAGCTTGACCACTCTTCCTTCGTGCGGAAAACACACTACTCTAAAGAGTGAGGAGACGATGGCTCCCATGCAATAAATATAGTCTCGTCCAAGGAGTAGGTTATAATCCAAGGGTCCTTGAACGACCATTACGTTCATTTGAACTGTATTCCCTTTCAATGTTACGAGCACATTGGGGAGGATCCCTAAAGGTCGACTGGTTCCTTTATCAAAGCCTGTCAGATTTCTCATCTCAGGCAAAAGCGATGGCGAACCAAGCGCTTTCCAAGCAGTAGAGGAAAGGATACTCACAGAAGCCCCCTCATCTATGATGATACCAGCCATGACCATTCTATATATTTGGACGATAATTCTGAATGGTATGCTTGCTGGTAAACGGGGTCTGCCTAGTTGATTCCAGTCGAAGGAGACAACTAGATTGCTTGGAGGTGGGACCGAGTAGACGGCCGGGTATGGCTCTGACGAACTTCCTTCCTACGGTAAAGGAATGGGTAGGTTTCCCCCGTGTTCGTTGGAGTTTGTGTTGATGAAGAGAATTTGGATGGTGTCATCCTTGTTCTCTCCAGTGACTGTGTCATTCGAAGATAAAACCTCTGAAGGCAAGACCGGGTCGACTGCCGCCTCGACCTTTTGACTTTCATCGGGTATGGATTCAACTGGTCCGTCTTCAATGACAGGCGCTTCAGCTGACCACTTGAGCGGGCCAGCTGGATTCTCAACTAATGAAGGACTTGGCAAGAGTTTTTTATATCAAGGAGGAAGTCGTAACGGTGAAACCGGACGATCATCCAAAACTCTTTTAGCTTCGTCTAAGAAGGGACAACGGTGGATGGCGTGATCGCCTTCGCACAGTTTACAGGGAGATCTAGCTCTCCCTTTTTGTCCTGGGGCTTCACATTCGCTAGTTGACGGTGTGCTTTCAACATGGCCATCAGAGGTTGATGACACCGGATTGTGAAAATGGGGAGACCAGTCCCTTAGTATCCGAGGGATGCAAGGACAATCTCTGTGAAAGTGGTCTCCCTTGCAAATGACACATGGCGATTTAGGCCTGGTCGGTGCAGTGTGTGGATTTTCGTTAGACAACACTCCTTTGCCCCCATTCGCTTTTGGCTCTTTCTTCTTTTTCTCTTTCTTCTTCTTTTCCTTCTTCTCCTTAGGAACTTGACTTTTGGCTTTGCCATCCCTATCAAGCGAAGAGGAAGGAGGAGAGGAAGAATTAGAGGAAGTAGAAGGTTGGTGGGTAACTCTGGACTGGTCTAACTGCTGATTCGATTATTCAGGGATAGTGGTGTTCTGAACGAAATTGGTTGAGAAGAGCCAGACTGGCAAGCCAATTGTTAGTCATGGAAGCGACAATGTGGCCATATGGGGTGCACCAACATCTCCCCAAGAGGAGAAGGGACTAGGATTTCCACCAAGGGGAATTCCTTGGTTGGTAGACTCCATTTTCTCAACCTAAGATCAACGTAGGAAAAGGGTATAAATATTCCGTTTAAAATAAATTTTACGATGCTTGGACACAACTTGTTTTTTCAATTTTAAAGAGTCAAGAAAAAACAAAAGATGACTCTAGTCTCCTTCGATTTTTAATGAGCCTGAAGTGACAAGTGCTCAGATGGACCTTTTCCGTTAAGGAGTCTGAAAAGGAATGAAAGGGACTGCTCTGGAGATCTAGGTAGAGGGTGTGCCAAACCAATCACAAAACTGCAGAATACGTTTTACGGTACGACAGTCAATCTTCCCGAATGCTGTGTTCGGTGCATTGCGATCAGTAGGGCGGCCGACACGACTTCCTATGGATAAAAGGTTTTAAGCCTATAGGAGTCTCCCAATATATACTCGACGGTACGTGGGATCACAATCCGTACTGGCACTTATCGTCTCACAGTGGAGGAATCACCCAACCATCAGTGAGGACAACAGTTAGCAGGTTTTACGACGCCGGAACACGTCTCTAGCCTAGACCTCTATGTTGTGCGTTAAGTTCCAATGCGTTGTTAAATTCATTCAATTTATTTTAAGTTGATATTTCTTAGAAGTTTGCCTTTTGGGATCACCACGAGCTGTAGATGTAATTCCTAAATGCAATCTAAAGATGATAAGCAATCTTTTATCTCTTTTCAATAATGAAAATCCTAGCTACAAGGGGAAAAGAAAGACACAATCTTTTCTTTAAGAGCAAAGAGCACACTGCAAATGCACTTTTCCTAAATCAAGCCATACAAACTATCAATATGCAAATGCACATATGCATGTATTTTTTTTCACTTTCTTAATATTGATGCCTAAAAAGAAAGTTGATGTACAAATCTGAATTTGCTTTCAAGTGAAAAACATAGACAAGCTTCTTTTCGAAATCAAAAAGGTGGAGAAGATTACGACACTCTATGATTTTGAAATAAACACTTGTTTCGACACTAGAAAGTGACAAATTCAAACCAAAGGTAAAAGTAAAAGGTATAATCAACTGTCAACAGCAAACACCCTTTCTCTTAAGATCAAAATCGACACTTATGACAGATCTAAATCCAAGGACGACAGTATGACTATTCTACTTTTCAATGGAAAACTGTAAATGATGTAACAAACACACAAAGAACATCTACAGTATTTTTGTACAAAGGAGGCGGAATTAAGGCAAAGAAAAGGAGTTTCCAAATAGGTACACACACTGATAACAAGCTGCAAAAATCAGAGATAAAACTGGACAAAAATGAAGCAAAGAACCTCAGCTGCACAGGGAAAAGGCTGATCAGTGCACCTGTTGCACAGAGAAACTGAATTGCAGCACAGGTAGCCCTCTCAGGACCTGCGTTGAAATGCAGAACCTCTTCACAGAGCCTGCGCTGGGGCAGAAACGAGACTTCTATCCGGGTTCTGGGTCACGGTTTGCAATTTAATCTATGGTTTTTGGCCGAGTAAAAGCAATCAGTAAGGTACAATCAGAGGGATGATTTAAAGGAGGACTAAGAGCTATCACAAAGGGTAATCAGATCATTTGTGAATCAGCTGTTTAAGTCATAAACAAATCCAGTGAGTGGATCGAAGTAGCAGATGTCTACTTTGCATTTTATAATGGCAAATGTAGTTCGATTGCCACTTCTGTGTTTATGAAACAAACAACAAGAGAAACACAAACAAACTAACTAGACACGATCCCCAGTGGAGTCGCCATTTTGTTGTTGGGAAAAGTGTCTACTCAGAACACCGCTATCCCACTAAGTTGTGATAGTGCCTTAGCAACAAACAAGGAAAACTACTTTCGTATTCTTCTTTATGAATTGTAAACGAAGAGGAATAGGATGAACCAACCTGTGTCTTTCGCTAGTCCTTTGATCCAATCTCTCTTCTCTTTGACAGCTTCCAGCTACCTGCTCCCTTACTTGCCCAGCTTCACCAAGATCCTGCAAGATCACAGAAGAAGAAAACTACACAAAGACATAGATTTACATTCATAAATAGCATAGGATCAGATTTAAGCTAAACATGCAAATATAACAAAACATCATTGGTACACAAGCATGTAGGAGAAACTCAAATAGTTTTATTGATATAACAAGAAGATCCAGGAGGAGATACAACCAAGTGAGTCCCGATCCAGCATCTACCTCCCAGCAAAGGAATCCCTTCTTCACCTCCAACAAAGCATAAATCACCCAATGCACTAATCTCAATCTCAAAACCAACAACAATTCTCTGCAATGTACAAAATTCCAGCCTCTGGATCTCTGGGATGAGGGATCCATATATAGATGTATGCAAAGAGGATGAGTCAGCTTATGATTTGACTTGTGGCTTCTCTCTGTCATTTCTTGCTTCCACTTGGAGACTGAGAGCCTCTTACTCATCCTTGGTCGAACTCAGTGAGGCAAGTGTCATTGGGGAAGATTCTGGAAGCTTCCATTGTCTGTCCACTATGGACCTTGTTGTTTCTCATCTTCTTCATCATAATTGAAGACCAATTGAAACTAAGCAGACTCTCAATTTCTCCCTGGTTACAACTTTTGTTAACATATATGCAGGATTTTGGCTAGTGTGTATCTTTTCCATCATCAAATATCCATCTTCCAACACTAATCATATGAAATGATACTTGAGCTATATATGTTTAGTCTTGGAAT
This sequence comes from Pinus tabuliformis, assembly GCA_031772625.1. Lineage (NCBI taxonomy): Eukaryota > Viridiplantae > Streptophyta > Pinopsida > Pinales > Pinaceae > Pinus > Pinus tabuliformis. The sequence goes on from CM062807.1 coordinate 1,299,168,655, forward strand.
GAAATGCAAAGTTCTTTGCAAGATGTATGGCACTATGGCTTTCACTGTATAACCTACCCAACTCCTGCTTCTTACCCAATTCATCCAGAAACCTTTTTAACCAAATCATTTCTTTACTAGCCTTTGTAGCAGTAACATACTTTGCTTCTGTTGTTGAGAGTGCAACAACACTTTGCAGTTTTGAAACCCAACTGACAGTTGTTTGACCTACAGTAAACACATACATTGTTGTGCTCCTCCTGTTATCTCTATCACCCGCCATGTTTGCATCAACATATCCCTGTAGAGATATGTTTGAAACACCAAATCATAATGCTTGATTTGTGGTACCTCTCAAATACCTAAGAATCCACTTTACCGCCATCCAATGTTATTTTCCTGGATTGTTCATGTACCTGCATACAACTCCCACTGCATGTGCAATATCAAGCCTTGTGCAGACCATTGCATACATTAAGCTTTCAAACGCTGATGCATATGGAAATTTAGACATATAAGCCATTTCTTCCTGAGTCTTGGGACACACCTCCTTACTTAGTTTGAAATGGCTAGCCAAAGGTATACTAACTGGTTTTTCATTCTGCATATTAAATCTTTTCAACACCTTTTCTATGTACTCACACTAAGACAATGTTAATTTTCGATTCTTCCCGTCTCTAGTTATTCTCATACCAAGGAATTGCTTTTCAACACCCAAATCCTTCATTGCAAATGAGTTCCCTACTTTTCTTTTAAGCACATTTATTTCCTACATGTTAGAACCTATAACAAGCATGTCATCTACATACAATAACAAAATAATATAACTACCATCATTTTTCCTTTTGAAATAAACAAAATGGTCAGAGTGACATCTAGTATAACCTTGTTCAAACATAAACCTATCAAATTTTAGATACCACTGCCTTGGAGCTTGTTTCAAGCCATACAAGCTCTTCTTCAACCTGCACACTAGTTTCTCCTTCCTTTTTACCTCATATCCTTGTGGCTACTGCATATATATGTCTTCCCCCAAACCCCCATGGAGAAAGGTTATCTTTACATATAACTGCTCAAGATGCAAATCTTCAACTGCTACTAGACTTAAAATAGTTCTGATTGAAGCCATTTTAACAACAGGAGAAAATATCTCATCAAAGTCTATACCCTTTTTTTGTGCAAACCCCTTCACCACAAGTCTAGCTTGTTGGGTTCTGTTATATTCTTTCCACGACTAACCCACGTAGTTAACTGGGGGGTTTGAGGGGTACTCGTAACCCTACTCTATGGGGTCTGAGGCCCCGCCCCAGAAAATTTTCATTTTGGACCTTATGTTAGGTTGGGTGGACCCACCTATGGTTTTGTGCATGATTTTCGCACATGTTTTTTAGATGCGATGGTTTTCGGTCCATGGTTTTGGACGTGATGGTTTTCGGTCCATGGTACTGGATGCTTTGACATGTATAAATGTTTATTATAACATTGAAAGGAACATAATGAAAAATCAAGCTGGTAGTCCCGGTTTTGGGATCCAAGGGAAAATCTCTCCATATATGTGTTTTATGTGTTATGCTCTCGCATTTTTTATTTTGTGTTTTATAATTTGTATGCAGGTAATTTCTATACGAGGTTAAAACCTACATTTGGTATCAGAGTTGTTTTGGCTTCAAGGGGGTGCCTTTGTTGCTAAGAGGTTTTTCTCAGGCCTGTGGTAGACCCTGTTCAGTGGCAGATCTGCGAGATCAATTCTGGTGGTGAGCAATGGAAAGATAGAGATCGAGAAATTTAATGGTCATAGTTTTGAGTTGTGGAAACTCAAGATGGAGGATTTATTGGTGGATAAGGATCAGTGGATTGTGGTAGATCCGGGTACTAAACCAATAGGAGTGCCCGATGAAGAATGGAAGAAGTTGGATTGGAAGGCAAAGAGCACAATACGATTGTGTCTCAACTTCAATATTGCTGAATGTATCAGGGGAAGCTACGGTGAAGGCTTTGTGGGACAAGTTAGGGACTTTGTACCAATCTAAGTCTCTGGTGAATAAACTATTCCTGCAGAAAAAGTTGTATAACCTAAGGATGAAATATGGAGACTCAGTGACAGAGCATCTGAATGCATTTAATATTGTGCTAAGTAACCTAGCATCTGTTGATATTAAAATTTCAGATGAAGATAAGAGCATCATTTTGTTGTGTTCTCTACCAGATTCGCGGGATAGTCTGGTTATTGCAATAGGTAGCAATGCAACTGCCTTGTAGTTTGATGAAATAGTCTCATCCTTGTTGACGGAGGATATGAGACAGAAAAATATGGAGAGCTAGAATGGTGATGCCTTGTCTATACGAGGATGGTCCCAGAACAGAAACAAAAATAAGTCATTGAGTGGGAGATCTAAATCTAGACAGAGATCTAAATCTCCAAGAAAACTTGTAAAGGTGGTGTGCTAGAAATGCAGAAAGGAAGGGCACTACAAAAGGGACTGTAAATCTAAAGCTCCTAATAAAGGAAAGGGATCTGATGACGTTCCTTTTGTAGAGGCAAAAACCACCTCAAATGAAGGTGTGGATGTGTATTTGGCTTCTTCAAGTACACATGTAGATCATGAGGCATGGTTGATTGACTTAGGTGCATCCTTTCACTTCACTCCCCATAGAGAGTGGTTCTGTTAGTATGAGAAATATGATGGTGGTGATGTCTTCTTGGGGGATGACAAGAAGGCTAGAATCGTTGGTCGTAGAAAAGTAAAGTTAAAGTTGCGAGGAAGGGTTAGAACGCTTTGAGGTGTTCTACATAATCCCGCATTAGCTAGAAATCTAATTTCTATAATCAAGCTGGATGATGCAAGTGTAAAAATAGTGTTCGAGAAGGATACCTGCAAAATGGTTCAGAGAGCACTGGTATTGATGTGGGGAGTTCAGATTGGAACTCTGTACAAACTGCAAGTTAGCATTGTTATTGATGGGTGCAACAGTTTTGTGGTTCCTAAAAGTGGAGCAGAAAATCTAGTGGTCTCTGGAGAGAAGACCATGTTGTGGTATCAAAGGCTTGGACATATTAGAGAGAAGGAACTTCGAATACTTCATGGTAAAGGTATGGTAGAAGGTATCAGTAATAGTTCTCTAGATTTTGATTTCTGTGAAAATTGTGTATACGGGAAGCAGAATCGGGTGAGTTCCCCCTCTGGTGATAAGAGGGTGAAACATATATTAGAGCTTGTGCATAGTGATGTGTTTGGACCTGTGAAGGTTCCATCACTGGGTAAGTCTGTGTACTATGTATCATTTATAGATCACTTCTCAAGGAATACATGGATATATTTCCTTAAGAATAAATCTAAAGTCTTTGACAGGTTTAAAGAATTTAAGGCTCTGGTGGAAAACCAGATAGAGAAGAAGATGAAGGTGCTGAGGATAGATAACGTTGGAAAGTTTTGCAGTAAGGAATTTGAAGGATTTTGTAAGAAGAGTGGTATAGCACGGTAGAAGACTACTCCATATACACCTCAGAAAAATGGAGTTGCAGAAAGAATGAAAAAGACATTGATGGAAAGGGCAAGAATCATGCTCAGTGGTGCTGGGTTAGGATAGGAATTCTGGGCAGAGGCGATGGAGACAGTTGTTGGGTGTGGAGCTTGATTATCTTCTATATTCAAAGGTATCGCCACATTGGACCCCATTTCGAAATGGGGGCAGCAACACCGCCCGTAAAATATTCGCTACAGGGGGGGTCCAGGGGGGCGGCTGCAACCTTTGGGAGCCCCCCGCCTAGCGGGGATTTTCGGGGGCAGCGCCCCTGAAACTAAAAATAGCTGTAAAATTTCCTTGTAAAAGTATAGTAATTTCTAGTAAATCTGGGCCGTTCATTAGGCGGATGATCTGACGGTAGAACTTATGTTTATTTTAGGGTTTTTTGCCTTATAAGGCAACCTCTCTCTTTGTATGAGGGTATTGTATTTGAGGCTGTGTAATAGATGTGTATTCTATGAGCAAGAAACAGAGAGGTGAGACTGTGAGAGAAAACGGAGGATATTACAACAAATTTGTTGTAGGTTGTGTCTCTTCATTTGGTTGGATAATAGAAAGGAAGGACTGGATGTTTGGGGTGGACGTAGCCCAAACTGGGTGAACCATGTATATTTGTGTCTCTCTTGTTTTGTGCGTTTTCTGTGTTTATATTTCTACAATATTTTATGTGTTCCATTGCTCCGTAATATATAATTTTCTAACAACAGTGTGTTACCTGGTCAACAGATCACCTTCATCAGTGTTGGAGGATAAGACTCCACAAGAGGTATGGACTGGTAAGAAAACGTGATGTAGATCTACCCTGCAAATCCAGAATCTTTGCTCTGCTCATGCATATAAAAACGCATCTCCAAACATTTGCCCAGATAAGATTCCTTCTGGCAATTTGTACACACCTCAATTGCGGAAGCTCCTCAATTAAAATTCATGAACTCAACAATCTACATTATGGTACTCATTCTGTACCAATTTTTTTTCCAACGCTGAATTGTGACTTACCATTCATCCATCATCCTCGAATTGACAGCTCTTCCTCTCTGCGTCCATCCTTTGTCGTCATTCATCTTCACAATTTCATTCGATTCAGTTTCATCATCGAAGGTCTGCTCATCGTTTGCTTTGGTTCAATTCCTCTGGTTCTGCCTTGACTTGGGGCTTCACTAAACTACTCTCGATTCTCCAGTCGGTTAATACCAATCTGCATCGATCTTTAAATGAGTTCTTTTGCATTTCAGTTGAACTACACCAATCCTTGAAATCGACTCTGTTTCCATTATTTAAGTGTGCCCCTGCCTTTTTAACACGAACTTGACATTGGTTAAACAGCTAACCCACTCAAGTCCATAATAACCATCGCTTCAACCAGGTTCAACTTAATTAAGGACCAAAGCCCAATGTAAAACAATGGTCTGGCCATTCAATTTTCTCACCTCTCATCCAACATTATTCATCGATTTCGACTCACTTCAAATTCATTCAACCCTGGTTTCACCTTTGTCACAACTGTGGAAGGCTTTTCTCTACTTCCAGAACTCTCGACCATAAAACCCAGAATTCTTTCAAACCAGAATTATATTGCTGCTCAGTAAAATGAAACATGAATCGATCCTATTTAAAATAGACAGAGCTTAAACAACTATGCGCCCTTTTAATGCAAACAGGGGTTTAAATTAACAATTACCCATCACTCCCAGATCCCTCATTCGATTCACATGAATTTATCATTCAAGCCCTAGTTACAGAAGTTAAACACACAAATTCTGAATCAATCAACGCAGTTCTAAAACACAGTCTTCATATTAACAATGAAAAAATACTTACAAACTTTGTCTTGGCCAGATATTCAACATTCTTGGCCTTTTCAATTGCCTGGAGGCTTACAAGCTTTTTGGTTGTTCCAGCCTCCCTTCTCCTCTCCCTATTCTACTCTACCTCCTCCTTTTTTTTCCCAAAAAAAGTTATACATCAATCATACCTAACTACTTCTTCCCACACATGAAGAATTAGTTATTCAGTTATAACTCAGTCTTTATCAACATTTAACTAAACTAGACCACTCTTAACTACCTACCCTTATTGAAATTAACACAAATTTAACAACGAAGTCTTCCTCAAGTCTTGCATTAGCCACAACATGTGACCACCCCGTCACATTGCTGGCCCAAGTCTAGATGCTCCTGCATCAGACTCTCACGCTTGAAAACATTCATGATCTCCTGATCATGTGCTTTCAAGAAGGAATGAAGAAAAATAAAAATCCCTCCTGGATCCCAGACTTGGTCTTGGAGTTGTCCATATGCTCTGCTCCTCTGTTTAGGCTGAGTGTTAGCTGCTTCCCGCTTCATCTTCCTTCTCCGGTCACAACAGTTTGGAGCTGAAAACACTATAATAAGTTTGCCGTTGTGTTCAATTTCATCTTCCTCTTTAACTTCATGGGACCTGACCACCTACGCAAGATTGTTTTCTTGGAAAAACCTTTTGGTCATATCTTCTCCAATAGACAAACCAACATTCCGTGTGCTGGGTCCATGCCCTTTATGGAGCTATGGATCGCTACAAAGTATTCCACACATCAAACCCTCTTTAGGTGGCTCGCGGAATCGAACAATTTCTTTGATATCTTCCAATCCTATACCATCAATGCTAAAAAGACTATTACGGACAACAAGAATCTTATCATTGAGGACATGAGCCGAAAGCAAACAACAAAACGCTTTATCGAAAAGCTCAACCATACTTCCACTGCACTTGGACTTGACTTCACCCTCAAAACTATAAATCTGGTTCTTCCTCCTGCTTCCATGATTTCCTCTTGGACACATGTACATGAATACAAATGGCACAAATACGACTTCAACTGAAAATAAGCCTCGGTCAAAAAAATCATCATTAAAAAGATAAGGATTGTCCTCCGAAGGAAGCCTACTAACCTCAAGGATGTTAAAAAGGTCATAATACTGACCATGGATGTCATCAAAAACAGTGAATTTCTTTCCATTCGAAGAAATCGCCTCCAGCAAATCCTTTACTTGCAATACTATTTGAAATGCACACCTTCTGCATATACTTTCCTGATTCTTGAAGTCATTCATCTTTATAAATTCCAATGTTACATTTTCTCCTTCTACTCCATGCTGTCGCTCCACCTTTATTGAATGAAAATTAATGGAATCATCAACAGAGTGATTCTCAAGACCATTCGCTGAGATGGCCTCAATAAATCTAACTTTTTTGACTGTTGTTTTGGTCTCTTCAAGCTTTTTGGTGGCATCAGGACCATTTGGACAAATTCCTTTAACTTGCTGAAAATCTTCTAATATTTGATTGTTCACCTCTCCTGATGCTGCCAGCCTTTGCCTTCTGGTCTGCTGCAACTTCAATTTCTTTATGTTCTCAGTCTCTGTTTCCAGTCGATCTTCTTGCTGGTCATCTTCATTAATTCTCCCTTCCTGCTCTAGCTGGTTGCTGCTGTCCAGCTGCTTCTTCCTTTGTCTCACACATCTACACCGAGTTTCAACATGTTGTTCTGGACTTTTTTCTTTCATCAACACTTCAGTGTGTTGATTTAACTCCAAAGAGTTTCCAAGTTTTCCCTCTGCATCATCTATTCTAATAATGCTTCCTTGGCCTCCCGAAGTATCATGGACTATATTGACATCTTTCCCACCAGCTCCTACTGTTACAGGGAAAAGTGTCTATGCAGAACTGCTAATCCCACTAAGGTGTGGTAGCTACCTTAGAAACAAACAAAGTAAAACTAGTTTCATTTTCCTTTATGAAAGATAGATGAGAGAAGAATAAAGGAGACCAACCTCCCTCTTGCGCTTGGCTCCTTGCTCGATTCCTCTCTCTTCTGATAGTCCTTTGCTCCTTGCTTTCTTGTATACCCAGCTTCACAGAGTACCTGTAGAATCAAAGCAGCATAACACTATACAAGAACATGGATCTACTATCATAAACAATCTAGGGTCAGATGTAAATTGACCATACAAATGCATAAAACATAAATGACACAAGAGTATGGAGGAAAAATTGAACAACTTTATTGATAATCAAGAAAGAGCCAAGAGAGTTACAACCAGTTGTTCTGACCCAGAATCATCCTCTCAGCAAGTAAGCCCTTCTTCACCTCATGCAAAGCTTAGATCACCCAACACTATGATGTTGCCTCAAGAAACCAACAGCAATTCCTTACAAGATGCAAAATTCCAGCCTCTGGATCTCTGGGATGAGGGATCCATATATAGATATTTGTAAGGGAGATGAGTCAGCTTGTGATTTGATTAGTGTCTTCCCTCTGATAGTTCTTGCTTCCACTTTGAGATTGATGATCTCTTACTCATCCTTGGTCGAATTCAGAAAGGCAAGTGTCATAGGAGAAGTTTCTGGAAGATTCCATGCTTCTCCACCTCGCGGATTGACACTGCCATTTGTCTTTTCTCGCCCATCACACCCCATAGAAGGTCTTTTTCAAATGCAACGCACCCACTAAGTGTACTTAGGTGAGATGCAACACATTTTGCCTATGGAGCAGGTGAAATGATCCTGTTTTGACCAGTTCTGAGTAGTTTTTCATGGAGAACTTCTGGGAGATGCTGTAATCAGTTGACCTTGTTCCTTTAGGGGTTGGAACAACACTTCTAGGGACTTAGGAGCCCTTGGTTTATGGACATTTTATGCTTGGGGTTGCAGTGCCCAAAAATGTCTATAACAGTTGCCCCCTAAAGCATGAGGTCGTTAATCTTTTTGATGTCGGGTGAAATGCATTATCATGCGGATCCGAAGTTCTTTCAAGCTGGGAGGAGACCTATAATAAGATACAATACAATACATTATCTTCATAATATTTTCATGATCTAGCTGAGGCATCATTCACATGCTCAGCTTTATAAATTCATTTTCATGTACATAGGACAAACAATCGTCTAAGTGTAGACTGATGATTCTGGTAGAGCCATCATCCCTTTGATTGGATGATTATCTTTGCAGCAATGATGTACATTTGATGTCTTTATTTTCCTGAATATATATCACAGCCCGGATGGATGAAACTAGATCCGGGGTCTTCAATCTCGTTCGATCTTCACTCAAAGTACAAGTCGATCCATGTTATAGATGTTCTGGAGTCGAACATGGAAAGACATTGCCTGATTACCAGCCAATGATGTAAGCTGTTAACAGGTGTGAGAGGAATCACCGATAATGATAATGACCCTCAAGGTACTGCAGTACAATTCACATGGTGTGAATAAAGGACTTGGCGTCAAACACCATGAAAAATCTTTCGGTCGAAGGCCATTGATGTAAACCTGTCACCGGAAGTGAGAAACTTGCCATTGAGGCATGCAAGCTTCAAAGTACTGAAAGGGGTGTTCCTAGATCGGCTTCTTGGATAATGAGCTGATGTCGACAAGAAGTGATCTGTCATAGGAGGGTCTTAATGAATCCCACATCAATGACATGGAACGGAGTAAATGATTTTAATGGAGGTGAAAACAGTCTGGTGATATAAGGTTCAGGGTGGCGGTCATGAAAGAATGGAGCATAAATGTATTGCAGCGGGTGAGACACAAGTGAATTCTCTAAGTGACTTCTCTTGAACATACCGGCGACACTGACATGATGGATTGGTAGCATTAACCCCAAATATGGATGGTGTGATGTGACCATGGTGATGTGACCGGTGAATGAAACAACCCAACCCGACTTGGATGTGGAGTGAAAGTGTCATGTTCAAGAGCGAATTGCTACCAACAAAGTTTCTTCAAGTTTTCTTCCTAATTTTTCCCCAGTCATTGCTGACCAGTACCTCTTTATTTTTGTCAAGCTTGAGGAGGATAACATATGCTTGTTCTATAATTTTCCCTTTGGGCAAACCCATCGCTATGTTTTAACGAGCCTAGCGATAGTGAAACTCGTTCTTGTCTACTATGGACAAGTTTGTCGCTATTAGGTTTTAACGAGTTTAACGACAAAGATAAATCGGTACTTTTCAATTTTAGAGAGTTTGAAAAAGGATGTAAAGGAAACTCCAAAAATCCTTTTTTGTCATCTAATCCCTTAAGTCCGAAAAAGTATAAAACAATACAGAAGGGATGAATTTTCGATACTTTTAACGAGCCGAACAAAACAAGCACTCGATCTTTTTGTGTAATAATCCCTCAGGTCCAAAAAGATTAAAATCTAAATGAGGGATAACACTTCCGGTCCCTTTAACGAGCTGGAGAGGCTAATGGCTCAGCAATCTTTTCATATTTTACGAGTCAGTTGAAAAGAGCTTAAAGGAGACTCGTCTTTGAGGAACGAGTGATAAAATTGGGTAGCAGTTGATTCCAGGTAAGGTTTGGAATTTTCCAATCACGGCAGTGTTACAAGGATGGCTAATAGGATCACTCTTCGCAGCCGTTCCTCAAAAGGGGTGAACAATCAAATGGAGGTGAATGATCGGCCAATAAAGAGTGGAGGTGATGATGGGAACACGACCAAGGCTTTAAAGGCTGAAGTACTACATTCACGATGATTATTTACTGGGAATTGGTTCATTTTTTATTGAGCTTAAACACTGGGGGAAACATTTGCTCATTGCTTATGTTTATTTTTTAACGAGCATGAAGTCCGCGTTAAAACTGCTCGATTAATCCAGTCGTATAATAAGAATGTCTCATATATGAAAACGGTAATTTTTAAAGTTTTGCCCCACATCGTTTCTTTATGCAAGTTAGGAAATGACCAATCCTACGAGTTTAAAGGGTTAGAGGACCTACAAATTTAAAAAATAAATGGTCGCTCTTCGCTTGCATGCCCCTAGGTATAAAATAGAGTTTCAAGGTCACCTTCTATTCTACCGACAAGACATTAGTTTTATCAGGGAAGGTCTAGCTCTTTTAGGTTACCAAAGATTGTTTTATCTAGACCGCAAACAAAATACTTCTTCGGCGATGCCTACCGAAATAGACAAAGGCGGGTGGCGCAGACGCCTCCACCCACATAACGTTTGACAAGGGAATCTTATTCCAGTCCAACCCCTTTTCCAATCTCAGACAGGAGTGTCAGACTAGTCATATATCTCTCGTGGAAACCTATCCTATATCTGAAGTTTTCCTGCCAAAGTAGACCTGGGTGCATGCCCCCTGGGTTTCAGTCATGTCCCCCGAATCACGCACGCTCATCAGGTGGAAGGACTGGGGATTGATGAGACATTCCTTGTGTGAAAAGACCATTCAGGGATGGTATATGACTATTTGCTATGCGTGAACTGGGGAATGAAAGCCGGTCTACGAGCTTGACCACTCTTTCTTCGTGCGGAAAACACATTACTCTAAAGAGTGATGAGACAATGGCTCCCATGCAATAAACATAGTCTCGTCCAAGGAGTAGATTATAATCTAGGGGTCCTTGGACTACCATTACATTCATATGAACGGTTTTCCCTCTCAATGTTATGGGCACATTTGGAAGGATCCCTAATGGTCGACTGGTTCCTTTGTCAAAGCCTATTAGATTTCTCATCTCAGGAAAAAGCGATGGCGAACCAAGCGCTTTCCAAGCAGTCGAGGAAAGGAAACTCACAGAAGCCCCTTCATCTATGATGGTACCAGCCATCACCATTCTATATACTTGAGCAATGATCCGGAATGGTATACTAGCCGATAAACGGGGTTTGCCTAGATGATTCCAGTCGAAGGAAACAACAAGGTTGCTTGGAGGTGGGACCAAATAGACGGCCGGGTACGACTCTGACAAACTTCCTTCTTGCGATAAAGGAATGGGTAAATTGCCCCGATGTTCATCGAAGTTTGTGCTTACGAAAATAATTGGGACGGTGTCATCCTTGTTCTCTTCGGTGACTGTATCATCTGAAGATAGAACCTCTGAAGGCAAGACCGGGTCAACTGTCACCTCGACCTTTTGACTTTCATCTGGTATGGGTTCAGATGGTTTATCTTCAATGATAGATTCTTCGGCCGACCACCTGGGCGGGTCAGCCGGATTTTCAACTAGCGACGAACTCGGCAAGAGTTTTTTATATCTAGGAGGAAGTCGTAACAGTGAAACCAAACAATCATCCAAAACTCTTTTAGCCTCATCTAAGAAGGGACAACAGTGGATGGCATGATCGCCTTCACACAGTTTACAAGGAAATTTGCACTTTCCTTTTTGTCCAGGGGCTTCACTTTCACTAGTCGACGATGTGTTTTCAACATGATCATCAGAGGTTGACGACACCGGGTTGTGCAAACGAGGAGACCAGTCCCTTAAGATCCGAGGGATGCAGGGACAATCTCTATGATAGTGGTCTCCTTTGCAAATGACACGTGGTGATTTAGGCCTGGTCAATGCAGTGTGTGGATTTTCGCTAGACGATGCTTGGTTGCCCCCTTTCGCCTTTGGCTCCTTCTTCTTCTTCTCTTTCTTCTTCTTTTCCTTCTTCTTCTCAGATACTTGATTTTTGGCTTTACCAGCCCCATCAAGTGAAGAGGAAGGAGGAGAGGAAGAATTGGACGAAGTAGATGTTTGGGGGGTAACTCTGGAATTGTCTAGTTGCTGACTCGATTGTTCAGGAATTGCGGTGTTCTGAATGACAGAGGTTGAGAAAATCCATATGGGCAAGCCAATTGTCAATCCTAGAAGTGAAAATGTGGCCATATGGGGTGCACCAACATCTCCCCAAGAGGAGAAGGGACTAGGATTTCCTCCAAGGGGAACTCCTTGGTTGGTGGACTCCATTCTCTCAACCCAAGACCAACGTAGGAAAGGTGGTGATTATTCCGTTTAAAATAAATTCTAGACGCTTTGACACAACTTGTTTTTTCAATTTTAAAGAGTTGAGAAAAAACAAAAGATGACTCTAGTCGCCTTCGATTTTTAATGAGCCTGAAGTGACAAGTGCTCAGATGGACCTTTTCCGTTAAGGAGTCTGAAAAAGAACGAAAGGGACTACTCTGGAAATCTAGGTAGAGGGATTACCAAACCAATCGCAAAACTGCAGAATACTTTTTACGGTACAAAATTCAATCTTCCCGAATGTTGTGTTCAGTGCATTGCGATCGATAGGGTGGCAGACACGGCTTCCTATGGATAAAGGATTAAGCCTATTGTGGTCTCCCAAAATATACTCGACGGTACGTGGGAGCACAAGTCCGTACTGGCACTTATCGTCTCAAAGTGGAGGAATCACCCAACGACCAGTGAGAACAACAGTTACCAGGCTTTACGACGCCGGAATACGTCTCTAGCCTAGACTTCTAGATGTTGTGCGTTAGGTTCCAAAGCGTTGTTAGATTCATTAAATTTATTTTATAGTTGATCTTTCTTAAGAAATTTTCCTTTCAGGTTCACTGCATGATGTAGATGTACAATTCCGAAAATGCAATCTAAGATGACAAACAGTCTTTTATCTTCTTTGTGCAATGAAAATCCTAGCTACTAAGGCAAAAAAGGACAGAATTCTTTCAACAAAGAGAAAAGAGCACACACTATATGCACTATCCTAAATCAAACCAATCAAACAGTCTAAATGCAAATGCACATGCATGTATTTGTTTTCAGCCTTCTTAATTTGTGAATGATAAAAGAAAGCTAATGCGCAAATCTGAATTACTTTTCAAGCGACAATTACTAACAATTTTCTTTTCAAAATCAAAATGAAGACAATGACAACACTTTGCGATTTGGAAATGAAGACTTGCTTTCGACACTAGAAAAACTACTAATTCAGATCAAATACAATAGTAACAAGGTAATCGACTATCAAGAGCAATCATACTCTCTTCTATGACTGAAAACGACACTTGCGACACTTTCAAATCAAGAAACGACAGTACAATTATGTTACTTTTTTGCAAAGGAGAACTGAAAATGACTCAACAAATACACAAAAACATTTACAGTTCTTTGCACAATGGAGGTGGAATAACAGCAAGGAAAGGGATTTCAAAGAGAGGTGGACTGACTATAGGCAGCAAAATTCTTGAATAGATATGAAAAGAGTGAACACATAAACCAAAATATAGGAACAATGCCTAGTCTGATCAACGCACCTGTAACATAGTGAATTTGAAATGCAGCGCACCTACTACACTCGAGAAGTGCGCTAAATTTCAGATTCACGGAACAGAGAGTGCGTTGGGCCAGGGACGAGACTTTGCTTGGGTTCTAGGTCACAGTTTGCAGTTCAGTTCAGGGATTTTGGCCGAGCAAGTGGTAATCAGTAAATCAATAACAAGGGTAGATCTAAGGAGGTTACTAGAGCCACCATAAGGGCAATTAGAGAGTTTGTAAATCAATTGTTTAATTCATAAACAGAACCCGGAGATTAACTGAAGCAGCATTTATCTACTTTTCATTTGCATAGCAAATGCAGTTCGAAAGCTACCTGGCTCAACTTCAAGCTCCGTCTGTAAGTTTATAAAGTAAACAAATGTAGATAAATAAACAACCTAGTCGCTCCCAAGTGGAGTCACCATTTTGTTACAGGGAAAAGTGTCTATGCAGAACTACTAATCCCACTAAGGTGTGGTAGCTACCTTAGAAACAAACAAAGTAAAACTACTTATGTTTTCCTTTATGAAAGACAGATGAGAGAAGAATAAAGGAGACCAACCTCTGTCTTGCGCTTGGCTCCTTGCTCGATTCCTCTCTCTTCTGATAGTCCTTTGCTCCTTGCTTTCTTGTATACCCAGCTTCACAGAGTACCTGTAGAATCAAAGTAGCATAACACTATACAAGAACATGGATCTACTATCATAAACAATCTAGGGTCAGATGTAAATTGACCATACAAATGCATAAAACATAAATGACACAGGAGTATGGAGGAAAACTTGAATAGATTTATTGATAATCAAGAAAGAGCCAAGAGAGTTACAACCAGTTGTTCTGACCCAGCATCATCCTCTCATCAAGTAAGCCCTTCTTCACCTCATGCAAAGCTTAGATCACCCAACACTATGATGTTGCCTCAAGAAACCAACAACAGTTCCTTACAAGATGCAAAATTCCAGCCTCTGGATCTCTGGGATGAGGGATCCATATATAGATATCTGTAAGGGAGATGAGTCAGCTTGTGATTTGATTAGTGTCTTCCCTCTAATAGTTCTTGCTTCCACTTGGAGATTGATGATCTCTTACTCATCCTTGGTCGAATTAAGAAAGGCAAGTGTCACATGAGAAGTTTCTGGAAGATTCCATGCTTCTCCACCTCGCGTATTGACATTGCCATTTGTCTCTTCTCGCCCATCGCACCCCATAGAAGGGCTTTTTGAAATGCAACGCACCCACTCAGTGTACTTAGGTTAGATGCAATGCACTTTGCCTATGGAGCAGGTGAAATGATCCTGTTTTGACCAGTTCTGAGTAGTTTTTCATGGAGAACTTCTGGGAGAAGCTGTAATCAGTTGACCTTGTTCCTTTAGGGGTTGGAACAACACTTTTAGGGACTTAGGAGCCCTTGGTTTATGGACATTTTATGCTTGGGGTTGCAGTGCCCAAAAATGTCTATAACACCTACAGAAGTAAATTCAGATTTTCCATTTTGCATATCAACATCATTATTTACTTCTTTAATGGAATTACTAATTACATTTTCTTCTCCATGTTTTGAATCCCCACCAATACTATTTGTCTGTGTAGACATACTGATATCATGTTCTGATGACCCTACAGAACTGACATTTACGCCCTGTTTATCAGTCTTATGTTTGCTTTTTATATTTCTGTTATTTTTCTTCTTGCGGACTACAGAAGCACCATCATTACCACTGGCAGCAATTGGAATGCTTAATGGCATACTTGTTTCAAACATAGAACTACCTGATATGTGGAGCCCATCATTTTCAGTAACCAACTCCACAGAATTTTTTTCTTGAAGACGAATTCTGGGGCGAACCCAAAATCCGGTTTCCCCAATAAAACCACCTTCAGTTCTGTGGTTTAGCGGCCTATAAGAGTCGCTTCTCAATCTCTTCTTCTTATCTTTACTGGCGCCACGCTTGCTATCAGTGCAATGGGGGTTTTCTTCCAAAATTGCCACGCCGGTTTCCTCAACAACTTCGTCTCCTTTGCTAGTCTTCAATCCCACCTTTGTGCGACCTCTTGACTCTTTTTTTTCAGTCTTGGCCCCTCCATCGTCTTCACTGTCAGTAGACTGTGGTGGCTCTTCGACCTTTTCTTCTTCCTTCATTTGACTGCTCAACTGAGTCAAATGTTTCTCAGCACCAACAACAATACCTGCATTCACCAATAAATTGTTAGTTTTAAAGAAATAGGACCTTTCGGTCTCTTTTGATGCTTCAGGCATCAATCTCCCATCATTTACTTTTTGGACTTTAATAGATCTTGCTTCGAATTGTTGGTTGCTTTCATCTTCATCCTGCTAATTCACAGTTTCTTTAATGTCCCTACAGACACAACTTCCTTGCAGATTCTGATCTTCCATCTTACTGCCAAATATCTTCTGCTCGATTCCTCTGATTTCGACATCATATTTGTTAATTTCACTTTCAAAACCTACAGTTACATCATTATTTGAAAATTTATGACATTCATTCAACTCCATAAATGTTAAAAATATTTCATCTCTTTCATGCACAGTAACCGTAATTTCTCCTGGATCAAATTCTACAGGTTTTCCTCCTTCATCAGGTTCCTTTAGCCACCATTCCAAAAACTCGATTTCCCTCTGAAATATTTTTATCACTTCATCACTACCTTCACTCTGGCAATCTTCCTGAGTTATCTTGGTTTCAACATCATTACATCGAAAACTTTCGTCAGCAATTTCATTAAACAAATACATTTGTTTACCTCCTTGGAATTTTTCTTCGGCATTTCCACGTTTCTCCTGTTCCATAACAACTTTGATTTTCTGTCTTGTTCCAAACAAGAATTCATTTGTGATTTCTTCTTGTTGTGATAAATCATTACCTTCCTTTTTTGAAAGGATTTCCCTACCAGGCTTTACCTCAAACGTTTCATTTTCCTTTGTGATAGTTCCATCAGACTGCTCACCATGTTTCGCGCATCCTGCAAACATACATAAACTGTGAGAAAAATTGAAAGACTACATAGCCTCATCTGCTTCTCTCACCAACACATCTTCAGATTCTTTTGAACTATCCCAATAGTTCATGAGATCCTCCTCTTTGGTCTCTTCACCCAGACTTTCACCCTGTTCTAGGCCACAAATGGAAACATCCATTTTTAACTCAGCCTCTTTGAGTTCTCCACAACTTAACACCTGCTCGAGCTTCCTTAGCTCTTCTGCCAACTGTATGTTTGTCAGCATTTCTCTCTTTGCGTGTAGCTTCTGCCACTTCATCCTCTTTCTCATGGTCCAACCATGTGTCTGGTTTTTCACATTCTCCTGTAACAACTCCATCAATAACTCAAGTTGCACTGCTATCTCAGCTTTCTCTTTCTCATACTCTTCATCAGTCAACTGCTTCCAGATGCCATTTGCCTTGGCATCCTTCTCCCTCTTTCTATTGTGGCCTCTCTCTGAACCTTTGCTCCCTCCTTTATGACTTTCAATAGTCATCTTCTGCGCCATGAGTTTCTCGCCCATGAGTTGCACCAAGCCTCTACAACAACAATTTCTCCTGCTGCCACTTACCTCACCAATCCTTCCCTCCGGATCTGGTCTTTTGGTAATCACCCGATCCTCTACTGGAACCTTTTGAGCATTTCTCCACTGCTCCTTCAGGCTTCTCTCATCTGCAACTTTCAAGAACACACTTGTCCTTTTCATTCAACCTCTGTTGAATCTTCAGGTTCTGCCACATTCACTTAGAATCCTTTGTTGGACTCCTCTATCACTGCTCTACAGCTGTGATCTGCTTCTTCCCACTGAGACTTTCTTCAATCTGCTTGCAACCTGAACTCTGCAAACAACTTTCAAACCAAAGTTAAATATCATCTGACAACTCACCTTCAAGATCCTGTTGATCTTGCTTCACTTCCTCAACTGCACTTGCATATCTGCGCTGCAATCTTCATCAGTTCCAAAATCCGATCTTAACACATGCAATTAATCTAACTGAAAACTTAAATCTCCACACAGAGCTATTCCTGCTCTGATACCACTTGATGCAGATCTACCCTGCAAATCCAGAATCTTTGCTCTGCTCATGCATATAAAAATGCATCTCCAAACATTTTCCCAGATAAGATTCCTTCTGGCAATTTGTACACACCTCAATTGCAGAAGCTCCTCAATTAAAATTCATGAACTCAATAATCTACATTATGGTACTCATTCTATACCAATTTTTTTTCCAACGCTGAATTGTGACTTACCATTCATCCATCATCCTCGAATTGACAGCTCTTCCTCTCTGTGTCCATCCTTTGCAGTCATTCATCTTCATGATTTCATTCGATTCAGTTTCATCATCCAAGGTCTGCTCATCATTTGCTTTGGTTCAATTCCTCTAGTTCTGCCTTGACTTGGGGCTTCACTAAACTGCTCTCGATTCTCCAGTCGGTTAATACCAATCTGCATCGATCTTTAAATGAGTTCTTTTGCATTTCAGTTGAACTGCGCCAATCCTTGAAATCGACTAAGTTTCCATTATTTAAGTGCGCCCCTGCCTTTTTAACATGAACTTGACATTGGTTAAACAACTAACCCACTCAACGCCATAATAACCATCGCTTCAACCAGGTTCAACTTAATTAAGGACCAAAGCCCAATGTAAAAAATGGTTTGGCCATTCAATTTTCTCACCTCTCATCCAACAATAATGCAAGATCTCAGCGCAACATTATTCATCGATTTTGGCTCACTTCAAATTCATTCAACCCTGGTTTCACCTTTGTCACAACTGTGGAAGGCTTTTCTCTACTTCCAGAACTCTCGACCATAAAACCCAGAATTCTTTCAAACCAAAATTATATTGCTACTCAGTAAAATGAAACATGAATCGATCCTATTTAAAATAGACAGAGCTTAAACAACTATGCGCCATTTTAATGCAAAAATGGGTTTAAATTAACAATTACCCATCACTCCCTGATCCCTCATTCGATTCACATGAATTTATCATTCAAGCCCCAGTTACAAAAGTTAAACACACAAATTTTGAATCAATCAACACAGTTCTAAAACACAGTCTTCATATTAACAATGAAAAAATACTTACAAACTTTGTCTTGGCCAGATATTCAACATTCTTGGCCTTTTCAATTGCCTGGAGGCTTACAAGCTTTTTCGCTGTTCTAGCCTCCCTTCTCCTCTCCCTATTCTACTCTACCTCCTCCTTTTTTTCCAAAAAAAAGTTATACATCAATCATACCTAACCACTTCTTCCCACACATGAAGAATTAGTTATTCAGTTATTACTCAGTATTTATCAACATTTAACTAAACTAGACCACTCTTAACTACCTACCCTTATTGCAATTAAGACAAATTTAACAATGAAGTCTTCCTCAGGTCTTGCATTAGTCACAACATGTGACCACCCCGGCACATTGCTGGCCCAAGTATAAATGCTCCTGCATCAAAACGTCTCTTTCACATCTGAGGGTGTTTAGATGTGATGCACATGTACATGTTCCGAAGGAGAAAAGAACCAAGTTAGATAGTAAATCTGAAAAGTGCATCTTTATTGGGTATAAGGATGGTTTAAAGGGTTATAAGCTTTGGAACCCAGTAACAAGGAAGGTTGTGTACAGCTGAGATGTGGTGTTCAGAGAGGTGAAATATGTTATTAAACATGAAGTCTAAGAAAAGGAACCTAAGAAGATAGAGTTAGAGCTAAAGGAGGAAGAATCAGACTCTATAGCAGAGGAGGAATCAGAAGATGAAGAGCCACAAACTCTGGGTGTGAGAAGATCAATTCAAGAAAGAAGGTAGCCAAAAAGGTATAGTCCATCCGCTTTCTGTTCTGTTAGAAAATTATATATTACAAAGCAATGGAACACATAGAATATAGCAAAAACATAAACATAGAAAATGCATAAAACAAGAGAGACACGGATATACGTGGTTCACCTAGTTTGGGCTACATCCACCCTGAACAGCCAGTCCTTCCTTTCTATTATCCAGCAAAATGAAGAGACACAACCTACAAGAGATCCATTGTAATATCCTCTGTTTTCTCTCACAGTCTCACCTCTCTGCTTCTCGCTCGGAGAATACACATCTATTACACAACCTCAAATACAATGCCATCATACAAAGAGAGGGGTTGCCTTCTAGGGCAAAAAATCCTAAACTAAACACAAGTTCTACTATCAGATCATTCGCCTAATGAATGGCCCAAATTGACTAGAAATTACTATACTTTTATAAGGCAATTTTACATATGTTTTTAGCTTAGGGGGCGCTGCCCCCAAAACCCCATTCAGGGGACCACTGGCCCCCGAACCCCCCAGCCAAGGGGGATCAGCCCCTCTGAACCCCCGCGAGGGGGAAAAGTCCCCCCCGCACCCCCCCGTGTGGAGGGGTGTACAAACTTTCTGGGGTATACAACTGGTTGAAAAAAAGACCTCTAAATAATCATGCTCCACGCCCAACAATCTCCCACTTGGAGAATGATTGTAGCAACTCCACCACTGCTTCATTTGTTGGACAATGACTCCTCTTTGGACCTGGCTGTCTCTTGTCTTCATCGTCATCCTTGAAGACAAATTGAAATTGAGCTTATTTTCAGTTTCTCCCTAGTTACAACTTTTGTTAGCATATCTGTAGGATTCTGGCTAGTGTGTATCTTTTCCAACTTCAACTCTCCATCTTCCAACACTGATCATATGAAATGGTACTTGAGATGCATGTGTTTAGTCCTGGAATGAAATGCTGAGTTCTTTGCAAGATGAATGGCATTTTGGCTATCATTGTATAACGTGCCCATATCATGCTCCTTACCCAATTCACCCATAAACCTTTGTAACCAAATCATTTCTTTACTAGCCTCTGTAGCAACAATATACTCTGCTTCTGTTGTTGAAAGTGCAACAACACTTTGGATTTTTGAAACCCAACTGACAGTTGTTCTACCTATAGTAAATACATATCCTATAGTGCTCCTCCTGTTATCTCTGTCACCTACCATATCTGCATCAACATATCCCTATAGAGAAATGTTTGAACCACCAAAGCATAATGCTTGATTTGTGGTACCTTTCAAATATCTAAGAATCCATTTCAATGCCATCCAATGTTCCTTTCCTGGATTTTTCATGTACCTACTTACAACTCCCACTGCATGTGCAATATCAGGCCTTGTGCAAACCATTGCATACATTAAACTTCCGACTGCTGATGCACATGGAACTTTAGACATATAATCCATGTCTTCTTGGGTCTTTGGGCACATTTCCTTACTAAGTTTTGAAATGGCTAGCAAAAGGTGTACTAACTGGTTTTGCATTGTGCATATTAAATCTTTTCAATACCTTTTGTATGTACTCATTCTTAGACAATGTTAATTTGCGGTTTTTCCTGTCTCTAGTTATTCTCATACCAAGGATTTGTTTTGCAACTCCCAAATCCTTCATTGCAAATGAATTTGCCAATTTTCTTTTGAGCACATTTATTTCCTGCATGTTAGATCCTGCAACAAGCATGTCATCTACATATAATAACAATATAATATAGCTACCATCATTTTTCTTTTCCAGATAAACACAATGATCACAGTCACATCTAGTATAACCTTGTTCAGACATAAACTTGTAAAATTTTAGATACCACTGCCTTGGAGCCTTTTTTAAGCCATACAAGCTCTTCTTCAACCTGCACACTAGTTTCTCCTTCCCTTTCACCTCTTATCCTTGTGGCTGCTGCATATATATCTCTTCCTCCAAATCCCCATGGAGAAAGGTTGTCTTTACATCTAACTGCTCAAGATGCAAATCTTCAATTGCTACTAGACTTAAAATAGTTCTGATTGAAGTCATTTCAACAACAAGAGAAAATATTTCATTAAAATCAATACCTTTCTTCTATGCAAATGCCTTCACCACAAGTCTAGCTTTGTACCTTTGTTTTCCTCCACCTTCTTCCTTCAGCCTGTAAACCCATTTATTCTTCTATGTATTTTTTCTTGCAGGCAAGCTGACTAAGTCCCAAGTCTGGTTATGCATTAAGGAGTCCATCCCTTCTTCCATTTCTACCTCCAACTTCTTCCTGCTTTCAACCCGCATTGCTTCTTCATAACATTCAGGTTCACCAGAATCAATCAACAATAAATAATATAATGAAGGAGAGTATCGTTCAGGGGGTATACTTATCCTGGTAGATCTTCTAACACCACTTTCAGGTGTTTGGGGTGCCTATTTCTGTTGTGGTGGTTGTTGTTGTTCTCGTTGTTGATTATTATTATTTTCAAGCACCTTTACTTTTTCAATGATTTCATCAAGAACTGAGTATTCTTTGTTTTATTTTTCCTGTTTCTTTTCCTGCAACTGATTCTCATACAAGACCTTTTCATTGAATATTACATCTCTTCTCCTAATGATTTTGTGATTTTCGTAATCATATAAGTGATAACCAAAATCATTAACACCATATCTAATAAAGGTACATTTCTTTGACTTTGCCTCAAGCGTTGTTCTATTTTCTTGATTAATATGGACAAAGGCCTCACAACCAAGAGGCTTTAAAAAAGAGTAGTTTACCTTTTTACCTATCCATGCTTCCTCTAGAACACCACCATCCAAGGAACTTGAAGGCCCTTTATTTATTAGATAAACAGTAGTATCCACAGCATCTGCCCAAAATTGTAAAGGCAATCCTGCATGCAATCTCATGCACCTTGTACACTCCATGATTGTTCTGTTCATCCTTTTTGACACACCATTTTCTTGTGGTGCTCTTGGAACTGTCTTCTCTCTGCAAATTCCATGATCTGAACAGTACCTATCAAACTCTTTGCTGCAATATTCACCTCCATTGTCTGATCTGAGACACTTCAATTTCTTTCTTGTCTCAATCTCAACCAAAGCTTTCCATTTCTTGAAAGTATCAAATACATCAGATTTATTCTTAATACAATAAATCCAAGTTTTTCTAGTTGAATCATCAATAAAAGTAACATAATAATGAGAGCCATCGAGAGATAATACCTGAGCAGGTCCCCATACATCTGTATGCACAAGCTCTAATTTTTCGCTCTTCTTCTCTTTCCCAACTCTAAGAAATCTAACTCTCTTCTGTTTTCCATAAATGCAATTCTCACAGAAATCCAAATCAACATTCTTCAAACCTGGCAACAAATTCCTTGAGTGAAGAATCTTCATCCCCTTTTCACTCATGTGTCTGAACCTATGATGCCATAATGCTGCATCTGCTCCTTTGGAAGTTAAAGCATTAACAGAGTTATAAATACCATTGCATAAATACAATGTACCAACCTTTTCACCTTTTTCTATTACTAGAGCTCCTTTGGTGACCTTCCAAGCTTTATCTGTGAAAGTTGCACACAAACTTCACTACCTAACTACCCTAATGAAATCAAATTTTTCTTCAGATCTTGAACATGCCTTACCTCCTTTAGTAGCCATTCATTTCCATTCTACTATTTTACAAGAACCTTGCCCATTCCAACAATTTTACAGGGTTTATCATCACCCAAATGGAGTTGTCCAAAATCTCCGTGAACATAGTCATGAAAATATTCTTATTAGGTGTGGCATGGAATGAGGCCCCTGAATCTACCACCCAGGAATCAGTAATATTTTTGAAAGAAAGAATCAAAGCATCTAGTAACACCTCACCTATCACATTTTCTTCATGATTGTTTTCTTGTTGTGCATCTCCTTGTTTTCCCTTCCGAGATCTACAGTCTTTCTTTAGGTTTCCTTTCTTTCTGCATGTCCAGCACACTATCCCCGATCTGGACTTGGATCTACCTTTCCTTGATATACTGTGATATCCTGAGCTCTTTCCTCTTTCCATTTTTCTTCCCCTAAACTCTGCACTCAAAGCATTACCCGATGTCTCACCTTTTCCATCACATTTCCTCACTAAGGATAGCACCGACAACATCATCAAATTTTAAAGTACTAGATCTAGACACAGAGTTACTAATGGCCATTACTAAACCATTCCAAGTTTCTGGCAGTGAGCACAAGAATAACAGAGCTCTAACTTCATCATCAAAGTTTACCCCTACAGAAATTAACTGACTTGTAATAGTATTAAAATCATTTAAATGGTCTGCAACAGATCCACCTTCCAACATCTTCATATTAAATAATCGTTTCATAAGAAATACCTTGTTTGAGGGCGAGGGTTTTTCATATAGTTTCACCAACACCTTAATCAAACCCTCTGTCATTGTTTCCTTCGAATTGTTGAAGGCGACCGACACTGCGAGGCACAACCATACTGTTCTGAGTGCCTTTCTATTGAGAAGGTTTCATTCTTCATCTGTCATACCCGTCAGTATCTTTGTTTTTCAGCCCAATGGTTGGTACAGATCTTTCTGATACAGATAATCCTCCATCTGCATCTTCCACAGCGAGAAGTTTCAACCGTTAAATTTCTCGACCCTAAACTTACCATCTTCCACCATTGCTCCCACTCAAACGATGAACCCTTCTTTCTTGCAATTTTATCAGCTAAGTAGAACTTGGCTCCGATACCAATTGTTAGAAAATTATACATTACGGAGCAATGGAACACATAGAATATAGCAGAAATATAAACACAAAAAATGCATAAAACAAGAGAGACACAGATATACGTGGTTCACCCAGTTTGGGCTATGTCCACCACGAACAGCGAATCCTTCCTTTCTATTATCCAGCAAAATGAAGAGACACAACCTACAACAGATCCGCTGTAATATCCTCTATTTTCTCTCATAGTCTCACCTCTCTGCTTCTCGCTCGGAGAATACACATCTATTACACATCCTCAAATACAATGCCCTCATACAAAGAGAGGGGTTTCCTTCTAGGGAAAAAAACCCTAAACTAAAAATAAGTTCTACCATCAGATCATCTGCCTAATGAACAACCCAGATTGACTAGAAATTACTATACTTTTACAAGACAATTTTACATTTGTTTTTAGCTTTAGGGGCGCTGCCCCTGAAACCCCCGCCGGGGGACCGCTGGCCACTGGACCCCCCAACCAGGGGGGGATCAGCCCCCCTGAACTCCCGGGGAGGGGGGGGGGGACAACCCCCACCCGCATCCCCCCACATGGAGAAGTGTACAAACTTTATGGGGTATACATCCAACTGAAACAAAGACCTCTAAATAATCATGCTCCATACCCAACAATTTCAAATTTATCTTTGTTTGTTACTAATGATAATCCAAGAACTATGAAGGAAGTAGTGGATTCAGAGGATGGAAAACTCTGGAAAGAGGCCATGGCTGATGAAATGGAATCTTTGCACAAAAATGAGGCTTGGGATTTGGTGGAGTTTTCGGCTAGCAGGAAACCCATTGGCAGCAAATGGGTGTTCAAAAAGAAGACAAATGCAAAAGGAAAAGTGGAGAAATACAAACCTCGGTTGGTAGCAAAAGGTTATTCCCAGGTGTCGGGAATTGATTTTGGTGATATTTTTTCTCCTGTTGCCAAGGTAACTTCTATTAGATTACTTTTATCTGTTGCTACTGATTTTGATTTTGAGGTAGAATAGAGGGATGTGAAGATAACATTTCTTCACGGGGATCTGGAAGAGGAGATCTACATGAAGCAACCTGAAGGCTTTGCGGTGAAGGGTAAGTGTTACACAGTAATTTGTCAATGTCTTCACTCCAGTCCTCCTCCTGTGTCATGTGTCCAAGTCATACATGCTCATATTAGACAAATTCTCTCTGATGTTTCCAAATGACCCACTTTTCCAAACGTTTCTGCCTCATCACATCTGTTGGCCAAATAAACGCGCTGAAGGGCACTCCAAAATAGTCCTGAAGCGCTGCCATCGCGAAAGTACATGTGATTCCCGCGATGGTCGGATTTTATGTGCCAGCGCAACTGTCACTTGTAATCTTCCACGATGACCTGACTAGCTCTGTTATTCAATAGCAATGTCAGTGTGGTAGACAAGTTATATGCCCGTGATGATCCAGATTGGGCGAATTTGTTCCAACGGTCGGCCTTCCAGATGACTCCAGACCTGGTTGTTGGCCTAGTTTATGTCACCCTCCTTTCTCTGGCATGGTTGTTCCGTCATTTGTGCTACCTTCCTTGGAGATAATCTCATCCTCCCACCTTTCATGGAGACGCCTTCTCCTATTTAAACTCTCACTATTGCTATGTGCTGCTAGTTTGGAATTCTTAGTCTTTGGAGTGGTTGTTGATAGTGTTGTTAGTACTTGTGAGCTTGTTAGATAGCTGGTGTGAGTGTGAAAAGTGTGGGATTGTTGATATCTTGAGGAAGGTTGTGAAGTTCCTTTAATCTTGTGTAAAACTTGTGAGTGAGAGAGACTTGTATGTTCGGAGATCCATCTTCAAAGAGTGAATGCTTGAAGAACATGCTGGCTGGATCCCTCTGAGAAGGTTTGTGACGTCAAGACTTTGGTTGTAAGCTTACTCTTATTTCATAATTAATGCAATCAATGATGTTTTCCTATGTCTTGTGTGTAATGTACATGATAGCTCATGACTTCTTGACTTTGTGAGTAAATAGATCATTATTGTTCCAGTTACGTGCTTTGTCATATTTCCTTTGCATTGTTTCAGTTTGATTACTCATTAGGAGAAGGAAGTTGAAGCTGAAGCAGCACAACGGAACTCCATCGACCACCAGTTGAAGTAGGCCTCCAACTATGACTATTTAAGGAAAGCTATTGTTGATCTATCCTTGTTTATGACTAGACCCACTCTAGGGCTAAAGGGGTTGTCTATGTCCGCAGAAGGGAACACATTCCTGCATCACAAATTGGCGACTCCGCTGGGGAGCTTGGCCTTTGTTCTTCCTTTGTTTTCTCTTGTTTTAATTTTTGATTTGGTCTCTTTTGAAGTTTTGGGATTAATTATCAATCTTTTGAGTTTCCTGGCCTGATCTGGGAAATGCCCTCATTTGATTAAAGATTTATTGTCTTTGATTTGGTAGTTTTTGGCTTTCCTGTTACTGTTTTGAACATCATCGCAACTTTTAATTTAACAGTCGTGCTGTCATCGCGTCACCCCTTTTGTAGTACCCTGTTCATCGAGTAATTACGCTTAACAGTCGCGATGGTTCTGTAAATTGGACCATCGCGGGAAATTCATGTACTTCCACACTGACATCGCTTTGTTGCTATGGTGTGCTCCTTATCAGCGCTTGTTGCTTGTGTATCGCCCACGTTAATTGCTATAGAATTGATTTTTTTCAATTCTGCCTCCTGAATCCATCAGTCTTGCTAGTCCCTTGCTGTTCTCACTTGTTTGATGACTTGTTTTTCACTGTTTAGAGGTTGAGGCACTCCCTTGTGAGATTTGTTAAATGAATCTTGTTTTTCTTGCTTTGCGACCTAGTTTCATTGTTTCAAGTCTTTTGGATCAATTTCGCTTGGTTGCCTGTTTGCAAAGATTTGTTTGCTACTTGCCATTGGTTTGATTGCGCCTTCCCCTTTGCTTACTTTTGGTTGATTGTTTAGTGATTGTTATTGGACCAATCTCGGCATTGATTCGATTTCTCTTCACTACCCAGACATAGATTACAATTGTTTGGATCAACCGTTTTTCCACATTTGTTTGTTGCTTATTGGTTTCTTTTAGATAAGAGACATCAAAATCAAAAAGATTGTATTTCATTTAGCATGCGAAAGTGAAAGTGAATTTGCATTTCAAGTTGCATATTAAAAAGCGAATGATTAAATCTCTCATTAGTAGTATCCGTGCACTCTAGGAATTGATGTCTGTTTTGCACTGAGTGACTATCTTGTTGCCTTGGTTTTCTTGGTTTGGGATGATCTCTCTACCCTCCCATAGGTAGGTGTTCATCGAAGAAAAAGGATATTTCATTCATTCTAGCTGCATCCTAGGTTTTGTTATATACATACGGTAAGGCCTGAAAACTGAAACATAATCCAAGATCAACTATAAAATAAACTAAAATAAATCTAACAACGCATTAGAACATAACGCACACATTTAGAGGTTTAGGCTAGAGACGTGCTCCGGCGTTGTTAAACCTAGTCAATTTTGTTTCCACTCAAGGTTGGGTGATTCCTCCTTCTGTGACTCAATAGTGGTCTAGCACGGAATTGTGCTCCCACGTACCGTCGAGTATATGGGGAGACCCCACTAGGTTATCATCCTTTATCCATAGGAAGCCGTGTCTACCGCCTTACAGGCCGTAACGCACCGAACACAGCATTCGGGAAGATTGACTGTCGTACAAAAAGTCCTTGGTTTTCATATGACTGCCAAGGTGTATATGCAGTTTTACGGATTTGTCTGGTAAACCTTTTGCCTAGTTCTCTAGAGTAGTCACTTTTGTTACTTTTCGGACTCCCTAAAAGAAAAGGTCCATCTGAGCACTTGTCACTTCAGGCTCATTAAATATTCGAAGGCGACTAGAGTCATCTTTTGTCCTTTTCTCGACTCTTTAAAAATGAAAAGGTCAAGTTTTCTTCTTGTGTCTTAAAATTTATTCGGCCGCGATTCACATTTACCTGGTTAGATCTTGTTTTCGTTAGTTTGAGTAGGGTCTTTTCTCGTTAGTTTGCCTAGGATCTTTTGAAGTCATCATCCTGGTGGAATCACCGATCCCGTCTCCTGTTCTGAGTGACCAAGGGTCTCCTTGTTCTGTTGCTCTTGAGGTACCAGTTGTGAGTGATACTCTCCCTATTATTCCAAGTATCCAACCGATTAACTCTCGCGCTCCAGAGGACGAGACTTACGAGATTCACTGGAACCCTATTTGGGAGCCTTCCGAAGAAGATATTCACAGTACTCCTCCTAGAATTTCGGTCCCAATGTCTTCTTCTGATATGGAGGACACATCCCCCGTCACAAGTGAAGAATCCCTTGCGACGAGCGGTGAAATTACCACCTCAATGGAAACTCCACCTTTTCATATCACCCCTCTTGGTGTTACATTACCTTTACGCTATAAGGCGTTGAGGGATGTTATATCTTCTAGGACTCCACCTACGAGTGCTATGTGGTCACACACCATCACTCCGACCTCGGAGTCCTTTATTCCTCAAATTCACAATGTGCTTGTCACTTCCATCTCGACTATTCCCACTGTTTGTGTGGCTTCTTCAACCCCCGTTGTCGGTGCCATTACTGCATCCTCAGTTGTGACAGCTGCTGCTGGACCTTCTTCAAGGTCAGCTTATAGTGGCCCATCATCATCCGTACTCGGAGTTGTTGACCCTACACTAGGTGCGCCACCTTCTTCTAGTTCTATCCCAGCAGGGGGTGCATACGATCAATACTTGCGTGCTCTTCAGAATATGGATCCTCAAAATCCATTTCATTATTATGATTCTAGAGGGGCTCATATCTATTACCATGGACCTCTGCCACCTCAGCCTGAGATTGAGGTCACAGTCCCATTATTCGTTGCTTAGACCCCCACTAGTTATGGTGGTGGCCAAGTATCACCTGCACATCTTCAAGGACCACCTCATCAAGGAAAATCGTCTTACATGCAAACCTCTTATGGGCAGCAGTATTACGGGCAGTCTTATCCAGGGCAACCTGGAGGCCCATAAGGACAACCCTTTCAGGGACAACCTTTGGCCTCTGGTGGTCCGTCTTTTACCTATTTTGCGCAACCTTCTGGTAATCCGGGACAACCTTACATGTAACAAGGTCAACCTGGTATCTAGCAAGGCTATCCTTCTGGTCAAGTCAGTCAACCTTAACCGACTGTCCAGTATGGTCAAACATCTGGACAAGTCGGTCAGCCTCAAATCCAATCAGGTCAACCAACTATCCAGTTCGCTCATCCATCCGGTCTATCAGGACAACCCTCAGTTGTGCAAGGACAGCCCAACACCCTGCAAGCTCAACCTTCTGGGTAGATGGGTCAATCTCAACCTCAACTGGGTCAACCTTCTCACCAAATGGCTCAGCCCCAGTTCTCTCAAGGACATCCTTCTGGGCTTGCTCAACCGAGCACTCAAATGATTGTTGCTTCTCAAGCTCAACCTGGTTTTCAGCTCCAGGCTGGGTTCCAGACCCAATCTAGTCTTCCAATGCAGGTTGGATCTCAATCCCAACTGGCCTGTCAAACGCAGCCTGTCTCCCAGGCTCAGTTCGGAGCCCAACCGCCTTATGATTTCCAGCAATCCCAAGGGTTAACTCAGTTTGCCCCGTATCAAAATTATCAACAACTGCAGGTGAGTCCTTATCAGAATTACCAGCAACCTTATGTTGCTCCTGCAGGCCAAGTTGGTAATCAATGGAATGTTGAGGGACAAATCCAAGGTCAGCCATCCTATAACCCCTATGGACAAAATCCCTACAGAAAAAACCCTCCGGGGCCAAATTCGTCCGGACAAAATCAATGGGGGCAACCAGCAACTAGCTGGAACTCTGGTACTCCTTCCTACCCGCAGCCCGAGATGTCCTTTAACCCTCAATTGCCCTTTTTAGCAACGTTGGAATTACCGGATGTGTCCAAACTAACCAATGATCTTATTCTTCATAATCCGTATTGGCCCCCAGTTCCAACTAAGATTCCCGGTGATTGTCCCAAATTCGATGGTAAAGCTGGAGAAGATCCCCAAGCTCACATCATGACTTATCATCTATGGTGTTCATCGAACTCGTGGCTTGATGATTCAATCCGGCTTTTCCTTTTTCAAAGGACTCTCACTGGCTCTACTGCTAAATGGTATATTTAGATAATCTCGCAGATCTTTTCAAGATTTTAACTCATTGGATATGGCATTTTTAACTCATTTTTAGTTGCCGATTCGATATGAAATGGGCACACACCTCCTGACATCCTTAAAATAGACAACAGCTACCCACATCTCTGATCATATCCATGAATGGAGATGGTGTCGTCTTTTGATTAAGTTTTGGATTCCCGTTCAGCTTCTCACCGACTAGTTTACGACTTCATTCGTCGATCCGATAGCATGGGACATTACTATGGGGGCATGTGTAACTGAAGAGCAGGCTATTTTACGTGCTCAGTACCTTGACTTGGTTTACTCCCAGTCCGGTACGCTATATGATTATTTTTTAATGCCCTGAGAGCCAGAACTTCCAAAGCCCCGCCAACACCATCTGTTGATGGTATCATCAGTTCCGTTAATCCACCTTCAAAGAAAACTTCCGTGAATCCTGGGAAGCAAAAGTCGAATGCTCCAAACAAAAATACTTCTCAAGCTGTATCCAATTCTGGTAGTACTTCCAAGGTTAAAGTTGTCCAGTCCACCATGGAGGACAAAGCCTCGAAAGAAAAGAAGAATGGAAAAGGAAAGAATAACGCGGATCAACCTAAGCAGGATTCCCCTAAACCTCCACCCAAGGAAGGCGCCAAATGCAAGCCGAAGTACCCTTTTCTTATCTGTGATGAGGATCACTATACCAAAGATTGCCTGAGGCGGTCTGAAGTTAGTCGTTTGTTCAAAGGTGCTCGTGGGACTCCTGCTGTGCTCAAAGAACCTTTTCCCTCACGGCAAACGCAAATGGTGGCTGATCCATCTCAATCCTCTTCTCCCTTTGGTTCTCAAGTATTTATGGCTGGGACGATTCCCGTCCACATCAGTACTCGGGCAAAAGAATATCCGTCGCCTATCGGAAAAGAGCCTGAGGTCCCTCTAGCACTCCTTTGTCCAGTTCTGGTCTGCTCCATATCAAGAGACCTAGCAATGAGACGCCCATTTGACCCCCTTCGAAAGGTGTCCTCTGAAAATATTCTTACAACCCTAATGCTCATGCTACTCAGCACTACAGCATCATTGAGGACTTAGCCCAGGCTCCGTCGGCTATGTCTACCTTAGAAGTACTCCAAAGCTTCCCTTCTCAGAGGAAGTCCTTGCTATCGACCATCAGTGGCATAGACTCGGCTGACTCGGATCTGATTACTTTTTACCTGGAAAGCCATATACTGAGACTACCTCACCAAATTGCCTTCCTCATACAGGTCATCATCAATTCCAAAACGATTCATCGTACAGTCATTGATGAAGGCGCTTCAACTTGCATTATGTCTATTGCCTGTTGGAAGGCTATTGGTTCTCCAACTCTGAGCCGAAACACAGCTAGTCACTGCCTCGATCGAGCCCACTCAAGGAGAGTGGCGTAAGATCGAAAAGAAGAAGGGGAGAAAAACTTGAAAAATGGTTTTGTCCATTTTTTCTTTTGTTTTAGTTCCTCTTCTCTTCTATGTTCTTATCTGTGTGCACGTTAGCTTGCTAACGATTGTGTAG
The DNA here is from genome assembly GCA_031772625.1 of Pinus tabuliformis. NCBI lineage: Eukaryota > Viridiplantae > Streptophyta > Pinopsida > Pinales > Pinaceae > Pinus > Pinus tabuliformis. The sequence goes on from CM062807.1 coordinate 1,299,200,449, forward strand.
GGTGCGAAAGCACTCGAGCCCAGGTGGCAACTTACGAAATGCTTCATTGCATCTGCTGGTGTAACTTTTTCATTAAATTTTTTAATAAAAAGTTACCGTTTTTTTCCTTGGAAAAATAAAAATAATAATAAATATATATAATAATAAAAAAAAAGATTAATTATAATAATAATAATAAATAAATAAAAATAAATTAATTAATTAATTAATAATAAGAATAATAATACTAATAGATTTATTTATTTGAAATTTAAATAACAAATTATATACATATAAATAAACAATAATATAATAAAATTATAACCAAATAAACAAACAATAATAATATATAATAAATATAATTAAAATCTATCTCAATAAATAGGTATTTATTAATTTATTTTTATTCACCTATAATAAATAAATAAAAATAATTAATAAATTAACAAATAATAACAATAATAATAATATAGAATAAATACCTATCTAAACAAATAGGTACTCATTATAAATAATAACATATAAATAATAGATTTATTTTATTAAAAATATAAATTATAAATTATATATATAAATAAAAAAATAATATGATAAAATTATAACCAAATAAATAAGCAATAATAATATATAATAAATACCTATCTAAATAAATAAGTATTTTTTAGATTATTTTTATTTATTTATATTAAATAAATAAAAATAAATAAGCAATAATATAATAAAATTATAACCAAACAAATAAATAATAATAATATATAATAAACATAATTAAAAAACCAAATAAATTAATAAATAATAACAATGATAATAATAAATAAATAATAGATTTATTTTATTTGAAATTTAAATAATATACTCTATATATATAAACAATAATATAATAAAATTATAACTAAATGTATAAATAATAATAATATACAATAAATATAATAAATCCCTATCTAAATAAATATGTACTTATTAAAAATAATAATATACAAGTAATAGATTTATTTTATCAAAATATAAATAATAAATTATATATATATATATATATATATATATATATATATATATATATATACAATAATATAATAAAATTATAACCAAGTAAATTAACAATAATAATATATAAAAAATAAAATAAATACCTATCTTAATAAATAAGTATTTATTAAATTATTTTTTTATAATAAATAAATAAAAATAAATAATAATGATAATAATAATAATAAAAATAATAATAAATAGATAATAGAGTTATGTTAATTTAAATTTAAATAATAAATTATATATATATAAATAAAGAACAATGCAATAAAATTATAACTAAATAAATAAATATTAATAAATATAATAAAGAGTTATCTAATTAAATAAATTAAATAAGTATTAATGAAAATACCATTCATAAGCCGACTACTAATGAAGACAACAGCAATATTTTTCAATTAACTATTAATAAGCTCCGTAATTTTCACTCTCTCTCTTCTCAAAAACAAATCTCATTGCCCTGATGATGGACTCACTAAGCTAATCTGAAACGTTGGTTTCAAATCTGTTCACAGGTTTTTCCTCAAAATAAAAAAAAAGTTTTAGAATTTGTATGTAGGTAATTTTTGTACGGGGTTAAAACCTACATATCTTTATACCTTTTTCTACCTCCATCTTCTTCCTTCAACCTGTAAACCCATTTATTTTGCAATGTTGTTTTACCTACAAGCAACCTGACTAAGTCCCAAGTCTCGTTATGTGCTAAGGAGTCCATCTCTTCTTTCATGGCTTGCTCCCACTTCTTCCTAGTTTCTACCTACACTGCTTCTTCACAACATTCTGGTTCACCAGAATCAGTCAACAATACATAATATAATGAAGGAGAGTATCGTTCAAGGGGTCTACTTATCCTGGTAGATCTTCTAACACCACTTTAAGGTCTTTGAGGTGCTTGTTGTTGTTGTGGTTACTGTATTTTTTCTTGTTGTTGATCATTATGACTTTTAGGCACCTTTACTTTATCTGTGATCTCATCAAGCACTATTTGTTCTCCATTTTCTTTTTCAAGTTTATTTTCTTGCAGTTGATCCTTATACAAAACCTTTTCATTCAATATGACATCTATGCTCCTAATGATTTTGTGTTTTTCATAGTCATAAAAGTCATAACCAAAATCATTAACACCATATCCAATAAAGGTACATTTCTTTGATTTTTCCTCAAGCTTTGTTCTATTCTCTTTATTAATGTGGACAAAGGCTTCACAATCAAAAGTCTTTAAAAATGAGTAGTTTATCTTTTTAGCTATCCATTACTACTCTGAAATACCACCATCCAAGGAACTTGAAAGCCCTTTGTTTATTAGATAAACAATAGTATCTACAACATCTGCCCAAAATTGTAAAGGCAATCCTGCATGTAATCTCATGCACCTTGTATGCTCCATGATTGTCTTGCTCATCCTTTCTAACACACCATTTTCTTGTAGTGTTGCTAGAACTGTCTTCTCTCTGCGAATTCCATTCTTTGAAAAATACCTATCAAACTCTTTACTGCAATATTCACCTCCATTATCTGATCTGAGACACTTCAACTTTTTTCCTCTCTCATTTTCAACCAAAGCTTTCCATTTCTTGAAAGTATCAAATACATCATATTTATTTTGAATACAATAAATCCAAGTTTTTCTGGTTGCATCATCAACAAAAGTAACATAATAATGATATTTACCGAGGGATGATACATGAGCAGGTCCCCATACATCTATATGCACAAGCTCTAATTTTTCGCTCTTCTTTTCTTTCCCAACTCTAAGGAATCTGACTCTCTTCTATTTTCCATACACACAATTCTCACATAATTTTAAATCAACATGCTTCAAACCTGGCAACAAATTCCTTGACTGAAGAATTTGCATCCCCTTCTCACTCATGTGCCCGAGCCTATGATGCCACAATATTGTATCTTCTCTTGTAGAGGTTAAAGTATTAATAGAATTAGAAATACCATTGCATAAATACAATCTACCAACCTTTTCTCCTTTTGCTATTACTAGGGCTCCTTTAGTAACCTTCCAAATTTTATCTATGAAAATAGTTACACAACATTCACCTCCCAACTGCCCTGTTGAAATCGTATTTTTCTTCATATCTTGAACATGCCTTACCTCCTTCAATAGCCATTGATTTCCATTCTGATGTTTTATGAAAATTGTACCCATTCCAATGATTTTACAGGGTTTATCATCACCCAATCGAACCTATCCAAATTATCTTTGAACATAATCATGAAAATATTTCCTATCAGGTGTGGCATGGAATGAGGCCCTTGAATCTACCACCCAAGCATCAATAATATTTTCTAATGAAAGAATCAAACCATCTTACAACACATCACCTGTCACATTTGCTTCATGATTGTTTTCTTGTTGTGCGTCTCCTTCCTTTCCCTTCTGATACTTGTAGTCTTTCTTCAGGTGTCCTTTCTTCCCACATTTCTAGAACACTATCCCCGATCTGGAATTGGATCTACCTTTCCTTAACTTACTGCGATATCCTAGGCTCTTTCCTCTTTCCATTTTTCTTCCCCTAGTCTCTGCAGTCAAAGCATTACTTGATGTCTCACTGAAGCTTTTCCATTGCATTTCCTCGCTAAGGATTGCACCGACAACATCATCAAACTTTAAAGTACTAGATCCAGAGACATAGTTACTAATGGCCATAACTAAACTATTTTAACTTTCTGGAAATGAGCATAAAAATAACAGAGCCCTAACTTCATCATCAAAAGTTACCCCTACAAAACTTAACTAACTGGTAATTGTATTAAATTCATTTAAATGATCAGCAACAGATCCACCTTCAGACATCTTCATATTAAATAAACGTTTCATAGAAATACCTTATGTAGTATACCTAGGGGATAGTATGGTGTACAAAGGGAGGTACCAAAGGGAATAATGTAATAATGGGATGGGCCATAGTAATAAATAAAGTGGTTAACCTATATCATGTAAGCGACCACAAGTAGTTAGCAATAATGTAATACACTCATTGTACTAGATAGATGGTATTAAGGGAACCATGGTGATGACCCATGGTATTGTATGTATGAGGCTTATATAAAGGCTAGAGACTCCCCATTGAGAGGTGTCAAGGAATATTGTATGGACAAGCATATGGCTTTTGGAGTGTTCTCCTTCCTTAAGGAGTGAATGTATGGTGTTGCCCTACCTTAAGGGATTTTATCAATAAAGTGAAGCATTTCTATCTTCAAATTTTGCGATTTCTTGGGTATTTTTGGTTTTTTCATATTTTTGTAGGTAAGATCTATAACAAGGGAGATAGTATGGGGTACAAAAAGAGATACCCATGGGAATAATGTAATAATGGGAAGGGCCATAGTAATAAATAAAGTGGTTAACCCGTATCATGTAAGGGACCACAAGTAGTCAACAATAATGTAATAAACCCATTGTATTAGATAGATGGTATTGAGGAAACCATGGTAATGACCCATGGTATTGTATGTAAGAGGCCTATATAGAGGCTAGAAACTCCCCATTGAGAGGTGTCAAGGAATATTGTATGGACAAGCATATGGCTTGTGGAGTGTTCTCCTTCCTTAAGGAGTGAATGTATGGTGTTGCCCTACCTTAAGGGTTTGATCAATAAAGAGAAGCATTTATCTATATTTAGATGTTGTTATTTTTTGGGTATATTTGTATTTTCATATATTTTCAGATGAGATATATAACAAGTGGTATCAGAGCACTTTCTTGGGCAAAGCGAAGAATTTGTTTTCTATTTTTTCAATTTATTTTTTTTGGGCGGCGAGTTTATAGATCAGATTTGTACATTCTGGTGTAACACTTGCATAATCTAATAGCAGATTTGGGTTCTTTGTGAAAAAATACCCAATTAAAGAAAAAGTTGGCAAAATCAGAGTCTGAATGAGGGATATAATGCTAATTTAAAAATCAACTGTGTTGTAGACATTTTTCGAGGTGGCGACTTTGCAAATCATATATGTACAAAATGGTGCAAAATTTGCATAATCTAATTGCATATCTAGGTTGTTTGCAAAAAAGTACCCAATTTGAAAAAAAATCAGCTGAATCGGAGTTTGGATGAGGGAGACATCGTTGATTTAAAAATCAACTGTGTTGTAGACATTTTTCAGGGTAGTGTGTTTGCAAATCAAATTTTTACATTTTGGTGCAATTTGCGGAATCTAATTACAGATCTTGGTTCTTTGTGAAAAAATACCCAATTTTAAAAAACAAATTGGCCGAATTGGAGTCCGAATGAGGGAGATAGCGTTGATTTAAAAATCAGTTGTGTTGTATACATTTTTGGGGCGGAAACTTTACAGGTCAGATCTGTACACTTTGGTACAAAATTTGTAGAATCTAATTGCAGATCTAGGTTGTTTGTGAAAAAATACCCAATTTGAAAACAAAAAATTGGTCGAATCAGAGTCTCGATGAGGGAAATATCACTGATTTAAAAATCAGCTGTGTTGCAAACATTTTTCAGGGAGGCGAGTTTACATATCAGATCTGTATGTTCTAATGCAAAATTTGTAGAATATAATTACATATTTTGGTTCTTTGCTAAAAAATACCCAATTTCAAAAAAAAAAATCAGTCGAATCGGAGTCTGGATGAGGGAGATATTGTTGATCTAAAATCAGCTATTTTTTATAAAAAAAATTGTGATGGCGAGACAGTTGCAGTGCGAATATGAAATTCCAATAGCTAGATCGGGATTTCTATCACATGGGAAGATGCAGAATGGTTGTTCCATTTCCAAAAACAAGTCAATAATAGGGATTCTGAGCAATATTGACTAAATTGTGGCCATTTCAAATTTTCGCTAAGTAAGTTATTTTTTTCAAAACCCTCTTCATGGCGGTTCTAGATTTTACAGGAAAAGATAATGGTCCTACTATTGAAGAATTCATAGAAGAGAAAAAGTCA